>CM038673.1:367765186-369092578 GCA_021605145.1 Aegilops bicornis | reverse complement strand
ATCCAAAAAACTCAAACGCTCACAACCCATCGTAGCATCAATGATTTGATCAATACGATGGAGAGCAAACGGATCAGCCGGACAAGCCTTGTTTAAGTCCATGTAGTCCACACACATTCGCGAAGTGCCGTTCTTCTTAAGAACCAACACGGGTTAGCCAACCACTCAGGATGAAAAACTTCAACGATAAACCTGGCCACTAAGAGTCGGGCCACTACTTCACCAATGGCCTTCCGCCTCTCCTCGTTAAAACAATGGAGGAATTGCTTGACCGGCTTAAATTTTGGATCAATATTAAGAGTGTGCTCAGGAGTTCCCTTGGTACACCCGGCATGTCTGAAGGCTTCCATGCAAAGATGTCCCGGTTCTCACGGATGAACTCGATGAGCGCGCTTTCCTATTTCGGATCCAGATTGGCACTGATGCTGAACTGCTTAGATGAGTCGCCAGGAACAAAATCAACCAACTTAGTGTGATCTGCCGACTTAAACTTTAGCAAAGGATCATGCTCCATGGTTGGCTTTTTCAAGGACGTCATGTCCGCCGAGTCAACATTATCTTTTTAAAATTTCAGCTCCTCTATTGCACAAACTGATTCAGCATAAGCAGCATCACCTTCTTCACACTCCAAGGCCACCTTGCGACTACCATGCACTGTAATGGTGCCCTTGTAACCCGGCATCTTAAGCTGCAAGTAAACATAACAAGGCCTCACCACGAATTTAGCATAAGCCAGGAGCCCAAACAGAGCATGATAAGGGCTCTTGATCTTGACCACTTTGAAGGTTAGAGTCTCAGATCTGGAATCATGCTCATCTCCAAAGGCAACTTCCAAAGATATCTTACCCACTGGATATGCTGACTTACCTGGCACCACCCCATGAAAAACGGTGTTTGACGGTTTAAGGTTTTGCCGGTCAGTCCCATGCGACGGAAGGTTTCATAGTAAACTATATTAATGCTGCTACCTCCATCCATGAGTACCTTAGTAAATTTATAGCCCCCAACCTGAGGCGCCACCACTAGAGCCAGGTGACCCAGATTGTCAACCCGGGGCGGATGATCCTCACGATTCCACACAATAGGCTGCTCTGACCACCGTAAGTAACGTGGCACCGCTGGCTCAACAGCATTCACTGCCCTCTTATGAAGCTTCTGATCCGGCTTACACAAACTGGTGGTGAAGACATGGTATTGTCCAGTATTCAATTGCTTCGGGTTTATCTAACCAGACTGTTGCTGCTGCTGATTTCCCGGATTATTCTGCTGGTTGTAGCCACCCTGATTGCCTTGACCTTGAAACCCGGAACTTGAACCGCCGCCTCCATGACCCGAACCATGAGGGCCGGACCCTGAACCGCCGTTTGGGCCATGGTTGTGCTGGAAAGACTCCCTGAAGTGTCTCATGATACTGCAATCCTTCCACAGATGGGTAGACGGCTTCTCCTCCGTTCCATGTTTCGGACATGGTTGATTCAGTATTGCTTCAAGGTCATATTTTGTCCCTTGAGGCGGCCTACCCTTACGACACTGGTTATAATTCCGTGCACCGATGTTAGCCACAAAATCATCAGCTTAGCGCTTACCGTTGCCGCCCTGATTGGCCGGGTTGTGCTGCTGCTGCTGTCCCCTCATACCGCTACTCTTCTTTCCCTTTCCCGATCTTTCGTCCTCAGAGTCGGGGTCCTTGGTACTATCAGAGTCGGCATACTTGACAAGAGCCGCCATGAGCTCCCCCATGTCGCTGCAATGACGCTTAAGCCGCCCAAGCTTCTGTTTGAGTGGAAGGAAACGACAATTTTTCTCCAACATTAAAACCGCTGAGCCGACGTTGATGTTATCTGAAGATTGTATGATAGTCGAGACCCGACGCACCCAGCTGGTCATCGACTCGCCCTCAGCTTGAACACAAGAAACCAAATCCACGATCGACATAGGCTGCTTGCACGTATCTTTCAAATTCTGGATAAACCGGGCCTTCAGCTCTGCCCATGACCCGATGGAGTTGACCGGCAGCCCCTTCAACCAGGTACCAGCCGTCCCTTCCAACATCATGGTGAAATACTTAGCATATGCAGCCTCACTAACATCCAGCATCTCCATAGCCATCTCATAACTCTCCACCCAAGCCTCAGGGGGCTGATCTGTTGTGTAATTAGGCACCTTACGAGGGCCCTTGAGATCCTTGGGCAGACGCTCGTTTCGCAGTGCCGCCATTAAACACGGCACACCCCAAGATCTAGAAGTCACACCTGCCTCTACTGAAGTCATTGGGTAAACCGACGCGTCTTGATGAGCCGCCAGCTGACCCACCAGCTCGGCCTCCCGACGCGCTCTGCCCTGGTCCACCAAATTATTTGCATTGGTACCATTGCATGCCGGGTCATGCCCACGGGGTCGGTTATGGCGCTGCTCAGTACTCGAAACTGTTGGCGAGTCAATATGCCTGCTGTAGCTCCGGCTTGGATGAGGGGTCGAATGAATCCCGCGCACGGTGGGCACCAACTGTCGTGGAATTATCACGGCAAATGTCCTAGTGAAAGGACTTAGTTATGGAGCCATGGCGACGAGGTTAGCTTAAAGGGGTTAAAAAGGGACAAAGGACACGAGGAGTTTATACTGGTTCGGCCCTTGGAGTGAAGGTAAAATCTAATCCAGTTTGAGATGGTATTGCTAGGGTTTCGATTACCAGGGAGCGGATACGCTTTGCCTGGCTTTCGATCGCTTGTTTCTTGCCCTAAGCCGTTGCCGGGTCGTCCCCTTATATACATGGGTTGACGCTCCGTGGCTTATAGAGTCCCGGCCGGCTCGTACAAACGTGTCCGGCCTGGTGACTTATCTTACATGCCTTACAATACAAGTTACATATACATGGCGGTTTACACTTATGGGCCTTAAGCCGCCTTCAGGTTTGGTCCCTTTAACAATCCTACTCCATGAACCACCATCTTCAACATACTCATGGGCTTTGTTTAAATAAACCGCCATTGGGATAACCCGGACCCTCCTGGGCGGGTCATATCCAATAGTCATATCCCCAACAAGTAACGAATGGCATGCGCCGACTTTGAAGAGTCGACAGGAAGTGCGCTTCCATGGACAGGAAGTAATCTTACGATTGGTCCCTTCTGTGGGCACTCTCCGCTTCCCACTCGGGCCACTGTCCGATCATGATATTGGCCAATGTGGACTTTGTGCGAAATGTTGGCGCCAGACGATATTTGTACTCTAGGTTGTTCTCTGACACCAAATGTTGGTTCCAGCGAGAGCTCAAGATGAAGATTTATTCATGGCATGATCAGTACATTGGCATTACGTCCTTGACAAGTAGCCCAATAAACTTACTCACGTCTACTACTATTACTCCACTTTGAGAGGGCTTCTATGCCTGCCTCTCTAGGTATTAAGTTCATGACAAACAGAGTAATGCTTTAAGTATGATGAACATAATATAGACAAGACCAGGGAATATAATCAAACCCCGGCGTTTTACCCTTAATAGTAACAATACAAATATGTACCTCGCTACCTCTTCTATCACGAGGTGAGGACACCGCAATATTGAACCTACCACAAAGCACCTCTCCCATTGAAGATAAATCAATCTAGTTGGCCAAAAAAAACAGATGGATTAGAGATAAATTCAAAGTTATAACAATCACACATAATAAAGTTCAGAAATAACTCAATTACTTTCAATGAACAATCTGATCATAAACCCACAATTCATCAGATCCCAACAAACGAACCATAAAAGAATTACATCATATAGATCTCTGAAGAGAACATTGTATTGAAAATCAAAGAGAGAGAGAGAGAGAGAGAGAGTGGGGGAGGGAGGGAGAGAGAGAGATCTAGCTACTTCTATGGACTTGTCGGTCCTGTGAGGAATTACTCACGCATCACCGGAATGGAAGCAAGGTTGATGTAGAGGCCCTCTATTTTTCGACCCCCCTACGCCAGAGAACCGAAAAGGACTCCAGATGGGATCGTGAAAAAACAAAGAATTGCTGCGGCATAATAATTGTTTCGGGTCTCGCTCTAGGGGTTTCAGAATATTTGAGAATTGATAGCGCTGGAATTAAGTCAGACGGAGCCACGAGGGGTCCACAAGGGGGCACGGTGCGCTGATACGTCCATTTTGCATCATGTTTTCTATTGTTATTTATGAATTTTTTTATCAATATAATACTTTCGGGGTGCCATTCTAATGCCTTTTCTATCCTAATTTGCAAGATTTACACAGAGAGGTAGATTGCCGACAGCTGGAATTCTGGACCTGAAAAAGCTACATCAGAGATACCTATTCTGCACAACTCCAAATGAGCCAAAATTTCACGGAGAATTATTTTGGAATATATAAAAATACTGGAAGAAAGAAATTACCAGAGGAGGCTACCCACGTGCCCGGATACGTCTCCAACGTATTTATAATTTTTGATTGTTCCATGCTATTATATTATCTGTTTTGGATGTTTTATATGCATTTATATGCTATTTCATATTATTTTTGGGACTAACCTATTAACCTAGAGCCCAAAGTGCAGTTTACATTTTTCCTTGTTTTTGAGTTTTACAGAAAAGGAATATCAAACAGAGTCCAAATGAGCTGAAAATTTACGGTGATTTTTTATGGACCAGAAGAAGCCCTTGAAGGAAAAAAGTTTGGCCAGAAGAGTCCCGAGGCAACGACAAGGATGGAGGGCGTGCCCACCCCCTAGGGTACGCCCCCTACCTTGTCGCTGCCCCGTGGACCCCCCCTGACGTGAAACCGATGCCAAAAAATCCTATAAATCCAGAAACCCCCAGAAAGAAACCTAGATCGGGAGTTCCGCCGCCACAAGCCTCTGTAGCCACGAAAAACCAATCAGGAGCCCGTTCTGGCACCCTACCGGAGAGGGAAACCATCAGCGGAGGCCATCTTCATCATCTCGACGCTCTCCATGACGAGAAGGGGAGTAGTTCACCCTCTGGGCTAAGGGTATGTACCAGTAGCTATGTGTTTGATCTCTCTTTCTCTCTCATGTTCTTGATTTGGCACGATCTTGATGTACTGTGAGCTTTGTTACTAAGGTTGAATCATATGGTGTTTCTCCCCCTCTACCTTGCTGTGATGAATTGAGTCTTGCTCTTTGAGGTTTCATTATGTTGGATCGAGTATTGGATCTGAGAACATTTGATGCATGTCTTGCGTGGGATATCTGTGGTGACAATGGGATGTTCTATTGATTCACTTGGTGTATGTTTTGGCACTCAACTCCCGAATTCCCGAGGTGACATTGGGGTAATCTATGCATAGGTGCTGATGCACGTTTTCGTCCTACGTTCTTCGATAGAAATTTTGGAGTGATTCTTTGTTGCGTGTTGAGAGATTGTTATGTGATCCAATTATTTTAGGTTTTTTTACATCTGTGCCCCTGGTTCCTTAACCATACTCATTCATCCCCATGCTCTTAACTTTTGCTCACTTTTCCCCACTCCCTTGCCCGAAACCCTCAGAACTGTTCACAAACGATGGATGCCGTCGGGTCAGAGCTTTGACCATTAACTCTGACGAGTGGGGCCGCGCTGACTGTGTCGCCCGTTGGACCTGATGAGTGGGGTCACTGCGGACGGTGTCACTGTTAGCCCGTTGGGCCGTGGTTAGACTGTTGGGTCGTGCATGCGCCACAACGACAGAAGCATGTTATGCATGCACATCATGTCCAGCTAGCCTACCTGCATGCGCCGCTGCCCGCCGCCACGATGCGCTGACCGACCTCTTTTTCATACGAGCCACCACGGACGCTGACCGGCCTCTTTTACACGCGAGCGCCACGGATGCAGGGACGGTTGCTGCCGCTGGTTTGTATCATCTCGCACGCGTGTCTCCTCGATGTAGAGCATTGCTTCACACTTTTTGATCCACTCGCATCTATTCAACGTGGGAATTAAAACCAGTTGGCAGTTAAACTGGCATATCGATCGACGCGGCTCGTTTAAACGTAGCAAATCCAAAGTGCGGCCGGTGCCACTCCCCTTCCCTTCCCCTTTACCTATTTAAACCACCACCCCTCCACCTATTCTCCACACATCCATTTGTGCCGCCCCCATCTCTTCTTCACGCAAACCTAGGGCACTCTCAAAGCGAGGCGAGGATGCAGTACAACGGCCCCACCTTCGAGCTCCCATTGGCCGTGCCGGAGAGACGGTATCCGGTCGGCGTCATCGTGGAGAGGACACTCCGCGTGTGGGCGTTCTCACACTGGAGGGGTGCAAGGGGGTTTGCCCAGTTGTTCCTCCGTGCAGGCTTCGCCCACCTCCTGGCAGGCTCGCGGGTGATGTTACGACTTGAGGAAGTGCGTCCAAACTCAAAGACTCCGCCGATAGGGCTCACCATCACCTTCACCAACAGATTTGATGCGTACTACCTCCTCGGCAAGGTGTTTTGGTGTGGACGCGAATTCATCGCATTCACAACCCACAACATCTTCACAAACTTCGACTGCATCTTCCCCACCCGCAACGGTGTGCACAGCCTCCCCTAGTACATCGGCGAGGACGGCATGGAGAGGAGGAGCAGTGAAGAGGAGGCGCGGTGAAGATGGTGGTGAAGGCCCGGTCTCGTGAGCTTGTCTTGCCCTAGGGTGTTAGGGCTTTTTATCTTTTATATATTTCTATCTTAATTATGTCGTTGGTTGTGCCGTAAACTTTTAATTTCTATCATGTTATCCCCTAAGAACTATGTTATGCTTTCTACCCTTATTTGATATGTCGTTGGTTATCTGTGTTTTGCTTGCTATTTCTATCTTATTTGACGTGAGATATCGCTAGATGGATATGGTGCTGTACACGAGCCCTTCTGATAAATTAATCAATGAAAGGGTATCCCTTAGTGAAAACCAGCAAGTTTTGGGGTTAGCCTTGTAAAAATGGTTAGAGGGTAGTCCATTCGTCTTATTATATTCATGGTGTGTACTTGTGTAGGTCAAGTTTAAATGGCCCATTTAGAGTAGGGTCAAGTTTTCGCACGCGCGGATAATGGACTAGTTGAAGTGTCAAAAAGAAAACTAAAGCTAGAAAAATGAGCCATGTTGATGTTGAAAAGAAGAGAAAAGCTAATTTTTTTGAATTGTTGGTGGCCCTATTCCGTATATTGTATGAACAAAAACAAGCTAATTTTTGAATAGTTTGTGGCCTATGCTATGGTTTAGGGCACCCTATGTTTTATGTAAGAAGTATGCTATGGTTGCTACTTTCTATGTTATGGATGTATGCTTGCTACGTGAGATATCGGTAGATGGGTATGGTGCCGTGAGTAGAGCCGTGAGACATGCTCTCTAGATGGATATGGTGCCGTAGCCGATCCCTAGACATGCTCTCTAGATGGATATGGTGGCTAATGGTGCCACCGGACTTTATTTTAGATGTGGTTTCAGATGGATATCATGATCTACATAATTAAGTCTAACATGCTCTTAATAACAAAAACAAAAACAAAAAATCATGTATACAATATTTTTCTTGCAACAAAAACATGTTTATAATACCCGCATGTCAAAAAATCAAAGTGTTGTGCCGTAGGCTATATACGGACGGAAATTGCCACAATATGTACAAATAAATTTGACATGGGCAAGTCCAACAATAAATCGATTTACCAACATGCACTATTTTTGTTCGGCATGGCAATAAATGGATTTACCAAGGCAATAATCAAGGAAAAAAACTGAGCGAGTGCATGCACTATTTTCTAGGCCTCTTTTGTCTTTGTGGACCTTCGACACTTAACGCAATGAGACGGCCCAACCAGAGCTTAGTTTCAATTTGGGCCCCAGAACTATGTTTTTTTTCTTCTGCGGTCGGTGTTGTCTGATGGAACTGAAGAAAGTGAAAGTGTACAAAACTGACGAAACTAACATGAACCACAAATTAAGCAACACAGAGCATAGAGCACATGATCCACAAATTAAGAAACACAGTGCATAGAGCACATGATCCACAAATTTAAGCAAATTCTAGAGCACATGATGCACAAACCAAATCCTAGAGCACATGACACCACATTAATAACATCTCTAACGAGTGATGACCAGCAAGTAAGAAAATCCTAGAGCAACTACACAAAAATAAAAGGGATAAAATCCTAAAGCTATCAGATTTGCCTGCTTGCTCAATTGAATCATCTGCTTCAAGTTCTTGTTCATCTTCTTTAATTCCCCTTTCAGATCTGCATCCCCAACTGTCAGAGCAGCACTTTCAAAGACCGAATTCATTGTGCTGACGGCATATTGAGCTCCCGGGTTGGGGCCCCATTGAATTGAATCCGCTTAACGTAGTCATCAAGCCATTCAAGATGTGTGATTTCTTCACGATCTAAAATGAAAACATGAACCCTAAATCCAAGATTGAAAAAGAATTAAAAGCAAATAGAAAAAGAAATCAGAGAAAAATCATGAGATCTAACCTGCCCCTCTGACTTGCTCTCGCATTTCACGAACTCGCGCCCATAGTTGCCATTCTTGACCTCCTTGAAGTCAAGCTGTATCGATTGCGCTGCATGGGCAGTCAGGACATCGTTCAATGGGAAGTGGACCATACTGGGTTCACGAGGGGCGGCAGGCTGAAGTGGAGATCGACATATCACCCAGAGTAGCCGAAGAAGAAGAAGCAGAGGAGTGGCTCCTCTCGTCATCGTAGAAGAAGAAGCAAAGGAGGAGTGGCTCCTCTCATCGCCGCAGAATAAGCAGAAGAAGAAAGGGGGGGCACAACCAACAAGTCTCGCGGATCGCCTCCTGCGGATTACCCCACGATCCAACGATGCGGAGCCGTCCATGTGATCCAACGGCGCGGAGCCTGACGTAGCCTGCCCTCGGAATTCCTTCTAAAAGACCACATCCGAGGGCTGTCGCTTGGCGCTAGGGTATGATCGGACGGCTGACATTCAAAGCTAGGCTTAGGCGAAACCCCGCGGGGTTGACTGAGCATAACTAATTTAAAAAAATCAAAAAAAATATGAAACCTTCGCCATTCGTCGTTTTATAAGACACACTAACGAGGAAAAATACTAAACTTAGTATACAGACATTTACAAAAACAAACCTAGCTAGCACGATCGAGGTCAAATGAGCACCATTAATTTAAAAAAATCAAAAGAATATAAAACCTGTGCACAATGTTGTCTTGTGTGACATGTTACCAACCAAAATCCATAAACTTTGTCTATGGACATTTTCATGAAAAAACTTCACACATATGAGCTATCACGTATAACGTTTCATAGAGACTAAGGAGAGGAGGTAGGGTTCCATTTGGTTTTTGAAAAATTAAAAAAATCAAAAAAAAATCACCAAAGCTTGATTTCAAAGTGAATAAAAAGGATCTAACTTAGTTTTCCATTTTCATATTTTAAACGTGTTTTCTTAATGGTTTTCTATTAAAGTATGTTTTTTCAAAAAAATGTAAAAATATAAAGATTAATTCAATAAATAGTGATTCTTCGAATCTACACTATATAGATTGAATAGGTGTTTATAAAAAATATTTGGCTCATTTGGAGTAGGTCCAAAAAAACTTGATTATAAATGGGGTTGTTTACCCTAGCTTGGGAGCTCATTTAGAGCACATTCTCATGACTACAAGTTTTACCACGCGAAATAGATCGAATTGATCACCTAACATTTATAATAGTTCAGCAAACTTTGCAACTCACGCCACGGGGGAATGGACTTCAAGTGTTGGTTCAAATTCAAAGTTTTTCTAAAATTCAATTTTTGCCTCAGTTTTGTATTCTACCTCAAATTTCACATCAAATTACAAATAGAATTATTACAACTTACAAGTTTTCACAGTAGTTCAAATTGACGACAGAATCCTTATTAAAAATCCTTAAAGTTGAAAGTTTATGACTTGCATTCAAGTTCAAATTGAAATCTTTGCCTTGCTCCTTGTGTTCCAGGATGGGTTAACCGCCTTTCTTCTGGTTTCCCTAGCCGGGATTTTTTTGCTTTTGAAAGCTTTGTCTTGTTGCTTCTGTCTTCACTTCTGGTGGTGGCGGTTTTGTTGAGCTTTGACTGACCGAGCAAGTGATGACCAGTTGACGGTCATCTGTGGGTTCACTAATCCTTAAAGGAACTTCAGACAAAATAACTTCCTCCTCTCTTATAGCTTCAAAACCTTCATAAGCCATGGTTTCAAATTCTGCATCAGATGATGGATCAACCGATGAAGTTTCTTCCTCTCTTGGTCTTTTCTGTCTCGTGCCTCTAATTAACCTAGACCTAGGTCAAAGAGAAAATAAGCTTAGCCATCGATAAAAAAAGAACAAATGCAAAAAAGGGTAAGGTTGCACACGTACCAAGCTGCTACTTCAGTTGCTTCATTCTCCTCTAAACTTGCTGCATTCTCCTCTAAACTTGTTGCATTCTCCTCTGCATTTGTTGCTGCCCATTGTTCCTCTTCTCCAAATGATGCATCAACTGGATTGGTACAACGTCGAGCAATATGCCCTAGGATACCACATCTTTTGCACTTATCTTGTTTTTTTACACGACCCTGTTCACCAGCTCTTATCCCCGTTTTTCCTTGGTCTTCCTGGTGGTCTAGTCAGTAAAGGAGAATGGAGTTTGAACCCTGGGTCTACTATGTTCCATTGGTCTTTTACCAAGAGTGCATGCACATTTTCAGCATAAGCAGTCCTAAATTTGGCAACAAAGAAATATTCATAGCAATACTGATCAACTTCACCATCTTCACCTCCAATAACAGTCATGAGATGTAGGGCATGTATGCACGACTTCCCGCGGATCTGCCATTGCCTACAACTGCATTCATGAGTTGCAAGGTTCACTGGATATCTCCATTCCCTATTTTTCTTTGTCGATGTATGTCACCCCTGACCTCGTATGTCGTGATTGAATGCATTTCATCCTTAGTCCTCTTGCCTTGGCATGCAATGCCTTAATCAGAGATGAGAGCATCAGATGGACAACATATTATGTTTCTGCAATTCTTTTACGAAGGGCCATCTTTATCATGATCATAGTCCCGATCTTATCAAATGCTTGCCACAACAAAAGCCCTTTCACTGACTTGAACTTTGCATTGAAACACTCAGTGAGGTTATTGGACACATAGTCTACTTTGCAGATTTCATTGAATTTGCTTCTTGACCACACCTTTCCATGATGTTCATCCATGTACTCCTTCACCAAAGGATTGTGAGCATACAACACTCTCAAATGGTGCTCATGCTTCCTCAAGTTACATGTGTATGATGCTGGTCATAGGTTCTCATCATAAACTTTGCCTCTGAATTTGTTTTTTAAATTCTGTGCTAGGTGTTGCATACATTCCCTATGTTCCACTCCACGGAATACAATTTCTACTACAGTTTCCAAACCCTTGCATGCATCTGTGTGTATAACTAAACCTGAGGGTCTACCTATAATCACTACAAAAAAAGACACTTCCGTGATGATACGTGTTTGTCACAGTAGGTCACGTTTTCTGTCATGCATGTACATCCATGACGATTTTATGACAATATCAAGATAGTCATACCTGTGCTGTCGTAGAAGTGTTCCCTGACATTACCAAAATTATCATCACGGAAGTGTCCACTTCCATGACAATAAATGACGCGTCATGAAAGTGCATTCGTCAAGGGTGACCGACACGTGGCATCCACCGTAACGGGTCGCCGTTAAGCCATCGGGTCTGGTTTCGGATCCGATAACCCGTTAACAGCCCAGACCAATGGGGATTTTCCATGTGTAAAATTCTCATTGGCCGGAGGAAACACGTGTTGGCTCACCGTTGGGACATATGTCATCCACTCATTGGACAGGAGGCGCCTATGATAGGTCGACATGTGGCACGACCCAACAGTGGCCCATTCCGGTGAAAAAGGCCGACCCAGTAAAAATTAGCAGGCCGGCCCATATAAGGCCTACTTGTGTCAGGTCCATTTAAGCCCACGGCCCATACGAGATGTGCGAATTCGGCCCGTCAACGGCCCGTTAAAGATTTGGCACCATTGCAGCCCATCATCAGTTCGAGCCCGTTAACAGCCCGCTATATATTTGGGCAAAATATCGGCCCGATGAGATTTCGGCCTGTTAACGGTCCATTCAAGGGATGGGCCAATTTTCAGGATGTACATCTTTTGGCCTTTTAGCAACCCATTTAAGTGTTGGGCCAATTTCCGGCCCGATGTGTCTTTCAGCCTGTTGACGGCCCATAAATGAGTTGGGCCATTTGTAGTCAGACCTTAGTTTTGGCCTTTTAGTGACCCATTTAAGTGTTGGGCCAATTCCCGGCCCTGTGTGACTTTCAGCCTGTTGATGGCCCATAAATGAATTGGGCCATTTGTAGTGAGACCTGAGTTTTGGCCTTTTAATGGCCCATGCTCTTCATGGTCCAATACCAGCCTGGTTTCTCTTTCGGCGTGCTAAAGGCCCACAAAATAGTTGGGCCATTTACTATATGACCTGACTTTCGGCCTCTTAGTGACCCATGCTCTTCATGGTCCAGTACGAGCCCGCTGTTTCTTTCGGCCTACTAAAGGCCCAGAGTATAGTTGGGCCATATGTAGCCCGACCTTAGTAATGGCCTGTTAACGACCCGTGAAATCAAATGGGCCCACCTGTCGCCCGCTTCGATGTCGGCCTGTTAACGACCCGGGAGGTAAGAGGGCCGACCATTAACTTTCGGCCTGGTAATGGCCCATTAACTTAATGGGCCCACTAAAGTTCATACATGTCTTTAGGTCCAATTAGATAATTTGAGCCCATTACGACGAGCAGTTATGCATAGGACCAAAACCGATCAAGCAAAGGTACGGCATATAGGGAAAAATGTTGCACATCCAGCATATATTATAGGAAATTACATCCACTGGGCAATCAAAAATTGATGCCAGTGCAAATAAATGAATAGAACCTAACGATCTACAATGTCACAATTTGCAACCTCAGCGCGGATGACGCCCATAAGCATGTGGGCAAGTTCTTGCTGCTTTGCTACACTGTCTCTGAAAACATTGATCGCTTGTTGTTGCATTTAATGTGCACCTCTAATTCCTCCACCATTTCCATCATTGCTTCAGCCATTAATTGGTTCACAAACATACATTTTTCCGTTGCATTTGAGACACGGTGAAACCCAATGATTCAGATGGCGATTTTGGCAGGCTTGTATTATTGGTATTGGAGAGTGTCTCGACCACTGCATCATAACATAAATTAGGAGGGGAACCGAACAGATTAATCATGAGTTATTGCCATATTACCTGGCCTAGATTTATTGGAAAGAAATATTGGGGATGCCTTGCTGTTTTCAGAGTTTGTCTTCTTATCTTCAGCAACCTGCACCAAATTAACACAGTAGCATTGCTATCATTGGCCAGGTCAGATAATAGGAAAGCAACATTGACACAACGAACGTTTGGGCAACTAGCCTACACCAAATTAACACAATATGGCACAACTATCATCAGCCAGGTAAGGTAATACGAAAGCAACATTGACAAAATGAATGAATGGGCAACCGGAGCAGCACTACAATTCATTAATGTGCATGATATGAGATAGTACACTCATGCAGCTCAGTATGCAAAACTACCAGACAGTTTTCCTTACAAAAATAAACGTTGGTGCCTTAAACATTTTGCTACAACTAATTTTAGATTAGATAAAGGTTGGATTCACACAGATTAACAAAATACATGCTGATGTAAAAATATAGTGATATACAATAGGTACTTACATCAACATTGGAGCACAGAGAATTCCCGCAAGATATTTTCCTCGAATACGATCCCAATGGAGGAAGTCTTCTATCGTTTAACCTTATTTTCTAAAAGAGAGATGTGTAAGAAACATGTAGAAAATATGATCAGAATGCTATAAAATTTCATGATGCGAGGATACGCACACGCTTCTTAGAATGGAGTTCACATATTTTTGCTGGACTGGAGCAGACTAGTTATTTGGCCACTGGAGTCTACTTATTATCAGTGGGATTTGGTTTTCTCTATACTGGAGCAGTATCTATGAAAACTGGAGTTGGTTTATTATCTCCTGGCGTTTGGATCTTTTTGCAAAGACCTGTTTGTAACCCTTCAGATTCTTACATAGACATCTTCCCCTTGCATGCCTTATATAGAAGAATGGTGCTTCAATTATAAAACATTCTACAGAGATGGAATAGCTACTGAAGAATAGAAAGGCATGACATATTTACATGTATTCCCTCCATCCGGAAATAAATGGATGGGTCTAGGCGTATTTCAGTTGTAGATACATCCAGTTTTATCCATTTCTGCGACATGTAATCCGGACGGAGGGAGTATGATGTAAGAGCTAGGAACATGACAGGACATCATTGTAAAAAAACACTACTTGAATGTAAAACTGTATACTAGCAGAATTCATACAGAAAAACACTAAGGAAACATATGCGTGTATGATTGGGAAACTAAGATGGCATTGCAAGAGACCACTAGAACAACACTTCAGTGTAAAAAAAACATGGTATGGTAGACAGCTGAAGTACATACTGATGAATAATAATGCATAAGATATTGAGAAGCATGATGTCCAAACTAAGCAGATGGCATTGCGATAGAGTAGAATGGCAGTACTTGAATTTGAAAACATGTTATCATGAATGGAATAGGTACTGAAAAACAGGAAGGCGTGCCATATTTACATGCATGATCAGTAGGCTAAGCACAAGGCATTGCAACGGAGTAGATGCACTCCAAGACATTATATGAATGTTGTACCCATATCAAGGGCCAAGTTAGAGCAAGGACCTTATGGGGTGAATAGCATTCATCATCTTTCTGCAAGTCTTGTGAAGAACTGCCTTTACATGTTCCATCATATTGGGTATCATTGACGTCAAGTTTGTTGTCCGTTACATTGCTCTGTGAGGTTCTTGTGGATAAATCAATGTGTGCAATTATATCTGACATGCATGGAAGACAACTAGTAGTTAGATTTATGTAATGAGTGCCTGTAGGAGACGACATAAATAGTAGGACTGGGGTTAACTAGCAGCAACAGGTCTCAAAAACTAAAGGGAGAACACAGATGAAAGATACATAATATGTATCA
This sequence comes from Aegilops bicornis, assembly GCA_021605145.1. NCBI lineage: Eukaryota > Viridiplantae > Streptophyta > Magnoliopsida > Poales > Poaceae > Aegilops > Aegilops bicornis. Next base: position 369,077,477 of record CM038673.1, on the reverse strand, counting down.
TTTGTACTCTAGATTAACTAGATGGCACACAAAAGTATTAAGGAACAACATGGGTTATACTAGAAGTGGTATAATACTATAATCACCAGCCTGTGGGATAGCATTGGCTGATGGATGATAACTGTCGGTGTCAAAACCGGCGGATCTCAGGTAGGGGGTCCCGAACTGTGCGTCTAAGGCGGATGGTAACAGGAGGCGGGGGATACGATGTTTACCCAGGTTCGGGCCCTCTTGATGGAGGTAATACCCTACTTCCTGCTTGATTGATCTTGATATATGAGTATTACAAGAGTTGATCTACCACGAGAGCGTAGAGGCTAAACCCTAGAAGCTAGTCTATGGTATGATTTTTGTTGTCCTGCGGACTAAACTCTACGATTTATATAGACACCAAAGGGGGCTAGGGTTACACAGAGTCGGTTACAAGGGAGGAGATCTACATATCCGTATTGCCAAGCTTGCCTTCCACGCCAAGGAGAGTCCCATCCGGACACGGGACAAAGTCTTCAATCTTGTATCTTCATAGTCCAACAGTCCGGCCAAAGGATATAGTCCGGCTGTCCGGAGACCCCCTAATCCAAGACTCCCTCAGTAGCCCCTGAACCAGGCTTCAACGACGATGAGCCCGGCGTGCAGATTATCTTCGGCATTACAAGGCGGGTTCCTCCTCCGAATACTCCCTAGAAGATTTTGAACAAAAGGATAGTGTCCGGCTCTGCAAAACAAATTCCACATAACACCGTAGAGAGAATAATATTTCCACAAATCTACTCTGCCGACGCATTTTGCAGCATGACACCACACAACGGCCCGATCATTATTCGAACCGTATTTCTCAACCAGCCATGGCACATATTGCGAGGCGGTTTCCTTGGCACGTCTTGTCGAAGCAGAGATCGTGTCCCCTTATCACGGGATTCTCATCAATACGGGTGTGGGTAACCCAACCGTGCCATCAATTACGGCGCTTGGGGAATAAGCGAGTTTACTAGGCAGGTGGGGGCGTATAGTTTCATCCGCACATATAAAGGGACAAGGATTCACCTTTTTTACCCACGCCTTCTTCCTCCTTGCTCATCCATTCTTGCGCACTCGAGCTCCAGCACCCAAGTTTGCGCTTTTCCCCTCAAACCACTCCAAGCATGTCCGGAGCGGGAGGCAAGTGGATGGTCTCCTCCGTCATGGAGGAGGACGTCAAAAAGCTGTGGGAAGCCGGATATCTGGACGCGGACATCGCACACCGGCTGCTAGATGCGGGGCAGATCATCCCCACGCCCGAACCCCATGAGAGGGTGGTTTTCCTTACCCACTTCGTCCGCGGACTGGGATTTCCGCTCCACCCATTTGTCCGCGGGCTCATGTTCTACTACGGGCTGGACTTTCACGATCTGGCGCCCAATTTCATCCTCAACATCTCGGCGTTTATCATCGTGTGCGAGGCTTTCCTCCGCATCAGGCCCCACTTCAGCCTGTGGCTGAAGACCTTCAAAGTTAAACCGAAGGTGGTGGTCGGCCAGCAAGCGGAGTGGGGAGGCGCTATGGTGGGCAAAATGCCCAACGTCACATGGCTCGAAGGCTCCTATGTGGAGACCATAAAGGGGTGGAAATCGGGGTGGTTCTACATCACCGAGCCGCGCGACACCAACTGGGTGGCGGCCCCCAAATTTTGATCTGGAATCCCCATGCGGCTCACCTCCTGGAAAGAGAAGGGCCTGTCCTGGGGTTCCTCGGTAGAGCTGACCGGACTCCAGACATGTATCAAAAACATGATGAGCAAGAAAATCAAGCTCGTCAACGTGGTCCAAGTCATGCTGTTCCGCCGGATCCTCCCGTGTCAAAGACGGGCATTCACCTTGTGGGAGTTCAACCCGGCCGAGCACCAAACGCTGCAAGAGCTCTTTGACACGACGCACAAGGACGTCTGGAGGGTGCTGTTCAAGGGCGCCAAGGTACCTCCTCCCCTTACCGAGGACCGCGGACTCAGCGCAAAGCACCATGCCAATCCGGTAAGTTTTTATATCTTACAGGATATTCATTTGCCCCAGTTTAATCATGTGCGGGATCTAAGCTTCCATGCCATTAACAGGACTGGGTAGAGACAGCGGAGTGGATCGATTGTCCGGCTCCCCTGCCCGAAGATCCAGCAGATGCTCTCCTGACGAAGATGCTGGTTCCGGCGCCTTATGAGGTGCCGGAGAAGAAGGCCAAGAAGAAGGCCACGGGGACCCGAAAGGGTCTCCGGCGCAAGGTTATATCGGACTCATCGTCCGATAACTCCGAGGCGCACTCCTCCCATGAAAACGAGGAGGAGTAAGAGGAAAGTTCTCCCCCCCTAGCCGGGGGAGACAAGAAAAGGAAGGCCGCCCCAACCGGGGAGGCCGAAGGGTCCAAGAAGGGAAGGACCCTCCTTCCGGACTGCTCCACGACGGCCGCCTACAGCGACGACGAGTGGTTACCCAGGGACAAGCCCCTGGCGAAGTCGTAAGTATCCGGATACCACAGTAATTCATGGTATGTTTTATTGCACTGCTTCTCTTTACGCCGAACATGATTATGCAGTCCGTCCCAAGCCCATATTGACGTATCTTCGTCGAATGGTTCTTTAGACCCGTCGGATATGAATAGCGATTCACTCCCGACCGCCTCCACCCCTCGCCCCACGGACAACTTCAACGTGTTGTTTCAAAGGGCACCGAGCCGAGGGGAGGTAGTCCTGGAGGCGCCTCGAGGCGACCTTCCGGACCCTGGGCGTAAAGGGAGCAAGACTCCCACGGGCTCCAAGTTCGGACCCCAGCCGAACACTGCGCCGGAACCTCCAAAGGTTACGGACTCCGGCAGCAACCCCCGTTAAGAGGGCAAGCCGCCCGTGCGGTGGCCTCTGTCCATCCAGAGGCACCGGACAACTTGCTGGAAGCACTTCGCGGCGCTTCCATCGACGAAGAGCACCGCACTATCATGAGTGCGGTGATCGAGAAGGTTCAGTCCGCCAAAAATGGACTAACTGAAGCTTGTGCCAGCCTCCTAACAGGCTTTCAGGTAAGTAATCAAAATATAGGAAAATATTACCGCATAGACAGTAGCCCCTAATGCTCTGTTTGGCGTTCGCGAATTAAAGCCGAATAGAGGATCAAATAATAATCACATGAGTCTAATCAGAATATGTCTATGTGAATATGCAGGCTTCACTGCTGGCCGCTACCGCACGTGCTGTGGAGGTCGCTGCACTGAAGCAGGACCTTGAGTGGTCTGAGGAAGAGCTCGGCCTTGCCAAGAGGCAGCTCGAGGAGAGCAAAGGTAAGCAATACCTTGTCTATATATATTAAAAAGAAATTTGGTTGCAAAATAATAGGATCGTTATGAATTTGCCAGGGGCCACGATTGAAGTGGCGACCCTGAAGAAGGCGCTGTCCGAGGCCAAAGACAAAGCGGCCAAGGAGCGCATCGAGCGAGAGAAACAAGAAGCCTGGGTAGGCGAGGTGCAGCAAGAGCTCCAGGTTCTCGCCAAAAAACACGAGTTCTTGGAGCTTGACTCTAAGACGCGAGAGTCCGAGCTTGCGAAGGCCCTCGAAAGCGCAAAACATGCCAAGGCCTAAGCCCAAAAGGCCCTCCAGGAAATTGAGGCGGTTAAGAAGATAGCGGCGGGTAAGGCATTCATTATGCAAAGAAAGCATGTTAAAGAAAATTTTTTTTACTTACCCGAGTTCAGAGCTCTCCAAGAGCGTTCGCAAATCTGCCCCGCAGTGTGTCAGATGCCGCGGAGTTCTACCGGGCCGAGGAGGGGAGCTCGACGGAGAAGTTGTTCTGGTCTCAGTATACTGGGACCGAACACCCAATGCCCTTGAGCGACCAGCTGAAGCAACTGGTCGAGCTCCACAAGGCGGCCGAACAGGCCATGAAGGGTCTTATAGTCCGGATGTGGCCTAGCGAGCCCCTGCCTGGCAGCTACTTCGGCCTGGTGAGGCGGCTTGTGAATGCCTGCCCCCGGCTTGAAGTCATAAAGTGGTCCGTCTGCATCGAAGGTGCACGCAGGGCCTTTGCTCGTGCGAAAGTGCACTGGGCGAAGATGGACGCCGAGAAGCTAATGAAGGAGGGGCTGCCGTAGGGCAAGGAGCATCGCCACCCCGAAATGTATTATGACAGTTTCCTGAAGGATGCCCGCCTCGTGGCGGAGGAATGTTCTAAGGATGTAATATTTGAATGAACGTACTCATGTGATCCTGTAATATGAAAACGAGTTCATTTGCGCTATGCAACGCTTGTGAATTTAAAATATTACCTTCTGTGCGGCCGTTTATAAAATCTGAGAGTTGGCCGATCGTAAACACGCCCTCATGTAACTAGTAATCTTGAGGTGTTTGGGATAAATCTGAGCAATCTTTTTCCCATTTTTGGGTCCTTCGAGGGAGGAGTTCAGCACAACGAACCAGGCAATCGGACTATAAGGCTTTATCACTCTCACTTAGCCATAGAAGTCTACAATTTTAAATTTTGGCGAAGCCCCTAGTATTCGGAAGGCCGAATTTGGGGCGCTATATACGCCTAAGTCGGACAAGGCCGACTCCTCGCCTGAAGCGTAAAAAGCCTTTAAGGACTTGAGACATCTCGAACAGCGACCAGCTCTCGCCTTATCATGACAGTCAGTTTTGGCTTTCTCTACTGAGGTGCTCGTCCGGAAGAACCGGGACACAATCACAGTAGTTCTCCCAGTGCTACCTTAGCCGATATTGCGGAACGTAAGGTACCAAAACATGGGAGCCGGGCAAACCCAACTATTGACCCAAGACATGATTCGGAGCCGATGCATATAATGCTATAAGTTCGGGGTGCCGCACTGTCGAAAGTGTTCGGACTTCTCACGCCGTATTTATGGGGTGCACTGAAGCCCCTGGCGTGTTGGTCGTACCATAATGTACGGGTGCAATTTGTTGTAAATGAGCATACAAGAAAAAGAAGAAAGGGTAATGCAACAATAGACTAACACTGTGCATTGTTATTTAAATGATACGTCGAAGCGTATGTATACATGTAGTGCAAATAAGCAAAAAATAGGACTATTTGAGATGTCCAATCCAAGGGCGAGCTGCGTACGGGTATTTAAAACAGGTATTTCGATCGTTATCAGAGACCACCTTGGGATTCCATTGTACGACTTAGCTTCTTGCCTCCTTGGTTGTTCCTTCCCGTAATGTGTCCGGCAATCATATTGCCGGAAAGGGCTTCCAGAGAATAAGGTCCTGAAAGGAAAAAATGATAAAGGTGCGTAATTATGTACGCGCGGTGGTTGAGCGGTTGAGCCGCATTGTGGGACGTGTCCTGATCGTGCCCCGCCTATGCCCATGGTATTTCCAGTGCGTAATTATGTACGCACGGCACGGAGTTCGTCGCTTGACTGGGACTAGGGCGGGGGCCGAATTGCTAGGCGAGCTCTGAACGTGCCAGGCGATCCTGTTGCAGGTTACTCCGGACTCGCTTGAAGGTGTACGGGGGCTTTATCACCGAATTGGTGGTTTGCCTTAAAAGGCTGCTTTGTGCCTCTACTGCGAGGGCCGCAGTGTGCTCCTCCATGCGGAGCGAGCGTTCTGTGTTTCCATTGACTGTTATGACCCCCTAGGACCTGGCATCTTGAGCTTGAGGTATGCATAATGCGGTACCGCATTGAATTTTGCAAATGCGGTTCGCCCGAGCAGTGCGTGATAGCCACTGCAGAACGGGACTATATCAAAGATTAACTCTTCGCTTCGGAAGTTGTCCGGAGATCCGAAGACCACTTCCAGTGTGATTGAGCCCGTGCAATCGGCCTCTACACCTGGAATGACACCCTTAAAGGTGGTTTTGGTGGGTTTGATCCTCGAGGGATCTATACCCATTTTTCGCATTGTATCCTGATAGAGTAGGTTCAGGCTTCAGCCGCCGTCCATGAGGACTCGAGTGAGGTGAAATCCGTCAATGATGGGGTCTAGAACCAATGCGGCGGATCCGCCATGACGGATACTAGTGGGGTGGTCCCTGCGATCAAAGGTGATCGGACAAGAGGACCATGGGTTGAACTTTGGGGCGACAGGCTCCGTCGCATAGACGTCCCTTAGTGCACGTTTCCATTCCCTCTTAGGAATATGGGTTGCGTATATCATGTTCACCGTCTTCACTTGTGGGGGGAACATCTTCTGTCCTCCCGTGTTCGGCGGCCGGGGCTCCTCCTCGTCATCACTATGCAGCCCCTTGTCCTTGTTTTCGGCATTCAACTTGCCGGCCTGCTTAAACACCCAGCATTCTCTGTTGGTGTGATTGGCTGGCTTATCGGGGGTGTCGTGGATTTGACACGAGCGATCAAGTATACGATCCAAACTAGACGGGCCCGGAGTACTTCTTTTGAATGCCTTTTTCCGCTGACCGGATCTAGAGCCTCTGAATCCGGCATTGACTGCCGTATCTTCGGCGTTATCGCCGTTGTTGCGGCGCTTGTGTCTGTTACAACATGGTCTGCTGTTAGCATCTTAGTATCTGAAGTGCCCGGATTCATTAATGTGTTGTTGCTGCGAGCCAGCCGGCTATCCTCACCCGCACAAAAGCGGGTCATGAGTGTCGTGAGGGCTGCCATTGATTTCGGCTTCTCCTGGCCGAGGTGCCGGGCGATCCACTCGTCACGGATGTTATGCTTGAATGCCGCTAAGGCCTCAGCATCCGGACAGTCGACAATTTGTTTTTTCTTAGTTAGGAACCGTGTCCAGAATTGCCTGGCCGATTCTCATGGCTGCTGAGTTATATGGCTCAAGTCATCAGCATCCGGTGGTCGCACATAAGTGCCCTAGAAGTTGTCAAGGAATGCATCCTCCAAATCCCCCCAAACTGCCGACGGAGTCTGCTGGCAAGCTATTCAGCCAATGCCGAGCTGGTCCTTTGAGTTTTAGTGGGAGGTACTTGATGGGATGTAGATCTTCACCACGAGCCATGTGGATGTGGAGGAGGAAATCCTCAATCCATACCGCGGGATAAGTTGTACCATCATACGATTCAATATTTACGGGTTTAAAACCCACCGGGAATTCGTGATCCATAACTTCATCAATGAAGCATAGGGGGTGTGCGGCGCCTCTATGCCGGGCTATATCACGACGTAGTTCATAGGAGTCTTGTCTGCTGTATTCGGCCCGGCCGGATTTACTTTTAGTATATCCGGCGCGGTCATCGTCCAGCGTTGGTGCGCGCCCCCGTGATCCATATATCGATCTTGCATGTTTTGCCTTGCTATCCAATACGTCTCACAGGTCCCGTGTGTTGCCCCGGGCCTTGGTATTTTTGTTTGAGTGGCAGCGGGGTGCAGGCTGAACTTCAGGCTGAAACGTCTCTCTGTCTCGGCCACGAGGTGGTCGGTCAGCCGCATCGTACGCTGGTGAAGTAGGTTTTAATGCTTACTCCTCGAGCGACCTGCGCTTTGGGTAACTCTTGGAGGGGCGTTCGAGTTCGTATTCCTCGGCCGCAAGGACTTCAGCTCGAAGTTGTTGTCGCTTTTTCTTCAGGCTATTTGCTGTGGCTATAAGTCGGCGCTTGAAGCGCTCCTGCTTGATGGGATCCTCAGGCACAATAAATTCTTCGTCACCGAGGGTCACCTCGTCTTCGAAGAGAGGCATGTAATTGTCATCCTCCGTTTCTCCATCTGCTGCCTGTTCTGGAGGGCTAGCATGTTCATCCTCCAGCTCTAAATCTGGCTGGAGAGGATTGTCATCGTCTTCAGCACTATCCGGAGTGTTATAGTCTCTTGTGCCGGTATCATTGCTTTTACTATGGCGGGACTTAGAGCAGCGCTGCTGACGTCGGTGCTTGGGTTGCTTCTTGGAGGGGTCATCCTCCGCTGTCTTGTCGCCATTGCCTTCTTTGGGGGTATCCACCATATATATATCATATGATGAGGTGGCGGTCCAGTGCCCTGTAGGCGGTGGTTCCTGTTCGTCTCCTGCATCGTCGTCCATACCGTCGATGTCTTCGGAGTCGAAGTCGAGCATGTCGGTTAAATCGTCGATAGTGGCTACTAAGTGGGTGGTGGGTGGGCAGCGAATTTCTTCGTCGTCCGCATCCCATTCTAGCCGGATATAGTTCGGCCAAGGTTCTTCTGACAAGGAGAGAGACCTTAACAAATTTAGCACATCTCCGAAAGGCGAAAAGTCGAAGATATCCGCGGAGGTAAACTCCATGATCGGCGCCCAATCGGATTCGATAGGCACGGACGCAGGCGGCTCGGAGTCCGTGGCCGGAGACGAATCCAGTGGTTCGGCATCACGACTCTCGTAAGTGGTGAAGTCAGTATCCGGCTCCATCGCCGCTGAGAGTGCGGCCTCCATGGCGGGGTCTATCCGCCCGTCCTCGGATGGTGCAATTTTCTCCGGATTGAAGGCCGGAGTAGTTGCAGGTGTGATCTCTCGAACACTGCCCGACGGCAGAGCTAAATCATGCTCGTCGTGATCGTGTGGCGCACCTGGCATGGGCTCGAATCCGTCAAAGATCAAGTCTCCATGGATGTCGGCAGTGTAATTCAAGTTTCGAACTGACACATGCGGCGGGCGTAGCTCTCGATCTTCTCCAGATGGCCAAGCGAGTTGGCCCGCAGTGCGAAGCCACCGAATGCGAAGATCTGTCTGGGGAGGAAAACCTCACCCTGGACTGCATCGTTACCGATGATCGAAGGAGCCATCAAGCCTTACGGTGACGACATAGTGGAACTCTCAATGAAATCACCAATGTCGGTGTCAAAACCGGCGGATCTCGGGTAGGGGGTCCTGAACTGTGCGTCTAAGGCGGTTGGAAACAGGAGGCGGGGGACACGATGTTTACCCAGGTCCGGGCCCTCTTGATGGAGGTAATACCCTACTTCCTGCTTGATTGATCTTGATGATATGAGTATTACAAGAGTTGATCTACCACGAGATCGTAGAGGCTAAACCCTAGAAGCTAGCCTACGGTATGATTGTTGTTGTCCTACGGACTAAACCCTCCGGTTTCTATAGACACCGAAGGGGGCTAGGGTTGCACAGAGTCGGTTACAAGGGAGGAGATCTACATATCTGTATTGCCAAGCTTGCCTTCCATGCCAAGGAGAGTCCCATCCGGACACGGGACGAAGTCTTCAATCTTGTATCTTCATAGTCCAACAGTCCGGCCAAAGGATATAGTCCGGCTGTCCGGAGACCCCCTAATCCAGGACTCCCTCAATAACTATGGAACAACATTACCTAAAGAACAAGTCTCTTGGCTGAACTATGGAACAATGTTAACTCCTGAACAAGAACCGTAAGAGATCAGCATGAATATACAGTGAAATGTTATAATCTATTTTCCATGCTTAGATGAATAACAAAGCCATAAATGTTACACAATAGTAAGATGAGGGTACAACCTATCTGGCCGCCATCCATAGGAGTGAGCATCATGTGTTGACTTGTTGATGGCCTTGCAGTTGTTGTGGCTGTCCATGTCAAGCACGCGCATTTGATGCAGGGAACTGTTGAGTGGGGACTATAGCTCCCTTCTGGTGTATGCTTCCCTTGTTGGAGCAGCTGTGGTGAGTCGGAAGACGGTGTGGCTGAAGATGCAGAAAATGCATAATGTTAAGAACGACACATCTCTCTGATTTGAAGAAATACCCTAAGAGATCAACAACATGTTACGAGAGTGTTCACACGTCTGTTGAGTGAAGACTAAATTGGGGTCACACGATTTTAATTTATTTTGTTACTGTCTGATCTACGCCGGATGGCTTGATGGCCGTCTTGTGCCTCCCGGCTGACACTGTTCGGAATCTTCCCCGAAGAGCCAGCGACCACCGGCAGAGCAGCCTGCCCCTGCCGTCCGTGGCCCCGACCAAAACCCCGCTCCCTGCCCCACCGCACTGCCGATGTTGCGCCACCCCCGGGCCAATCCACAAAGACTCATCGTCATCCATATCCGGCGGCAGCAGTACCTTCAACCCAGGCAACTCTAAGATAGCCATCTAAGCGCTGCTTCCGTGGCGAACTTGCGCCCCCGCACCCTTACGTTAGACACCAGCCAACCGGGAGCCTAGGAGCTCCGCAGGCTCGAGGGGTGCTGCTTCCCATTGGGAATCGATCGGCCCAGAATAAAAGTTCAGACAACTGACGCCTAAATAAAGTGATTTGAGATGAGGGTGTGACCTATCTGGCGGCCCGGTGAAGTAGGCAGCTCCAGCTGCCTAGTCAATGAGGCTGGCGCAATTGTGGTGGCTACCGGCGGCAGGGAAGCAGAGATGTTGCGATGGTCGACGGCTACGGGGAAGCAGCGCCGGGGCTCTGGACGGGTCCAAAGTTGGAGCTGCTCCGGCACCGTGAACAACGGCGGAGGTGAATCGGCTCCGGTACAGTTCACGCGGCTGTCAGCGAGGCAGCTCCGGCAGCACGGAGTAAGAGGCACACGGCCCAGTGCACGACGACAAATGGGCAGTGTCTCTGGGTTTAGAGAGGAGGGTGGCTGTGAATTTTGTGCGGTGGGGGCGCCATGGAGGAGGGGCGGAGGTTTCACGGCTCAGGAGAAGGGAGCTTCTAGGGAGAAGGTGATTTGGCGCCCACGAGGTATGAATAGGGAATTGGGAGGGGAAACCATGTCTTACGGACGCATTTGTCTGAAATGTGTGTGGGGGGGGGGGAGGGGGGGTTACAGTTGTACCCCTGCCTTTAGGCTTCTCAGCTTGGGTCTGTGTACTGAGGGTCGGGGATAGTAGAGTAACTTTGCTTCTCCCAAATAGTGGGCGCGAGCGATTTCGGGCGAGGAGGGCGTGCTTTGAAATATAGTGGGCCCGAGCAATTTCGGGCGAGGAGGGCGTGTTTTCAAATATAGTGGGCGCGAGCGATTTCGGGTGAGGAGAGCGTGTTTTGAAATAGTGGTTGCGAGCTATTTCGGGCGAGGAGAGGGTGTTTTGCCGACCATGGTTTATGAATTATTCGGCACACGTCATTTCGGCCGAGGAGAAGGCGCGCTTGGATGAAGTTATGAACCTACCCTCGATGTACAATGGGCCAATTGATGCATGTCCCACATAGGCCGGTAATTTCGCGTCTCCATTTTATTTGCTTGGGCGAATTCCACCGAGCAGAGGGTGTTTAACGGTTCGTTCGAATTTTGGGAGAACGAGCATTCACGTCTACCTTACCAAGTCAATTCGATTTAAATTTTGAAATTTTAGCTTGCCACTTCTTTTTTAGATGGAGAGATTATGCTCGGGAGTAATGTGTTTTTACATACTCGTTGCTAGTGATTTACTATATGACAAATAGTTGACCCACTGAAAAACGGGAATCAAACCCAAAATGAAATATCTCGATTCAATGAAATAGCGCGTTCACCATGTCAAAATAGTGAACCAAATCCAAAATTGAACACACCAATCGAGTAGCATGTTGTACAGTATTATAGTACTCCATGAACATGTTGAAAGTCAAATTAATGAACTTGTGTGATATACGCATATCTCCGTTCATGTGTGGATTGCATACAACATGTTCTCCAATTTAAATATTTGAATGCAAGTATATATTGAAACATGGTTTATATCAGTCTTTGATGCATAAAACGCGACCTCCCCCTCTTCTGAACTCCTGCTCTCTCTCTCTCTCTCTCACCAACAATCTTCAATTCTGTCGCACGCATCCAACACACAAACCTTTTTGGGCCCTATCCCTCTCTCTCCGTCTCTCTCTCTCTCTCTCTCTCTCTCTCTCTCTCTTTGTGTGTGTGTGGGGGGGGGGTCTTTCTAGTTCGCATGCATATATACTCCATCTATAGGTCTCTCTCACACACTATGTATGATTCTCTAGTCCAAGCTAAATATCTTGGGTGCACTCATCGTACGCACACAAATTCCTTGGCTCGTTGCCCGTAACTCTCTCACGCACCACTCTGTCATATCGGAGCTCTTCCCTCTCTCTCTCAAAATATCCATCTACCTGGGTCACACATACACGTGCATATCTCACTCGCACTCGATAGACCCATCTAAAACTCTATCTCTCTCCCTCGTTCTCTGTCCATCTCACACATACACACACAATCTCATGCCTAACCAAGTACGATGGTCTCTCACTCAAATGTAGGCACACGCAGTCCCCCCTATATGTGTATGACTAGCTAAGCTTAGTCTCCATCACAAACATGTGCATGGTCTATCTTGATTTCTCTCGGGGCATCTTTCTATCGCGCACGCACCTCCCTCGATCTCCCACCCATATAGTCCCCTCACGATCTCGAGGGGATCTCTCTATCACAAACACACCCTCTCTCCCCCCCATGCGCCCATGTTCTCCATCTGTCCCTCTCGACCTTTGTTCCTTGTTGGCCAGATATCTATTGGACATGTGCTATAGGGGTGTCTTTCTCCATTGCAAACAATCACGCACTAGCTATCTTCGTGTATCTCCTCACCTCACTTTTCTATCTCGGAGATGCATGCGTGATATGTTTGCATAAGAAACGAAAAAACACACTCTCTCTCTAATTTATCGTTTGTTGTCCCTTTCTCTTTCACACACATAAACTTTTTGCACACTCACTCATTCTCCTTCACATGCACTTGATGTCTCTCGACTTAGGCACTCTCTTCGGTCCATAGCATATAGATTTATTGAAAAGTCAAACATCACAAAGTTGGACCATGTACGTGGCGAAAAACATTTACACCTAGAACGGCAAACATATACCATTAGATTCATCATGAGATGTAGTTTCGTATGATGTATCTTTGGTATTGTAGATATAAATAAAATTTGTGTAAACCTGATCAAAGTTTCCAAAGTTTGACTTATAAATTTTTTACATGCACTGCATTACCGAGTGGATGGAATATCTCTTTCCCCCTCTCAGCTATCTGACGCACCACTTAGCCTTATCGGGGCTCCTCTATCTCTCTCAAACATTATATTTCCCTGGTTCACACATACACGTGTCTCGCTCACGCTATATATAGACCCATCCAACACTCTCCACCCTTGTTCTCTCTCTATGTGACACGCACCCCCTAAGTACCATAATCCCTCACCCCATCATAGGTGCACGCACTCCCCCCCCCCTAAGTATGATTATCTCTCACTAGCCATCAGGAACACACGTATTGTCTCCTTCCATCCATACGTCTATCTCGATATCTCTCGTGGTATCTTCTATCGCGCACACACCTTGTCACTCGATCTCCCACCCATGTAGTCCCATCACGATCTCCAGGGGATCTCTCTATGAAAAACATACACTCTCTCCTCCCCATGTCTGCATTTTCTGCGTATGTCTCTCTCGACCTCTCTCCCTTGTTTGTCAGACCCCTCTTGGCCATGTGCTACGGGTCTTTCTCTCTCGGTTGCACACAACCACACCCTATCTCCTCACCTTGCTTCTGTTGTCGAAGATGCATGTGTGATATATTGGCATAAGACACACATGCCTTTTCTCTACTTTTATCGTGTGTTGTCCATGTCTCTTTCACACACGCACACACACTTTTTTCACTCACTCTTTCTATTTCACACAAACACACTCTCTCTCTCTAGTTAGGTGACTCTCTCACGTCCATAAGCATATGGATGTTTTGAAAAGTCAAACCTCATAAATGTTTGACCAGGTATATGTGGAGAAAAACATTTACATCTGGAACGATCATTAGATTCATCACAACATGTACTTACTTCATACTATCATTTATCTTTGGTACTATAGATATAAGTAATTTCTTTATAAACTTGGTCATAGTTTCAAAAGTTTGACTTTAAAAAAAAATTTGGCACTACATTATCGAACGGAGGGAGTAGCTATTTCTCTCTCTCTGCTATCTCTCATGGGCCTCCCCTCTCACTCGAACTCTCTATACCGACGGATTATACGCTCATTGTGTCAGCGTATAGCTCTATATATTGTTTAGTTGACCGGTCAACCAGTCCACATGCTGCCTTGTCAGCTCGTGTTCTCTATCTTCGTGCGCTGGCCCATGTGGCAATGGGTTCAAATAAGTAACCTAAAGGCCAATCTAACACGCGCTGAAGTAAACAAAGTTGAAACCACTCGGGGTAGCACCCTGCATGCTAGTAAATTGAGGGCGCATTGAGGACACACTTCTTCCGCGTGAAGGATGCACTCGCGCACAATTCACCACTGTGTGATGGCATGCACAGAAGGACGCACTCGCGCACACCCAACAGGCCAGCACACAGCACACACCATCACACGTGTAAACCGGCGTCGCCGCCTGTTGAGATGGACGGCGAGGCGGCCAACAAGCCGAGGCGTCTCGAGCCAAAACCCCATCCGGCGAGTATGGACTTCATCAGCAGCCTCCCCAACAACATGCTGCTCGTCATCATCGGCCCCCTCCCCACCAAATCTACCGTGCGAACCGCCCTGCTCTCCCGGTGGTGGCGCCCCCTCAGGCGCCGGGCCCCCATCAACCTCATCGTCGACAGCTGCCTCTGCGACAGGGATTGCAAACGCATGGCCGCAGTCTCCAAGGTCCTTTCATCGCACCCTGGGCCAGCCAGACGCCTTGACCTCCGCATGTTCAGTACCAACTGCAAGGTTCAAGCCAAGTTCGACGAGTGGTTCTTGTGCCCCGTCCTAGATGAGCTCGAGGAGCTCAACTTTGAAGCTGGACGATGTCGCTCTCTGCCACCGTCCGTGCTTCGCCTCAAGCCAACGCTGCGCCGCACCAGCTTGAGCTCCTGCTATCTTCCCCAGATTAATGCCGCGCCCGCCCTTCTTCTCCCTCAACTCAAGTAGCTCGACCTCTTCGACATTGGTATCTCAAAGTAGGCTATGGAGCACCTACTCCGCAGCTGTACTGCGCTCGACTACCTTCGTCTTGAGCAGATCCACGGGTTCATTAGCCTCCACATCGCCTCGACGAATCTCCGATGGATTTATGTGTCTCGCTGGCCCCGCAACAAGACATCAATTGGGAAGAGATCACTCCAGTTGTTCCACGTTATGGTCATTTCTTGAGAGATTGCTTGTATCTGATCTAGAAGGTCCAACAAAAATCAGGGTCATTGACGCGTCGAAATTGACAGCATTGGTGTACTCGTCTGCCAAATTCTCCGAACTATTTATTGGATCCGTAATCGTTCAGGTACAACACTCATCTTCTTCTTCGTCTTCTTAAAATTCACATTTTTAAATTTCTTCGTGATGTATTTATGACCGTCTTCTAGAAAATGATTCCCACAAGCTTCACCCAGTCTATGCGCACAGTGAAGATCTTGGCAATAAAATCAATCGGTCCCAATCTGGATCAAGTTGTTGGATTTCTTACATGCTTTCCGTGCACGGAGAAGTTACTCATCAAGGTGAAACTTCTTTCCTATTAGTAAACGGTAATCACAACGTAGCTCAATTTTTTTGTAATTTTCCCAAATTACGATGACAAGTGTAGTGTTCAAAACTGTATCTACGCACTGCACCGAAAGAAATGTTTTTAGTATTTTTTCTCACGTGATCACCTACATCGTTTTTTGTTGTACTACTATAGTAGCCTAGGCTAGTCATAGTGGAAAGTAACTTAGACTAGTAACTCTATGGTTACCCTAAGAGCAAGTACTACCTCCGTCCTGGTTTACTCTTCCTATTTTGTAGTATCAAAATTTGACCACAGATTTAACAGACAAAATGTTAATGCATGTCACTAAAAATTCTATCGTTGCATTCGTATTTGAACATAATTTCAAATGGTATAATTTTTGGTGACACGCATTGGCATTTTCTTAGGTAAATCTGTTTTTTTAGAAAAGGAGGATGACCCCCGGCCTCTGCATGTATGAGATGCATGCGGCCATTTTATTGATTATTCTCGAGGACCTTACGAAGCAGAACAACAATATGCCTGAATCCGCCATCTTGGCATCTTAGGTAAATCTATGGTCAAAATTTTACACTAAATACGAGGTAGAACAAAAGTGGGCTATAACGGCCCTCCACTATGTAGGCCGAAACACGTGCCAAATTCACTTGTGATGCATTTGGCATCGATGCCCCTCCATTGCTCACTTGGTGCCCCAATCTAGATCACCTACTTTGTTCCGGTGCCAAATTAACTCACGCAATGAAAAAAACACTTGCGTGGGAGAGAGAGAGGACTGAGGCAATAAAAAAACACTTGTTTGGGAGAGTGAAAGGATGGTGTAGTTGGTTTGATTGATTTGTTTATACATGTGGGTCTGTGTGCACAGCGGTGCCAACTCTCTAACATCGCGAGAGCGGTGCCAAAATCTTTTGATTTGACATCGATGTGTATTATGTGGCATACTTTTGAGAAATATGGCATCGGCCACATAGTGGAAGGCAACAAATGCCCAAGCTCTTCACCTGCTCCTAGGTAAATGAGAGGAAAGAGAAAGAGAGAGAGAGAGTGAAAAAATATCACTAACCAGCCAACCCTATCATATGAGCGAATGATATTGGTACCTCTTGATGACATGACAATCTTATACAGTCAGCAGCTCTAATATGTTCTCTTCTTTTGTAGATAAAAAAGTCCCGAAAGTGAAAAATGTGTTGCACTATAACAATCTCATCGAATGCCTTGATCTCCATCTTACAGAAATTGATTTGATCGACTACCGAGGCAGCACATCTGTGATTAAATTGGCCAGGTTCTTTGTTCTGGAGGCAAGTGTGCTCAAGGTAATGAGGTTTGGCGTTCTCTGGCACAACAATGAATGGCGTGTTGGTCACCGCAAGCGTCTAAGGCCATGAAAAATCTGCACGATGGCGCCGCCAAATACCGCCCACCCCAATCTTGGTGTTTCGTGCAATGCACGGGCATATACACACGGGAAATTATGTCGAACACGGCTAGTTGTAAGCAGGCTAGCTCTATAGCCATGATGATAGTGCCTGCAGACGGTGAGGCTGACTTATGTTATGCCGAACACGACACCTATACTCAGGTGTCATCTCCGGCGCAGGGTCTAGTCACTTCAATGCGACGAGCAGCACGTAATAATTTGACAAACGGGTAGTACAGTGCTACTACATTGGTAGTACTACTACTACTACTAGCACCACCGTCCGGATTTAGTAGTACTACCACATCCATCTGGATTTAGTATTTGACTAGCAATATCTAGTAATGCATGTCACAAAAAATGTACTACTCCCTCTGTAAATAAATACATGGTGTATTGTTTTATTCCTTCCGGTAGATGGTTCAAATATGAAGTCTCATCAATCAGACTACTATTGTACTCACCGAGCGCTCAGCTTTGGCCCTGTTTGGATACTCTAACTCAATTAGAGGTTAGAGTTAGATTCTAACCCTAAACCAACTCTGAACTAACTCTAACCAAAGAGGTGTTTGGATGGCACGGTTAGATTGACAACAAATGCTCTGCCGGATCTGGCGGAGCGAGCCCTGGCCGAGGCAGACCTGGACGCGCCCGGCAAGGAGCTGTGCTAGCCTCTCGTGCAGCCCGTCGATCAAATCCGCCGTCCCTACGCAAGGAGTTGCGCTGGCCATGGCCGACGGGCACGGGCCGCACAAGGAGCCGCGACTGCTTACCGGCGCGCGGACGGTCCGCGGGAGACGAGGGGGTATGCTGCGGGGAGACTGAGAGAAAAAGGTGTTTTTCTAGTGGTTCCAAGGAGAACTAACCCAAATAAGCACCTCTTGGGTGGGTTAGATGCATCTAACCCAAACTAACCCTCCCGTTTGGATATTTCTGGGTTAGTTTAGTCCAAACTAACCCAAACTAACTCTAATTCATGGAACCAAACAAGGCCTTTGTAAGCTACCAACAAAAAATTGCAATCAAAGACTACTATTGTACTCCCTCCGTACTGGTGCATTAGTCATGTTACGAAAACCAAATAGTAATACCAAAACTTTTAGGCGCGGTGCATTAACTACCCACCTCGTTCCCTGTTTCTTGCCACAAAAAAAGAAATCGCCCAATACAAATACGAGACGTGCGGTGCGTATGCATCCAATGACTTGAGACTACTCCCTCCGTCTAGGTGTATGACTAGCCACAATGAAGAGTAAAATACACTAGTAACATACACATATCCCTAAACTATGCTACTACCTTTCATAGTGGGTAGTAACATAAGTATGGTAACATACGAAGCCTCATTTATTAGGTTATAGACTCTTGGCGTCGAATGTGTTGGTTTAGCTCCTGGATGAATGCTGCAATGGACCTGTCCCTCCTGGTGCTGACTATCTCCCACTGCTCATCTCGGCGCCCACATATCTTGTAGATAGTATCCTTGAGATCCTTGTGGTAAACTTCACCGATGCGTCCCATGGTGATGTGGGCTGCCATGCTCTTTCCTAGACTCTAGGTGGGTGCATCAAAGGAAAACTCTATGGGCTCAGTGACTGGCGTGAATGTCCTTCCTGGAACTTCAACTTGAATCATCCAACGCTCCTCTTCTGGTAAAGTGGCATTGTAGGTCCCGGTGAAGCTTGGTATTCCAATATTCAGGTATCTAGTGACTTCCTTCAAGTGTCGTCCAAAGGGCGCGTCTTCATCCGGTTGCAAAAACTTGTTCCTCGAGTCCGCCATCCTAAAGAGTAGAAAATAGAGAGAAGTTAGAAATGAGTAGAGAAGAGTGACCTATGGCTTTCTTAGTGGTCATGTCCTACATTCAGCGTGTGCTCTGATACCATCTTGTAGCGACCCGACCTCAAACGGTCAAGTCTCTATGCTTCAGTGTCATCCCTGGATCAGTCATGCTGACACACAGTACTCGAAGGATTTATAACAAAGTAGCAATCACACACTTATTACACCGAATGTCTCAAAAGAGAACTTATTACAACAAATAAGGCTTAAGGCCATCTAACACGATAACAACGGAAGACTTGGAAGAAAAAATGAGTCCATCAACTCCAACGGCATAGCTGAGTGCATGACAACGACCTATCGCACCTTTACTCCTCGTCTGAAAAGTCTGCAACATAATATGTTGCAGCCCGAAAACGGGTCAGCACGTGGAATATGCTGGCAAAATAACACAGTAGAGCAATGAACAGATAAATACTATCACTATATGCATATATGGCTGGTGGAGGCTCTATGGTTGTATGATTTTACGAAAAAGCCAATTTATCCCTACAACAAAGGAATAATTTTTATTTAACTATCATGGTAGTTGAAACATCATTGAGAAGGTACCTCCAACTCAATCCCAATTAAAGTTAATTATCAACCCAACAAATTAAATTAGAGTGATGAGATACAATAGGTTAATCCAAGTACTAGATACTCAAGATGTCCATTACCGGGGACATGGCTAACCATGATTAGTTTGTACACTCCGCAGAGGTTTGCGCACTTTTCTCCACAAGACTCGATCTCCATCGTTGGATTTCTCGCACTACAGGGTTTTTGAGAAACGGATGACCGAGACACAGTCTTTCAGAAGCATTAACTCTTTACTCCGGGTGGACAATTACACCTACTTTCCCTCTACATCTGCTAGCCCACCACTGATAGAGGTCACACAACATACTCAACCATGCCAGAGCCCATAATGGCTTGTGGCTGCACACGGAAGTTTCTAGCATGAAAAATCTTATGATCCCTTTGAGCCTGGGAGGCGGCCGTAGGAGGATCACACGGTATATCCCCGGGATCTCCTAGGACAACACTGGATTCCCCAGGTGCCCAAACAAGCAATCCACCCAGATGTGTATTAAAGTTGCCACCTTAAGTTGAACCATTAATTAACAACCTCACATCTGTCATGGATTCACTCACCCAAACCACGTCTACGAGCATAGCATAGCAATAATAGCATAACGTAGAAGTAACTCCCAGGGTTTGATAATAAACATGACAATAGGTTCTACCTCATCATCTACTTCCCAAACCCACAAGTTAAACACATCCTAATCGTGCAATGTTTGAGGATTGTAACTAATGCATAAAAACTGGGTATGAAAAGAGTATGATCAATGTGTTACTTGCCTTGCTGACGATCCGCAAAACCTAGTGACTCAGAGTAGCACGCTCAAGACTCGGGAATTCTATCGCAAACAAACAATAACATACATAAGAAATCAAGCAAATATGCACCGGTAAAACTCAAATAAGAAGATCGAACCAGAAAGTTCAACTTAAGAACACCGGTTTGCAAAAAGAATCAAATCAAACGAAGCAACGAATCTCAAACTGTGAAAGAAACAAGATTCGATTACTAATCTGGACTAAAGTCAAATTTTACAACACCAAAATCTTGTTCAAGTTGTTTAAACAGAAAGAGGGCTTCGAGACGAAGATCTAGGCGCTTGAATCGCCTGATTCCGACAAATGAGTGAAAATATAAACTAAAACAAAAATCGGGTCAGAAATCGCGATCGGAAATAATCGCGAAAAACCCTGGAAAAAGAAAAACCGACGAACAGGCTAAGGGACGAACGTTCGCTATCTGTGACTAACGGGTGAACGGCGTTCGTTAAAACGAACGAACGGACGAACATCCGCTGTTTAACCGAACCGAAAAAACAAACCGATCTATAAAAATAAACCGATCTAGGGTTTAAAAAACCGAACGATTTTTGAGAAAAAACTGACGAACGGCTCGGCGGCGGCGGCTACCTCGGCGAGGTCGGCGGCTGGCTTTGGTGGCGGGCGGGCGAGGCGGCGCGACTCTGGCGGGCGGCGAGGTGGCCAGCTGGCGGCTAGCGAGGCGGCGGGGCTAGGGTTTCGGGTGCGGGCGGCTGGGCCTCGGGGGTCGCGGCTCGGCTTATAAAGCCGGCCGGGCTAAGTGTCCTAGCCGGACACGGCCCGGTAAGGCGGTTCACTTTTTTTTAAACATGTTGCAGAAAAACGAAGAAAAGAAATACTAAATGGACTCCAAAAATACGGCTCGGCTTATAAAGCCGGCCGGGCTAAGTGTCATGGACACGGCCCGGTAAGGCGGTTCACTTCTTTTTAAACGTGTCGCAGAAAAATGAAGAAAAGGAATACTAAATGGACTCCAAAAATATCGAAATAAATTTTCCCCGTCCTCTAAAAATATGCCGGACAGAGTGAACATTTATTTGGGCCTATAATGCAATTTTGAAAAACGTGTATTTTTCCTAATTCAAATAAAATTGCAATAAAAATCCGAATAAAATCACTTATTCGATTTTCATAAGTTCCCTCCAATATTTCATCTATTTTGGAGAAGTCATATTATCTCCTCTCATATATTTTAAATTTGAAATATTTTCGGAGAGAAAAACCATTAAAACTAAAATGATCCTTGTATCAATATTTGATAAAATTCAAATATGACAAACGTGAAATCCCAAACTCTCTCCGTGGGTTCTTGAGTTGCTTAGGATTTCGAGGATCGCAAAATGAGAATGTAGTAAAATATGATATGCATGAATGACCTATGTATAACATTCCAAATTAATAATTTGGGATGTTACAAACCTACCCCCCTTAAGATGAATCTCGTCCTCGAGATTCGAGTTGGCTAGAAAATAGGTGCGGGTGGTCTTTGCGTAGATCATCTTCTCGTTCCCAAGTGGCTTCATTCTCGGTATGGTGGCTCCACTGAACTTTTACAAAACTTGATAACCTTGCTGCGAGTAACTCGGAAGGCAAACTCAAGAATCTTGACAGGTTTCTCCTCATAAGTCAAATCACTATCCAACTTTATTGCTTCCAGGGGCACTTTATCTCTGAGAGGAATATCGGCCATCTCTGCATGGCACTTCTTCAACTGGGAAACGTGAAACACATCATGTACTCCCGACAGTCCTTTGGGTAACTCCAACTTGTAGGCAACCTCTCCCATACGTTCCAAAACACGGTGCGGTCCTACAAATCTCGGGGCTAACTTTCCCTTAACTCCAAAATGTTTAACTCCTCGCAAGGGTGACACTCGCAGATACGCTCTATCTTCGATTTCATAGACTACCTCCTTGCGTTTTGAATCTGCATAACTCTTCTGTCTGGACTGAGCTACCTTCAGTCTATCTCGAATCAGCTTAACCTTCTCTTCAGATTCCTTAATCAAATCCGGTCCAAACAACTGGCGGTCTCCAACTTCGTCCCACATCAACGGTGTTCGGCATCTTCTACCATACATGCCTTCGAAAGGTGCCATCTTCAAACTGGCCTGGTAGCTGTGGTTGTATGAGAACTCCGCGTAGGGTAAATTGTCATCCCAACTAGATCCATAGTCTAGCGCACAAGCTCTCAACATGTCCTCCAGAATCTGATTGACTCTCTCTGTCTATCCATCTGTCTGCGGGTGAAAAGCTATACTGAACTCTAGCCTGGTTCCCAAATTCTGGTGTAGCTGGTGCCAAAACTTTGAGGTAAACTGTGTTCCTCTATCTGATATGATGTTCCTCGGAACTCCATGCACACATACGATCCTGTTCATATATATCTTGGGAAACTTCGCACTTGTATAAGTGGTTTTCACTGGGATAAAGTGGGCTACTTTGGTCAAGCGATCCACTACTACCCAGATAGAATCATATCCCAATCGGGTCCTGGGCAATCCGGTGATAAAATCCATGCCAAGCTTATCCCACTTCCATTTGGGTATCGGCATAGGTTGCAGTAATCCTGCTGGCTTCTGATGTTCTGCCTTCACCCTCTGACATACATCACATATAGCTACATACTCGGCAATATCCTTCTTCATACCAGTCCACCAGAAACGCTCCTTCAAATCCAAATACATCTTACTGTTTCTGGGGTGTATCGAGCATGGTGAGTCATGAGCTTCCTATAGTATCAACTTCCTGATCTCTGCATTATTGGGCACATATACATGGTCCTCGAACCATAAGGTGTTGTGCTCATCCTCACGAAAACCTTTGGCTTTTCCATTGCCCATTCTCTCCTTTATCTCAGCAATCTATTTGTCATCCTTCTGTGCTTCTCGAATCTTTCCCAACAATGTAGACTGAACTTCCATTGCTGCAACAAAACCTCTAGGAACAATCTCCAAACGTACCTCCCTAAGATCCTCGGCTAACTCCTTTGGCATCCCTCCGCTTACAAGGGTGTTAACATAACTCTTACGGCTCAAAGCGTCTGCTACGACATTGGCCTTTCCTGGATGATAATGCAGCTTCGTGTCATAATCCTTTATGAGCTCCAACCATCTCCTCTGCCCGAGGTTCAGCTCCTTCTGGTTAAAGATGTACTTCAAACTCTTGTGATCCGTGTATACATCGCAACGATTTCCAATGAGAAAATGTCTCCAGGTCTTGAGCGCGTGCACCACAGCTGCTAACTCCAAATCATGCGTGGCATAATTCAATTCGTGCGGTTTAAGTTGTCGTGAGGCATACAATACAACCCTTCCGTCTTGCATAAGTACTCCTCCAAATCCTAACCGACAGGCGTCACAGTACACTTGGAAATCCTTGCGTATATCCGGCAGAATCAGCACTGGGACTGTAGTCAAAAGTTTCTTCAACTCCTGGAAACTTGCTTCACATTCATCAGTGCAATGGAACTTAGTGTCCTTCTTCAACAATTCCGTCATAGGCTTTGCAATCTTAGAATAATTCTCAATGAATCTCTGATAGTATCCTGCGAGTCCAAGAAACTGAAGATCTCTCCAACTGAGGTGGGTGCCAACCACTCAGTGACTGACTGAACCTTGGTGGGATCTACTGCTATACCTTCTCCTGATATAACATGTCCAAGAAATCCAACTTCCTTCAACCAAAACTCACATTTGCTGAACTTTGCATATAACTGGTGTTCCCAAAACTTTTAGGCGAGGTGCATTAGTCACGTTACGAAAACCAAATAGTAATCCCAAAACTTTTAGGCGCGGTGCATTAACTACCCACCTCGTTCCCTATTTCTTGCCACGAAAAAAAATCACCCAATACAAATACGAGACGTGCGGTGCGTATGCATCCAATGACTTGAGACTACTCCCTCCGTCTAGGTGTATGACTAGCCACAATGAAGAGTAAAATACACTAGTAACATACACATATCCCTAAACTATGTTACTACCTTTCATAGTGGCTAGTAACATAAGTATGGTAACATACGAAGCCTCATTTATTAGGTTATAGACTCCTGGCGTCGAAGGTGCTGGTTTAGCTCCTGGATGAATGCTGCAATGAACATGTCCCTCCTGGTGCTGACTATCTCCCACTGCTCATCTCGGTGCCCACATATCTGGTAGATAATATCCTTGTGATCCTTGTGGTAAACTTCGCCGATACGTCCCATGGCGATGTG
Organism: Aegilops bicornis; assembly: GCA_021605145.1. NCBI lineage: Eukaryota > Viridiplantae > Streptophyta > Magnoliopsida > Poales > Poaceae > Aegilops > Aegilops bicornis. Next base: position 369,053,274 of record CM038673.1, on the reverse strand, counting down.
GGCTGCCATGATCTTTCCTAGACTCCAGGTGGGTGCATCGAAGGAAAACTCTATGGGCTCAGCGACTGGCGTGAATGTCCTTCCTGGAACTTGAACTTGAATCATCCAACTCTCCTCTTCTGGTAAAGTGGCGTTGTAGGTCCCGGTGAAGCTTGGTATTCCAATATTCAGGTATCTAGTGACTTCCTTCAAGTGTCGTCCAAAGGGTGCGTCTTCATCCGGTTGCGCAAACTTGTTCCTCGAGTCCGCCATCCTAAAGAGTAGAAAATGGAGAGAAGTCAGAAATGAGTAGAGAAGAGTGACATATGGCTTTCTTAGTGGTCGTGTCCTACATTCAGCGTGTGCTCTGATACCATCTTGTAGCGACCCGACCTCAAACGGTCAAGTCTCTGTGCTTCAAAGGTCATCCTCGGATCGGTAATGCCGATACGCATAAAGACTCAAAGGATTTATAACAGAGTAGTAATCACACACTTATTACATCGGATGTCTCAAAAGAGAACTTATTACAATAAATAAGGCTTAAGGCCATCTAACACGATAACAGCTGAAGACTTGGAAGATAAAGTGAGTACATCAACTCCAACGGCATAGCTGAGTGCATGACAACGACCTATCGCACCTTTACTCGTCGTCTCAAAAGTCTGCAACATAATACGTTGCAGCCCGAAAATGGGTCAGCACATGGAATATGCTGGCAAAATAACACAGTAGAGCAATGAACAGATAAATACTATCACTATATGCATATATGGCTGGTGGAGGCTCTATGGTTATATGATTTTGCGAAAAAGCAAAATTTTCCTTACAACAAAGGAATAAGTTTTATTTAACTATCATGGTAGTTGAAACATCATTGAGAAGGTACCTCCAACTCAATCCCAATTAAAGTTAATTATCAACCCAACAAATTAAATTCGAGTGATGAGATACAATAGGATAATCCAAGTACTAGATACTCAAGATGTCCATAACCGGGGACACAGCTAACCATGATTAGTTTGTACACTCTGTAGAGGTTTGCACACTTTTCCCCACAAGACTCGATCTCCTCCGTTGGATTTCTCGCACTACAGGGTGTTTGAGAAACAGATGACCAAGACACAGTCTTTCAGAAGCATTAACTCTTTACTCCGGGTGGACAGTTACACCTACTTTACCTCTACATCTGCTAGCCCACCACTGAAAGAGGTCACACAACATACTCAACTATGTCAAGCCCATAATGGCTTGTGGATGCACACGGAAGTTTCTAGCATGAACAATATTATGATCCCTTTGAGCCTGGGTGGCGGACCGTAGGAGGATCACATGGTATATCCCCGGGATCTCCTAGGACAACACTGGATTCCCCAGGTGCCCAAACAAGCAATCCACCCAGATGTGTATTAAAGTTTCCACCTTAAGTTGAACCATTAATTAACGACCTCACATCTGTCATGGATTCACTCACCCAAACCACGTCTACGAGCATAGCATAGCAATAATAGCATAACGTAGAAGTAACTCCCAGGGTTTGATAATAAACAGGGCAATAGGTTCTACCTCATCATCTACTTCCCAAACCCACAAGTTAAACACATCCTAATCATGCAATGTTTGAGGATTGTAACTAATGCATAAAAACTGGTTACGAAAAGAGTATGATCAATGTGTTACTTGCCTTGCCGACGATCCGCAAAACCTAGTGACTCGTAGTAGCATGCTTCGCACTCCGGGAATTCTATCAAAAACAAACAATAACATACATAAGCAATCAACAAAAGATGCACGGGTAAAACTCAAATAAGAATATCTAACCAGAAAGTTCAACTTAAGAACTTCGGTTTGCAAAAAGAATCAAATCAAAAGGAGCAACGAAACTCAAACTGCGAAAGAAACAAGATCCGATTACTAATCTGGAATAAAGTCAATTTTACTATTCGAAAATCTTGTTCAAGTTATTTAAACAGAAAGAGGACTCCGAGACCAAGATCAAGGCGCTTGAATCGCCTGATTCCGACTAACGAGCGAAGAGATAAACTAAAACGAAAATCGGGTCAGAAATCGCGATCGGAAATAATCGCGAAAAACCCTGGAAAAAGAAAAACTGACAAACAGGCTAACGAACGAACGTTCGCTGTCTGTGACTAACGGGTGAACGACATTCGTTAAAACGAACGAACGACGAACGTCCGCTGTTTAAACGAACCAAAAAAAACAAAACCGAACCGATCTATAAAAATAAATCGATCTAGGGTTTTTAAAAAAATGAACGATTTTCGAGAAAAAACCGACGAACGGCTCGGCGGCGGAGGCTACCTCAGCGAGGTCGGAGGCGGCGGCGACAGCGGATGGCGGCCGGATCTCGCGACGGGCGAGGCGGCGACGCGGCTGGGCGGCGTGCGGCGGCTGTGGCGGTGGGGCTGTGGTTTCTAGTGCGGGCGGCTAGGCCTCGGGGGTCGCAGATCGGCTTATAAAGCCGGCCGGGCTAAGTGTCCTAGCCGGACACGGCCCGGTAAGGCGGTTCACTTTTTTATTTTTATTTTTAATCGTGTTGCAGGAAAACAAAAAAAAAAGAAATACTAAATGAACTCTAAAAATCCCGAAATAAATTTTTCCCGTCCTTTAAAAATATGCCCGATAGAGTGAACATTTATTTGGGTCTATAATGCAATTTTGAAAAACGCGTATTTTTCCCAATTCAAATAAAATTGCAATAAAAATCCGAATAAAATCATTTATTTGATTTTAATAAGTTTCCTCCAATATTTCATCTATTATGGAGAAGTCATATTATCTCCTCTCATATAATTTAAATTCGAAATATTTTTGGAGAGAAAAACCATTAAAACCAAAATGATCCTTCTTTCAATATTTGATAAAATTCAAATATGACAAACGTGAAATCCCCAACTCTCTCCGTGGGTCCTTGAGTTGCTTAGGATTTCAAGGATCGCAAAACGAGAATGCAGTAAAGTATGATATGCATGAATGACCTATGTATAACATTCCAAATTGAAAATTTGGGATGTTACAGTCTTTTTGCTAATTAATAGGATTACATGCAATGAACTAACCACTGCATGTCGTGTTTGGTAGTCTCAACTCATTGAAAGCATGCACGACCCACATCTCTCATTGGTTGATATGTCACGAAATAAGAAACAAGGAGGGAGTTAATGTATCGTGCCTAAGTGTTTTGGGACAGAGGGGGACGCAGCTTCATTAACTTACTGCACCTAAGTTTGGGTGATTGACACGTGGGCCCAACAGGTGGCTGGCTCACCTGTCATACAGCCAAAGGCAGGTGCAGTAGAGGGCCGAGGAGTAGATGGCCAACACACACGTGAATGCAACACAGTCTGCACTTCTCATATAAAGGCTCCTCACCGTCCAATCTACTTAAATCCTACGCACCTACGCACCCTAACCAAGGGCAACAGTGATCACTCCAATCGCAAGATCAGTTGACTAGAAGCTACACCCATGGAGGCGATGAGCGCGAGCATCAGCCGGCTGTGCCAGATGGTCCACGACGCCGGCCTGCGGCCCGGCACCGAGGAACGTCTCCAGGTTGTGCTTGAGGCCGCTTGGACGACAGCTTCGTCTCCTTTTTCGACAAGGTCCTCGTCGGCTTCCTCGACAAGTTCACCGTCGTCAAGAAGCTCGCGAACGACCTTGAGGTACGCCTCCAGCCCACGGGCCCAGGCTCTGGGATGCCCGGCACCCTCAATGACCTCTATGGTGACAACCTCTTCGACGCACTGGTGGCCCTGCGACTACCTGCCGTCGCGCCGGAGAATGTCCACCTCGAGGTCGCGCTCATCGCGCAGCGCCTGGTGCAGCAAGACACCGACAACATAATCACCCATGTCTATGCGCAAATCGTCCACAAGGACTACTACATGCCAGAGGAGGACGATAGGTCGCTGGCCTTCTTGAGCCGCGGGGCAATCTTGGACGACATTGTTTAGAAGCACGTTGAGCTCGCCGCCAACGCCGCTGCTCCTCACACGTTGGTTCGTGACCCGGCGCATTAGGGCGTGATGATGTCGTTGATGGATCCGTATGTATCTTTATCTTTTCGTCAAATCCATGTAGTAGTATATGGTACTACTAGTAATTATCATGCCTTTCGCATCAACTTCATAATTTTTGTATCGCATCTATGCATGAACCGCGCCAGAACCAAACTTCTCATTACTCTAGGGAAAATCGTTATTTCTATCTATCGGTCGCGTCATGGAGCAGAACCAAATTTTACAAGTTACAAGTTCAAAAGGAAAAGCATGCCGTGTTCGCGTCGCACCCCCACACGGTTGATCCGGCACGCCGGGAATGCGTGTTGTGTTGCATTTTCACTTACAAGTGGGACCGTAGTTGAGCAAACCGACTATCGGCAAACCCCCACCCCACCCACTGCGTGATGGCTCAGAAAACAGAAAGAGATGGATGTAGCACGAATCCAAGAAAATTGGTGTCGGATGGGACTCGTGTGGGTGGCGTGTGTCGTACTGCTAGACGTGAAGCTAGTTATGGCCCATGCTCAGCCCTCCTCTATCTCTCTTCTCAGCCAGCCAACAGACGCGTGGAGCCCATCGTCTGTTTGCTCACATTCGGTCCCACATGTCAGTGAAAACGCAAGAGTACCCATTGAACCTGCAAATCTTTCACCTCGACGTGCTGGTGATGAAAAACAAATCCAATAAAGATCTTCGGTGGCCTCTTTTGGAGTTACTCAAGAGTAGTAAGATCCTATTTACAGTTTAACCCAAGATGCACATCACGTGGCTTCAACTACCACTCCATTTTCTTGCATGACACAACCTGGATGCTGGATGTCCCACGTGTCAGCAAAAGGAGGAAGGACTCGACCAAATCTTCTCCACATTTAGACCGGAGGAGTAGGAAACACGGCAAGCCCTGTGCCTACATCATACTTCGTACAAGCCCACATCACGCGGTCACGCTATCACCATATTTCTCGGCCTCCGTGCGACACCTAGCTCTAGGTGATCTAACTAGAACTAACTATTGGTTGGCTCTATGTGATGTGGCAACTTCATACTACTACGGATGTTCGCTATACTACTACAGCACTAACACTCCAAGAAGTGAGTCGAAACCATTTATAAATTGAGTTTATGACATGCATATGCAAATGTATCATTCATTACATACAACAAGTCATCAACACACAACGACAACGATGATACATGTTGGATTATAGATTAGTTCCAACAAAACATTCTAGTAATACTAAAGTTTTCATCATACAACAAATAATAAGCAATGAAATGAACTTCAGCTCAACCACTCCTCGGTGTTGGAAATGCTTGCTTTGAACCAGAAGAGTTTGTCTCAGAAGGGCCAGCTACTGTCAATCTCGAGACCAACACAGATCGATCATCCAGTCAAGCGGCCTGTTTCATGACCCATATTGTGATAGCCATGGCAGGGAAGCATAGCACTGTCTGAGGTATAGATACAGTTGCTTCTCATAAATGGGAGTAACATTGTGTCAACAGCAGCTGGACCGCCTTTCAACATGATTGGACAGTTTTGTCCAAGGAAGAGCGAGTTTCCTCCAAGAGTATCAATACTAAACCAGGAGAAGGTGTTGGCGCTAGCACAATAGTATCCATCCCGAATACTCGCAATGGATGTTGGAATAGGTCCGGAGAGTGCGACCATGGGAGACAACACCGCTTCCATAGTCACATCACGGTGCCTCAGATACGCACAAGAAGAGGTGATCCATCGTAATAAGTTGCTGTGTGTCACTGAGTATATGGGTCCTCATGCTCGTGATCATCATCGTCGTCATCTCCCCCTTGGTTATAAAATTTTTCAAGTATAGGTGGTGGAATGTTTACATGACCTTGGAAACACAAGAAGGTTAATTAGTAAAGGGAAACTAGCTAACCCGCATGCATGTGGATGAAACAATTATAATTATGGTGGAAGACAAATGTACCGAAAGCATAAGGATTCCATGCAAAACAAAGGCCATGAGTGGTGGCAAGAACACAAGACCCTCGTATTGAATTGCATCACAATACTCATCCATGTATAGAAACTGATTTTTGAGCAATATCCATCCAGTCGAACTATGAAGGAACGCAACAAGCTTGTCGAAGATAGCAACAACTACATATTCCATTAAATCTCAAGAGCAATCGGGAGCTTGACAAATTGTTATCTTATGTAGACGACAGTCACCATGACCGTAGTTGAAAGTACGGTCATAACCGGTGTGCTCAACCTCTGGGCAGTCTGAGATTTTTGGAAGTGGAACCCGGTGACGAGTGTACACATTCACAAGTTCCCACTCGCAGTTGGACCCAATATAAACAACCCAATCTCCATTTGTGCCTGCCCAAGCCTTACCCTCAAGCGATGGCATCTTAACATCACACGTATCATTATCAAGCGGCACCAACTTGCACAAGGCGAGACCTCCGTCGTCCGCGGCCAGTGAGCAGGGTCACGGTGAATAAGATAGGGGAGATCAAACCGCTCCTGGACCCTGGGGTTTCGTTGTAATGATGTTATTAGTTGAGTCGAGAATGGTCTTGAACGAACCTGCCATGCTAGCCGAGGTGATGACGTTGCACCGATCAATGAATTCCTTCACCACACTACTGCAGGATGCTGCTAACGCGACACTATGATCAGACACCCTTCGAGAAACTGTGTGCGATGCCATAATCACAAACGGTGGTGTATGAAAACCGTCATAAGTGTATAAAACGTTTGCAATGGAGGACGCATCAAACACGGTTCAGATTTTAGTTGCATGTGCGGTGTAGGGCACACGGTTAACCCGTTCGAACTTTTTGCGATGAGGCAGAACAACAGAAACAGGCAGCCATATCAATATGTGTGTGATATACGGCATACAGTTTGCTCCGATGAACCGTTTGCTATTAGGGAGTGCAACATAAACGTTTAGCCAGATCAAGGTCTGTGTGATATAGGGCATACGGTTCACTCGGACGAACTGTTTTCAATTATCGAACACAACAGAAATGGTTCAACTTAACAAGATGTGTGTGATACGTGGCAAACAGTCGACTCGGATGAACTGTTTGCGATGAGAAATTACAACAATGATGGTTAATACAGTTAGTTTGTGTGCGATTCTGTGTGTACAAAAAACTTTGAAAAGTGCAAACTAGTTGCTTGCGGTGGCTAGGAATATCGCACACGATACGTCTGCGAGTACTCGTGTGCGATGATTAGTAAGTTACACATACGTTTCCTTATGTTAACACTTGTGTGATAAATAACACGTGGCACCGGATACAGTATTCGGGTTGTGTGTGTGCTCCACTTAGTCTTCCCGCGCTCCAGTGATACGTCTCCGTCGTATCTACTTTTCCAAACACTTTTGCCCTTGTTTTGGACTCTAACTTGCATGATTTGAATGGAACTAACTCGAACTGACGCTGTTTTCAGCAGACTTTCCATGGTGTTATTTATGTCCAGAAACAAAAGTTCTCGGAATGACCTGAAACTTCACGGAACGTCTATTTGGAAATAATAAAAAATCCTTGCAAAATATGAAGACCAGGGGGGCACACCCTAGCCACGAGGGTGGGGACGCGCCCCCCTACCTCGTGGGTCCCCTGATGCTCCACCGACCTCAACTCCAACTCTATATATTTGCTTCGGGGAGAAAAAAATCAGAGAGAAGGAATCATTACGTTTTACGATACGGAGCCGCCACCAAGCCCTAAAACCTCTCGGGAGGGCTGATCCGGAGTCTGTTCAGGGCTCCAGAGAGGGGGATTCGTCGTTGTCGTCATCATCAACCATCCTCCATCACCAATTTCATGATGCTCACCGCCGTGCGTGAGTAATTCCATCATAGGCTTGCTGGACGGTGATGGGTTGGATGAGATCTATCATGTAATCGAGTTAGTTTTGTTAGGGTTTGATCCCTAGTATCCACTATGTTTTGAGATTGATGTTGCTATGACTTTGCTATGCTTAATGCTTGTCACTAGGGCCCGAGTGCCATGATTTCAGATCTGAACCTATTATGTTTTCATGAATATATGTGAGTTCTTGATCCTATCTTGCAAGTCTATAGTCACCTACTATGTGTTATGATCCGGTAACCCCGAAGTGACAATAATCGGGACCACTCCCGGTGATGACCATAGTTTGAGGAGTTCATGTATTCACTATGTGCTAATGCTTTCTTCCGGTACTCTATTAAAAGGAGGCCTTAATATCCCTTAGTTTCCATTAGGACACCGCTGCCACGGGAGGGTAGGACAAAAGATGTCATGCAAGTTCTTTTCCATAAGCACGTATGACTATATTCTAATACATGCCTACATTACACTGATGAATTGGAGCTAGTTCTGTGTCACCCTATGTTATGATTGTTACATGATGAACTGCATCCGGCATAATTCTCCATCACCGATCCAATGCCTACGAGCTTTCCACATATTGTTCTTCGCTTATTTACTTTTCCATTGCTAGTGTTACAATCACTACAAAACACCAAAATATTACTTTTGCAACCGCTACTTCCGTTACCATTACTATCATATTACTTTTCTACTAAATACTTTGCTGCAGATACTAAGTTATCCAGGTGTGGCTGAATTGACAACTCAGTTGCTAATACTTGAGAATATTCTTTGGCTCCCCTTGTGTCGAATCAATAAATTTGGGTTGAATACTCTACCCTCGAAAACTATTGCGATCCCCTATACTTGTGGGTTATCAAGACTATTTTCTGGCGCCATTGCCGGGGAGCATAGCTCTATTCTTTGAGTCACTTGGGATTTATATCTGCTGGTCACTATGAAGAACTTGAAAGACGCTAAGACAACAATTTATCCCTCAACTACGAGGGAGGTAAGGAACTGCCATCTAGCTCGCACTTGATTCACCTTCTGCTTTGAGTAAGCTTGCGACACCTAAACCTGCTTCTGCTATTCGTTCTGATATGTCGCATGTTATTGATGATGCCACCTCTGCTATGCATGATACTTATGATGAAACTACTTCTATGCTTGATACTACTGTGCCACTTGGTGAATTTCTTGATGAACAAATTGCTAGGGCTAGAGAGAAAGAAATTATTGAAACTGATAATATTGATGAAAGTGATGATGAAGAATCGCCTGTTATTCCCGAGGGTTATGTTTTTGATTAAGAAGCTACTTTAGCTATTTTAGCTTGCAAATATAGATATGAACTCAAGAGGTTATTAGCTAAATGGAATCAGCAATCTCTTAATGCTAGAATGAAACGTGACCCTGCTTTTGCTACTTCACCTATCTGTGTTACTGATAAGGATTATGAATTCTCTCTTGATCCTGATATAGTTACTTTGGTTGAATCTGATCCTTTTCATGGCTATGAATCTGAAACTGTTGTGGCACATCTCACTAAATTAAATGATATAGCCACCCTGTTCACTAATGATGAGAGATCTCACTACTTCTATATCCTTAAAATATTTCCGTTCTCATTAAAGGGTGATGCTAAGATATGGTTTAATTCTCTTGATCCTGGTTGTGTGTGTAGTATGATTTATTACTTCTCTGCTAAATATTTCCCTGCTCATAAGAAACAAGCTGCCTGATCATCCTCTCAAGAAGAGAGTCTCCCACAAGCTTGGGGGAGGCTTCTCAAGTTACTTAATGCTTTGCCTGATCATCCTCTCAAGAAAAATGAAATACTTGATATCTTTTATAATGGACTAACCGATGCTTCCAGAGATTACCTGGATAGTTGTGCTGGTTCTGTTTTCAAGGAAAGAACACCGGATGAAGCTGAAATTTTATTGAATAATATGTTGACAAATGAAAATAATTGGACACTTCCTGAGCCATCTCCTGAACCTATTCCTAAACCAACTCCGAAGAAGAGAGGTGTTCTATTTCTCAGTCCTGATGATATGCAATAGGCAAAGAAATCTATGAAAGAAAAAGGTATAAAAGCTGAAGATGTTAAGAATTTACCTCCTATTGAAGAAATACATGGTCTTAGTTTACCGCCTGTTGAAGAAACATATGGTCTTGATAACCTGACACAGGTAGTAAAGGTAAATTCTCTCTATAGATTTGATGAAGTTGATATTCCTCACTATAAGTCTGCTAGACAATGCTTAGAAGAGTTTGATAATTTTATTGTCAAACAAGAAAACTTCAATGCTTATTTTGGTAGACAGTTGAAATACAATTCCGATACGCTTGAACATTTGAGTAATTACATGGCTAATGTTAAAGGTGAACTTAAACTCATTAGTAAACATGCTTCTATGGTTACCACTCAAATAGAACAAGTACTTAAAGCTCAAAATGATTTGCTCAATGAGATGAATAGTAAGAAAAATGATTATGCTGTTAGAGTGGCTACTAGAACTGGTAAGATGACTCAGGAACCTTTGTATCCTGAATGCCACCCTAAGAGAATTGAGCAAGATTCTTAGAGAAATAATATTGATGCACCTAGTCTTTCTAAAAAGAAGAAAAAGAAAAATGATAGAACTTTGCATGCTTCTAGTGAACGTATTGCTGAACCACCTGAGAATCCAAATGATATCTCTATTTCTGATGCTGAAACACAATCTGGTAATGAACAGGAACCTAGTGAAAATGTTAATGATGATGTTCATGGTGATGCTCAACCTAGTAATGATAATGATGTAGAAATTGAACCTGCTGTTGATCTTGATAACCCACAATCAAAGAATAAACATTATGATAAGAGAGACTTTGTTGCTAGGAAACATGGTAAAGAAAGGGAACCTTGGGTTCAGAAACCCATGCCTTTTCCTCCCAAACCATCCAAGAAAAAAGATGATGAGGATTTTGAGCGCTTTGCTGAAATGATTAGACCTATCTTTTTGCGTATGCGATTGACTGATACGCTCAAAATGAATCCTTATGCTAAGTATATGAAAGATATAGTTACAAATAAAAGAAAGATACCGAAAGCTGAAATTTCCACCATGCTTGCTAATTATACTTTTAAGGGTGGAATACCAAAGAAACTTGGAGATCCAGGAGTACCCACTATACCATGCTCCATTAAAAGAAACTATGTTAAAATTGCTTTATGTGATCTTGGAGCCGGTGTTAGTGTTATGCCTCTCTCTTTATATCGTAGACTTGATTTGAATAAGTTGACACCTACTGAAATATCTTTGCAAATGGCTGATAAATGAACTGCTATACCTGTCGGTATTTGAGAGGATGTGCCTGTTGTGGTTGCAAACATTACTATTTTAACGAACTTTGTTATTCTTGATATTCCCGAGGACGATAGTATGTCCATTATTCTTGGAAGACCCTTTTTGAATACTGCAGGGGCTGTTATTGACTCCAACAAAGGCAATTTCACTTTTCATGTTAATGGTAATGAGCATACGGTACACTTTCCGAGGAATTAACCTCAAGTTCACAGTATCAATTCTATTGGAAAATTTTCATCGATTATTTTTGGAGGTTTTGAATTTCCTCTTCCTACTGTGAAGAAGAAATATGATATTCTTATTGTTGAGGTAACATAGTGTTATTCAAAATTTCTCCGGTTCCATGTTATTCGAAATGAGTTTGTTAACAAGACTTGATCAACCTTGTTAGTGGATTCCTTTTGATGAGCATGAGATGGATGAAACTAGAAGGCACAACCTTCTGTACCCTTCTTCTACTTTCTGTTATTTAGTCGAAATAAAGTAAAAATAGTATTTATCTGTCTGTTTTCTGATTTATCCGTGCAATATAAAAATACCCCGAAAATAAAAGTTCTCCAAATGCCCTGAAAATGGAATATGATTTTTCTGGAATATTTGAGAATATCTGGCACTGAGAACACAGTAGGAGGGGCAAGCACCTGGCCACGAGGGTGGAGGGCGCGCCCTACCCCCCTGGGCGCGCCCCCTACCTCGTGGGCCCACGGTGGCCCCCCTCCACTTATTCCTGCACCCACACACTTCTTCTTCCTCCCACAAACACCAATATCCAGCTCTAGGACGAGTTCTAGCTCATTTTACTGCGATTTTCGATCTCCTTGCTCAAAGCACCTCTCACAAAACTGCTTGGGGAGATTGTTCCTTGGTATGTGACTCCTCCATTGGTCCAATAAGTTTTTATTCTAGTGCTCTATTCATTGCAAATTTGTGCTGCCTAGGTGACCATGTTCTTGAGCTTGCATGTCAAATTTATATGGTTCCAAGTAGTTCTAATGCTTGATATAGGCTTTAGGAACTTGTAGGAGTAGTTGCTATCAATTTTGTTGATCTTAGTTCACTTTTGTTTGGAGTTACTAAAAATTTCAAAAAAATTCAGAAAACAATGAAGAGATTTTTGAGTGGCTCTTCGAGCCGAAGCTCGAAGGAAAAGCAAAATGAAGAAGCACAGAGGCCCAAATATAATTTGCCTCGCACCGTGGAGGTCCGGCCGTGTGAATGGCATTCCGATGATTTCTTGAGAGAAGATGGGATTTATGATGATTTCTATTCATTGGATGAGAATGATGGCCTCACCGACTTCCTCCGTGACCAACGTCATCAGTTTCTCTTACTCACCAATAGTTTTGTGCAAAACTTCTACTATTTTCCTAAGGAATCACCTCCTTCAGTAGAGTTTCATTTATATGATGTTGTTAAGAAGATGCCACTAGATGAATTTTGCAAGGTTTGCAAAATACCCTTCAAGGGTACCTTAGATGAACCACATCGTAAAGATGTGGACGGGTTTATTCACACCATCACTGTGGGGGAAACTAGGAAGGTTTCCGATGCAAGAATCACTAGCATACATTTTTCCTGTTTTAAGCTACTTTGCCATATTTGCTAGTCGTTGCTTAATTGGTCGCGGAAACTATGGAAACCTTAGTGTTCCTGATATTATCATTTTGTTCCATGGTTTATTTTCCGATAACACTATTAGTATGGGCGGTATTATTGCTAAACGGTTAAGACTGAACCGTACTAAGGGTCCCATCTTTGGAGGTATTTATGCTTCACGCCTTGCTGCACATTATAACATACCTATTAGGCTCTATGAGAAAGAAGAAAAATTGCTGCCCAATGCTTATTTAGATTATAAGAGTATGGTAGCACTGTTGGAAATATGCCCTGGAGGCAATAATAAAATGGTTATTATTATATTTCCTTGTTCATGATAATTGTCTATTGTTCGTGCTATAATTATGTTATCCGGAAATCATAATACATGTGTGAATACATAGACCACAACATGTCCCTAGTGAGCCTCTAGTTGACTAGCAAGTTGATCAACAGATGGTCATAGTTTCCTTACTATGGACATTGGATGTCATTGATAACGGGATCACATCATTAGGAGAATGATGTGACGGATAAGACCCAATCCTAAGCATAGCACAAGATCGTGTAGTTCGTCTGCTAGAGCTTTTCTAATGTCAAGTATCATTTCCTTAGACCATGAGATTGTGCAAATCCCGGATACCGTAGGAGTGCGTTGGGTGTACCAAACGTCACAACGTGGGTGGCTATAAAGGTGCACTACAGGTATCTCCGAAAGTGTCTGTTGGGTTGGCACGAATCGAGACTGGGATTTGTCACTCCGTATGACGGAGAGGTATCTCTGGGCCCACTCGGTAATGCATCATCATAATGAGCTCATTGTGACTAAGTAGTTGGTCACGGGATCATGCATTACGGAACGAGTAAAGTGACTTGCTGGTAACGAGATTGAACGAGATATTGGGATACCGACGATTGAATCTCGGGCAAGTAACGTACCGACTGACAAAGGGAATTGTATACGAGATTTCTTGAATCCTTGACATCATAGTTCATCCGATGAGATTATCGTGGAACATGTGGGAGCCAACATGGGTATCCAGATCCCGCTGTTGGTTATTGGCCGGAGAGTTGTCTCGGTCATGTCTGCATGGTTCCCGAACCCGTAGGGTCTACACACTTAAGGTTCGATGACGCTAGGGTTATAAGGAAGATTGAATGTGATTACCGAATGTTGTTCGGAGTCCCGGATGAGATCCTGGAAGTCAAGAGGAGTTATGGAATGGTCCGGAGGTGAAGATTTATATATGGGAAGTCATCATACGGTCGCCGAAAATATCCGGGGGATACCAGTATTGTACCGGGACCACCGGAGGGTTTCCGGGGTTCCACCGGGGGGGTCCACCTGCCCCGGAGGGCCTTATGGGTTGTAGGTGGAAGGGAACCAGCCGCAAGTGGGCTGGGGCGCCAACCCCCCTAGGGCCCATGCGCCTAGGGTTGGGGGGAACCCTAAAGGGGGCGCCCCCCTTGGCTTGGGGGGCAAGCCCCCTCCCCCTTGGCCGCCGCCCCCCCTCTAGATCCCATCTAGAGGGGCCGGCCCCCTTCCCCCTTCTCCCTATAAATAGAGGGCCGAGGGGAGGGATGCAACACCACATCCAAGGCGGAGCCCCTCCCCTGCCCAACACCTCTCCTCTTCCGCAAGAGCTTGGCGAAGCCCTGCCGGAGTACTGCCATTCCATCACCACCACGCCGTCGTGCTGCTGTTGGAGCCCTCTTCCTCAACCTCTCCCTCCTCCTTGTTGGATCAAGGCGTGGGAGACGTCACCGGTCCGTACATGTGTTGAACGCGGAGGTGCTGTCCGTTCGGCGCTAGGATCATCAGTGATTTGGATCACGACGAGTACGACTCCATCAACCCCGTTCTCTTGAACGCTTCCGCTCACGATCTACAATGGTATGTAGATGCACTCCTCTCTCTGTCGTTGCTAGTTACTCCATAGATTGGTCTTGGTGATGCATAGATTTTTTTTAATTTCTGCAACGATCCCCAACAGTGGTATCATAGCTAGGTCTATGTGTAGTTTCTATGCACGAGTAGAACACAAGTTGTTGTGGGCGTCGATTTTTTCAATTTACTTGCCGTTACTAGTCTTATCTTGATTCGGCGGCATCGTGGGATGAAGCGGCCCGGACCGACCTTGCACATACACTTACGTGAGACAGGTTCCATCGACTGACATGCACTAATTGCATAAGGTGGCTAGCGGGTGTCTGTCTCTCCCACTTTAGTTGGATCGGATTCGATGAAAAGGGTCCTTATGAAGGGTAAATATAAATTGGCATATCACGTTGTGGTTTTGGCGTAGGTAAGAAACGTTCTTGCTAAGAAACCTATAGCAGCCATCGTAAAAATTTGCAACAACAATTAGAGGACGTCTAACTTGTTTTTGCAGCATATGCCGTGTGATGTGATATGGCCAAAAGGATGTGATGAATGGTATATGTGATGTATGAGATTGATCATGTTCTTGTAATAGGAATCACGACTTGCATGTCGATGAGTATGACAACCGGCAGGAGCCATAGGAGTTGTCTTAATTTAGTTATGACCTACGTGTCAACATAAAAGTCATGTAATTACTTTACTTTATTGCTAAACCGTTAGCGATAGTAGTAGAAGTAATAGTTGACGAGACAACTTCATGAAGACACGATGATGGAGATCATGGTGTCATGCCGGTGACGAAGATGATCATGGCGCCCCGAAGATGGAGATCAAAGGAGCAAAAATGATATTGGCCATATCATGTCACTATTTGATTGCATGTGATGTTTATCATGTTTTACATCTTATTTGCTTAGAACGACGGTAGCTTAAATAAGATGATCCCTCGCAATAATTTCAAGAAAGTGTCCCCCCTAACGGTGCACCGTTGCGAAGGTTCGTTGTTTCGAAGCACCACGTGATGATCGGGTGTGATAGATTCTAACGTTCGAGTACAACGGGTGTAAGCCAGATTTACACACGCAATACACTTAGGTTGACTTGACGAGCCTAGCATGTACAGACATGGCCTCGGAACATGGAAGACCGAAAGGTTGAACATGAGTCGTATAGAAGATACGATCAACATGAAGATGTTCACCGATGATGACTAGTCCGTCTCACGTGATGATCAGACACGGCCTAGTTGACTCGGATCATGTATCACATAGATGACTAGAGGGATGTCTGTCTGAGTGGGAGTTCATTAAATAATTTGATTAGATGAACTTAATTATCATGAACTTAGTCTAAAATCTTTACAATATGTCTTGTAGATCAAATGGCCCAAGCTAATGTTGTCCTCAACTTCAATGCGTTCCTAGAGAAAACCAAGCTGAAAGACGATGGTAGAAACTATACGGACTGGGTCCGGAACTTGAGGATCATCCTCATAGCTGCCAAGAAAGCATATGTCTTGAAGCACCGCTAGGTGAAGCACCAGTCCCAGCAAACCAAGACGTTATGAACGCTTGGCAGTCCCGTGTTGATGATTACTCCCTGGTTCAAAGGCGGCATGCTTTACAGCTTAGAACCGGGGCTCCAAAAGCGTTTCGAGCAGCACGGAGCATATGAGATGTTCCAAGAGCTGAAAATGGTTTTCCAAGCTCATGCCCGGGTCGAGAGATATGAAGTCTTCGACAAGTTCTACAGTTATATGATGGAGGAGAATAGTTCCAACAGCAAGCACATACTCAAAATGTTTGGGTTGCACAACCGCTTGTCTCAGCTGGGAGTTAATCTCCCGGATGACGCCTCGCTGATGTAATCCTTCATCGCTTCCACCGAGCTACAAGAGCTTTGTGATGAACTTCAATATGCAGGGGATGGAGAAAACAATTCCTGAGGTACATTCGATGCTGAAATCAGCGGAGGTGGAAATCAAAAAGGAACATCAAGTGTTGATGGTGAATAAAACCACTAAGTTAAAGAAAGGCAAGGGTAAAAAGGGTTTCAAGAAAGACGGCAAGGGAGTTGCCGCGCCCGGCAAGCATGCTGCCGGGAAGAAGCCAAAGAATGGACCCAAGCCTGAGACTGAGTGTTTCTATTGCAAGGGAAGTGGTCACTGGAAGCGGAACTTCCCCAAGTACTTAGCGGACAAGAAGGCCGGCAACACCAAAGGTATATGTGATATACATGTTATTGATGTGTACCTTACCAGTACTCGTATTAGCTCCTGGGTATTTGATACCGGTGTGGTTGCTCATATTTGTAACTCAAAAAAGGAGCTGCGGAATAAGCGGAGACTGGCGAAGGACGAGGTGACGATGCGCGTCGGGAATGGTTCCAAGGTCGATGTGATCGTCGTCGGCACGCTACCTCTACATTTACCTACGGGGTTAGTTTTAAACCTCAATAATTGTTATTTAGTGCCAGGTTTGAGCATGAACATTGTATCAGGATCTCGTTTAATTCGAGATGGCTACTCATTTAAATCCGAGAATAATGGTTGTTCTATTTATATGAGGGATATGTTTTATGGTCATGCCCCGCTGGTCAATGGTTTATTCTTAACGAATCTCGAACGTAATGTTACACATATTCATAGTGTGAATACCAAAAGATGTAAGGTTGATAATGATAGTCCCACATACTTGTGGCACTGCCGCCTTGGTCACATTGGTGTCAAACGCATGAAGAAGCTCCATGCAAATGGACTTTTGGAGTCTCTTGATTACGAATCATTTGACACGCATGTAACCATGCCTCATGGGTAAAATGACCAAGACTCCGTTCTCCTAACAATGGAGCGAGCAACCAACTTATTGGAAATCATACATACCGATGTGTGCGGTCCAATGAGCTGCTCAGTGCTCAAGGGTGGCTATCGTTATGTCCTCACCCTCACTGATGACTTTAGTAGATATGGGTATGTCTACTTAATGAAACACAAGTCTGAGACCTTTGAAAGGTTTAAGGAATTTTAGAGTGAGGTTGAAAATCAACGTGACAGGAAAATAAAGTTCTTACGATCAGATCATGGAGGAGAATATTTGAGTCACGAATTTGGCACACACTTAAGGAAATGTGGAATCGTTTCACAACTCACGCCACCTGGAACACCTCAGCGAAATGGTGTGTCTGAATGTCGTAATCACTCTATTGGATATGGTACGATCTATGATGTCTCTTACCAATCCACCGCTCTCATTTTGGGGCTATGCTTTAGAGACTGCCGCATTCACTTTAAATAGGGCTCTGTCGAAATCCATTGAGATGACACCGTATGAATTATGGTTTGGGAAGAAACCTAAGCTGTCATTTCTAAAAGTTTGGGGATGCGATGCTTATGTCAAGAAACTTCAACCTGAAAAGCTCGAACCCAAGTCGGAAAAATGCGTCTTCATAGGATACCCTAAGGAAACCATTGGGTATACCTTCTACCTCAGACCTGGAGGCAAGACCTTTGTTGCCAAGAAGGGATCCTTTCTGGAGAAAGAGTTTCTCTCGAAAGAAGTAAGTGGGAGGAAAGTAGAACTTGATGAAGTACTGCCTTTTGAAGCAGAAAGTAGCGCAGCTCAGGAAGATGTTCCTGTGGTGCCTGCACCGACTAGAGAGGAAGTTAATGATGATGATCAAGGTACTTCGGATCAAGCTGCCATCGAACTTCAGAGGGTCCACAAGGACACGTTCCACACCGTAATGGTATGGCAACCCTGTCTTGGAAATCATGTTGTTAGACAACAAAGTGAACCTTCGAACTATGAAGAAGCGATGGCGGCCCAGATTCCAACAAATGGCTTGAATCCATGCAATCCGAGATAGGATCCATGTATGAAAACAAAGTATGGACTTTGACAGACTTGCCCGATGATCGGCGAGAGATAGAAAATAAATGGATCTTTAAGAAGAAGACAGACGCGGATGGTAATGTTACCATCTATAAAGCTCGACTTGTCGCTAAAGGTTATAGACAAGTTCAAGGGGTTGACTACGATGAGACCTTCTCACCCGTAGTAAGTCAAGTCCGCCCAAATCATGTTAGCAATTGCTGCATTCTACGATTACGAGATATGGCAAATGGACGTCAAAACGGCATTCCTTAACGGCTTTCTTAAGGAAGAATTGTATATGATGCAGCCGGAAGGTTTTGTCGATCCTAAGAATGCTAACAAGGTATGCAAGCTCCAGCGCTCCATCTTTGGGCTGGTGCAAGCATCTCGGAGTTGGAACATTCGCTTTGATGAAATGATCAAAGCGTTTGGGTTTATGCAGACTTATGGAGAAGCCTCGTTTACAAGAAAGTGAGTGGGAGCTCTGTAGCATTTCTCATATTATATGTGGATGACATATTGTTGATGGGAAATGATATAGAGCTCTTGGAGAGCATAAAGGCCTACTTGAATAAGTGTTTTTCAATGAAGGACCTTGGAGAAGCAGCTTACATATTAAGCATCAAGATCTACAGAGATAGATCGAGACGCCTCATAGGTCTTTCGCAAAGCACATACCTCGATAAGATATTGAAGAAGTTCAATATGGATCAGTCCAGAAGGGGTTCTTGCCTGTATTGCAAGGTGTGAAATTAAGCTCGGCTCAAAGCCCGACCATGGCAGAAGATAGAGAAAAGATGAGTGTCATCCCCTATGCCTCAGCCATAGGGTCTATTATGTATGCCATGCTGTGTACTGCACCTGATGTAAACCTTGCCGTAAGTTTGGTAGGAAGGTACCAAAGTAATCCCGCATGGAACATCGGACAACGGTCAAGAATATCCTGAAGTACCTGAAAAGGACTAAGGATATGTTTCGTGTTTATGGAGGTGACGAAGAGCTCGTCGTAAAGGGTTACGTCGATGCTAGCTTCGACACAGATCTGGATGACTCGAAGTCACAAACCGGATACGTGTTTATTTTGAATGGTGGGGCAGTAAACGGGTGCAGTTGCAAGCAAAGCGTCGTGGCGGGATCTACATGTGAAGCGGAGTACATGGCAGCCTCGGAGGCAGCGCATGAAGCAATTTGGATTAAGGAGTTCATTACCGACCTAGGAGTTATTCCCAATGCGTCGGTCCCGATGACTCTCTTCTGTGATAACACTAGAGCTATTGCCCTTGCCAAGGAGCCCAGGTTTCACAAGAAGACAAGACACATCAAGCGTCGCTTCAACTCCATTCGTGAAAATGTTCAAGATGGAGACATCGATATTTGTAAAGTGCATACAGATCTGAATGTCGCAGATCCATTGACTAAACCTCTTCCATGGGCAAAACATGATCAACACCAGAACTCTATGGGTGTTCAATTCATCACAATGTAACTAGATTATTGACTCTAGTGCAAGTGGGAGACTGTTGGAAATATGCCCTAGAGGCAATAATAAAATGGTTATTATTATATTTCCTTGTTCATGATAATTGTCTATTGTTCGTGCTATAATTGTGTTATCCGGAAATAGTAATACATGTGAGAATACATAGACCACAACATGTCCCTAGTTGACTAGCTCGTTGATCAACAGATGGTCATGGTTTCCTGACTATGGACATTGGATGTCATTGATAACGGGATCACATCATTAGGAGAATGATGTGATGGACAAGACCCAATCCTAAGCATAGCACAAGATCTTGTAGTTCGTCTGCTAGAGCTTTTCTAATGTCAAGTATCATTTCCTTAGACCATGAGATTATGCAACTCCCAGATACCGTAGGAGTGCTTTGGGTGTACCAAACGTCACAACGTAACTGGGTGGCTATAAAGGTGCACTACAGGTATCTCCGAAAGTGTCTGTTGGGTTGGCACGAATCGAGACTGAGATTTGTCACTCTATATGACGGAGAGGTATCTCTGGGCCCACTCGGTAATGAATCATCATAATGAGTTCATTGTGACTAAGTAGTTGGTCACGGGACCATGCATTATGGAACGAGTAAAGTGACTTGCTGGTAATAGGATTGAACGAGGTATTGGGATACCGACGATCGAATCTTGGGCAAATAACGTACCGATTGACAAAGGGAATTGTATACGGGATTGCTTGAATCCTTGACATCGTGGTTCATCCGATGAGATCATCATGGAACATGTGGGAGCCAACATGGATATCTAGATCCCGCTGTTGGTTATTGGCCGGAGAGTTGTCTCGGTCATGTCTGCATGGTTCCCGAACCTGTAGGGTCTACACACTTAAGGTTCGATGACGCTAGGGTTATAAGGAAGATTTGTATGTGATTACCGAATGTTGTTCGGAGTCCCGAATGAGATGCTGGACATCACGAGGAGTTCCGGAATGGTCCGGAGGTGAAGATTTATATATGGGAAGTCATCATACGGTCGCCGGAAATATCCGGCAGTATACCGGTATTGTATCGGGACCACCGGAGGGGATTCCGGAGGTCCACTGGGAGGTCCACCTGCCCCGGAGGGCCTTATGGGATGTAGGTGGAAGGGAACCAGCCCCAAGTGGGCTGGGGCGCAAACCCCCCTAGGGTCCATGCACCTATGGTTGGGGGGAACCCTAAAGGGGGCGCCCCCCTTAGCTTGGGGGGCAAGCCCCCACCCCCCTGGCCGCCGCCCCCCCGAGATCCCCTCGAGGGGGGCCGGCCCCCGTCCCCCGTCTACCAATAAATAGAGGGGCGCGGGGAGGGCTGCCACACCACATCCAAGGCGCAGCCCTCCCTCCCAACACCTCCTCCTCCGCAAGAGCTTGGCGAAGCCTCACGAGTATCTTGCCACTCCATCACCACCACGCCGTCGTGCTGCTGTTGGAGCCCTCTTCCTCAACCTCTCCCTCCTCCTTGCTGGATCAAGGCGTGGGAGATGTCACCAGTTTGTACGTGTGTTGAACGCGGAGGTGCCATCCATTCGGCGCTAGGATCATCGGTGATTTGGATCACGACGTGTACGACTCCATCAACCCCGTTCTCTTGAACGCTTCCGCTCGCGATCTACAAGGGAATGTAGATGCACTCCTCTCTCTGTCGTTGCTAGTTACTCCATAGATTGATCTTGGTGATGCGTAGAATTTTTTTAATTTCTACAATGATCCCCAACAAGCACATGACTTTATTGTTAAGAATAAGGAATGGGAGCTTAAATACAAATTGTTCTTTGATAAACATCACCCTGAGACTATTACCTTGCCTGCTCCTTCCTTGTTTAATTTATCTGAAGGCCGGTATCTCGTTCCGTGGGTGGCTATTTACGCCTACAGGAACCCTACACCAGCCCCTGAGCCGGAACCATAATTTGAGCCTCCACGACAGTCTGATTACTTTTGGGGTCCGGAGATGACTGCCAGCCAGTGTCAGTAAGAGTCTTCTTCATCTTAGTACGACCCTGGCTACAACTACGGATATCCGCCTGGCCATCCTTGGCAATGAACCAACTTAGGACAAAATCCTAAGCTTGGGGAGTACGTATTTCCCACCGACATTACATTTATGTTCACACACTCATTGCTAGATGTCGTTGCTCATACTCTTTCACTGTAATATCCATGCTAGTTTATTTTCTTTTTCTTGCTTTCTTCTTGTGTGTTTAATAAACCTTAAGAAAAACCAAAAAAATTAGTTGTAACTTTTAGTTAGTTTACTTTTCTTGCTGTAGGAGTAATAAATAAAAAGAAAACCCCAAAAATATTTCCCGTTCTTCTTTTGCTTGTTGGGAGCTTTCCCGTGTAAATAGTTTTTATTTCGTTTCTTTTTCTTTGGGGGTCGATAGGAGAAGACCATGATTAAATTGTTGAAGTGGCTCTTATATGCATTATTGTTGATTTAACCAAGAGCCCATATTGCCTTGTCTTCTCCCGTTTATTGAATGCTCGCAGATTCCAGCTTAGTCCAATGGACGTGCACTCTTATTATTCACATCGTTCGGTCGTGCAAGTTAAAGGCAATTATGACGATATATGATGGACTGACTGAGATGAGAAAAGCTGGTATGAACTCAACATCTCTTGTTTTTGTAAATATGATGAGTTCATAGTTCCTGATTCAGCCTATTATGAATAAACATGTTTGCAATGACAATTAGAGATTATAGTTGCTCGTGCCATGCGTGATTAGTTATGAGTTATAATGGTTTACCTTGCGTGCCAACATGCAATTAAAATGGTTGTGATGTGGTATAGTGGGGTGGTATCCTCCTTTGAATGATTTAAGTGACTCGACTTGGCACATGTTCACACATGTAGTTGAAAACAAATCAACATAGCCTTCACAATATTTATGTTCATGGTGGATTATATCCTACTCATGCTTGCATCCAATGTTTATGCATGTTCATGACTGTTGTCGCTCTCTAGTTGGTCGCTTCCTAGTCTTCTGCTAGCCTTCACTTGTACTAAGCGGGAATACTGCTTGTGCATCCAATCCCTTAAACCCCAAAGTTATGCCATATGAGTCCACTATACCTTCCTATATGCGGTATCTACCTGCCGTTCCAAGTAAATTTGTATGTGCCAAAATCTTGACCTTCAAATAAACATTTTGTTTTGTATGCTCGAATAGCTCATGTATCAACTAGGGCTGCCCTTATCTTCCACGCTAGGCGGGTTATTCTCAAGAGGAGTGGACTCCGATCCTCACTTACGAGAAAATGGATGGTCTCCAGGATGCCCAGTCCCATGCTTTATGCAAACTAAATCAAAATAATTGCAAACAAAACTCCCCCGGGGCTGTTGCTAGTTGGAGGCACTCGTTGTTTCGAGCAAGCCATGGATTGATGCTTGTTGGTGGAGGGGGAGTATAAACTTTACCATTCTGTTTGGGAACCGCCTATAATGTGTGTAGCATGGAAGATATCGCCATCTCTTGGTTGTTATGTTAACAATGAAACTATGCCGGTCAAAATATTATTTATCTCTATTTCAAAACCGAGCTCTGGCACCTCTACAAATCCCTTCTTCCCTGTGCGAAGGGCCTATCTATTTACTTTTATGTCGAGTCATCACCCTCTTATTAAAGAGCACTAGCTAGAGAGCTCAGCTGTCATTTGCGTCCATTACTATTAATTTATATTGGGTATGACTATGATTGGATCTCTTTTACTATGAATTACAATGTCTAGTCACTCCTTGATCTTTTAAGGTGCTCTGCATTTATGTTTTGCGATCTCAGAAATGGCTAGCGAGATACCATCTTGTTATATCATATCATTATTGTTTTGAGAAAGTGTTGTCATCCGAGATTTATTATTATGGCTCGCTAGTTCATTATGCTATTGATATGAGTAAACATGAGACCTAAGAGTTATTGTGAATATGGTTAGTCTTAATCTTTGCTGAAAACTTGAATGCTGGCTTTACATATTTACAACAACAAGAGCAAACAGAGTTTCTAAAAGTTTTTCTTTATCACTTTCAGTTTGTCAACTGAATTGCTTGAGGATAAGCAAAGGTTTAAGCTTGGGGGAGTTGATACGTCTCCGTCGTATCTACTTTTCCAAACACTTTTGCCCTTGTTTTGGACTCTAACTTGCATGAGTTGAATGGAACTAACTCGGACTGACGTTGTTTTCAGCAGACTTTTCATGGTGTTATTTATGTGCAGAAACAAAAGTTCTCGGAATGACCTGAAACTTCACGGAACATCTATTTGGAAATAATAAAAAATCCTTGCAAAAGATGAAGACCAGGGGCTACACCTAGCCACACGACGGTGGGCGCGCCTCTACCTTGTGGCCCCCTGACGCTCCACCGACCTCAACTCCAACTCTATATATTTGCTTTCGGGGAGAAAAAAATCAGAGAGAAGGATTCATCGCGTTTTACGATAAGGAGCCGCCGCCAAGCCCTAAACTCTCTCGGGAGGGTTGATCTGGAGTCCGTTCGGGGCTCCGGAGAGGGGGATTCATCGTCGTCGTCATCATCAACCATCCTCCATCACCAATTTCATGATGCTCACCGCCGTGCGTGAGTAATTCCATCATAGGCTTGCTGGACGGTGATGGGTTGGATGTGATCTATCATGTAATCGAGTTAGTTTTGTTAGGGTTTGATCCCTAATATCCACTATGTTTTGAGATTGATGTTGCTATGACTTTGCTATGCTTAATGCTTGTCACTAGGGCCCGAGTGCCATGATTTCAGATCTGAACCTATTATGTTTTCATGAATATATGTGAGTTCTTGATCCTGTCTTGCTAGTCTATAGGCACCTACTATGTGTTATAATCCGGTAACCCCGAAGTGACAATAATCGGGACCACTCCCGGTGATGACCATAGTTTGAGGAGTTCATGTATTCACTATGTGCTAATGCTTTGTTCCGGTACTCTATTAAAAGGAGGCCTTAATATCCCTTAATTTCCATTAGGACCCCGCTGCCACGGAGGGTAGGAAAAAAGATGTCATGCAAGTTCTTTTCCATAAGCACGTATGACTATATTCGGAATACATGCCTACATTACATTGATGAATTGGAGCTAGTTCTGTGTCACCCTATGTTATGATTGTTACATGATGAATCGCATCCGGCATAATTCTCCATCACCGATCCAATTCCTACGAGCTTTCCACATATTGTTCTTCGCCGATTTACTTTTCTGTTGCTACTGTTACAATCACTACAAAACACCAAAAATATTAGTTTTGCTACCGCTACTTCCGTTACCACTACTATCATATTACTTTGCTACTAAATACTTTGCTGCAGATACTAAGTTATCCAGGTGTGGCTGAATTGACAACTCAGTTGCTAATACTTGAGAATATTCTTTGGCTCCCCTTGTGTCGAATCAATAAATTTGGGTTGAATACTCTACCCTCGAAAACTGTTGCGATCCCCTATACTTGTGGGTTATCATCCAGTGAATGCTTCCCGCGCTCCACATGGATGAATTGTAAAATCCACGCCTATTCCCTCACCGGTTTCTCGCCACCAGATAATGGCTTGCTAGATATAACCCAGGCGGCAACGTTCCGCCGCGACACTCTGCGAAGATCTAGTCCTCACCCATCTATCATTAGTTATAACAAGCATGCCAGGCAATGACCAAAGCTTCGACATCGACGCCTACCTGCGTTACATCTTCGGCGAGGAGAACGAGCCGGAGCGGGTCGGGGAGCAAGAGCTTCATCGGCCGGTGCAGGCACCATGGCCCATCGGCAGCGAAAACGGCGTCATAGTCCTTGGGAGCACAATCGACATATTGCAGAGGAGGTGTGATGAGCAGTTTGCCATCCACCGTGCAAAAGAACCAAAGCTGCTCGGCGGCATGACCGACGACCCACCCGAAGAGCCGCCGTCACTAGTGCTCATCGAGAGCCTGATGCCCCGCAGGGAATGGGCAGAGGACCTCTGCGATTCATTCAAGATAAAGGCAGCCTACGGCTTCATCATTGCCTGCAGCGGCCGTGTCAACCTCGATCCCGATGATGTGGTGGCCAGGCTCGTGCGCATCCTTGGCGGAGTTGATGTCCCCGACGAAGAAGAACATCGCCAATGTGATATCTTAAGGATGCAGGTGATCAACGGAATTTGCTACCAGGCCAGAGATATGGAAATGGAGGTGTTTCGTGGAGTTGTCATGTGCGCGATTGCACGCTGTCAAGCTCTTTTGGAAGAGGCCCAGCAGCCCCAACAGCCTCCCAGCGCCAGCAGCTCCGTAGGTGGAGGCGGGTCGGGACACTCGGAGTGAACGGCCGCAAGGGTGCTATGCTGATCATGGAGTCCGAGAAGACCATTGTCCGAAGGCCGCCAGCTCAGCCTCAACGGAGAGCAACCACGTGGTCAACCTTCTGCCATCAATAAATTTTGACCTAGTTTCTCGCCACATTTCTGTACAACGTAATAAGTAATTGCAAATATGTTCAACCTATCAAACTAATATGTGTTTACACTTAGCACCGGGCCATAAAAACTACCCATTCGAAAATTACTTCACAGTTCCTCTCCTCATCACTGTAGCGACCCGACCTCAGACGGTCAAGCCTCTGTGTTGCTGTGCCATCCCTGGATCAGTATGCTGGCACACACAGTACATCAATGTATATATCAAAGTGCAATCACATGCATAAATAACGTAAAACTGATATATACCTCATAATACTCAATGAAACAATCAAACGGGTGTGGAGTCCCATCAACGCCATCGGCAAGTTGAGTGTAGACCGTAACCTGTATCGTAACTCTTACTGTCGAGGAAATATCTGCAACATGATACGTTGCAGCCGTGTAGGTCAAGACATTGAATGTACCGCAAGATCACAATGTGAGAAGACAGATGATAAAACTATACTATATGCAATATGGCTTTATGGCTCAGATTCGAGTTTTGTTTATGTAAAAGCTGATTTTATTTTCCCTACATCAAAGGAAAAAAATGAAGTCTCAGATTATGGAGTTTTTCTGTCATGACATGGTTCCGCCAACCGATGTCTCATAGCCCAAAATCATCATAAGTTGCCCACAATTAAGTTATCAGTCCGGTGTTGAGAGTTCCGAGATAGATCCAAGTCCAGATGCTCAATTTGTCCGTAACCGGGGACACGGCTAATCGATTAGGTTTAAAACCCTCTGCAGAGGTTTGTACACTTTACCCGCAAGATTCGATCCCTCTCTTTACGTTCTCGCACTTCGTAGTGTTTGAGAACAAGATGACCGAAACATGGTCTTCCAAAGAGTTCCTCGACCACCGTCCGGTACTCATCCCATCCTACCGTAGTTCTACATCCGCTAGTACCGCCCCAGCCAGAGTCACCACTAAGGTCAACCAAGCCAGAGCCCATAATGACTTGCGGTTGCAGGTAAGCTTCCGGCATGAAGTATTCTTCCGTCTCTTTGAGTCTGGGTGAAGCTTTCCGCAAGATGTCATGGCGCTTCTCCATGCATCCCGGCCAACCACCGGTTCCTCCAGGTGCCCACAACCGCCCTTCACCCAAAGAGTGTGTATTGAATTCTTGTCTCGAGTCTTGAAGTCTTGAGGCCTTGAAGATGCAGTCCTTGCAGGTGCCATCATGGAGTTGTCGTCATTGATTTAAATCCTTCATTCTCACACCACTCTCGAGCACTCATACCAAACCCCGTCTACTATAGCATAGCATTAAAATAAATAACGTCCCGGCTTGGTAACAGGTGATGGCTTCATACCTAATGCATACTACTCAACTACAAGGATTAAATAACACTACTGAGGTGTGGTTTCAAAGATGTCACTAAATGGAATAAAACATATGTATGAAAGCATGGTCAAAGTGAACTTGCCTTGTTGACGATCTTCAAAACTAGGGATTCAGAGTAGCAAGCTTCAGACCGGAAATTCTACCGAGGCAAACAATAACAATAACTATAGTAAGCACATAGCATGAGATCACGTAACATAGCAACATAGTAACATAACACACCAAACAACAAATCAAAACCCAAAGGGAAAACTCAAAGAAAACCAATTCAAGTTTTTCCTACTTCAAGCAACCAAGAAAATAGTTTTATATAACAAAAAATTTCTCAACATAACCTAATCATGAGTTTATGTTAACTTAACAGAAAAGAATGCATTAAGCAACTAGGATAAAAAAGAATCAATTTAAAAGCTATAGTAAAACTCCTATTAGGCCTAATCTAATTTATATTAAGAAAATAAAATAAAAAGTTTTCTTTAATATAAATAAAAGTTCATCCTATAAAGTGACAGAAACTATCCTAGAATAATCAATCACATGTGAAAAATAAATTTATTTACTAATTAAAATAATAGGAAAACAGTAGCTAGTTAATTAATTAGGATTAACAAGATTCTGCTAAAAACTATTTTTTCAAACCCTAAACCCTAAACCCTAAACCCTAAACCCTAAACCCTAAACCCTAAACCCTAAAATGCCCAAATTAATTTCTATGGTTTGGCAATGACAAAACAAAGTTGGGACAAAAAGAATCATATAAAAATAATTTTCCTAGCTCATGTTATAACAGATTTACTATTCTGACTAAAACTAAAATAAAGCAATTTTTAATTAATTTTTACATAGCTAATTATATATTCTACAGAAACTATAGAAAATTTGCAAACCAACAAAAAAAATCACCTAAAAATATTAAACAGAATAAAAGATATGAATTTTTCAAAACAGGAACTATTCTGTTAAAACAGAAAACAAAAATAAATGAAAAAGGGCCTAATGGGCCTAAACTACGCACTGAGCGTAATATAAACTAAACGGGCCTAGGGTTAAACTGAATCGGGCCGGGCTAAAAAATTAAACCCTAACTAAACTAAACCGGACTAAACCGGGCCGGTTTTATTTAAAAGTCATACCCCTTCGGGGGTCTAATCCTAGCCGTTGATAACGCATCGGACGGGGGAGGGGATCTCCGGCGACTTACCGGAGCTCGGCGGGCGGCAGTCGTTAGCCTCTCCGGTCGTCGGGAGGTCGGTGGAGGTGGAGGTCTTGAGACGAGCTCGGGAGATGTTTGGTGGAGTCGGTGGAGGTCGGGGAGGTGTAGGGCGGCGGCGAGGAAATGGCGGCGCGGCGGCCTGGCTCCCATGACAGCGTGAGAGAGGAGGAGGGCTCCGGGGGTAAGGGGGATGGGGTGCGGGGGCCCGGCTTATATAGGCGGGGGCCTCGGCCTTAAGGCAAGGGGCGATCGGGGAGATCGGCATCCGGATCTCGCGAGATCCGTGATCGGCGGCGCTGGCGTGGCGTGGGGCGGGGTTGAAGACGGGCGAGGTCCACCTGTAGAGAGAGAGAGGGTGGTGCGGTTGGGCGACCGATGCACGGAGGGGTTTGGCGAAGTGCTTTGGCGGTCTTTGGGCCATTTGGCGCCTGGTGGGCCAGGCTGCGCTTTGGTCTTTGCAGTGGTCGGCTCTGGCTGGGCAGGGGGTTTCCTTTTAATTTTTTTTTATTTTAAATAAAACAAAAACAGAGATATCTTTTAAAATATAAATATTTTATATAGGACATATATATACCAAAATGATCAGGGAATATTCCTATCATTTGAACATTTTCCAAAGGCAAAATCCAAACTTTATAAAAATTCATTTTTTTCAAATTCAATTAAAACTCAGATTTGAATTCAAAACTTTTGGCATTGTTTTCCTCTGATATTTTTGGAGTGTCATATTTACTCCTCTCATACTTTTGCTCAAGTATTTATCAGGCATCGATTTTTGATATGATTCCCACTTGCCAAAGTTTGAATTCAAATTCCAAAACTCAAATTTGAAAGAGGGTTTCAAGGCATTTTCAAATGACTTTCATTTTGATGTTTTTTTAACTTCCAACTCATATTTCATATAATTAAAGAAGTCATTTTATCTTCCCTCATGAAAATCATTGAGTTGCATAAAGCTTTGAATTTGAAATGTTCCCAAATGAAATTCAAATCTTTTCCAAAACCCTTTTCATTTCAAAATGGAAGAAGTCATGTCATCTTCACTCTAGGGTTTGGTGTTGGAAATGAACTTGAATTCATGGGGATCCAAAAGGCAAAGGGAAAGTTTGGGAAAGTCATTTCATTCCTCTCATTCAACTTTCAAAAGTTTTCAAATTCCACTCAGTTTCACTCAATCAATCAAACCATCAATCTGACAACAAGAATAGTTATTTATCTAATATAACATTCCAAAATTTATTATTTTGGGATGTTACAAACCTACCACACTTAAAATGAATCTCGTCCTCGAGATTCAAGAGGCTAGCAAGAAAAGGTTAGGGGTTGGGGTGCGCTAGCAAATCCGTCGATCGGAATGGTCTAGTGTGCTACCACACTTAAATCAAGGTTACAGTTCCAATAAACTCAGATACTTCGTCTGGAGTGCCGACAATGTATGTCTCTTCACATATCTTACAATAATTCCTTCATTAGCGCTCTTATCCGGAAGCATAAAGTTTTCCTCCAAATCTTGGGTCGGTTTGTCAAAGTTGAAGTTCGTCCAGACCGGATCTTCTTAGTCGATAGGTCTCGTGTCCATTCTAGACAACTATCGAAACACTCATGGTGGTCTACCATTAATGGTTTCTCCTGCGTAAGCGGGTGCAGGTTGAACTTCATCGTATAACCTACGATTGGCAACGGTTGCACTGTAAAGGGTTCCATCGTACTACCATTCTATGGTTTTATGGCTTATCGCGTCGACACTCTTCTAAGGTTTTCAAGCTCTCGATTTTCCATCAACATATGATAGTTCATGATAGAAGTCTTGATGTATGGGGCCAATCCATCCCGTACTTGAATCATTACCACATATGTAAATATCTAATCACGTATTCTAACACTTGGGCATACTCACAAGCATTGCAGAATTTCTCTTGTTCTCGAACTGGTTTCGAGTAAATCCATGGTTTTCTGCAAGCCAAACAAAACATCTGTCGTTACTTCACCACTCTCAGGTTTTTTTGCGTAATGATTTGATCACTGATTCTTCCAAGTGTATTCCTTTATCAAGGTTACATCTGTTCCTTATCAAAATCCTGGGCCTGTGGGTTATGGGCCCACTTCAACACTAGTGCAGCTTTAACTCATCCTTGGAGTAACTCTCATGTTACACCTCCTTTAAATCCAGTAGTACTGCTTCTTCATACCATCATATCAAAAGCAAAACTCCAACTTATTTTGTCCAGCTTCCTTCTATGGACCGTCATGAATAACACATTTCTTTCTTCATTGATCCCTGTGGCTTTATAGAGTACTATGACCAAAAGAAGTGCACAAGTTTATCCATAAAATCTCATTATTTTCATATCAATCTTTCATTACATCCTTAATCATTTTCAGAATCCAAATTCCAAAAGGTACTTTGTTACAAATGCTGCCACCCACATGATTTGGTATGGTCGTGCATTACTTCCAACTTTATTCATTTTTCCTCCTCGAGGATTCTTCATCCCACTCGAAGTGTGCGACATGAGCCTTGAAATCTTCAATCTTGTTTCCTCGTGGTGGCCTTGAGCTTCATCACCATCATCTCTCGCACGCACTTCGCGTAGGTATTCCCGAGTATAACGGAGTCTTGCTTCAAGTATTTCTCCGATCGGCGTATGGCTTCCATGGCTGCTTCACGAACAAGATCGAAGAAAGTTGCTTGTGGCACACGTGAAATGAAAAATCTTGCCCCATCATCTTTGGGCAAACTCCTTTCAAATGGTGGAGGTGTACCTCCACATACCAAAGTTCCTCTCCCTTTTGCATGAAAGGGTAGCCTTTGTAGACTGCATCTCCTTCAAGGTGAATATGCTTCATCATGTCCTTCAGGATCTTCGGGTAATCATGATCACTTGTCAGGGTCATCATCGTTTCAGGGCCCTTAAGGAAAGACTCATAAAGGGTTGTCATCTGCATGTGTAGGATAATAGGGGTGCTCAGAACAAGGGATGTATCTCCATGGGGAAATTGCAATTGTCTCCAGAAAAGTTGGTGTTCAGTTGTCCATGGGTTCAAGATTTCAGGGTCTGGTTGAGATAGAAAGAGAAAGCAATTACCCACTCATCAACAAAATTATCGTTTGTAATGGGCCGTTCTACTATGGTTTCGTTTCTAAGTCCTCATTTCTTCGTGTCTTCAATGCTCGGGAGTTTCCAATTCACGATGCTGTTCCCATATGAAGGCCTTCTACCATTCTTCCGTAACTTACGTCTCTCATGGTTGAAATAAATACAAGCCTCACGAATATCGCATCTATCCAACCATTCAATAAACACACAAAAATAATAGCAACCAAGCATTCATTTATTCAATCAATTCTACAAAGACGCCACCCACATAAATTGGTATGGTCGGATACTTAAATCGAGATGGCGTTCATCTTTATTTCTCTCATGGTGGAATACTACTAAGCTAATTTATCGGGTTTCTTCAGATGGACTTGATCTCCTCCGGTTCTTACGCTAGATTTTCCTGTCGACGCGGAGTTTCTTGTGACGACCACTGTATGTCCTGAAGTTGTTCCTTGAGCTTACGGATTTCAACGTCCTTGGCATGAGACATGGTCCTGCTGTTCTTCGCCTCTGACGCATTCTCGAGATCTCGAGGTTCTCCTCCTCCAGCTTGTTTACCTTCGGTCTCGAAGTCTTGACCTCTTCTCGTAGTGCTCCATTGTCGAGCAGGGCTTCCGGGAGGTTCATCTGAAGATTCTTGACGTATTGTTCCAGATCCTGATTGTACACTAAAAGTGGGGAGAACTTCATCTTTTGCGCTTCCGTCAAGGCAATAGTTGCTCCATCAAACTTCTGCCATCCCATCCTTCCAAAGAAGTGTGGGTCTAGTGCAGCACGATGACGATAGCATAAACGTGCAATAGCATCATGGACGGCAGTGTTGATGCCCATATCACGGTCACCATTTATAGTTCAAGCTGATGTCTGCAGCCTTGGGGGCTTATTTACGACCAAAAACTTGGGTCTTGACTCCCCACGATCTGGACGTCCACTTAGTTGCCTTGATCTCATGTATCGGTAACTAACGTAGCCTGACTAGCTCAACAAGGAAGGGGCCTCCGAGAACCTTCTCGTAGTGTTCTCTTTTGTTCAGAATGTAGCTCTCCATCTATAGTTTGAAATAAGGAAGGTTCAGTAAAAGAAATCAGGTGATACGAGAGTAGTACGAAACAAGGTCATTCCTATTGGGTCTTCATATTACTAAGTCATTTTCTAGGGTCACGTCCTACAGCCAACATGTGCTCTGATACCATATCTGTAGCGACCCGACCTCAGATGGTCAAGCCTCTGTGTTCTTTGTGCCATCCTCGGATCGATATCTTGGCACACACAAGACATCAATGTATATATCAAAGTGCAATCACATGCATAAATAACATAAAACTGATATATACCTCATAATACTCAGCGGAAACAATCAAACGGGTGTGGAGTCCCATCAACGCCATCGGCGGGTTGAGTGTGAACCGTAACCACTGTCGTAACTCTTACTCGTCGAGGAAATATCTGCAACATGATACGTTGCAGCCGTGTAGGTCGATACATTGAATGTACCCTAAGAAGATCACAATGTGAGAAGACAGATGATAAAACTATACTATATGCAATATGGCTTTATGGCTCTGTATCTGAGTTTTGTTTGCGTAAAAGCTGATTTTATTTTCCCTACATCAAAGGAAAAAAATGAAGTCTGTACTATGGAGTTTTTCTGTCATGACATGGTTCCGCCAACCGATGTCTCATAGCCCAAAATCATCATAAGTTGCCCACAATTAAGTTATCAGTCCGGTGTTGAGAGTTCCGAGA
Source organism: Aegilops bicornis (assembly GCA_021605145.1). Taxonomy (NCBI): domain Eukaryota; kingdom Viridiplantae; phylum Streptophyta; class Magnoliopsida; order Poales; family Poaceae; genus Aegilops; species Aegilops bicornis. The sequence continues at coordinate 369,019,360 of CM038673.1, read as the reverse complement.
TAGATCCAAGTCCGGATGCTCAATTTGTCCGTAATCGGGACACGGCTAATCGATTAGGTTTAAAACCCTCTGCAGAGGTTTGTACACTTTACCCGCAAGATTCGATCCCTCTCTTTACGTTCTCGCACTTCGTGAGTGTTTGAGAACAAGATGACCGAAACATGGTCTTCCAAAGAGTTCCTCGACCACTGTCCGGTACTCATCCCATCCTACCGTAGTTCTACATCTGCTAGTACCGTCCCAGCCCAGTCACCAGAAGGTCAACCAAGCCAGAGCCCATAATGACTTGCGGTTGCACAGGTAAGCTTCCTTCCATGAAGTATTATTCCGTCTCTTTGAGTCTGGGTGAAGCTTTCCGCAAGATGTCATGGCGCTTCTCCATGCATCCCGTCCAACCACTGGTTTCTCCAGGTGCCCGTCAACCGTCCTTCACCCAAGAGTGTGTATTGAATTCTTGTTTCGATTCTTGAAGTATTGATGCCTTGAAGATGCAGTCCTTGCAGGTGCCATCATGGAGTTGTCGCCATTGACGAAATCCTTCATTCTCACACCACTCTGAGCACTCATACCAAACCCCGTCTACTATAGCGTAGCATTATAATAAATAACGTCCGGGCTTGGTAACAGGGTGATGGCTTCCTACCTCATGCATACTACTCAACTACAAGGATTCAATAACACTATCGAGGGGTGGTTGCAAAGATGTCACTAAATGCAATAAAACATAGGTCTGAAAGCATGGTCAAAGTGAACTTGCCTTGTTGACGATCTTCGAAAACTAGGGATTCGTAGTAGCAAGCTTCGTACTCCGGAAATTCTACCGAGGCAAACAATAACAATAACTATAGTAAGCACATAGCATGAGATCACGTAACATAGCAACATAGTAACATAACACACCAAACAACAAATCAAAACCCAAAGGGAAAACTCAAAGAAAACCAATTCAAGTTTTTCCTACTTCAAGCAACCACTAAAAATAGTTTTATATAACAAAAATTTTCTCAACATAACCTAATCATGAGTTTATGTTAACTTAACAGAAAATAATGCATTAAGCAACTAGGAGCAAAAAGAATCAATTTAAAAGCTATAGTAAAACTGCTATTAGGCCTAATCTAATTTATATTAAGAAAATAAAATAAAAAGTTTTATTTAATATAAATAAAAGTTCATCCTATAAAGTGACAGAAACTATCATAGAATAATCAATCACATGTGAAAAATAAATTTATTTACTAATTAAAATAATAGGAAAACAGTAGCTAGTTAATTAATTAGGATTAACAAGATTCTGCTAAAAACTATTTTTTCATTAATCCTAAAATGCCCAAATTAATTTCTATGGTTTGGCAATGACAAAACAAAGTTGGGACAAAAAGAATCATATAAAAATAATTTTCCTAGCTCATGTTATAACAGATTTACTATTCTGACTAAAACTAAAATAAAGCAATTTTTAATTAATTTTAACATAGCTAAATATATATTCTACAGAAACTATAGAAAATTTGCAAACCAACAAAAAAAGAATCACCTAAAAATATTAAACAGAATAAAAGATATGAATTTTTCAAAACAGGAACTATTCTCATTAAAACAGAAAACAAAAATAAATGAAAAAGGGCCTAATGGGCCTAAACTACGCACTGAGCGTAATATAAACTAAACGGGCCTAGGGTTAAACTGAATCGGGCCGGGCTAAAAAAATTAAACCCTAACTAAACTAAACCGGACTAAACCGGGCCGGTTTTATTTAAAGTCATACCCCTTCTGGGGTTCAATCCTAGCCGTTGATAACGATTTGACGGGGGAGGATCTCCGTGACTTCACGGAGTTTCACGGCGTGGCGGCGGCGAAAAGGCTGGCCTCTCCTATTGCCGGGAGGTCGGTCGAGTGGCCCGGCCAGTGTGAGACGAGCTCCGAGATGTTTGGTGGAGTCGGTGGAGGTCGGGAGGTGTAGGGCGACGGCCGGGAAATGGCGGCGGCGGTGGCTCGGGCTCCAGCCAGCGTGAGAGAGGAGGAGGCTCCGGCGAGGTAAGGGGAATGGGGTGCGGGGGCCCGGCTTATATAGGCGGGGGGCCTCGGCCTTGGCAAGGGGGGGGGGGGCGATCGGGGGAGATCGGCAACCCGGATCTCATGAGATCCGCGATCGGCGGCGCGACGTGGCGTGGGCGGGGTTGAAGACGGGGTCCACCTGCCGAGAGAGAGAGAGGAAGTGCGGTCGGCGACCGATGCGAGAGGGTTTCAGTGGCTGGCCGTCTTGGGCTGCTGGCGCTGGTGGGCTGCGCCTGGTGCTGCGGTGGTCGGCTCTGGCTGGGCCAGGGGGGGTTTCCTTTTTAATTTTTTTATTTTTAAATAAAACAAAAACAGAGATATCTTTTAAAATATAAATATTTTATATAGGACATATATATACCAAAATGATCAGGGGAATATTCCTATCATTTGAACATTTTTCCAAAGGCAAAATCCAAACTTTATAAAAATTCATTTTTTCAAATTCAATTAAAACTCAGATTTGAATTCAAAACTTTTGGCATTGTTTTCCTCGATATTTTTGGAGTGTCATATTTACTCCTCTCATACTTTTGCTCAAGTATTTATCAGCATCGATTTTGATATGATTCCCACTTGCCAAAGTTTGAATTCAAATTCCAAAACTCAAATTTGAAAGAGGGTTTCAAGGCATTTTCAAATGACTTTCATTTTGATGTTTTTTAACTTCCAACTCATATTTCATATAATTAAAGAAGTCATTTTATCTTCCCTCATGAAAATCATTGAGTTGCATAAAGCTTTGAATTTGAAATGTTCCCAAATGAAATTCAAATCTTTTCCAAAACCCTTTTCATTTCAAAATGGAAGAAGTCATGTCATCTTCACTCTAGGGTTTGGTGTTGGAAATGAACTTGAATTCATGGGGATCCAAAAGGCAAAGGGGAAAGTTTGGGAAAGTCATTTCATTCCCTCTCATTCAACTTTCAAAAGTTTTCAAATTCCACTCAGTTTCACTCAATCAATCAAACCATCAATCAGACAACAAGCATAATTATTTATCTAATATAACATTCCAAAATTTAGAATTTTGGGATGTTACAATCACCCACAAAACTGGTTTTCTTTGTCAAGTCGTTCCGCCATGACCGGTAGGAGGAGTTTAGGGTGGACATATAACCAGGAAGGAAAGACCAAGGCCGCGGAAGCACTAGAGAGGTCCCGCCGCGAAGCCACAGAAGCAAGAGAGATGTCCCGGCACGCCGCGGAGCCCTCGAACGAGCTCTCATGGGCACGCGAGGGCTGTCACAAGCGCTTTCGCGGCGTCGGCCATCGCGACGAGCCGACGTTCCTGAAGTCCTTCGCCAGTGATGATGATATTCTCGCTGGCGTCACTACGCAGCAGGAGCTGGTCGACGGCTTGATGAGGCTGCTCAAGATCAGCGATGCCTCGGTTGATAAGGCGACCGGCCTCGTCGAGCAACTCATGGATGACAATGCGAAGCTCCTCAAGTTGGTCGCCGAGAAGGAGGAGGAGGAGCAGTGCCTCGGAGATGACGCTGAAAGCGGTCGTCGAGGAACTGATGGGTGGCTTGAGGAAGCTCCGGATCGAGCTAGCAGGAGGTGGAGGAATCCGTGGCTGCTTTCAAGCAAAGTCGTGAGGAATTGAAGAAGGAGCTGGAGGATTTGGCCACCCGGCGATCCATCGACGAGTAGAGACAGTAGCGACCCAGATCGTTGTCTACAATTTCCTTCTTCTCTTGCCCCTGTGTCTTCCGGGCTGTGCCGCATGTGGCATTTTAAATTTTCCGGAATATGTAAGACAATTATTATTTGCGCCATTGTAAATTTGTCGTCGTATTATCCGTTGCCATTTTATTTGTGGTCGTATTATCCATTGTCCTATGTGGCAATTTAAATTAGGGCGGAATACTAGTTGAAAACACGAACAAAGCAAATGCTGCCATGGGATAACAAGCAAACACCCTCCTTCCAGGTGCTTAATTAACCCATTAATGGAGAACTTGTGAGTGAGGTGGGCGGCGGCTGGTGCATGGAGGTCAAAGAGCTCGCTTCCCGGTGAGCATGGGTGGCCTTGCTGCTTGCAAGTGTCCCGTCGAGCCTACGAGGTGGACAGGATGCACGCGTCCCGTCGAGCCTGAGCGGCGGACTGCTCGCTCTCGTCCCATCTAATCAAACAGCTGCACGCACGCCATTGAGTATGGTTAAATTTCGACACGGTAAATATAATACAACCATTTGCGATATTAACATGTCAGCTTTTTGTTTCAAAAAGGACTTCATTGGCTACTAATGTGTGCACCTCTTCTCAAATGGACGATCTTTTTACCACGGCATATATGTGCCATGTCATGAAACCATGCCAAGTTTCATGTTTTTTGGGTGACTTTTTTATTTAGTGGCATTTAAAAACCGAGATTGTCATTATTTCAGGACGACAACAAGTTTTTAATTCATTCTCATTCCTTAAACGAGACCTAAACATGCGCCCAATGACACATGTTCTATTTCCCACCCATTTTGCTTCAGTGGAGCATGTGGTTGTAGTTCAAATTTGAATTATGTACTACATTAAATGCATAGGAAACTTAGTAATTAGTAATATATATACAATGGCCAAACGAACCCTGAACAGTTTCAAATTTCAGCTCGACACTCCTGTTATTCTATGTTGCCTGTATAAAACAAAGTTCAAGGCAAGAAGAGGCATCGATTATCGTTTCACCCACAAGAGGGTCATGTTTCCCTACCGAAACCACGAGGGTTGCGTCAGGCTCCGGTTTGTAAAAGGCTTGTAATATAGCTTCGCCCAAATTGGACAATTATATATACCATGTAGTGACACCATGCCAGGTTTCATGATTTCCTGGTGAGTTTTGGATTTACAGACATTTACAAACCGAGATTCGCAATGTTTGTGGCCAGGCCAGGACGGCGAGACGGTTGAATTTGTTCACATTCGTTCCATGGGACCTAAACATGCACCCCAAGGAAACATGTACGTTTTTTCTAGCCATTTTGGTGCACTGGAGCATGTATTTGTAGTTTGGATTTGAATGATGGACATTAAATGCCTACAAAACTCAATTAATGAATAAAAAGGCCAGACGAACCGTGAAATTTTTGAAAGTTCAGCGCGAATCTCCAGTTGTTCCGTGTCGCGTGTAGAAGAAAATACAAGGCTAGAAGAGGGAGTGATTATCGTTTGGCCCACAAGGGGACACGTTGCCCTATCGAAACCACGAGGGTTCTTGCGACAGGCTCCGGTTTGTAAGAGGTTTGTAATAAAGATTGGACCAAATTGGCAATTTTTTTTACCACGACATATATGTGCCATGACATGACACCTTGCCACCTTTGATGACTTTCTGGTGAGTTTAGGATTTATGGGGACTTAAAAACCGAGATTCCAAATGTTTGAGGAAGAGCCAGGACACCGGTACGATTGTAATTCGTTCCCATTCCTGGCATGAGACCTAAACATGCACCCAAGGACACATGTATAATTTTTCTCGCCATTTTGGTGAACTGGAGCATGTATTTGTAGTTCAGATTTGAATATGGACATTAAATGCCTAGAAAACTCAATTAGTGTATAAATAGGCCAAACAAACCCTAAATAAGTTTAAATTTTAGCACGGATATCCTGTGGTTACATGTTCCCCGTGGAAGAAAATACAAGGCGAAAAGAGGTAGTGATTACGTTTCGCCCACAAGGGGAACACGCTTCCCTATCAGAACCACGAGGCTTCTTTGAGAGAAGCTCCAGTTTTTGTAAGAGGTTTGTAATAAAGCTTGGCCCAAATTGGACAATGTTTTTACCACGACATATATGTGCCATGAGGTGACACCATGCCACCTTTGATGACTTTCCGGTGAGTTTAGGATTTATGGGGACTTAAAACCGAGATTCGAAATGTTTGAGTATGAGCCATGACACCAGTACATTTGTAATTCGTTCCCATTCCTGGCATGGGACCTAAACATGGACCCAAGGACACATGTATAATTTTTCTAGCCATTTTGGTGAACTGGAGCTTGTATTTGTAGTTCAGATTTGAATTATGGACATTAAATGCCTAGGAACTCAATTAGTGTATAAAAAGGCCAAACGAACCCTGAACAAGTTTAAATTTCAGCATGGATATCCTGTCGTTCCATGTTGCCCGTAGAAGAAAATACAAGGTGAAAAGAGGCAGTGATTATGTTTCGCCCACAAGGGGGACATGTTTCCCTATCAGAACCACGAGGCTTCTTTGAGAGAAGCTCCGGTTTGTAAGAGGATTGTAATAAAACTTGCACCACAATGTACGAAAAAAAATTCTCGACATACAAGTGCGATGTTGTGACACCATGGCAAGTTTCACGATTTTCAGCTTAGTTTTGGATTTATGGAGATTTAAAAACCGAGATCCTTCTCACGAAATGTTTTCAAATAGCACACGGTTCACTCACGAAAGCCGATATTCAATGAAAACTTCGTGGAAACCATATTTTAAAGTTTCATAAAAATCTGAAAAAAATGTGGGATGTTAAGAAGGTGATGTTTTATTGCGACACAAAATTTGAATTTGAAAAACATTATGAGATGTGAGCTATGAAAAAGACAAATTCTGCCCTGAATAGTGACATTACTATTCGGCACTATTCAACACTGATTTTGTGTTTTTCATAGCTCGCGTCTCTTAATGTGTCTCAACTTGAAATTTTGTGTGCGAATAAAACATCATCCTCTTAACATCCTGCATTTTTTTTGAAATTCTTTTGAAACTTCAAAACATCTTTTTCTCCTGGTTTTCACCGGTTCCACCGAATGTTGGTTTCCGTATGATATCCCCCCCTGTGCGCGTGATCTGAGTCCTGCGTTCTGACTGGCCAGAACCCAAACCCCACGGATCGTACGTGTCCACCGTTGGATGCTCCCAGATTGAACGGTAACCGTGAGCCCTTTCGACAACACATGCAGTACATGGGTAAGCACTGTGCGCATGCGTCGTGTAGCTCACGCTTCCTTCTCTACTAGGTTTTCATTCAAAACAGGCTACCGTTTCTCGCCACTCCTCTCATCGGTTTCCCGCCTCTTCTCCCAGATATGCATGATGTAGATGTTCATTTAATTATTATAGTTCATCTCATCCAAAATCAATTAGGTTTGTAAAAATACTATTTTAAGATACATGGAATTGTGCATTGTAAAGGTAAAAACAAAAGGTGACAATTCATTTAGAAAAAAAGGTTTGGGCAATTAAGATATGGAAGATTCTAGAGAACAAAGGAGAAGTGCTTGTGTTTTGAGGTTTGTGCATTATGCTTAAGTTCAACCATGGAGTCTTCTAGATTGTACATGTGGCAGAATCTGGTGGAATGTAGATGATATCCAACAGCCAGTAGTGCTCGGATTTGCCATCTCTGTACCGTCGGATTGGATTCATCCAACGAGCAACTTTCATAGTTATTCGCACACTATATATGTGTATAAATGTATAGATATATATAGATGTGTTCCATGCTAGACAAAATAAAGTTTGAGCGCATGCGTGGGACGACCCCCCCCCCCCCCCCGCTGCCGCCTCAAAGTTGGGAAACTGGCATAGGCTTGGAGTCGGGTATGGTGTTCGGTTTGTAATGTACTTGGCGTGGCCCATCGAAGTTGTGCATTTGGGATTTAAGCACATCATACACCATCATACCCATACATATTTTAAGCCGCATGCACGGTGTATCTGGGTCTTCTGATCGACCACGTCTCCCTTGTGTGGTTTTTTGAGACGACGCGGATATCTGTGGGCTCCACGAGTGTATATATATCATCCCTTTGACCGATAATGAGGGGTATGTGTTGGCCATGAATGGATTCCTCGTAGTTCATGTTAGGGCCGGTCACTGTCAAATGTCAGTCAACCGAAGCTTGAGCTCATGCGTTGCCAGGATTCTCTCCCAGATGCTCGGATTGCCGGGTTCGACCTACATCAAACCCTGCGTACGTATCTCATCCTTAACTACCTTGCCTTCATGGTTGTTGTCTGTATCGAGAGGTAGTGTAGCGACCCGACCTCAAACGGTCAAGTCTCTGTGCTTCAGTGTCATCCCTGTATCGGTAATGCTGACACACACAGTACTCGAAGGATTTATAACAGAGTAGCAATCACACACTTATTACATCGAATGTATCAAAAGAGAACTTATTACAATTAATATGGCTTAAGGCCATCTCATACGATAACAGCGGAAGGCTTGGAAGAAAAAGTGAGTCCATCAATTCCAACGACATAGCTGAGCTGCACGGCAACGACCTAACGAACCTTACTCCTCATCTGAAAAGTCTGCAACATAGTACGTTGCAGCCCGAAAACGGGTCAGCACATGGAATATGCTGGCAATATAACACAGTAGAGCAAGAACAGAATAATGCTATCACTACATGCATGTTTGGCTGGTGGAAAGCTCTATGGTTATAGTTTTTTGTGAAAAGCCAATTTTCCCCTACAACAAAGGAATGATTTTAATTTAACTATCATGGTAGTTGAAACATCATTGAGAAGGTTCCTCCAACTCAATCCCAATTAATTGATTATCAGCCCAACAATATTAATTCAAAGTGATGAGATACCTAAGATACTCCAAGTACTAGATACTCAAGATCGTCCATAACCGGGGACACGACTAACCATGATTAGATTGTACACTCTGCGGAGGTTTGCGCACTTTTCCCCACAAGACTCGATCGCCTCCGTTGGATTTTCTCGCACTACACGGTGTTTGAGAAACGGATGGCCGAGAAATAGTCTTTCAGAAACATTAACTCTCTACTCCGGGCAGACCATACCAAACCTACAACCCTCTACCTGTTGATCCACCTCTTCAAGAGCTTCACATAACTTACTCAACTATGCTAGAGCCCATAATAGCTTGTGGCTGCAGACGGAAGTTTCTAGCATGAAATTATCTCAGTTCCCTTTGAGCCTGGGTGGCGGTCCATAGGAAGATCACACAGAACCCCGGGATTTCCAGAAATACAGGCAACACTGGATTCTCCAGGTGCCTCAATCCACCCAGATGTGTATTTAAGTTGCCACCTTAAGTTGAACCATTAATTAAAAAATTCACATCTGTCATGGATTTCACTCACCCAAGCCACGTCTACGAGCATAGCATAGCAATATAAGCAATACGTAGAAGTAACTACCAAGGGTTTGATATAACAGGGCAATAGATTCTACCTCATCAACTACTTCCCAACCCATATGTTAATGACATCCTAATCATGCAATGTTTGAGGATTGAACTAATGCATAAAAACTGGGTATGGAAAGAGTATGATCAATGTGTTACTTGCCTTGCTGACGATCCGCGAAACCTAGGGACTCGTAGTAGCACGCTTAACTTTTCGGGAATTCTATCGCAAACAAACAATAGCATACATAAGCAATCAAGCAAAGATGCACGGGCAAAACTCAAACAGAAGAATTGGCCAGAAAGTTCAACTTAAGAACTCCGGTTTGCAAAAAGAATCAAATCAAACGGAGCAACGAAACTCAAACGGCGAAAGAAACAAGATCCGTTTACTAATCTGAACTAAAATCAAATTTTACAGTAACAAAATCTTGTTCAGGTTGATTAAACAGAAAGAGGGTTTCGAGACGAAGATCCAGGCGCTTGAATCGCCTGATTCCGATAAACGAGCGAAAAGATAAACTGAAACGAAAATCGGATCAGAAATCGTGATAAAAAATAATCGCAGAAAAATCCGAGAAAAAGAAAACGGACGAACAGGCTAACGAACGAACGTTCGTTGTCTGTAACTATCGAGCGAAAACCGTTTGTTGAAACGAACGTACGAACGAACGTCCGCTAAGTAGATAAACCGGGAAAAACCGGCGAACCGCTCTAAAAATGAACTAGGGTTTTTTTTTTAAAACGAAGCGGTTTTCTAAAAAGAAACCGGCGGCGGCGAAGGGCGGCGTTACCTCCGGCAAAGCTCCGGCGAGGCGGGGCTGCGCCGCTTGGTGGCGGGCTGCGGCAAGCGGCGCGGCGAGGGGCGGCGGCAGCAATGAATCGCAATGGCGGGCGGCGCGGGAGGCGGAGGCGGCTGCGGCTTGGGGCGGCGGGCGTGGCGGCTTGGTGGTGGTGGAGGGGGTCCTGGGGGTATTTAGGAGGGGGCGGCATGGAGGAGGGGGCAAGGCGGCGGGGGAGAAGGAGTCCGACTCGGACTCCGGTCCGAGTCGGCGGCGGCGGCGCGCGGTCTCCTGGTGGGAGACGGCGGCGCGGGGAAGGTGGGCCGGCTCGGCTGGGCCTCGGCCCAGTCGGGCGCTGGAAGTTTTTTTTAAACAATTCCACCGAACAGAAAATAAATCCTCGAAAATAAAATAAAAATCTAAAAATGCCAAAACAAATTTTCTCCGTCTAAATAGAATATTTAGAAGAGATGAACATTTTCTTGGCCCTAAAATACAATTTTGAAAGAAAAAAACGTGCAATTTTTCTAATGCAAATAAAATTACGATAGAATCCGAATAAAATCAAATATTTGATTTTAATATTTTTCCTCCAATATTTCAATTATTCTGGAGAAGTCATATTATCTCCTCTCATATCTTTTAATATGAAATATTTTTCGGAGAGAAAAATAATTAAAACCAAGATCCTCGTTTCAATATTTGATAAAAATCAAATATGAAAATCGGGAAATCCCCAACTCTCTCCGAGGGTCCTTGAGTTGCTTAGGATTTCAAGGATCGCGAAACGGAAAATGCAATAAAATATGATATGCCTAAATGAGAGGGGCCAGAAGTCAAGAACCATGGGCCCGTGGGGTCAAAGTTGTGCATTGGAATTTTGAACATCACATACCACCCTTTTCACTCATATATATTTGGGCCACATGCTGGTGTGGCTGTATTTTGACCCTCCCTAACGTTATTTTTTGCTGCAAAGATTCTGATGATCCTCAACGGACACGGGGTATAATATCTAAACCGTGTGCGATACAAGTGCGATGTGAATCACCACGACCGCGCAAGCGCGAGCAAATTAAGGTGGAGGTACTGGCTAAACCGTGTTCGATGCAAGTCTTGTTGAAATCACCATGATCAGCATAGCCTTGAGCAAAGGTGGAGGTACTTGGCTCAACCGTGTGCAATGCAAGTGCGCTTGAAATCACCACGACCGTGCAAGCGCAAGCAAAGGGTGGAGGTAATCGGCTCAACCATGTGCGATGCAAGTCTTGTTGAAATCACTGCGATCGGCATAGCCTTGAGCAAAGGGTGGAGGTACTGGCTTAACCGTGTGGGTTGCAAGTGCGATGTAAAACCACCACCTGTGGAAGCTAAAGGTGGGTAAGTTTATTTGGAAATTAGGACGAACTGTGTGCGATAGGCCAGCTAGCTAGAAATATAAAAAGAAAACTACCCGCCTTGAGCATTGCAAAAATTGGCGGATCTGCGCCACTTTTCTGTATTATCATACACGCATATTGTTATTGGACCGTCCGCGATCTTGGGCACTCCCGCCCCGCATCAATTCCTTTACCCAAATTTTAGTAGCCGTCGTACTTCAACCGTCGCCCACACTCCTCCAGCACCGACCTTATAGTAAAATTTTAGTTGCCGAGGCATTTGAACCGTCGCCCTCCCTCGTCCACCACCATCTCCACCCACCATTACTTAAATTTTCAGTAGCCGCGGTGTATCCTCAAACACCCCCCCCCTCCATAGTCTCCCACCCGCCCCTCCCCCCTTCGAACCCTAGCTCGCGGCCGCCGCCGGCTATGCCGCCAACCCTGCCGGTCTGCCCGTTCCTCCTAGCTTAGATAAAAAAGTCAGGTTATCCAGCGATTCCCATACCGTCGCCTCACTCCTCTGAATTTTTAGATGGGGCTTGTGGTGTCCCTCCCCGCCAGATCCACATCCCCTGCTCCAGAATGTCGCAGCCTAAGCTCGACCACGTATCCCGGGGAGCCCGACGAGCGTTAGGCCAAGAAGAGCTTTATCATGGCCTCCCCGGCGGACGTTGGCCAGGTGGCCGCCGTTCGCCCCGACCTGTCGATCCCAGAGCAACACATCACCGCGGAAGCCGGCGAATACGTTGACTACGTTGCCATGCCGAAGGCTTCATGTCAGCGGGCTAGCGTATTACTGTATCTCGAGAAAGCTGGCTACGACATCAAGCTCGTCCACACCGACGGCTTCACCCGGGCCATGTCACAGGTTAAGTGGTCCATCCCCATCCCCTGTGGTTCAATCGCTGTTGATCTCTTCGACGGCCCTGCCGCTGATCTCCTCCGCCAAGCGGTCAAGGATTTGCGAGCTTTATACGCCATCTAGCCCATTTTTTCACTTCTGAAGGACACGTTCTACGGCGGCGGCTTGGGATCCTCAATTGCCAAGTCAGATCTCATCGACCACGACTACGAACACGAGGAGGGCACCCACGAACGTTCTTCGAATGTGAAACAGCCCATCTGTGACCTCAGAGAGCGCACCATGGGTCTGTGCTCTTCCAACTGGAAGGACCCCGTCCATGAAATGTGAGGCAACATTCTATCAGCAAATATTACCTTTTCTACCTTCCCAACCCGTACCTTTTGTTGTAATAGCATTTGTCGTGCGGCGCTTTAACTGTGTCGTGTTTAATTATTTCAGTTATGCAAAAATGTATTGTTCAATAGGTTTATGCGATGTTTAACTATGAATTGTCCACTTTAGTTTCACGAATGGCTATATTTGGTTGTTTATAGTGAGTAGATGCCTTGTTTATCTGTATTTGGTTGTTAGGTTAGTTGGAGTGAGCATTTTTTCGCTTATCGAGCAGATGCCTTGTTTATCTCGTATTTGGTTCTTAGTTTGTTGCGTTGAGTATTTTTTCAGTTATCAAGCTGCATGCCTTGTTTATCTGTATTTGGTTGTTAGGTTGCTTTTTAGCATTTGTCCGGATATCGCGAGATGCCTTGTTTATCTGTATTTGGTTGTTAGGTTGTTTTCTTAGCATTTCTCCAGTTATCAAGCAGATGCCTTGTTTATCTTTATCTGCTTGTTAGGTTGGTTGCAGTGAGCATTTGTCCAGTTTTCAAGCATATGCCATGTTTATCTGTATTGGCTTCTTGGTTGGTTGCAGTGAGACTCTGTCCAGTTTTCAATGGCTATATTTGGTTGTTACACTGGTCATTTATGCCTTGTTTAAGTCATTCACAATGTGTGGTTCATTATGTGCAAGTCGGAACTGTATCGCTCGAATACATCAATACCAGTTTGAACGGCTATATTTGGTTCCAGTTATTCCTGGTGTAGTTAACACATGCCCTTTATTTCAGTTTTACACATTTATCTAGTGTGATGTTTAAGCATTACCTACGTTCTATTCATTTTCAACAATACCATTTTGAATAGTAATATTTGATGGCTGTTAAGCCTGCTGTCGGTAACATTGCCTTCCATTTTATACCTGCTTTAACAGTATGCTCAAACCAACACATTCAAGCTATCATTTGGAGATGATGTTGTTTACCTTTGCTATATTTGTTTGACGTTAAGATTGTTGTACTTATCATGTCTTTCCACTACTTTTACAGGACAACAACGAGAGTGGCCACCATTTTTCAGCCGAGGTTAGCTTCATCCCTCGGCTTGTACTCCCCCCGTCGTTCCATAATGTAGTGCATATAGATCCAGGCCTGGACACTAGTTAGCTTCTAATATTGACTTTTTGCTTGTAGGTACATATGCCCTTGGCAAGGATCCACGCATCGACCCTTTTTGCATATGGGGCAATGAGATATTGATGAACAAGCATCAAGTGAGGAAACTGATAAGGATTATTAGCAAAAAGATACGAATGGTGGCAAGCAAATTATTTGTTTATGCTCTATCCAACACAAAAGTGAGCTGTAGGATGGTAACTGCAAACTCTGCAGCCTTCTCTTTTTACTGCCCGTAATGAGTTGTTACACAACAATGTCTGAATCTTTTTCGTTCCCAGTGGTTCCCGAAGCAGTTCACTCAAGATTACCTCGGAAAGTACATGATTGGTAGACACACAATGAAGGTTAAAGTATTTCATCTAGACTACAATGAGCATTGAGAAGTACTAATGAAGACAATGAAGGATGGACGGGCAGCCATCACAAGGGGTTGGCCTAGAGTCGTGCGCGCCTTACGCATGGTGGAGGGCACAATATGGGCATTCCGCTTCACCTTCTCCAGCAACCAGAATGTCTTTCGCCTCTCTCTTTACAGTCTTTAGTACAACTGTTGTTCATCATTCTTTACTTGGTGCTTCTGTAGTTCTTCAGTATATGTACATGTGCATTGAATTATGCATTCGTGATTGAACCTATATTTGTTATAAATATGGTTGCATATGAAATAAGTGATTGCCTATTTTCAAATTCATAACATGTGATTTTTAAATTAGGGATTAATTGGATTAATTATGGATTAAATAGGTATTACACTGCACATGGTTTGCGAAAGCGAAACGTCTATGATATACGTGGAGATCAGAAACGTTTCTAGGATCCACTACATGTGCGATCAATCTCCACAGCACACATGACTTTCTCTTGAAAACTGTTTGCGTTAGGCCACCTTGCGCAAACGTTTATCACATAAAAAGTGTGTGTGATGGACAGCCTTTGCTACACAGTTTCTTTCTACGCACCGTGTGTGATGCATTTAATAACGCAAACGACAAAACTATTAATACCGTGTGCAATGGCAACGCTATCACAAACGATTTAACGGGAAAAATTGTGTGTGATGTACCTGTGAACGGAAACGTTTTCCTTGGAGCGACTGTGTGGGATGTACATACGAACAGAAACGTTTAGCGGGGACTGACTGTCTGGAATGTACTTGCGACCGGAAAAAAATTCACCGTATAATTGTATTTTTAGCTGTACTATATGTATTTCCGTATTTGAGTGCTCGCCGGTCGCACATGACCTCATTTTGCCGAACGTGTGTGCCAGGAGGGCATATCCCCGACGGTTTCTGGGTCGTGTGCGAAGGACCCCCTATCACCCACACTCACTTGGCGACGGTTCCAAATGTCGTCGCGAAAAGGGATTAAAAACCGTTTGTTTAGGACCGACGCACACTAGTGCCATGTCATCATTCAGATTGGGGCCAGAATAACAGGGTCGTTTCCGATTTGTTCCCTCCATGGAGAAGACAATCGAACAATGGCAGAAGGAAGGGTGAAGGAAAATGGAGGAGGGAGGAAGAGCGTGCGACAGGAGTTCCAAATCGAGAGGGAAAGGCGAAGAGTAGCTGGACGGTTGCCACGGTACACGAAGAGGCACCCCGGCCTACATAGACGTCCGTTCGGAAATTGTACAAAAGGAATCACCGTCGTCTCACTGACATGTTGGAACGGGACCACATGTCAACGAAGAGGCTAGTGGGGAGCAGACGGTTGCCACAGAGGTCACACTCTGACAACAAGGTCTTCCTATCAAACCTAGCGGCTGCGCGGGATGGCTTCCGTCCCCCACACAAGCGAAGCCACTACGCACCCCCACATAGTTGGTCTGCCACGCCTCTAGGCCAACTCCAGCGCGTGCAGCTCGGATGCGCGCTCGCTCAGCCACCTTTTCCTCGACACCCCATAGCTACCCAACCATGGCTACGTGTTGCGCACCCGGTGGCCGGAATTGGAGCGGATCCGGTTGGGCTTGAGCTCGCCCGGCTGTGGGAGGCCGTGTCGCGCCATGGACTGGTCGGGGACCGGGCCAGAAGGCCCCGGCAAGGCCGCAAGGCCGCATGCATGTACTGACTCCTCCTCTAGTCGCTTGGATCTACACCGTCGGCGGTCGGCCGGCAGATACATGAATGGCGGTCGGCCGTGCTCGGAGCTAGCCCAAAAGCTCGTCGGTGCACCGTTGCCACTCATTACGTGCGACGACTGCCCAAAGAAGGTCTTGCGCCGCGTGTCTACAACGCCGGAACATCCTGGATGGGTGTTCATCAAGTGCTCAACCGATGGGGTATGTGGTACTTTAGCTTTGGTTATGCACTCGGAATATACTAGTTGTGCTAACTTAAAATTTTATTGTGTAGAATGGATGCAAGTTTTGGTATTGGGAAGAAGAGTACATCGATATATTGATAGAGCGCAATTTAGTAGATGTTCTAGCACTTTTAGCTAGCATAGAGGCTAGAGATGAGACTAGTGCACTTGTTGATAGAATAGAGGCTAGACATGAGACTAGATGCGAGGAAGCAACGTCTACTTCTTTACACTCGAAGAAGAAAGAAGCACGCAAGATCGAGACTCCGCAGATCAACAATGAATGCATCGAGAAGGCACTAATCCAACTTACAGGAGCAGTTATGGAAGTTGGATATCTTATAAAATGTATTCTTGTGGTTCTTGTTTTCTTTGGTCTTGCTTTTCCAGTCAAATTTTGGTGATGTATTTCCATGTACCAAAAATCAAATGATGAAACAAAGATATGTGTTTGCGAAGAAAAATGTACGCAGCCGGGATGCGTCCGCGCGTTGGGCGCATGGCCACCGCATCCGAGAAATGGCCCGGCCACGACCCCATTGCCCTACCCAAACAAACAGAATCCGGGAAAAAGGGAGGTCGTTTGGGGTCGTGCATTGGAGTTGGCCTTACAAGTGGGACCGCAGTTGAGGAAACCGACTATCGGCAAACCCCCACCTCACCCGCCACGCGATGGCTGAGTTTCAGAAACGACAAGGTTGAAGAGATAGCTGTAGCACGGACTCCAAGAAATATGGTGTCAGATGGAAGTCGTGCTGGTGGTGTGTGCCGTACTCCTGGACATGAATGCTTATTCTGGCCCATGCCACCCTACTACATATATCGAGGATTCGAGGTGCTGGTTACATACAGCGAACACTTTAACATATGGCCCACCTCACACTGTGGCCAAATTTCCTAGAGTCTGTGCTAGTTTAAAAAGTGTTCTTTATGAGGGTGGGTGGCTGGTCTCAAGTTTAAAACTTGTTGTATTACGTATACGTAGACGTAGAGATAGTGCAGCAATTTTGAAAGTTTGAACCCAAACATCAGAATGCAATTTCTACTGGACTCATCCAAGGACCTAGCATGATGGGATTCGCAGCTACAGTAAAAACACCCACCCGACGCGCGAAGCATGTGAAGCTAGTACAAATAGTAGTAGTACTATTGTTGATTGGACTCATCAAATAACCTATTGCAATGCATGTAAAATTATGTATTCGGAAAATATATTTTTGCCTCGTCGCAGCACCCACTCAGAGAAGTGACTCGAAAGCCATTCATAAATTTAGTAAGTTTATCACAGGCATATCATTTTATTACATACAACATGTCATGAACCCACAGCGACAACGATGATACATTCTAGTAAATACTAAAGTTTTCATCACACAACAGATAACAAGCAATGAAATGAACTTCAGCTCAACCAATCCTCGGCGTTGGAAACGCTTGCTGATCATCCAGGCTGAAGCGGCCTATGTCAGGACGCATATTGTGATAGCCACGGTAGGGAACCATAGCAATGTCCGATGTATAGATACAGTTGCTTCTCATAAATGGTAGTAACATTGTGCCAACAGCAGTTGGATCACCTTTCACCATCATTGGATAGTTTTGTCCAAGGAAGACCGAGTTTCCTACAAGAGTATTAATACTAAACCAGGGAGAAGGTGTTGGCGTTAGCACAGTAGTATCCATCCCGAATACCCTGCAATGAATGTTGGAATAGGTCCGGAGAGTGCGACCATGGGAGACAACACCTGCTTCCTTTGTAACATCAGCAGTGCCCTATATACAGACAAGAAGAGGTGATCCATCGGAATAAGTTGCCAGGCGCCACCGAGTATATGGGTCCTCATGCTCGTGATCATCATCGTCGTCATCTACCCCTTGGTTATAAAAAATTTCAAGTATAGGTGGTGGAATGTTCACAGGACCTTGGAAAGAAAAGAAGGTTAATTAGTAAAGGGAAACTAGCTAACCTGCATGCATGTGGATAAAACAATTATAATTATGGTGGAAGACAAATGTACCGAAAGCATAAGGATTCCATGCAAAAATAGTGCCACGAGTGGTGGCAGCAAACACAAGACCCTCGTATTGAATTGCATCACAGTACTCATCCGTGTATAGAGACTGATTTTTGAGCAATATCCATCGAGTCAAACCATGAAGGACAGCAACAAGCTTGTCGAAGATAGCGAGAACACAAGCATTCCTATAACCCCAAGAGTGGTCGGGAAGTCGACAAATTGCTATCTACCGTAGACGACAGTCACCATGATCGTAGTTGAACGTATGTAGAATACCGGTGTGCTCAACCTCTCGGCAGTCTGAGATTTTTGGAGGTGGAACCCGGTGACGAGTGTACACATTCACAAGTTCCCACTCGCAGTTGTACCCAATATAAACAACCCAATCTCCATTTGCGCCTGCCCAAGCCTTACCCTCAAGCGATGGCATCTTAACATCACACGTATCATTATCAAGCGGCACCAACTTGCACAAGGCGAGGCCTCCGTCGTCCGCGCGCCAGTCAGCAGGTTCACGGCGAAGAATATAGGGGAGATCAAACCGCTCTTGGACCCTTGGGTTCCTTGTCATGATGTTATTGGTTGAGTCGAGAATGGTCTTGAACGAACCTGCCATGTTGGCCGAGGTGATGACGTCGCACCGATCAATGAGTTCCTCGACCACGTCATCTTTCAGATCGGGGCAAGAATAATGGGTTCGTTTCCGGCCTGTTCCCTCCATGGAGAAGATGATCGGACAATGGCAGAAGGAAGGGTGAAGGAAAATGGAGGAGGGAGGAAGAGCGTGTGACAGCAGTTCCAAATCGAGAGGGAAAGGCGAAGAGTCGGTGGACGGTTGCCACGGTACACGAAGAGGCGCGCCGGCCTACATAGACGTACATTCAGAAATTGTACAGAAGGACTCGCCGTCGTCTAACTGACATGTTGGAACGGGACCACATGTCAACGAAACATGGTGTGTAATTTCTTGTGCAAAATGCTATCTGATCGCGTTGGCCCGAGGTGCCGCATTAGTTATCGACCTTTATTTTTTTAATGGCATGTCGTTCAGTTTTGAAGCACGACTAAGCTGATGCAGTATGCAAGCAGAAAATATAAACTACTCTACCACTACTCCACCTGTAGTACTAGTAGTATAAAAAAGATGTATAGGTTGGAGCTTCAGCGCTTTCTTGCTAAGGGCTACCCACTTGCTTCTCACACTATCACCCTGTCTCCAGATCTAAAAAGATGGCCTCTCTTTCCCTCCTCACCGGTGGTCATAGATCCGCTGGGGAAGAAAAGGACGTGCAGCATTGATGCACTCGTCGTTGGCGAGCGAGGTCACGCACTGATGACAAGGCCGTCCTCTCAGACCTAGCGCCCACGCGGGATGGCCTCAATCCCCAAGCTCGCTGCCGTAGTGTGTGCGGAGGACGACGACCACGAGCGAAGCCACTTCCCGCTGACCCTCAGGTATGCTACCTCTTTTCGAACCATACCCTTGTTCTATTGCCCCATCTGCCACGTCACTGCATGTGGATCTTTTTCCACTCCACCATCTTCCCAATTTGCTATCCTCTCGCTTCTGCTGGTCACGCAGACGAAAACCTTAACTTGCACCATTAAAGGAAACCCTACTTCATGAAGACTAATCCATGTCCGGGTTGAATAAGGAAAGGCAGGAGATCAGACTCCAAGAGACTAGGCATCGAAGCCGCATCTAGGTTGAAAAGGGGGAAATCAGTAGCTAAAGAGAACAAAAATGGGACGTAATCCACATATGCTGCCTGGATATTTGTTGCTCTGGGCAACCATACCTCCCTCACCACTCTATGCGTCCTTGGAGGTACATTGTACTGGTGCGCCCACTGTCCGAATGGGCCTCCCATGCTCTTATTGCCACTTTTTTGCTGTTAGTATAACGCCAGCGGTGAAGTCAAGCAATGCTACTGCTAAACTGATGCCACATTTAACTAATGCCGAACTCAGTCTAATGCCACCGATAAATTTAAGCAATGTCATTTAATGTCACTGGATTATTTCAGGGTTAGCTTTTGATTGTGAATGTATTAAAGATTTTCCAGCTAAGGCATTCTAATGTTGTTGCATAGCTAGTATACCAACGATGAATCTTGTTACTACCTTCAGATTGTTGGACTGTTAATGCTTATAGATTACATACCTCACTTTCATGAGATAACTCGATTTTTTTGTACAGTGTCAAGAGGAAAGGTCAAGAGTGGGCACCTCCTCCTCCGGCTGTTCTCTTGATTCGGTCGATCAAGTTTTTATGTTTGATCGATTAGGTCAAGAGTGGGATAGCAATGTTTAGTTTCCCTCGAGTTCGAAATGATATTTACCTTGAAGGTACATGATTTGCAATTTTTTATACTGTCATCAGTTAATAATTCTAGTTACCTTCAGACTTTTGTATTTGGTTTAATGCTCTTGCACAACTAGTATACCAATGCTGAAACTTGTTACCTTTACATTTTGTATTGTTAATTCTTATAGAAATCTTCCAGTGGTAGAGCTTATGGAAATATGTTCAGTAAAACCATTGTACTGTACCCTATAATAAAATGACTACTCTAATGTTGCACGAGCCACTGGATTAGTGTATATTTGTACTATTCGAATGGTGTTGCATTAACGTATGGACATATATAAAGTGTGGCAAGCTTTCCCAGATATGTGCTCAAGAAAACTACTACCTGTTTTCTAAATACTAGACGTTTGGGTACTTTAAAATGAACTGCGAAAACGTCTTATATTAAGGAGCAGAGGGTGTACAGTTCACTCAAATTATCCCGGTAAAGCTAGTCACACCTTTGTTAAAATTAATGTTCATTATGTTATCAGAGGAGGTCTGTATGTTTGTCTCTAATGCCTGTCGACTACATACCTGACATCATGATGTAATGTTAAGTCATTTCCTTGTGTACAGTGTCACTGAATTGTCAAGGCGGTGATGGCATTTTATTTTAGTTGAACTGCACAAAATATGTTTAAAAGAATAGGAAAGGTCAGGAATGGCTCAATTTTTCAGAAAAAACTATGTATGCCTTCCTGACATCAACCGTTGTTACCTTATTTATTCCTTCAAACAGGTGGTTAGAAACAGTCTTGCTATCTTTTCCCATTAAGAAATTGGAATGCTTATATTTGTGAGTCTATGCTTCAACTAGTGCCACTTTTATAGTAATCACACTTTCAATATCTATCCAAATAGGGATGCTCGATTTTAGTAGAACTGCACAAAAAGTCCAAATGGTTCAACATTAGGAGCATGTTTTCTTCCAAACCTTTATATCAAATTGGTGGCACTATGAGATGTTCATTACGAAGGTACATGGTTTGCTACTATCTTGCTACTCCTTTTGTAGTGTCATTAGATAGTAATACTAGTGGTTTGCATGTGAATTTATTGGCATGGTGGACCTACATTGGAGGTGCAGGACAGGATTCAATGATTGGATGCTCAATTTCGATTGTATCGATTTCACCTCTTCCATCACTGCGAACATGGATATCCTTGGTCTGATGAAGAATAGGCGCTATATTTCTGCTCTGCACCAGCAAATCAATTTAGTATGAAATTGTCTAGGGCAAAACATGACTGTATCAAATTACCCAGTGCAAAACATGACAGATGCTAAGCGGAAGGGACATGTTTAAATCGAAAAGACAAGGTGGGGTATATGTTTACTAGCTGCTTGATATTTGTGCAGACAGAGATGTCTGCCCGTTGCTATTTGGCAAATAAACAAAGTGACTGCAATTTTGGTTGAACTGCACAAGAGGATAGTATAGTCACTGCATGCAGTGCCATTTGAAAATAGACACAGAAAGATTGGATAGTCACTTCATGGACTGCAGAAAAGTAATATTGTACTATTAATTGGCCAACATTAGGTGCTTCATTGCTTTTGGAGCTTCAGTGTTGTATTGGCCAAAGTCACTCTAGCCGTTGGTGAAACTAGTTACGTTTGCAAGAGGAGTTGTAGACTTCACAAACAAATTTGTCTTTCACTCTGTACTGAATGTTGGCCAAGAGAAGCATCCATGTTAGTAGGAAGAACAGATGTTTTTTCTAGATCTTTGCTTTTGGAGCTACATATTTGTATATGATCTGTGAATCATTGAGATGCATTAACATGTTGATCTTATGTATGGGAATCGTACTAGTTGGTTTTGAATTTGGGCTACTAATGTGAACATATTACAATGCCAGGCCTATGAGTCTCATGTGAACATTTCGAACGGGTTGACTCTTACTGTTGTGCACAACATCATCCTTATTTCTGTGTTCTCAGTGTTTACAAGTTACTAACAGTTCCTTATTTATGTTCGCTCAGTGTTTACAAGTTACTGATCGATCACTAGCTAGCCTACTAATGCGCTCCTGGCAGTTTTAGTTGCGACGCAAGATCCGAAGTGGCAGTTTTTTGATTAAAATGCCTACCTCTGAAGAAACTGACAAGCTGCTCTGAAGAAAATACCATGCGAATCTAAAGAAACTGCCAGCAAAAACGTTTGCAGATGCCCTATCTCCCAGCGAACGTTCATCGGCTAATGCGATCGTACACGTACACCATCCGACCTACTCGATCCTACACGTACACTATCCGACCTACTTGATCATACACGGATAAATAGGGGATCACGCACGTACTACCTCCATTCCGGTTTGCAGGGCTCAATTAAAAAACGACCTACTCGATCCTACACGAATAAATATCGAATCACTCACGTACTACGTCCTTTCCGGTTTGAAGGGCTTAATTCAAAAATCTCACCAACCAAGGTAGATGATGAGTGGTGGAATCATTTTTTGACAAGGAGGGAGTACCTCATCTGGATGATTCGAGTGCACTCGTTTGACCGTCATGCCGGCGTGCGACCTAGCACGGACGGGACGCACCACTGACAGGACGGGGCGGCACCGTCATAATTTCAGTTTTTCTAGTTTTCCACGTCAAGCTGGCGCGCTAAGGCGTGCATGCTTATGCATTGAATTCCGATGACCATGATGACCGCCGCGTTTCGCGCGACACGCTGGTTCGCCTACCTTCCACCTATAATTACTGTTTCTCGGGCTTCTCCGGTGGCACCATCACCCAACTCGCCCTATCCTCATAAGCCCCCGCCGGCCGACGTCGCTCGCCACTTATCCTCGCTCTCGTCACGTCCGCCATGCCCCCGCCCGTCCGCGATAGGCGACGCCGGAGGCGGTCACCGCCGGAACTAGTGTTCGGTTTTTCACCTGAAGGCAGACGGAGGGGGGAGGCATTCTATCGGTTTTTAGATGGCAATGCGGAGTACAAGGAGTTGTTGGAGCGCGACCGCCTGGCGGAGGAGCAGCGTATCGCCGATTTGCGCCGCAAGCGGGACATGGAGCAGCAGCGCACCGACGCTCTTAGTCGCGAGCAGAGCGCCCGCAACTGGGCCGACTATGTGGAGGACGGTGCCCACCAAATCGCCCTGGAGGCTGTCGGGCACGCACGCGTTTGCGACATCGAATTTTACTACAAGCTCGTCAAGTGGGTTTCCCGCTTAGAAGCCGAAGCTTTGGTGGACCACGCCGGCATGGAAAGGGCCAACGCGCACGAGCAACGCGCCCTACCGCACCTCTGGCATGTCCGAGGCGAGGCGGAGGACGCCGGTGCTGGCGTTTAGCGTGTACCGCAGATGGCGGCCGGCATCGTCTAGTTAGCTAAGAGTAAGTTAGTACTTGTACACTACTAGAGTATTAGTGGGAGAAGATAGTTAACTTGGCTATGATGGTTGTCAAGCCAATAAAAAATTGCTCCTCCCAATGGATTTCTGACATCTGGGTCCCATGCCATTGTCAACGCAGTCAATAAATGAGAGAATTGCACAACGAGCGGCTGACACCAGCAGCTCGCCCAGTTATTTTTGTTTTGGGTTAATTTGATAAATGCCACTCCAAATCTGGTGATTCCAAGAAATGCCATTGCAATTTCCAAACTTTGAAAAATGCCATTTCATGCCATTTCCAGTGGCTTTTTTCGAAGTCTGGAGTGGCGTTTTTCAAAGTTTGCAAAAATTGTAGTGGAGTTTTTCAAAGTTTGCAAAAATTGCAGTGGCATTTTTCAAAGTTTGGAAATTGCAGTGGAATTTTTATGAATCACCATAATTGGAGTGGCATTTATCTAATTTGTTTTTTAGACGGAAGCAGGGTGTCAACTGGGCTGTGCGGGGCATTCTGGCCTGTCTAGACAGCCATTTCTTTTATGTTTACCACAGACCAGCCCAGTAGTTTTTTTCTTTCTTTCTGAAAATGGCTAGCCCAGTTTTTTTGTGATTTTTCAAGTAAGTCGCTTTGTCAGGCCTATTGGGCTGTAAGTCTTTCAAGACGAGGAGAGCTTCATCCGGCTGGCCGAGAAAATGGCCTATCAGCAATGAGAAATGGGATGTACATTTTTAAAACACATCAAAACGGAAATTAGTTTCAATTTTTTTTCATTTTGAGATTTTAAATTGCATTGGTTTTATGCGTGGACAATTTGTTGGATTTTATATTGATATACATTTATTTCTAAAATCAGTTTTAATGTGACTCAACATTTCGGGATTAAAAATAGTTCGGACCGCACCGAAATATGCAAAAATTCGTATAATCTTTTAACCGTGGCCACAATATGGGTTGTAATGCTAACAAAAAGAATATGGGCTCCAAGAAAACCCTTAAGAATTAGCAAATGGGTTGTAAATTATTAGAAAATATGGCAGATGGGTTGTATGTTGTTTTCCACAGATTTGAGGGTTTCCTAAAAAAGGGTTGACGCACAAGCAGTGACTGTTGGATGTCCATCCAACGGCCGTCGTGCTTCTTCAATCTCTGCTCTTCCTGCTCCAGCCGCTCAAACAAGAGCCGACGGGACTGCCTGCTCCCTCCTCACGCGGCCGGCTGTGCTGCCATGCAGGCCTCACCGCCACACCGTACTCCCATCGCTGGCCTAGCCATCCCTCTACTCACCCACTACTACTGTTATTCTCCGGCGACGTCAGACGAACCAGTAAACCCTCGTACTCCCCTCCACGTGGGAAACAACTGCCGAGTCTTCCCTGGCTCCGTGTCGTTCCCTTCGCGTCGCCATCGTACACCGCCCTGGTGCTCTCGGCGCGGCGTGGTCAACATGGTCAACGACCGACATGCATCTGAAGTGGACTGTACGTGGAGAGGCTGACAGCTGGGTCCACGGCCGCACGCAAGGAAATGCCTCCTTATTACGCGCAAAATAATGATTCCTCACCTGACATCTGGGACCCACTGTAAGGACCTCTGTATTTCGTGAAAAAAACATTCCCGCCGCTGACAGCTCAGACCCACCAACTATATCTTCGCATGCAAGGAAGTGCCTCCTTATTACGCACAAAATAATGAATACTCCCCCTGCTAGCTAGGACCCAGCATAATGGGAGGCTGACTTGTGGGTCTACTAAGTTGACGGGGACGGAGGGCTTTGTCAACTTAGTCAATATGAACGATTCTAGCTCCAGTGACCGTACGATGTCCATCCAACGGCCGTAGTGCTTCTTCAACCGCTGGTCTTCTTGCTCCAGCCGCCCAAAGAAGCGCTGGTCATGCCGCGTGCTCCTGCCTGTCGTGGCCGGCTATGATGCCGCGGAGGCCTCACCGCCCCCTACTACTCCCACCGCTCGCCTGGCCATATCTCTACTCACCCACACCCCCTGCTATTCTGTGGTGACGCCAGCCTCACACTGGAGCCGAACCAGTGAACCCTCGTACTCCTCTCCGTGTGGGCAACCACTGCCGTGTCTTCCCCGGCTCTGCGTCGTCCCCTTCCTAGGCCTCGCCGTCGTCCACCGCCCTGGTACTCTCGGCGTGGCGTGGTCAACGTGGTCAAGGAACAACTTCCATCAGAAGAGTACTGTACGTGGAGAGGCTGACAACTAGGTCCACGGCAGCAGCAAGGAAGTGCCTCCTTATTACGTGGAAAATAATGATTCCTCCACCTAACAGCAGGGACCCACCAGATGGGCCACCGTATTTCGCGAAAAAAACGTTTCCCCCCTAACTCTTGGGACCCACCAGCTACATCTTCGCACGGAAGGAAGTGCCTGACTATTGGGACCCACCTGGTCGAAGCGTACGTAGCGTTGTCATTCTGGTTGCGAATGTGTACGTACATACTGGTCGATGTATAGGTGCGCACATGTCGTAGTAGAGGCGCGCACGTGTCGTAGTAGAGACACGCACGTAGCATGTACACGTACATACAGCGGCCAGGGTGCAAGAAAGAAAATACGGCCACGTACATACATACGGGCGAGGTCTCGAACGCCTACTCGCGCATACGTGCGGCTAGGGATTGTGTACATGGCTGGGTCAGAACGGAGAAGTTGCGCCGTCGTCATGTTCATGGGGAGGCAACTGGCTGGGTCGGAACTGAATGCGTCATCGTGTTCACCGGGAGCCAACCGGCTTGGACAGAACAACCGATGGAAACGAGGCCTGGCGTACCGCAGAATGGAGGAAATGTCCTTGTGTTCGACCGCCCATGGTTGAAACGGGGTTTTGTTCATCGGGAGGGGTCTGGAGTACCGCAAAACGAAGGAAACGGTCCTCCTACGGTCGAAACGGGGTCTTGTTGATCGGGAGGGGTGTGGCGTACCGCAAAACGGAGGAAACGAACTTGTGTTGGAGCGCTACGGTCGAAACGGGGGTCCTGTTTGTCGGGAGGGGTGTGGCGTACCACAAAACGGGACTCCATGGGATACTGTTCATCTCCACCGTCGACCTCCTCCAGCCTCCATGGGCTCCGGTTCATCGACCGTCGACCTCCTCCAGCCTCCACCTATGACTGTTCATCCACGGGCTCCTGTTCATCTAGCCTCCATTGTGCGCTCCTCCATCGGCTACTGTTCAACCAGCCCTCTCCACGGGGTCCTGTTCAACCACCCCTCCATGGGCTACTGTTCATCCAGCCCTCCACCGGCTGCTGTTCATCCAGCCCTCCACGGGGTCCCGTTCATCCAGCCCTCCACGGATCATGTCCATCCACCGGCTTGATCGATCAGGGGTACTGTTCATCCAGCGGCAACGGCCTCTACTACCACGGGGTCCTGTTCATCCAACTCCCCACCGGGAACTGTTCATCCAAAGCCCCTCAACAATGCTCACTGTTCATCAAGGGAAGGAGGCAACAGTGTTCGATCGGCTTCAGTTAGCATCAGTAGAGAAGGAATCACTCGGGTTCAGTTAACAGCAAGGGATCGATCGATATCTCGAGTTCGATAGCGTGGCTTTCTTTGTCTGTCGCTTCGGGTTCGATTAGAGCCCAATACCTCGCTTCGGGTTCGATTAGAGCCCAACGCCGCACACACGCTGCAGACGTATGAGAGAAAGCGTTCATCGTTCGCCCCCGACCACCCAACAGAACCGGAACTCCCCGATATTTTCCTCGCCCTCGCTTCTACCACGGTTTTTCCGTCATGGTCGGCCCAAAGAATGTCATGCAGCTGCGTCTCCGGCCCGCCCAGGACGAAAGGCCCATTTTCTGTCATGATCTTTTGTCATAGAAGTAGGACCCCACCACATCTATGATGATACCGGGTTTTGTCACATTTATCGTCATAGAAGTGTCATAAGTATGACAGAAAAAAAATCATTCGACCCAAAATGTCACAGATGTGTCTTTTTTTGTAGTGAATGTTGCACAACTGCTGCAGAAACCAGACCCAACTCTCCTCGGACTCTACCTCCAACACACCAAATGCAACTGGGAATAACCAGTTGTGTCCATCAACTGCAGAAGTTGCTGGTAGCTGGCCTCTCCAACTTCCATTCAAAGCAGTTGCATCGACAGCAAAATAGGGCCTACAACCATTCAGAAACCCCTGCCAGCAAGCCTTGAAACAAACAAAAGCCCTCCTGAAGCACTCCTTCTCCAGTGCCTTCCCTTTTAATTTGTACTTAATTGTATGCTTGTCAATCTCTACAACACTCCCTGGACTAGCCGTCTCCACTTCAGCTTTGAAGGTGTAAAGCAACTGAAAACTCTCATTTCGTGGACCATTAATACTATCAAGAGCCCTTTCCTTAGCATAGACAATCCACATGTAAGGTATATTAATCTTGTACTTCTCAAATAGCTTCCCATGGAGTGTTGTTGGACCAATTGTTTGTGTTTTCCTCACCCAATCCAAGATTGCATCTGCCACCCACCTAGTCTTTGCAAGCTTTGATTTGTCCTTTCCCCCTCCCCCTCTAGGTGGGCAAGTGTGCCCGTGTGGGTTGCTTTTTATCTGAAACAAAATGAAAAATGATGTCAAATACAATTAAGAAACAGTACACATGATCTAAATATAGAATGGATAAATAATCTGATAAAAAGATTCAGTTATAATACCTGAATCAGTTTGCTCTTTAGCATAGTGGATTCATGCAACCTCCACCTACACCTGTCATAAGGGTAATGAACAATGAATCTTCTTGGCTCACTCCTATCAACCTCATAGGAGTTTCGGTGAGAATCCAATATGTAGTCACTGCATTACGACAGTCCACCATCGATTTGAATACGGTTCCTGGAGTAAGCTCAGGATTCTCCCTGTTCCACTCAATTGTTGCCATGTCCTCACCATCATATTCTTGTAAAACTAAGGAGTCTATGTTCTCCTCCCTCTCTTCATCGTCAGTGTCATCAAATCTAGCACGATCTGGATATTCATCTTCCACTGCCTGTTGACTGACTCTATCTACCAGTTCAGGGAATAGAATCTCATCCTCATCATCATGTCGAGGCACTTCCTCATCAGGCTCTGCATCTACTTCTACATCAAGTGCAGAAAGGAGAGGAGAAGTGGCAGAATTAGCGGCAGCCGACATGTTGTGGCTTTCAGAACCACTAGGTTTACTTGGTCTCGACCTACAAGGAGTGCGAGGACGGTCGCTATTAGCAGAGACAGATGATGTCTAAACACCCTTCCCCTTCGGGATACGTTGTTTAAGTGCTCTAAAGCACACCAATATGGATTTTACCAAAACGGTTGTCAGCATTCAAACTAAATAGCAATCCTAGATGCTCATCACAAGTTAATGGGATAAATCTCTGCTCGGTACTGTCAAAATATCTCAGCTCAACAGCATCGGCAGGGTTCCACGGATACTCCCAACAGAGTGCCTCGCAGAAATCTGTGAATGAAACGCTTGTTTCTACCACTTTAGGATAGAAAAACCCATAAATCAGACATGGTTTAGTTCTACGCAGCTTGCTAGTTTCCATTCTAACCGCCAGCCGAAAAGCAAGTGCAGGATCAACCCTATTCGATTGAAATAAGATAAAGGGTGCAGTTAGGCCGAAATTTTTCAGATAAATTGCACTGATTCATGCCAACGGTGGTCAAATACAGCCTAATTTACGGATCTCCTAATCAATTTGAGAGGAAAACGATGCTTACACAGGTGGAATCCATGAATTATCCGTCTCTGGTTCGACCCAATCATTTCCACGGTCGATGGGCCGGATGGGGTGCTCCCCGGAAATCGCTTCCTAATCGTAGATGGGGAGAGAGGGTAGATGTGGCGGAGGCGGCACGACAACAGCGGATCGGGCGGCGCGGAAGTGACTCGATCATATTCAGGTTACAGTGAGGGGAATCCTACAGTGAGTGTCAGTTTCGCAGCCCCACTGGTTAGCACGTAACGGTCAAAATGTGGACTCAGCCCTACGCATCCCCACTCGTCATAGTTAACAGTTAAGCCATTGACTCGACGGCAACGTCCGCTGTGACCAGTTCTGAGGGTTTCGGGCAAGGGAGTGGGGAAAAGTGAGCAAAAGTTAAGATCATGGGGATGAATGAGTAGAACTAAGGAACCATGGGCACAGAAATAAAAATCCCATTATTTTATCATTGTTGAGAGAACTTGCACTAGTGAAAGTATGAACCCTAGGCCTAGTTTCCTACCATTGCAATACCGTGTTCGCTCACTTTTGTTACTAATTACCTTGCTACTTTTATATTTGCATATTACAAAAACCTATATCTACTATCCATATTACACTTGTATCACCATCTCTTCCCCGAACTAGTGCACCTATACAACTTACCATTGTATTGGGTGTGTTGGGGACATAAGAGACTCTTTGTTATTTGGTTGAAGGGTTGTTTGAGAAAGAACATCTTCATCATACGCCTCCCACAGATTGATAAACTTTAGGTCATCCACTTGAGGGAAATTTGCTACTGTCCTAAAAAACTCTGCACTTGGAGGCCCAACAACGTCTACCAGGATAAAGTTGCGTAGTAGACATGAAGCTCTTCTGGCGCCGTTGTCGGGGAGGTTAGTGCTTGAAGGTATATCTTTAGATCTTGCAATTGAATCTTTAGTTTCTTGTTTTATCACTAGTTTAGTCTACAAAAGAAAACTACAAAAAAATGGAATTGAAGTTACCTCATATGCTTCATCTTTTTAATGTCTTTCGTGAAAATGATGGAAAGGAAAACTGTGCTCAAGTGCTAGAAGAAGAAGTCAATAAAATATTTGGCATAAAATCTTTGTATGATGAGCATGATTGCAATGTTGTTAGTATGAATTCCTTGAATATCCACGATGCTAATGATATGCAAAACCACAAGCTTGGGGATGCTATGATTGATGATAATGACATGTTTGAGAATTTATTTGCTGCAATTAATGTTTGTACCAAGCTTGGGGATGCTATGTTTAATGAAGATGATATCTTTAGGCCCCCAAGTTTTGATGCGCAAATTTATTATGATGATAGCATGCCTCCTACTTATGATGATCGCAATATTTATAAAAGTGGGTTTGGAAGAGTGTCAACTTTAGATAATAATTATACCACTATTTTGGAGGGTGTTGAATCTTATTATAATGATAAAAGTGGATTTGGAGAGGTCATGACTTTATTTAGTAATGATTCCACTATCTTGGAAGAGGTTTCAATTGATTATGATGAGAACGAAGTTGCTACTTATGATGATTATTGTGATGACACTTATGTTATAAAAAGTAGTGATGATTAGATTTACAAAACTTGTCATAATTATGATTACCCTTTTTCTAAATGTCACTCTTTTAATGTGGAACAATTTACAGTATTCGACTTTTTTATGATACTCCCACTATTCGGAATGAGAAGAATTTTGCTTATGTGGGGAGTAGTAAATTTCTATGCTTGTGGATCATGAAAATAATGCTTTATGCGATGGTTATATTGTTGAATTCATTCATGATGCTACTGAAAATTATTATGAGGGAGGAATATGTGCTTGTAGGAATTGCAATAATATCAAGCTTCCTCTCTATGTGTTGAAAATCTTAAAGTTTTGCTTGTTTTACCTTCCTATGCTAGTTGATTCTTGCTCTCAGAAGTTGTCTGCTCACAAAATCCCTATGCATAGGAAGTGGGTTAGACTTAAATATTCTTGTCATATGCTTTATGATGCACTAGTAGAAAAAGGGCCAATTGTCCCGGTTCGTAAGGCCCACTTGTCCCGGTTGGGGAACCGGGAATAAAGGGTCGGTACTAAAGCCATATACCTTTAGTCCCGGTTCTTACACCAACCGGGACCAAAAGGCATCCACGTGTCAACAGCTGGCAGGAGCTGAGGTTTTTGTTTTTTTTAAGGGGTGGGTTTAGGGGGTTTTGGGGGGTTAATTTAGGTGTTTCATATATTGTGTAAGCTAGCTAATTAATAGAGAGTAGTGTCCTCTCTTATCTCCGTTCTTGGTCGTCGGTACGTACTATACGTATAGAGAGGACTCGACACACTAGCTAGTAGGAAAATGAAGGAAACCATTAAGTACAGAAGATCATCATGAACATATGCATACAGAGAGAAGTGACATCGACCTCTCCTTCTCCGAGAGATTGGTCGAACAACAAGTTTTCGTATATCTATCCGACGCTACTGGCTACATATATACAATATAAGATCTTTTAGAATATAATCCCTAATTATATATGAACTCAGGGTCCACATGGTATTCTCCGTCTTTATTGATCACGTGGTCAAGAAAGAATGCCGCCAATTCCTCTTGAATTGCTCGCATGCGATCTGGTGCTAGGAGTTCATCCCGCATCTGAAACATCTAATTTGAAGAAGGGGGTCAATACATATATATATGAATGAATGAAACTCAACAAAAATGATGGTAATAAAATAAAATTGTGAATATTATTGCTTACGCACTTCATATTGTTTTTTAGAGTAGCCCCGCTCACACGTCGTGTGGCGGATGGACTCGCAAACATAGTTTCCACAGTAATTATTCCCGGCTTCCTGCAACAACCACTTTACAAGAAATAGAGGTCAATCAAACTGATAAGCAAGCATGCTAAATGGTATTTATGAAACTAGCGCTTGAATCACTAGGAGATGCGCGGAACTAGCTAGTAGTACTTACTTTTGGGTGTGTAAATCGCTG
This sequence comes from Aegilops bicornis, assembly GCA_021605145.1. Lineage (NCBI taxonomy): Eukaryota > Viridiplantae > Streptophyta > Magnoliopsida > Poales > Poaceae > Aegilops > Aegilops bicornis. The sequence continues at coordinate 368,986,891 of CM038673.1, read as the reverse complement.
CTTCCCCGGTAGTCCCAGAGCTTTTGCGGTGAATTTTTTCCAAACCCTGCTAGACAAAAGAAAACAATTACTTGATATCAGGAAGTGAACAAAGTTGCCGATATGGTGCGATAATGATCGATTTAACTTACTTCTCGAGCATTTCAGTCATGTCCGCATACTCCTGGGGATCTTTTCATCTCGAGTCTAAAACGGCTACTAGTCCCTGCTCAAGCTTAATCTCTAGGAGAATATAGTGGAACCTGCGCACGCATGCATAACTCATCAATTACATTAGTATAACCTCGACTAATAAGGGAAACTGAATATGCACAAGATAGTAACACTCACTTGAAGTTGTAAGGACAGAGTACTATATCTTTGTTTTGATTTATTACCAACGATCGTAGCAAGTTGGCCTCGGTATCTTTGGCATGAAATTCAACCGTAAATGCATCTATGATATTTGTGTTAATGAACCCAATATCACCGATTTTTCTTTTCTTCAATTCGGCGATCTTCAATCTACATAATATAGTGAGGGTAATTATATATACATGCAATGAAAGAGCTGAGCTATATATAGAGACTTAATGACAGAAGTAGTACTTACAGACAGTAGCAAGTGACCGTTAATTTATCGAGGGCCTTTTGATTGAAAAATTGGAAGAACTCCTCAAATGGAACAGACAATAGATCAATTCCAACGAGGTCATGCTCCTCTTTCACTCTCAGCATCAATGTATCCTTCCCCCCAGACTCTCTACAGGTTTTTATGTACCGATCATGGAATCTTCGCATCATCGTTGTTAGAGATCTCTCATCTTTGACGAGAGGCTTCCCGTAATGGTATTTTTGTTCGTCCACCTCCAGTGCATCGTAATGTACATCGTCAGGCAGGTAATCTCCAAGATTGGTACCGGGCAAAATCTCCGAATGATTAGCAATGATATCGCTAGACACCTTGAGCGGGGGCACGATTGGTTCGCTTTTCGCCGAGCTGGGCAAATTTTTTCCTAGCTCGTTGTTCTGTTAACCTTTTTTGATCACTGATAGTACTTCCCGACCGCTCCGCCTCGATATATGACCTTTGAATAATCCGATCATAGTTGGATTGCGGCGGAGAAAGTGGTGGTCGCTTCAGGGCATCGATAGTGCGCTTCGCTTTCATCGGGTCTATCTTCTCCTCAGGAGGTGGATGTTTCTTTGCTTTCACCGCTTCAAAGAAGTCCCTCACTTCACCTTCCATGATCTTCTTGTTTTCCTCCACGGCCCTCTCGTATGGCAACTTCTCTAGAGGCTTGAGAGATGGACCAAATCTGTATTGCCTCCCGCCTTTGGCTGTACTACTAGACGCCAGAGCAGACGGAGCAGTTGCGGATGTCTTCTTTCCTTGCTTATGAGGCGGAGGAGAAGGACTACGATGCGCCAGAGCAGCTAGAGCAGCGGCGGGTCTCTTCCGCCCTTGCTGACGAGGCGAAGAAGGAGGAGGCTGGCTGCTCGGGCGCGCTGGCGCAGGCGGAGAAGGAGGCAGAGTGCCGCCATGCGTTGGAGAAGGAGGCGGAGTGACCTAATCACTCGCCGGAGGAGGAGGCGGAGTGCCCTGACTCACCGGAGGAGGAGGAGGAGGAGGAGGAGGAGGAAGCATCTAGTTCGGAAGGTTGATGAGCTCCTTCCGCCATAGGCATGGAGTCTTCAGAACAGAACCCAGCCGAGTCTCCCCTTCACCGGTAGGGTGGTCAAGCTAGAGGACCTCAAATCCCTTCGTTATTTCGTCCATCGACACCCTAGCATATCCTTCTGGAATCGAAAGGCAGTGAAAAGTTGCGCCGGGTTCAGGAGGTCGAACAGAGCCGACAACCGCCTTGACCTTGAATTGCTGCCATTGCATCATAAGGTGGCAATGTTGAGACTCTGTGATAGCATCCACGGGGTAGCTAGCAGGAGCCGTCAAGACAGGCTCCTGAAGCAGCTCGGTGTAAGCCACGCTGCTTCTCCACTGAGATGGTGGGGTAACTTCGGGGGTAGCTTCGGCAGGTCGCTTGCTGCGAACTGCTTCTCATTCCTATAGCGCTTGTACCCTTGCGTGCAGCTTCTGCAGTTGGGTCTGCTCCACTTTCTTCCTCCTCTCCTGGCATTTGTAACCGCCTGCATCCGGAAACCCCTCCTTCCATGGAACGGAGCCTGGCATGCCTCTTGTCCGTCCAGGGTGCTCAGGATTTCTGAGGGCCATTGTGAGCTCGTCGTTCTCTCCGTCGGGAACGAACGTCCCTTCCTGCGCTACGGCGATATATTCATGAAGCTTTGTGACGGGTATTTGCAGTTGCTCGTTCGTCCAAATGCACTTCCCTGTTACAGGGTCCAAGGTTCCGCCAACCCCGAAGAACCAAGTCCGACAACGGTCTGGCCAGTTCAATGTCTCTGGTTTGATCCCTTTATCAAGCAGGTCATTCTCAACCTTGGCCCACAACGGCCGGGCTTTGAGGTAGCCACCTGACCCCGTGCGATGGTGATGCTCCTTCTTCGCAGCATTTATCTTGCTTCTCGCTGACATCTTCTTACTCTTGTCCGATGTCTTGTGGGCCACAAATGCGTCCCAGTGATCTCTGATCTTCTCAAACGGCCGGTGAATTCTGGAGTCTTGTCTTTGTCGACAAACGTTGTTTCCAGCTCAGTCTTCCACCTCCTGAATAGATCTGCCATCTTCTTAAGAGCATGATCCTTGACCAATGTCTCTATAACTAGCTTCTCCGGATCCTCCTCCGGCGGTAGGGTGAAATTTGCCTTCAGCTCGGTCCAAAGATCATCTTTCTGCCTATCGTTGACATAAGACACCTCAGGATCTTCCTCCTTAGGCTTATACCATTGGTGGATGCTGATCAGGATGATGTCCCTAACAAGAACCCCGCACTGAACAGAAAATGCTTCCTTGGTACGGATGGGTGCAATCGGTTGGCCATCGCGCACGATTTCTGTGATAGTGAACTTTTCATCCGAGCGCAATTTTCTCTTCGGGCCTCATCTCTTTACCGAAGTTGTGCTCGATCCGGAGGGCTGTAAAAAATAAGAAAGACAAAGAGTTAATATGTGTGCATACCAAAACAATGAATGCATCTAGTCAGCACACGCTTAATTAATATATATACCTGGCCAGACTCTATTCGGTCACCGGAGCCGTCATCACGGTGTCCTTCTTCCACCGGCATTCGGTCAACGGAGCCATCATAATCATGCCCCTCCTCCTCCATTTCTTGATCACTATAGCCTGCTTCTTCACCCTGTCCTTCCAGACCATCGTTGTCGTTGAGATACGACAAGACATCAGCTCCGGTTGCGATTATGTCCCCCAACACCTCTTCTGCTTCCTCGTCTCGTCCGTGCTCCATTGTTTCTGCAAATATTACAACATGGCAATTATTATACAAACATGACAGCAGGTGGATATATTAGTGGCAAATGTAGACCTAGCTAGCTAATCACAACAAGGAATCATATTAGTGGCCTCGACGCTTCTCTAGGGTTTGGGGTGGCCTCGCCAACGCTTATAGGGTTCGGGGTGGCCTCGACGACAACGCTCTTTTAACTTGGTAAATTTGGGTGGCCTCGGCGGTGCTTCTAGGGTTTGGGCCGGATCGCCTCTCCCTTGATTGTCCGACATCCGGACCGACAAGGGATTTAACAAAATGGCGGCATTCTGGATGTGCAGAAAATTGTCTAGTGTCAAAGGATTCAACAAAACCATGTCTGCATCATTAGGAGAAAGTAACAGGCGCATGGTGGTATGAAGTTCTCCAAAGTTGTTCTGGAACAGAGTCCCGGATAGGATAATTCATACAAAAAGATGAATTATCCTATCCGGGACTCCGTTCCAGAATAACTTGGGAGAGCTTCGTACCATCATGCCCCGGTTACTTCCGGCTAATGATGAAGCTATGGATTTCTTCAATACTTTGACACAAGGCAACCTGTCGACCCCTCGGCGACCCTCGACCCTCGACCCCTCGACCCTTCGAACCTCGAACCCTTGGAGACCCTCGACCCGCTACCCTAGCTAGTTCCCAACCCTCGCCCCCTCGAACCCTCGGCGACCCCCTCCCCTCCCCTCATGTCGAAGTTATCAGGGAGGGGGTATATCGACCCCCCCCCCCCATGTCAAAGTTATCGGGGAGGGGGTATATCGACAACGACATACCCGATAAAAAATAAGAAGAGGAAGAAGACGAAAAAAAGAGGAGAAGAAGAAAGGAGCAGAGGAGAAGATCGAAGAAAAAAAAGAAGAAAAAAATAGGAGAAGAAGAAAGGAATAGAGGAGAAGAAGAAAAAATAGAATAATATAATTCTATTTTTGTTCTTTCTTCTCCTCTATTCCTTTCTTCTTCCCCTCTTTTTTTTCTTCTTTTTTTCTCTTCTTATTTATTTCTCCTCTTCTTGCTCTCCACTTCTTCTCCTTCTTCTCCTCCTTCGTCCTCTTCTTATATCCATACATACATACATACATAGCCACATGCATCCATACATATATGAAAAAAATCAATATCTACTAATTAACAACCTAAATAAAAAATTAATACGTATATGAACAAAAAATCTCTATGAACATTATATCCATAGATACATAGCCACATCCACACATACATATATACATTATATATATGAACAAAAAATATCATCACAAAAAATCGCATAAAAATTTGACAAGTGCGGCGGCTCAAAGCGGGGGCGCACGTGACGGCGTGAGGCGAGGCACAAATGACGGCAACAGCGGGGGCTGGCTGAGGGGAGGCCGGCCGCACTCGAGGGACGGGCGGGGGCTGGGCGCTGGTCGGCGACGGCGACGGCGAGGACGAGGCACGGGCGACGGCAGGGGCGGTGGACAGCGCCGGGGTAGCCTGGCGGCGTCGATGTCATCAGCGTTGTTGGGGGAGGAACTGAATGAAAATTTGGACAAGTGTTGTATATATAGCTAGAGCTTTTGTCCCGGTTCGTGGTACCAACCGGGACCAATGCCCCCCTTTGGTCCCGGTTCGTGCCACCAACCGGGACCAAAGGTCTCTTTTCAGCAGTCCAAAGGGCGGGAAACAGAGACGTTTGGTCCCCGTTGGTGGCACCAACCCGTACGAAAACAACCCTAACGGTTCGTGGCAACAACCGGGACCAAAGGTGGGCGTTTGTCCCGGTTGGTGCCACCAACCGAAAAAAGGTGGCAGTGGTGTGGTGGGAGTTTAGTCCCACCTCGCTAGTTGAGAGCTCAAGACCTGTTTATAAGCTGCGTTGCGGCTGTGTCTTGAGCTCCTCTCTAATATGCAGCAAAGACCCCTACCCTTGTCACTGCCATGTTGGGCCTATTGGCCATGCGGGCCTGCATCCTGGCCGATGTACAGATGGGTTTCTAGTCGTATGCAGGCCATTTGGCCTAGTAGGCGGCATTTTTTTACTTTTTTCCAGTATTATTGTTTTGTTTTTCGAACTATTTATTTTATTTTGTTTTTTGCTATATTTTTAGTTCTTTTTATTTTAGGTCAGCATAATTATAAACTTTTTGTTAGTGCCATTAGTTTCCAAATTTGAATAGTTTAAATTTGAATTCTTTGAAATTTGTGTGAATCACTAGTTGGTGAATAACTTCACTACAAAAATATATTTTAAGTGATTCTTTTTCCTGCTATTTAATATTACTGTGTTCTATCATTATATTCAAAAATAGATTTTGTTATTTTAGTTTCTATCAAAAAAAATTACTAAAATTCTTTTTGCTATTAAAGTTTCTAACAAAAAATTCTTTATATAATTCTTTTTGCTTTTCATGTTTAGAATAGAAAATACTTCGATAATTTTAGTTGCATAAATTTTCTATAATTTTAGTTTAAAAAATACTAGAGGTTTATAAAAGCATTTTAGTTGATTCCTTTTGCTATTAGGGTTTTATAAAAGTTTTTTAGTTGGTTTTCTTTTTGCTATTGAAGAATATTATAGTTTCTTTTAGTTGATCATAACAGAATATTTTAATTGATTATTTTTAGTTCATTATTTTAGCTATTAGTTCAATTTTTTGCTATTAGTTCATTTCTTTTTTATATTAGTTCATTCTTTGAGCTAAATGACCCTGAAACTGAAAAGCACTACAAATGAACTCTGAAAAGGTTGAAAGTTGGCATGGTATCATCATTTCACCCACAGAGCATGTGCTAGAAAGTTGAGAGGGTTACAGCTCTACAAAACGGACAATCTCTTTCGAAGTATAATGGATATTCTAGATCAAAGGCATCATCCTAATAGTCGTGGAGAGAAAGTCCGACCAACCATCAATGTCGAAAGAAAGGCAAGCATTTAAAAGGCGAGGCAGATCACCGGAAGAAGCCCACCATGCGTACTGGTGATCACGTAGTTGCTATGGTCTATGATTTACACGTAATCTTTGGAAAGGGTCTCGGCAGACTATCTGTTCCGAATGACGCTGAGGGATGCGCACCCATGTGGAAGAAGAAATCTATATTTTGGGACCTATCCTACTGGAAAGACCTAGAGGTCCGCTCTTCAATCGACGTGATGCATGTGACGAAGAACCTTTGCGTGAACCTGCTAGGCTTCTTGGGCGTGTATGGGAAGAAAAAAGATACACCGGAGGCACGGGAGGACCTGCAACGTTTGCACGAAAAAGACGGCAAGCCTCCAAAGCAGTATGAAGGTCCTGCTAGCTACGCTCTTACCAAAGAAGAGAAGGAAATCTTCTTTGAATGCCTGCTCAGTATGAAGGTCCCGTCTGGCTTCTCGTCGAATATAAAGGGAATAATGAATATGGCAGAGAAAAAGTTCCAGAACCTAAAGTCTCATGACTGCCATGTGATTATGACGCAATCGCTTACGGTTGCATTGAGGGGGCTTCTCCGGAAAACGTCCGATTAGCCATTGTGAAGCTATGTGCATTCCTCAATGCAATCTCTCGAAGGTGATCGATCCAGAAATCATGCCAAGGCTAAGGAGTGATGTGGCACAATGTCTTGTCAGTTTTGAGCTGGTGTTCCCACCATCCTTCTTCAATATCATGACGCACGTCCTAGTTCATCTAGTAGACGAGATTGTCATTCTGGGCCCCGTATTTCTACACAATATGTTCCCCTTTGAGAGGTTCATGGGAGTCCTAAAGAAATATGTCCATAACCGTGCTAGCCCAGAAGGAAGCATCTCCATGGGCCATCAAACAGAGGATGTCATTGGATTTTGGGTTGACTTCATTCCTGGCCTTAATAAGATTGGTCTCCTAAATCGCGGTATGAGGGGAGACTGACTGGAAAAGGCACGCTTGGAGGGGACTCAATAATATACAGGGACGAGCATTCTTGGTCTCAAGCACACTACACAGTTCTACATAACTCTACCTTGGTGACCCCGTATGTCGATGAACACAAGAACAGTCTGCGCTCCAAACACCCGGAGCAGTGTGATTACTGGATTACATGTGAACACATCAGGACTTTCGTCAGTTGGTTGGAAACACGTCTCAGAGGCGACAACACTGTTTGTGATGAGGTGTACTCGTTTTCCAGGGGACCATCTTCGACTGTATTGACTTACAAAGGATACGAGATAAATTGGAATACATCTTACACGATTGCCCAAGATCAAAAGAGCAGCAACCAAAACAGTGGTGCCCGCTTTGATGCAGTAACCAAGAGGGGAAAGGACACATATTATGGTTACATAGTGGACATATGGGAACTTGACTACGGACATGATTTTAAGGTCCCTTTGTTTAAGTGCAAATGGGTCAATCTGTCAGAGGCGGAAGTGCAGTAGACCCATAGTACGGAATGACAACAGTGGATCTGAACAATCTTGGGTACACAGACGAACCGTTCGTCCTAGCCAATGATGTGGCACAGGTTTTTCAATGTGAAGGACATCTCTACCAAACCGAGAAAAAGAAAAGATAAGGAAGCGAACACATCATACGATGAGCCAAAGCACCACATAGTTCTTTCAGGAAAAAGAGACATCGCGGGAGTGGAGGGCAAGACAGACATGTCCGAAGATTATGAAAAGTTTCATGAAATTCCGTCTTCACTTTTTCTTCGCTTCTGTCCTTTGCTTATTGCACCGTAACCATGGATAATCTTCATCGTTTAACAGGGTGCTTGGGTCAGCCTTGACTTTGAAGGGAGAAATCGACGATGGCCCAGGTACACATTCTTCCTGCATTTGTCCTGGTATATACTTTCGGTGTCAGCTAAACAGTGCGAGCATGTGTGGTAACCCTTGTTTGTCTGTCCTGAAAGGTTAATGATACCAAGCCAATCGTTGATGGTTACAAACAGCAACGCATGCAGGTCAAATTCCTCCTGTCTGTGCTCATCCCACACACGTACACCGTTTCCATTCCACAGCTGTAAAAGTTCTTCAACTAATGGCCTTAGGTACACATCAATGTCGTTGCCGGGTTGCCTAGGGCCTTGGATGAGAACTGGCATCATAATGAACTTTTGCTTCATGCACATCCAAGGAGGAAGGTTGTACATACATAGAGTCACAGGCCAGGTGCTGTGATTGCTGCTCTGCTCCCCGGAAGGATTAATGCCATCCGCGCTTAAACCAAACCATGTGTTCCTTGGGTCACCTACAAACTCAGCCATGTACTTTCTCTCGATTTTTCTCCACTGTGACCCGTCAGCGGGTGCTCTCAACTTCCCGTCTTTCTTACGGTCCTCACTGTGCCATCACATCAACTTGGCATGCTCTTTGTTTCTGAACAGTCGTTTCAACCGTAGTATTATAGGAGCATACCACATCACCTTCGCATGAACCCTCTTCCTGGGGGGGCTCGCCGTCAACATCACCAGGGTCATCTCGTCTAATCTTATACCGCAATGCATCGCATACCGGGCATGCGTTCAAATCCTCGTACGGACCGCGGTAGAGGATGCAGTCATTAGGACATGCATGTATCTTCTGCACCTCCAATCCTAGAGGGCATACGACCTTTTTTGCTGCGTCGTCTTTGTCAGCAATTTGTTATCCTTTGGAAGCTTCTTCTTCAATGTTTTCAGAGCTTCTCAAATCCTTTGTCGAGCACAACATTCTCCGCCTTCCACCAGCAGCAATTCCAAAGACGGTACCGAGCTTTGTGTTTCCATCTTCACAATTGGGGTACAAACCTTTTTTGTGATCATCTAACATGCGATCGAACTTCAGCTTCTCCTTTTCACTTTCACCTTGTGTCCTTGCATCAACAATGACCCGGCGGAGATCATCATCGGGCACAATATCGTCTGGTTCCTCTTGATATTCAGCAGCTTCTCCCGTTGCAGCATCACCGTATTCCGGGGGCACATAGTTGTCATCGTCCTCTTCTTCTTCGTTGTCTTCCATTGTAACCCCTATTTCTCCATGCCTGGTCCAAACATTATAGTGTGGCATGAAACCCTTATAAAGCAGGCGGGTGTGAAGGATTTTCTGGTCAGAGTAAGACTTCGTATTCCCACATATAGGCATGGACAACACATAAAACCATTCTGCTTGTTTGCCTCAGCCACTTCGAGAAAATTATGCAATCCCTTAACGTACTCGGAGGTGTGTCTGTCACCGTACATCCATTGCCGGTTCATCTCCGTGCATTACATATAATTATGTGTGTCAAAAACCATTACAGATTCACATGGATAGATAAGTGACCAAATTAATAGAAGTTCATCATCACATTAAAACCAAAGTACATACATAGTTCTCATTGAACAACATATAGCTCTCCATAGCATCTAATTAAACCATACATTGAAACTATGTAAAACCTTTCAATGCAACAACAAATGCGATCATAATCACAACCAAGGTAACAATTGATCCAACGGCATAATGATACCTCGGTATGAATGGTATATTTTCTAATCTTTCTAATCTTCAACCGCATTGCGTCCATCTTGATCTTGTGATCATCGACGACATCCGCAACATGCAACTCCAATATCATCTTCTCCTCCTCATTTCTTTATTTTTTTCCTTTCAATAATTGTTTTCTTCTTCAACTAAATTTAACCTCTCTACAATAGGTTCAGTTGGAATTTCCAGTTCAACTACCTCCTAGATAAATAAAATCTATGTCAACTTGATGGGCATAATTGTCATAAACAATAAATGAACGAACTAGTTATAAAAGATAATATATACCACATCCAAATCATAGCCAGGACGAGGGCCGACAGGGACGGATACCAAAACCATCGCACTATATAATAACAAGCAATAATAAAAGTAAGAAAATTAGACAAGTATCTATTTAAAGTAAGATTTTTTTTCTTTTCAAAGAAGATAAGAACAAGAGGCTCACCATGGTGGTGTCGGCGACGAGATCGGTGCGGGCGATCGACGGCGGTGAACAGGCGACGGGACGTGACAGACCGCTAAACCTAGACAAATCTCGGGGAAAATGGAGCTTGGAGGTCGAGCTTCAAGAGGAGAAAGCTTAACTAGTGTGGCTCATGCATTTCATCGAACACCTCATGTGCATAGGAGGTGAGCTAGATCACCACAAAGCTCTCCCCTCGCCGGCCAGAAAAAACAGAGCATTGTGGAGTGCTCTGCTCGCGGGCGAGGGGTATATATAGGCAAATCATTGGTCCCGGTTCGTGGCTGGAACCAGGACTAAAGGCCCCCTTCCATCCCGGTTTTAGGCACAAACCGGGACCAATGGTTGTGGGCCAGGAGCGAGGGCCATTGGTCCCGGTTCTAGGCAAATGGGTCCACACAATCCGGGACAAATGCATCCCGAGGCCCGGCCAGCCCTATGGGCGCACGAACCGGGATGTATGCCCCCATGGGTCCCAGTTCATGACAGAACCGGGACTAATGGGCTGGCTAGGCCCCAACCAAAGCCATGTTTTCTACTAGTGATGTGAGCATCATTGAAATCATCATGCCTGGCTAGAAAGGCATTAAAGAAAATCGCTTGTTGGGAGACAACTCAGCACTTACCCCTACTATTTTTGTGTGTTCACATGATCAAGCTACTGTAGTAATCATTTTTTATAGCTTTTATTTCAATAAAGTGCCAAGTAAAGCCTTTGGGATAGCGTGGATGATAGTTGACTTCATTCTGTGCAAAAACAGAAACTTTTGCTATCAGCCCAGGAAATTTGGAAATTTACTGGAACATGATAAAATACTGATTCTTTTTACAAAATATTAATATACAAATTTTCTACATTGTCCTAATTTTTCAAAAAAAATGGAGTTACAGAAGTATACGAAGTCTTCAGATTACTACAGACTGTTCTATTTTTGACACATTCTGTTTTCATTATGTTGTTTCTTATGTTGATGAATCTATGGGTAGTATCGGAGGGTATGAACCATGGAGAAGTTGGAATACAGTAGATATAACACCAATATAAAATTAGAATGAGTTCACAACAGTACCTAAGTGGTGATTTGCTTTATTATACTAACGGAGCTTACGAGTTTTCTGTTGAGTTTTGTGTTGTGAAGTTTTCAAGTTTTGGGTAAATTTTTGATGGACTACGGAATAAGGAGTGGCAAGAGCCTAGTATTGGGTTTTCCCAAGGCACCCCAAGGTAATATTCAAGGACAACCAAGAGCCTAAGCTTGGGGGTGCCCCGGATGGCATCCCCTCTTTCGTCTTCGTTCATCGGTAAATTTACTTAAGGCTATATTTTTAGTCACCACATGATATTAGTTTTGCTTGGAGCGTCATTTTCTTTTATTAGGATTTGCTTGATGTTATTTAGAGTAAAGTTTGGCATCTTTTATTTCAATAAAAAGGTCAAGTATAGCCTTTACCATGCTTATTTTGCAAGTCTATATGTTGCTGTTTGAAAACAGAAAGTTTTCTGTTATGTTTTGAATATTGGTAAATAGTCAGAATATGATAAAATCTTGAAATTTTTACACAATGAGTAACAATAGATTATCTACAGTGTGGTAATTTTTCAGAATTTTCGGAGTTAAAGAAGTATGATTACTCTTGCATTCTTTACAAAATATCATGTTTAGATAGATTGTTGTTATGATTGCATTGTTTGCATATGTTTGCTTGTTTAATGATTCTATTTGAGGATAGGAGTGTTAAATATGCAGAGGAATTTAGTATGCAATATCAAATTATAATTTTAGTGATTTTCTACAGTAGAGAATGATAAGGCCTATCATGGATTTATGCTAACTTATCTCACGAGTTCTTGTTGAGTTTTGTGTGGATGGAGTTTTTAAGAATTCGGGAAACCGTGATATGAGAGGAATTAAGGAGACACAAAAGCTCAAGCTTGGGCATGCCCAAGGCACCCCTAGTAAATATTCCAAGAAGTCTCAAGCATCTAAGCTTGGGGATGCCCCGGTAGGGGCATCCCACCTTTCTTCTTCAGCAACTATCGGTCAGTTTTAGTTGAGCCTAAGTTTTTGCTTCTTCGCATGAAATGTGCTATCCTTGCAATGTAATTTTATTTTGTTTTGCTTGCTGTTTGAATAAAGTACTTAAGATCCCAAATTTTATTTATGAAAAGGAGTCTTCAAATAGTTACATAATTATTCAACTACTCACTGTGCTTCGCTTATATCTTTTGGAGTAGTTTGTCATTTGCTCTAGTGCTTCACTTATATCTTTTTAGAGCACGGCGTTGGTTTTAAGAAATTGATGAACTCTCATGCTTCACTTATATTATTTTGAGAGTCTTTAAATAGCATGGTAATTTGCTTTGGTTATGAATTTAGTCCTAATATGATGGGCATCCAAGAGGGATATAATAAAAACTTTCATATAAAGTGCATTGAATACTATGAGAAGTTTGATTCCTTATGATTGTTTTGAGATATGAAGATGGTGATATTAGAGTCATGCTAGTGAGTAATTATGGATTGTAGATATACTTGTGTTGAAGCTTGTGATTCCCGTAGCACGCACGTATGGTGAACTGTTATATAACATAGTTGGAGCATGAGGTATTTATGGATTGTCTTCCTTATGAGTTGCGGTCGGGGACGAGGGATGGTCTTTTCCTACCAATGTATCCCCCTAGGATCATGCGCGTAGTACTTTTTTTTGATGACTAATAGATTTTTGCAATAAGTATGTGAGTTCTTTATGACTAATGTTGAGTCCATGGATTATACGCACTCTCATCCTTCCACCATTGCTAGCCTCTCTAGTACCGCACAACTTTCGCCGGTACCGTACACCCACCTTATACCTTCCTCAAAACAGCCACCATACCTACCTATTATGGCATTTCCATAGCCATTCCAAGATATATTGCCATGCAACTTCCACCGTTCCGTTTATTATGACACGCTTCATCATTGTCATATTGCTTTGCATGATCATGTAGTTGACATCATATTTGTGGCAAAGCCACCATTCATATTTTATACATGTCACTCTTGAGTCATTGCACATCCCGGTACACCGCCAGAGGCATTCATATAGAGTCATATATTTGTTTTAGTATCGAGTTGTAATTCTTGAGTTGTAAAGTAAATAAAAGTGTGATGATCTTCATTATTAGAGTATTGCCCCATGTGAGGAAAAGTAAAGAGGCCAAAGAAGCCAACAAAAAAAAGAGGCCAAAGAATCTAATCCGAAAAAATGAGAGAAAAGAGAGAAGGGGCAATGTTACTATCCTTTTTCCACGCTTGTGCTTCAAAGTAGCAACTTGATCTTCATGATAGAGAGTCTCCTACGTTGCTACTTTCATATACTAGTGGGAATTTTTCATTATAGAATTTGGCTTGTATATTCCAACGACGGGCTTTCTCAAATTGCCCTAGGTCTTCGTGAGCAAGAAAGTTGGATGCATGCCCACATAGTTTTCTTTTAAGCTTTCATAAACTTATAGCTCTAGTGCATCCGTTGCATGGCAATCCCTACTCAATCACATTAATATCTATTGATGGTCATCTCCATAACCCGTAGATATGCCTAGTTGATGTGAGACTATCACCTTTTTGTCTTCTCCACAACCACCATATTCTATTCCACATATAGTACTATATCCATGGCTCACGCTCATGGCGTGAAAGTTGAAAAGGTTTGAGAACATCAAAAGTATGAAACAATTGCTTGGCTCATCGGGGGTTGTGCATGATTTAAATGAAGGAAATATGCCCTAGAGGCAATAATAAAGTTGTTACTTATATTTCCCTATATCGTGATAAATGTTTATTATTCATGCTAGAATTATATTAATCGAAAACTTGATACATGTGTGAATACATAGACAAAACAAAGTGTCCCTAGTATGCCTCTACTAGACTAGCTCGTTAATCAAAGATGGTTAAGTTTCGTGACCATAGACATGTGTTGTCATATGATGAACAGGATCACATCATTAGGAGAATGATGTGATGGACAAGACCCATCCGTTAGCTTAGCACTATGATCGTTTAGTTTATTGCTATTGCTTTCTTCATGACTTATACATGTTCCTATGACTATGAGATTATGCAACTCCCAAATACTGAAGGAACACGTAGTGTGCTATCAAACATCACAACATAACTGGGTGATTATAAAGATGCTCTACAGGTGTCTCCGATGGTGTTTGTTGAGTTGGCATAGCTCGAGATTAGGATTTGTCACTCTGTGTATCGGAGAGGTATCTCTGGGCCCTCTCGGTAATGCTCATCACTATAAGCCTTGCAAGCAATGTGACTAATGAGTTAGTTGCGGGATGATGCATTACGGAACGAGTAAAGAGACTTGCCGGTAACGATATTGAACTAGGTATGGTGATACCGACGATCGAATCTCGGGCAAGTAACATACCGATAACAAAGGGAACAGCGTATGTTGTTATGTGGTTTGACCGATAAAGATTCGTAGAATATGTAGGAGCCAATATGAGCATCCAGGTTCCGCTATTGGTTATTGACCGGAGATGTGTCTCGGCCATGTCTACATAGTTCTCGAACCCGTAGGGTCCGCACGCTTAACTTTCGATGACGATTTGTATTATGAGTTTATGTGATTTGATGACCGAAGGTTGTTCGGAGTCCCGGATGAGATAACAGACATGACGAGGAGTCTCGAAATGGTCGAGAGATAAAGATTGATATATTGGAAGGCTATATTCGGACATCGGAAAGGTTTCGAGTGATTCGGGTATTTTTCGGAGTACCGGAGAGTTACGGGAATTCGCCGGGGGAAGTAGTGGGCCTTAATGGGCCATACGGGAAAGGAGAGAAGGGCCCTCAAGGGGTGGCCTCGCGTCCTCCCATGGCAAGTCCGAATTGGACTAGGCAGGGGGCAGCACTCCCCTCTCTTTCCTTCTCCCTCTCCTACTCCTTCCCTCTCTCCCCTCTTGGAAAAGGAAGGGGACTCCAACTAAGATTGGGAATCCTAGTTGGACTCCCCCTATAGGTGCGCCCCTCCTAGGCCGGCCTCCTCCTCCTACCTCCTTTATATACGTGAGCAGGGGGTGAGGGAGTCCTTGACTAAGGGGTCCTTGGGCATCCGACCTATTATCAGTGAGCCGGACTGATGGGCTGTGAAGACATGAAGGCCAAAGATTGTACCCGTGGCCGGATTGGACTCTACTTGGCGTATAAGGCAAGCTTGGCGACCAATTATGAAGATTCCTTTCTATGTAACCGACTCCATGTACCCTAGATCTCTCCGGTGTCTATATAAACCGGAGAGCGTAGTCCGGATAGGCGGATCGACATTACCATAGTCATACAGGCTAGACTCCTAGGGTTTAGCCATTACGATCTCGTGGTAGATCAACTCTTTTAATACTCATATTCATCAAGATCAATCAAGCAGGAAGTAGGGTATTACCTCTATAGAGAGGGTCCGAACCTGGGTAAACATCGTGTCCTCCGTCTCCTGTTACCATCGATCCTAGACGCACAGTTCGGGACCCCCTACCCGAGATCCGCCGGTTTTGACACCGACATTGGTGCTTTCATTGAGAGTTCCACTGTACCGTCGTCATAAGGATTGATGGCTCGCCTTGTTGTCAAGGAAAATATCACCTTCGGAGGAGGCCTGACTCCAGGCCAAACCCTCCGGCTTGGCGGCTTCATCATGATCGCCCGTTCGGCCCTTAAGCCGGCGATGACCTATCGGGTCATCGAAAACCGCCTCCGCGTTGATCCTAAATACTCCAAACGGATGGATCCAACGGAGTTATCGTCTTTGAACGAACTCTTAGACTGCTTCACCGCCTTGGGAGTCGCTACAGACTACGATCAGATTGGGCTTAAACCCGACCAGAGAGAAATTAAAACTCTGCCGATCACCAAACAGATAGCGGTAGTCGAGGAGCAGGACAACTTTCCCTCTATACTGAGGACGAACTGCGTTCGGATCTCCGATCTCGAAGAGTGGGTCACTCACCGTCCGAGAGACGTGCCTTGCCCTCCGAACATAAAGTCGGACGACAAGCCTGAAATATCAGTTGGTATCCCGAAGCTCGAACTGTTAAGATCGGAGGATCTTCAGACTTTGGATCCAAAGTTGGGTCAGGGCTCGAGTTCAAATCCGCCCACCCACCCAAACATAAATGCTCTCATTAGCATACAACAGCAGCCTGAGGAAACAGTGCATCACTTCTGGGCCAGATTCCTCCTTGTCAAAGACAAGATTAAAGATTGCCGCGACGAAGACGCACTCTCAGCGTTTTACACAAACTGCACGGACAAAGGAATCCTCAACGCCATCAACCGCCATCGTGTATTACACTTCGCTGACTTGGCAAACATAGTACAGAAATACTGTGCAATGGAAAGCGCCTGGAAAACTCAGGCAGCTCGTTGGGAACCACCGGCCGCTACCCGGCCCCTCGTCCGAACAAAAAAGGATGCACCCTCTCGGGACGTCTGACCCAACAGCAAAGAAATCAAAACCCATTATGGGGCGCGGAACCATTCTGGAAGGATGGCTCGATGGGCCATGCAAAATACACACAACACCGGATAACGCTCCATCCCACAGCCTTAGAGCATGTTGGATACTCCAGCAAGTGGCCAAGAGCGGCGAGGATATCCTCACCAAGAATACACCAGAACAACACCCCCCAGAAAATGACAACCCCGAAGTACTGATGGTCTTCGAGACATTCGCCTCAAACAATAGGCGCAAAAGGTCACTCCGTGAGCTCGCCGAAGTCTGCTAAATCGCAGCAATTAACTCTTGGAATGACACGGGTATAACTTTCAACGCTGGTGACGAACCAAAATACAGGACAGTCCGAGCACCAGCCGCCTTAGTCCTCAACCCAATCGTGGACGGCTTTCGGCTCACCAAGGTCCTCATGGACGGCGGCAGGGGACTAAACCTCATCTATGAAGATACTCTCCACAAAATAGAAATAGACAGGAGCCGCATCGAGAAAAGCAGTACGACTGAGGGAGTCCTGGATTAGGGGGTGTCCGGATAGCCGGACTATGACCTTTGGCCGGACTCCTGGACTATGAAGATACAAGATTGAAGACTTCGTCCCGTGTCCGGATGGGACTTTCCTTGGCGTGGAAGGCAAGCTTGGTGGTACGGATATGTAGATCTCCTACCATTGTAACCGACTCTGTGTAACCCTAACCCTCTTCGGTGCCTATATAAACGGAGGGTTTTAGTCCGTGGGGACGAACAACAATCATACCATAAGCTAGCTTCTAGGGTTTAGCCTCTCTCGATCTCGTGGTAGATCTACTCTTGTACTACCCATATCATCAATATTAATCAAGCAGGAGTAGGGTTTTACCTCCATCGAGAGGGCCCGAACCTGGGTAAAAACATCGTGTCCCTTGTCTCCTGTTACCATCCGCCTAGATGCACGGTTCGGGACCCCCTACCCGAGATCCGCGGTTTTGACACCGACATTGGTGCTTTCATTGAGAGTTCCTCTGTCGCCATCTTTAGGCCCGATGGCTCCTCCGATCATCAACAACGATGCGCTCGGTGAGACTTTTCTCCCGGACAGATCTTCGTATTCGGCGGCTTTGCATCAGGCCAATTCGCAGCCATCTGGAGCAGATTGAAAGCTACGCCCCTGGCCACCAGGTCAGATTTGGAAGTTTGAACTACACGGCTGACGTCCGCGGAGACTTGATCTTCGACGGGTTCGAGTCACAGCCAAGCGCGACGTACTGTCACGAGGTACATGATCTAGCTCTGCCGCCGAATAGTGTCCTGAAGGCCGCACCAGTGTCCGCTCCGACCTTTAGCTCGGAGCCGACTGCGCTGATCGAGGACGGGTGGCTGGACACCGCCTCGGGGGTTGCGATCTCTACGGTGATTGAGCCGTACACCTACCCCGTCCATTGCGAAGCTCGTGACACCAAGGTGCCGAACTCCTCTCCGGACTCCGAGCCTTCCACGCCCCCGCCAATCGAATCCGATTGGGCGCCGATCATGGAACTCACTGCCGCGGACATCTTTCAGCACTCGCCCTTTGGCGACATCCTGAATTCACTAAAGTCTCTCTCTTTATTAGGAGAGCCCAGGCCGGATTATGGTCAGGAAGGTTGGGATGCGGACGATGAAGAAATTCAAAGCCCACCCACCACCCACTTCGCAGCCACTGTCGATGATTTAACCGACATGCTCGACTTCGACTCCGAAGACATCGAAGGTATGGAGGACAATGCAGGAGACGACCAAGAACCAGCACCCACAGGGCACTGGAAGGCCACCTCGTCATACGACATATACATGGTGGACATCCCAAAAGATGGGAATGGCGATGGAACAACGGAGGATGACCCCTCCAAGAAATAGCCTAAGCGCCGGCGTCAGCGGCGCCGCTCTAAATCCCACCACAGCAAAAACGGCGATTTCGGCACGGGAGACAATAACACCCAGGCGGTGCGAAGACAACCCTCCAAAGCAGGATTCAGCGCAGGAGGATGGAGAAGCCAGCCCTCATGAGAGAGCGGCAGAAGAGAGGTAGAGGGCGATAATTACATGCCTCCCTCCGAAGATGAGGCAAGCCTCGGACGACGCAATTAAATGCTGTGCCCGAGGATCCCGTCGAACAAGAGCGTTTCAAACGCAGGGCTTATGGCCACGGCAAGTAGCCTCAAGAAAAGCAGCAACAGCTTAGAGTTGACCAAGACTTGCTAGCCGACAGATGGACTGAAGTCCTTGCGGCCGAAGAGTATGAACTCGAGCGCCCCTCCAAGAGCTACCCAAAACGCAGGCTGCTACCCCGATTAGAGGAGGAAGCACCCAAACCTACATCACCAGCGCATGATACGGCTGACCGGCCACCTCGTGGCCGCGACAGAGAGGCCTCTCGGCCCTCAACTCAAGCCGCACCCCGGCGCCGCTCAAAAAATACCAAGGCGCGGGAAAATGTGCCAGACCTGCGAGATATATTGGAGGACAAGGCAAGGCAAACAAGAATGATCTACGGATCGTGTGGGCGCCCCACGACACGTGACGATAACCATCACGCCGGATATGGCAACTCCGGCCGGGCCGAACACAGTAGACTAAGCTCATTTGAGCTGCGTCGTGATATAGCCCAATACAGAGGCGCTGCACACCCGCTATGCTTCACAGATGAAGTGATGGATCATCAAATCCTTGAGGGTTTCAAACCCGTAAACATTGAATCATACGATGGCACAACAGATCCTGCGGTTTGGATCGAATACCTCCCACTCAAGCTTAAAGGACCAGCCCGGCATTGGCTTAACAGCTTGCCAGCAGAGTCAATTGGTTGTTGGGAAGACACGGAAGCCGCATTCCCGACAATTTCCGGGGCACATATGTGCGACCACCGACGCCGATGACCTAAGCCACATAATTCAGCAGCCGGAGGAATCGGCTAGACAATTACAGACACGGTTCCTAACCAAGAAAAATCAAATCGTCGACTGTCCGGATGCAGAGGCCCTTGCAACCTTCAAACACAACATCCGCGACGAGTGGCTTGCCCGGCACCTAGGACAGGAAAAGCCGAAATCCATGGCAGCCCTCACAACACTCATGACCCGCTTTTGCGCGGGAGAGGACAGCTGAATAGCTCGTAATAACAACATGACCAAGAGCCCTGGTAATTTGGATACCAAGGACAGCAATGGCAGGTCGCGTCGCAACAAGCACAAGCGCCGCATTAACGGCGATAATGCTGAGGATACGGCAGTCAATGCCGGATTCAGAGGCTCTAAACCCGGTCAGCGGAAAAAGCCATTTAAAAGAAATATTCCGGGCCCGTCCAATTTGGACCGAATACTCGATCGCTCGTGCGGATACGGCACCCCGAAAAACCAATAACCACACCAACAGGGATTGTTGGGTGTTCAAGCATGCAGGCAAGTTAAATGCCAAAAACAATGAGAAGGGGCTGCATAGCGATGACGAGGAGGCGCCCTGGCCGCCGAACAATAGAGGACAGAAGGGCTTCCCCCCACAAGTGCGGACGTTGAACATGATATACGCAACCCACATACCCAAAAGGGAGCGGAAGCGTGCACTAAGGGATGTATATGCGATGGAGCCAGTCGCCGCAAAGTTCAACCTGTGGTCTTCTTGCCCGATCACTTTTGATCGAAGGGACCACCCCACTAGCATCCGCCATGACGGATTCGCCGCATTGGTTCTAGACACAATCATTGACGGATTTCACTTCACTAGAGTCCTATTGGACGGCGGCAGCAGCCTGAACCTGCTTTATCAGGATACAGTGCGCAAAATGGGCATAGACCCATCAAGGATTAAACCCACGAAGACGACCTTTAAAGGCATCATACCAGGTGTAGAGGCCAACTGCGAGCTCGATTACACTTGAAGTGGTCTTCGGATCCCCGGATAACTTCCCAAGCGAGGAGTTAATCTTCGACATAGTCCCGTTCCGCTGCGGCTATCACGCACTTCTCGGACGAACCGCATTTGCAAAGTTCAATGCGGTGCCGCACTACGCATATCTCAAGCTCAAGATGTCAGGTCCTCGAGGAGTCATTACGGTCAATGGAAACACCGAACGCTCTCTCCGGACGGAGGAGCATACGGTGGCCCTCGCGGCGGAAGTACAAAGCAGCCTCTTAAGGCAATTCTCGAGTCCGGCTATTAAACGTCCGGACACCATCAAGCGCGCCCGGAGTAACCTACAACAAGACTGCATGGCACGTTCCGAGCACGCATAGCAATGCGGGCCCAAACCCGAGCCCTCGCGAAATTGCGAAACCAGTACTACGCGTACATAATTACGCTCTGGAAATACCATGGGCTTAGGGGGAGGGGCACGACCACGGCATGCCCAGAATGCAGCTCAACCGCACCTGGGGCTCCCGATTGTGTCATTCTTTTCTTTTCTTCTTTCTTTTTTACTTTCAGGACTCCGTTCTCATGAAGCCCTGTCCGGCAGTAGAATCGCCGAACACCACGATGCAACAGCCAGGAAGCGAAGCTACGTCGAGTGTCCAGGTGGTCTCTATTACAAGCAGTATACCTGTTTTACATACCATCCTGTAGCTTACCCCTATAGGGGGACATGTTAAAAAGTCCCGTCCCTTGCTTATCGCACTATTTGTATCGTTCTGCTCTTACTGCAGCCCTTTTGAATAAACAATACATAGCTTCTGCCTATTATTGAATTCCTTTATTCTATATATATATATATATATATATATATATATATATATATATATATGTTCAGTTATGACATTGTGCAATCGTACACTTTCGTACGGGCAATACACCAGGGGCTTAAGTACCCCACAATATGGTGTGATAAGTCCGAACATTTTCACAAGTGCGGCACCCCGAACTTAAAGCATTATATGCATCGGCTCCGAATCGTGTCTTGGGTCAATAGTTGGGTTTGCCCGGCTCCCATGTTTTGGTAGCTTATGTTCCGTTATATCGGCTAAGGTAGCGCTGGGAGAACCACTGCGATTGTGCCCCGGTTGAGCTGGGTTAAGCACCTCAGTGGAGAAAGCTAAAACTGACCGTCATGATAGGGCGAGAGCTGGTCGCTGTTCAAGAGGTTTTCGAGTCCCTAAAGACTTATGCCGCTTAGAGCGAGGAGTCGGCACTGTCCGGCCTAGGCGTGGATAGCGCCCCAAACTCGGTCTTCCAAATACCAGGGGCTTCGCCGAAATTTAAAATTATAGAATTCTATGGCTAAGTGAGAGTGTTCAAGCATTATAGTCCGGTTGCCTTGTTCGTTGTGTTGAGCGCCTCCCTCGAAGGACCCAAGAATGGGAACAAGAGCGCTCAAGTTTATCCCGAACACCCCAGCACTCGTGGCATGGGGGCTGAAGCCGACGACTCGCCATCTCTCAAATTTAATACACGGCCGCACATAAGGTAATATTTTAAATTCAAAAGTGTTGCTTAGCGCATATTAACAAGTTTTCAGCGTACATTCAGCGTACAGGATAACAAATGCAAGTCTACTCAAAAATTACATCTTTGGAGCATTCACCTGCTATAAGGCGGGCACCCTTCAGGACGCCCTCATAATACATTTCAGGCTTGCGATGCTCCTTGCCTGGTGGTGGTCCGTCACTCACAAGCTTCTCAGCGTCCATCTTGCCCCAGTGCACCTTAGCGCGGGCAAGGGCCCTACGGGCACCTTCGATGCAGACGGAGCGCTTGACGACTTCAACCCATGGACAGGCGTCCACCAGCCGCCTCACCAGCCCGGTAGCTCCTGTGCATCGCTTCCTTAGGCCACACCGAACTATGAGGCCCTTCATGGCCTGTTCGGCCACCTTATGGAGCTCGACCAGCTGCTTCAACTGGTCTCTTAAGGGCACGGGTGTCCGCCTCAAAGATCTTGAGACCAGAACACCTTCTCCGTCGAGCTTCCCTCCTCGGCTCGGTAGAATGCGGCAGCATCGGACACGCTGTGGGGCAGATCCGCGAATGCTCCTGGAGAGCTCCGGATTCGGGTAAGTAACAGATAATTCACTTTCACATGCTTGCTTTGCATAAAGAATGCCTTACCCGCCGCTATCTTCTTCATCGCCTCAATTTCCTGGAGGGCTTTTTGGGCTTCGGCCTTAGCGGCTTTGGCGCTCTCAAGGGTCGAGGCGAGCTCGGACTCTCGAAAATCTCGTGTTTTTCCACGAGAGTCTGGTGCTCTTGCCGCACCTCCGCCACCCGCGCTTCCTGCTTCTCTCGCTCGATGCGCTCCGCGGCCGCATTGCTTTCGGCCTTGGACACTGCTTCCTTCAGGGTCGCCACCTTGTTCGTGGCCCCTGCAATATTCACGTTATTCCTGTCATTTTTTGCAACCACATCTTTTAAATACTCCCATAAGGTATTACTTACCTTCCTTGTCCTCGAGCTGCTTTTTGGCAAGGCCGAGCTCATTCTCGGACCGCCGAGGCTCGCTTCAAGGCATCAACCTCCGCGATCGGTCTTGGCAGAGGTCGGCAGCGCCTTTGCATTCCCATATTGACATACTTATGTTAGACTCCTGCGTATATCTTTTAGATCCTCAGTTCGGCTTTATCTTTCCGAACACCAAACTGAGCATCAGGGGCTACTGTCTATGCGGTAATATATTTACATATTTCAAATACATACCTCAAAGCCTGTTAGAAGGCTGGCACAGGCTTCAGTCAGCCCGCTCTTGGCGGACTAAACTTTCTGGATCACCACACTCATAACAGTGTGGTGCTCCTCGTCGATGGAAGCGCCGTTGAGCGCCTCCATCAAATTATCCGGTGCCTCCGGTTGGACGGAGGTCACCAGCGTCGCTGTGTTGCCCTTCTTACGAAGGGGTCGCCCGCCGGACTCTGGAACCGCTGAAGGTTCTGGTATGGAGTCCGACACAGGGCCGGACTTAAAGCCCTTAGGGGTTTTATCCCCTTTGCGCCCGGAGTCCGGGAGGTCGTCTTGCGGCGCCTCCAGCGCCACCTCCTCCTGGCTGGGCCCCTTTTGGGACTCCACCTCGGCGTCATCCGCGGCGGGGAGGAGGCAGGCGATCGGAAGTGAGGTGCTATTCACATCCGGCGAATCCGAGGAGCCGCTCGTCAAGCGTCGAGCTCGTCCTTGGGCGGGCTACATGGTTATATTCGGCGTTAGAAGATGCTTTGTCGACAAATGGAATGCCATGAGTTATTACGGTGACCGGACACTTACGATTTCGCCAGGGCTAGGTCCTCGGTGGCCAACCCTCTACGCCGTCGACGGCGTTTGCGGGGTAGACAGGAGGAAGGGACCTTCCCTTCGAGGAACCTCCGGCCTCCCGGTTAGGCGGCCTTCCTTTTCTTCTCTCCCCACCGGGAGAGGCCTCTTCCTCCTCCTCGTCTTCACGGGAGGAGTCCGCCTCGAGTCATCGGAC
Source organism: Aegilops bicornis (assembly GCA_021605145.1). Lineage (NCBI taxonomy): Eukaryota > Viridiplantae > Streptophyta > Magnoliopsida > Poales > Poaceae > Aegilops > Aegilops bicornis. Next base: position 368,962,670 of record CM038673.1, on the reverse strand, counting down.
GATGAGTCGACAACACTGGCGCCGGAACTCCTTCGAGTTCCCGTGGCCTTCTTTTGCCTTCTTCTCCGGCACCACGTAAGGTGCGGAACCGCCCTCCCGTCAATCGGGCGTCCATGGAGTCTTCGGCAAGGGAGCCGGACAACAACCTGTTCGGACGTCTTCTGCCGATCTGTCAAAGGTGAGGGAGTTTTAGATCCCGCATAGAGTCAAACTATGAAAAAAGAGTCCCGTAAAGGGTAAAATAGCTTACCTCGCTGGCTTGATGCCGCGAGATGCGGGAGCCTCGGCGCCCTTGAACAGCACCTTCCAGGCATCTTCGTACGTAGTGTCGAAGAGCCGGCTCAAGGTTCGGTGCTATGCCGGATCAAACTCCCACAAGTTGAAGGCCCGTTGCTGGCATGGGAGGATCCGGCGGATGAGCATAACCTGGACTACGTTGACAAGCTTGAGCTTCTTGTCCACCAGGTTTCGGACGAAGGTTTGGAGTCCGGTCAGCTCTTCTGAATTACCCCACGTCAGACACGTCTCTTTCCATGAGGTGAGCCGTGTAGGGAAGCCAGATCGGAATTCGGGGGCCGCTGCCCATTTAGAGTCGCGCGGCTCGGTGATGTAGAACCACCCCGATTGACACCCCTTTATGGTCTCCACGAAGGATCCCTCGAGCCATAGGACGTTGGCCATCTTGCCCTCCATGGCACCTCCGCACTCCGCTTGGCGGCCGCCCACTACCTTCGGCTTGACATTGAAGGTCTTCAGCCATAAGCCAAAGTAGGGCTGGATGCAGAGGAAGGCCTCGCACACGATGATGAACGCCGAGATGTTGAGGATGAAATTCGGGGCCAGATCAAGGAAATCTAGGCCGTAGTAGACTATGAGCTCCCGGACAAATGGGTGAAGTGGAAAACCTAGTCCGCGGAGGAAGTGGGGGAGGAACACCACCCTCTCATGGGGCCTGGGGGTGGGGATGAGCTGCCCCTTGTCGGGGAGCCGATGCGCGATGTCGTCGGACAAGTATCCGGCCTTTCACAGCTTTTTGATGTGCCCCTCCGTGACGGAGGAGGCCATCCACTTGCCTCCCGCTCCGGACATAGTTGGAGAAGGTTGAGGTGGGATGTGCGGACTTGGGCGCTAGAGCTCAAGTGCGCGGAAATGGATGAGCAAAGGAGGAAGACGGCGTGTGTGAAAAAGTGGATCCTTATCCCCTTATATGGACGGACAAAGCTATGCGTCCCCACCTGCCTGATAAAACTCGCTCTCCCAAGCACCATAATCAATGGCACGGTTGGGTTACCCACGCCCGTATTGATGAGAATCCCGGAATAAGGGGACACGATCTCTGCTTTGACAAGACGTGCCAAGGAAACCGCCTCGCTAAACGCACTGAGGTGGGACAGTGAAAACGATTCTAATAAAGGCTTGGCCATGGTGTGATGTCACGCTGCGGAATACGTCAGCAAATTGAGTTTGTGTAAATAGTATTCTCTCTACGGTGGTATGTGGAACCTATTTTGCAGAGTCGGACATTATCCTTGTGTTCAAAATCTTCTATGAAGAATTCGGAGGAGGAACCCGCCTTGCAATGCCGAAGACAATATGCGCGCCGGACTCGTCGTCATTGAAGCCTGGTTCAGGTGCTACTGAGGGAGTCCTGGATTAGGGGTGTCCGGATAGCGGACTATGACCTTTGGCCGGACTCCGGGACTATGAACATACAAGATTGAAGACTTCGTCCCGTGTCCGGATGGGACTTTTCTTGGCGTGGAAGGCAAGCTTGGCGGTACGGATATGTAGATCTCCTACCATTGTAACCGACTCTGTGTAACCCTAACCCTCTTTGGTGCCTATATAAACTGGAGGGTTTTAGTCCGTAGGATGAACAACCATCATACCATAGGCTAGCTTCTAGGGTTTAGCCTCTCTGATCTCGTGGTAGATCTACTCTTGTACTACCCATATCATCAATATTAATCAAGCAGGAGTAGGGTTTTACCTCCATCGAGAGGGCCCGAACCTCGGTAAAAACATCGTGTCCCTTGTCTCCTGTTACCATCCGCCTAGATGCACAGTTCTGGACCCACTACCCGAGATCCGCCGGTTTTGACACCGACAACGACCTTCTGAGGAATCATTCCCAGTCGGGAGGCGCGGTGTGCGAGAAAAATCACACTTGACGTAGTATTTGGCACGCCGGAGAATTATCGGTCCGAAGAGATAACCTTCAAAGTGGCCCCTTTCTAAAGCGGATATCATGCCCTGTTAGGGCGAGATGCATTTACACGCTTCCAATCTATACCTCATTACGGGTACATGAAACTCAAGATGCCCGGGCCCAATGGCATAATCACTCTCGCCAGTGATCCGGACGTAGCACTCCATGCCGAAAACAAAACCACATCCCTAGCCCTCGAGGCATTATCTGAGGCCCTCGCGGCCGAAGAATTAACCGCACTGCGCTCCACGATGGACAGGGACGACCTGATCCTAGACAAACGACCCAAATCCACCTCCTTCAGACCAGCAGAAGAAATAGTCAGATTCCAAGTCCACCCAACGGACCCCAAGAAGACAGCATCCATTGGAGCACAACTAGACTCAACGGTCGACGCTGCGCTATGAGAGTTCCTGCGCGAGAACTGGGATATATTCGCCTGGCACCCTTCTGATATGCCAGGAATCCCACGCGAATTGGCGGAACACAGACTCAATTTATTGAAGGGATATAAACCGGTCAAGCAAACACTGCGGCGTTTTTTCAAACATAAACGTCAAGCTATGGGGGAGGAGCTAGCCAAGCTAATCGAAGTCGGATTCATTAGAGAAATAAAACACCCGGACTGGCTAGCAAATCTGGTGATGGTGCCAAAGAAGGATAAATCCTGGCGCCTGTGCGTCGATTTTAAAGACCTCAACAAGGCTTGCCCTAAGGATCCCTTCCCCCTCCCCCGCATTGATCAGATCATTGACGCCACCGCAGGACACGATTCACTGTGTTTCCTCGATGCATATTCCGGATACCATCAAATCAAAATGAAGGAGTCCGATCAAGCTGCAACAACATTTATTACCCCATACGGGCCATTCTGCTTCAACACCATGCCCTTTAGGCTCAAGAACGTCGGCGCCACGTACCAACGCATGATTCAAACATGCCTCGGGAAGCAAATCGGCAAGACAGTTGAAGCTTACGTGAACGACGTTTTCATCAAAACTAGACATGTCGAAACCCTAATAGACGATTTACGTCTCACATTTGACAACCTCCGCGCGTATGACATTAAGCTCAATCCGGAAAAGTGCGTGTTCGGTGTCCCCACCGGAAAACTGTTGGGCTTCATCGTTTCCAACAGAGGAATTGAAGTAAATCCAACCAAAATCCAAGCTCTGTCACAATTGGCTACGCCAACCAAAGTTAAACAGGTCCAAAAACACGCTGGGTGTGTGGCAGCTTTAAGCCGTTTTATCTCCAGGTTGGGGGAAAAGGCGCTGCCACTTTATCGCCTTCTACGGTGCACCGGTAACCCGAGTGGGATGACGGAGCCGACGGCCGGACTGGAAGAAATCAAAGCCCTTCTGGCAAGCAACCCAATCCTGGCCGCGCCAAACGTCGACGAACCAATGCTCCTATATATATATCGGCAACACACCAGGTGGTGAGCGCCGTACTCGTCATCGAGCGAGAACAGGACGGACACAAATTCCCGCTCCAGAAGCCGGTATACTATGTATCCACCGTCCTCACACCATGCAAATTCCGGTAACCTCACTATCAAAAGATAGCATATGCAGTCTTCATGGCATCTCGAAAGTTACGACACTACTTTCGGGAGTGTTCGATCATGGTGGCTTCTGAAGTCCCCCTCAATGATATAATAAACAACTGAGACACCATGGGACGGATTGTCAAATGGGCCATTGAGCTCCTTCCATTCGACATCACGTACAAACCGCGTCGAGCTATTAAATCTCAAGTACTGGCTGACTTCATCGCCGAATGGACAGAGGCCGAACTCCCTAAAGAGTATGGCGCGTATTCCAATTGGGTTATGCATTTTGATGGCTCCAAAATGTTGGCGGGGCTAGGAGCGGGCGTCGTATTAACATCCCCCACGGGAGATATCATCCAGCGTACTCCAAATATTATACACAGATTCCGACAACGCAGCCGAATACGAGGCCCTGTTGCATGGCCTTCGGATCGCCGTATCAATGGGCATACAACGCGTGGTGGTGCGCGGGGACTCAAACCTTGCAATATCCCTAATTAATGGAGACTTTGATGCCAAAGATCCAAAGATGGCAGCTTATCGGAACGCCGTCTTAAAGATGTCAGCTCGGTTTGAGGGGCTCGAATTTCATCACGTCGCCCGCGAAAGTAATCAGGTGGCAGACGTCCTTGCTCGCATCGGCGCTAAGCGCGACCTTGTCCCACCTAACATCTTCCTAGAAAGGCTCTTTAAGCCATCCGTGGTGTGGCAAGGGGGAGACAGCAATGATAGTCCCGCTTCGAACACAAACATAGATGGCGAACACACTGATATCATCGGAGGCTCAGCCACCAAAATAACACCATCGGACCACCTCATCATGGCAGTCATTGCCCCGTGGACCGAACCATTTTTGGCCTACCTTAATAGGAAGGAGCTCCCAGAAGATCAGAACGAGGCTCGCCGCATTGTCCGGCGTTCGAAGGCCTATAAAGTTCACGAAGGAGAGCTCTACAAGAAAAGTACTACCAGAGTCCTTCAAAGGTGTATCTTCGAGGAGGAGGGGCGGCAACTTTTGGCAGAAATTCATGCCGATCTCGGTGGGCACCACGCCGCAGCCCGGGCACTTGTCAGCAAGGCCTTCCGTACAGGATTTTATTGGCCTACGGCCCGAGCAGACGCACATGACCTCGTCTAGCGTTGCGTTGGATGCCAACTCTTCGCTAACCAAAGCCATATGCCCCCAACCGCCCTACAAACAATCCCCATTACATGGCCCTTTGCGGTCTGGGGCTTGGACATGGTTGGACCCCTTAAAGGGGGAACCATAAGAAAAAATATCTGCTGGTCATGGTGGATAAATTCACCAAATGGATAGAAGCCAAACCAGTTAAAACGGCCGAAGCCGGACCAGTGATAAACTTCCTATCCGGCATCGTACACCGTTATGGTGTCCCACATAGCATCATCACCGATAACGGCTCCAACTTTACAGCCGACGAGGTGAAAAATTGGTGCACCAATCTGGGCATCAAGCTCGATTACGCCTCTGTCTATCACCCGCAAACAAACGGTCAAGTAGAACAGACTAATGGTCTTATTATGAGCGGCATCAAACCCACGCTAGTGCATTCTTTGAAACAATAAGACAAGCACTGGGTTGAGGAGCTCGACTCCGTATTCTGGGAGCTGCAGACCACGCCCAACCGTACTACCGGATACACACCTTTTTTCATGGTGTATGGTGCAGAGGCTATGTTGCCCTACGATATTATACATGACTCACCTCGAGTGCGTATGTACGAAGAGAAAGAGGCCGAGTTGGATCGCCAGGACAACCTAGATGCCCTGGAGGAGGAGCATGACGTCACCAAAGCCCGTTCAGGATTTTATCAACAGCAGGCTCAAAGATATCAAAGCAGAGAAGTATGGGCCAAGACTTACAACGTTGGCGAGCTCATTCTACGCTTGCCGGAGAAGAAAAAGGACAAACTCAAGCCCAAATGGGAGGGTCCCTTCATAATCGAAGAAGTTCTTACCGGCAGAGCATGCCGTCTTCGTGATGCATCAGACAATCACCTAGAGCCGAACCGTTGGAACGCGGCCAGACTTTGAAGGTTTTATGCATAGCACCAAATTCTTTGTCCGTCCCCTTCTCCCCTGTAGTTTCCATTACTTTTTCTCTCTTTTCCACCTTTAATTTTTCGCTTTAAAGCTCTCGTACGGCTCGACCGAACACCGCTGACGTACACATCTTTACATATGTATGTCCATTATACCTGGGGGCTTCTTTAACAAAAGCTTGTTAATATTATTTTCCGAGCGTCAAGCTCATCACACATACGCGTTTTTCTCGTATGTCTTTTCTTCACCATTATATGCATCGATATGACTTAAGTTTTGGCCAAGCTGGGTTGCCTGGCTCCTTTGCTTACCCCTACATTCTTGATTGTTCGGCTTGGTGGTAAAGGGAGCACCTCTGCGATTGTTACTGCCAGGTCATCCGGATGTGTACCTCAGACTAGGTGAAGCCGAAAGCTAGCGTTCTTAAGGGAATATTCGGTCGGTGGATGAATTTTTTTTTGCACTCACTGTATTGTGAACCCCCAGAAGCTATACACACTATGATTTTCACATCACAATTTGGACATGTATACTAATGCATGCACACCTAGGGAAAGGAACCCTTAACAGAACTATTCTCCCTGGAAGATGTTTCTTACAATCTCAATGTAATATAACGTAACTAGCCGGATACAACTTGTCTATTCAAGCAACTATGACCTCTACACTTAGTTTTCCACGCATACCCCGGCCTATTCGGCCGTGACGGTATTCGGAAACACTCCGCACCTTCGGGTCCGGAGGTTGAAGCGAAAAGGTCTTCCATGACAAATGATATACAATTCAGCTAGAATTCCACATGGTGAGGAAAGTACATAGTCACTTGGACTCGAACACTTCCTCCTCTATACCATCTAACAGTGCGATCTAACTTACAATCCTGTTGGGAATATTTGGCGGCCACCTCTACTTGGTCATATACTAAACTAACGGGAATTTCTTCCCCATTTGGCCCTAGCGGTCCAACCCGGGCCATGTGATTAGGATCCAGCTTGGTATATCACGTTTTCACCATGGCCCGGGCCTCTCGTGCCCCCTCTCGGCAGGCCGATATCTTCCACAATCGGATACGTCGCCGTGCTCCCTTGAACAGCTCTACAAGCTCCTCCATACTTCCTGGAGGGGAGGCGGATGGCCATAAGGCCTTGGCAACACTCTGCATGGCCAGCCGAGCATGCTCGTGCACTTGCGACAGTCCTTGCAGTAGATCACTTGATGATCCAGACACCTCCTCTTCAGGACGGCCCGTCAATATACCTGCAAACATAACTATATCAGTTCCATTTATCTCCGAACTACAAAAAAAGTTCGGATACATACTGAATATGCCGCCCCACAGCTTCTTGTTCTCCTTCATGGAGTCGGCTATCTGGGCCCGCACATCTTTCAACTCTTCACCCAATGCAGTGTTGGAATCCTGTAGCTTGTTTTTCTCATGCCTGGCGTGGGTCAGCACACGCTCGCCTGCGGCGTGTTGCCTCTTTGCCTCTCTTTCACCCTCTTGGGTGATCTTCAACTTCTTTTCAAGTTGATTAGGTGACCCTATTATGCGATCAGTGGCAGTATTAGCACAGTTGGTCTACAATTATTGTTCCTCGACGGAGGGGAATGTTACCGGAGGACGGCTTCTTGAAGTTTTCCAGTTCGGCGGTAGCAGCATTTAGCTGCGCCCGACACTGCTCCAGCTCTTGAGCTAGTAGACCATTCTGTAGGACCTTGAGAAGAGGTGTCTAGAGGGGGGGTGATTAGACACTAACTACCAAAGTTGCAGTTTTAAGTTTCTTTAACGTTTGAGTGGAGTTTAGGCACAAGTTTAACATTCACAACATATAGCAAGCAAGCATGCAAAGAGTATATGAGTAGCCGAAAATAAAGCATGCAACTTGCAAGAATGTAAAGGGAAGGGATTGGAGGATTCAAACGCAATTTGGAGACACGGATGTTTTTGGCATGGTTCCGATAGGTTGTGCTATCGTACTTCCACGTTGGTGGAGACTTCAACCCACGAAGGGTAGCAGTTCTGCCGAGTCCACGGAGGGCTCCACCCACGAAGGGTCCACGAAGAAGCAACCTTGACTATCCCACCATGGCCGTTGCCCACGAAGGACTTGCCTCACTAGCGGTAGATCTTCACGAAGTAGGCGATCTCCTTGCCCTTACAAACTCCTTGGTTCAACTCCACAATCTTTGTCGGAGGCTCCCAAGTGACACCTAGCCAATCTAGGAGACACCACTCTCCAAGAAGTAACAAATGGTGTGTTGATGATGAACTCCTTGCTCTTGTGCTTCAAATGATAGTCTCCCCAACACTCAACTCTCTCTCATAGGATTTGGATCTGGTGGAAAGAGGGTTTGAGTGGAAAGCAACTTGGCGAAGGCTAGAGATCAAGATTCATATGGTAGGAATGGAATATCTTGGCCTCAAAGACATGAGTAGGTAGTTCTCTCTCATATATAGGATGCTGCAAGTGTAGGTTCAGTCTGATGGCTCTCTCCACGAATGAAGAGGAGGTGGAGGGGTATATATAGCCTCCACACAAAATCTAACCATTACACACAATCTACCAAACTCGGTGGGACCGAATCGTTAAACTCGGTCAGACCGATTTAGCAAATAATGTGACCGTTAGGGTTTTTGGTGGGACCGGAATGCAACTCGGTAGGACCGATATGGTTAGGGTTAGGGCATAACGTAATCTCGGTGAGACCGATTACACAAACTCGGTGAGACCGATTTTGGTAATTAGCTAACCAGAGAGTTGGTCAGGCAAACTCGGTTTGACCGATTATCAAACTCGGTGGGACCGATTTTGATAATAGGTTAACTAGAGAGTTTGCATTGTAATCTCGGTAGTACCGATTGCTCAAACTCGGTGAGACCGATTTTGATAATGGACATACACAGAGAGATTACAATCCCATCTCGGTGAGACCGAGATCCCTATCGGTGAGACTGATTTGCCTAGGGTTTGTGGCAGTGGCTATGACTTTTGGAATCGGTGGCGCCGGATAGAAAGAATCGGTGTGACCGATTTTGGCTTTAGGTTTAGGTCATTTGTGGATGTGGGAAAGTAATTGAGGGTTTTGGAGCATATCACTAAGCACATGAAGCAAGAGGCTCATTAAGCAACACCTCATCCCTTCTTGATAGTATTGGCTTTTCCTATAGACTCAATGTGATCTTGGATCACTAAAATGTAAAATGAAGAGTCTTGAGCTTGAAGCTTGAGCCAATCTTTGTCCTTAGCATCTTGAAGGAGTTCCCACATCATTTAGTCCATGCCACTCCATTGTTGAACTTATCTGAAACTTACTAGATAAAAGTGTTAGTCCAACAAGAGATATGTTGTCATTAATTACCAAAACCACCTAGGCAGCACTTGTGCTTTCACATTCTTCTCTGAAAGGACCTGGTTGTACAACGATCCTTAAATCAGTTGTGCCAACTGCTTTCAGTCTCGGGGGCTCCGCGCATATGGTCATCTTTTTTTTTGGACAAAGAAAACTTACCCGCACATCCGCCAAATATCGCTCCGTGGCTCTTCTGAGCCCATCTCGAGCAGCTCGGATGTATGCGTCGCCTGAGCTAAAGGCATCGAATGCCTCCTCCGAGACCTTGGGGTCCCGTAAGACCGCCCTACAGCACCGATGATTCATGGCGCTCTCTACCTCTGAGTTGGTAAAGGACATATTTTCTGAACCCTCGGCCGATGGACAGTTTGGCATTGTTCCCATACTGGCCCCGTCTCTCCGACTAGATCTAAATCCTGGTTATCGGGAGCACGACCGGCCGGACCCCCGGACACAGTTCGGTGAACCTTTTTCCTGTAATCAAACAAACGCACATGTCACAGTTGGATGTGGCCGCTGACAAAGCATATTTACCCATACCTCCTCAATGAAGGCCTGGTTGTGTCTTCACCGGCCTTCCTCTTCGAAGGCCTGCCAGGCGCAGGAACCGATCTCTTCGGAATCGTCGAACGCCTCCCCTATGGAGCGCGAGACAGTGCGGTGGGTGAGGCAGAATAAAAGCACTCTTTTAGAGAAGGTTCTCTTGATTACTTACATGTGAAGCGGGAAGAAGGCCAGGATAGTCGGCGATGATGGCCACTTCTGTGCCATCATAGCTCGTCTGGTAAAACACTCCTTCGGCGAGCACCACGAATATATCCGGATCCTCCTCAAATCCAGGATCAAGCTCCCGGTTGTGGTTCTCTGGCTGTGGGGCGGGACTATGAAGTCCTTCAGTGACCTTTCGCAAGTGTTGTCATAAAAACGGATTTGAAATTTATCAAAAGGAATCTGGCAAAGGAAGGAATGAAACAAAGGGGTGGAAGCTCACCCAACTAGGAGGATCATACATAGAATACCCATCTCTGTGCTTAATGCGAAGAAATTCCTCTTCCTTCCCTTTAAACGGCTCGGCCAATATCTTGGCCAGGGCGGCGGGAGTGTCCGGACCTTTCCGGCCACAGTGGGAGGCGTCATCCTCTCCATTATAGTGCCACATTGGCAGCCCTCTGTATTGTAGCGGCTGAACCCCTCGCACTATGGAGGTACCTCGATTATTGTGAGTCCGGATTGAGCGAGCGTCTTTATCTTGCTCATGAGCTGACGAACTTCCGCACTGTCATCCTCTTCGCGACTCCGGGGACGCCAACTATGGCGTTTCTTCGGCGGAACGCTCGCAAACTCGGGAAGACCCTTTTGAACTGGGTTAGGAAGTGCGACGTCCTCAATATAGAACCATTCCAAAGGCCATTCGTCAGAAGCCTTCCTTGGTGTGCCAGATAGATATCCGGTATCGGCAATACGCCACACTTCGGCTCCTCCCACTTCAAATACTGACCCCTCATGATTACGTAGGATAAGGTAGAACAACTTCCTCCACAGCTCAAAATGGGCCTCGACGCCCAGAAATAATTTGCATAAAGCGACAAAACCCGCAATGTGCAGAATGGAGGCAGGGGTGAAGTTGTGCAGTTGGAGGCCATAATATTCCAGAAGCCCTCGGAGGAACGGATGGATTGGAAATCCGACGCCTCTTAGCAGGAAGGGGATGAAACACACACGCTCTCCCCCATATGGGTTGGGGAAATCCTCCGCCTGAGTCTCGCCATTAAAACTAGCCAGTCCAGCTCTAACAGGGACCAGATCCGCAGGAGGAAGAAATCCCTACGTTTGCAACTTCGTCAGTTGGCTGTGGGACACAGAGCACTTCGCCCACTCGCCTTTCTCTGGGCCGGAATGGGAGGAGGAGCTGGGAATACTAGCCATGTTGGAATGGTTTCTCCAAGAAGTTTCCGGGGATTTTCTCGGCGTAGCATCGAATGGATCTAAGATCCAATCTCTTTAAATAGGCACCCGGCCTTGCATGGATGGGGTGTTATTTGCAAAGACACCCTGACCTTCCCATTCGCTCGACACGTGGAAGAAGAAGTTATTAACGCACAGAAGCCGAGGGAAGTGACATTGAATCAACAGCCGAATATATTACTTGGAAGTCATCAGAAGAGGAACCCGCCTTGCAAGCCGAAGACAATCTGTGTGCCGAGCACTTCATTATTGAAGACAGGTTCAGGGGCTACTGAGGGAGTCCTGGACTAAGGGGTCATCGAGCATCCGGCCTATTATCAGTGGGCCGGACTGATGGGCTGTGAAGACATGAAGGCCGAAGCCTGTACCCTTGGCCGGATTGGACTCTACTTGGCGTAGAAGGAAAGCTTGGCGACCAATTATGAAGATTCCTTTCTATGTAACTGACTCCATGTACCCCTAGATCTCTCCGGTGTCTATATAAACCGGAGAGCATAGTCCGAATAGGCGGATAGACATTACCATAGTCATACAGGCTAGACTCCTAGGGTTTAGCCATTACGATCTCGTGGTAGATCAACTCTTGTAATACTCATATTCATCAAGATCAATCAAGCAGGAAGTAGGGTATTACCTCCATAAAGAGAGCGCGAACCTGGGTAAACATCGTGTCCCCCGTCTCCTGTTACCATCGATCCTAGACGCACAGTTCGGGACCCCCTACCCGAGATCCGCCGGTTTTGACACCGACAAGGGGCACCCCAAAGGCACTCTAAGATTTTTCTTAGCCGTGTGTGGTGCCCCCTTCCACAGTTACACACCTCGGTCATATCGTCGTAGTGCTTAGACGAAGCTCTGCGCCAGTAACTTCATCATCACCGTCGCCACGCTGTCGTGCTGACGGAACTCTCCTTCGGCCTCAACTGGATCAAGAGCCCGAGGGACGTCACCGAGCTGAACGTGTGCATATCGCGGAAGTGCCGTGCATTCGGTACTTCGATCGGTTGAATAGCGAAGACATTCGACTACATCAACCGTGTTACTAACCGCTTCAGCTTTCGGTCTACGAGGGTACGTGGACACACTCTCCCGCTCGTTGCTATGCTTCTCCTACATAGATCTTGCGTGATCGTAGGAATTTTTTTAAAATACTACGTTCCCCTACATTAAATACTTTGTGTGATGAAGATGGAGCATAGCCAGACTATATGATTTTGTAGGGATAACTTGCTTTGGCCATGTTATTTTGAGAAGACATGATTGCCTTATTAGTATGCTTGAAGTGTTATTGTTTTTACGTCAATATAAAACTTTTGTCTTGAATCTTATGGATCTGAATATTCTAGCCACAATAGAGAAGATTACATTGATAAATATGTTAGGTAGCATTCCACATCCAAAATTCTGTTTTTATCATTTACCTACTCGAGGACGAGCAGGAATTAAGCTTGGGGATGCTTGATACGTCTCCAACGCATCTATAATTTTCTATTGTTCAATGCTATTATATTATCTGTTTTGGATGTTTTATATGCATTTATATGCTATTTTATATTATTTTTGGGACTAACCTATTAACCTAGAGCTCAGTGCCAGTTTTTTCTGCGTTTTACGGAAAAGGAATATCAAACGGAGTCCAAATGTTTTATATTGTCTGAGTTTTACGGAAAAGGAATATCAAACGGAGTCCAAATGAGCTGAAAATTTACGGTGATTTTTTATGGACGAGAAGAAGCCCCCAAAGCAAAAGAGTTGGGACAGAAGAGTCCTGAGGCAACGACAAGGGTGGAGGGCGCGCCCCCTACCTTGTCGCTGCCCCGTGGACCCCCTGACGTGAAACCGATGCCAAAAATTCCTATAAATCCAGAAACCCCCAGAAAGAAACCTAGATCAGGAGCTCCACCACTTCAAGCCTCTGTAGCCACCAAAAACCAATTGGAGCCCGTTCCGACACCCTGCCGGAAGGGGAAACCCTCACCGGATGCCATCTTCGTCATCCCGGCGCTCTCCATGACGAGGAGGGAGTAGTTCGCCCTCGGGGCTGAGGGTATGTATTAGTAGCTATGTGTTTGATCTCTCTCTCTCTCTCTCTCTCTCTCTCTCGTGTTCTTGATTTGGCACGATCTTGATGTACCACGAGCTTTCTTACTATAGTTGAATCATATGGTGTTTCTCCCCCTCTACCTTCTTGTGATGAATTGAGTCTTGCTCTTTGAGGTTTCGTTATGTTGGATCGAGTATTGGATTTAAAAACACTTGATGTATGTCTTGCGTTGGGATATTTGTGGTGACAATGGGATATTTATTGGTTCACTTGATGTATGTTTTGGCACTCAACTCACGGATTCCCGAGGTGACATTGGGGTAATCTATGCATAGGGGTTGATGCACATTTTCGTCCTACGTTCTCCGATAAAACTTTGCAGTTATTCTTTGTTGCATGTTGTGGGATTTTTATGTGATCCCATTATGTTATCATTGTTGAGAGAAATTGCACTAGTGAAAGTATGAGCCCTAGGCCTTCTTTCAAAGCATTGCAATACCGTTTTCGCTCACTTTTGTTACTAGTTACCTTGCTGTTTTTATATTTTCATATTACAAAAATATCTACTATCCATACTACACTTGTATCACCATCTCTTCGCCGAACTAGTGCATCTATACCATTTACCATTGTATTTGAAGGAAATATGCCCTAGAGGAAATAATAAAGTTATTTTTATTTCCTTATTTCCTGATAAATGTTTATTATTAATGCTAGAATTGTATTAATCGGAAACTTAGTACATGTGTGAGTACATAGACAAACAGAATGTCCCTATTATGCCTCTACTTGACTAGCTCGCTAATCAAAGATGGTTAAGTTTTCTAGCCATAGACATGTGTTGTCTTTTGATGAACGGGATCACATCATTACAGAATGATGTGATGGACAAGACCCATTCGTTAACTTTGCATTATGATCGTTTCAGTTTCATTGCTAGTGCTTTCTTCATGACTTATACATGTTCCTATGACTATGAGATTATGCAACTCCAAATACCGGAGGAACACTTTGTGTGCTATCAAACGTCACAATGTAACTGGGTGATTATAAAGATGCTCTACAGGTGTCTCCGAAGGTGTTTGTTGAGTTGGCATATATCGAGATTAGGATTTATCACTCCGTGCATCGAAGAGGTATCTCTGGGCCCTCTCGGTAATGCACATCACTATAAGCCTTGCAAGCATTGTGACTAATGATTTAGTTGCGGGATGATGCATTATGGAACGAGTAAAGAGACTTGCCGTTAACGAGATTGAACTAGGTATGAGGATATCGATGATCGAATCTCGGGCAAGTAACATACCGATGACAAAGGGAACAACGTATGTTGTTATGAGGTTTGACCGATAAAGATCTTCGTAGAATATGTAGGAGCCAATATGAGCATCCAGGTTTCGTTATTGGTTATTCAACGGAGATGTGTCTCGGTCATGTCTACATAGTTCTCGAACCCGCAGGGTCCGCACGCTTAACGTTCGATGACGATTTGTATTATGAGTTATGTGATTTGATGTACCGAAGGTTTTTCGGAGTCCCGGATGAGATCACGGACATGACGAGGAGTCTTAAAATGGTCGAGATGTAAAGATCGATATATTGGAAGGCTATATTTGGACATCGGAAAGGCTCTGAGTGATTCGGGTATTTTTTGGAGTACCGGAGAGTTACAGGAATTCGCCGGGAGAAGTAACGGGCCTTATTGGGCTTTAGTGGAGAGAGGGGAGAAGGGCCAAGAGGTGGCGCGCGCCTCCCCCCTGCCCAAACCGAATTGGACAAGGGGTGGGGGCGCGGCCCCCCTTTCCTTCTCCCTCTCCCTCTCTTTCCTTCTCTCCTACTCCGAATAGGAAAGAGGAGGGGAATCCTACTTGGACTGGGGAGTCCTAGTAGGATTCCCCACACCTGGCATGCCCCCCTTGAGCCGGCCACCTCTTCCCTCCCCTCCTTTATATATGTGGCCAGGGGGCACCCCAAAGGCACTCTAAGATTTGTCTTAGCCGTGTGCGGTGCCCCCCTCCACAGTTATACACCTCGGTCATATTGAGGGAGTCCTGGATTAGGGGGTGTCCGGATAGCCGAACTATCACCGTTGGCCGGACTCCTAGACTATGAAGATACAAGATTAAAGACTTCGTCCCGTGTCCGGATGGGACTTTCCTTGCCGTGGAAGGCAAGCTTGGTGATACAGATATGTAGATCTCCTACCGTTGTAACCGACTCTGTGTAACCCTAACCCTATCCGATGTCTATATAAACCGGAGGGTTTTAGTCCCAGGACTAACAACAATCATACCATAGGCTAGCTTCTAGGGTTTAGCCTCTCGATCTCGTGGTAGATCTACTCTTGTACTACCCATATCATCAATATTAATCAAGCAGGAGTAGGGTTTTACCTCCATCGAGAGGGCCCGAACTCTGGGTAAAAACATCGTGTTCCTTGTCTCCTGTTACCATCCGCCTAGACGCACAGTTCGGGACCCCTACCCGAGATCCGCCGGTTTTGACACCGACATTGGTGCTTTCATTGACAGTTCCTGCGTATGCGTCATCTTTAGGCCCGATGGCTCCTTCGATCATCAACAACGACGCGGTCCAGGTGAGACTTTTCTCCCGGACAGATCTTCAGATTCGGGCGGCTTTGCATCAAGGGCCAATTCACTTGGTCACCTGGAGCATATCAAAAGCTACGCCCCTGGCCATCAGGTTAGATTTGGGAGTTTGAACTACATGGCCGACATCCGCGGAGACTTGATCTTCGACGGATTCGAGACACAGCCAAGCGCGCCGCACTGTCTCGATGGGCACGATCTAGTTCTGCCGCCGAACAGTGCCCTGGAGGCCGCACCTGTGTCCGTTCCGACCCTTAGCTCGGAGCCGACTCCTCCAATCGAGGACGAGTGGCTGGACACCGCCTTGTGGCTACAATCTCTACGGCGATTGAGCCGAACTCCATCCCTGTCCTTTGCGAAGACCGTGACTCCAAGGTGCCGGACTCCTCTCCGGACTCCAAACCCTCCACGCCCCTGCCAATCGAATCCAATTGGGCGCCGGTTATGGAGTTCACCGCCGCGGACATCTTTCAACACTCGCCCTTTGGCGACATCCTGAATTCACTAAAGTCTCTCTCTTTATCAGGAGAGCCCTGGCCGGACTACGGTCAGGAAGGTTGGGATGCGGACGACGAAGAAATTCAACGCCCACCCACCACCCACTTTGTAGCTACTGTCGATGATTTAACCGACATGCTCGACTTCGACTCCGAAGACATCGATGGTATGGATGATGATGCTGGAGACGACCAAGAACCAGCGCCTACAGGGCACTGGAAGGCCACCTCGTCATACGACATATACATGGTGGACATCCCAAAAGATGGGAACGGCGATGGAACAACGGAGGATGACCCTCCAAGAAACAGCCCAAGCGCCAAGGGCGCCGCGCCATCTAAATCCCGCCACAGCAAAAACGGTGATTCCTGCACGGGAGATAATAACACCCCGGATAGTGCCGAAGACAACCTCCTCCAGCAGGATTCAGCACAGGAGGAGGGAGAAGCCAGCCGTCATGATACACCGGCAGACAGGGAGGTGGAGGACGATAATTATATGCCTCCCTCCGAAGATGAGGCAAGCCTTGACGACCACGAATTTGTCGTGCCTGAGGATCCTGCCGAACAGGAGCGTTTCAAACGCAGGCTTATGGCCACAGCAAGTAGCCTCAAGAAAAAGCAGCAGCAGCTTAGAGCTGACCAAGACTTGCTAGCTGACAGATGAACTGAAATCCTTGCAGCCGAAGAGTACGAACTCGAACGCCCCTCCAAGAGATACCCAAAATGCAGGTTGCTACCCCAATTAGAGGAGGAAGCAACCAAACCTACATCACCAGCGGATGATGCGGCCGACATGCCACCACGTGGCCGCGACAGAGAGGCCTCTAGGCCCTCCATTCAAGCCGCACCCCGGCGTCGCTCAAAAAGTACCAAGGCACGGGGAAATGCGCCAGACCTGCGAGACATATTGGAGGACAAGGCAAGGCAAACAAGATCGATCTACGGATCGCATGGGCGCCCCACGACACGTGATGATAACCGTCACGCCGGATACAGCAATTTCGGCCGGGCTGAACACAGTAGACAAAGCTCATTTGAGCTACGTCGTGATATAGCTCAATACAGAGGCGCCGCACACCCACTATGCTTCACAAAGTAGTGATGGATCATCAAATCCCGAGGGTTTCAAACCCGTAAACATCGAATCATACGATGGCACAACAGATCCTGCGGTTTGGATCGAGGACTACCTCCTCCATATCCACATGGCCCCGCGGTGATGATCTACACGCCATCAAATACCTCCCACTCAAGCTTAAAGGACCAGCTCGGCATTGGCTTAACAGCTTGCCGCCAGAATCAATTGGTTGTTAGGAGGACACGGAAGCCGCATTCCTTGATAACTTCCAGGCACATATGTGCGACCATCGACGCCAATGACCTCAGCCACATAATTCAGCGGCCGGAAGAATCGGCGGACAATTACGGACACGGTTCCTAACCAAGAAAAATCAAATCGTTGACTGTCCGGATGCAGAGGCCCTTCCGGCCTTCAAACATAACATCCGTGACGAGTGGCTTGCCCGACACCTAAGACAGGAAAAGCCGAAATCCATGGCAGCCTCACAACACTCATGACCCGCTTTTGCGCGGGAGAGGACAACTGGCTAGCTCGTAGCAACAACTTGACCAAAAACCCTGGTAGTTCGGATACCAAGGACAGCAATGGTAGGTCGTGTCGCAACAAGCACAAGCACCGCATTAACGGCGATAATGCTGAAGATACGGCAGTCAATGCCGGATTCATAGGCTCTAAACCCGGTCAGCAGAAAAAGCCGTTCAAAAGAAATACTCAGGGCCCGTCCAATCTGGACCGAATACTCGATTGCTCGTGCCAAATACAAGGCACCCCCGAAAAACCAGCCAACCACACCAACAGGGATTGTTGGGTCTTCAAACAGGGAGGCAAGTTAAATGCCGAACTCAATGACAAGGGGCTACATAGCGATGACGAGGAGGAGCCCCGGCCACCGCACAATAGAGGATGTAAGGGCTTCCCCACAAGTGCGGACGGTGAACATGATATACGCAACCCACATACCCAAAAGGGAGCGGAAGCGTGCACTAAGGGACGTATATGCGATGGAGCCAGTCGCCCCAAAATTCAACCCATGGTCCTCCTGCCCGATCACCTTTGATCGAAGGGACCACCCCACTAGCATCCGCCACGGCGGATTCGCCGCATTGGTTCTTGACCCGATCATCGACGGATTTCACCTCACTAGAGTCCTAATGGACGGCGGTAGCAGCCTGAACCTGCTCTATCAGGATACAGCAGTGCAAAATGGGCATAGACCCTCAAGGATTAAACCCACAAAGACGACCTTTAAAGGCGTCATACCAGGTGTAGAGGCCAATTGTACGTGCTCGATTACACTCAAGTGGTCTTGGATCCCGGATAACTTCGAAGCAAAGAGTTAATCTTCGACATAGTTCCGTTCGCGGCGGCTATCACGCGATCGCTTGGACGAACCGCATTTGCAAAGTTCAATGCGGTGCTGCACTACATACCTCAAGCTCAAGATGCCAGGCCCTCGAGGAGTAATCACGGTCAATGGAAACACCGAACGCTCTCTCCGAACGGAGGAGCATACGGCGGCCCTCGCGGCGGAGGTGCAAAGCAGCCTCTCACAGCAATTCTCGAGTCCGGCCACTAAACAATCGGACACCGTCAAGCGCGCCCAGAGTAACCTACAACAAGACCGCCTGGCACGATCCAAGCACGCGTAGCAATCCGGCCCCAACCCCAGCCCTCGCAAAATTGCGAAGCCAGTACTACGCGTACATAACTACGCTTTGGAGATACCATGGGCATAAGGGGAGGGGCACGACCACGGCACGCCTGCACGCGGCTCAACCGCACTGTGGCTCCGATTGTGTCATTCTTTTCTTTCTTCTTTTCTCTTACTTTCGGGACTCTGTTTCCGTAAGCCCATGCAGCACTAGAATTGCCGAACTCACGATGCAACAGCCAGGAAGCGTAAAGCTACGCCGAGTGTCCAGTGGTCTCTATTACGAGCATTATACCTGCTTTTACATACCATCCCGCAGATTACCCATGGAGGGACATGTTAAATAGTCCCATCCCTTGATTATCGCACTATTTGTATCGTTACGCTTTCATTGCGGTACCTTTTGAATAAACAATACATAGCTTTTGCCTATTATTGCACTCCTTTGTTTATCTATATATATGTTCATTCATGACATGTTGCACCCATACACTTTGGTACGGCCAATACACCAGGGGCTTAAGTACCCCAAAAATATGGTGTGATAAGTCCGAACACTTTCACAAGTGCGGCACCCCGAACTTATAGCATTATATGCATCGGCTCCGAATCATGTCTTGGATCAATAGTTGGGTTTGCCCGGCTCCCATGTTTTGGTACCTTACATTCCGTTATATCAGCTAAGGTAGCGCTGGGAGAACCACTGCGATTGTGCCCCGGTTGAGCTGGGTTGAGCACCTCTGAGAAAGCTAAAACTGACCGCCGTCATGATAGGGCGAGAGTCGGTCGCTGTTCGAGAGGTCTTTTCGGTCCCTAAAGACTTATGCCGCTTAGAGCGAGGAGTCGGCATTATCCGCCAAGGCGTGGATAGCGCCCGAACTCGGTCTTCGAATACTAGGGGCTTCACGAAATTTAAAATTATAGAATTCTATGGCTAAGTGAGAGTGTTCAAGCACTATAGTCCGGTTGCCTTGTTCGTTCGTTGAACGCCTCCCTCGAAGGACCCAAGAATGGGAACACGGCGTTCAAGTTTATCCCAACACCCCAAAGACTTGTGGCATGGGGCTGAAGCCAACGACTTGCCATCTCTCAAATTTGATAAACGGCCGCACAGAAGGTAATATTTTAAATTCACAAGCATTGCTTAGCGCACATGAACAAGGTTTCAGCGTACAGGATAACAAATGCGAGTCTATGCAAAAATTACATCTTTGGAGCATTCACCCGCTATAAGGTGGGCACCCTTCAGGACGCCCTCATAGTACATTTCGGGCTTGCGATGCTCCTTGCCCAGCGGTGGCCCATCCTTTACAAGCTTCTCAACATCTAACTTGCCCCGGTGCACTTTAGCACGGGAAAGGGCCCGACGGGCACCTTCAATGCAGACGGAGCGCTTGATGACTTTAATCCATGGACAGGCGTCAACCAGGCGCCACACTAGCCCGAAGTAGCTCCCAGGCATGGCTTCTGTAGGCCACAGCCGAACTTTGAGGCCCTTCATGGCCTGTTCGGACCTTGTGGAGCTCGACCAACCGCTTTCACCGTCACTCGTGGGCACTGATGTCCGCCTCAAAGATATCGAGACCGTAACACCTTTTCCGTCGAGCTCCCTCCTCGGCGCGGTAGAACGCGGCAACATCAGACACACTACGGGGCAGATCTGCGAATGCTCCTGGAGAGCTCCGGATTCGGGTAAGTAATAGATAATTCACTTTCACATGCTTGCTTTCCATAAAGAATGCCTTAGCCGCCGCTATCTTCTTTAATGATTCAATTTCCTGGAGGGCTTTTTGGGCTTCGGCCTTAGCGGCTTTGGCACTCTCAAGAGCCGATGCGAGCTCGGACTCTCGAGTCTTCGAGTCACGCTCCAAACTCTCGTGTTTTTCCACGAGAGCCTGGAGCTCTTGCCGCACCTCCGCCACCCGCGCCTCCTGCTTCTCTCGCTCGGTGCGCTCCGCGGCCGCTTTGCTTTCGACCGTGGACACCGCTTCCTTCAGGGTCGCCACCTCGTTCATGGCCCCTACAATACCCACGTTATTCCTGTCATTTTTTGCAACCAAATCCTTTTTATAAGGTATTACTTTAATAAGGTATTACTTACCTTCCTTGTCCTCGAGCTGCTTCTTGGCAAGGCCGAGCTCGTTCTCGGACCGCTCGAGGCTCTGCTTCAATGCATTGACCTCCATGATCGGTCTGGCAGAGGTCGGCAGCGCAGCCTACATTCCCATATTGACATACTTATGTTAGACTCATGCGTATATCTTTTTAGATCCTCAGTCCGGCTTTTCTTTCCGAACACCAAACTAAGCATCAGGGGCTACTGTCTATGTAGTAATATTTTTACATATTCTAAACTTACCTCAAAGCCTGTTAGAAGGCTGGTACAGGCTTAAGTCAGCCCGCTCTTGGAGGATCGAACTTTCTGATCACCACACTCATAACAAAGGCGGTGCTCCTCGTCGATGGAGGCACCGTTGAGCGCCTCCAGCAAGCTATCCGGTGCCTCCGGATGGACGGAGGTCACCGACATGGCAGTCTTGCCCTTCTTACGAAGGGGCCGCTTGCCGGACTTCGGAACCACTAAAGGTTCCGGTACAGAGTCCAGCACAGGGCCGGACTTAGAGCCCTCTGGGGTTTTGCCCCATTTGCTCCCGGAGTCCGGGAGGTCGCCTTGCGGTGCCTCCAGGACCACCTCCTCCTGGCTGGGCCCCTTTTGGGACTCCACCACGGTGTCGTCTGCGTCACGAGGGGAGGAGGCGGTCGGAAGTGGAGTGCTATTCACATCCGATTTAATTCGAGCCGCTCGGCAGCGGCGAGCCTGCCTTTGGGTGGGCTACATGGTTATATTCAGCGTTAGAAGACACTATGCGACAAATAAAAAGTCATGAGCTATTCCGGAGTCCGGACACTTACGATCTCGCCAGGGGCTTGGCCCTTGGTGGCCACTCCTCCTCGTTGTTGTCCGTGTTGGTGGAGAAGTCCGGAGGAAGGGTCCTTCCTTTCTTGGACCCTCCGGCCTCCCCAGTCGGGGCGGCCTTCCTTTTCTTCTCTCCCTCCGCTGGGGGAGATGCCTCTTTTTCCTCCTCCTCATCTTCACGGGAGGAGTCCGCCTCGGCGTCATCGGACGATGAGTCTGACAGCACCTGGCGCCGGGAACTCCTTCGAGTTCCCGTGGCCTTCTTCTTGGCCTTCTTCTCCGGCACCACATGAGGTGCCGGAACCAGCAGCCCCGCCAATCGGGCGTCCGCTGGGTCTTCTGGCAAGGGAGTCGGACAGTCGATCTGTCCGGACGTCTTCAGCAAGTCCTGTCAAAGGTGACTGAGTTTTATATCCCGCATAGAGTCAAACTATGAAAAAAAAGAGTCCCGTGAAGGGTAAAATAACTTATCTCGCTGGCTTGACGCTGCGGGCTGAATCCGCGATCTTCGGTAGCGGATGCGGGAGCTTCGGCGCCCTTGAACAGCACCTTCCAGGCATCTTCGTACGTAGTGTCGAAGAGCCGGCTCAAGGTTTGGTCAGTGCGGATCAAACTCCCAGAAATTGACGGCCCGTTGCTGGCATGGGAGAATCCGGCGGATGAGCATCACCTGGATTACGTTGACAAGCTTGAGATTCTTGTCCACCAGGTTTCGGACGCAGGTTTGGAGTCCGGATAGTTCTTCCGAATCACCGCACGTCAGGCTCGTCTCTTTCCATGATGTGAGCCGTGTGGGGAAGCCAGATCGGAATTCGGGGGCCGCCACCCATTGAGAGTCGCGCGGCTCGGTGATGTAGAACCACCCCGATTGCCACCCCTTTATGGTCTCCACAAAGGAGCCCTCGAGCCATAGGACGTTGGCCATCCTTCCCAGCATGGCACCTCCGCACTCCGCTTGGCGGCCGCCCACTACCTTCGGCTTGACATTGAAGGTCTTCAGCCATAAGCCGAAGTGGGGCTGGATGCAGAGGAAGGCCTCGCACACGACGATAAACGCCGAGATGTTGAGGACGAAATTCGGGGCCAGATCGTGGAAATCTAGGCTGTAGTAGAACATTAGCCCCCGGACAAATGGGTGAAGTGGAAACCCTAGTCCACGGAGGAAGTGGGGGAGGAACACCACCCTCTCATGGGGCCCGGGGGTGGGGATGAGCTGCCCCTTATTGTGGAGCCGATGCGCGATGTCGTCGGACAAGTATCCGGCCTTCCGCAACTTTTTGATGTGCCCCTCTGTGACGGAGGAGGTCAGCCACTTGCCTCCCGCTCTGGACATAGTTGGAGAAGGTTGAGGTAGGGTGTGCGGACTTGGGCGCTGGAGCTCGAGTCTTGTGAAATGGATGAGCAAAGGAGGAAGAAGGCGTAGGTGAAAAGGTGGATCCTTATCCCCTTATATGGACGGACGAAGCTATGCGTCCCCCGCCAGCCTGGTAAAACTCGCTTATCTCCCAAGCGCCGTAATCAATGGCGCAGTTGGGTTACCCACGTCCGTATTGATGAGAATCCCGGAATAAGGGGGCACGATCTCTGCTCTAATAAGTCGTGCCAAGGACACCACCTCGCTAAACGCGCTGAGGTGGAACAGTAAAAACGATTCATATAAAGGCCTGGCTGTGGTGTGATGTCATGCCGCAGAATACGTAGCAGATCTGTGCAAAGGTTATTCTCTGTACGGTGGTATGTGGAACTTGTTTTGCAGAGCCGGACACAATCGTTGTGTTCAAAATCTTCTTTGAAGTATTCGGAGGAGGAACCCGCCTTGCAATGCCAAAGACAATATGTGCGCCGGACTCGTCATCATTGAAGCCTGGTTCAGGGGCTACTGAGGGAGTCCTGGATTAGGGGGTGTCCGGATAGTCGAACTATCACCGTTGGCCGGACTCCTGGACTATGAAGATACAATATTGAAGACTTCGTCCCGTGTCCGGATGGGACTTTCCTTGGCGTGGAAGGCAAGCTTGGCGATACGGATATGTAGATCTCCTACCATTGTAACCGACTATGTATAACCCTAACCCTATCCGGTGTCTATATAAACCGGAGGGTTTTAGTCCGTAGGACGAACAACAATCATACCATAGGCTAGCTTCTAGGGTTTAGCCTCTCTGATCTCATGGTAGATCTACTCTTGTACTACCCATATCATCAATATTAATCAAACAGGAGTAGGGTTTTACCTCCATCGAGAGGGCCCGAACCTGGGTAAAAACATCGTGTCCCTTGTCTCCTGTTACCATCCGCCTAGACGCACAGTTTGGGACCCCCTACCCGACATCCGCCGGTTTTGACACCGACACATATCGCCATAGTGCTTAGGCGAAGGCCTGCACCGGTAACTTCATCAGCACCGTCGCCACGCTGTTGTGCTGACGGAACTCTCCTTCGGCCTCAACTGGATCAAGAGCCCGAGGGACGTCACCGAGCTGAATGTGTGCAGATCGCGGAGGTGCCGTACTTTCGGTACTAGGATTGGTCGAATCATTAAGATGTACGACTACATCAACCGCGTTGTCATAATGCTTCCGCTTTCGGTCTACAAGGGTACATGGACAACACTCTCCCCTCTCGTTGCTATGGATCACCTAGATGGATCTTGCGTGTGCGTAGGATTTTTTTTAGAAATTACTGCGTTCCCCAACAGTATTGGGTGTGTTGGGACACAAGAGTCTCTTTGTTATTTGGTTGCAGGGTTGTTTGAGAGAGACCATCTTCATCCTACGCCTCCCACGGATTGATAACCTTAGGTCATCCACTTGAGGGAAATTTGCTACTGTCCTACAAAACTCTGCACTTGGCGGCCCAACAACGTCTACCAGGATAAAGTTGCATAGTAGACATCATGCCCATAGGGCACAAAGGCGCGCCTGATGACCCACAAGTATAGGGGATCAATTGTAGCTCTTTTCGATAAGTAAGAGTGTCGAACCCAACGAGGAGCAGAAGGAAATGACAAGTAGTTTTCAGTAAGCTAATGTCTGCAAATGCTGAAACGGTAAGTAGCGAGTAGTTTGATAGTAAGATAATTTGTAACGAGCAAGTAACGATAATAGTAACTAGTATGCAGCAAGGTAGCCCAATCCTTTTGAGGCAAAGTACAGGCCAAAACGGTCTCTTATGATAAGCAAAGCGTTCTTTAGGGTACATGGGAATTTCATCTAGTCAATTTCATCATTTGGTTTGATTTGTGTTCGCTACTTTGATAATTTGATTTGTGGGTGGACCGGTCCTTAGGTGCTGTTCTTACTTGAATAAACCTCCTACTTATGATTAACCCTCCCGCAAGCATCTGCAGCTACGAGAAAAGTATAAAGAATAAATGCTAACCATAGCATTAAACTTTTGGGTCCAATCGGTCCCTTACGGAATAGTGCATAAACTGGGGTTTAAGCTTTTGTTACTCTCGCAGCCCACCATCTATTTACTAATCCATAATGCATTCCCTTAGGCCCAAATATGGTGAAGTGTCATGTAGTCGACGTTCACATGACACCACTAAGGGAATCACAACATACATACTATCAAAATATCGAACACATATCAAGTTCACATGGTTACTTGCAACATGATTTCTCCCGTGACCTCAAGAACAAAAGTAACTACTCACAAATAATAAACATGCTCATGATCAGAGGAGTATTAAATAGCATCATGGATCTAAACATATAATCTTCCACCAAATTAACCATATAGTAATCAACTACAAGAGGTAATCAACACTACTAGTCACCCAGAAGCACCAATCTATAGTTCCGGAAATAAGATTGAATACACGAGATGAACTAGGGTTTGAGATGAGATGGTGCTGGTAAAGATGTTGATGGAGATTGCCCTCCCCAAGATGGGAGAGTTGTTGGTGATGATGATGATGATTTCCCCCTCTGGGAGGGAAATTCCAACGGCAGAATTGCTCCGCCGGAGGGCAAATGTGCTCCTGCCCAAGTTCCGCCTCGAGACGGCGGTGCTCCGCCCCGAAAGTCTTCTCCTCATTTTTTCTAAGTAAAAATGACTTATATACCATAAGATGGGCACCGGAGGTGGGCTGAGGAGGCCACAACCCACGAGGGCGTGCCTGGGGGGCCTGGCGCGCCCAGGTGGGTTGTGCCCACCTGCTGGCCCCCCTCTGGTAGTTACCGGCTCCAATATTTCTTAAATGATCCATCAAAAATCTCCGTGAAGTTTCAGCTCGTTTGGAGTTGTGCAGAATAGGTGGCCTGACGTAGCTTTTTCAGGTCCAGATTTCCAGCTGCCAGAATTCTCCCTCTTGGTGGGTACCTTGCAAATTATGAAAGAAAAGGCATTAGAATTACTCCAAAAAGCATTATTATGGATAAAAACATTATAAATAATAGTAAGAAAACATGATGCAAAATGGACGTATCAACTCCCCCAAGCTTAGGCCTTGCTTCTCCTCAAGCGAAAACCGAAATCAAAAAACATGTCCACATGCTTTGAGAGAGAGGTGTCGATAAAAACAAAGTATGGACATAGAAGCATCATGTTGATTATTATAACAGCAACAAATAAACATAAGACCATGTCCACATGCTTTGAGAGAGAGGTGTCGATAAAAACAAAGTATGGACATAGAAGCATCATGTTGATTATTATAACAGCAACAAATAAACATAAGACTTTTATCATAGAACTTTTATCATACACTTCCCATGAATAAGTAATAGTTCATCACATAATCGAAGTATAAAGAAAAAACTCTATTAGAAACCAACAAACTATGTTCTAAGTCAACTTTGCAACTACAATTCCTCATCTTTTCAGGAAGGGTCATGTGTCGGAGCTTTTAGGCAAGTCCACATACTCAACCATCATATAGTCTTCTATGATTGCTAACACTCGTTGCGTACAGATGAGCAAAACATTTCAACCAAACACATAGAAAGATAGGGGCTTATAGTTTCACCTCCCAACATGCTCACCTCAAGGGTGATGTCAACAATAATAACCCATGCTATCTATATTCAACTGGACATATGTGCCTAGATCTTTCCTCACCACATGATGCTTGCCAAAGGAGAAAAATAAAAAAGGAATAGAGGGAAAACTTTGACTCTTTGCATAAAAGTAAAAGATAGGCCCTTCGCAGAGGGAAGCAGAGGTTGACATGCGCTCATTTGTTTGTATGCTCAATCCCTTAATGAAAAAGAACGTCACGTTACATTGCCCCTTAAGATGACAACCTTTACTATGCAGTCTGTCGCTTTTATTCTTTGTCATCCAAGTTCGTGCAATGCTCAATTTTCTCTTACACTAAACAATCTCACACATTTAGAAGCAATTTTATTACCTTTTTGCACCAATGACAACTTACTTGAGGGATCTTGCTCAACCCCTAGGTAGGTATGGTGGACACTTGAAAAAGATTTGGGTTTAAGGGTTTTTGGATGCACAAGTAGTATCTCTACTTAGTGCGGAATTTTTGGCTAGCAAAGATAGGGAGCAAGCACCGCATGTTAAGGGATCCATGACAATATGACTTCTATGTGAATATAAACAAACATAAACTATTATGTTGTCTTCCTTGTCCAACGTCAACAGTTTTCGCATATAATATTTTGATGAGGGCTCACAATCACAAAAGATTTCTAGGATGATATATTTATATGTGAATCTTCCCTTCCCTTATTAATTCTTTCATGAGTTGCATCATTGACTAATGTTATGTTTGTCAATCTCTAATAAAATTTCTTACTTATATTTTTCCTTATGTCGTGCTATCACCTACCATAGGATTAGTATATGATCTTATTGATTTATTTCCTTTCTTTTATTTGCTTTCTTTATTTCTTTTTCTTTTCTTATTTCTTTTCTTTATTTGCAACATGAAAGTAAAGAAAGTAAAAAATCAAACTAACTTTATCATATAACTTGCACATGATTACATTGGTAGACCACTAAGAAAACTCTCAAAGAAGAAAGGATCGAACTGAACTTTATTTCATCTAAAGCAAAATATTGAACTAAGATAAGTAAAAGCAAAAAGATAGTGGGATGATACGATACCGAGGCACCTCCCCCAAGCTTGGCGGAAGCCAAGGGGAGTGCCCGTACCCGATATTTAGTTCTCTTTTGGTGGTGATGAAGAAGAGGTCTTGTCCTCGGATTTCCATGGCAGTGGTCCACCATCACAAGAGGAAGAGTGAGTCTCACGGGTCCTGCAACTAGCAGCCAAACTCATACCTTTAAACCTTGCCTCGTATTCAAAGACTTGGTTCTGGAGGTCATAGATCTGGCTTTGGAGGAAGTTGATTTGCTTGTTGAAGGTGAAGACGATGTCCTTCATGGGCTTGCTATCCACCTTGAGATCACGGGAGAGGTCCGTGATCATTAGGTGATTAGCATGGAGTCCACGCTCCACCATCCCCTTGCACCGGAAGACATCTTGCTCCACAGCTTCAAGCCTAGCCTCCATGGTTCCCGTCCCATTAGGACAGGGCACATCGCGAAGATGAAGCAGCCCCTCGTGCATCTCAATGACCTGAGGGTGCTGCACCACCTCCCACAGATATGGGTTGATGACGTTCTTGAAGAACTTGTCCTTGGAGGAGCTTGAAGCAGCCATGGTAGATGGGATCTGACAGAAAACAGCAAGGGAAAAAGAGAACACATGATTTCTTCGCGATACGGTGATTAACAGGTTCGGGAAGTATATATAGATGTTTTTATCTTGGAGGACAAGTACATGGAAGAAAAACGGAGTACAGAAGGGGTCCCAGGTGGGCACTACCCACTGGCGCGCCAGTAAGTTCGGCACGCCTCGGTGTCTTGTGCCCACCAGGGGATGCTTCCTGGAAGTTTCTTTATTTCCAAAATTTTAAAATATTCCAAAACTGATAAAAAAATATGTTTGCGGATTTTTTGGAGTCCGTTTAATTACTGTATCATGTACCTCCTTATTTTGATGATTCTGTAGTGTTCTGGAAGGACTCTTTTATGTGTTCTTCTGGTGTTAAAGTTTGGATAATATTTCTTTCAACGTTAATAGGCGTACCTGAGATATAATGCTTTATTCGTTGTCCATTGACAACCTTCGGGTTAGTACCTTCAGAATTATTTATCTTGATGGATCCAAACCGGTAAACCTCCTCGATGACATATGGGCCTTCCCATTTTGAGAGGATCTTTCCTGCAAAAAAATCTAAAAGGAAAGTTGTACAAAAGAACATGTTCTCCGACTTTAAACTCACGCTTTTGGATTCTTTTGTCATGCCATCTTTTAACTTTTTCTTTGAATAATTTTGCATTTTCATAAGCTTGGGTTCTCCATTCATCTAATGAGCTTATATCAAATAACCTCTTTTCACCAGCAAGTTTGAAATCATAGTTGAGTTCTTTAACTGCCTAGAATGCTTTATGTTCTAACTCAAGAGGCAAATGACAAGCTTTTCCATAAACCATTTTATGAGGAGACATACCCATATGATTTTTATAAGTTGTTCTATAATCCCAAAGTGTGTCATCTAATTTCTTAGACCAATTCTTCCTGGACCTATTGACAGTCTTTTGCAAAATTAATTTTATTTTTCTATTGCTAAGCTCAACTTGACCACTAGACTGAGGATGATAAGGTGATGCAATTCTATGGTTAACATCATACTTGGCAAGCATTTTACGAAAAGCACCATGAATAAAGTGTGAACCACCATCAGTCATTAAATATCTAGGGACTCCAAACCTTGGGAAAATAGCTTCCTTAAGCATTTTAATAGAGGTGTTGTGATCAGCACTACTAGTTGGAATAGCTTCTAACCATTTAGTAACAAAATCAACAGCAACCAAAATATGTGTATACCCATTAGAGGAAGGAAAAGGTCCCATGTAATCAAATCCCCAAATATCAAATGGTTCAACGGAAAGTGAATAATTCATAGGCATTTCTTGACGCTTACCGATATTACCTATTCTTTGACATTCATCACAGGATGAGACATACTTACGAGCATCCTTGAAGAGAGTAGGCCAATAAAATTTAGATTGCAATACCTTGTGAGCAGTTCTATATCCGGCATGATGCCCTCCGTATGGTTCAGAGTGACATTTCCATAGGATTTGTCCCTGTTCATGCTCAGGTACACAACGTCTAATAATACCATCTACTCCTTCTTTATAAAGATGTGGGTGATCCCAAAAGTAATGTCTTAAATCATAGAAGAATTATTTATTTTGTTGGTATGTAAAGCTAGGTGGCAAATATTTAGCAACAATATATTTAGCATAATCAGCATACCTAGGAGTACTGTTAGCAACATTTATTGCAGCTAACTGCCCATCAGGAAAACTATCATCAATAGGTAGTGGGTCATCAAGCACATTTTCAAGCCTAGACAAGTTATCAGCTACGGGGTTCTTAGCTCCTTTTCTATCAATACTATGCAAATCAAATTCTTGTAACAAGAGAACCCAACGAATGAGTCTAGGTTTAGCATCTTTCTTTTCCATAAGATATTTAATAGCAACATGGTCTGTGTGAACAGTTACTTTGGAATCAACAATATAAGGTCTAAACTTATCACAAGCAAACACCACTGCTAAAAATTCCTTTTCAGTAGTAGCATAATTCTTTGAGCACTGTCTAGAGTTTTACTAGCATAATGAATAACATTCAATTCCTTATCAACTCTTTGTCCTGGAACAGCACCAACAGCATAATCACTAGCATCACACATAATTTCAAAAGGCAAGTTCCAATCAGGTGGTTGGACAATAGGTGCAGAGGTTAAAGCTTTCTTGAGTGTTTCAAAGGCTTCTAAACAATCATCATCAAAAACAAAAGGGATATCCTTTTGCAAAAGATTAGTCAGAGGCCTAGAAATTTTAGAGAAGTCTTTAATAAACCTCCTATTGAAACCAGCATAACCTAGAAAACTATGAATACCTTTTATGTCCTTAGGATATGGCATTTTCTCAATTGCATAAACCTTAGCTTGTTCCACTTCAATACCTCTTTCAGAAATTTTATGACCCAAGACAATGGCTTCATTAACCATAAAGTGGCACTTCTCCCAATTCAAGACAAGATTTGTTTGTTCACATCACAGGAAAACTCAATCAAGATTGCTTAAACAATCATCGAAAGACTTCTCATAAACAGAAAAGTCATCCATGAAAACCTCAACAATCTTTTCACAAAAGTCAGAAAATATAGCCATCATGCATCTTTGAAAGATAGCAGGTGCATTACATAAACCAAAAGGCATCCATCTATAAGCATAAGTTCCAAAAGGAAAAGTAAAAGTGGTCTTTACTTGATCAGGTTGAGAAACAGGTATTTGTGAAAAGCCAGAATATCCATCAAGGAAGCAAAAGTGTGTGTGCTTAGATAATCTTTCAAGCATTTGATCAATAAAAGGCAAAGGGTAATGATCTTTTCTAGTTGCTTTATTTAATCTTCTAAAATCAATTACGATTCTATAGCCTGTAACAATTCTTTGTGGAATAAGTTCATTGTTATCATTAGGAACAACAGTTATACCTCCTTTCTTAGGGATACAATGAACATGACTTACCCATCTACTATCAGCTATAGGATAGATTGTACCTGCTTCCAGAAGTTTTAGTATTTCCGTTCTTACCACCTCTTTCATCTTCGGATTTAACCGACGTTGGTGATCAACAACTGGTTTAGCATCAGGTTCCATATTAATTTTGTGCCGACATAGAGTGGGACTAATGCCCTTTAAATCATCAAGAGTATATCCAATAGCAGCACGGTGCATCCTTAGAACTTTCAATTATGTTTCTTCTTCATGTTCTGAAAAGTTAACACTGGTAATAACATGATATATTTTCTTTTCATCAAGATAAGCATATTTCAAAGTGTCTGGCAATTGTTTTAATTCAAACACAGGATCACCTTTAGGTGGAGGAGGACCTCCTAGAGTTTCAATAGGAAAATTGTGTTTAAGTAGAGGACGTTGTTCAAAGAAAATCTTATCTATCTCATTTCTTTATGCATATGTAAATCATTTTCATGGTCTAGCAAGTATTTCTCTAAAGTATCAGTAGGTGGCACATCAATAGAAGCAAGACCGATTAATTCATCCTTACTAGGCAATTCTTTTTCATGATGATTTATACTAAACTTGGAAAAATTACACTCATGAGACTCATCACCAAAACTAACACCGACAATTTGTTTCTTACAATCTATCTTAGCATTAACTGTGTTAAAGAAAGGTCTATCAAAAATAATGGGACAGAAGTCATCATATGGGTATTTTATTTTCCCACAGAAGACTTCAACATCTCTAATTATCCCACAAGGTGATATGGTGTCTCTATTAGCAAGTTTAATACTAACATCTATGTCTTCTATCTCTGTAGGTGTTATGTCTTTCTTAATTTCTTCATATAAAGTGTAAGGAATAGCACTCACACTAGCACCCATGTCACATAAACCATGATAATAGCGATCTCCTATTTTAACTAAAATAACAGGCATGCCAACAACTGGTCTATGTTTATCCCTTTTATCGGGTTTAGCAATTCTAGCAGCTTCTGCACAGAAGTAAATAACATGCCCATCTATATCTTCTTCTAAGAGATCTTTAACCATAGAAACATTAGGTTCTACTCTAATTTGCTCATCTGGTTTAGGTGTTCTAACATAGCTTTTGTTAACCACAGTTGAAACTTTAGCATGTTCCTTTATCCTGACAGGAAAAGGGTGTTTCTAATATAAGTAGTAGGAACAACTGGATCAACATTATAGATTATAGTTTCTTCTTTAACTGGTACCGGTTTTTTATCATCTTTAATAGGTGGGTGATATTTAAACCACTTCTCTTTAGGGAGTTCAACATGAGTAGCAAATGATTCACAAAAGTAGGCTACTATCTCAAAGTCAAGTCCATATTTAGTGCTAAACTTTTGAAAAGCATCGGTATCCATAAAAGATTTAACACAATGGTACTTAAGCTTTATACCTGACTCATTACCTTCGTCGAGTTCCCAATATTTAGAGTTGTGTTTAATTCTTTCCATAAGATCCCACCGGAATTCAATATTTTTCTTCATAAAAGAACCAGCACAAGAAGTATACAACATGGTTTGATCATTACGAGAAAGCCGAGCATAAAAAATCTGAATAACAATTTCTCTTGAGAGCTCATGATTGGGGCATAAATATAACATTGACATAAGCCTCCACCAAGCTAGAGCAATAATTTATCCTTCACGAGGAAAAAAATTATATATATAATTCCAATCACGATGAACTAGAGGCATAAGATAATTTATTTGGTGGAACTCCAATTTTAAACGATTCCAATTCCATGATCCAATATCATCGCATAGCCTATACCATACCAATGCTTTTCCCTTCAAAGATAAAGGGAAAACCTTTTTCATCACCTCATCTCCGGGTAAACCTGCAAGCTTAAACAATCCACAAATTTGTTCCACAAATATCAAGTGCATATCAGGATGTTCGGTTCCATCTCCTACATAAGGATTAGCTAGTAGTTGTTCTATCATACCCGAAGGAATTTCATATTTATTATTTTCAGTAGGTGCAGTAGGTTGAGGGTCAATTAATTGTGGTTCCGTACGAGGTGAAGACACCATGAACAAACCCCTCAAAGGATTGTTTTCCATAGTAGCAAGTGGCAATAAATTTCAGCACACTATATAAATGTTTCCTTACAAAATTCCACTTACCAAAGGCGCTTCACTCCCCGGCAACGGCGCCAGAAAATAGCCTTGATGACCCACAAGCATAGGGGATCAATTGTAGCTCTTTTTGACAAGTAAGATTGTCGAACCCAACGAGGAGCAAAAGGAAATGACAAGTAGTTTTCAGTAAGGCAATGTCTGCAAGTGCTGGAACGGTAAGTAGCGAGTAGTTTTATAGTAAGACTATTTGTAACGAGCAAGTAACGATAATAGTAACAAGTATGAAGTAAGGTAGCCCAATCCTTTTGAGGCAGAGGACAGGCCAAAACGGTCTCTTATGATAAGCAAAGTGTTCTTGAGGGTACACGGGAATTTCATCTAGTCACTTTCATCATGTTGGTTTGATTTGTGTTCGCTACTTTGATAATTTGATATGTGGGTGGACCAGTGCTTAGGTGCTGTTCTTACTTGAATAAACCTCCTACTTATGATTAACCCTCTCGGAAGCATCCGCAACTACGAGAAAATTATTAATCATAAATTCTAAACATAGCATTAAAATTTTGGGTCCAATTGGCCCCTTACGGAATAGTGCATAAACTAGGGTTCAAGCTTCTGTCACTCTCGCAACCCACCATCTATTTACTACTCCACAATGCATTCCCTTATGCCCAAATATGGTGGCGTGTCATGTAGTCGACGTTCACATGGCACCACTAAGGGAATCACAACATACATACATACATAATATCGAACACATATCAAGTTCACATGATTACTTGCAACATGATTTCTCCCGTGACCACAAGAACAAAAGTAACTACTCACAAATAATAAACATGCTCATGATCAGAGGAGTATTAAATAGCATCATGGATCTGAACATATAATCTTCCACCAAATTAACCATATAATAATCAACTACAAGATTTAATCAACACTACTAGTCACCCACAATCACCAATCTATAGTTCCGGTAACAAGATTGAATACACGAGATGAACTAGGGTTTGAGATGAGATGGTGTTGTTGAAGATGTTGATGGAGATTGCCCTCCCCAATATGGGAGAGTTGTTGGTGATGATGATGACGATGATTCCCCACCCCCACCCACGGGAGAGAAGTTCCCCCAGGAGGACCGCTCCATCGGAGGGCAAAAGTGCTCCTGCCCAAGTTCCGCCTCGAGACGGCGGCGCTCCGCCCCGAAAGTCTTCTCCTCATTTTTCTAAGTAAAAATGACTTATATACCAGAAGGTGGGCACCGGAGGTGGGCCGAGGAGGCCATAACCCACCAGGGCGCGCCTAGGGGGCCTAGCGTGCCCAGGTGGGTTGTGCCCACCTGGTGGCCCCCCTCTGGTAGTTATTGGCTCCAATATTTCTTAAATAATCCATACAAAATCTTCGTGAAGTTTCAGCTCGTTTGGAGCTGGGCAGAATAGGTGGCCTGACGTAGATTTTTCAGGTCCATATTTCCAGCTGCCAGAATTCTCCCTCTTGGTGTGTACCTTGCAAATTATGAGAGAAAAGGCATTAGAATTACTCCGAAAAGCATTATTATGGATACAAATATTATAAATAACAGTAAGAAAACATGATGCAAAATGGACGTATCAACGCCCACCCCCTGGGCGCGCCCCTGTGGCTTGTGGGGCCCCTGGCCAGCCTTTGTGGCCCATCTTCCACTATATGATGCCATTTGCCCTAGAAGAAATATGGAGAGGACTTTCAGGACGAAGCGCCGCCGTCTCGAGGCGGAACCTGGCAGGAGCACTTTTGCTCTTCAGCGGAGCGATTCCGCCAAGGATACTTCCCTACGGGAGGGGGAAATCGAAGCCACCGACATTAGCAACAGGCCTCTCATCGTGGGAGGGTCAATCTTCATCAACATCTTCACCAACACCATCTCAGCTCAACCCGTAGGTCATCTCTTATATTCAATCTTTGTCTCAAAACCTCATATTGGTACCTCTGGGTTGCTAGTAGTGTTGATTACATCTTGTAGTTGATCCTAGTTGGTTTATTTGGTGGAAGATTATATGTCCATATCCATGATGCTATTAAATAACCCTTTGATATTGGACATGAATATGATTTGTGAGTAGTTCCTTTTGTTCTTGAGGACATGGGAGAAGTCTTGTCATAAGTAATCATGTGAGTTTGGTATTCGTTCGATATTTTTATGATATTATGTTGTTGCTTATTTTAGTGGTGTCATTTGAACGTCGACTACAGGACACTTCATCATATTTGGGCATAAGGGAAGACACCGTGGAGTAGTAATTAGATGATGGGTTGCTTGAGTGACAGAAGCTTAAACCCTAGATTATGCGCTATTCCGTAAGGGGCTAATTTGGATCCATATATTCCATGATGTGATTAGATTTAGTTGCGGATGCTTGCAAGAGTGGTTAATCATAAGTGGGAGGCATGTTAAAGTAAGAACAGCACCCAAGCATCTACTAGTACAGCGAGCTGCTATACAAACGGTTTTTGACCCCTTTCCACGATGGCATTGTGAACTGTCGCCTAGTGAGTGTGGAAGATAGGGGGTCTGTTGGGGATATTACTACTGGGCGTAAACCGGCCAGGACAGGCCGGGTTAACTTCGTCAGTAGTTGAGTATGTTAAACCCCAAGTAGGCAGATGAGGGCTCAAGGCCCATAGCCGGTTCAAGGCCTGTGGCAAGTAAACCGCGTCGATATGTAACTTGTATTGTAAGTTAGGAATAGTGGAGACCGAGCCGGATACATCTATGAACCGGCTTCGGGACTCTATAAACCGATGGGCGCCACCCATGTATATAAGGGGACGACCCGGCGGCGGTTCAGGGACAACAGACAACAACTCGAGACTTAGGCGAAGCTTGTTTGCTCCCTAGTCATCGAAACCCCATCAATTCCATCACAACTAGACGTAGGCTTTTACCTTCATCGAAGGGGCCAAACTAGTATAAACTCTCTTGCGTCCTTGTGTCCGATTTAACCCCTTCAAGCTAGCCCATATCGATGGCTCCACGACTAAGTCCTTTCATGAGGACATCTGCCATGACAAAACCACGACAGTTGGCGCCCACCGTGGGGCTATCGCACGATGGTTTCAAGTTCTTGGAGGGCAACTTCGAAGGACTCAAGGGTTCTGGCTGTGGCCGGATGACCAAGAGTCGTCGTGGCAAGCTCTACATCGACGATGCAGGGTGGGGCCCCGAGCCCGGCTCGATTGAGTACGGGTACCGGGTCCCCTTTGGTGGCATACACGTCTTCATCGGCAAGATCGGTGAACCGGGCCCTAAGCCGGACATCTGCACCGACCTCGTCGAAACGGCTCAGCGTGCACGGTCTGCCCAGGTTAAACCGGCCGTGAAGCGTGCCTTCGTGGGAGTCATCCACGGAGGGGAATATGAGGATGGATCGGAATCTGGTAGCGAGACCGTTGTTTATTCCGACGACGAGTCCTCAACCGGAGAAACCTAATCGTTATATCAGTTACAAGACGGCCGGATTGGGGGATGTTCGGATGGCGACAGTATTCCGGACCCCTCTGATCTGCCCAACCGGGTTGGAATATTAATGGCCGGTACACAGGCGGCGATCCACTCTTCGACCGCAGCAGCAATGATCTCCGGGTCAGCAGCGGCGACGGCTGCCGGGGCAGGAGGCCCTGTGCACCCACCGGCTCAAGTTTTATCTGATCTGTTTGATGCGTTGGCTGTGCTTATGGCAGAGGCTAACCCGGCAGATCAGGACACCCACAACGCGGAAGTTGCAAGGGTGAGGGAACAGATCACTCAGGCCAAGGCCGACCTAGCAGCCGAGAACGACAGGATGGTCGCAGAGCGGGCCGCTTTGGATGCGTAGGCCTATAGGCTTATGCTGGATCATACCGCGTCGCATGAAGTCCTGAAGAGGAAGCACCGGTCTCGCTTGCCTCCGGTTTTCGAAGCCAGAAATCTCTTTAATACCCCAGGAGCAGGAACTAGTAACCCGCCGGTGATAAACCGGGCGGAGGCACCTGGGCCGGGCGTGCAGGTTCAGCCTCGCCTGATGGAGCCGCCTTGACAAAACAATACCGTGCATCAGCCTGTCCCGACACCTCCGGGTCATTATTCCAATCCAATGGACAATCTTGTCGCCGCCGCTTCACGGCTGGAGGCCATCCCGATTGAAGGTGATTCTCCGCAGGCGGTGGAGACGCGTCGGGTTAAGGAGCTTCTTCGGACAGCCTTGATTCAACAGGAAGCATATTCATACAGCCGTGACCGAATTCATTCCACCCCCCGTCCAAGTCGGAGCTACAGCAGGCGTATGGGTGAACCAGCCGTTTCAAGCAATGCACGGAACCGTGAAGTGCCCCGTGGCAATAACTCGACAGGTGGTATTGGTGATGCTCAGGAAGTGGTGGACCAGGCCCGGGCGCGCAGGGAGGCCGAGTTAGCGGCGCAACATGAGGCTCGTCAGCTTACGCCGGTTCGTCCAACCACCTCGGTCGAGCCAGGGTTACTTCCAGTTCTTTGGGAGTGCCCTGTCTTGTCCCCGCTTTACGCAATGTGAGCCTGCCCAAGGATTTCAAG
Organism: Aegilops bicornis; assembly: GCA_021605145.1. Taxonomy (NCBI): domain Eukaryota; kingdom Viridiplantae; phylum Streptophyta; class Magnoliopsida; order Poales; family Poaceae; genus Aegilops; species Aegilops bicornis. The sequence goes on along the minus strand of CM038673.1, from coordinate 368,924,472 downwards.
GGCCCGCGCAAGGTGCCAAATTACACTGCCGATTTGTCTCCATAAACATGGGTGGAGAGCTATGAGATGGCCATGGAGATGCTTGATGTGGATGAGGTGGCGTGTGAAGTATTTCACCATGATGCTTGAAGGGACAGCCCGTACTTGGTTAAAGAGCTTACCGGCCAATTCTATCAGTTCATGGGCCCAGTTGCGAGCCCGGTTTATCCAGAATTTCAAGGACACATGTAAGCAGCCCATGTCGATAGTGGACTTAGTGGCCTGTGTCTAGGAGGAAGGAGAGTCAACAACCCGCTGGGTGCGCCGGGTCTCGAAATTCTGCACTCATCGTATCAGATCAACGCCCGATTCATGGTTATAACCTTGGAAGGCAACTGCCGGTTTAAGCCTCTGAAGTTGAAATTGGGACGGATGAAGTGCCATTGTAACAATATGGGGACCCTCATGGTTGCGTTAGTGAAGTATGCTGATTCTGATAGTACCAAGGATCCCGAGTCTGATGATGACAAGACATGGAAGGGAAAGAAGAGCAGCAACTCCAAAGGGCAGCAACACAACACGACAGGTCATGGAAACGGAGGCAAGCGTAAAGCGGATAGCAGCATGGACTTTGTGGCTAATACTAGCGCGCGGGACAAGGGCCATCGACGAAAGGGTAAACCATCGAATCGTGGTGGAGCTCCAAGTCCTAACCCGGACCGCCTGACCTATCTGTTAAACCAGCCCTGTCCAAAGCACGGGGCGAAGGAGATGCCAGCCAACCACCTTTGGAAGGATTGTTACATTATGCAGGAGTTCAAGAATTCTAATGCTTTCCGATATGATCACGGATCAGGTGGTGGCTCAGGATCCGGATTTCATGGGCCGGGTCACGGTGGAGGAAATTCCGGTTCAGGCTTCAATGATAATCTGGGTGGACATAACAATCAAAATAATCAGAATAGCCAGGGTGGTTACAACCAGCAGCAGCAGTCGGGTTATCAGAGCAATTTGAAGCAGTTGAATAGCGGGCAATATCATGTCTTCACCACTAGCTTGGATAAGAGAGACCAGAAGCATCACAAGCGAGCGGTGAATTCTGTTGAACCGGCCGTGCCTCGTTATTTACGTTGGTCCGAACAACCGATCGTATGGAGCAGAGAGGATCACCCTCCCCGGGTTGACCATCCGGGTCAGCTAGCGTTGGTGGTGGCACCTCAGGTGGGAGGTTATAAATTCACCAAGGTGCTCATGGATGGAGGGAGCATTAATATCCTATATTATGAGACTTTCCGCCGTATGGGGCTAACAGACAAAAATCTTAAACCATCCAATACGGTATTCCATGGTGTGGTACCTGGTAAGTCAGCATATCCTGTTGGCAAGATAGCTCTGGAAGTGGCCTTTGGAGACGATCATGATTCCATGTCAGAGACATTGACTTTTGAAGTGGTGAAGATCCGGAGCCCATATCACGCCCTATTTGGGCGGCCGGCCTATGCCAAATTTATGGCACGACCCTATTATATTTATTTGCAGCTCAAGATGTCGGGTCACAAAGGAACAATAACTGTTCATGGAAGTCGCAAGATTGCTTTGGAGTGTGAAGAAGGTGATGCGACCTATGCAGAGTCGGTTTGTGCCACGGAAGAGTTGAAATACTACAAGGATAATGTTGATCCGGCGGACATGACTCCATTGAAGAAGCCAACTACAGAGCATGATCCGGCCTTAAAGTTCAAATCGGTAGCTGAGACTAAGCTTGTTGACTTCGTACTCAGCGATTCATCCAAGCAGTTCAGTATAAGTACCAACTTGGATCCGAAATAGGAAAGCGCGCTCATCGAGTTCATCCGTGAGAATCGGGACATTTTGGCATGGAAGCCTTCTGACATGCCAGGTGTACCGAGGGAACTCACGAAGCACACTCTTAATGTCGATCCTAAGTACAAATCAGTGAAACAGTTTCTCCACCGGTTTAACGAAGAAAGGCGCAAAGCTATTGGAGAGGAGGTGGCCAGGCTCTTAGCGGCTGGCTTTATTGTTGAAGTTTTCCATCCTGAATGGCTGGCTAATCCGGTGCTGGTCCTTAATAAAAACGGCACTTGGCGCGTGTGTGTGGATTACACAGACCTTAACAAGGCTTGTCCAGCAGATACTTTTGCCCTCCCCTGCATCGATCATATTATTGATGCTACTGTGGGTTGTGAGCGTCTGAGTTTTCTCGATGCATATTCTGGTTATCATCAGATCAAGATGGCAGTTAAGGACCAGGAGAAGACGGCGTTCATAACTCCCTTTGGAGCCTTCTGCTATGTATCTATGCCCTTTGGGCTCAAGAGTGCCCAGGCAACTTATCAACGGTGTGTATAGAATTGCCTTCATAAGCAAATCAGCCGTAATGTACATGCCTATGTGGATGATATTGTGGATAAGTCAAGGGAGAAGGAGACTCTGTTTGACGATTTGAAGGAAACCTTTGATAACCTGCGGACATACAAGATGATGCTCAACCCGGCCAAGTGTGTTTTTGGTGTACCGGCAGGCAAGTTATTGGGTTTTCTGGTATCCAACAGGGGAATTGAGGCTAATCCAGAGAAGATCACAGCTATCACCTCCCTGGCTAAACCGAAGTGTATCAATGACTTTCAACGCTTGGCAGGCTGGATTGCCGCGTTGAGCCGGTTTATCAGCCGCCTCGGTGAGAAGGCGATCCCTTTGTATCAGATGATGAAGAAAACAGATCAATTTGTCTGGAGTTCGGCTGCTGATAAAGCGTTTGAGGATTTAAAGCGGCAGCTAGCCAATCCGCCTGTTCTTGCTGCTCCGATTGACAAGGAACCATTGCTACTATATGTGGCAGCTAATGCTCGTGCGGTCAGCGTAGCTATTGTGGTGGAGCGCAAAGAGGCGGGCAAGGAATATCCGGTTCAGCGTCCGGTTTACTATATCAGCGAGGTGCTTATTGAGTCCAAGCAAAGGTAACCGCATTGGCAGAAGCTGGTGTATGGAGTTTTCATAGCAAGCCGGAAGCTTAAACAATACTTCCAGGGACATCCCATTACAGTGGTCAGCTCTGCTCCTTTGGGAGATATAATTCAGAACTGGGAGGCAACTGGCCGAATTGCCAAGTGGTATATAGAGCTTGGGCCGCATGGATTGAAATACGTGCCTCGGACGGCGGCCAATTCTCAAGCACTTGTAGATTTCATCAATGATTGGACGGAACTACAAGCACCTGAAGAAAAACCGGATCACACCTATTGGACTATTCATTTTGATGGGTCCAGGAAATTGGAGGGCTCGGGGGCTGGAGTAGTGTTAACTTCCCCACGAGGTGATAAGTTTTGTTACGTTCTCCGCTTAATGTTCCCTTGTACTAACAATGCAAATGAGTATTAAGCTTTACTCCATGGTCTCCGGATGGCTAAGGAGATGAATCTCAGCCGAGTTAAGTGCTTCGTGACTCTACACGGTGGCTCAACAAGTATCTGGCACTTGGGATTCCAAGGATCCGCTCATGGCAGCATATCGTCGTGAGGTGGATATTGTTGCAGGTCACTTCAAAGGATATCAGGTGGATCACGTGGACAGACGGAAGAACAAAGCGGCGGACGCTTTAAGCCGGCTGGGTTCTCAACATAAACCGGTCCCGTCTAATGTCTTCTTGGATGTTTTGCATAACCCGTCTGTCAAGCTCCCTGGTGAAGAGGATTTGGCTATTCCTGATCCGGAGGCTCAGTTGGTGGCGGCTCTGCATGTCATTCCGGATTAGACGGTTCCTTATCTTGCGTACATGAACCGGGCGAAGTTACTGGAGGATGATACTCCGCCAGGCAGATAGTCCGCGATCCAAGTCCAAGACTATTGTCAATGGCGAAGTTGCATCATTGCAAAGGTGTCGGGCGTTTCAACGCTGTGTGTCTCCTGAGGAAGGCTGTGAAATCTTGCGCGAAATCCATGAAGGGGACTGTGGTCACCATGTCGGTTCAAAGTCTTTGGTGGCTAAGGTGTTTCGTCACGGCTTCTATTGGTTGACTGCTCATGCTGATGCGGAGGACCTGGTTAGGCGATGTGATGGCTGTCAGAAGTTCTCAAGACGCGCTCATGTACCGGCTCAAGAATTGAGGATGATTCCAATTACTTGGTTGTTTGCAACTTGGGGTCTGGATATGGTTGGGCCTTTCAAAAGGTCCAAGGACAAGAAGACCCACCTTTTGGTGGCGGTTGACAAGTTTACAAAGTGGGTGGAGGCGGAGCCCGTTAGCAAGTGTGATGCAGCCACGGCGGTTCAATTCATCAAAAAGGTGATTTTCCGGTTTGTCTTTCCACACAGCATCATTACTGATAATGGTACCAACCTGTCCAAGGGTGCTATGAAGGAGTTCTGTGAACGTGAGCACATCCGGCTTGACGTTTCATCAGTGGCTCACCCACAGTCCAATGGCCAAGCAGAGAGGGCTAACCAAGAGATCTTACGAGGCATCAAACCCCGGCTTGTGGTTCCTTTGCAGCGGACGCCGAGTTGTTGGGTTGAGGAGTTACCATCTGTATTATGGAGCATCAATACTACGCCCAACAGATCGACATGATACACACCGTTCTTCATGGTCTACGGAGCGGAGGCGGTTCTCCCCAGTGATATCCGTCATGATTCACCTTGTGTAGCAGCTTATGTTGAAGCGGACAATGAGGTAGCACGACAAGATGCTTTGGACCTATTGGACGAGGAGCGTGACATCGCAGCTGCCCATTCGGCGATTTACCAGTAGGATCTTCGTTGCTATCACAGTCGCCGAGTTAGAACCAGAACCTTTCAAGAAGGAGATTTGGTGCTCCGGCTCATCCAAGACCAGACTGATATGCACAAGCTATCCCCACCTTGGGAGGGACCTTTCGTGGTCGACAAGAATCGAACAACGGGTCATACTATCTGGTCGATATTCGAGAACATAAAGACTCACGTACATCGTGAGGAGGAGACCAATGTGTCGTGGAACATAGCTCATCTTCGGCCTTACTATACTTGGAGCCATAGGCTCTACTTATGTACATATTATGACAATGTATATATTATAATCAATACAATAAACCGGAGCCTTAGCTAAAGCGGGGTCTCTGTTATTTTTACATCATGTGTGGTTACACGGAGTTTTTGTCTTAAAGCGGCCTCCGGTTTACCCCTTGAGTTAGCTCTTTCAAAAAGCTTTATATCATATCACTTGGGGGCTTGGTCGTGTCCGAACAAATGCAACACCTTTTGATAGGCGAAAGCCACAGAATCACTTGGGAACTTGGTCAAGTCTGAACCAGTCACGCCTCTTGGTCGGCCTAAGGCCACAGAATCACTTGGGGGCTTTGGTCGAACCTAACCATCGCTACACCTCTTGATCGGCGTAATGCCACTGCATCATTTGGGGACCTGGCTGACTTGAACCATAGCTACGCCTATCGGGGGCTTGGTCGTGTCCGACCAAGGTAATGCCACTTGATCGGCTCAACAGCCTCTTTTTGCAAATGATTCTATCTTTGTCTTTGCTTGAAATTCATTTATCTTTGCATATTTCTCTTGTTGTGTTTTTAAACCGACAATTATTAAACCGTGGTCGACTGTCAGTTGGCAGAACACGGTCTATTCTTAATCCGGAGACTCTTTGCCCGGTTTGATTTTTTGTTAACATCCTATTATGGAATAACTCCGGTGTTCATCATAACCCGGAACGGTTTACCTGGTAAACCGACCTTATATACACAGGAGTTGTTTTTCTCCTCCAGCAGAGTGGGTTTCTTAAAACTCCGTTTCAAGATTGGCACCGCCAACTACATGCCCTACGATGGCAGGTCTCATATATTTCCATATTTGATTATATGTTTAAATCTAAGATATTATCTTTGATTTCATATACATAGATATGTGACCCGCCTGGTGATACAACCACGGCGGCGGTTAAAGCCTTTTGGCTGCAGACAATAGTTTACGATTGATGATTCAACGAAAGCATAAGTTGCAATAAGTATGCACGAAGGCATATCAAAACCAAGTGTGGCAGCTAGTCTATTACAAGGCAACACGGTGCCCAGATAAGATAATTGTTTTCTGCGTAACATAAAGGAGTAGTAATTTAAACCGGCTTCCGGTTCATGCTTGGCCGCCAGCTTGGCCTGATGGTTGCGGGTCATCCTGTGCCGCTTCAACCTCTGCTTCCCTACCCAGCGGCTAGAAATCAGCAGTTGTCCAGTCGATTCCCATTAATGCTTGAAAGACAGCTTCACCATTGATCAGAAACGACGGTTCAATGTCAGGAGCGTAAGTATGCTTACGGATTGGAGGCATAAGGTTCTCCGCTTCAGGAATTGGTGCAGCCACTCGTTTGTTTTGACCATCGTATTGAGCTTGATAGTGAGACAAATCTGCCTCTTCAACCAATTGACAAGCCGTAGGCGCGACTTCCGGTTTATAGCTCGGAGATCTTCTTCGTTGAATTATGTCCCGTCTTCCTTCAAACTTGGGAAGCCCTGGGCCGCTTCAACAGGATCAAAATCCAGCACCCATGCTTTTGCCCGGATTAAGGCGTTTATAGCACCGGTTCTAGCAGCATATTTCTTTAACTCTTCAACCCGGGCAGGAAGCATTTACAACCTTTTAATAGTGTCCTGGATCAAGGTCAGCGCCGGGTTGTTGTGAGAAGCAATACAGATGATCCTTTTTGCGCATCAAGATACAAATTGTTCTATCAATGTATAGGCGGCTTTCAATTTCTTCCGCACATCTGATCCCAAGTGACCAATACGTGTCCCTGTATCATTCAATGGGTGAGTAAACCGGCAGTTACATGAGAAGGCCTCATTACATTAGAAATAAAGAAGGCTTACCAAAGACAGCAGCGGTCATGGCATGCACTTGCCGTTTTACACTGGTCAATTCATCCACCACCGGTTTGAGTGCAGCCTCGGCCTTCTCTGCTCCTTGAGTTAAAGCGGCTTTTTCAGTGGCCCAATCCGCCCGCTCCTTGTTGAAACCCTCTTTAAGCTTTTCCATGACACTTAAAGCGCTGGTTAATTCATTTTTGAATTGGAGGTTTCAGCTTGCTGGGACTTCAGATTTTCTTGCAGATCGGCGATTTGACTTTCTTTCTTGCTCAGATCAGCCTACATACAGATAATCATTTGATAAAAATTACGGTGCAGAGTTGAAGTACCAACCACATAACAAGTTATGCCCTCGATACTCGGGGACAAATGCATATTTGCTTTTCATTATACAATTTCTATATAAGTCCCAAGCTCAATACAAGTATTCAACTTGGCACTTGGGGGCTAATGCCTATTTGCTTTGTCCTTGAGTGACACGGGAATTCTTACTATATAAAGGCCCGGTTTAACTGCTTTAAGTTGAACCGGCTGCGTTCAAGTTCACATTGGAAAGTCCCGGTTTAAGTTGATATCTTAAAACCGTCACTTGGGGGCTATTGGAGTTGACAGATTGAAATATACAAGCAGAAAGTCATATGGAATTTACCTCATATTTGTCTTTCATCATATTTACCAGACCGGCCTCATAATCACGGCTGGTGTATAGCCGATTCAGATAGCCGGAATGAAGATCTTGGGTGTTCGTGAGCGGCATAAGTGGCCAAATCGGCATTCCATTTGCCTTTGCCAAATGCAGCAAATTCATCTTTGGCAGTGTGCTTAGATAAAGCAACAGGATTGCCTGGCTCGGAACGACCAACGCCAGTAATAACAACATCATCACCTTTGGCTTCACCGGTCCGCACTGGGGTCGCCGGTTTATCAGTATGCCTTGATGGGCTCGCTGTTTTGTCAGTCTGGACAGGACTTGTGGGCTGATTAAAAGGGCCCGTGGCATCAACATGTGCCTCTTCAGCAGTAACATCATGATCTTGCGATGGTGGGTCGTTCAGCACATCGTCGTGGATGTGTTCTTCGGGATCTGGTACTTTTCCGGTTCAGGAGCGTCGTTTACTTCTGGCGCTTTCTCCAGGCGAGCTTTCTTGCTTGGCCTAGGCTTGGCCCTGAAAGGAAAAAGACGGATCAGTCCAGTGAATATTGAAAGTGATATATCAAACAACATTATAAGGAATAAGGCTCACCCAAGCACCGTTTTGAGTGGTGGGAGCTGGGTGGCTGACGACTTGCCGGAAGAAGAATGAGAAGTGCCCTGAGAATCGGAGTCAGATGGATTAAGAGTTTGATGAAAACAACCCGCTTTAGGATAAGAATTGACGAAACAGTTAGAGACCTCTGAACGGCGTTTCCGAACCGGACTATTCGGTAAACCGGCGGAGGTAACTACCTGGCCGCTGTGTCGGGTTGTGCAGCGAGCTTCATGTTGTTGTGTCTTCATAAGAAAGTTTCGGTCCAAATAAGCAAGAGGATGAGAAAATTTAACTTTCTGGTTTGAAGGCAAAGGGTTCGAATCGGAAGAAAGAGTGATTACCTCTACAACATCAGCGTGACTGACTTCAGCGTCATCCTGGCAATAATCATTATCAATAAGGCGTGTGAAAAATAAACCAAGTGAGTCAAGCTCTACCTCAAGGTCCAGATTACCCACATCATCGTCAGCTGGTGGATCGGAGGATGCAGTGGTTCTCTTCCTATTGGCCGGTTTCTTCACAACTATGGTTTTGGGTCGGGTTGTTTTCTCCGGTTTCTCTTGTGGAGGCTTCTTGCTCCAAAATGGATCATCACCCTGTTTGAAAGATGTTAATGTCAACTAAGGGTGCTTAAACATAGTCAGATTTCATGAAAACATAAGATATGAGTCTTACTGGTGGTTTGTTAATGGTACAAAAGGAGGCAGGCGGTTTGAGAGCAAGCAGCTTCCGGTTCATTAAATATCTTCATCACAGCCTCAGTAACCTCATCATCTGTCAGCTGGATATCAATATGCCGGAGAGGGTCTTTTACATCTCCCTGTATTTGCACATCAAACCGGGCGCTTGAGCTTAAGGGCAATATACTCCAAGATGTCCAGCAGCGAGCAAGGTCAACTCCTGTCAACCCGTTAGCCATGAAGGCCATGAGCTTGGATAATTGAGGAGCATATTTGCTTCTCTCCTTAGCAGTCAGTCTCTGAGGGAAGGGATGTGTGTTGCTTAGTCGCTCCGGACGATAACCCGGCAAGGGATTTTCTCCATCAGGAGAGGTATCTTTGCAGTAAAACCATGTTGAATTCCACTCCTTGGGATGGCTGTGCAGTTTGGCATGAGGGTAAGTGACCTCTTTCCTCTTTTGAATCGCCATACACCTAACTCGGTATTGGGACCGTCAGTAAATTCGGTGCGGCGGTTCAGATGGAAGCAATCTCTAAATAATTCAACTGTGTGCTCCTCTTGAAAGAACACCTCACAGAGCACTTGAAAGTGACAAATGTTGGTTACGGAGTTGGGGCCAATATCTTGTGGACCCAGTTGGAAGTTGGCCAAGACATCCCCATAAAACTTTGAACCGGGCGGACTGAAGCCCCGCGCTAGATTGTCAACAAAAACAACAACCTCTCCATCTTCGGGTTCTGGAGGACATTCCGGGCCAGGGACCCTCCAGTGAACGACATCTTTTTTGCCTAAAGTGCCGGTTTGGACTAGGTTATTCAGTTGAGTCTCGGTCACTCGAGAAGGGACCCAGTTGCACTCATACACTTGCTTGGCCATGGTGCAATCTGCAAAGCAGTAATACCGGTTCAAGAATATGTTGGAAGGATATACATTGATGCATTCATTGCTAAACCGGAAGCAGTTACTTAAAAACTGGAGTTCTGCAACGTGGCAATACTTAGCTAGGGAATCCTCGCGGTTCAACAAGGGGACTAATGGTATATACCGAGTTATCAATTTTTCTACAAAGTTAAACCGACTGGTCTAAAATATTGAAGAGTCAAGATTGCGGATGAGTAGGTGTGCGAAAACAGGTTTCACAAAATTACATCACAGTTTTGGATCTGGAACATGTTCAGAAAAAGAGATAAATATTCAAGGTCCAAAAGGGAGCAGATGATGAATCAATGAGCAAGGATACAGAGAGATCTATGGTCTTGATATGCGCAAGTGAAAACGGATGATAAAAACTACCGCTACGCAGAACAAAGATTTACAGACTCGTCTAAAGTTTATCATATGAACAGGAAGCAAGTGATGAACGCTGAAGAACATGGAAACCCTAGAACAGATCTATGATGAAAAAGATAGAAGACTTACCAGAGCCGAGGAAGAAATGGAAGATCGCCGCGATGCTCTGGTGTATTCAGGGTGATGCAGCGGCCAAGGGTGGTGCATAAGTCGACGGCGGCGGTGGAGCTCAAGCGGGAGACGCGAGGAAGACGGGCGAAGGCACGAAGGGGAAAAATAAATGACCCTTCGGTCTTATTTATAAAGCAAGGGACATGTGTCAGGCGCGAAAATCAAGGGGCCGCGAGTTTGCAAACGGAGCTGTCGCCTCGATTGTCGCAGATCTATTAAACAAAAAAGGTATCATGGATAGTTTTTATGACACGTGACGTCACGCTGGTTTACGACGACCAGAGAAGATGACATCATGGTGGTTCACCAAAATACACAAAGATGCTGAAGATGAAGTTTTTGCTAAGGATTGACATGAACCTGTTCAAATCAATCTGGGGCCTAATGTTGGGGATATTACTACTGGGCGTAAACCGGCCAGGACAGGCCGGGTTAACTTCGTCAAGAGTTGAGTATGTTAAAGCCCAAGTAGGCGGATGAGGGCTCAAGGCCCATAGCGGTTCAAGGCCCCAGTAGTAAACCGGCCAAGATGTAACTTATATTGTAAGTTAGGAATAGTGGAGACCGAGCCGGATACATCTATGAACCGGCGTCGGGACTCTATAAACCGACGGGCGCCACCCATGTATATAAGGGACGACCGGCAAATGTTCGTGGATAATGCATAACAACTCGAGACTTAGGGGAAGCTTGTTTGCTCCCTAGTCATGGAAACCCCATCAATTCCATCACAACTAGACGTAGGCTTTTACCTTCATCGAACGGGCCGAACTAGTATAAACTCTCTTGTGTCCTTGTGTCCGTTTTAACCCCTTCAAGCTAACCCGTAGCGATGGCTCCACGACTAAGTCCTTTCATGAGGGCATCTGCCGTGACAAAACCACGACAGGGTCCTTCCCACACGACCCAGAAATCATCGGGGATAGCCCCTCCGGTCACACACACTGGGCAAAATGAGATCATGTGCGACGGGCGAGCGATCAAATACAATTATATAGGCCCAATCGGTTCCGGTCGTAAGTACATCCCACAAGTCAGTCCTAGACAAACATTTACGTTTGTATGTACATTCCACACAGTCAATTCAAGAAAGATGTTTCCATTCTTATGTACATCCCACACAATCAATCCAAGAAGTACATTTCCGTTCGTATGTGCATCCCACATAGTCAATCGAGGGAAAATGTTTTTGTTCGTATATACATCCCACACAGTTTCATGTATAGCCTCGTGTGTCATAGGTGTAACGATCACACACGCTCTGTCTCGGTTAACCGTTTGCTTTTATTCAACTACATCACACACGATTTGATAAAGAAAACCTTACACTTGGGGGCCCAACACCTTCCTAGTTCAGAGGAAGCATGTAACGGCTCTGTAAAGAAAACAGGTTGTGGGCCTAAAGTGAGTTTGAAGAGAGTCGGGTTGCGCGGCTTCCAGTTGGGTTTCATCCCATATTTACATTAGGTTTTCAAATTTTGATTTAATTTGAACAAAATATGAATGGCTCAAAATAATAAAATTTCATTTCCAAAAAATCAAAAAGGACTCACAAAAATATTAGGAAAAATATTTATAGCCCAAATGCAGTTTTGTAGCTTCACTATTTCGCAATAGGACTTAATATGAGTATTTAAATAACTCTCTATTATCAATTCACGGTTTATTAAATACCAAAATTAATTCATATGTACTCCATGGTGCATAAATTATGTGATGCATATGAAGGGTATGTTAAAATCCAAACTTAAAATTTTGAGCTCGCTCAAGATTTGGATTGGCCAGCAAAAGGTATGGGTGGTTTTCTGGAAGATGCTCCTCTCACTCCCAAGTAGCTTCCTCCTCTATGGGGTTATTCCACTGAACGTTGCAAAACTTGATTGTCATGGTACGAGGAAACCTCTCTGCTGTCTCTAGAATCTTGACATGCTTCTCCTCATACGTAGGATCATTCTCCAACTGAACTTCCTCGAGTGGCACGATATCTCTCAAGGGTGTCTCTGCCATCTCTGGGTGGCACTTCTTCGAATGGGATACAAGGAACTCATAAGGCACTCCTGGCAAAACTTCAAGTAACTACAACTGATATGCAACTTCGCCTTTGTGTGCAACAATCTTGTATATATAGTCCCACAAAACTTGGTGCTACCCCTCCCTTGATTCCAATATTCACTCAGCGTAATGGTGAGACTCTGAGATATACCATGTATCCAATCTCATAAGTTACTTTTGTGTGTTTATCATGGGCATAGCTATTCCGTATGGATTGTGCTATCTTGAATCGGTCTCAAATCAACCTAACCTTCTCGTTGATCATATCTAGTTTGAACAAACTTTTTTGTCCTACGCCATTCCGTAGCAATGGTGTTCTGCACTTCCCTCCGTACAAGGCTTCAAATGGTCCCATGTCCTCCACTCTAGTGATAATTTCATCCCACAAAAACGCAACCTATTGCCTGAACTTTGCCGTGGAGCGGAACCACCCCTCGCACACGTTGCACAACTATGTGGCAAACTCAACATGTGGCGCACTAGCCATGGCAACCAGCGCATCTCCCTCTCGTGGCCGGGTGTCGCGGAGATGGAGGATCCCGTGGCAACAGTGGGGGGAGATGGATGCTCCCATGGCACCAGGCGGGATGTATCTGGCGCCTCGGGCTCCAGTCCCCATGAACAAGGTCGTCCTTTGAGGAGTCGAAGTCCGAGAACTCAATCATAGTCATGATGCCGCTCTCCGATCTCGTAGCGAATGTGTGCCTCCTCGAGGAGGAGCGCATCCTCGAGTGCGTCGGCCCAGCTCAGACTAACGCAGAGGAGGTGGCACAGCTCTCAACTGTTGCTCGAAGCACCGAACCCTACGCCTACCTTGACTACCTCAATCTGGACGAGGATAAGGAGGACGACGACTAGGTAGTAGTGGTAGTAGTAGTAGCAATATCGAATGGCAACATCACATATTTTAAAAACGTTTCTTAACAACATTCTAAATTGCAAAATATATCTGATGCGATGCATCTTGACATGTAAATATATGCAATCTACTAGTTCCCAACTAATATAGTTTATCTCTTTTAGAAAATGAGTCATCAAAAGACGTACACATGCAAGAGCATCTAAAGCAGGATGCCTCTCTCAAATGCCCAGGCGGGTGGACCGGTCACTAACCAGTCAAAAAACTGACCGGCCCGGACTCCTCAAACCGGTCTCAAGCGCACGGGCTATCTGGCGCCCCACATATCCAACCCAAATGTAGGGTGGTTATGGGGCACACCCAGGCGCATCCGCCACAGCATCCCGGCCCACCTTCGACCCCACGACCTTTCCATAAAAAACCCCAATCCGTCCCCTCTCCGAACCCTAGCTCACTCACTCTCCTCTCTCGCTCTGTCCCCTCCTCTCCCCTCTACGATTTCGATCAAATCCGGTGACCTATCAAGCTTCGACCTTCACATCGAGGAGGAGCTGACCCTCCGCATTGCCTTGGAGCGGTCAGAGGTAGACACCAAGGGTAGCTCCGGATCTGCACTGTCGCCGCTCTCACGCCGACGAAGCGCTGACGCCGGAGCTGGCCCCTCTTGGCCCGCGCACAACTCCGCCAGGGTAGCTCAGTCCACTCCACCCCCGCGTCGTCCCCTCACCTCGATGGCTGCTCCTCCAGGCGGGCACTGGTTGGTGCTAATGCCCACTCCCCCGGCTCTCACACGCACACCAGAATTGGAGGCGCGCGCCGCCCGCTACGAGAGACAACACACAACTGGGAGGGACGCGGCGGAGCAATCCCTGCGCCGACGCCGCGGGTAGCCGGCAGAGCCCGATGAGGACGAGCGGCACCTGGCTTAGGTCTACCGCCGGTCGCTGATGACGGCGGGGGCGGACACTCACCGCATACGGCGGAAGAATGCGAAGATGCTCCTGCTTGCCATTGAACAGTCACGGCACGAGACGGCGGCAGAGGCGGCTCGGGTGGCCAAGCTGAAGCGGCAGCCACTACAAAAAAAAGACACATCCGTGACATTTTGGGCTGAACGAATTTTTTTTCTCTCATACATATGACACTTCTATGACGATAATTGTGACAAAACCCGGTATCATCATAGATGTGGTGAGCTCCTACTTCTATGACAAAAAATCATGACAGAAAATGGGCTTTTCGTCCTGGGCGGGCCGGAGACGCAGTTGCATGAAATTTTTTGGGCCGTCCATGAAGGAAAAACAATGGTAGAAGCGAGGGCAAGGAAAATATCGGGGTGTTCCCGGTTATGGTGGGTGGTCGGGGCCGAGCGATGCGTGTTTCGAGGCGTTGGGCTCTAACTGAACCCGAGCGAGGCGTTGGGCTCTAACTGAACCCGAGTGATTGCACTGCAGGCTACGCGTTACTGAACCCGAGCGATCGATCGATGGCTGTTAATCAACCCGATCGAGCGATTCCTTCGCTACTGCTGCTAACTGAAGCCGATCGATGCTGCCTCTGGATGAACAGTGAGCATTGCTGGGGGGTTTGGATGAACAGTTCCCTGTGGGGGTGGATGAACAGGACCCCATGGTGTTGCCTCTGGATGAACAGGACCCCGATCGATCGAGCCGGTTGGGGCTGGATGAACAGGACCCCGTGGAGGGCAGGATGAACAGTAGACGGTGGAGGGCTGGATGAACAGTAGCCGTGGAGGGGTGGTTGAGCAGTAGCCCAAGGAAAGGGCTGGTCGAACAGTAGCCGGTGGAGTAGTGCGCGGTGGAGGCTGGATGAACAGGAGCCCGTAGATGAACAGCCGCAGGTGGAGGCTCGAGGAGGTCGACGGTGGATGAACAGTAGCTCGTGGAGGCTAGAGGGGGTCGACGGTGGAGATGAACAGTATCCCGTGGAGTCCCGTTTTGCGGTACGCCACACCCCTCCCGATGAATAGTACCCCCGTTTCGACCGCGGTGCTCCAACACAAGTCCGTTTCCTCCGTTTTGCGGTACGCCACACCCCTCCCGATCAATAGGACCCCCGTTTCGACCGTAGCAGGTCCGCTTCCTCCGTTTTACAGTACGCCAGAACTCTCCGGATGAACAGGATCCCGTTTCAAACGTGGACGGTCGAACACAAGGCCGTGTCCTCTGTTCTGCGGTACGCCAGGCCTCGTTTCCATCGGTTGTTCCGTCCAAGCCCTCCCGATGAACACGATGACGCATTCTGTTCCAACCCAGCCGGTTGGCTCCCTATGAACACGACGACGACGTTGTTTCTCCGTTCCGACCTAGCCATGTTCACGAGCCCTGGTCGTACGTAAGCGCGAGTAGGCATTCGAGACCCCGCCCGTATGTACGTACGTGGCCATATTTACTTTCTTGCACCCTGGCCGCTGTACGTACATGTACATGCTACGTGCGCGCCTCTACTACGACACGTGCGCGCCTCTACATCGACCAGTATGTACGTACACGTTCGCGACCAGAATGACAACGCTACGTACGCTTCGACCAGGTGGGTCCCGACTGTCAGGCACTTTCTTGTGTGTGAAGATGTAGCTGGTGGGTCCGAGCAGTCAAGGGGGCGAATCATTTTTTTTTTGCTCGGACGCACTTCCTTGCGTGAGAAGATGTAGCTGGTGGGTCCCAACAGTCAGGGGGAAACGTTTTTTTCGTGAAATACGATGGCCCGTCCGGTGGGTCCCCGCCGTCAGGTGGAGGAATAATTGTTTTGTGCGTAATAAGGACGCACTTCCTTATTGCGGCTGTGGACCCAGCTGTCAGCCTCTCCACGTATAGTACTCTTCCGATGGAAGTCGGCCGT
Source organism: Aegilops bicornis (assembly GCA_021605145.1). Lineage (NCBI taxonomy): Eukaryota > Viridiplantae > Streptophyta > Magnoliopsida > Poales > Poaceae > Aegilops > Aegilops bicornis. The sequence goes on along the minus strand of CM038673.1, from coordinate 368,908,458 downwards.
TGACCACGTTGACCACGCCGCGCCGAGAGAACCACGGCGGTGGACGACGGCGAGGCCTAGGAAGGGGACGACGCGGAGCCAGGGAAGACGTGGCAGTGGATACCCACGCGGAGAGGAGTACGAGGGTTCACCGTTCATTGCGGTGTGAAAGGGCCGTCGCCCGCAGAATAACGAGGGTGTGGGTGAGTGGAGGGATGGCCTCGCCAGCGGTGGGAGTAGTAGGGGCGGTGAGGCCTCAAGAAGAAAGACAAATTCCGGCCACGAGACCAGGGAAGCGGTGCACGACCAACGCTTCTTTGGGCGTCTGGAGCAAGAAGACCAGAGGTTGAAGAAGCACGACGGCCGTTGGATGGACATCGTACGGTCGCTGCAGCTAGAATTTTTTATATTGACTAAGTTGACAAAGCCCTTGGTACGCGTCAACTTAGTAGGTCCACAGGTCAGCTTCCGAAACGGTGCGCCCCAGATGTCAGGGGAGGAATCATTTTTTGGGCGGGTGAAGCTAGAATATCCGAGATTGAAGAAGAAGCACGGCATCCGTTGGATGGACATCCAACGGCCACTTAACTAGAACCGTGTGTTGACTATAAGTTGACAAAGCCTTGCATACGCGTCAACTCTTTTTTTTAGGGGACGCGTCAACTTAGTAAGGCCACAAGTGTGTGGCAGAGAACTTATAGCCCATTTGAGATTTGTAAGAATGGGCAGCCAATTTTTGAATTCTAATGGAATTTACTACAACCCATTTACAGTTTGTTAAAAGTACAACCCATTTCAACCAACCGTTCAAAACAGAATTCAATAAAAATTCCCACATTTTGATGGGATCCGAAATATTTTTATCCCGAAATTCCTAGTCAGATTAAATACAATTTCAATATAAATTTATATTACGTAAAAAACCAACGAAACATTGCGCTCACATGAAATTAAAATTTTCAATATCCAAAAATAATATTTTATAAAGTAATTACGTGTTTGGTGCAGTTTTATAGTTACTGCCCAGTTTTTATAATTACATCCCATTTATTATTTTTTAAAGCCGATTTTCTTGTTAAGCCTAATGCATCCCTCCTAGGAAAGATTTGCAGCCCAGTGAGGCGGAGAATAACAACTTGACCTTGCCTGGGTATTCCTAAAAAAATTATAGCTGGGCTAGCCATTTTCAGCTTGAAAAAATTAATATGTGGGCTGGATATCTGGCCTGGGCTAGACGGGCCATAGCCCGCCCAGTTAATAGTTGTAGCGATGTTTTTATTGTTGTTCAGAGGAGAAAAATTAATATCTGGGCTAAACATCGCTCAAGAAAAACTCTGCAGTGCTCACACCTCAAAAACACAAATACTGCTCGAGATGCTTGGTCCCAAATTGCCGGCCGCTTCTTGTGCAATTCTCTGCTTATTGACTACATAGGTTGACAATGGTGTGGGACGATGATGTCGAGGAAACCAGGAGGAAGCAAAAAAATATAGTTTTATATACTAATAAGGAGACACTTGCGTACGTGCGGCTATGGCCCTGGTGGGTCCCCACTGTCATCCTCTCCAAGTAAAGTTATCCTCCTCATCCTCATCTCCGTTGACCATGTTGACAATGCGAGACGGCGACGCCATGGCGAGCGCAACAACTCGAAGGACGACAGAGAGGGCCTCGCGGGCCCTACGGATGGTCTGATACAGCGCCCACTGCTCATTCGGGAAGCCAGGATCATAGGGCCACATGTCCGCGACGACATTGTCATTCGCTTGTTCACCGGTGCTTGTTGAGGAGACGGAGGTTGCAGCACAGGTCCTCCTGCGCTGGTAGCTCCTCCGCCATTAGGGCGCCGAAGGGCGGCCGCACCTGCTCTATGGTGAACACAACATGAATCGGCTTGGACAGTGGCGTCGGCTCCTGGTCGGAAGCTACGTCCATCGTCTGATTGTCGTCGCTCAGCTCGGCGAGGTAGCCGGCAAGCCACCATGTCCGGCTGCAGGACCTACCCGCTGCCAAGCACGAGTTTGACTGCCCTGGCCCACCCAGACCACCTCCCTCGCCCACGCGCGCTTTCCGCCTGAAACGGTCAGCGCTGCCCGCCCCGCTTCCCGGTGCATGCGATTGCTCCGCCTTCAAACAACACAAGTGCCGTCCGTCCGTCCTTCTGCCGCCCACATTAACGATACGCGGTTGCCGAGGTGACTACTCCGGCGCCACACGTCCGTCCCTCCGCCGCCCACCATTGCCATATAAACTGTTGCGCCGGCCATAGCCGCAGTCATCCGCATCCGTTCCTATTCTCCTGTCCACACCACTACTGCCCACCATGGCTTCCTCGCGCTCCAGCGCTCTTCGGGACGGGTGGACGACGGACCACAAGGAGATGGCAGCCATTGCTACCGACTGGCTGGCCGGCAGGCAGCCGGAGGATGACGACGTCCCTCTGGAGAACATGGTAGTCGACGATCCAGCGCCAACTCCCTCCTCTGCGCCATCCTCACCGGTGCATTGCACCATGACCATCGGCGAGGGTCGTGCCCAATATATGGACACGGTGAGGCAGAAGCGTGAGGAGTAGTTTCGGGAGGCACAGGCCGACGCCGCCTACAACCACCATCTCCTCCAGGAGCACCTGCAGGCGGAGGAGCAGATTGCCGCGGAGCGGGTGGAGTAGGAGGCGCTGCTGCCGACTGCATCAGCTCCGCAATGAGGGCCGCCTCGAAGGCCGGGCGGTACCGCATGCGGGTGGCGGAGGCTGCATCCGCCTACAAAGAGGGCGATTAAGCGGGCGAGGCGCTGTTTGGCGAGACCGAGGTCAAGGCAGAGGACAATGCCGGCTCCGACGAGTCCCCGCTCCGCTGGCGTCGACGAGGCCGTGCTCCGTCGAGGCCCCGCGGCGCCAACAACGAGGCAGAGGACACCACCGGCTCCTCCGAGGCCCCACCCTGCCGGCAATGAGGGGGAGGATTTCCCCCGCTCCGTCGAGGCGCCGCCTGCCGGCAACGAGAAAGAGGACATCGCCGGCTCCGCCGAGGCCCCGCCCCGCTGCCAACGAGGCCGCGCCACACAGAAAATGAGGAAGAGAAGAACACGGTAGGTCACCGCCGCTCGGGTCCAAGTAAGGCCACCGCTGCTGCCCTCCGGTTGCTGGCACTGATCTATACATCATGGAGCAATTCTATGATTACATGATGATTGAAGAGTGCTCCGTGGTTGAGCAGGCTCGTGAGATGCAGTCATTTGCTAGAGAACTTGAGCACTTCCGTTGTATGCTACCTGACAAGTTTGTTGCTGGAGGTATCATCACTAAGCTTCCTCCTTCGTGGATCTCATTTGGCACTCTTGATGTGGAAGAAAAGGCGAGAGCAAAGGACACATGTGCTTGAGGAATTGAGGGAGGATCTAGTGCCAATCTGGTAGAGAAGATATTCCAGCCCCACAAGTTCAAGAACAAGGGCAAGTTTGATGGTAAAGCAAAGTTTGATGGGAAGAACAAGGTTGTGCAAAACACGAACTTCAAGAAGAAGAATGACAAGAAGAAAGGTGTTTGTCGTGTGGGGATCTTGATCATTGGGCTCCTAGTTGCCCTAATCGCTATGACAAGCTAGGCGGGTTGACCACTGACGGCCGGTTAGCTTCTTGGCGGCAACGTGGAGTCGAAGAGCTATGTTGGAGAAGGACGCTGCTTCTACTTAACTGCTGGTGCAGTTGGCTGACTGACACGTGGACCCAACAGGCATCTGGGCCACATGTCAGTTATGCAACTGCACCTGCAGTTAAGTCACTAAAGCTTCTGTTCGGCTCAGCCGGACACAGGTGGGTAGCTTCGGTTAATTAATTATACCTCCAGTGCACCCCTTTTTAGTTGAAGAATGTATGGAATGTAATGAAATCTGACATGTTTATATGAAATCCGATTGTGTATGACTGAATTTATTTTGATTAGTTCAAATTCTTGTATCACTGGCATTGGATGAACATGCAAAACAATACATACTAGCATTATTCCCAGGGTGATCACCTCGTTTGCAGCAGTTTCACGTGTACTCCCTCCGGTCCTTTCTAGTCCGCATACAAGTTTTGTCTGCGGTCAAAAGTATCTCTACTTTGACCAATCTTATAGAAAAAAGTATGCACTTTCACAATGTGCGAAGTAAAAGGAAATGTATGAGTACAAACAGTTTGAGCAGCTTTTTATCGTTCCTGTACATTGCAATCAAACACACAGGCCTGGCAATTCATAGAGAACATTCAAAACAATCGATGATTATGCATCTCAGTGATTCACATGTCAGATCCAACATTTACTTCACAACTAAAGAATAAAGAAAAAATGGATCGATGCTGCTGATAGCAAAGGGCGTCCCATTCGAAAATATCAAACGCATGTCTTCTTGCTAAAATCAATGAGCAAAATTTGAGAAGGTTTTCCCATTCCAAAATATCAAATGCCTGCGATTGTGGAATGGGCAGGGTTTGCCATCAGTTCGGACATTGACATGGCACCTCGTGCTAAATAAACCAGATGTTCTTTTTGTGCGCCCACCAAAATCAACCAAATTCGCAGCGTAGCTTGTATGATTTCACCCTTATATGTTGCAACGCCTTGAACTTATCGGCACCTCCTTTCTTGTGGTGGAAATGAATCATTCGATGTATTCATGAACATTTTGTGCAGTTCCCATTGAAATCAAGCTGAGCACCCCTGTTTGCACAAATACAAAAGAAGTTATTAGTATAAAGCAAACTGTACTATGAATTGATAGCTTAAACAAGCACCTACATGGTCCATGTAGAGCACACTTTTAGAAAAATGGAACTCACCGGAAAGAATCCTAGAACAACATTGTACTCGCGCATCACAGCAAGCAAGAAAATGGAGATTAAATCGATTCCTTCCGAGCGAAGTTAGTTTGGTCTTGTGGGGGTAATGTAACCATCTTTCAACTGCTCCTTCTGATGACAAGATAGACAGGGCTTCTTCATCCTGGCATAATCGGAACTAGTCACTTCACATACTCCATATTCTTCTTCAGAGGAGGATAATCCTGTTGTGCAAAGACAAGAGGATAACTAACTGCTAGCATCCCTGTTTGCTCGAAAAAAATGAAAGGAAATATTTAAAACAAAGACAGATGAAGCACTTCTCAAGGACAATACCACTTTTGATGATGTGTATCTAAACGGTAGCACAACACCAATAGAGATGACAAAGCTCAATCATATGGATGAAATTAATGGGCGAGTACCAACCTTTGTCAGGAGGCTTATTGTGTAGAGCATACAGATGAAGCACTTCTCCGGAACCATCTGTTGCTATCTACTATGGTGGCCATGCTTACTATATACTCCTCGATTAGATTAATGCTTCCAACATCTTCTTGTGCAGTTCCACTAAAATATATGGTATCTTCAAAGAAGATCCCTGTTTGCACAAGTAGAGATAATTACATATTACATTAAGAGTGGCATCAAATCAGTGGCAAAACAATTGCTCATTCCAGCCATAGCAATAAATTAAGATGCAAAACTATATCATTACTTGTGTCATCACAGTTCCAAAGGTTTCATTACAACACCGGAGTTGATTTTTGTTTTCTACCACTTGTTCTTCCCCTTCATCACTTAGTTCAATAATGCATAAGCTTAAGCCTTCAATGTAAGATCTGGCATGTCAATTAGGTTGCACAAGTATAGCACTAAACAATGACATTAATTTTCTGATGAAAGTGGCAAAATACAGGCCAATAGTTGTGAAATATCCTTATATTACCTCAATGGGATATTGCGGTGCACATACAGATTGGAAGTCTTGTCTCCATTTGTGTAGTTCACTAAAATCAAGCAACATTACCGTACAAATAGCACAACATATGAAAGCACACTGCAGAATCATGTGAAAGAAGGCTAGTACTGACCACTCATGACGCGGAATTCAAACAACTCACAAGAAGAAGATTTGAAACAAATTTGCCAACACGGATAGGAAGTAAGATCTCCTCTTGTGCAGTTCCACTAAGATCAAGCAATCAAGCAACATTGTCGGTGTGACATTTTGGTTGAACTGCACAAAACACTCTTAAAACAAAAGTGTTTTGTGCAGTGCAACAAAAGGTCTCAATGGCAACGAGGTGAAGTAGATAACCGTGTTTACACAGAGGTGCAAAGGAAACAACTAGTGGTCAATAACGGTGGATTACACAGAAACCAACAAAAAGAAGCATCGACCTTATCTAAATGGGAAAGAAAGCAAGACAGTAGCATTTATCAAACGGTGGCATTGAATAATATTAATAGCGAGATTATATTAACAATAAAATTTGTTAAACATGTAATTTGCTTTTAACTGTGGCATTGCATCAATTTTCCAGCGGCATTATTAGAGGGTGTTTGTTTACAGGGACATTTTGGTGGAAGGACTAAAAAAACTCCGTGTCAGTCCCATCTAAACCAAACAGGAGGGACTTTTAGGGACTAAAAGTGGGCATTTGGGACTAAAGAAAGAAGACCCCGAGGGAGAGTCTTTTTGGGACTTTTTCCAACAATTGCCCCTGCCACGCATCGCACCTTGTCTCTATTAGTTCATAACTAGGGGTAACATGGTCTTTTAGCATGTCATTTAATAACCTCTAGTCCATGTTTAGTCCACGGAACCAAGAAGGCGATGACTAGGGCGTTTTAACCAAACATGGCCTTAGATTAACAACAGCTAAAGAGTTGCAGGGACGGTGGGCCTTAGCGCCATGTGCATCTACCGATGTACTGGGGTGATGCACAGTGTGTTGCAACAAAGAACAAACAACCAAGGAGCATATTCGTGTTGGTCCTAGTTTTGTTATCTTTAGACACCTTTTCCTATGTGAGCGCATCAAATCTAGTCCTGCTCAAACTCTACAGCCTTGTCCCCCAAAACAAAAGATCAGTTAAATTCTGAGATGTGCGTCAAGCGTTTGTCATTGTTTTCCCTCGACTAACGTAGGTGCTGGATAGCCAGTCTGTACTAGTACTTTCCCCACTCCCTTTCCTCTGTGAACCACGTCCTAGATTTATGCTATACAACTTTCCCCACTACTTTCCCTCATTCCTGTCCTCTTTGAACCACATCTTAGATTCATGCGATACAACTTTCCCCACTACTTTCCCCTTCCTTTCCTTTTTGAACCACGTCCTAGATTCATGCTATACAACTTTTCCCACTACTTTCCCCTATTCCTTTCCTCTTTGAACCACATCCTAGATTCATGGTATACAACTTTCCCCACTACTTTCCTGTTTGATCCAACACCTAGATTCGAGTGCAGAAGCGAAAAAAGCCCACATGCAGCTAGAGCAATGCATGTGGAATAAGTAAATTATACCTTAAGGTTCTTGGGGTGTGGTCCGGTGGGCGACCGGAGGTCGTTCGACCCACACTATGTACGGCGACGAAGAAGAAGGGGTCGGAGGCCCTCCCGTGCCGCCGCTGGGTGAAAGTGAACAGCTGCACCGGTAGTGGATTCCCTCCCTCGCCAACGGCGAGATCGTTAAGCCTCCTTCCCTTCCCGGTGGATAGATCCTGCCGGCTCTTTGACCAGCAGTGAGGGGAGAGAGAGAGAGGCCAACGAAGTCTTGTTAAATCTGGAGAGGGTGGGAGAGTGTGAAGAGAGCAACTACAAGCAGACTGGCAGTGAGGGGAGAGAGAGAGGCCAACGAAGTCTTGTTTAGATCTGGAGAGGGCGAGAGAGTGTGAAGAGAGCAACTACAAGCGCTGAGGCTCCAGCGTGTATATATATATATATACTGGAGAGAGTGTGAAGAGTGCAAACCCTAGAAAACAAGCGCCGAGGCTGCAGCTTATATGTGATGAGGTGATTATACGGTCACTACGAGATCGTATAACTCTGTATCCATCCTTTTTGACCAGTCAAAGAATCCTCCTGGCACGAATTATGCTCAAGTGTAGTTATCGAACATGAGACCTCAAGTTTGATGAGCGAACAGGCTAACCAGCTACACAACCCTCCCGTTATGTTCAACGAGAGGAAAATCACCTTTTATACATTCCTGCATTCGTGTGACAAGCATGCCGTGTTTTTTTTGTGTGTGTGGGAGTCATTGGGTTTAAATCATAATCGTGTCATGTGGATTTGTTGGTAAGACTATCCACAGTGGTGCAGAAATAATGCAGCCTTAGTCACCTTACCTCTCTCCACGTAGTACATTGGGTCCCACCAGTCAGAGGGTGAAACAAACAAATTAATAAGAAAAATTAAAAGTGCCAATGATTGTATCTTACCTCACACATCTCGCTACTGCACTGGAACACTTTCCAATTGATAAATCTGTTCGCTCACATACTATTTTAAGTGAATCCTTATTATAAAATGCACACAATTTTTGGGCACTTGTATTCGACCTAAGTCAGTGTGCCACCGTATCTCGTACGACTCCCTCTGTCTAGGTGTAATAAGTCACGTTAGAAGGTGCAGCGGGACCAAGGTGCAACAAGATTGGAGGAGAAGGCGAAACTTGACCAGTCATTCCTCCAATCAAAGCCCTGATTTCTGTCTCTAAACGCAACAATTAATCCAAACAACTAAGAGATGCCGTTTTAGCTCCCATGCAGAGCCACGTATTAACTCACATGCAAGCCGACTTTAATTTCTTGACTGATCAACGCGTAGTTGCGCTCCAGGCATTGGGTTTCCGGGGAGATAACAAGGGAGAGTAAGGAGCGTTTGGTTACATTGCTTAGGCTGGTCATAGTGGTGAGTAACTTGGACTAGTAACATGCCTATGTTACTAGTCTATGTTACTACTACGCGAAGTTTGCCGTCAGAAGCGAGCCGATCTGGTTCTCCTGAGCTAGCAAGGTTTTTCTAGCCCACCCAAGCTAGCTAGCCCACAAAAGCTAACATATTTTAACAGTTCCAAACGCCTAACCTTGCCCGGCTATGCTATAAGCTGTTCTTGCTAAGGATCCAAACGCTCCCTAAGTAACAACGCTCGCTAGCAACGAGGCCAGGAGGGGATTGAGATGCGAAGTTAATGGACGACGCCTAAACGTTTTGGGAATATCTGATTTCCGTGGGATGACTTAACACCTAGACGGAGGGAGTACTACTCCTCAGTCCAGGTTTGACGGAATATTCGTCACCTCTTCTCTTCTTGTACGTACTCCATTTGTATCTCACTTCCTGTGGCTTTGCACTCGCACGATTTTCCTATTCTATGAACCTGTGTGTGCGTGTGCGTGTGCGTGTCTGTGTTAGAGAGAGCGACAGATCGACCTACTCCTACAGAGAGATGGTGTGTAGTGTACGATTTTAGCAGTGGGAGTCGATGCATCCTCTCGTTTCCGGGCGTCGGGTAGGGACAGGCGGACAGCTGCCACGCCCGCTCCTGACCAGCCTAGCCCACCCAAAGCCCCTCCATCGCCCGCGCGCGCTTCCTGCCCGAAACGGTCACTGCCGCTCCAAAGAATCGGTGCCGCATTCATGCCCGGGAAGAGCGGACTGACCTCTCACTGGCGCCTGCGTTGAAGGGAGAAGCGGATTCAAGAGTGATGGTTGCTTTGTCCATCCAACTTACTGCTGGGTCTATGTGATTTGACGGCTCATTGGTCATTATTACTGAGGTGGTAGGACTGCTGGATGTCCCACGCTTTCGGCGAAAGGAGGTACTACTGATTACAATTTTCCCCATTCTTATGGCGGAGGAGTGCAAGAGCAGTGAAAACATGCAGGCTCAGTGATTACATGGCCCACCTCACACTATCACCATATTTTCTGGACACCGTGCGACACCTAACTCTTTACATAGTACTCCCTCCGTTCCTAAATATAAGTCTTTGTAGAGATTCCACTAGGTGGACTACATACGGAATAAAATTTATGAATCTACACTTAAAATACATCTATATACATCCGTATGTGGTTCATGGTGAAATCTCTACAAAGACTTATATTTAGGAACGGAGGAAGTACTTGTATAGTACGTACTGTAATTTATCAGCGAGATAGTACAATGATATGGAGCTTCCAACTTCTGTTACATGTATCTTGCGTCCAAGGTTGCTCGTTGCAACATTTCATCAAATACAAAGGAGACTAACATGCATGCTATTGCATCTCAATGATTGACACATCATAGCAAATATGTACTCCCCCCGTTCCAAAATAAGTGTCTCAACTTTATGCTACATACGGAGCAAAATGAGTGAATCTACACTCTAAAATACATCTATATACATCAGTGTTTGGAGTATGTACTAGTAGTTCATATTGAAATCTACTAAAGGACATATATGTTCCAAACAATATGATAATATCTCTAACCAAGGTAGTAGGGACGAGGAGTAAACGGAGGGAGTAGTAAAATTTTCTCCTCGTCCTGCGAGCCACCACGCGTGGGCGGGGAGGCGGGCATAAGGCGTACATTACTACTAGTAGTAAGCAAGATTCACCTCATCCTGGGAGCCACCGCGCGCGTGGGCGGGGGATACGGCGTACTAAGCAAGCTTCTCCTCGTTCTGCGAGTTGACGAGACACATCAAAAGTACTCCAGTGTATAGAGCCTTGCCTCTAAGGTAGGCCCCACATGGTTTGCCTCTTTTTTAACATAACGCGCCAAGTCACAATTTGTTTGTTCACCCGTGGTAGACGATCCTCCCTCCATCTAGTGGACAACCAATACACGTGTCAAATTACCATGTGGGCTGCCTTTTCGTACAGAAATGAGCTCCACCATGTACCCGCGCGGGTGTGGTTGGGAAAGAGACGGGAGTATGTACGCCGCGCGTACACCTCTTCTCTTTGTGCACGTCCCCCACCTATGTGGGTGTGTGTGAGAGATATAGACCTAGACAAATGGCTTGTGCGTTCGTGAGTGTTGTTTGTTTTGGGGGGGAGGTTGATTTCGTGAATGTATTTGTGGTAATATGTGTCGATGACATCTCAAACAAAATTTTGCATGCAATGTGTGTGAAATGGAGGCCTATCCATATCATATATCGAGGGTCGGGCGATTCACGAGAAGAGAGGGAGGGGTCATAGATATCGATAGAGTCGAAGAGAGGATCAAGTGGCTGGGTGCGAGATCGATGAAGAGAGCCATCGAAATTGTGTGTGTGTGTGTGTGTGTGTGTGTGCAAGTTAAAGATACAGGGCGACTGACCTAGCTACTGGAACGTCAGAGGGCACATGTCAAGTTTGTGTGTGGAAGGGAGACATGACTAGAGCGCTCGATGTATCGGTGTGTGTGTGGGAGGGGGGTGGGGGGAGGGGTAGGCAGAGGCCTAACTATAGAGGTAGAACGACTCGTATACGCTCGTATATACGTTTGGAATGCACTAAAACCTTCATTTGAGTACTAGGTTGCATGCATTATACACGTAGCGAAATATTTTAATTGAACATAACATGAATTCAAAGTTTTGAATGACATTTGTAGTCTTGAATTGATTTGATGCGATTACACGTTAGGCTTGTCCGGAAATTTCAACCCGCGCCTTGTTAGCCCGAAATATTTAAGATATATCTTTGTCTCGTTGTGCTCCGACAACTCCCTCCATCTCAACCCACGCCTTGCTATTCCAAAATTACAACGCGCGCGAAAACTCCCACCTCCTGTCAAATCACGACACGCGAAATGCCCGTGATACCCTTGAACCGAAAAAACCGCCTCAAATCGGTGGGGGTACTTTCATAACTTACCCCACATTTTGGACAAGCGCGTCCCTAAGCCATGGTTTCCCACTTCCATCCCATCCGCCCACCCATTTGTACACCGAGGCCGGGAAAACCAACGAATCCCCACGCCTCCTCCATCCGCCACCCAGTGGGAGCCTCTTCCCCGACGACGTCGTCCACAACAACACCTCGACGTCCCTCATCCACCGTACCGGATGAGGATCCGTCGTCGATCTGGTCGTCCCACCAGTTCAGCCACCCCATCCTCCACCTCCAAGGAGCTGCCCCAACGTTCCCCTCGTCTTTCGCACCATCTCCATTCCCACACCGCAGTCTTCACCTGCACCACCGGAAGAGCACCATTATCACCGTTCCCTCGGATGAAGATGCAGCCTAATCGGTGCCACCAAAGAGGTTGTACACTAATCGCCGCATTTTCTTCTTGATTCGATCTCACGGTGCTGCCGGCGCTCGGTCTCGAGCCGACACGGCGCGGCTCCATCCACGGCAGCGTCGCCGGCCACTTCCTCCACGGCGTCGCTCCCTTAGCGGCGACGTCCACATCAGTAGGAGCTGCTGCTGCTTTAGCTCTCACTCGCGCTGCTGCTCTGCTCTTGCTCTCGGTCCCCTGCCTGGTCTGCTCTTGCTCACGCTGCTGCTCTCGCTCTTGCTTGCGATGCTTCTCTGATTTAGCTACACTTCAGTCGACTGAATCGACTTTTGGGTCAGTCAATTTTCAGGGGGTGGGGGCCTCACCGGAGTTAAGGAAGAACCAACGCAACAGGGCGGGGGGCTCGTCGGAGAGGTACCCCACTATCTATCTTAGGGTTCAGGGTGGGGGCAGTGGTCGTCGGCGGAGGTGGGGCGGTTGCGTGGGGACCGCCGGAGAAAAAGCTCGGCACAGGGGGGCTAGAGGTATGGCTGGGGCGGCGGACCGGCGGTGGGGAGTGTTTTGAGGCGGGCGTGGCGCACCCGCCCGGCCATGGCGGCGAGGGCGGCTGTTTGGCCGGTGGTGGATGGCGGCTCGAGGGTGGAGGTTGAAGATGAACTGCAGGCCCTTGATTTCAGATCCGGCCGCAAAATCGATCGACTGAGAGATGAAAAAGTCGGGCCGACCGACGTGTAGCCTCACCTCTAGTGCGTTCGGTTTGACGGTAAAATTCAGTTTCGGACAAGAAAATTCAGTTTCGACAGTTAAGTTCAGTTTGACGATTAAATTCAGTTTTGATGTTAAGTTTAGAGATGAGCGGCTGATGTATACATCTAGCACTTTGTGGTTATGTATTTTACGTCATCTATTGGAGATGCTATTAGAATTCCACTCAGGTTAACGTTGTGTCTCTTGTCCTGCTTTAGCCTCGGTGTCGTACAACTCACCGGAGCTGCTCCTACAGCGAAACCCTCCATCACAGCGGAGCAGTACCTCGGGCTCCATCTCCAGACGCCTAAGATCTTCTTCCCCTCCTCCGATAGCCAAGTCAGCCAGAGCATCCTCACCGGCCAACCCAATCACGCTGAGATCGACATGGCTTCGCCAAAGAGGTTGTACACTTCTTGTGGTTTGACTTAATCTCACCATGCTTCTTTGCATCCTCTAATCTTCCAATTCTTGTGAACCAAACATCCAGATTGGCAGAAATCCTGTGTTTTTAAATTCTCCTATTTTGCACGTGCATTCCTATCCTATTCCTGTCTATTTCCTATCCCTGCATTGTTAGAATCCTCAAATTCAAACAAGCCCTTACACAATTACTTCTGTTACAGATATGTGTCAAAGAAAACCTTGTGTGGTTTATCCTGCTCCCGCGGTCCTGTGTTCCACCCCGGCTCAGCTGCTCCAACGACGGAAGGGTTCACCACAACAGGGATCCACTCTCCAGACTGTCTTTAGCCGCCTCAAATCTTCTTCCCCGCCGCCGGCAGCCACGACAACTGCATTACCATCATCAATTGAGAAGATGACCTTGAGGACTACACGGGTCCGTGAAAGTGCGTTATATCAACTAGAGGGGGGGTGAATAGGCGATTTTTATGAATTCTTCAATGAGGAATTTGCCGGTGAGGAAATTCCTAAGTGAAGAACTACTTGCAGCGGAATAAGTACTCAAAAGTAAGCATAAGAGAATGCGGGCATGGTCATCATGATGAAATGAAGACAATCAGAGAGTACAGAAAGCGTAAACACAGGATAGCACAAGATGAAGACAAACAGACTAAAGAAATTGAACTGAAGAAATTGAGAAAGTCTTCAGTCAAAGTCTTCAAACACAGATATGAACGAACACTCAACACAGTAATGAGGAAATGAAAGTGTTGAGGAAATAGAACTAGTTAGGGTTGGTGAAGACAATGATTTGGTAGACCAGTTCCAACTGCTGTCTCAGTTGTACGTCTGGTTGGAGCGGCTGAGTTTCAGAAGAACGAGAGTTGTAACTTAGCAAAAAAAACACCCTTATAGTAGACCCGCTTGAAGACTAACTCACATTTCTCCCCCTTTGTCATCAAATGACCAAAAGGATTGAAACTGAGGACTAACGCATACGAAGAATTTCAAGTTGATGAAGGAGCGCCCGGCGTTATCGGGTCGGTTGTCGTAGTAGGGCCTGCCGCGATGTCGTCCAAGTCTTCATTTTCATCGGTGTCGCGTGATGAAGAATAGGAGCTAGCCACCAGGAAGGAACTTTAACCTTCTTGTATTTCTTGATTGGAGGTGCAGACCAGTCAAATTCTTCCTTGAGACCCATTGTCTTCAGTTCTTCCGCGCTGTAGACATTAGAAAGAACAGCCCAGGTGCGGTTGAAGGTTTCATGGAGGTAGTATTGGTTTTTCTTCACTGCATTGTGTGTTGAAGTCATGTTGTGAAGAATTGAACCAAACTGACGCTTGACCCATTTATGATTGCGATCAACCTTCTGATGAAGACTGAGGAGTAACTCACGATCGATCATCACCACAGGTGCCGTGGCTTGAGGATTTTGCTTGGCTGAGGTATTGGCGGCAGAGTCATGTGTGGTAGAGTCATCATTGGTGGAGTAGGATGCAGCTTTGCGAAATTGACCATCCAATGGACGAATGCCTTCATCTACCACAGCAGTGGCCTTGCCCTTGTCATCAGCTGAGGAAAATGTCCGTTTGAGGACTTCAATCGGAGGCAAGTAGCTGCAGTGGTTGAGAGTATCAGCCTTGTAATTGAGTGAAGACCTTGTCCTGATGAACCTCATAATACATGGTGCATAAGGTTTCAGCTCAAAAGGTGACATAGCAATGTTTGCCAGAGTCCTCATGAAGAAATCATGGCAGTTGACGGGAACGCCATGAATGATATTGAAAAGCATATTCTTCATGATGCCAACGACTTCTTCATCATTTGAGTCGTGGCCTTTGATAGGACTCATTGTCTTCGCTCGAATCCGATAGACGGTCGATCACATATAGTAATTCCTTGACGAGAATTTGTTTCGAGGTGCATGTCCGGGCTTCAAAGGCTTCATCAAGACTTGCATGTAGTGATTTGAAAGCTTCGGGTTCGTTGTAGATACAACGAGCACCATCAAGGGAGGAGGCGAGTGGGAGGGCACGAAGCAATTCAGTTGCTGGTGCCTTGTAGTGAGTATTTTCAGACATCCAGCCCAACACCCATGAGTTCACATCTTCAGCATCTCCAGTGATGTGCAGCGTCGCATAGAATTGAAGAATGAGTTCTTCATTCCAATCACAGATGTTAGTGCAGAAATTCAGAAGTCCTGCATCATGAAGAATACTGAGGACTGGCTCGAAGCCTGGCAGAGATTCCATGTCCACATGAGGAATATGTGCATGATCGAAGACTTTGTCTTTGTTGAAGAGCACAGAGGAATAGAAGTTGGCTTGACTAGCAGTCCAGAAACGCCTCTTCCTTATGCGAGCAGAGTCGTATGGGTTGTAATCCGTGAAGAAAACATGCTCGCCAAAGAAGTCTTCAGCCTTGAACTTTTGCTTCGTTGAGAATGGATTCTTAGGCATTGGCAGTGGAGTGTCAGTGAGTTGCATCACGACCTCTGGAATTGCAATCTCAGGTTCTTCAGGCTGAGGAATTTCTGGTTCCTCTACATGTGCAAATTCGAGGATCGTGACAGGTTCATCGGCGCTTAGTGGCTGGAATTTCTTCATGTACAGATGAAGTGGGATGAGTTTCTTGAGCCCATTTGAGCTGCTGGAGCGGGGGTGAGGAATCTGTTGGATTGGGGTGAAGAGTGGAGAATTTGGATCTTGACTTTCCCAAAAGTCATCGTTCATCACTGGCGTTGTGCTTCCAATATCCACATCTTCTTCAATTTCCTCAACACCAGCCTCTTCAGCTGTGAACTGAGGCATAGGCGAGGAAATGATTGGGGTTGAAGGGATTGCCTCCACTTCAATGTCTTCATCAATCTGCTCTGACGAAGCAGCAGAATGATTTTCTTCATCAGATCTGCTTGGGATCTCATAATCTTCACCAAAAGGAACAAGGTCCTTTGATGGCATGGAGGAAATTGGAACAACATCAATGGGATTTTCAAATGAGCTGGTCATTGGCTTCATTTTCTTCGTAGCCAAAGAATTTGACACAGTAGATGCTTTCCTTTTCTTTGCTGCAGCTCGTTCTGCAGCCTTGGTCTTCTTCACATCAGTTGCAGATGGAAGGATTGGAGTTGGTGTAGGCGCAGGAGGAGCTGAGTAATCTGGTTGAATTTCCTCAGGCGCAACTGATGCAGTTGCCCTAACTTCTTCAGTTTCTTCAGGCGCACCACTAGTGGATGCCCCAGCAATTTCTTCAATTTGGAATGGAATCATCACCTGGAACTAGCATTGTCTTCTTGAGCCCAAACTTCATCGGCCGGTCTTTGGCATGTTCTTCGATCGGTGAGCGAGGCTCCAAATGAGGAATTTCTTGTTGCGTTAGGGGCTGCAACATTTGGGAACTTCTTTGTCGATTGACCAATCTGACTTTGGCTCCTGCCAATCAGCATAATATGAGTCAAATTTGTCGCTGAGGGCTTTGATGTCAGCCTGCATCTTGATAAGTTCTTCAGTTGTCATCTTGACAACATTTTTCTTCAGCAGTTTCTCTTTTCTATACTGCGATTTATTGATTTCTCTGGCCGTATCAAATTTCCATTTCTCCTCTTGGATGAAATGAGTCAGCATGTGACTTTGTCCAGGTGTCAACTTGAAGTCAGGCATAGGAGTGTTTGGGTCCTTGTGCCAGAGATCAATGTAGTCTAGGATCGCTCTTGGATCCAATGAAAGGGCACAGTGTGCCTTTGGCTCTAGCGGCCCCTTCTTGTCGGTCTCTGATGATTTCCGCAAGTTCATCATCATCGACCTCATTATCTTCAATTGGCTCTTGGAAGGCGACTGTTTCTTCTTGGGACTTGGCCGAGGACCTCGTCCACTGTGGCCTTAGTCTTCAGAAGTTGGGCCAGATGAAGAATTTGGTGCAGTGAAGAACTTGTCAAACACCGTGAGGCAATTGAGATGCCTGCAGTCCTTTGGCACGTGGCTAGATGCACAGTCTTTGAGGACTTTGTCGAGCTCTTGAGGACTTTGGAGGAGCCGAGGATTTGGGAGGGAGCAGGAGCAGCATGAGGAATTGGTCGTGAGGGCACAGCTGAGGAACTTGGCCGTGAGGGCACTGTTGGTGAAGCACTTGGCTTGTGTGTGGGCTTCTTTGCCATAGATTTTCTTGGCTTGACAGAGGCATCAGTGGCAGCAGCAGTAGCAGAGTCCTCATTAAGTTTCCTCACTGCCTCGTTGGCTTGTCTTGCCAATTTGGCTTGGCGCTTGGCCCATTCTTCAGGAAAGTCCTCACCACGCTTGATGCTGGTGGGGTCGACTTCTTGACCGGTGCCAATGGAGCTCTTGGGCATAGAGGATTCAGTGTGAATTTCTTCATGTACTTTGGAGTAACATATCTGTACTCCCTCCATTCCCTTGCCCATCTCCTTTCAATCCTTTGAATGCGCACCTTGCGCTGATTTTTGTTTTCTTTTCCAAACTCAGCTTCATCAGGTGTGCAATAATCAGCATAGATGTCCTCAGGAATCTCAAATGTAGTCATGACCTCAGGCCTCTTTCCTCCTTTCTGTGGCTTCTTTCCTTCTGCCATATTCTTCAGTTGAGGAATTTGAACAATCGAATTCTCTGAAGAAGTATGCAACTTTTCTTCGAGAAATGCTGCAAATGAGTTAAGTTGATGAGAACCTAGTGATTCGGTAGCGGACATGAATACCGTGAGCAGTATAGTTGCGAGGAATTTGGAGAGGTCATATGCGTTCTCGTAAGGTTTTTCAAAAGAACTAGTTTGAGGAATTTGACCAGATGAGCCTTGAAGAATTTCACTAAGCGATCTTTGTCTTAGGTTCGAGTTGTATAGATCGAGGATCCACACAATTGAGGAATCTTGAAGATAAATCATTGCTTAGAGAAAAGAATCAAGAGCATATTTCGCTTGAGGTGTTCATATATGTGAAGATTTGAAGAATAAACACCTTTGAAGATTTTCAGGAAGGTTTGAGAATCAAAGCGAGTAATAAAAGTAACTTTTAATTACCCGAACTGAAGAACACGACGAACAGTGAGGTGTAGATTTGAAGCTCGTTAGTTCAGATCTTCCACGCCCAAACTCGGCGGAGGAAGACAGCTACGGCGGTGGCGGAGTGAAGATTTCCGCGGTCGGCACGAGTACGACGGAGACGAGGTCGAGGCAGTGAAGCTCTTCCTCACCGGCGACGATGGAGTAGCGGCGGCGCTAGGGTTTGAGAAGCTCGAGCGAGAGAGAGAGAGCGGTCGAGCGGAGTAAAGGAAGTGAGGAAGGGGAGACGGGGTATATATAGCCACGGTGAAAAATCGTTCGCCCGAAGATTTTGGATGAACATGCCCCTGACCCTTCTCATTCGCTTGACATGTGTCACCCACGTACTGAAAGGTGGAGATCGTGTTAGATCGTGGGTGAATAGATAAGTCTATCGTAGGATGCGGAACGGTTTGAGCGGCAAAGCCGAAAATTTGGATAAGATAAGTTAAAAGTTCCATTCGCAATTTCTTCAGCTGACAAGGACACAGTGAAGATTTTGAACGAGTTTCAAATAGAACGCACATGAAGAATTTGTGAATAGATTGGGTTGAGTATAGCATAGAGGGGGAAGCGTCCGATCACATTCACTTAGCAGAAAAAGCAACTTGAAGAAATAGCCATAAGTGAATGCTGTAGAGGACATAAACCCATATGTATATATATATATATAGTCAATGAAGAAAGACAACGGAAACAGTAAAGATTTTGCAAAGTTGAAGAATTTGAAAAATTGAAGAATTTCAAAACTGAGGAAAATCTCAAATTTGAAGATTTTCAACTTTGGTGGTGGCGTGACCCACCGTATAAGAATGATGATTTCAGACACCGCGTACAATTGTCGAGGGTTACGAGAATCAAATTCTTCATTAATTTCTTCACACTAAGAGTGTTATTCTTCATTGATTGAAGAAAAGCGTTTCTTCATGTGTTGCACATCTAAGTCATCAATTTTGCATAAGTGTCGGGATGTGTGTCATTTTCAAAGAACATTCAAGATTCTAAGATATTTAGCTCACACCGCAACTTGCTAAATCTCTTCTCATCCAAGGGCTTAGTGAAGATATCGGCTAGCTGTTCTTCATCTTCACATGCTCGATGGAGATGTCGCCCTTCAACACATGATCACGAAGAAAATGATGACGAATCTGAATGTGCTTTGTCTTGAGTCTTTGAACTGGGTTGTGAGCAATCTTGATGGCACTCTCATTGTCACAAAGAGAGAGGCACATTCTTCACATTGATGCCGTAGTCCTTGAGAGTTTCCTTCATCCACAAAGCAATTGAGCACAACAAGAGCCCGGCAGAATGTATTCAGCTTCCATGATGAAGCGGTGATCTGTGATTATGTTTCTTCGAGGACCAACAAACCAAAGATCGTCCAAGGAAATGACAAGTACCAGATGTTGACTTGCGGTCCACACGATCACCAAAGATAGTCGAGTCGGAACATCCAATGAGATCAAAAGTAGAGCCCTTGGGGTACCATAATCCTAGTGTTGGTGTGTGAGCTAGATATCGAAGAATATGCTTCACAGCCTTATGGTGTGATTCCTTCAGTGTAGCTTGAAATCGGGCACACATGCAAACACTAAGCATTATATCCGCCTAGATGCACATAAGTACAATAAAGAACCAATCATGGAGCGGTATACCTTGTGATCGAAGTCAATACCATTTTCATCGATTGCATAGATGGCCATTTGTGGGCATAGGAATTTTGACGCCTTTGCAATCTTGCATGCCGAATTTCCTCGTAACATCCTTGAGGTATTTCTCCTGAGATATGAATATGCCATTGTGTTGTTGGATTTAATTTGAAGACCTAAGAAGAATTTCAATTCTCCCATCATAGACATTTGATATTCTTCACTCATCATTTAGGCAAATTCATCACTATAACGTTGGTCAAGACAACCAAAGATAATATCATCAACATATATTTGGCACACAAACAGTTCACCATCATATGATTTAGTAAAGAGAGTAGTGTCGAGTGAACCGGTGTGAAGCCATTCTTCACGAAGAATTCCTTCAATGTATCATACCACGCCCGTGGGGCCTGTTTGAGGCCATAGAGGGCCTTGTTGAGTTTGAAGACTTTGTCGGGATTCTTTGGATCTTCAAAACCTTGGGGTTGAGCAACATATACTTCTTCCTCAAGCTTACCATTGAGGAATGCACTTTTCACATCCATTTGATATAAAGTGATATTATGATGGTTAGCATAAGCAAGTAATATGTGAATAGCCTCAAGTCTAGCAACAGTGCAAAAGTTCATCGAAATCAATTCCTTCAACTGTGTGTAGCCTTGAGCTACAAGTCGTGCCTTATTCCTCACCACAAGGCCATTTTCATCTTGCTTGTTGCGGTAGATCCACTTTGTGCCAATGATATTATGCTTGCGAGGATCTGGACGTTTGACCAGTTCCCGGACATTGTTAAGCTCGAATCGATGTAATTCTTCTTGCATTGCCTGAATCCACTCGGGCTCAGAAATGCTTCATCTACCTTAGTGGGCTCTGTGATAGAGACAAAAGCATAGTGCCCACAAAAGTTAGATAAATGTGAAGCTTTTGAGCATGTGAGAGGACTTGGTACTTCAATGTCATCGATGATCTTGTCAACTTCCACTTCTTTTGCAACGCGAGGATGAGCTGGTTGTCATCGAGGAATTTGATCAGCATTTTCTTCAGTACCATTTTCTTGATCATTATCCTCAGGTGCATCAGCTCGACGTTCTTCGCGTACAGGAATGAATCCTTCAGCAGATTCTTCAGTAGGAATGACATCCTCAGTTGCCTTGAACTTGATAGATTCCTCAGGTGCTGGTTCATCTAACACAGAAGGTAGGTGCTCTCTTTGCGAGCCATTAGTTTCATCGAACCGCACATCTACAGTGTCAACAATCTTGTGAAGAGCGATGTTCAAGACTCTTTAGGTGTGCGAGTCCTTTCCGTAACCAAGCATAAAACCTTCATGTGCTTTCGGTGCAAATTTAGAATTGTGATGAGGATCTCTAATCCAGCATTTAGCACCGCAGACTTTGAAATAACTCACATTGGGTTTCTTGTCAGTGAGGAGTTCATAGGCAGTCTTCTTGAAGAATTTGTGAAGATATACTCTGTTGATGATGTGGCACGCGGTATCAATTGCATCAATCCAAAAACGACGAGGCGTTTTGTATTCATCAAGCATAGTGCGAGCCATCTCACCAAGAGTTCTGTTCTTGCGCTCCATGACGCCATTTTGCTGAGGAGTATAGGGAGCAGATAACTCATTAGTAATACCAAGTTCATCAAGATAGGCATCAAGACCGGAATTCTTGAACTCAGTTCCATTGTCACTCTGATGTGCACGATCTTCACACCAAAGTTGGTTGAAGCCCTCGAGGAAAATCGTTTGAAGACTTCCTGCACTTCATGTTTGTAAGTAACAATGTGTACCCATGTGTAACGAGAGTAATCATCAACAATAACAAAGCCATATAGAGATGCATCATTAGTGACTTTGAGTAATGATTAGGACCAAAGAGGTCCATGTGAAGCAATTCTAATGGACGAGTAGTGGTCATGATAGTCTTGTTGGATGCTTGGCCTTGGTCATTTTTCCAGCTTCACAGGCTCCACACAAGTGATCCTTGAGGAATTTGACATTCTCAATGCCAATGACATGCTTCTTTTTCGCAAGCGTGTGCAAATTCCTCATGCCCGCGTGACCAAGTCGTCGATGCCATAGCCTATACGAAGCTTTTGCAAGTAGACACCACGGCTGGTTGTGGTCTGTAGAGAAATCAACAATATACAAGTCTCCTCTCCTAAAGCCTTCAAGACTTTGGAATTGTCGACTTCCATGATCACAACACAACGATACTTGCCAAAGACAACAACCATATCAAGATCACAAAGCATTGAGATCGACATGAGGTTGTATCCTAAGGACTCAACAAGCATAACTTTGTCCATGTGTATGTCCTTAGAGATCGCAACCTTACCAAGACCCAATACGACTTTTGCCTTTGTCAAAGAAACATGATATGCTTCAGATGTGACGGTCATAAGGGAGCATCCATCAATAGATTCTTGTCACTAGTCATGTGATTTGTACATCCACTATCGAGGACCCACTCAGTGGCTTTGGGTTGATCATCCTGCAGATGAATTAGTGCAACTTACGATCTCATATATTCCATCAGTGAAGAATATGATATCAATTTCATCAGATGAATTTCATCAGCAAAGATAATGAGATAAGCGGTATGAGGGCGTGTGAAATGAAAGTTCATTTCTTCATGATTAGCTCAAGGCCCTTCGTGCATTTTTGTCAGGCCCCCAGCAAATTCTTCAGACGTTAGAGCACGTCTGGAGACCTGACCCTGCAGAAGAGATTAGTTCTTTTTCTTCACCACCCACATCTGAAGGGGTGGCAAAGAATTCATCACTCTGCGAGCTCCATAAGAGAATGGTGGCATAGAGGCTAATCCATTTCGTTTCACATAAGAGGGGTTAGGGTAAGCATATGAATAAGCAGAGAAATTCTTCGAGGACTTATGAACATATTAGTTTGAAGAATAATGCACATAATCATAGACCTTAGCTCTACCCTGCGAAACAGAGCTGTTCGCACGATGATAATCATATCAGGACTTTGATCCATGTGAGGAATTTGATCCACGTGAGGAATTTGGTCCGTATGAGGACTTGGATCCATATGAAGAATTTGGTACATATGAAGAGTTTGATCTGGGGTTCCTATTCTTCACAGGTGGTGTCATGAGGACATTCACCTAATGACTTTCAAGGCACTTCTTGGGAACCCAGATTTTCTTCATAGGGGAATCGTTCCTGCAGTTAGTGCCAACATATCTAGCAAATACTTCACCATTCTGATTTTTGAACAGTTTATAGTTGGAGTCAAATGACTCATCAGAAGAATGAGGAGATTCACATGTAAAGCCAGATAAGTTAGATGGATCAACTGGAGGTCCCTTTGCAGCCACCCATGAGGTTTTGGGGTACTGCTCAGGCTCCCAATATGTTCCATCAGCATTGAGTTTCCTCTCAAAGGCAATACCCTCTTTCCTAGGGTTCCTGTTGAGGATCTGCTTTTTAAGCACATCACAAAGAGTCGATGCCCTTTGAGGCTTTTGTACATGCTCGTCATGTACAATTCCTTCACCACTGCATCGTCGGTGATACTAGCAATGTCCTCGGATGAGGAATTAGTGATAGCGAGAGGCAATTGAAGAATTTGTAATAGTTGAAGCATTTGAACATTCGGTGAAGAATTAGCGATTCACGCTCAATGCACTTTAAGCATGGAGGAACAAATACTTCACGAGAAGCGCTGATTTGTTGAGCAAGTAATGAATCGCGCTCCTTCTGAAGATCTTCATAACTCACTCTTAGCTTCTCAAGATCTTGCTTTCTTTGAAGAAATTCATAAGAAAGTTTCTCATGATCAAACAAGAGAGTGTTATGATGACCTTGAAGACTGTCAAGCCTAGACTGAAGTCTTTGAAGATTTTCAGTCAGGGATTTAGTGCAGTCCATTTCTTCAACCCACATATCATCACTTTTGTCTAGCATGTTTTGAACCTTTTCAACAGCCCTTTGTTGTTTTACAGCAATCTTAGCAAGTTTTGAGTAACTGGGCTTGAGATTTTCATCAGATTCATTTTCACTAGATTCAGAGGAGGTATATTTGAGTACCTTGGCACCCTTTGCCATGAAGCAATAGGTGGGAGCGTAGTCATCACTATCTTCGTCAGCTTTGTTGGTGAGGTCATTTTCTTCAGAGTAGAAGATGTACTTGGTGACGAAAGCGAGCTGTGAGCCGGACTCGCCACACCGCATCAAGCATTCTTTTTATGCCTCCTCTTCCTCATGTTCCTCGATTCAGCTTCAGAGTCCATTTCCTTGCCAATGAATGCCCGAGCCTTCTTGGAGCTGCTCTTCTTGTGAGAAGAAGACTTTGAGGATTTTGATGATGAAGATTTCGACGATTTCTTCTTCTTCTTAGTGTCATCAGAACGGTAATCCTTGTATTTCTTCTTCTTTAATTCCTTTTCCCACTGAGGACAATCTTGAATGTAGTGACCAGGTTTCTTGCATTTGTGGCATAGTCTTCTCTTATAGTCACTGGATGAGGAATCACTGCTCTTTGAGGATTTTCCAAAGCGACCACGTCTTGATAACTTCTAGAATTTCTTCACGAGCAGTGCTAGCTCCTGGCTCAATTCTTCAGGATCTCCAAGGCTACTACCAGAGTCTTCACAATCAGATTCAGACATAGCCTTGGCCTTCAGGGCACGTGGTTTTCCATAGCTAGAACCATAGAGATCTCTCTATTCAGCAAGCTTGAACTCATGAGTATTTAGCCTCTCAAGGATATCAGCTGGATCAAGTGACTTCTAGTCAGCACGCTCTTGTATCATCAGTGCCAGAGTATCAAATGAGGAATCAAGCAATCTCAACAATTTCTTCACCACCTCATGGTCGGTAATGTCAGTGGCACCAAGCGCTTGAAGCTCATTTGAGATGTCGGTGAGGCGATCGAAGGTTTGTTGAACATTTTCGTTGTCGAGTCTTTTGAAGCGGTTGAAGAGATTTCGAAGAACATCAACTCGAGAGTCATGCTGAGTTGAGACTCCTTCATTTACTTTGCATAGCATGTCCCAGATGAGCTTAGAAGTTTCCAAAGCACTCACTCTTCCATACTGTCCTTTGCTCAGACGGCCACATATGATATTCTTCGCTTGAGAATCGAGTTGCTTGAATCTCTTCACATCGGCAAGATTCGTGAGAAGGTGTGGTGAGGAACACCATTTTCCACAATATACCAGAGATCATTGTCAATTGCCTCAAGATGCATTCGCATCTTATTTTTCCAGTAGGGGTAGTCCGTCCCATCAAAGGTAGGACACCCGGCTGAGACATTGATCATACCTGCGGTCGACATAACTAAAACTCCAGGTGGTTAAACCAAAATCACACAGAACAAGGGAGTACCTTGCTCTGATACCAATTGAAAGTGCGTTATATCGACTAGAGGGGGGGTGAATAGGCGATTATTATGAATTCTTCAATGAGGAATTTGTCGGTGAGGAAATTCCTAAGTGAAGAACTACTTGCAGCGGAATAAGTACTCAGAAGTAAGCATAAGAGAATGCGGGCATGGTCATCATGATGAAATGAAGACAATCAGAGAGTACAGAAAGCGTAAACACAGGATAGCACAAGATGAAGACAAACAGATCAAGAAATTGAACTGAGGAAATTGAGAAAGTCTTGATCAAAGTCTTCAAACACAGATATGAACGAACACTCAACACAAGAATGAGGAAATGAAAGGGTTGAGGAAATAGAACCGATTAGGGTTGGTGAAGACAATGATTTGGTAGACCAGTTCAAGCTTGTCTCAATTATGCGTCTGGTTGGAGCGGCTGAGTATTTAAACTCGAGGACACAGTCCGGACACCCGATCCTCGAAAGCACGCAGCTCGGGACACCAAGTCCTCACCGTATTCTCCTTGAACTAAGGTCACATGCACCTCGTCCAATCACTCGTGGTAAGTCTTGGCGACTTCCAAACCTTCACAGACTTGGTCACTCGGCGATCCACAATTCCTCTTGGATGCTCTAGACCATGACGCCTAACCGTCTGGAAGAAGCACAGTCTTCAAAGGTAACAAGCGTCGGATCCACGCGGGATCAACCTCTTGATGATGCTCAATCACTTTGGGTTTGTAGGGCTTTGGTTTTGGGTTTTCCTCACTCGATGCTTTTCGCTCAAAGTCCTCGGAGGATGGGATGCTCTCAAATGACAAGTGTCAATTTCTCTCGGAGCAGCCAACCAGCTAGTGGTTGTAGGGGGCGGCTATTTATAGCCTAGGGAGCAGCCCGACATGATAAGACATAAATGCCCTTCAATGATATGACCGTTAGGTGGATAAGATATTTTGGGACAGCTGGCGCGCAGCACAGCAACGATCGGAAATTTGACTCTCAAATTCCTCAGTGCTATCATGTTCCTCAATGTGTAGGCAATCCACACTGGCGAATTCCTAACTCCTCAGTCAGAACAAATTCCTCAGCGACCAGAGGAACTTCGTCTCTGTCAGTGAAGAAATTGACTGAAATGTATGAGATTTCCAAAGGCTTCACTCGAAGGGATTGGTAGGTGTAGGATTTTAGTTGAGCATCACATGGAAATTTTTCCTTAGTATTTCCTCGACCCCTTTAACGATGCGGTGTTTCCTATGACTCAAGAAAGAGAAAACGAAACTACGAAAACAAAAGTCTTCACGCTTCGTGTTCCTCAAATGAATACCAAGTCTTCAAGGTCACACCAATTTATTCACTTTCAAAGTCTTCAGAAAGTCTTCAGAATATCAAAGTCTTCAAATAAGAACTTCATTTTTAGGGGTCTACTTTCTCTGTAAATATCAAACTCCTCATAGACTTATAGACCTGTGTAAACTCATAAACACATTAGTCCCTTAACCTATAAGTCTTCAATACACCAAAATCACTAAGGGGCACTAGATGCATGTCAGTTATTGTACACAATGGAACTGAACATGTAGAGCAAAAGAGACGAGCCTTGTGTGGCAATAAAATTTCATGCAGACATCGCTCCTTGGTGGGCGCAAAGGCAGCCCCGCCTCCACCCATTTCGGATCGTAATCAAGAGGAAGATAACTGTTCTGGGGGGGGTGGGGCGTTCAGAAGCAGAAGACCACTCCTATTTACCCCATGAGGTCTTCGCTCTAACTTGGCATGCTGATGTTGGTAATATCATGCATATGGTGCCTTGCATTGCTTACTGTATACACCAAAGATATCATCTGCTTAGTTTAGACATGTTTTGTGTCAATGCCATCTGTTTAGTTTCTTTATCGTATATGTGAATCATGCAACGCCATCTTGTTTAGCCAGGCATCATATATGTGGATTTTGCAATGCCACCCTAGTTAGCCAATAATCTTATATGTGAATTATATCATGACATCATTTTTTATTACGTGTTAAATTTGTCAACAATTTATGTACATTCAATTACTCTTCATGTGCATCAGCCATTCGGCACGGTCATGGAAAAATTTGGAGTGGAAACAAGGTCTTCAGAGCAGACAATGCTATTTGACAAAGCGCATGTCTTGCTAGTTACAGATAGCTCCTCAGAGGAGGATTCAGAGACAGATGACTAGTCCTATCCCCCCCCCACCGAGGTGCATGCTCTAACTTGGCAGGGTTATGTTGCTCATATCGTGCGTATGGTATCTTGCATTGCTATGTCATTTTCTTATTTTAGACATGATTTGTGTGAATGCCACCTGTTTAGTGTCTAATTACCATATATGTGAATTATGCAATGCCATCTTGTTGCAAGACATTATATATGTGAATTATGCAATGCTATCTTGTTGCAAGGCATTATATATGTGAATTATGCAATGCCATGTTGTTTAGCCAAGCGTCATATATGTGAATTATATCATGCCGTCCTTTTTTGTATTTCCCATTGCTTTTGTCGACAATGTTTGTATATTCAACTGCTCTTCACATGTGCATCAGCCATTTGAATTGGTGATGGAGAAATGGAGTGAAAACAAGGTCTTGAGCGAGACAATGCTACCTATGAAGCGAGATATCTTCTTTGATTCTGAGATAGCTCTTTAGAGGAGGATTCAGAGGCAGATGACCAGTCCTATTATCCCCCTGAGGTGTATGCTCAAACTTGGCAGGGTTATATTACTGATCTCATGCATATGTTGTATTGCAATGCTTAGTTTTTACATCATATACACGATATTGAATGCCATCTCCTTAGTTGACACATCATATATGCGATTGCCCTCTGCTCACTTCCTTAGTATATAAATCATATATTTGAATTATATCATGCCATGATGTTTACATAGACAACATGTATCTGAATTATGGCATGCCAACCCATTTTCTAAAGACATAATATAGTTATATCATCTCATCATGTTTACATAGTCATCATATTTTGAATTATGTCATTCTATCCGTGAATTATATCATTCCATCATGTTTCCATCGACGGCATGTTTGTGATTTATGGCATGCCAACCACTTTAATAGACACATCGTATAGTTATATCATGTCATCCTATTTACATAGTCATCATATTTTGAAGTATGTCATTCTATCCTGTTTAGTTAGCGATCACACCTGTGAAATTGTGTCATGCTGTCCTATTTAATTAGCCATCATATATTTGAAATTATGTCCTGCTATTCTGTTTGGTTAGACAACATAAATGTGAATTATTTCATGCCATGTTTTCTTCCCTACTATCCATTGCACTTGTCTATCTTACAATGTTTGTACATTCAATTACTTTTCTTGTTTATCAGCCATTTCAATTGGAGGGGTGATGGCGATTCTGTGGGAGTAAAAACATGGTCTTGAGAAAGATCGTGCTACACTGTCGATGGAGATAGAACCACGGTTGTACTTGCCCAAGAACCAGCCCCACCACACATAACCTGCACTCATGCAGATTGTACCCCTACCCAGTTGGACATAGAACCAGCTACACCCCTTCTAACCCCAACCCCAGCAGATAGTAACCCAGTTCCCGTTGACACAACACCGTCTCCACCACAGAGCACCCAAACACGATTAGTTAGTAAGGCAACTGCAGTGCCCAAAGCACGGGGACCACCACTCCGAACCCCAAGTCAACGCTTAAAGTAGAAGAAGAATTGTTCTCAGGTCAGGTTCCGTAGCTATGGTTCATACTACTTTGCTCTTGCATCACTGTATTTACTCATACCAACTAATTTCAAATTTGAAGGATGCAATTGAAACTCCAATGGCGCATAGCAGTATGTTATAAACCTGTTTCTTTAACATGTTTGCTTTTGTAACTTGCTCTATGTTGATTTCAGTTTCAATTGAATAAACAGTTATGTTCTCATGCCATGCACATTACAAGTGTTGTTATTGTTGTGTAGTTTCCCACACTTATATTCTGCCTATGCTGCTTTGTCTTAAATAGATATGATTCGAACCGTATCTATCTTGATTTGGCAACATAAACTAGAATGATATAGACCATACAAGGACCATACTACATAGATATATGTTTGTTTCATGTTGTTATCCTGTCCACCTTACTCTGAATCTGGTTTACCAAAATGAGTTTCATATACTACATTGTAAACTCCGTGATGTGTTTGTTTGTTTCTCTTTTAGAACGCGGATAAATATTGGAGAAGAGTACCTGTTATGCAATGGTAAAGGAAGTAATGCAGATAAGGTTCAAGATAGTGAGACATCCCTGTTGTTCTCCAAGAAAGTTGATAAAAACTATATTGAAGACACTGAGACAACCCCAAAGTCCTGTCTTCATGTAGTGTTCGAGTTACTGGCTACTACTACTGGCACCGACTCTTGAACTCATTTGCTGAATCGGTTCGGCTTCTTGAGTCTCAACTTCAAGTTGAAAGACATCGATCGGATGTTATGCGACGAGAAGCCAAGGACCGAGGAAGTCCTGCAGAATTCAGATGCATACTTTCCGGTGCAACAGAAGTCTTTGGAGGATTAAAGCGCCAAAGCGAGAGAAAGTTAATAAGCTTGCTAAGCATATTGTCGACATTATGGGTACCCAGGATATTGTTTCTTGAGCTCTTCTGAAGTGGTTCCAGTTCTGGACTTGTTTTGCTGCGGCGTTTATATACTGCTTTGTTCCCTATATTTGCACTTGTGGCGGACTTTGATGCCTAGTGGATGTAATATGTGTAATAGCCGTGATAGCCTATCGTAAGTTGCTTGCTTATTTATTTCCTTATTGTCTTGTTTATTTGTTTTCATGTAGACAGTGCAGTTCTTTATCAGCGGTATGCTAGTGCCAGCAATAACCTATTTTTTAAAACTAGGCCACATTAACAATGGGCTACATATTTACTGTAGTTAACATGGGCATCCTACGGGCCGTAGAAACAATGGGCCTTCTAAGGGCCATAGAAACAATGGGCCTTCTACGGGGCGTAGACACAATGGTCCTTCTACGGGCCGTATCATCAATGGGCCTTCTACGGGTCGTATGATCGGTTGGCCAAACATGGGCCAATAACAGACCACATTATGGCCGTAAATGGGCTAGAATTGAAATCGTCTGTTCACGGGCCGACCATAACGGGCTGTTGTTAATCGTCCGTATTTGATGACACTATGAAAACGGCCCAACGTACTAACGGGCCGACTGTAACCACGGACTGTATTTGGCCCACAAGCAAAAAATGACAGTAACGGGTCGAAAGTAAACAAATGTTGGAAATGAGCCCAAGAATAAATGGGCCCTATGAAGGCCGAAAGATAACATGGGCTGGAAACGGCCCAACGGAATAATGGGCCGTTAATGGGTATAAAGTGATACACTGTTCATTACGGGCCAGTTTTACCACGGGCCGTTAATGGGCCGAGGGTTACTAAGGGCCTCATATGGGCCAAAAGACGTCATGGGCCATACATGGGCCGGAAGTTAAAACGGGCTGGAATTATATTGGACGGCCCAGATGACGCTACTGGGCCTAATTCGGATAGGCCGTAAACGGGCCCTGGGTTAGCGGGTTGTAAATGGGCTATATGCGAACAAGCCGTTAACAGGCTTGCCGTG
This sequence comes from Aegilops bicornis, assembly GCA_021605145.1. Taxonomy (NCBI): domain Eukaryota; kingdom Viridiplantae; phylum Streptophyta; class Magnoliopsida; order Poales; family Poaceae; genus Aegilops; species Aegilops bicornis. The sequence continues at coordinate 368,877,563 of CM038673.1, read as the reverse complement.
GGCCGGCCCGCCACCTTTTGACCAAGTCAAATGGGCCGGCCTTTTCACAGGAATGGGCCTTTGTTGGGCCGTGCCACATGTTGATGTATCATAGGCGCTTTGGATCTAATGAGTGGATGACATCTGTCCCAATGGTGAGCCGACACGTGTTTCCTCCAGCCAATGATGATTTTACACGTGAAAAATCCCCATTGGTCGGGGCTGTAACGGGTTATCGGATCCAAAACCGGACCCGATAGCTTAACAAATAAGTTCGCTACGGTGGATGCCACGTGTCGGTCACCCTTGACGAAAAGCACTTCTCGCGGACGCCGCGATTTATCGTCATGGAAGTGGACAGTTCCGTGATGATAATTTTGGTAATGTCATGGAACACTTCTACGATAGCACAGGTATGACTATCTTGATTCTGTCATAAATTTTTCATGGATGTACGTGCATGACAGAAAACATGACCTATTGTGACAAATACATATCATCACGGAAGTGTATTTTTTGTAGTGAGCAGGACAGAGTCGTCACCGGATGAAGGGGCTCGTCGTCCTCTCCGACTCCTCGTCCGATGACGGCGACGACCACGGCTCCACCTCCTCCTCCGACGACCAAGATCCACCACCAGCCACGGACGCCTACATCTGCGCCGGTGACCAGAAGGGCAAAGGCCCGACTCGAAAATGGTGATTCTGCTCCTCCTCCTCCAGTTAGATTTTTGTTTTTAGTAGTTTAAGTTAAAAACTTGTCCGGCATTGAAATGTGGTGATCTTTTGGATGATGTAGTGGGTTTATGTGCATTTCTTGTCCGTTTCATGCCGATTTCTTTATCCGTTATTTGAGAACATAAAGTAGTTCGTCATGTTGCATGCGCAGTATGGATATAAGATACAAGGCCAACTCTAGAAAGCGACCCCATCCTATCTGGGTGCGTTCGTTTGGGATGAAACGGACATACCAGACGGCCCAGCGCGTGGACGTAAATGGACTTTTGTCCGTTCGCTCCCGCTTTCGACCCATCACCGGCCCAACTTTGGGCCGCTTTTGAGGGGAAACGGACAGCGCGTGATCGGGCGGGCCGTGTGCACTTGTCCTCCCCTGTCCCGCCCGTCGGTCGCACGGGCATCCCTTTTTCTATCCCCCGCTTCCACCGAAGCGCTCACCGCACCCTCCACTCTTGCCCTCGCAGCCGCCGCCGCCACTGCCATTGCCGCTATGCAGCTCAGGCGCGCGCTCAGCCAGCCCCCTTTCCCTCGATGCCCCCGAGCTACACAACCATGGCCACCTGATTTGCGCACCCGACGGTCGGATTTGGAGCGGATCCGGTCGGGCTTGACCTCGCTCGGCTGTGGGAGACTGTGCCATGCCATGGACTGGACGGGCACTGGGTCGGAAGGCCCCGAGAAGGCCGCAACCGCATGCAGGTACTGACTCCGCCTCTAGCCGCACGGATCTATACCATCGGCGGTCCACCAACAGATACACGAACGGTGGTCGGTCGGGCTCGGTGTTGGCCCAAAAGCTCGTCGGCGCACAGTTGCCACTCATTAAGTGCGACGACTGCGCGAAGAAGGTCTTGCGTCGCATGTCTACAACGCCGGAACATCCCGGATGGGTGTTCATCAAGTGTTCAACCGATGGGGTATGTGCTACTTAGCTTCGGTTGTGCTCTTGGATTTGTCTAGCTATGCTAACTTAATTTTTTATTGTGTAGAATGGATGCAAATTGTTGTATTGAGAAGAAGAGTACATCGATATACTGATAGAGCGCAATTTAGTAGATGTTCGTGCACCTTTAGCTAGCATAGAGGCTAGAGATGAGACTAGTGCACTTGTTGCTAGAATAGAGGATAGACATGAGACTAGATGCGAGGAAGCAACGTCTACTTCTTTAGACTCGAAGAAGAAAGAAGCACGCAAGATCGAGCCTCCGCAGAGCAACAATGAATGCATCGAGAAGGCACTAATTCAACTTACGGGAGCAGTTATGGAAGTTGGTTAGAGCAACTCCAACGGGCCAACCAAAACGGACGACGCTTTTGTCCGCTTCTTGTCCGTTTGGATCGGCCCGGCGGACACAAACGCCCGGCGCTGTGTTTGGGTCGGCGCGAGCGCCCAATGCTGGTCCGACCCATTTTGTCGGCGCGCCAAAAAAAGTTAGCATGCATTTAATTAAACATAAAAGCCGGCCACGAAGGCCGGCGAAAGTCCACATTACATTAATTAACATAAAAAACTAAAAACTAGACGACGCCCAGCCCTAGGCATCCTCGTCGACGTCTGCGTCGGGGCCGTGAGGTTGATCAGCGTCGGCGCATGGCCGGCCCAGGGGAACGTCGTGTTCCAGAGGGCGGTGATGTCGGGCTGCGTCGCCGCTGCCTGGGCCTGGCGCGCCTCCTCTTCGGCCTCGCGCTCGAGCATCTGCAGCGCCGCCCTCCGGCGCTCCTCGGCCGGCAGCGCCAGTTGGTCCAAGTAGGGCGCCTCCTGCTCGCCTTCGAGCCAGACGGATCGGCGGCTGACCACTCGCGCACTACTCCGGTCCGGGAGTAGCGCTCGAGGGGGGCACCTCCGGCTCGGCTTTGGGCGGGGGCGGCGAATCACCGGCGGCGGCACGACGATGCCGCCCGTGGAGAGGGCCATGGCCTCCGCCATGGCAGCCTGGAAAGCCACTTCCTCCGCATCCCTCCATCTCTCCTCCTCCTCGTTCTCCTTAATGGCCGCCTGGTAGGCGGCATCGGCCTCCTGGTCCTCGTCACGGACGACGAGCGGGGGCGGCGGCAGGCTGCGGTCGACGGCGCGGATGCCGCGTCGCCTCGCCTCCTCGTGCTCGATGGCGAACCATCGAGCCCGATTAAGCGGTCGGCGGCATAGTGCGGTTCGGATTGCCGTCGGCGTCGACAAGAACGCCCGACGTCGCCGCACCTCCTCCGCATGGGCCTTCGCCGTCATGGCGCCCGCTGCAGGATCCTCTCCGGATCCAAATGCGATCATCTGGCGGCGTCGCGTCGAAATGCAGCGTAGGCACGCGGTGCTGCTAGTGCCACTCGGCCTGGTGCACCGGCACATTGATGTGTTGCCTCTGACGGGGAGCGCGCGGCGGCGCTGGGAGGGTGGGGAGGGTGGGGGAATGGCGGGCGGGGGCCTTGCCCTTGCCCTGCCGCCGATGTTGGGAGAAGAAGCCCATCTTGGCGGTGGCTAGGGTTGTCGCCGGCGTGGGGCGAGGTGGCAGATTGGGACGGGAGCAAGTGGCGATGGATGAGGACGGCCCGCCCAAGACGCCCGGCTTAAAAAGACGACCGCGTCGCCGCGCGTGGTCCCAAGGTGGGCGGTCATAAATAATGTCGACCGTTGAAGTTGGATTACCGCCGGGGACGCGCAGACAAATGAGAAGGCGCGTGAAGGCGTCTGTTTGTTCGCGGCCGACGCATTTGGGACGCAAATTTGGGCCGCAAATGCGTCGGCGCGGACGCGATTTGGGTATGGGTCCGTGCGTTGGGCCGCCTCTTTTGTTCGCGCCGACCCAAACGGACGGCGGCGGACGAAATGGGTCGCCCCATTGAAGTTGTTCTTATCTTCTAAAATGTTCTCTTGTGATTCTTGTTTTCTTTGATCTTACTTTTCTAGTCAAAATGTGATTAAGTATTTTTCATGTATCAAAAATCAATGATGAAAAAAATATGTGTTTGGAAAGAAAAATGTACGCGCACGGGATACAGCCGGGATGCGTTCGCTTGTTGTGCGCATGGCCGGCGTATCTTGGATAAGGCCCGGACATGACTCCATTGCTCTAGCCAACGGACAAAATTCAGGCAAAACAGACGTCCATTTAAGGTCGTATGCTGGAGTTGGCCTAAAGTGGTTTACATGACGAGTATCCCGACCAATGCTTGCGGACGCGTACACGAGTGTTTGAGGGTCGGATCTGCCAAGTCGCTGTACATGCTCTCAAGTCCATCATAACGCATCACAACTACAATATAAGTTGGATTCGATTTTGCTACTACGTACCAAAAAAAAAGCACGAGCTACGCAAGGCGGGAGCGTGCGGAGGCAGACGGTTGGGCTGTTTGTTTGGTTGTGCCATTGGGAATCCGAATGGATTGGGTGCGTGGACACTTCTGATGGTGTAGGCGCGTAGAGGCAAGTCGTTGTCGGTTGGAGGGGCGGCGAAGAGTCGCGGACAGCCTGGCTGCGGCACCGCACCGAAATGATTCCGCCCTTTTGTGCCACGTCACCACCCTCCGTCCGTCGAATTCTTTTCTCTTTTCTGCGGGGTTTCCGGCCCGGTGTCTTTGGATTTCTATCCGTCTACCTCAGCTGCTATAGTAGTAGTATCTCTGAATTGCCCGGGCCAGCAAGGGCATCCCAACGCAAGCCCTCGCTTCGTTCCTATACGGCTATAGGTGCAGACGGTCATGGTCATGGTACTCATCACTCATCGGAACCGATCAGCACCGGGCGAGGTGAACTCATCACTCACCAAGTCGTTGCTGGCGTCGCAGATCCAGTCCATGCAATGGGGACGAGAACCACGCAAAACAAACAACCAAACAGCCAACGGCACCGGACGCGGTAGGTGGAGCCCACGGGGAATGGCGTCCAGGCTGTCGAGTCAAAACGGCAACGCAACGGCGCCGCGTGCACCTACTGTCTCTTTCCGACAACCTTCGCACTCTTACCTCTCTTCACGTATCCTCAAAAAAGAATAAATAATACGTACTCCCCATTTTTAGGGCATCTCTAACGGCGACCCACAGATTTCTCCCGCATCCGTATCCGTTTGCGGATATGGATGCGGGTGGACGTCATTCAACCGTAGCCGCATATATTTTGACAACAACTCAAACCAATCGGCCGAAAATTATAAATACGATGGGATTTCATATAAACATGACAAATTTCATATAAAAATGCTTGATTTTCATATATACATGACAAATTTTATTACATTTACCTAATCTAAATCGTTATGTGGATCCCTTCGTCTTCCTAATGTCCGGCAGCCTGATCACCGAACCGCCGGAAGCCCCAGACGTATATGCTTCCACACAAAAGAACGGCCCGCTTCCTCACCGCTCATCGGAGTGGAACCCCCGGCTGATGCTTCAGCGGGAGGAGAAGGGGGCGCCTCCGCTTCTGTGGAGTCCATGCGGGGTCGGCGATGCTCTGCGTTGAAGAAGAACCAGGCAAGACACACGCTGTGTACACCGGCGTCGCCTCGGTGGTGGCCTTCATGGGACCCAAGCAGTGGTCTTCCGTGTTCTACTTCTCCTCGGTGATGGCGACGGACGCGGACGCGCTGGCCACCGACTTGTCGATCTCCGTGCACTCGACTTCTGTCTCTCCTTGCATGTAACACGCACGAGAGGCGCGGTGGCACGCACGAGAGGCACGGTAGCCGCAGCCATAGACGTGGTAGGCGCAGGACGACGCAGTGTCGTCGACGGCAACGACGATGCCCGTGCCGCCGTGCTCCCCGTCGTGCCGGCTTGGGGCGACAACTGGCTCCGTCGGGCTAGGCGAGGGAGGTGGAGCAGCGAGCTTCCTCGCTCGTATCCGGCAGGCTCGGCGGCAACCCAACCGGCTTTCATGGCAGAGAACTGCTCTTCTTGCTCGTCGGATGCAATCAAAAGAGTGGAGAAAATGGTGGAAGGAGCAGATGGGGGGCGGCGGAGTGGTGCGATTTTTGCCCGACGTCTGGCCCCGTTTAAATAGAGGGCGGACGGGAGGAGCTCGGCTGGCGTTGCGTTTAATGTTGGCCCGTTCGTGAACGAACGTGTGACCGAAGTAGGTTTCTCGGCTTCCACGCGGGTTTCATGGAGGATCTAAATGCGGCGAAGAGTCGTGTTCAGCCGTGCGTACAGCGGGCGGCGCCCTCGGACGTCGGCGCTGATTCAATGGCGGAGGCAATGAGAGATCACATTCGTCCTGAGCCGCCTTCAATATGTAGCGGTGCATTGTACGATGGCATGAATGCGGGTAGTTAGTGCTGGGCAAGAAGCGCGTGCAGAATGTGGGAGGGTTTCTGGTGAGCCAGGATGATCAGAAGCGGTCTTGGGATCGTTTAGGACTCTCGCAAACTTTCTCACGTTTGTCTTTGGTTTGCTGGAGAAAACGTGTTTAGACTGTTCCTTAGATCGATACAAACGGGCTTTGGATGGCATACACGGTTCGGACAGCGTGGTCCACACGATTTGTGAAAGGTTTGAGGGATGGCGTTCAGGACGCCCTACGTGATCAGCTACGTACTTATTCTTAATGTAAACATATTTTGTCCCCCGTCCTTTTCTCCGTGTGCTCGGTTCAGTCTAGTCATCTTACCTCGGGGTGTGGCTCGGGAGTTGGGACCGAAGGAATGATCAGTCAGTCACACACATGGCTCAAGCAGGCGATGCACCTTACAACTAGGTTCTGGACCAGGAATTATACTTACTATAGTAAAGTAGAGTAGATAATAAACAGTTTTGCTAAAACTTATCTAGTTGAGATATAATTTGGTCTCATTCATCTTTTATAGCTATTAAATGTGATGCTATAAAATATGTGTGCTGATATTGGTTGTATTTATTTTTAATTTTCAGCTGAATGAGATCAAATTATATCTCATTTATATGAGTTTTAGGTACTCCCGATAATAAAACCATGGCCCCGGAGTACACACGTGTGACGACAACCGACGGACGGCCCAGATCTCGGATCTCGCAAGCCCCACCACCGTCCTCAATCATGCCCTGCGCTGGACCGGTGGGGGCGCGCGTGGGCATCAGCAACACGTGAAGAATATGCTGCCAAGCATGTGTGCAGATCATCCTATCTCATTCCTTCCGTACGTGTTTGTCCGCGCGTGGGACGATGATTAGATTAGAGCGATCTTACGGAAGTGTATGGACCCAACGACGCACAGTAATATTGGTTTGATCGGCTACGGCACACTGCCCAATTTTTGGGCATGATCTAAGCGCATCCGTTAAAGAAAAGATTACATTCACGTCCACGAAATCGAAATGCCGATTTTTGGATCACGCAAAGGTTCTCTTTGGCTACATTATGTGCCCACATGGATCGAAAAGAACTTTAGGCCTCATTTGATAACAAAGTGTTACAGAAATCAAAGTATTGAAAACTAAAGTAATTTAATCCATAGGTACACAATACCACGATTTTGCCATAACAGAGTATTTTGAAGTATTTAGAATAATGTGGACCTGTTTGGCAAGAGCAGTTTGAGGCTGTTCCGAACTGTGCGTTGAGCTAGCTAGATACCTGCAAACTGATGAACGGCCATGCACATTATTGCAGCATGAATATCTAAATTAATAACATAAAAACTAAAAACATACTCTCTTTGTTCCAAAATATAACGTGTACTCCCTCCATTTTTATATACAAGACCACAAACTCATATTACAGGTATAAAGGTAAAAAGGTAATGTCTACTTTACAAATTGGCTTCCATTTTCATTTACTGGGATAATTAATACCGAGCATGCATGTAAGCGCAAGTACAATAAGGTACAGTCAGCAGGCTGTAAAGAGTAAAGTAATATTTCTATGCTTAGTTGAAGGAGAGATGATATGAGAGAGAATGTAAGCGGGCTCTCATGCAAGAGCCAGCTACAGCACATGCTCCTAGACACTATGTGAGTATGTAAGGTGGACCATGTATTAATAAAGTAGCACATACTTATAGCTAATTGTTATACATGTTGGCTATAAGGTTGGCTATAAATGACATGACACTCTCTCATAGTAAATAGTTGGCTATACTATTAACCATGCTCTGAGGATGGAATAGGAAACTGATTGAACGTTGAGCGATGAAGTAACTAAGTGTCATTATGACTGCATGCAATTATTAAACAGGTTGCTAGTACGAGAAAATATCATTAATTCTTGTCTCAGTTACTGTTGGTGACATTGTAGACCTCCTCCAGTGCAAACGTGCTTAGATGAGGTGCTAAGTGCATTAATTATCTTAGCAAATCAACTCTACAATGCATAGGTGCTTAACTTCTTGTTGCTAAGCACACTTCATTTAATGAGTTAGCACCTAAAGTCTTTCATCCATTGGTCAAGTTGTCTCATTTGAGTGTTTTACCTAGGTTCACGCGCTTGGCATTGGTTCTTCATGGGTCACCAAAGTGCCCTCTCTCCTCCTTAATTGTTGTGACATGTCATTTTTTGCTTATGTAGCATGCTTAGCACATGTCCACCGTGAAGCACTGAGACGGTCCGTATAGATGCAAAATGTATATTCAAACATACATGATTTGACTTTAATGGTATTTACTGTTGGTGGCCTTTTATAGTTCTTTATGCAAATTGACTATACAAGGCCACTAACAGCAGTGGTCTTGTAGAAGGAATGGAGAGAGTATTTAAGTAAAGTCAAACTTGTGTATGTTTAACCAAATTTGTAGAAATATCTATTGATATCTACACTAGCAAATTTGCATCACGACATCCATCATGAAAATTATTTTCATATTTATTTATTTTGCATTGCAGATGCTGATATTTTATTCTATAATCTTGGCCAAATATACATTTATTTGACTTCCATGAAAAATGATGCACCTTATGTTCTGGAACACAGGAAGTATAATTTGTTGTGTCTGATAATTATATTGTTATTAAATAATTATGGAATCTACATAGTATCATCGTGTTCTTATGCATAGTTGCATGTTGAGGTGGTATTTTTTTTTCATCCATGGTTGCACATTAAGGTCACATGTTAACATGTGGAAAGAAATAGGTTGGTGAACATCATCTATTCAGTTGCATAGGCAAGTTCATATTACATTCACACCATAGATTATTTGCTTATGTGTACTGAACTAGTTGGTTCATAAGTAATAGTAACAATCTTTTATTTATATTTAGTCTAAGTATGTAGGAAATGATGAAGACATAAAAAATTGGAGTCGTGTTTTTCCATGGATCGGTGGACATTCCATCTCCAGAAAGTGTGAAATGTTACAACTCCATTAGACATGAGAAATTAACATCCATTTTACATGCTAAATATGATCAGGACTATAAATACATAAATCTTTTTAACAAGAAAGGATTATCCTTGCCCAAAATAGAGAACAACCTCAACCTAGAAAGTTTAAATTTCAAGATTGATATCAAGATGGAGGGCCGGACGTATTCAACCATAAAAACACAAACAATTCCCCTCTGTTGAAGTTGTTGCATCATTTTTCTTAGGAATGGACTTTGAGGTTGCTGTCCACCAAACAACTATTGGGAATTATGGGCTTTCTCCCATATAGAGTACTAAATCATTAAATTGTAACAAAGAGCCATTTCGTTTACATGTCAAGTGAGCAAATTCAGTATCACATTGCTAATCAAGGATTTGCGAGACCAGCTTATAAGGTGTTGGGTTAAAAATGGGGCATAAACACATGTGACTAAGTGATGCTACATTTGTTTTCATAATTTATTTAGCGAAAGCAGAAACAACTATGTAAATTTGTTCAATTGAGCATCAGTGATCATGTTTTTTTGTGGATATATGATAGAGTTGGGCCAAAAGTGTACGTGGGCTAAACTAGATTGATTTTTCTGCACTTTTCCTTGTTTATGTTTCTCTCTTCTCCATCTACCCTTACATGTGTTCATCTCCTCGCCTTCTCCGGCACCTCATCACCCCTTTGCCGCCATTAGTTATATCATCCGGAGAGGAGAGAGGGGCGGTGAGGCTCCCGACCCGTCTTTGTTTATAGATCCAGTGTTATGTGTTCATAATAGCTTTTGGAAGAAAAAAATCTTGTTTCCAGAGGAACTCATCCGTTGGGAGGCATCATCAACTCTTCTTTGAAAATTTCCTCTACACGATTTGTAGGATCGATAAGTATGTCTAGAGGGGGGGGGGGGGGGTAAATAGATGATGGCACGAGAATTTGTGACCTTTTGTAAGTAGTTTTGGCGAGGTTTTCACCGAGCTTTTGTTATTTCTCGGTTATTTCTACCGTAATCCTTTATGAGAGAAGAAAACTTGTTTTTCCATTCTTTGACAGAAAAATCCATTTATGGAAGGAAACCAACCATGATTACACCAAGTCAAGCCATATGAAGAAACTTTCATATTGGAAGATTCTTCACCAAGCGGACCAAAACATAAGACGACCACTGGTGCCACCAGCTCCTCCTCATATACATGAGCAACTATCGTGAAGGCATAGAATCCTTCAGAGAGACCTAGCCGACACCACACAATCCAGAATAGAGGGAGAAGAGATCCGGAGAAGAAGAACCACAAGAGATCATTTTCGTCTCATTCACCATCTTCATTCTATTCCATTTCATGATCATTTGTGGAGGGATTCCAAGTTGTAAGATCATGGTGTAAACTTTATTCGTACTCATCTCGAGGTTGGGACTTGTTTAATCCTTCATATTATTGTGGATCTTCCTAGTATTTGTCGATATGGTTTTCATGCAATTATTCTCTGTGATGATTAGTTATTCTCCTCCGATGTGTGAGTAAATTCCCCTAGGCATGGGAGATGTAGGTGAGTGGTAAGATTCACTTGTGCTTATATGAAAGGATCGAGAAGAGGGGTCTAGAGGGGGAGGGGGTGATTAGAACCCCAATAAGTAAAAGTGGCAATTTTTGTGTTCATTAAGTTGAGATGGAGTTTTAGCACAAGTTTAAGCATTCACAATACATTTCAATCAAGCATGACAAGAGTATGAGCAGCGAAAAGAGTAAAGCATGCTAATTGCAGAAAGTAAAGGGATGGGATTGGAGTGTGCGAACGCAATGAAGACACATAGATTTTTGGTGTGGTTCCAATAGGCTGTGCTATCGTACATCCACGTTGATGGAGACTTCCACCCACGAAGGATAACGGTTGCACGAGTCCACGGAGGGCTCCACCCTCGAAGGGTCCACGAAGAAGCAACCTTGTCTATCCCACCATGGCCATCGCCCACGAAGGACTTGCCTCACTCGGGTAGATCTTCACGAAGTACGCGATCTCCTTGCCCTTACAAACTTGTTGGTTCAACTTCACAATCTTGTCGGAGGCTCCCAAGCGACACCTAACCAATCTAGGAGACAACACTCTCCAAAAGGTAATAGATGGTGTATTGATGATGAACTCCTTGCTCTTGTGTTTCAAATGATAGTCTCCCCAACACTCAACTCTCTCACACATATTTGGATATGGCGGAAAGATGATTTGAGTGGAAAGTAACTTGGGGAAGGCTAGAAATCAAGAATCTTGTGGTAGTATTGGAATATCTTGATCTCAACACATGAGTAGGTGGTTCTCTGTTACAAAATGTAAGCTGGAAGTGTAGGCACATTCGGATGGCTCTCTCTCTTATGGAGAAGGGGGTGGAGGGGCATATATAGCCTCCACACAAAATCCAACCGTTACACACATTTAACCCAACTCGGTCAGACCGAATAGAAGAACTCGGTGAGACCGATTCAGTTCAAAATGTGAACGTTAGGAATCTCGGTGGGACCGAGTGGAAGAACTCGGTGGGACCGATGTGCTAGGTCTAGGGCAAAACCTCATCTCGGTGGCGCCGATTGCGTGAACTCGGTGAGACCGATTTCAGCAAAGAGCAAACAGAGAGTTGGTCAAGAAAACTCGGTGTGACCGATCGCTCATTGCGATGAGAACAAAATGTTACAAAATGGAAACAGAGAGTTTGCATAGCCATCTCGGTGAGACCGAGATCTGTATCGGTGTGACCGAGGTGTTAGGGTTTCTGGCAGTGGCTATGTCAAATGAACTCGGTGGCGCCGGATAGGAAAATTCGGAGGGGCCGAGTTTGACTTTGGGTTTTGGACATATTTGGAGTGAGAAAGTGGTTGAGGGCTTTGGAGCAATATCACTAAGCATTTGGAGCAAGTAGACCATTAAGCAACACCTCATCCCCTTTTAATAGTATTGGCTTTCCTATTGAAAGTGCGTTATATCGACTAGAGGGGGGGTGAATAGGCGATTTTTATGAATTCTTCAATGAGGAATTTTCCGGTGAGGAAATTCCTAAGTGAAGAACTACTTGCAGCGGAATAAGTACTCGAGTAAGCATAAGAGAATGCGGGCATGGTCATCATGATGAAATGAAGACAATCAAAGAGTACAGAAAGCGTAAACACAGGATAGCACAAGATGAAGACAAACTGACTGAAGAATTGAACTGAGGAAATTGAGAAAGTCTTCACTCAAAGTCTTCAAACACATATATGAACGAACACTCAACACAGTAATGAGGAAATGAAAGAGTTGAGGAAATAGAACCAGTTAGGTTGGTGAAGACAATGATTTGGTAGACCAGTTCCAACTGTTGTCTCGGCTTGTACGTCTGGTTGGAGCGGCCGTGTATTTAAACTCGAGGACACACAGTCCTCGACACCCAAATCGAAAGCACGCAGCTCAGGACACCAAGTCCTCACCGTATTCTCCTTGAACTAAGGTCACACAGACCACGCCCAATCACTGTGGTAAGTTTTCAGCGACTTCCAAACCTTCACAGACTTGGTCACTCGGCGATCCACAATTCCTCTTGGATGCTCTAGACCATGACGCCTAACCGTCTGGAAGAAGCAGTCTTCAAAGGTAACAAGTGTCGGATCCACGCAGGATCAATCTCTTGATGATGCTCAATCACTTTGGGTTTGTAGGGGTTTGGTTTTGGGTTTTCCTCACTCGATGATTTTCGCTCAAAGTCCTCGGAGGATGGGTTGCTCTCAAATGACAAGTGTCAAGTTCTTCGGAGCATCCAACCAGCTAGTGGTTGTAGGGGTGGCTATTTATAGCCTAGGGAGCAGCCCGACATGATAAGACATAAATGCCCTTCAATGATATGACCGTTAGGTGGATAAGATATTTTGGGACAGTCAAGCGCATCACAAAGAATCTGGTCGGAAATTTGAATCTCAAATTCCTCGGGGCTATCATGTTCCCCATCGTAGGCAATCCGCACTGCTAATTCCTAACTCCTCGGTCGAGACAAATTCCTCAACGACCGTGAGGAACTTCGTCTACATCAAGAAATTGACTGAATCGTATGAGATTTCCAAAGGCTTCACTCAAGGGATTGGTAGGTGTAGGATTTTGAGTTGAGCACCACATGGAAATTTTTCCTTAGTATTTCCTCGACCCCTTTAACAAAGATGGTGTTTCCTATGACTCAAGAAAGAGAAAACAAAACTACAAAAACAAAAGTCTTCACGCTTCATGTTCCTCAAATGAATACCAAGTCTTCAAGGTCACACCAATTTCTTCACTTTCAAAGTCTTCGTAAAGTCTTCGTAATATCAAAGTCTTCATCGAAGAACTTCATTTTTAGGGTCGACTTTCTCTATAAATATCAAACTCCTCATAGACTTATAGACCTGTGTAAACTCATAAACACATTAGTCCCTTAACCTATAAGTCTTCAATACACCAAAATCACTAAGGGCACTAGATGCACTTACAATCTCCCCTTTTGGTGATTGATGACAATATAGGTTAAGTTTTCAACGAGGATAAACATATGAAGTGTAAATACTGATATTGAGGAATTTGATTGCAAGATATAGAAGAACTCCCCCTGAAGATGTGCATAGTGAGGAATTTTGCTTTTGAGGCATTGCACATTTGAACAGTTGAATCATGGAGATCTCCCCCTATATCATGTAATTCATACACACATTTGACATATAATATGAAGAATTTGAAATGCATGATGAAATATGGTGATTTATGTAATTCAGCATGCATGTATTAACATATAACAAGGAATAAGCATGCAGAGGAACACATCAAAAGTATCAGAGCACCATCGGGTTTAAGATTACAACTCGATCCAATAAAGTTTCAGAAGAACGAGTGTTGTAACTTAGAAAAAAAACGCCCATATAGTAGACCCGCTTGAAGACTAACTCAAATTTCTCCCCCTTTGTCATCAAATGACCAAAAGGATTGAAATTGAGGACTAACGCCCCTGAAGAATTTCAAGTTGATGTAGGAGCGCCAGCGTTGTCGGGGTCGGTTGTCGTAGTAGAGCCTGCCGCAGTGTCGTCCAAGTCTTCATTTTCATCAGTGTCGCGCGATGAAGAATAGGAGCTGGCTACCAAGGAAGGAACCTTGACCTTCTTGAATTTCTTGATTGGAGGTACGTATCACCAAATTCTTCCTTGAGACCCATTGTCTTCAGTTCTTCTGCGCTTTAGACATTAGAAAGAACAGCCGAGGTGCGGTTGAAGGTTTCATGGAGGTAGTATTGGTTTTTCTTCACTGCATTGTGTGTTGAGGTCATGTTGTGAAGAATTGAACCAAACTGACGCTTGACCCATTTATGATTGCGATCAACCTTCCGATGAAGACCGAGGAGTAACTCACGATCATCATCACCCAGGTGCTTTGTGGCTTGAGGATATTGCTTGGCTGAGGTATTGGCGGCAGAGTCATGTGTGGAAGAGTCATCATTGGTGGAGTAGGATGCAGCTTTGCGAAATTGACCATCCAATGGACGAATGCCTTCATCTATCACAGCAGTTGAATTGCCCTTGTCATCAACTGAGGAAAATGTTCGTTTGAGGACTTCAATTGGAGGCAAGTAGTTGCAGTGGTTCAGAGTATCAGCCTTATAGTTGAGTAAAGACCTTGTCCTGATGAACCTCATAATCCATGGTGCATAAGGCTTCAGCTCAAAAGGTGACATAGCAATGTTCGCCAGAATCATCATGAAGAAATCATGGAAGTTGACGGGAACGCCATGAATGATATTGAAAAGCATATTCTTCATGATGCCAACGACTTCTTCATCATTTGAGTCGTGGCCTTTGATAGGACTCATTGTCTTCGTCATAATGCGATAGACAGTCCGAGGCACATACAGTAATTCCTTGACGAAGAATTTGGTTCGAGGTGCCTGTCCTGGCTTCAAAGGCTTCATCAACACTTGCATGTAATGATTTGAAAGCTCAGGTTCGTTGTAGATGCAACGAGCACCATCAAGGGGAGGACTGAGTGGGAGGGCACGAAGCAATTCAGTTGTTGGTGCCTTGTAGTGAGTATTTTCTGTCATCCAGTCCAATACCCATGAGTTCACATCTTCAGAATCTCCGGTGATGTGCAGCGTCGCATAGAATTGAAGAATGAGTTCTTCATTCCAATCACATATGTCAGTGCAGAAATTCAGCAATCCTGCATCGTGAAGAACACTGAGGACCTGCCCAAGCTTTGGCAGAGATTCCATGTCCACATGAGGAATATGTGCATGATCGAAGACTTTGTCTTTGTTGAATAGCATAGAGGAATAGAAGTTGGCTTGACTAGCAGTCGTAAACGCCTCTTCCTTATGCGGCAGAGTCATATGGGTTGTATTCAAAGGAAGAATACATGCTCGCCGAAGAAATCTTCAGCCTTGAACTTTTGCTTCGTTGAGAATGGATTCTTTGGCTTTGGCAAAGGAGTGTCGATGAGTTGCATCACGACCTCGTGAATCGCAATCTCGTGTTCTTGGTGAGGATTTTCTGGTTCCTCTTCATATGCAATCTGCGTGTTCATAGGATCAGCAGAAGCAGTTCTTCAAAGACTAGTAGCTGGAATTTCTTCATGCACGGATGAGTTGGGATGAGTTTCTTGAGCCCATTTGAATCGTTAGTGTGGACCGAGGAATTTGTTGGATTGGGGTGAAGAGTGGAGAATTGGGATGCCGACTTTCCCAAAAGTCATCGCTCATCACAGGCGTGGTGCATCCAATATCCACGTCTTCGCCTTCAATTTCCTCAACACCACCTCTTCACCGTGAACTGAGGCATAGGCGTGGAAATGATTGGTGTTGAAGGGATTGCATCCACTTCAATTTCTTCATCGATCTGCTCTGACGAAGCGGCAGAATGATTTTCTTCATCAGATCCGCTTGGGATCTCATACTCTTCACCAAAAGGAACAAGGTCCTTTGATGGAATGGAGGAAATTGGAACAGCAGCGATGGGATTTTCAAATGAGCTGGTGAAAGTGCGTTATATCGACTAGAGGGGGGGTGAATAGGCGATTTTTATGAATTCTTCACTGAGGAATTTGCTGGTGAGGAAATTCCTTAGCGAAGAACTACTTGCAGCGGAATAAGTACTCAGAAGTAGGCATAACAGAATACACACATGGTCATCATGATGAAATGAAGACAAACACAGAGTACAGAAAGCGTAATCACAGGATAACACAAGATGAAGACAAACCGATCAAGAAATTGAACCGAGGAAATTGAGAAAGTCTTCACCAAAGTCTTCAAGCACGATATGAACAAACACTCAACACAAGAATGAGGAAATGAAAGGATTGAGGAAATAGAACCGCTTAGTTTGGTGAAGACAATGATTTGGTAGACCAGTTCCAACTGTTGTCTCGGTTATGCGTCCGGTTGGAGCGGGTGAGTATTTAAACTCGAGGACACACAGTCCGAACACCCAAATCGAAAGCACGCAGCTCAGACACCAAGTCCTCACCGTATTCTCCTTGAACTAAGGTCACACAGACCTCGTCCAATCACTTGTGGTAAGTCTTCAGCGACTTCCAAACCTTCACAGACTTGGTCACTCGGCGATCCACAATTCCTCTTGGATGCTCTAGACCATGACGCCTAACCGTCTGGAAGAAGCACAGTCTTCAAAGGTAACAAGCGTCGGATCCACGCATGATCAATTTCTTCAGTGATGCTCAATCACTTTGGGTTTGTAGGGGTTTGGTTTTGGGGTTTTTCCTCACTCGATGATTTTCGCTCAAAGTCCTCGGAGGATGGGTTGCTCTCAAATGACAAGTGTCAAGTTCTCTCGGAGCATCCAACCAGCTAGTGGTTGTAGGGGGCGACTATTTATAGCCTAGGGAGCAGCCCGACATGATAAGACATAAATGCCCTTCAATGATATGACCGTTTGGTGGATAAGATATTTTGGGACAGTCAAGCAAGAAGATAAAGAACGGTCGGAAATTTGAATATCAAATTCCTCGTGGCTATCATGTTCCTCACTTCGTAGGCAATCCGCCTTTGGCGAATTCCTAACTCCTCGGTCGAACAAATTCCTCAACGACTGGAAGAACTTCATCTCATCCTTTGAAGAAATTGACTGAACTGTATGAGATTTCCAAAGGCTTCACTTGAAGGGATTGGTAGGTGTAGGATTTTAAGTTGAGCATCACATGGAAATTTTTCCTTAGTATTTCCTCGACCCCCTTTAACAGTACGGTATTTCCTATGACTCAAGAAAGAGAAAAACGAAACTACGAAAACAAAAGTCTTCACGCTTCATGTTCCTCAAATGAATATCAAGTCTTCAAGGTCACACCAATTTCTTCACTTTCAAAGTCTTCAGAAAGTCTTCAAAATATCAAAGTCTTCAGTCGAAGAACTTCATTTTTAGGGGTCGACTTTCTCTGTAAATATCAAACTCCTCATAGACTAATAGACAAGTGTAAACTTACAAACGCATTAGTTCCATAAACTATAAGTCTTCAATCCACCAAAATCACTAAGGGGCACTAGATGCACTTACAATCTGCCCCTTTTTGGTGATTGATGACAATATAGGTTAAGTTTTCAACGGGGATAAACATATGAAGTGTAAATCGATAATGAAGAATTTGATTGCAAGATATAGAAGAACTCCCCACGAAGATGTGCATAGTGAGGAATTTGCTTTTGAGGCAATGCACATTTGAAGAGTTGAATCATGGAGATCTCCCCCTATATCTTGTAATTCATACACGCATTTGACATATAATATGAAGAATTTGAAATGCATGATGAAATATGGTGCTTGATGTAATTCAGCATGCGTGCGATAACATTAATGAGGAACAAGCATGCAAAATAACGCATCAAGAGTATCAGAGCTCAAATAGACCCTCTTTGAAGATTTTCAAGAAGCTCAAGAGAATCAGAGCATAGTGCATCAAAAGTATCAAAGCACCATCGAGTTTAAGATTACAACTCGATCCAATAAAAAGTTTTAGAAGAACGAGAGTTGTAACTTAAAAAAATTTAAATTGTTGTATATGGGCAATAAAATAGACCTGCTTGAAGACTAACTCAAATTTCTCCCCCTTTGTCATCAAATGACCAAAAGGATCGAAACTGAGGACTAACGCTCCTGAAGAATTTCAAGTTGAAGAAGGAGCGCCAGCGTTGTTGGGGTCGGTTGTTGTAGTAGGACCTGCCGCGGTGTCGCCCAAGTCTTCATTTTCATCAGTGTCGCGCGATGAAGAATAGGAGCTGGCCACCAAGGACGGAACTTTGACCTTCTTGTATTTCTTCGGAGGAGGTGCAGACCAGTCAAATTCTTCCTTGAGTCCCATTGACGTCAGTTCTTCTGCACTGTAGACATGTGAAAGAACAGCCCAGGTGCGTTTGAAGGTTTCATGGAGGTAGTAGTGGTTTTTCTTCACTGCATTGTGTGTTGAGGTCATGTTGTGAAGAATTGAACCAAACTGACGCTTACCCATTTATGATTGCGATCAACCTTCTGATGAAGACCGAGGAGTAACTCACGATCACCATCACCACAGGTGCGAGCTTGAGGACTTTGCCTCGACCGAGTTATTTATGCGTAGTCATGAGTGGCGTAGTCATCATTGGTGGAGTAGGATGTCGCTTTGCGAAACTGTCCATCCAATGGACGAATGCCTTCATCGATCACAGCAGTAGCCTTGCCCTTGTCATCATCTCGAGGTAAATGTCCGCTTGAGGACTTCAATCGAGGGCAAGTAGCTGCAGTGGTTCGTAGTATCGACCTTGTAATTGAGTGAAGACCTTGTCCTGATGAATCTCATTATCCAAGGCGCATAAGGCTTCAGCTCAAATGGTGACATAGCGACGCTTGCCGAGTCCTCATGAAGAAATCATGGAAGTTGACGGAACGCCATGGATGATGTTGAAAAGCATATTCTTCATGATGCCAACGACTTCTTCATCATTTGAGTCGTGGCCTTTGATAGGACTCATTGTCTTCGTCAATCCGATGATAGACAGTCCGAGGCACGCATACAATAATTCCTTGACGATGAATTTGGTTCTTGGGGCCGCCTTGGCTTCAAAGGCTTCATCAAGACTTGCATATAGTGATTTGAAAGTTCGTTCGTTGTAGATACAACGTGCACCATCAAGCGGAGGATCGAGTGGTAGAGCACGGAAGCAATTCAATTCTTTGGTGCCTTGTAGTGAGTATTTTCGGACATCCGATCTAATACCCATGAGTTCACGTCTTGACGTCTCCGGTGATGTGCAGCGTTGCATAGAAGTGAAGAATGAGTTCTTCATTCCGATCCACGATATCAGCAGAAATTCAGAAGTCCCGCATCGTGAAGAACACCGAGGACCTGCTCAAAGCCCGGCAGACTCCATGTCCACATGAGGAATATGAGCATGATCGAAGACTTTGTCTTTGTTGAAGAGCACTGAGGAATAGAAGTTGGCTTGGCTGGCAGTCCAGAAACGCCTCTTCCTTATGCGAGGAGAATCATATGGATTGTAATCAGTGAAGAATACGTGCTCGGCAAAGAAATCTTCAGCCTTGAACTTTTGCTTCGTTGAGAAAGGATTCTTAGGCTTTGGCAGTGGAGTGTCAGTGAGTTGCATCACGACCTCTGGAATCGCAAGTTCAGGTTCTTCAGGCTGAGGAATTTCTAGTTCCTCAACAGTGCGATCTGTGGATCAGCAGCAGTTCATCAAAGACTAGTGGTTGGAATTTCTTCATGCACGCAGCAGGTGGGTTGAGTTTCTTCAGAGTCCATTTGGACTGTTTATGCGAGGGGCGAGGAATCTGTTGGAGCGGGTGAAGAGAGGAGTATTGGGATGCGCACTTTCCCAAAAGTCATCATTCATCACAGGTGTGGTGCACCCAATATCCACATCTTCATCTTCACTTTCCTCAACACCAGCCTCTTCACCGTGAACCGAGGCATAGGTGAGGAAATGACTGGGTTGAAGGGATTGCGTCCACTTCAATTTCTTCATCAATCTGCTCTGACGAAGCAGCAGAATGATGTTCTTCATCAGATCCGATTGGGATCTCATAGTCTTCTCGAAAAGGAACAAGGTCCTTTGATGGCATGGAGGAAATCGGAACAACATCAATTGGTTTTCCAAATGAGCTAGTCATTGGCTTCATTTTCTTCGCAGCCGAAGAATGTGACACAGCTGATGCCTTCCTTTTCTTCACTACAGCTCGTTCTGCAGCCTTGGTTTTCTTCACCTCAGAGGCAGATGGAAGAATTGGAGTTGGTGTTGGCGCAGGAGGAGCTGAGGAATCTGGATGAATTTCTTCAGCGCAATCGATGCGCAGTTGCCCTGTCTTGTTCGATTTCTTGGTAGCACCACTAGTGGATGCCACGGCAATTTCTTCGGTAATTTGGAATGGAATCATCACTCGAACTAGCATTTTCATCAAGCTGAACGTCATCGGTGCCGGGCATGTTCTTCGGTCGGCTGAGCCGAGGCTTCACTGAGGAATTTCATGTTGCGTTGGGGCAGCAACATTTGTGAATTTCTTCGTCAGTTAGCCGAATCTGACCTTGGCTCCTTGCCAATCGGCATAATAAGAATCAAGTTTTTCTTTGAGGTCTTGAATTTCGATCTGGACCTTGAGAAGTTCCTCGGTGTCATTTTGACAACGTTTTCTTCGTGAACTTCTCCTTTACGTATTGAGCCTTCTTGATCTCTCTTGCCTTTTCAAACTACCATTTCTCTTCAATGATGAAATGGGTCAAGATATGACTTTGTCCAGGGTCGATGAAAGTCGGGCATAGGGGTATTGGGATCCTTGTGCGTAGATCAATATAATCGAGGACTTTCTTCGGATCCAACAGCAGTGGCACAAATGTGCCTTTGGCTCTAGCGGCCCTTTCTTGGCGATCTCTGATGATTTCCGCAAGTTCATCATCAGAAGCTTCATCATCAGATGGCACATGGAATGCAACCTGTTTCGTCTTTGGACTTGGCCGAGGACCTCGTCCAGCTGTTGCTTTGGTCTTCATCAGAGTAGGGCCAGATGATGAAATAGGTGTCTTGAGAATTTGCCGAAACTCCAGAGGCAATCGAGAAACCAGCAGTCCTTTGACATGTAGCCGGATGCACAGAACCGAGGATTTTGACGGAGCTATTGAGGACTTTGGTGGAGCTGTAGCAGTGTGAGGAATTTGCCGTGAGGGCGCTGCTGAGGAACTTGGCCGTGAGGGCGCTGATGGTGAAGCACTTGGCTTATGAGCACACTTTTTTGGCATAGATTTCCTCGGTTTGACCGAGGCCTCAGTAGCAGTAGCAGTGGAAGAATCCTCATTGAATTTCTTCACTGCCTCCTTGGCTTGTCTTGCCAATTTAGCTTGGCGCTTAGCCCATTCTTCAGGAAAGTCCTCACCACACTTGATGCTGGTGGGGTCAGCTACTTGGCCAGGTGGCAATGGAGCTCTTGGGCATGGTGGATTGAGAGCGAATTTCTTCATGTACTTTGGAGTCACATATCTGTATTCCCTCCATTCCCTTGCCCATCTCCATTCAATCTTCTGAATACGCACCTTGCGCTGATTTTTTTTCTTCATCAGGTGTGCAGTAGTCAGCATAGATTTCCTCAGGGATCTCAAACGCAGTCATAACCTCAGGTTTCTTTATTCCTTTCTGTTGTTTCTTTCCGTCTGCCATATTCTTCAGTTGAGGAAATTGAACAATTGAGTTCTCTGAAGAAGTATGCAGTTTTTCTTTGAGGAACGCTACAAATGAGTTAAGTTGATGAGAACCTAGTGATTCAGCAGCGGACATGTGTACCTGTGAAAAGAGTATAGTTGCGAGGAATTTGGAGAGGTCATATGCGTTCTCAGAAGGTTTTTCAAAAAGAACAAGTTTTGAGGATTTTGACCAGATGAGCCTTGAAGAATTTCACTAAGCGTTCTTTGACTTAGGTTCCAGAGTTGTATGCGGATCGAGGATCCACACAATTAAGGAATCTTGAAGAAAATGATTGCTTAGAGAAACGAATCAAGAGCGTATAGCTTGTGAGGTGTTTGTGTGTGAGGATTTGAAGAATAAACTCCTTTGAAGATTTTCGTGAAAGCTTGAGAATCAAAGCGAGTAATAAAAGTAACTTTTATTTACCCTAAATGAAGAACACGACGAACCTGGGTGTTGTAGATGTGAAGCTTGTCTGCTCAGATCTTCCACGCCTAACTTGGCGGAGGAAGACAGCTCGGCCGGCGGAGTGAGGAATTCCATGATCGACGTGAGTACGACGGCGACGAGGTTGAGGCGGTGAAGCTCTTCCTCACCCGTGACGATGGAGAAGCGGCGGCGCTTAGGGTTTGAGGAGCTCGAACGGGAGAGAGAGGTCGAGCGGGGTAAAAGAAGTGAGGAAGGGGAGAGGGGTATTTATAGACAAGGTGAAAAATTGTTCGCCCGAAGATTTGGGACGAACGTGCCCCTGACCATTCTCCTTCTCACGACATGTGTCACCCACGTACTGTGTAGTGGAGATCGTGTACGATCGTGGGTGAGTAAAATAATGCATCGTGGGATGCGGAACGGTTTGAGCGGCAAAACCGAAAGTTTGGATAAGATCAGTTTTAAAGTTTCGTTTGCAATTTCTTCAGCTGACAAGGACACAGTGAAGATTTTGAACGAGTTTCAAATAGAACGCACATGAAGAATTTGTGAATAGATTGGGTTGAGTATAGCATAGAGGGGGAAGGGTCCGATCACATTCACTTAGCAGAAAAAAACGGCTTGAAGAAATAGCCATAAGTGAATGCTGTTGAGGACATAAACCCATATATATATATATAGCCAATGAAGAAAGACGACGGAAACAGTGAAGATTTTGCAAAGTTGAAGAATTAGAAAAACTGAAGAATATCAAAAACTGAGGAAAAAATCAAAATGAAGATTTTCAAATTTTTTGGTGGCGTGACCAACCGTATAAGAATGATGATTTCATACACCTCGAACAATTGTCGTAGGGTTCGAGAATCAAATTCTTCATTAATTTCTTCACACTAAGAGTGTTATTCTTCATTGATTGAAGAAAAGCGTTTCTTCATGTGTTGCACATCTAAGTCATCAATTTTGCATAAGTGTTAGGATGTGTGTCCTTTTCAAAGAACATTCAAGATTCTAAGATATTTAGCTCACACCGCAACTTGCTAAATCTCTTCTCATCCAAGGGCTTAGTGAAGATATCGGCTAGCTGTTCTTCAGTCTTCACATGCTCGATAGAGATGTCGCCTTCAACACATGATCACGAAGAAAATGATGACGAATTTGAATGTGCTTTGTCATCGAGTCCTGAACTGGGAAGTGAGCAATCTTTAAGGAACTCTCATTGTCATAGAAGAGAGGCACATTCTTCACGATGATACAGTAGTCCTAGAGAGTTTGCTTCAACCACAGCAATTGAGCACAACACTAGCCAGCAGCAATGTATTCAGCTTCCGCAGAGCGGTGATACGCAGTTACATTTCTTCGAGGACCAATGCACCAAAGATCGCCCGAGGAAATGACAAGTGCCGGAAGTTGACTTGCGGTCCACACGATCACCAAAGATAGTCGAGTCGTAATATCCAATGAGATCAAAAGCGAGCCCTTGGGGTACCATAATCCTAGTGTTGGTGTGTGAGCTAGATATCGAAGAATATGCTTCACACCTTATGGTGTGATTCCTTCAGTAGCTTGAAATCGAGCACACATGCAAACACTAAGCATTATATCCGCATGCACATAAGTACAATAAAGAACCAATCATGGAGAGGTATACCTTGTGATCAAGTCAATACCATTTTCATCGATTGCATAGATGGACATTTGCGGGCATAGGAATTTTGACGCCTTTGCAATCTTGCATGCCGAATTTATTCAGGACATCTTTGAGGTATTTCTCCTGAGATATGAATATGCCATTGTGTTGTTGACGAATTTGAAGACCTAAGAAGAATTTCAACTCTCCCATCATAGACATTTGATATTCTTCACTCATCATATAGGCAAATTCATTACTATAACGTTGGTCAGTACAGCCAAAGATAATATCATCAACATATATTTGGCACACAAACAGTTCACCATCATAAGATTTAGTAAAGAGAGTAGGGTCGAGTGAACCGGGTGTGAAACCATTCTTCATGAAGAATTCCTTCAATGTATCATACCACGCCCATGGGGCTTGTTTGAGACCATAGAGAGCCTTATTAAGTCTGAAGACTTTGTCAGGATTCTTTGGATCTTCAAAACCTGGGGGTTGAGCAACATATACTTCTTCCTCAAGCTTACAATTGAGGAATGCACTTTTCACATCCATTTGATATAAAGTGATATTGTGATGGTTAGCATAGGCGAGTAATATGCGAATAGACTCAAGTCTAGCAACAGTGCAAAAGTTTCATCGAAATCAATTCCTTCAACTGTGTGTAGCCTTGAGCTACAAGTCATGCCTTATTCCTCACCACAAGGCCATTTTCATCTTGCTTGTTGCGGTAGATCCACTTTGTGCCAATGATATTATGCTTGCGAGGATCTGGACGTTTGACCAGTTCCCTGCACATTGTTGAGCTCGAATCGATGTAATTCTTCTTGCATAGCTTTGAATCCGCTCCGGCTCCAGAAATGCTTCATCTACCTTAGTGGGCTCTGTGATAGAGACAAAAGCATAGTGCCCACAAAAGTTAGATAAATGTGAAGCTTTTGAGCGGGTGAGAGGACCTGGCGCTTTAATGTCATTGATGATCTTCTCCACTTGCACTTCTTTTGCAACGCGAGGATGAGCTGGTTGTCGTCGAGGAATTTGATCATTTTCCTCAGCACCATTGTCTTCAGCATTATCTTCAGGTGCATCAGCTCGACGTTCTTCGCGGACAGGAATGAATTCTTCAGCAGATTCTTCAATAGGGAATGACATCCTCGGTTGCCTTGAACTTGATAGATTCCTCGGTGCCGGTTCATCTAACACAGAAGGTAGGTGCTCTCTTTGCGAGCCATTAGTTTCATCGAACCGCACATCTACAAAGGTCAACAATCTTGTGAAGAGTGATGTTGAAGACTCAGAGGTGTGCGAGTCCTTTCCGTAACCAAGCATAAAGCCTTCATGTGCTTTCGGTGCAAATTTAGAATTGTGATGAGGATCTCTAATCCAGCATTTAGCAATCAAGACTTTGAAATAACTTACATTGGGTTTCTTGTCGTTGAGGAGTTCATAGGCGGTCTTCTTGAAGAATTTGTGAAGATATACTCTGTTGATGATGTGGCATGCAAGATCAATTACATCAATCCGTAAACGACTAGGCGTTTTGTATTCATCAAGCATAGTGCGAGCCATCTCAACAAGAGTTCTGTTCTTGCGCTCCACGACGCCATTTTCTTTGCTGAGGAGTATAAGGAGCAGATAACTCATGAGTGATACCAAGTTCATCAAGATAGTCATCAAGACCAGAATTCTTGAACTCAGTTCCATTGTCACTCCTGATGTGTTTGATCTTCACACCAAAGTTAGTTGAAGCCCTCGAGGAAAAACGTTTGAAGACTTCCTGCACTTGATTTTTGTAAGTAACAATGTGTACCCATGTGTAACGAGAGTAATCATCAACAATAACAAAGCCATATAGAGATGCATCATTAGTGACTGCTGAGTAATGATTAGGACCAAAGAGGTCCATGTGAAGCAATTCAAGGGACGAGTAGTGGTCATGATAGTCTTCATTTGGATGCTTGGCCTTGGTCATTTTTCCGACTTCACAAGCTCCACACAAGTGATCCTTGAGGAATTTGACATTCTCAATGCCAATGACATGCTTCTTCTTTGCAAGCGTGTTCAAGTTCCTCATGCCTGCGTGACCAAGTCGCCGATGCCATAGCCAGCCTTCTGAAGCTTTTGCAAGTAGACACACGGCTGGTTGTGGTCCTGTAGAGAAATCAACAATAGACAAGTCTCCTCTCCTAAAGCCTTCAAGACTTTGGAATTGTCGCCTTCCATAATCACAACAAAAGCGATACTTGCCAAAGATGACAACCATATCAAGATCACAAAGCATTGAGATCGACATGAGGTTGTATCCTAAGGACTCAACAAGCATGACTTTGTCCATGTGTATGTCCTTAGATATCGCAACCTTACCAAGACCCAATACGACTTTTGCCTTTGTCGGCAAAGATGATATGCTTCAGATGTGACGGTGATAAGGGAGCATCCATCAATAGATTCTTGTCACCGGTCATGTGATTTGTACAACCACTATCGAGAACCCACTCGGTGGCTTTGGGTTGATCATCCTGCAGATGAATTAGTACAACTTACGATCTCATATACTTCATCGGTGAAGAATATGATATCAAGTTCATCAGATGAATTTCATCGATCGATTATAACAGATAAGCGGTATGAGGACGTGTGAAATGAAAGTTCATTTCATCATGATTAGCCTGCGTCCTTTCGAACAATTTCACAGTCCCCAAGAAATTCTTCAGACGTTAAGGCACGTCCCGGAGACCTGACCTCAGAAGAGATTAGTTCTTTTTCTTCACCACCCACATCTGAAGGGGTGGCAAAGAGTTCATTACTCTGCGAGCACCATATGAGAATGGTGGCATAGAAGCCAATCCATTTCGTTTCACATAAGAGGGGTTAGGTTAAGCATATGAATAAGCAGAGAAATTCTTCGAGGACTTATGAACATATTGGTTTGAAGAATAATGCACATATTCATAGCCCTTAGCTCTATCCTGCGAAACAGAGTTGTTAGCACGATGATAATCATGTGAGGACTTTGATCCTTTTGAGGAATTTGATCCACGTGAGGAATTTGGTCCGTATGAGGACTTGGATCCATATGAAGAATTTGGTCCATATGAAAAGTTTGAACTGGGGTTCCTATTCTTCACAGGTGGTGTCATGAGGACATTCACCTGAAGACTTTCAAGGCGCTTCTCGGGAACCCGGATTTTCTTCATAGGGGAACCGTTCCTGCAGTTAGTGCCAACATATCTAGCAAATACTTCACCATTCTGATTTTTGAACAGTTTATAGTTGGAGTCAAATGACTCATCAGAAGAATGAGGAGATTCGCATGTAAAGCCGTATAAGTTAGATGGATCAATCGGAGGTCCCTTTGCAGCAACCCATGAGGTTTTGGGATACCGCTCGGGCTTCCAATATGTTCCATCAGCATTGAGATTCCTCTCAAAGGCAATACCCTCTTTCCTAGGGTTCTGTTGAGGATCTCGCTTTTAAGCACATCACAATGAGTCTGATGCCCTTTGAGGCTTTTGTACATGCACATCATGTACAATTCCTTCAACCCTGCATCGTCAAGGATACTAGCAATGTCCTCGGATGAGGAATTAGTGATAGCAGAGGCAGGTGAAGAATTTGTAATAGTTGAAGCATTTGAACATTCAGGTGAAGAATTAGCGATTCACGTTCAATGCACTTTAAGCATGGAGGAACAAATTCTTCACGAGAAGCGCTGATTTGTTGAGCAAGTAATGAATCGCGCTCCTTCGAAGATCTTCATAACTCACTCTTAGCTTCTCAAGATCTTGCTTTCTTTGAAGAAATTCATAAGAAAGTTTCTCATGATCAGACAAGAGAGTGTTATGATGACCTTGAAGGCTGTCAAACCTAGACTGAAGTCTCGGAAGATTTTCAGTCAGGGCTTTAGTGCGACCCATTTCTTCACCTAACATATCATCACTTTTATCTAGCATGTTTTGAACCTTTTCTAAAGCATGTTGTTGTTTGGTGGCAATACAAACAAGTTTGGTATAGCTAGGTTCAATATCATCATCAGATCCATCATCATCAGATTCATAGTCACTAAATTCAGATGAGGAACATTTGAGTACCTTGGCACCCTTTGCCATGAAGCAGTAGGTGGGAGCGTAGTCATCACTATCTTCATCAGCTTTGTTGGTGAGGTCATTTTCTTCAGAGTTGAAGATGGACTTGCTGACGAAAGCGATGGCGAGAGCTAGACTCGCCACACCGGACTCAGATTCTTCTCGATGCCTCCTCTTCCTCATGTTCCTCGATTCAGCTTCAGAGTCCATTTCCTTGCCAATGAATGCCCGAGCCTTTTTGGAGCTGCTCTTCTTGTGAGAAGAAGGCTTTGAGGATTTTGATGATGAAGATTTGACGATTTCTTCTTCTTCTTAGCGTCATCGTAACTGTAATCCTTGTACTTCGCTTCTTTAATTCCTTTTCCCATCGAGGACAATCTTGAATGTAGTGTCCAGGTTTCTTGCATTTGTGGCAAAGTCTTCTCTTATAGTCACTTTGGATGAGGAATCACTGCTCCTTGAGGATTTTCCAAAGCGACCACGTCTTGAGAACTTCGAATTTCTTCACGAGCGGTGCTAGCTCTGGCCCAATTCTTGAGGATCTCCACGGCTACTACGAGTCTTCACACTCGATTCGAGACACGACCTTGGCCTTGAGGGCACGTGTTTTCCATAGCTAGAACCATAGAGATCTCTCTTTTGACAAAGCTGGAACTCATGAGTATTTAGCCTCTCGAGGATATCAGCAGGATCAAGTGACTTGTAGTCAGCACGCTCTTGTATCATCAGTGCCAGAGTATCAAATGAGGAATCAAGTGATCTCAACAATTTCTTCACCGCCCCATGGTCGGTGATGTCGGTGGCACCAAGCGCTTGAAGCTCATTTGAGATGTCAGTGAGGCGATCGAAGGTTTGTTGAACATTTTCGTTGTCGAGTCTTTTGAAGCGGTTGAAGAGATTGCGAAGAACATCAACTCGAGAGTCACGCTGAGTTGAGACTCCTTCATTTACTTTGGACAGCCTGTCCCGGATGAGCTTGGCGGTTTCCAAAGCACTCACTCTTCCATATTGTCCTTTGCTCGAGATGTCCACATATGATATTCTTCGCTTGAGAATCGAGTTGCTTGAATCTCTTCACATCAGCAGATTCGTGAGAAGGTGTGGTGAGGGAACACCATTTTCCACAACATACGAGAGATCGTTGTCAATTGCCTCAAGATGCATTCGCATCTTGTTCTTCCGATAGGGGTAGTCCGTCCCATCAAAGGTAGGACACCCTGCTGAGACCTTGAGCATACCTGCGGTCGACATAACTAAAACTCCAGGTGGTTAAACCAAAATCACACAGAACAAGGGAGTACCTTGCTATGATACCAATTGAAAGTGTGTTATATCGACTAGAGGGGGGGGGTGAATAGGCGATTTTTATGGATTCTTCACTGAGAAATTTGCCGGTGAGGAAATTCCTAGCGAAGAACTACTTGCTGCGGAATAAGTACTCAAAAGTAAGCATAATAGAATACACACATGGTCATCATGATGAAATGAAGACAAACACAGAGTACAAAAAGCGTAATCACAGGATAACACAAGATGAAGACAAACTGACTGAAGAAATTGAACTGAGGAAATTGAGAAAGTCTTCAGTCAAAGTCTTCAAGCACAGATATGAACAAACACTCAACACAGTAATGAGGAAATGAAAGGGTTGAGGAAATAGAACCAGTTAGGTTGGTGAAGATAATGATTTGGTAGACCAGTTCCAACTGCTGTCTCGGTTATGCGTCTGGTTGGAGCGGTGAGTATTTAAACTCGAGGACACAGTCCGAACACCCGGTCGGCCGAAAGCACGCAGCTCGGGACACCAAGTCCTCACCGTATTCTCCTTGAACTAAGGTCACACAGACCTCGTCCAATCACTCGTGGTAAGTCTTGATGACTTCCAAACCTTCACAGACTTGGTCACTCAGCGATCCACAATTCCTCTTGGATGCTCTAGACCATGACGCCTAACCGTCTGGAAGAAGCACAGTCTTCAAAGGTAACAAGCGTCGGATCCACACAGGATTAATTTCTTCAGTGATGCTCAATCACTTTGGGTTTGTAGGGGTTTGGTTTTTGGGGTTTTCCTCACTCGATGATTTTTGCTCAAAGTCCTCGGAGGATGGGTTGCTCTCAAATGACAAGTGTCAAGTTTCTCTCGGAGCAGCCAACCAGCTACTGGTTGTAGGGGGCGGCTATTTATAGCCTAGGGAGCAGCCCGACATGATAAGACACAAATGCCCTTCAATGATATGACCGTTAGGTGGATAAGATATTTTGGGACAGTGGCCAAGAAGACAAGAACGGTCGGAAATTTGAATATCAAATTCCTCGGGGCTATCATGTTCCTCATGTGTAGGCAATCCGCCTTTGGCGAATTCCTAACTCCTCGGTCGAGAACAAATTCCTCGTGACCGGAAGAACTTCGCTCTACATCAAGAAATTGACCGAATCAGTATGAGATTTCTAAAGGCTTCACTCGAAGGGATTGGTAGGTGTAGGATTTTGAGTTGAGCATCACATGGAAATTTTTCCTTAGTATTTCCTCGACCCCTTTAACAAAGACGGTGTTTCCTATGACTCAAGAAAGAGAAAAACGAAACTACGAAAACAAAAGTCTTCACGCTTCATGTTACTCGAATGAATACCAAGTCTTCAAGGTCACACCAATTTCTTCACTTTCAAAGTCTTTAGAAAGTCTTCGTAATATCAAAGTATTCAACAAGAACTTCATTTTTAGGGTCGACTTTCACTGTAAATATCAAACTCCTCATAGACTTATAGACCTGTGTACACTCACAAACACATTAGTCCCTTAACCTATAAGTCTTCAATACACCAAAATCACTTAGGGGCACTAGATGCACTTACAGGTGGCAAAGAGTTCATCACTCTACGAGCTCCATATGAGAATGGTGGCATAGAGGCCAATCCATTTCGTTTCACATAAGAGGGGTTAGGGTAAGCATATGATTAAGCAGAGAAATTCTTCGAGGACTTATGAACATATTGGTTTGAAGAATAATGCACATATTCATAGCCCTTAACTCTACCCCGCGAAACAGAGTTGTTAGCACGATGATAATCATATGAGGACTTTGATCCATGTGAGGAATTTGGTCCGTATGAGGACTTGGATCCATATGAAGAATTTGGTCCATATGAAGAGTTTGATCTGGGGTTCCTATTCTTCACAGGTGGTGTCATGAGGACATTCACCTGAAGACTTCCAAGGCACTTCTTGGGAACCGAGATTTTCTTCATAGGGGAACTGTTCCTGCAGTTAGTGCCAACATATCTAGCAAATACTGCACCATTCTGATTTTTGAACAGTTTATAGTTGGAGTCAAATGACTCATCAGAAGAATGAGGAGATTCACATGTAAAGCCAGATAAGTTAGATGGATCAATCGAGGTCCCTTTGCAAGAACCCATGAGGTTTTGGGGTCTTGCTCAGGCTTCCAATATGTTCCATCAGCATTGAGTTTCCTCTCAAAGGCAATATCCTCTTTCCTAGGATTCTTGTTGAGGATCTGCTTTTTAAGCACATCACAAAGAGTCTGATGCCCTTTGAGGCTTTTGTACATGCCTGTCATGTACAATTCCTTCAGCCCTGCATCGTCAGTGATACTAGCAATGTCCTCAGATGAGGAATTAATGATAGCAGGAGCAAGTGAAGAATTTGTAACAGTTGAAGCATTTGAACATTCAGGTGAAGAATTAGCAGATTCACGTTCAATGCACTTTAAGCATGGAGGAACAAATTCTTCCTCAGAAGCGCTGATTTGTTGAGAAAGTAATGAATCGCTCTCCTTCTGAAGATCTTCATAACTCACTCTTAGCTTCTCAAGATCTTGCTTTCTTTGAAGAAATTCATAAGAAAGTTTCTCATGATCAGACAAGAGAGTGTTATGATGACCTTGAAGGCTGTCAAACCTAGACTGAAGTCTCTGAAGATTTTCAGTCAGGGCTTTAGTGCGATCCATTTCTTCACCCAACATATCATCACTTTTACCTAACTTGTTTTGAACCTTTTCCAAGGCATGTTGTTGTTTGGTGGCAATACAAACAAGTTTGGTATAGCTAGGTTCAATATCATCATCAGATCCATCATCATCAGATTCATCATCACTAAACTCGGATGAGGAACATTCGGTTACCTTGTCACCCTTTGCCATGAGACATGCTGCAGAAGATGATGATTCTGGTTGGAGAGTCATCGTTTTGAGAGATTCCTTGAAGTCCTCAAACCAAGGATCATGATGGGTTCGATGACCTTCATAGACGTCGGAGATTCGGTCCCAGATAAGCTTCGCATTGCAAAGATGCATAATGCGCTTGAATTCATCTCTAGATAGGCAGGAACAGATGATATCCTTCGCCATGATGTCAAGTCGAGTGTACTTATGAATATCATCTGCGTTCGCCGTCTTGCATAGATCGATAAGACCAATTTCATTGACGGTCCACATTTCGCTGTCCATTGCCATGAGGCGCTTCCTCATCATGGCCGTCCACTTGGGTTAATCATGACCGTCAAAGATAGGGCATGTCACTTTCTTCATACTGCGGTCGACATAACTAAAACTCCGGTGGTTAAACCAAAATCACACAGAACAAGGGAGTACCTTGCTCTGATACCAATTTAAAGTGCGTTATATCGACTAGGGGGGGTGAATAGGCGATTTTTATGAATTCTTCAATGATGAATTTTCCGGTGAGGAAATTCCTAAGTGAAGAACTACTTGCAGCGGAATAAGTACTCAGAAGTAAGCATAAGAGAATGCGGGCATGGTCATCATGATGAAATGAAGACAATCAGAGAGTACAGAAAGCGTAAACACAGGATAGCACAAGATGAAGAAAAACAGACTGAAGAATTGAACTGAGGAAATTGAGAAAGTCTTCACTCAAAGTCTTCAAACACAGATATGAACGAACACTCAACACAGTAATGAGGAAATGGAAGAGTTGAGGAAATAGAACCAGTTAGGTTGGTGAAGACAATGATTTGGTAGACCAGTTCCAACTGTTGTCTCAGTTGTACGTCTGGTTGGAGCGGCTGAGATTTTAAACTAGAGGACACACAGTCCCGGACACCCAGTCGCTGAGCATGCACCTCAGGTCACCAAGTCCTCACCGTATTCTCCTTGAACTAAGGTCACACAGACCTCGTCCAATCACTCGTGGTAAGTCTTCAGGCGACTTCCAAACCTTCACAGACTTGGTCACTCGGTGATCCACAATTCCTCTTGGATGCTCTAGACCATGACGCCTAACCGTCTGGAAGAAGCACATTCTTCAAAGGTAACAAGCATCGGATCCACACAGGATCAATCTCTTCAGTGATGCTCAATCACTTTGGGTTTGTAGGGGTTTGGTTTTTGGATTTTTCCTCACTCGATGATTTTCGCTCAAAGCCCTCGGAGGATGGGTTGCTCTCAAATGACAAGTGTCAAGTTCTCTCGGGCAGCCAACCAGCTAGTGGTTGTAGGGGCGGCTATTTATAGCCTAGGGAGAAGCCCGACATTATAAGACATAAATGCCCTTCAATGATATGACCGTTAGGTGGATAAGATATTTTGGGACAGTGGCGCCAAGAAGACAAGAACGGTCGGAAATTTGACTCTCAAATTCCTCGGGGCTATCATGTTCCTCACTGTAGGCAATCCGCCTTTGGCAAATTCCTAACTCCTCGGTCGGGACAAATTCCTCAATGACTGTAAGAACTTCGTCTCATCACATCAAGAAATTGACTGAACTGTATGAGATTTCTAAAGGCTTCACTCGAAGGGATTGGTAGGTGTAGGATTTTGAGTTGAGCATCACATGGAAATTTTTCCTTAGTATTTCCTCGACCCCCTTTAACAGTATGGTTTTTCCTATGACTCAAGAAAGAGAAAACGAAACTACGAAAACAAAAGTCTTCACGCTTCATGTTCCTCAAATGAATACAAAGTCTTCAAGGTCACACCAATTTCTTCACTTTCAAAGTCTTCAGAAAGTCTTCAGAATATCAAATTCTTCAGTCGAAGAACTTCATTTTTAGGGGTCGGCTTTCTCTGTAAATATAAAACTCCTCATAGACTTATGGACCTGTGTAAACTCATAAACACATTAGTCCCTTAACCTATAAGTCTTCAATACACCAAAATCACTAAGGGGCACTAGATGCACTTACACCTATGGACTCAATGTGATCTTGGATCACTAAAATAGAAATGAAGGGTCTTGAGCTTTTGCCAATATGTGTCCTTAGCATTTTGAAGGGGTTCCACATCCTCTTGTCCTTTCCACGCCATTGATACTATAAAATCACATTATTTCAGAAAAAAATCAAGGAGAAAGAATTATGGCGTTTCACAAAATGGACCGCCGCCAAGCCCTGTTCTTCCTCGGGAGGGCAGATCTGGAGTCCATTTGGGGCTCCGGAGAGGGGGATCTTTGTTCTTCGTCATCACCAACTAATCTCCATCGCCAACTCCATGATGCTCCCAACCGGGAGTGAGTAATTCCGTCGTAGGCTTATTGGTCGGTGAGGAGTTGGATGAGATTCATCATGTAATCAAGTTAGTTTGTTAGGGCCTGATCCCTAGTATCCACTATGTTCTTAGAGTGATGTTGCTATGACTTTGCGATGCTTAATGCTTGTCACTTTGGACCCATGTGCCATGAACTCAGATCTGAACCGTTTATGAATTCATCATTATATCCATGTTTTAGATCCGATCTTGCAAGTTATAGTCACCTACTACATGTTAAGATCCGGCAACCCCGGAGTGACAATAACCGGGCCCACTCCCGGTGATGACCATAGTTTGAGGATTTCATGTACTCACTATGTGTTAATGCTTTGTTTTGGTTCTCTATTAAAAGGAGGCCCTAATATCCCTTAGTTTCCAATATGGACCTCGCTGCCACGGGAGGGTAGGACAAAAGATGTCATGCAAGTTCTTTTAATAAAGCATGTATGACTATTTACGGAATACATGCCTACATTGTATCGATGAACTAGAGCTAGTGCCGTATCGCAATAGGTTATAACTGTTACATGATGAATATCATCCAACAAGTCACCGATCCAATGCCTACGAACTTATCTTATATTGTTCTTGCTGCGTTACTATTACTATCATCACTGTTACACTTGCTACAAATTACTACTATCACTGTTATTGTTACCATTGCTGCTGTCACTACTATCAAAACTATCAAACTACTTTGCTACTGATCACTTTGCTGCAGATAATCAATCTCCAGGTGTGGTTGAATTGACAACTTGGCTGCTAATACCTTCAACTATTCATTGGCTCCCCTTGTGTCGAATCTATAAATTTGGGTTGAATACTCTACCCTCGAAAACTGTTGCGATCCCCTATACTTGTGGGTTATCAAGACCTTTTTCTGGCGCCGTTGCCGGGGAGCATAGCAATATTTGTTGAGTCACTTGGGATTATTATCATATTATCACTATGAATAATCTGAAGGATCCAAAGACTAAGATATTTCCCTCAAATACGAGGGGAGGTAAGGAACTGCCATCCAGTTCTACTTTAGATTCACCTTCTGTTATGAGTAAACTTGCAACACCCCCACATGCTATTAATCCTGATATGTTGCCAGTTCTTGATGATGCTACTTCTGCTTTGAATGATTCTTGTGATGATGCTAGTACCTTGCTTGATAATGATGATGTGCCACTTGGTGATTTTCTTGATGAACAAATTGCTAGAGTTATACAACATGATGTTTTTGAATTTGATAATGAGCTTGAAACTGGAACTCCTGAAACACCTACTAGAACTAGCCTTCCTATATATGAATTGCCTAAGGTACCAAAAGATTAGGTTATGAGTGAGGAGGCAACTAGAGATATTCTTGCTTGTAAGGATAGAGATGATCTAGAGAAATTACTATGCAGGTATAAAGAAAAATCTCTGAATGCTAGAATGAAATGTGATCCTAAGTTTGCTACTTCGCCTACCTGTATTGCTGATAAGGATTATGAATTCTCTGTCGACCTAGAGTTAATTACATTGGTTGAATCTGATCCTTTCCATGGTTATGAAACTAAAACTGTTGTGGCACATTGTCGGTGTCAAAACCGGCGGATCTCGGGTAGGGGGTCCCGAACTGTGCGTCTAGGCAGATGGTAACAGGAGGCAAGGGACACGATGTTTTTACCTGTGTTCGGCCCTCTCGATGGAGGTAATACCTACTCCTGCTTGATTAATATTGATGATATGGGTAGTACAAGAGTAGATCTACCACGAGATCAGAGAGGCTAAACCCTAGAAGCTAGCCTATGGTATGATTGTTGTATATGTTCATCGACTAGCCTGGCCTCGGTTTATATAATGCACCAGAGGCCTAGGATAACAAGAGTCCTAGCCGAATACGCCGGTGGGGGAGGAGTCCTTGTCTTGATCGCCAAGTCTTGTGGAATCTTCCTTGTATGCGACAACTGTCCGGACTGGCCCATGAGTATACGGCCATGGGGATCCTCGGCCCAATCCAACTAATCGGGAGACGACAAGGTGAGTACCCCCTAGTCCAGGACACCGTCAGTAGCCCCCTGAACCGGTCTTCAAGTTGGGGACGCTCCTCCATTCTTCCGAACTGTTCTTCATCTTTGGTCGTCGGTCTTGAAAACTGGTTCAACAAATCTGCTCATCTTCGATCTTGAGGATCGCCTAAGTGCATACGAAGAGTTTACACGTTGGGTATCCGAGGAGCCCCTTAAAGTTTACGGCCTTTATCAATGCCTTGCTATTTTTATGCCACGCCTCGGCTTTGTAGTTATTCCCGGGAGGCAGTGTCCTCTTGCGTCCGAGCTCTAACGCTGGACTGCATTCGAGGTATCTTTTGCAGCCGAGCACCAACGCCGGACTGCTTCCCAGCTCTATCGCCAGACTATGTATCCGAGCTCCAACGCCGGACGGTATCCGAGCTCCAACGCCGGATTATGTATCCGAGCTCCAACGCCGGACTGTATCCGTGGTGTCGTAAATCACCTTGGTTCAAAGAAGTTTGAAGGAGTTTAGCCGAGCTTAATGCCGGAAATGCCCTCTATGGAGCCAGCCACTAGCGTCCGAGCTTTATGCCGAACTGCTTCCGAGGTGGTGCACCACCCCGAATGTGGGCCGATTTTTGTCAATATTTTTGAGTGGTGCAATTTATTCTCTGCCGAGATATATAGCCAGTAGCCCACAAGGTGTTTATCGGTCTAAAACCCGAAATGCACCTAAAGGATGACATAAGACCGCTGATCCCACTAGCCGCTGAGACTCAGGTTGATTTGCAAAATCGGCCTGAGGATCAAGTCCTAGCTCGGCAGAATACTTCGGGACACAAAAAGTGGCGTGCTCAGTCCTCGAGACTCGGGTTGGGTGCGGCCGACCAACCTGAGGATCAAAATCTCCTCGGAAATTGTATTGCACTTAAAATTTTCTGCATAGAACAAGCAATAGTAGCCCCCGAGACACTGGTCGGGTGGCAACACCGCATCGAGGATTGATGTGCCCTTTAATATTTGTAAATAATAAGCCCGAAGCCCAAGAGGCCCCGAGCCTTAATGCGGGCACGGGTGGCCAATTAAGGATCGATATCCATAGTAAAATCACAAATTATGTGTAATGACTCAATGTATCCAAGTACTTTATGTCATTAATGCTCGGATCCGCATTGTACAAAACTTTGTTGACCGACCATCGGCTTCAATCTCCTCGGCCAGTAGCCGAGGAGTGTTTGTCCTACTTTATAAAGCCTTTATGAGGGCAAAGATTTACGACAAACAAGGCAATCTGGCCATACAGTTTTATAAACAAAGGTACGCAGAGAGATATGTTGTATTACTGTTTAACAAAAGAAATGTCTTCCAAAGAAAACAGTCCCGCTATCGGTTCCTTTCTTTGGGTTGTCATGCTAAGCATGATCATGAAACCTCAGCTCCAGTATAAGAGCAAAATATTGAGGATTTAGTTTGGGAGGCCGCCATTAGCCCCGGTAGTGTTCGGCGACAATGAGGTCAAGCCGGAAACACTTCGCCAATTTTATGAATGGCCCGTCATCTAATATAGTCATCGAGCACCTTGACCAGTTTACACCTATTGTGACAGCCGGTTTTGACTTTCTCCACCGAGGTGCTTGACCATGCGAATGGAAGCGCAATCGCAGTGGTTCTCCCTTTGCACACCTAGCCGAACAAAGCGGAACGTAGGAGGCAAGCGCGGGAGCCGGGCAACCCAACTATTGACCGAAGACACAATTCAAAACTGATGCATATATAGCAATATCCGAGAATGTTTTTGCCGAATCTCTAAAGGTGTCTGAAGTTGCACTGCGAGACTTGTGCTGAAAACACACAAATAGTTAAAAAGTGCCAAAAGTTTGGAAAACCAAAAAATGTCAGTAAAAACATGATGTCCGAACAAGATCAAGTGTTCGGTGCCAATCCGAAAATTGGACTTTAGAAAAAAAAAGTGCTTCTGTCGTGCTTTAACATGACACATCCTATCTCAAGACTTCAGGCGGGTCAGCCTACGGCTTCAGTCTCCCATCCCGAAGGCGGAGTACTTCTCATTAGGCCAGTTTAGAAAACTAAACTCCAGCGGTTTTGAGAGAGAAATTAGGCTCCCCGGCTAGTGACTGCACACTCGTGTCGAGAAAAGGAGTGATAAATAATAATAAAAACTCTGCAACGACTAAGAAGAAAACACTTATTATAAAACGGCTCAAATAAACATAAGAGCCCCCAAGTGACTTGGGTAAAAGAATGATTCTATGTACCGAAGTACTTATATCATATCTATGTTCAACCTAACTTTAAATGCGTCTTAACCGACCGTCGGCTTCTCCCTCTTCGGTCAAGGACCGAAAAGTGTTATGTACTCCATCTGTCGAGAATATCGACGGTGTTTCCAATAACCAGGCAATAAGGTCATAAGGTCATAATGCATAAAGCGCCGCCAGGAACTTATGCTATATTACCGATAAAGTGTAAGAAGCATGTTCAAGAAAATAGTACCCCCACCGATACCTTTCTTCGGTGCTCATTGTTAATATGAGACTTGTGCAATAGATTTTTGTACTCATGAGTTCCGTTGTGTGCCGACCATTATTGAAAACAGTAAGAGCGCTTAGCTTCGGCTTCACCACCGAGGTCCGGCTCGGGTGACCGGATCGTGACAATCGCGGAGGTGCTCCCTGTACTCCGTAGCCGAACAATCGGGAACGTAGGGGTAATCTCGGGAGCAAGGCAACCCAGCTTGCACATCACTTAAGTCAGTAGGGTGCGTATGGTGGCGTAATACACGAACAAGGAACGAAGCCGTACAAGTATAATCATGTGCAAGAGGAAAAAGCTTCATGAAGGAAGCCCCCAAGTAAACGGGGTACTTGAATTTGCGCGTCACAAACAAAGTTTGGACAAGGAAAAATTTTACAAGCAACTTTTTCTCAGAAAAGTATAACGCTTGGTCGAGCCGAACACAAGTTAAAAATTTAAAACTTTGAGCATGAAGGAAACTTAGCTGGTTAATGTGTTCGGTATTGACGACGCGGTCCGAGCTTGATGCGGGACAAGGTTCCATCCCCCAAGCCGATCCCGAGGTGGCGGAGCAAAGAGCTCGGCACTCCGAAGTGGTGACATAGTACGGTCAATGCAGGACGGCAGAGTGATGCGAAGTCCCTGCATGGGGTAATGAAGTGTTGACGAAGCCCCCCGTCCAGCCGAGGTGACGCCAAAGGATATAGTCCGGCTGGATCATTTTCCTGTGCACAAAAAATAGTGCAAACCGGAGAAAATAGTAATAATAATAAAAAAATAGTTGCATAACAAATAATTTATGCAAAGTGAGTAATAAAAGAAATATGGCCTGGCGCCGAAGTCAATGTCGATGCAGGGCGGCGGTCTGATGCGGTAAAGGCATGGCAAGGCCTGAATTCGCAGGTCGTTCGAGTTCCGGATGCGGCGTTCGCCGGACTATGTACGGAAACTGACCGAACCATCATGCGACCGTCGATAATGCGTCCACCACTTGATAGACCTGTGTACATATGATGGACAAACTAGAATAATAATTCCTTGGAAAAAATGAACCCAAACAAGCAAAAAATACTAGGATTAATAGCACCTGGTTTATTTGTTGTAGTAATCCGGAGGAAGGTGATTCCCAAAATTGGGACTCGATCCGCGCACCCATTGCCTAATGGGTGATAAAACGACGGCATGGCAATGCTGGCAAAGGTTGGCTTGCCGAGGCAAAGCCCTCGGTCCAGCTAACGTGACGGAGCTGGTCGGGTAGTGACGCCGAAGTGTCCGGAGTAGGTTGATGAAGAGATGGCAAAGCCTCCGGTCCAGCCGAGATGTCGAAGTAGCTCGGCGTGATGGACACCAGCTTGAAGAAGCAATAGTGCAGCCCTGCCGATGCAGGTCGTGACGTGGTCGATGCCGGCTTGATGAAGCGACCGTGCGGCGATGCCGGTATGCCCGCTCCGTGTAATCCGTGGGGCGGCGATGTTGGTGATGATCCTTCGCGATGCCGGACTCTTGTTTGGCTTGCCGAGATGATGATCCGAAGAAGTTGAGCTCGGCTCAACAAAGTGACGACGTGTCTAGCATAGGTCGGCAGCCGTGGAGCAATATTGCCGGACTGGTTTGACACCAGCATGATATTGAAGATAGTGGTATGTGTTCGGAAACAAAACACAACACCCCATACAAAACTTCCTTAAAAAGGATGTCCGAAATCCCGTTCATAAAAAAGATGAACTCGGGTCGGATTCATTTTCGCGCAGAAAACAGATCCGAAAAGTGATGCACTAATCGGAAGGTTCCCGGAGTTTGGACGGTCGGATCGAGCTGAAATTTTGAGGGGTGGTAGATATAGGAATTCCGCAGCCGATCAACGGTTGGATCTTCCAAAGGAAGTCCGGGCTAGAAGCTGGACACCACGCTCTAAACTCGTCCGGATTCTCGTCCAGATTCAATGCGGCTCCGGTATATCGGAGATTGCCAGAGATTCCTCCATCGGAACTCGACGAAATTTTCCAGGGTTGTTATAGACTCAATTCCGCACAATTCCACCTAAGCAATCGTTAAAACGACGCTTGAGGAGGCGGTGGCGGTGGACACAAGTCCGCTGTCCAGAAAAACAGTACGATCGCCCTAGGGCAATGTTGACGTTGAGTCCCCGGGCTCCCTGGATGATTCCTCCATGATCTTGGTAGAGATCGGAGTTGATGTTGGTGAAGGGCCTCATCCGCACGTGACGATCGGAGGTAGGGCGCAGTCCTTGGTCGAACCAAGGTGACCAGTCGAGCTGGTGACGAAGATGCCGAAGTCGTAGTTGATCTGCATGCGAGCCATCGACCTTTTGCCGAACACACAATGGAACTCTCAATGAAAGCACCAATGTCGGTGTCAAAACCGGCGGATCTCGGGTAGGGGGTCCCGAACTGTGCGTCTAGGCGGATGGTAACAGGAGACAAGGGACACGATGTTTTTACCTGTGTTCAGGCCCTCTCGATGGAGGTAATACCCTACTCCTGCTTGATTAATATTGATGATATGGGTAGTACAAGAGTAGATCTACCACGAGATCAGAGAGGCTAAACCCTAGAAGCTAGCATATGGTATGATTGTTGTATATGGTTATCGACTAGCCTGGCCTCGGTTTATATAATGCACCGAGGCCTAGGATAACAAGAGTCCTAGCCGAATACGCCGGTGGGGGAGGAGTCCTTGTCTTGATCGCCAA
The DNA here is from genome assembly GCA_021605145.1 of Aegilops bicornis. Taxonomy (NCBI): domain Eukaryota; kingdom Viridiplantae; phylum Streptophyta; class Magnoliopsida; order Poales; family Poaceae; genus Aegilops; species Aegilops bicornis. The sequence continues at coordinate 368,836,002 of CM038673.1, read as the reverse complement.
GTCTTGTGGAATCTTCCTTGTATGCGACAACTGTCCGGACTGGCCCATGAGTATACGGCCATGGGGATCCTTGGCCCAATCCAACTGATCGGGAGACGACATGGTGAGTACCCCTTAGTCCAGGACACCGTCACACATCTTACTAAGTTGAATGATATAGACACCCTTTTTACACACGATGAGAAAACTCGCTACTACTTTATTCTCAAATTATTTCCTTTGGGTGATGCTAAAGCTTGCTATAATACTCTTACTCCTGGTTGTGTGCGTAGTCCCCATGATATGATTTATTACTTCTCTGAAAAATATTTTCTTGCTCATAAGAAACAAGTTTCCTTACAGGAAATATTTAACTTTGTGCAAACTAAAGAAGAGAGTCTCCCACAAGCTTGGGGGAGGCTTTGCCAGTTACTTAATGCTTTGGCTGATCATCCTCTTAAGAAAAATGAAATACTTGATATCTTCTATAATGGACTAACTGATGCTTCTAGGGACTTCCTAGATAGTTGTGCTCATTGTGTTTTCAGGGAACGGACTATTGCTCAAGCTGAAGAATTATTGAATAACATATTGAAAAATTATGATGATTGGACTCTTCCTGAGCCACCGCCTAAACCCACTCCTAAGAAGAGGGGTGTATTATATCTCAGTCCTGAAGATATGCAAGAGGCAAAGAAATCTATGAAGGAAAAAGGTATTAAAGCTGAGGATGTTAAAAATTTACTTCCTATTGAAGAAATACATGGGCTTAATACACCACCACTGCTTAAGGTGGTAGAGGTAAATTCTCTTATGAAGTTCAATGATAATGACAATCCTCACAATATGCATCCTAGTCAATGCCTTTATGAGTTTGAAAACTACATTAGAAAACAAGATCACTTCAATGCAAATGTTATGAAACAATTGAAATATAATTCTGATATGATTGCTCGCTTGAGTGACTTGTTATTTAGAATTATAAATGATGTTAGAGGTGTTGAAAAACATGCTTCTATGGTACAAACCCAGTTAGAACAAGTTGCTAAATCACAAAGATAATTGCTTGATGAAATGAATCATAATATGCATGACTTTGCTGTTAGAGTTGCAACTAGAGGAGGTAAAATGACTAAGGACCACTTTATCCTGAGGGACACCAAAAAAGAATTGAACAAGACTCACAAAGAAACAACACTAGTGCACCTAGTCCTTCTAAAAAAAGAAAAAGAAAAATGATAGGACTTTGCACACTTCTAGTGAACCTGAAATAGAAAAACCTCCTGACAATGAAAATGAAACTTCTATCTCTGATGCTGAAACTCAGTCTGGTAATGAACATCCCCCTAGTGATAATGAAAAAGATAATGCTGATGTTCATGAAGATGCTCAATCAAATGAAAAAGAAGCAGATAATGATGTTGAGATAGAACCACCTGTTGATCTTGATAAGCCACAACCTAAGAATAAAAGATATGATAAAAGTTACTTTGTGGCTAGGAAACACGGTAAAGAAAGAAAACCGTGGGTTCAAAAACCTATGCCTTTTCCACCCAAGTCAACTAAAAAGAATGATGATGAAGAATTTGAAGCTTTGCTAAAATGCTGAGGCCAGTCTTTTTGCGTACTCGCTTGACTGATATCTTGAAAATGCCTCCTTATGCAAAGTATATGAAAGATATCATCACTAATAAGAGAAAAATACTGGTAGCTGGAATCTCCACTATGCTTGCTAATTATACTTTCAAAGATGGAGTACCTAAAAAACTTGGAGATCCGGGTATACCAACTATACCTTGCTCCATCATTAAAGAATTATGTGAAAACTGCTTTGTGTGATTTAGGAGTTGGTGTTAGTGTTATGCCTTTCTCTTTATATAAAAGTTGACTTGAATAAACTCACACCTACTGAAATATCTTTGCAAATGGCTGACAAGTCAACTGCCATACCTATTGGTATATGTGAGGATGTGCCCATTGTTGTTGCTAATGTTACTATTTTGACTGACTTTGTTATACTTGAGATGCCCGAGGACGACAACATGTCGATTATCCTTGGTAGACCCTTCTTGAATATTGTAGGGGCTGCTATTAATTGTAATAAAAGAAAGGTCATGTTTCATATTAATGGTAAGGAGCATACGGTGCACTTTCCGAAGAAACAATTCCAAGTGAATGGTTTTAATGTTGTTGAAAAATCTCCGACAATCACTATTGGAAGTTTTCAAATACCTCTACCTACTGTCAAAAAGAAATATGAAATGCTTATTGTTGGGGATATGCATGTCCCCATTGAGGTAACTTAGTGATTTACGAAAGTTCTTCGGTTTCATGCTAATCGGAAGTGGTTGTTAATAAGACCTGATCAACCTTATAAATGAATCATTTTTGAGCGGTATGAAGTTGATGAATTTAGTAAGCACTACCTTCTGTCCCTACTTTTTATTCTCTGTTTTTATTAGTTAAATAAAATAAAATACCATGTTTTGTTTGTTTTCTGAATTTCTCATGCAATAAAATATGACGCAAAAATAAAAGTTCTCAGAATGCCCTGAAAATTTTATATGATTTTTTCCTGAATATTTAAGAATTTTTGGTGCAAATAATACCAGAAGGGAGTGCACCTGGTGGGCACAACCCACCAGGGCGCGCCAGCACCCCCTGGCACGCCGTGGGGGGTTGTGGTCCCCACGTGGGCCCCATTGATACGTCTCCAACGTATCTATAATTTTTTATTGTTCCATGCAATTATATTATCTATTTTGGATGTTTAATGGGCTTTAATATGCTCTTTTATATTATTTTTGGGACTAACCTATTAGCAAGAAAGGCGATTGCGATTTACATTTTTTGCCTATTTCAAGTGTTTTGCGAGAAAAAAGAATACCAAACGGAATGAAACCTTCGCGATGATCTTTCTTGGAACGAAAGCAATCCAGAAGACTTGGAGTTGAAGTCTGGAACTCCATGAGGCGGCCACGAGGCAGGAGGGCGCGCCCAGGGGGTAGGCACGCCCCCACCCTCATGGGCCCCACAAAGCTCCACCGACGTACTTCTTTCGCCTATATATACTCTTATACCCTAACAACATCAGGGGGAGCCATGAAACCACTTTTCCACCGCCGCAACCTTCTATACCCGTGAGATCCCATCTTGGGGCCTTTTCCAGCGATCTGCCGGAGGGGGAATTGGTCACGGAGGGCTTCTACATCAACACCATAACCTCTCCGATGATGTGTGAGTAGTTTACCACAGACCTTTGGGTCCATAGTTATTAGCAAGATGGCTTATTCTCTCTCTTTGGTTCACAATACAAAGTTCTCCTCGATGTTCTTGGAGATCTATTCGATTTGATACTCTTTCGCAGTGTGTTTGACGAGATCCGATGAATTGTGGATTTATGATCAAGTTTATCTATGAATAATATTTGTTTCTTCTCTGAATTTATATGCATGATTTGATATCTTTGCAAGTCTCTTCGAATTATCGGTTTAGTTTGCCCTACTAGATTGATCTGTCTTGCAATGGGAGAAGTTCTTAGCTTTGGGCTAAATCTTACAGTGTCCTTTCTGTTGGGGAACGTAGCAGAAATTCAAAATTTTCCTACGTGTCACCAAGATCTATCTATGGAGAAACTAGCAACGAGGGAAGGAGAGTGCATCTACATACCCTTGTAGATCGCTAAGCGGAAGCGTTCATGAGAACGGGGTTGAAGGAGTCATACTGTCGTGATCCAAATCACCGGAGATCCTAGTGCCGAGCAGACGGCACCTCCGCGTTCAACACACGTACAGCCCGGTGACGTCTCCCATGCCTTGATCCAGCAAGGAGAGAGGGGAGAAGTTGAGGAAGACACCATCCAGCAGCAGCACAACGGCGTGGTGGTGATGGAAGAGCGTGGCAATCCTGCAGGGCTTCGCCAAGCACCGTGGGAGAGGAGGAGTACTTGGGAGAGGGGGAGGGCTGCACTAGAACTTGTGGTGCGGCTGCCCTCCCACCCCTCCACTATTTATTGGTGGGGGGAAGAGGAGGCCGGCCCCTTTAGATCCCATCTAGGGTTGGGGGCGGCGGCCAAGGGGGGAGGAGTGCCTCCCAAGTCAAGTGGAGGCCTCCCCTTTAGGGTTTTCCCTTTCATGCGCATGGGCCTTGGGGGCTGGTGCCCCTGGCCCATTAAGGCTAGGGCGCCCCCTACAGCCCATGCTACTGTATTGGACGTGGTGGAACAATTTCCGGACCTCCGGACCCCTCCGAATCCTCCGGAACCTTCCGGAAGCTTCCGGTACAATACCGAAAAACCCAAACTTTTTCCTAACCCGAACAACAACTTTCCATATATAAATCTTTACCTCCGGACCATTCCGAACTCCTCGTGACGTCCGGGATCTCATCCAGGACTCCGAACAACATTCGGTAACCACATACAAACTTCCTTTATAACCCTAAGCGTCATCGAACCTTAAGTGTGTAGACCCCTACGGGTTCGGGAACCATCTTGAACATGGACCGAGACATTCTCCGATCAATAACCAACAGCGGGATCTGGATACTCATGTTGGCTCCCACATGTTCCGCGATGATCTCATCGGATGAACCACGATGTCAAGGACTCAATCAATCCCGTATACAATTCCCTTTGTCTAGCGGTATTGTACTTGCGAGATTCGATCGTCGGTATCCGATACCTTGTTCAATCTCGTTACCGGCAAGTCTCTTTACTCGTTCTGTAACACATCATCCCGTGATCAACTCCTTGATCACATTGTGCACATTATGATGATGTCCTACCGAGTGGGCCCAGAGATACCTCTCCGTCACACGGAGTGACAAATCCCAGTCTCGATTCGTGCCAACCCAATGCACACTTTCGGAGATACCTTAGTGCACCTTTATAGCCACCCGATTCGTTGTGGACGCTTTGGTACACCCAAAGTATTCCTACGGTATCCGGAGTTGCACAATCTCATGGTCTATGGAAATGATACTTGACATTAGAAAAGCTTTAGCATACGAACTACGATCTTTGTGCTAGGCTTAGGATTGGGTCTTGTCCATCACATCATTCTCCTAATGATGTGATCCCGTTATCAATGACATCCAATGTCCATGGTCGAAACCGTAACCATCTATTGATCAACGAGCTAGTCAACTAGAGGCTTACTAGGGACATGGTGTTGTCTATGTACCCACACATGTATCTGAGTTTCCTATCAATACAATTATAGCATGGATAATAAACGATTATCGTGAACAAGGAAATATAATAATAACTAATTTATTATTGCCTCTAGGGCATATGTCCAACAGTCTCCCACTTACACTAGAGTCAATAATCTAGTTCACATCGCCATGCGATCAACACTGATAGGTCACATCGCCATGTGACCAACATCCAAAGAGTCTACTAGTGTCTTAAACTAGTTCACATCACCATGTGATTAAGTCTCAATGAGTTTTAGGATTTGATCATGTTTTGCTTGTAAGAGAAGTTTTAGTCAACGGGTCTGCAGTATTCAGATCCGTATGTACTTCGCAATTCTCTATGTCATATTGTAAATGCTGCTTCCACGTTCCACTTGAAGCTATTCCAAATGGTTTCTCCACTATACGTATCCGGTTTGCTACTCGAGTCATTCGGATAAGTGTTAAAGCTTGCATCGACGTAACCCTTTTACGCCGAACTCTTTATCACCTCCATAATCGAGAAATATTTCCTTATTCTTCTAAGGATAATTTTGACCGCTGTCCAATGATCTGTTCTGGATCATTTTGTACCCCTTGACTTGACTCATGGCAAGGCACACTTCGATGCGGTACACAAGATAGCATACTATAGAGCCTATGTCTAAAGCATAAGGGACGACCTTCGTCCTTTCTCTCTTTCTGCCGTGGTCGAGCTTTAACTCTTAACTTCATACCTTACATCTCGTGCAAGAACTCCTTCTTTGGTGATCCATCTTGAACATCTTCAAGATCATGTCAAGGTATATGCTCATTTGAAAGTACCATTAGCGATTTTGATCTATCCCTATAGATCTTGATGCTCAATGTTCAAGTAGCTTAATCCAGGTTTCTATTGAAAACATCTTTCAAATAACCCTATATGCTTTCCGGAAATTCTACATCATTTCGATCATCAATATGTCAACAACATATACTCATCGAAATTCTATAGTGCTCCCACTCACTTCTTTGGAAATACAAGTTTCTCATAAACTTTGTATAAACCCAAAATCTTTGATCATCCTATCAAAGTGCATATTCCAACTCCGAGATGCTTACTCCGGTCCTTAGAAGGATCGCTGGAGCTAGCATACCTTTAGCATCCTTAGGATCGAAAAACTTTTCGATTGTATCACATACAACCTTTCCTTACGTAAACCGGTAAGGAAACTCGTCTTGACATCCATCCGCCAGATTTCATAAATGCAGCTAATGCTAACATGATTCCGACGGACTTAAGCATCGCTACGGATGAGAAAATATCATCGTAGTCAACTCCTTGAACTTGTGAAAAACTCTTACGCAACAAGTCGAGCTTCATAGGACGGTGACATTACCGCCCACGTCCGTCTTCTTCTTAAAGATCCATTTATTTCAATGGCTTGCCGATCATCGGGCAAGTCCACCAAAGTCCATGCTTTGTTATGATACATGGATCCTATCTCGGATTTCATGGCTTCTAACCATTTGTTGGAATTTGGGCCCACCATCGCTTCTCCATAGCTCGTAGGTTCATTGTTGTCTAGCAACATGACCTTCAAGACAGGATCACCGTACCACTCAAGCAAGACGCATCCTTGTCACCCTACGAGGTACGGTAGTGACTTGATCCAAAACTTCATGATCACTATCATAAGCTTCGACTTCAATTGGTGTAGGTGCCACAGGAACAACTTCATGTGCCTTGCTACACACTTGTTGAAGTGACGGTTCAATAACCTCATCAAGTCTCCACCATCCTCCCACTCAACTTTCCGAGACAAACTTTTCCTCGAGAAAGGACCCGATTCAGGAAACAATCCCTATTGCTTTCGGATCTGAATTAGGAGGTATACCCAACTGTTTTGGGTGTCCTATGAAGATGCATTTTATCCGCTTTGGGTCCGAGCTTATCAACCTGAAACCTTTTCACATAAGCGTCGCAGCCCAAACTTTCAAGAAACGACAACTTAGGTTTCTCTAAACGGTGTCGTCTCAACGGAATTACGTGGTGCCCCATTAAAGTGAGTGCGGTTGTCTCTAATGCCTAACCCATGAACGATAGTGGTAATTCGATAAGAGATATCATGGTACGCACCATATCCAATAGAGTGCAACTATGATGTTCGGACACACCATCACACTATGGTGTTCCAAAGCGGTATTAATTGTGAAACAATTTGCACAATGTCTTAATTGTGTGCCAAAACTCAGAACTCAGATATTCATCTCTATGATCATATCATAGACATTCTATCCTCTTGTCACGAAGATCTTAAACTTCACTCTGAAATTACTTGAACCATTCAATAATTCAGACTTGTGTTTCATCAAGTAAATATACTCAACATCTACTCGAATCATCTGTGAAGTAAGAACATAACGATATTCATCAAGATGCCTCAAAGCACTCATTGGACCGCACACATCAAAATGTGTTACTTCCAACAAGTTGCTATCTAGTTCCATCTTCATGAAATCGAGGCTTTTCAGGTCATCTTGTCCATGTGGTATGATTTGCATATCTCAAGTAATTCAAAATCAAGTGAGTCTAAACGATCCATCTGCATGGAGTTTCTTCATGCGTATGCACCAATAGACATGGTTCGCATGTCTCAAACTTTTCAAAAGCAGGTGAGTCCAAAGATCCATCAACATGGAGCTTCTTCATGCGTTTTATACCAATATGACTTACATGGCGATTGCCACAAGTAAGTGGTACTATCATTACTATCTTATATCTTTTACGTGAAAATGTGTATCACTACGATCGAGATTCAATAAACCATTCCTTTAGGTGCAAGACCATTGAAGGCATTATTCAAATAAATAGAGTAACCATTATTCTCCTTAAATGAATAACGCATTGCGATAGACATAATCCAATCATGTCTATGCTCAACGCAAACACCAAATGACAATTATTCTGGTTTAATACTAATCTTGATGGTAGAGGGAGCGTGCGATGTTTGATCACATCAAACTTGGAAACACTTCCAACACATATCGTCAGCTCACCTTTAGCTAGTCTCCGTTTATTCCGTAGCCTTTTATTTCGAGTTACTAACACTTAGCAACCGAACCGGTATCTAATACCCTGGTGCTACTAGGAGTACTAGTAATATACACAATAACTTAATGTATATCCAATATACTTCTATCGACCTTGCCAGCCTTCTCATCTACCAAGTATCTAGGGTGGTTCCGCTTCTGTGTTCGTTCCTCTCATTACAGAAGCACTTAGTCTCGGGTTTGGGTTCAACCTTGGGTTTCTTCACTAGAGCAGCAATTATTTTTCCGTTTCATGAAGTATCCCTTGTTGCCCTTGCCCTTCTTGAAACTAGTGGTTTTACCAACCATCAACAATTGATGCTCCTACTTGACTTCTACTTTCGTGGTGTCAAACATCGCGAACACTTCAAGGATCATCATATCTATCCCTGATATGTTATAGTTCATCACGAAGCTCTAGTAGCTTGGTGGCAATGTCTTTGGAGAAACATCACTATCTCATCTGGAAGATTAGCCCCCACTCAATTCAAGTGATTGTTGTACCCAGACAATCTGAATACAAGCTCAACGATTGAGATCTTCTCCCTTAGTTTGTAGGCTAGAAAAACTCGTCGGAGGTCTCATACCTTTTGACGTGGGCACGAGCCTGAAATCCCAATTTCAGCCCTTGGAACATCTCATATGTTCTGCGACGTCAAAAACGTCCTTGGTGCCTCAATTCTAAGCCGTTTTAACATTACCGAACTATCACGTAGTCATCAAAACGTGTGTGTCAAATGTTCGCAACATCCACAGACCACGTTCGAGGTCCAGCACACCGAGCAATGCATAGAGGACATAAGCTTTCTACTGACCGCATAATTGCTACTCGCCAACTTTCAATTATATTTTCTCTAGGAACATATCTAAACAATAGAACTAAAGCGCGAGCTATGACATAATTTGCAAAGATCTTTTGACTCTGTTCAGGATAATTAAGTTCATCTTATGAACTCCCACTCAGATAGACATCCCTCTAGTCATCTAAGTGATTACATGATCCGAGTCAACTAGGCCGTGTCCGATCATCACGTGAGACGGACTAGTCATCATCGGTGAACATCTTCATGTTGATCGTATCTACTATACGACTCATGCTCGACCTTTCGGTCTCTGTGTTCCGAGGCCATGTCTGTACATGCTAGGCTCGTCAAGTTAACCCTAAGTGTTTCGCGTGTGTAAATCTGTCTTACACCCGTTGTATGTGAACGTAAGAATCCATCACACCCGATGATCACGTGGTTCTTAGAAGCGACGAACTTTAGCAACGGTGCACAGTTAGGGGATAACACTTCTTGAAATTGTTGTAAGGGATCATCTTATTTACTACCGTTGTTCTAAGCAAATAAGATGCATAAACATGATAAACATCACATGCAATCAAATAGTGACATGATATGGCCAATATCATTTTGCTCCTTTTGATCTCCATCTTCGGGCTCCATGATCATCATCGTCACCGGCATGACACCATGATCTCCATCATCATGATCTCCATCATCGTGTCTTCATGAAGTTGTCTCGCCAACTATTACTTCTACTACTATGGCTACCGGTTAGCAATAAAGTAAAGTAATTACATGGCGTTGTTCAATGACACACAGGTCATACAATAAATAAAGACAACTCCTATGGCTCCTGCCGGTTGTCATACTCATCGATATGCAAGTCGTGATTCCTATTACAAGAACATGATCAATCTCATACATCACATATCATTCATCACATTCTTCTTGGCCATATCACATCACATAGCATACCCTGCAAAAACAAGTTAGACGTCCTCTAATTGTTGTTTGCATGTTTTACGTGGCTGCTATGGGTTTCTAGCAAGAACGTTTCTTACCTACGCAAAACCACAACGTGATATGTCAATTGCTATTTACCCTTCATAAGGACCCTTTTCATCGAATCCGTTCCGACTAAAGTGGGAGAGACTGGCACCCGCTAGCCACCTTATGCACCAAGTGCATGTCAGTCGGTGGAACCTGTCTCACGTAAGAGTACGTGTAAAGTCTGTCCGGGCCGCTTCATCCCACAATATCGTCGAAACAAGATTGGACTAGTAACGGTAAGCATATTGAACAAAATCAACGCCCACAACTACTTTGTGTTCTACTCGTGCAAAGAATCTACGCAATAGACCTAGCTCATGATGCCACTTGTTGGGGAACGTAGCAGAAATTCAAAATTTTCCTCGTGTCACCAAGATCTATCTATGGAGAAACTAGCAACGAGGGAAGGAGAGTGCATCTACATACCCTTGTAGATCGCTAAGCGGAAGCGTTCATGAGAACGGGTTGAAGGAGTCGTACTCGTCGTGATCCAAATCACCGGAGATCCTAGTGCCGAACGGACGGCACCTCCGCGTTCAACACATGTACAGCCCGGTGACGTCTCCCATGCCTTGATCCAGCAAGGAGAGATGGGAGAGGTTGAGGAAGACACCATCCAGCAGCAGCACAACGGCGTGGTGGTGATGGAGGAGCGTGGCAATCCTGCAGGGCTTCGCCAAGCACCGCGCGAGAGGAGGATTACTTGGGAGAGGGGGTGGGCTGCGCCTGAACTTGGGGTGCGGCTGCCCTCCCACCCCTCCACTATTTATAGGTGGGGGAAGAGGAGGCCGCCCCTTTAGATCCCATCTAGGGTTGGGGGCGGCGGCCAAGGGGAGGAGTGCCTCCCAAGTCAAGTGGAGGCCTCCCTTTAGGGTTTTCCCTTCCCATGCGCATGGGCCTTGGGGGCTGGTGCCCCTGGCCCATTAAGGCTAGGGCGCCCCCTACAGCCCATGCTACTGTATTGGACGTGGTGGAACAATTTCTGGACCTCCGGACCCCTCCGAATCCTCCGAACCTTCTCGAAGCTTCCCGGTACAATACCGAAAAAACCCGAACTTTTTCCGGAACCCGAACAACAACTTTCCATATATAAATCTTTACCTCCGGACCATTCCGGAACTCCTCGTGACATCCGGGATCTCATCCGGGACTCCGAACAACATTCGGTAACCTTAAGTGTGTAGACCCTACGGGTTCGGGAACCATGCAGACATGACCGAGACGTTCTCCGATCAATAACCAACAGCGGGATCTGGATACCCATGTTGGCTCCCACATGTTCCGCGATGATCTCATCGGATGAACCCACGATGTCAAGGACTCAATCAATCCTGTATACAATTCCCTTTGTCTAGCGGTATTGTACTTGCCCGAGATTCGATCGTCGGTATCCGATACCTTGTTCACTCTCGTTACGGCAAGTCACTTTACTCGTTCCGTAACACATCATCCCGTGATCAACTCCTTGATCACATTGTGCACATTATGATGATGTCCTACCGAGTGGGCCCAGAGATACCTCTCCGTCACACGGAGTGACAAATCCCAGCCTCGATTCGTACAACCCAATGAACACTTTCGGAGATACCGTAGTGCACCTTTATAGCCACCCGCCACGTTGTGACGCTTTGGTACACCCAAAGTATTCCTACGGTATCCGGAGTTGCACAATCTCATGGTCTAAGGAAATGATACTTGACATTAGAAAAGCTTTAGCATACGAACTACGATCTTTGTGCTAGGCTTAGGATTGGGTCTTGTCCATCACATCATTCTCCTAATGATGTGATCCCGTTATCAATGACATCCAATGTCCATGGTCGTGAAACCGTAACCATCTATTGATCAACGAGCTAGTCAACTAGAGGCTTACTAGGGACATGGTGTTGTCTATGTACCCACACATGTATCTGAGTTTCCTATCAATACAATTATAGCATGGATAATAAACGATTATCGTGAACAAGGAAATATAATAATAACTAATTTATTATTGCCTCTAGGGCATATTTCCAACAGTTTCCCAGTGACAGTAGGGGCAGCGAGGCACGTATTGTATTGTTGCCATCGAGGATAAAAAGATGGGGTTTATATCATATTGCTTGAGTTTATCCCTCAACATCATGTCATCTTGCTTAATGCATTACTCTGTTCTTATGAGCTTAATACTCTAGATGCATGCTGGATAGAGGTCGATGTGTGGAGTAATAGTAGTAGATGCAGAATCGTTTCGGTCTACTTGACATGGACGTGATGCCTATATTCATGATCATTGCCTAGATATTCTCATAACTATGCACTCTTCTATCAATTGCTCGACAGTAATTTGTTCACCCACCATAATATATGCTATCTTGAGAGAAGCCACTAGTGAAACCTATGGCCCCCGGGTCTATTTTCCATCATATAATCTTCTATTTTACATCATATATGTTTCCGATCTACAATTCTAGTTTCCTATTTATTTTATTTTGCAATCCTTACTTTCCAATCTATACAACAAAAATACCAAAAATATTTATCTTATTATCTTTACTAGATCTCACTTTTGCGAGTGACCGTGAAGGGATTGACAACCCCTTTATCGCGTTGTTTGCAAGGTTCTTGATTGTTTGTGCAGGTACTAGTTGACTTGCGTGTTATCTCCTACTGGATTGATACCTTGGTTCTCAAAAACTGAGGGAAATACTTACGCTACTTTGCTGCATCACCCTTTCCTCTTCAAGGGAAAACCAACGCATGCTCAAGAGGTAGCAAGAAGGATTTCTGGCGCCGTTGCCGGGGTGATTTGCGCCAAGTCAAGTCAAGATTTGATCTCCCATCAACTAGCCATTTTTGGCGCCGTTGACGGGGAGATCTACGCTCAAGTCAAGACATACCAAGTACCCATCACAAGCTCTTCTCCCTCGCATTACATTATTTGCCATTCGCCTCTCGTTTTCCTCTCCCCCACTTCAAAAACGATTTTCAAAAACCTTTTCCTTTTCTTCGCCTCTCTTCCGTTCACCTCTTTTCACTTGCTTGTTGTGTGCTTGTGTGTTGGATTGATTGTTTGTCGCGATGGCTCAAGATAATACTAAATTATGTGACTTTTCCAATAGCAACAACAACAATTTTATTAGCACTTCGATTTCTCCTATTACCGATGCTGAATCTTGTGAAATTAATGCTGCTTTGTTGAATCTTGTCATGAAAGATCAATTTTTTGTCCTTCCTAGCGAAGATGCCGCTACCCATCTAAACAACTTTGTTGATTTATGTGATATGCAAAAGAAGAAAGATGTGGATAATGATATTGTTAAATTGAAGCTATTTCTGTTTTCTCTTAGAGATCATGCTAAAACTTGGTTCTCTTCTTTGCCTAAAAATAATATTGATTCATGGAATAAGTGCAAAGATGCTTTTATCTCTAAGTATTTTCCTCCCGCTAAGATCATCTCTCCTAGAAACGATTTTATGAATTTTAAGCAGCTTGATCATGAGTATGTTGCACAAACTTGAGATAGGATGAAATTAATGATACGTAACTGCCCTACACATGGTTTGAATTTACGGATGATTATACAAATTTTTTATGCCGGATTGAATTTTGCTTCTAGAAATCTTTTAGATTCGTCCGCGGGAGGCACTTTTATGGAAATCACTTTAGGAGAAGCTACTAAACTCCTAGATAATATTATGGTTAATTATTCTCAATGGCACACCGAAAGATCCACTAGTAAAAAAGTTCATGTGATTGAAGAGATTAATGTTTTGAGTGGAAAGATGGATGAACTTATGAAATTGTTTGCTAATAATAGTATTTCTTCTGATCCTAATCATATGCCTTTTTCCACTTTGCTTGAGAATAATAATGAATCTATTGATGTGAATTTTGTTGGTAGGAACAATTTTGGTAACAACGCGTATAGAGGAAACTTTAATTCTAGGCCGTTTCCTAATAATTTCTCTAATAATTATGGCAATTCCTACAACAACTCTTATGGAAATTTTAATAAGATGCCCTCTGATTTTGAGACTAGTGTTAAAGAATTTATGAGTTCGCAAAAGAATTTCAATGCTTTGATTGAAGAAAAATTGCTTAAGATTGATGAGTTGGCTAGGAACGTGGAGAGAATTTCTCTTGATGTTGATTCTTTGAAACTTAGATTTATTCCACCTAATCATGACATCAATCAGTCTCTCAAAGCCATGAGAATTTCCATTTTTGAGTGCAAAGAAAGAACCGCTAGGATGCGTGCTAAAAAAGATTGCTTTGTGAAAGCGTATTCTACTAGTTTTCATGATAATAATGATGAAGATCTAAAAGTGATTGATGTGACTCCTATTCAATCTTTGTTTTCCAATATGAATCTTGATAAATATGGGACTAGAGATGAGTCAACTTTAGTTAAAAGGCGTCCCAATGATTCAGAGTGTTTAGATCTTGATGCTAAAATTAATAAAAGTGGGTTTGAAGAGGTCAAAACTTTACATAGCGATGAACCCACTGTTTTGGATTTCAAGGAATTTAATTATGATAATTGCTGTTTGATAGATTGTATTTCCTTGTTGCAATCCGTGTTAAATTCTCCTCATGCTTATAATCAAAATAAAGCTTTCACTAAACAATCGTTGATGCTTTAATGCAATCCTATGAAGAAAAGCTTGAACTAGAAGTTTCTATCCCTAGAAAACTTTATGATGAGTGGGAACCTACTATTAAAATTAAGATTAAAGATTATGAATGCTATGCTTTGTGCGATTTGGGTGCTAGTGTTTCCATGATTCCAAAAACTTTGTGTGATATGTTAGGTTTCCACCTTGCGGATTCCACCATTAAGAAACCTATGGGAAGGATTAATGATGTTCTTATTGTTGCAAATAGGAATTATGTGCCTGTAGATTTCATCGTTCTTGATATAGATTGCAATCCTACATGTCCTATTATTCTTGGTAGACCTTTCCTTAGAACGATTGGTGCAATTATTGACATGAAAGAAGGAAATATTAGATTCCAATTTCCGTTAAGGAAAGGCATGGAACACTTTCCTAGAAGGAAAATTAAATTACCTTATGAATCTATTATGAGAGCCACTTATGGATTGCATACCAAAGATGATAATACCTAGATCTATTCTTGTTTTATGCCTAGCTAGGGGCGTTAAACGATAGCGCTTGTTGGGAGGCAACCCAATTTTATTTTTGTTTTTGCTTTTTGTTCCTGTTTAGTAATAAATAATTCAGCTAGACTCTGTTTAGATGTGGTTTAATGTTTTAATAAGTGTTTGTGCCAAGTAAAACCTATAGGATCTTCTTGGGTGATAATTATTTGATCTTGCTGAAAAAAGACAGAAACTTTCTGCTCACGAAAACATTTGTTAAAAATCACCGGAGAGTGATCAAATTCTGATTCCAATTGCAGTAGATCAATAAACAAATTATCTAGGTCGTCCTATTTTTTCAGAATGTTTGGAGTTACAGAAGTATGCGTATGAATCAGATTGCTACAGACTGTTCTGTTTTGACAGATTCTGTTTTCCGTGTGTTGTTTGCTTATTTTAATGAATCTATGGGTAGTATCGGGTGGTATGAACCATAGAGAAGTTGGAATGCAATAGGTTTAACACCAATATTAATAAAGAATGAGTCCATTACAGTACCTTAAAGTGGTGGTTTGTTTTCTTATACTAACGGAGCTCATGAGATTTTCCGTTAAGTTTTGTGTTGTGAAGTTTTTAAGTTTTTGGGTAAAGATTTGATGGATTTTGGAATAAGGAGTGGCAAGAGCCTAAGATTGGGGATGCCCAAGGCACCCCAAGGTAAAATTCAAGGAAAACCAAAAGCCTAAGCATGGGGATGCCCCGGAAGGCATCCCCTCTTTCGTCTTCATCTATCGGTAACTTTACTTGAGGCTATATTTTTATTCACCACATGATATGTGTTTTGCTTGGAGCGTTTTGTATGATTTGAGTCTTTACTTTTTAGTTTACCACAATTATCCTTGCTGTGCACACCTTTTGGGAGAGACACACATGAATCGGAATTTATTAGAATATTCTATGTGCTTCACTTATATCTTTTGAGCTAGATAATTTTGCTCTAGTGCTTCACTTATATCTTTTTAGAGCACGGTGGTGGTTTTATTTTATAGAAATTATTGATCTCTCATGCTTCACTTATATTATTTTGAGAGTTCTTTATAACAGCATGGTAATTTGCTTTGGTTATAAAATTAGTCCTAATATGATGGGCATTCAAAATGGGTATAAAAAACTTTCACATAGAGTGCATTGAATACTATGAAAAGTTTGATACTTGATGATTGTTTTGAGATATGAAGATGGTGATATTAGGGTCGTGCTAGTTGAGTAATTGTGAAATTGAGAAATACTTGTGTTGAGGTTTCCAAGTCCCATAGCATGCAAGTATGGTAACCGTTGTGTGACAAATTTGAAGCATGAGGTGTTTCTTTGATTGCCTTCCTTACGACTGGCGGCCGGGGACGAGCGATGGTCTTTTCCTACCAATCTATCCCCATAGGAGCATGCCTGTAGTGCTTGGTTTTGATGACTTGTAGATTTTTGCAACAAATAGGTGAGTTCTTTATGACTAATGTTGAGTCCATGGATTATACGCACTCTCACGCTTCCACCATTGCTAGCCTCTCTTATGCCGCGCAACTTTCGCCGGTACCATAAACCCATCATTTACCTTCCTCAAAACAGCCACCATACCTACCTATTATGGCATTTCCATAGCCATTCCGAGATATATTGCCATGCAACTTTCCACCGTTCCGTTTATTATGACACGCTTCATCATAGTCATATTGCTTTGCATGATCATGTAGTTGACATCGTATTTGTGGCATGGCCACCATTCATAATTTTTCATACATGTTGAAAGAACATGCGGTGCCCCCATGTTTGGTTTTGGCAATTGATGACAATCTCTATGGACTAATGGTTGCCTTGAGTTATATTTGAAGAGCTTGTCCATAGGTTTTTCTTGGAGTCCATTTGTTGGTTTCAAGGAGAGTTTGTGATGACCAAGGTGCTATTAAGGAATTATCCAAAGATTGGTCTTATGAGTATTGAGCTTATAGCAAGCATGTCTTGAAGAAGAAGAGTGTGTGATCATTCATGTTTACCTTCAAGACATCATCCAAATGAAGAGAGTTGGAAAGATTCAAGGTTGATCAAGACTAAGTCAAAGAGTGAATCAAGTTGATCAACACACAAAGCATAGAAGATGTACCGAGAGGGATCAAGCGATCCCATGGTATGGTAAGCATAGTCAATTACGCTTTGTGTACTAACCCATGGTCTTCGTGGAGAGTTCTTTGTGGGGTTAGGTTGCAGCGTGCAAGTTCAAGTAGGATCATCACGAAGAGATCATATGCTTGAAGCTTGCCGTCCATTGTGGCGACAATGGACTTGTGAAGATGTGTGTAAGACCGGCTCACCCATAGTGGAGTATGGGGAGCAATCTACTAGTCTTCATCGAGCCAACGCAATCAAGAAAGGTGGTCCATCTTGAGGAGGAGAAGATCGTCATCATCTAGCTCAAGTGGATCATGTGCGACAAAGGTTTGCCCTTGGTAGGCTTTCTATTTTACCGGTCTCATGGTAGTTGTGGGAGACCGGGTTATAGGATCGATTGCCGTACTATCAAGGGGGCTCTCGATGAGTTGCTTGATCGTATCGTTCGTAGAGAGCTCAAACCATTGCATCCTTGTATCATCTTTATTGGTTCTTGTTTGGTTCTTCTCCTTGTGAGATTTGGAGCTTATGGTCATTTTTATGACAAGCTCGATTTCATCGAAAACAGAGTTCACTTGCATCTTCTATGATGTTTTCGATGTTGGAGGGTAATGCCGGTTCTTCTCCGTTGGAGTCGCTGTTTTGATGTTACTCGTTGTCTTGTATCCAACAAGCTTGAGTTTGCTCAATTCGGAGCTCATACGAAGAAGTTATGGCATTTTTGCTTTTCTTCCTGCTCTGGTCTGAGCGGTAGTACCGCGGGCCGGAGCGGTAGTACCGCTTGGGTGCTATAAGCGGCAGTACCGCTCCACAACGGTAGTACCGCTTGTAGCCCCAGCCGTAGTACCGCTGCGATTTCGTGCTAGTGCCGCCTCGATTCGAGGGCTCATTTTTCGTGTCGGACTTTACGGTACCTTCCGCGGCAGGAGTGGCGGTAGTACCGCTTTCGAGCGGTACTACCGCGAGGAGGAGCGGTAGTACCGCTTAGGCTGTTAAGCGGTAGTACCGTTAGCCCAGCGGTAGTACTGCCGCTCGGTCGGCGGTAGTACCGCCATCGCTTTTCTACCGCCCCAAGGTTCATGTGTTGTTGCTCCTTTTCCCTGCTTCTTCCGCCCGAGCGGTAGTACCGCTCGTGTGCGGGCTGAGCACATAATGGTTGGATTTTCCCCCTCCTATAAAAGGGGGTCTTCTTCCCCATTGAACCTTATCCTTTGAGCTCGTGTTCTTCCCCCATTGTTGACCTCCTTCGAGCTTGCTAACTCTCAATCCCTCCATGGATTATTGCTAGTTTTTGAGGGAAAAGAGAGAGGAGATCTAGATCCACGTTTCCACCAATCACTTTCTCCTCTAAGTGAGGGGAACCCCTTGGATCTAGATCTTGGAGTTCTTGGTGTTCTCCTTCTTGTTCTTCCTCTCATCTTCCTCCCTAGCATTAGTTGCTTCGGTGTGATTTGAGACAGAAGGACTTGGGCACTCCGTGTGCCCTTGCCATTGCATTTGGTGCATCGGTTTGAGTTCTCCACGGTGATATGTGGAAGTGAAGTTTGAGAAGCTTATTACTCTTGGGTGTTTGGACACCCTAGAGCCTGTTCCTCTTGGGTGCCTTGGTGCCCTAGACGGTTGGTGGTGTTCGGAGCTCAATCATTGTGGTGTAAAGCTCCGGGCAAGCGTCGGGGTCTCCAATTAGGTTGTGGAGATCGCCCCGAGGAATTTGCAGGTACCTGTGACCGCCCCCAAGCGTTGCCAAAGTGTACGGGTTCGGTGACCGCGCCCCAGGGTCGCCATTTGTACGGGTTCGGTGGACTGCCCTCAAGGGTCCCTTAGTGGAATCACGGCATCTTGCATTGTGCTTGGCGTGAGGAGATTATGGTGGCCCTAGTGGCTTCTTGGGGAGCATTGTGCCTCCACACCGCTCCATACGGAGATTAGCATCCGC
Source organism: Aegilops bicornis (assembly GCA_021605145.1). NCBI lineage: Eukaryota > Viridiplantae > Streptophyta > Magnoliopsida > Poales > Poaceae > Aegilops > Aegilops bicornis. The sequence continues at coordinate 368,816,758 of CM038673.1, read as the reverse complement.
AAGGGTGTGAACTTCGTGATACATCGTCGTCTCCGAGTGACTCGGTTATCTCTTACCCGAGCCCCTTTACTTATGCACTTTACTTTGTGATAGCCATATTGTTCGTTGTCATATGTCTTGCTATCACATAGTTGCTTATCTTGCTTAGCATAAGTTGTTGGTGCACATAGGTGAGCCTAGTTGTTGTAGGTTTTGTGCTTGACAAATTAACCGCTAGGTTTATTCCGCATTTGTTCAAGCCTAAACCGTAATTATTTTAAAGCGCCTATTCACCCCCCCCTCTAGGCGACATCCTCGATCTTTCACATGTCACTCTTGATTCATTGCACATCCCGGTACACCGCCGGAGGCATTCACGTAGAGTCATATTTTGTTCTAAGTATCGAGCTATAATTCTTGAGTTGTAAGTAGATAAAAGTGTGATGATCTTCATTATTAGAGCATTGTCCCATGTGAGGAAAGGATGATGGAGACTATGATTCCCCCACAAGTTGGGATGAGACTCCGGACGAAAAAAGAAGATAAAAAGAGGCCAAAAAAGGGGAAGGAGAAGGCCCAAACAAAAAAAATGATGAGATAAAAAGAGAGAAGGGACAATGTTACTATCCTTTTTCCACACTTGTGCTTCAAAGTAGCACCATGATCTTCATGATAGAGAGTCTCTTATGTTGTCACTTTCATATACTAGTGGGATTTTTTCATTATAGAACTTGACTTGTATATTCCAATGATGGGCTTACTCAAATTTCCCTAGGTCTTCGTGAGCAAGCAAGTTGGATGCACACCCACTTAATTTCTTTTGTTGAGTTTTCATACACTCATAGCTCTAGTGCATCCGTTGCATGGCAATCCCTACTCACTCACATTGATATCTATTGATGGGCATCTCCATAGCCCATTGATACGCCTAGTTGATGTGAGACTATCTTCCTCTTTTTTGTCTTCTCCACAACCACCATTTTATTCCACCTATAGTGCTATGTCCATGGCTCGCGCTCATATATAGCATGAAAGTTGAAATTTTTTGAGAATGCTAAAGTATGAAACAATTGCCAAACTATATGATTTTGTAGGGTTGTGCATGATTGGAGCACTTTGTGTGACGAAGATGGAGCATAGCCAAACTATATGATTTTGTAGGGATAAGCTTTCTTTAGCTATGTTATTTTGAGAAGGCATAATTGCTTGGTTAGTATGCTTGAAGTATTATTATTTTTATGTCAATATTAATATTTTGTCTTGAATCTTTCGGATCTGAACATTCATGCCACAATAAACAAAATTACATTAAAAATATGTTAGGTAGCATTCCACATCAAAAAATCTGTTTTTATCATTTACCTACTCGAGGGCGAGCATGAATTAAGCTTGGGGATGCTTGATACGTCCCCAACGTATCTATAATTTTTTATTGTTCCATGCTATTATATTATATGTTTTGGATGTTTAATGAGCTTTAATATGCTCTTTTATATTATTTTTGGGACTAACCTATTAACCGAAGGCCCAGTGCCAATTTATGTTTTTTTTGCCTATTTCAGTGTTTTGCAAAAAAGGAATACCAAACGGAATGAAACCTTCGCGATGATCTTTCTTGGAATGAAAGCAATCCAGAAGACTTGGAGTTGAAGTCTGGAACTCTCGAGGCGGCCACGAGGCAGGAGGGCGCGCCCCCACCCTCGTGGGCCCCACGGAGCTCCACTGACGTACTTATTTCGCCTATATATACTCTTATACCCTAAAAACATCAGGGGGAGCCACGAAACCACTTTTCCACCGCCTCAACCTTATGTACCCATGAGATCCCATCTTGGGGCCTTTTCCGGCGATCTGCCGGAGGGGGAATCGATCGTGGAGGGCTTCTACATCAACACCATAGCCTCTCCGATGATGTGTGAGTAGTTTACCACCGACCTTCGGGTCCATAGTTATAAGCTAGATGGCTTCTTCTCTCTCTTTTGTTCTCAATACAAAGTTCTCCTCGATGTTCTTGCAGATCTATTCGATGTAATACTCTTTTGCGGTGTGTTTGCCGAGATCCGATGAATTGTGGATTTATGATCAAGTTTATCTATGAATAATATTTGGTTATTCTCTGAATTCTTATATGCATGATTTGATATCTTTGCAAGTCTCTTCGAATTATCGGTTTAGTTTGGCCTACTAGATTGATCTTTCTTGCAATGGGAGAAGTGCTTAGCTTTGGGTTCAATCTTACAGTGTCCTTTCCCAGTGACAGTAGGGGCAGCAAGGCACGTATTGTATTGTTGCCATCGAGGATAAAAAGATGGGGTTTATATCATATTGCTTGAGTTTATCCCTCTACATCATGTCATCTTGCTTAATGCATTACTTCGTTCTTATGAACTTAATACTCTAGATGCATGCTGGATAGCGGTCGATGTGTGGAGTAATAGTAGTAGATGCATAATCGTTTCGGTCTACTTGACACAGACGTGATGCCTATATTCATGATCATTGCCTAGATATTCTCATAATTATGCGCTCTTCTATCAATTGCTCGGCAGTAATTTGTTCACCCACCGTAATATATGCTATCTTGAGAGAAGCCACTAGTGAAACCTATGGCCCCCTGGTCTATTTTCCATCATATAATCTTCTATTTTACATCATACAAGTTTCTGATCTACAATTCTAGTTTCCTATTTATTTTATTTTGCAATCCTTACTTTCCAATCTATACAACAAAAATATCAAAAATATTTATGTAACATCCCAAATTTTCAATTTGGAATGTTATACATTAGGTCATCATGCATATCATATTTTTCTCGCATTTTCCGATCCTAGAAAATTTCACGCAACTCAAGGACCCTCGGAGAGTTGGAAGTTTCATTATTTTCAAATTTGGTATTTCTCAAATTTTGGAAATAGGATCATTGGATTTATTTAAATTATCTTCATAAAGTTTTTCCTATAAAAATATTTTGAGAGGGAATAATATGACTTTCCCAACATTTAGGAAAAACGAAGATTTTATAAATAAATCAAATTTGGTTTTTGAGAGATTTATTTTGCTTAGGCAAAAATGAGCATTTTAAAAATTATTGCATGTTTGCCGTTTTAAAAGTTCATTTTGTTCGACTCATTTTTAGGAGTCGGGGAAAATTTGTTTTATTTAAATCGGAGTTCATTTGGTTTTTTTTAATTCGTTTTGTTTTAATTTAAAAAAAAATCATGTTGCCCCCTCACAGGCCAAGGCCCGGCCAACCCGGCCAGGCCCGGCCAGCGCCGCCTCCCTCCTCTCCCTCGCCTTGCGCCGCGCCCAGAATCCGCTTCGGGGGCAGCCTTGCCCGCCGTCGGAGTCCGACTCCCGCCGCCCCTCGCCGCCCCTCTCCCCTTAAATCCACCCCCCCCTCTCTCTCACGCCCCTAGCCGTCCTTTGCGCCCGCCGCCATGGCCGTCCACTTGACAGAGCCCGCCGCCTCGCCGCCCCTCCAGGCCCCGCCGCCCTACGCCCGCCGCCCGCCGGCGATCACCGGAGGTAGCCGCCGCCCGATCCGATCCGATCCGTTTTTTTTTGCAATGTTCGGTTTTTTTTCAAAAAACCTAGATTGATTTTTTTTTCGGTTTTCTTATTTAGTGAACGTTCACCGACCCGTTCATTTCAATGAACGCGTTCGTTGGATTAGTTCTGTTAACGAACGTCCGTTATTTAATCCGTTCGTTGTTTTCTTTTAAACCGGATTTAATCCATTGTTTTTCAGATTCGATTTCTGATCCGATTTTCAAATCTGTTTTATTTCTTGCTCGTTTATCTAATCAGGTGATTCAAGCGCTCGAGTTTCGTTATGAAACCGCCGTTCCGACTAATCTACTTACACAGAGTTTTGCTACTGAAAATTTTTGACTTAATTTCAGATTTGCTAAACCGAGTCGTTCTCTCTCGAGTTCTGACTTTCGATGCTTTATTTGATTCGATTCTTTTGCAACCAGGGTTCTTAAATTGAACTATCTGGTTAGATCTTTTATTCGAGATTTCCCTGTGCATTAGATGAGTACTTATTGTATGCTTGTTGTTTGTCTGCGTTAGATCACCCGGAGTGCGCCGCTTGTTACTTGAATCTCTAGGACTCATGGATCATCGACAAGGCAAGTAACACTTTGATCATGCCTTTTCTACTACCCAGTTTTTATGCATTAGATCAAACCCTCAAACACTTGCATGTTTAGGATCTAATTAAATTGTGGGATGGGAAGTAGATTGAGGTAGTACCTATTACTGTTTTACTTATGAAACCTTGGGAGTTACTTCTACGTTTGCTTGATTATGCCATGCTATGCTAGTAGACGTGGATTGGGTGAGTGAATATCCATGATGTATGTGAGATTGTTAATTAATGGTTTATCTAAGGTGGCAACCTAAACACACATCTGGGTGGATTGAGGCACCTGGTTTCTATCAGACTTGCCTCATATTTCTTCGGACCGCCACCTGTGCTCTAAGGGATCATAAGATTATTCAAACCGAAACTTCCGTGTGCAGCCACAAGCCAATTATGGGCTCTGGCGTAGGTGACTAAGTTGTGCGAACTCTTACGGGTAGGCTAGCTGATGTAGGGGTTGTAGGTTGGTACGGTCTACCCACATGTAAGGTGCTAGCGCTTACGAAAGACTATGTCTCGGTCATCCGCCTCTCAAACACCATGTAGTGCGAGAACCAAACGGAGGCGATCGAGTCTTGTGGGGAAAAGTGCGCAAACCTCTGCAGAGTGTATAAACTAATCATGATTAGCCGTGTCCCCGGTTATGGACATCTTGAGTATCTAGTACTTGAATATCATGTGAATCTCAACATGTTACTTCTAATAAAAGTTATTGGGTTTTAATGAGTACTTTTTAATTGGGATTGAGGATGCTGTCAACCATTCTCAATGTTTAACAACCACCATGATAGTTAAATAAAATTATTCCTTTGATGTAGGGAAAAACCAGCTTTATGCAAAAATGTAAATCAGAGAGCCTTACCACCAGCCATATATGCATGTAGTATAGGCTTGTTGCTTCATTGTTCTCTATGTGTTACATTGCCAAAGATATTCCATGTGTCAACCGTTTTGGCTGCAACTTTTCACGCTATGCACTTTTCAGACGACGAGTAAGGTGTTAGGTCGTGGTTCTATACTCAGTGATGTCGATGGAGTTGATGGACTCACTTGTCTTCCAAGCCTTCCGCTGTTATTATTAGATGGCCTTAAGCCATATTATTGTATTAAGTTCCCTTGTGGACAACGATATAATAAGTGTGTGATTGCTACTCTGCTATAAATCCTTCGGCATCTTGTGTGGTGTCAAGACATCGATCCAGGATGACACCGAGCACAGAGCGCTAGATCCATTCGGGTCTGGTCGCTACAGAGAATGGTATCAGAGCACACGCTGACTGTAGGACACGACCACTAAGATAAAGCCATAGATCCCTACTCTCTTCTCATTTCTAACTCCTCATCTTTTCTACTCTCTTTAGGATGAAGGATGCGAAGATCAAGTACACCCAACCGGATGAAGGCACACCTTTTGGATTTCACGTGAAGGAAGTTACCAAATACCTGAACATTGGATTACCAAGCTTCACCGGGACTTTCAACACCACTCTGCCTGAAGAGGAGCTACCGAAGATTCACGCTCACGTTCCAGAAGGACATTCGCCCCAATCACCAAGCCTATAGATAGTGTTTTCAAGGCACCAACTTGGAGTCCGGGAAAGAGCATGGCAGCTCACATCACCATGGGACGCATTGGAGAAGTTTATCAAGAAGACCTTAAGGACACAATCTACCAGATTTATGGACGCCGAGATGACAAATGGGACGTCACAAGACCAAGAAGGATAGATCCATTGCAGCATTCATCCAGGAGTTAAACCAGCACATTCGACGCCAGGAGAACCAGATGTGCAATGATATGTTGGAGTTGCAGAATGCAAAAGGAAGGATCATCGAACTTGAAGAAGAACTAAAGACAACTCGCAAGGACTATATGGACGAGATCGTAGCTCTAGCAAGACACAATAACGATCTTAAGTACGAGATTGAAGAACTGAAGAAGAAGTTGGCGCTTAGGAATGAAGACCAAGATGTCGATTGCCCAGCGACTACATCAACATCGACGACACCGATTCGGATCCAAGTGCACCCGACTTTGAAGACGAAGTGGAGCGGTACATTATGGAGTCTTCCACCGGTTCAAATTAGTAGAAGTCCCCCACATATTAGTAGTATTCCCTCCATGTAAACTTTATAGTACACGCACTTTTGCGATAGTTAGATCGTTGTAAGCCTTTGTTTGATTGAATGAAGTGATTTTGTGTGTATTTGCTCATGTGCATTGGGTAGTGATTCCCCTTAGACCTCATTCTATTCTAAATTCTCATCTTTTCTAAACCCATCGATGCCTCCGAGACGCGACCCGGATTCGTTTTCCGCCAGAGATCACCCAATTGATCCAGCGTAGAATACCCCGATTCAACATTGGTGCGTAACTGTGGCAACAACAACAACAACAACCCACCGCCACCACCACTGCGGATCATCTGACTCGTTTCCTTAGACTAAACCCGCCGGTGTATTCCAGTAGCACCGAGCCAATTGTAGCAGTATGACCTGGCTCCGCAAGATAGGAAGGAGCCGACCACCGCAGGATGCACGGATGGAGAAAGAGTGAAGTTTGCGGACATCGGTTTGAAGGACCCAAGAAGATGGTGGGAGAATTTCACAGCCACTTACCTCAGAGACACCGCCACATGGGATCAATTTCAGCAAGCTTTTCAGCCGCCCATGTTTCAAAGCAGGAGCTATGGCCATGAAGAAGCGTGAGTTTCGCAACTTACGCCAAGGAGGAAGGACTGTTGGCAAGACGTGGATGACTTTAGTAAACTAGCACGTTATGCCCCGGATGACGCGTTACTGATGCAACTAAACAGAGAAGTTTCTAGAAGGACTGAATGATGAGTTCAAGATGCCGTTGATGGTAGCCAGTTTCAATAACTACCAGGAGTTAGTAGACCGAGCCCTCATGATTGAAGGAAAGCGGCAAGAAATTGAGAACCGTAAGCGGAAGTATGGGCAAGGGAAGTATAACTCGAGCTCAGCAGAAACCTCGTTATACCCCTAAATCAGGAATTCAGTTTGAGATACCCATGGAGGAGGTAATTCGCATAACCATAACAAAGCACCAAGAATGGGAACGGAATGGAGGAAGCAATGGATGTAATCGCACCAACCCGTCAACACCATCCAAAGTAGACTGAGTCATGTTACTTGCTTTAAGTGCCGCAAGATCGGGCATTATGCAAATGACCGCCCGTATAGGCCGAATGGAAATGGCAATGGAAGCTCGAAAGAAGCCCAACCCTTTCAATAGGGGACGGGTGAACCACATTGAAGTGGAGGAGGTTGAAGATCAGCCCGATGCAAAGAATCGGTAAGTTTTGGTTAAGTCATTTACTGCGGTTGTTCTTTTCGATCTTGGTGCATCGCATTCATACATATCAAGGGATTTGTGGATAAGTACACGTTACCAACCCAAGCCCTTAGGTCACCCATGCTAGTAACCTCACCCGAGCAGAGTACATGGCTAGTAAATGGTGTGATCGACCGCCATTAAGGATTGGACACTATGTTTTCCCTCGGACCTAATAGTTCGGAATCCCAAGGATTGGATGTGATATTAGGTATGGATTGGTTATCAAGGTATGGAGGAAACATAGATTGCACCACAAAGTCAATTTTGCTCACCACACCGTAAGGAAGAAGGATTAAGTATGTATCACGGCATCACCGAGAAGAGCGCAAGTTAATTGCTTATCGTGAGTGGTGCGGGAAGAAGTACCATGGTGAAGGATTTTCCGATGTATTTCCTAAGAGTTGCCGTGAATGCCACCGGATAGAGACATTGAGTTTTTGATCAAAAGTCGCTGTTGCCGTGAACAGGCCCGATATCGAAGCGACCTGTATAGGATGCCAAAGACAGGATTTGGCGGAAATCAAGAAGCAGATTAAGGAGCTTTTGGATAAAGGTATTATACACCCAAGTTCTTCACCTTGGGGATCACCCGTTTTGCTAGTGGAGAAGAAGGACGGATCGTTAAGAATGGTTGTTGATTATCGTGCATAGAATGAAGTAACAATCAAGAACAAGTACCCACTACCTATGATAAATGATCTGCTTGATCGCTTGCAAGGAGCCAAGGTGTTTTCCAAGATCGACTTGCGATCGTGGTACCATCGATTGAAGATTCGGGAGCAGGACATACCCAAGACAGCATTTACCACGAGATATGGACTATACGAGTATACCGTTATGTCATTTGGACTGACTAACGCACCAACCTATTTCATGAACCTGATGAACAAAGTGTTTATGGAGTTTTTGGATAAGTTCGTCGTGGTGTTCATTGATGACATTTTGATTTTCTCGAAGAATGAAGAGGAACACAAGGAACATTTGCGTTTGGTTTTGGAGAAACTGAGGGAACACCAGTTGTATGCCAAGTTCAGCAAATGTGAGTTTTGGCTAAAGGAAGTTGGATTTCTCGGACATGTTATATCTGGAGAAGGAATAGTAGTTGACCCCATAAAAGTTGAGACCGTAACCAAATGGGAAGCACCAACGACAGTTGGAGAGATCCGGAGTTTCCTTGGACTCGCAGGATACTACCGAAGGTTCATTGAGAATTTCTCAAGGATTGCTAAGCCTATGATGTAATTGTTGAAGAAGGAAAACAAATTCATATGGACCGAGGACTGTGAGGCAAGTTTTCGTGAGTTGAAGAAAAGATTGGTTACCTCACCAGCTTTTGATATTGCGGATCGCATAAAGGATTATGAGGTGTATTGCGGCGCTTCACGCCGAGGACTTGGAGCAAAGTGCTTATGCAGAAGGAAGAGTTGTTTCAGATGCTTCACGACAACTTAAGCCCCATGAGTTGAATTATGCCACTCATGATTTGGAGTTAGCAGCCGTTGTGCATGCCTCAAGACGTGGAGACATTTTCTCATTGGAAATCATTGTGAAGTATATACGGACCACAAGAGTTTGAAGTACATCTTCACACGTATGAATTGAATCTCGCATAAAGGAGATGGTTAGAGCTTATCAAGGATTATGACATGAGATTGCATTATCACCCGGAAGGCTAATGTCGAAAGGCATTTATTGAGCCGTAAGAGCCACGTCAATACCCTAATGATGGGAGGAATACCCAATGAGTTAGCCGAGGACCTTCGAGAGCTATGTTTGGAAATAGTTCCGAGAGACTATGTAGCAGCATTGGAGATTCAATTACATCGATGGACAAAATCGTAGAAGCCCAAAAGGCGATAAGGAAGTTGCCTCTATAAAGGAGAAAATGAGCAAAGGAAAAGCTAAAGGATTTCGTGAGGATGAGCACGATACCCTATGGTTTGAAGACCGTGTTTATGTGCCCAATGACCCGTAGATCGTGAAGTTGATTTTACAAGAAGCTCATGATTCACCCTATTCGATTCACCCAGGAAATACCAAGATGTACTTGGATTTGAAGAATACTTTCGGTGGACCGGAATGAAGAAGGATATTGCGGAGTATGTAGCAGTTTGCGATGTATGTCGAAAGTAAAGGCGTAACATCGAAGCCAGGATTGTTACAACCATTGCCGATACCCGAATGGAAGTGGGATAAACTAGGCATGGATTTTATCACAGGATTACCAAAGACTCGTTCAGGATATGACTTTAATTGGGTTATAGTCGACCGCTTAACAAAGGTAGCTCATTTTATTCCAAATCAAGACCACCTATAGCAAAGGTTAAGTTGGCAAAGATATACATGACCAGAATTGTGTGCTTACACGGAGTTCCGAGGAGCATCAGACGTATAGAGGAACCCAGTTTACCTCGAAATTTTGGAATCAGTTGCACGAAACATTGGGAACCCGATTGAATTCAAAGATGCTTTTCCACCCACGTAATCGATGGATGCATCGAGAGAGTCAATCAGATTTTGGAAGATATGCTGAGAGCTTGTGCCCTAGATTATGGATCTAGCTGGGATGACAATTTGCCGTATGCAGAATTTTCCTACAATAACAGTTACCAAACCAGCTTGAAGATGGCACCTTTTCGAGGCTTTGTATCGAAGAAGGTGCAGGACACCATTGCTATGGGACGAAACTGGAGATCGTTAGTTGTTTGGACCAGATTTGATTAAGGAGTCTGAACAGAAGGTCAAGTTGATTCGAGACAGGCTTAAGGTAGCCCAGTCCAGACAAAAGAGCTATGCCGATTCAAAGCGCAGCGATTGAGTATGAAGTTGGAGATGAGTATATCTCGAGTATCCCCGCTTGAGGAGTTAAGCGTTTTGGAGTTAAAGGAAAGTTAGCACCCGTTTCGTTGGACCGTATAAGATTTTGCAACGCATGGGAGAAGTTGCTTATAAGTTGGAATTACCGGAAGGACTGTCGGGAGTTCATGATGTATTCCATGTTTCTCAGTTGAAGAAATGTCACCCCGAGATAGCAGAGGTACCGTTAAGAGAGACAGTGCCACTGGAAGCAATTCAGTTGAAGGATGACTTGACATATGAGGAAAAACCTGTTAAGATTCTCGACTATGCCAGCAGAGTTACCCGCAGCAAGGTTATCAAGTTTTGCAAAGTTCAGTGGAGCCACCACACTGAGGATGAAGCCACCTGGGAAAGAGAGGAAGTTTTGCTCAAGGACCACCCTCACCTATTTTCTAATTCAACCCGAATCTCGAGGGCGAGATTCATCTTAAGGGTAGGTTTGTAACATCCCAAATTTTCAATTTGGAATGTTATACATTAGGTCATCATGCATATCATATTTTTCTCGCATTTTCCGATCCTAGAAAATTTCACGCAACTCAAGGACCCTCGGAGAGAGTTGGAAGTTTCATTATTTTCAAATTTGGGATTTCTCAAATTTTGGAAATCTGATCATTGGATTTATTTAAATTATCTTCATAAAGTATTTCCTATAAAAATATTTTGAGAGGGAATAATATGACTTTCCCAACATTTAGGAAAAACGAAGATTTTATAAATAAATCAAATTTGGTTTTTGAGAGATTTATTTTGCTTAGGCAAAAATGAGCATTTTAAAAATTATTGCATGTTTGCCGTTTTTAAAAGTTCATTTTGTTCGACTCATTTTTAGGAGTCGGGAAAATTTGTTTTATTTAAATCGGAGTTCATTTGGTATTTTTTTAATTCGTTTTGTTTTAATTTTAAAAAATCGCCGCCCCTTGGCCCAAGGCCCGGCCCGGCCCGAGCCCGGCCCGGTGCCGCCGCCTCCCTCCTCTCCCTCGCGCCGCCGCCCTTGGAAGTCCGCTTCGGGGCAGCCGCCGCCGTCGAGTCCGGCTCCGCCCGCCTCGCCGCCGCCCTCTCCCTTAAATACCGCCCCCTCTCTCTCACCCGCCCGCCCCTTCTTGAGTCCGCCTTGCAGCCGCCGCCGTCCCGCCGGCAGAGCCCCGCCGCCCTCGCCGCCCCTCCCGACCCCGCCGCCTACGCCGCCGCCGAGCCCGCCCGGCGATCACCGTGGTAGCCGCCGCCCGATCCGGTTTTTTTTGCGATGTTCGGTTTTTTTTCAAAAAACCTAGATTGATTTTTTTTTCGGTTTTCTTATTTAGTGAACGTTCACCGACCCGTTCGTTTCAATGAACGCGTTCGTTGGATTAGTTCTGTTAACGAACGTCCGTTATTTAATCCGGTCGTCGTTTTCTTTTAAACCGGATTTAATCCATTGTTTTTCAGATTCGATTTCTGATCCGATTTTCAAATCTATTTTATTTCTTGCTCGTTTATTGGAATCAGGTGATTCAAACGCCTGGAGTTTCGTTATGAAACCGCCGTTCCGACTAATCTACTTACACAGAGTTTTGCTACTGAAAATTTTTGACTTAATTTCAGATTTGCTAAACCGAGTCGTTCTCTCTCGAGTTCTGACTTTCGATGCTTTATTTGATTCGATTCTTTTGCAACTGTGGTTCTTAAATTGAACTATCTGGTTAGATCTTTTATTCGAGATTTCCTGTGCATTAGATGAGTACTTATTGTATGCTTGTTGTTTGTCTGCGTTAGATCACCCGAGTGCGCCGCTTGTTACTTGAATCTCTAGGACTCATGGATCATCAACAAGGCAAGTAACACTTTGATCATGCCTTTTCTACTACCCAGTTTTTATGCATTAGATCAAACCCTCAAACACTTGCATGTTTAGGATCTAATTAAATTGTGGGATGGGAAGTAGATTGAGGTAGTACCTATTACCTGTTTTACTTATGAAACCTTGGGAGTTACTTCTACGTTTGCTTGATTATGCCATGCTATGCTAGTAGACGTGGATTGGGTGAGTGAATATCCATGATGTATGTGAGATTGTTAATTAATGGTTTATCTAAGGTGGCAACCTAAACACACATCTGGGTGGATTGAGGCACTGGTTTCTATCAGACTTGCTCAGATTTCTTCTGGACCGCCACCCAGGCTCTAAGGGATCATAAGATTATTCAAACTGGAAACTTCCGTGTGTAGCCACAAGCCAATTATGGGCTCTGGCGTAGTTGACTAAGTTGTGCGAACTCTTACGGGTAGGCTAGCTGATGTAGGGGTTGTAGGTTGGTACGGTCTACCCACATGTAAGGTGCTAGCGCTCGAAGACTATGTCTCGGTCATCCGCCTCTCAAACACCATGTAGTGCGAGAACCAAACGGAGGCGATCGAGTCTTGTGGGGAAAAGTGCAAACCTCTGCAGAGTGTAAAAACTAATCATGATTAGCCGTGTCCCCGGTTATGGACATCTTGAGTATCTAGTACTTGAATATCATGTGAATCTCAACATGTTACTTCTAATAAAAGTTATTGGGTTTTAATGAGTACTTTTTAATTGGGATTGAGGATGCCGTCAACCATTCTCAATGTTTAACAACCACCATGATAGTTAAATAAAATTATTCCTTTGATGTAGGGAAAACCAGCTTTATGCAAAAATGTAAATCAGAGAGCCTTACCACCAGCCATATATGCATGTAGTATAGGCTTGTTGCTTCATTGTTCTCTATGTGTTACATTGCCAGATATTCCATGTGTCAATTCGCTGGCTGCAACTTTTCACGCTATGCAGACTTTTCACGTCGAGTAAGGTGTTAGGTCGTGGTTCTATACTCGGTGATGCCGATGGAGTTGATGGACTCACTTGTCTTCCAAGCCTTCCGCTGTTATTATTAGATGGCCTTAAGCCATATTATTGTATTAAGTTCCCTTGTGGACAACGATGTAATAAGTGTGTGATTGCTACTCTGCTATAAATCCTTCAAGTATCGTGGTGTCGATTATCGATCCAGGATGACATCGAGCACGTAGCGCTAGATCCATTCGGGTCTGGTCGCTACAATTTATCTTATTATCTTTATTAGATCTCACTTTTGCGAGTGACCGTGAAGGGATTGACAACCCCTTTATAGCGCTCGTTGCAAGGTTCTTGATTGTTTGTGCAGGTATTAGGTGACTTGCGTGTTATCTCCTACGGATTGATACCTTGGTTCTTAAAAACTGAGGGAAATACTTACGATACTTTGCTGCGTCACCCTTTCCTCTCCAAGGGAAAACCAACACATACTCAAGAGGTAGCACCCCTCACTTACTTCTTCCTTCCACACGGTCACTTACTTCCAGAAAAAAATCACTCTAGCTGTCTCTCTCGTGTTCTTGCTCCCGAAACTGCGGATTTCGATCTCTTTGCTCGAAGCTCCGTTTCCAAAACTATTTCGGGGATTTGTTGCTTGGTATGTGACTCCACCACTTGTCCAATTAGATTTTGTTTTTATGGTTTATACTTTGAATAAATAGCTACTATTGGTGCTGCTGTAGATGTGCTTGCATGTTCAATTCTTAGTGTTCTAAGTAGTTTGAATGCTTGCTATGGCCTCTATGTATCCCTATGAGTAGTTGCTATTAGTTTTGTGAAGTTTTATTGGTAAAATTCTGTGGACTAAAAATTCAGATTTTTGTTCATAGGAAAAATTGTACGCAGACATGAATATCTTTAGGAAATTTGGCTCTAAGAAGAACTCCAAAGGTGTTATTGGGGAGTCTTTTGACAGTGATCTCCGCCCTCGGAGGTTGGCGGAGGTACGGCCGTGCAAATGGTCGCGCACCCCGTTCCTGCAAGAGGCTGGAATTCATGAGGAGTTCGTGCAATTTATTGCCAATGCCGGTCTCACCGACTTCATTGCAGATGAGTGTAAACAACACCAAATCCTCACAAACACGTTTGTTCAAAGTTTTACTTTCCTGCCTAGAAATAATCCTCCTGAAGTGAGTTTTGATTTATATGCTGATAACCATCAAATACCACTTACTGAGTTTTGCAACATATGCATGATCCCGTCTGATGGGAGCTTGGCTGAGCCTAGGCCGGGTGACTTTGAGGATTTTTGTCGCACTTTGACAGTGGGTGATGAGAGGAGAGTGTCAGCCATCACTATTGGTGGCTTACATTTTCCTGTTGTTCGTTACTTTGCTTATTTCATCACCAAATGCTTGCTTGCTAGGGAAAAGGTGGGTGCACTTAGTTCACCAGACCTAGCTGTTTTACGTCGTGCAATAGAGGGCGACAACACGTATAGCTTGGGAGCTATTGTGGCTCGTCGCCTCCATCTTAATAAATCTCAGGGTAAAATACATGGTGGGATTTTTGCTACTTGTTTGGCAGCTCACTTCGAGGTTGAGATACGCCCTCATGATTACCCTCTAACCAAGGTTTACCTAGACAAGGTAGCCATGCATCACCATCAATTTCTTGCACATGATAGTCCTAACATTGCCATTCCTTATAACTTGTTCTATAGCGTTGACACTCGTGATGTTATCCCCTTGCCAAGACTCGCTTTGTTTGATTACTCTGCTGTGGCGGATACCGGATTATGCCCTGCACATCCTCGCCATCTTTGGGCAGCTCACGCTGCTGAAGAGGCTGCACAGGCACCTCAGCAGTGGGATGTGTGGATGCCCGCTCCTCAGGATCCCTACTACCCTCCAGGCTACTGATCGATGACCAACTTAGGGCAAAAGCCTAAGCTTGGGGGAGTACGTGTTCTCACCGACATTATATACATGTTCACATATCATTTTATTTGTCGGTGTTCACACTTTTTCTTTGTATCATCCATGCTTAGATTTATTCTCTTGCTTTCTTCTTGTGTGTTTGAAAAACTTTAGGAAAAAATCAGTTGTAGTAATTTACTTTCTATGCATGATTAGTAGTAGAACTAAAAAGAAAACCCAAAAAGATTTCCTTGTTCTTCTTTTGTTTGTTGGGAGCTTTCCCGTGTAAATAGTTTTTCTCGTTTTTGCTTTTTCCTTTTTATTTTCTTGTTCAAGAAAACAAAAAATTCCAAAAATATTTTAGTGTGTTTCTCTGAATTTATTTTCTTTTTATTAGAGTCTTACCAAGGAGAAGACCATGATGAAAATGTTGAGTGGCTCTCATATGAATAACTGTTGAACTAATAAAGAGCTTATTTTACCTTGTCTTCTCCTGTTGAATAAAATGTTTTGCAGATTCCAGCTTAGTCCATGGCACTCTTGCACTATTATTATTTTCATATCATTCGGTCGTGCAAGTGAAAGGCAATAAAGACGATATTCGATGAACTGGTCGTGGCAAAGAGAGACTGGTATGAACTCGACTTGTTCTTGTTGTGTCAATATGTTTAACCTAGTGCCATGCTTCAGCCCATTATGATTAAACATGTTTGCAATGACAATTAGAGATTATAGTTTCTCATGCCATGCATTGATGTCTACTACGCAACCTTCTCCTTGTAGACGTTGTTGGGCCTCCGAGTGCAGAGGTTTGTAGGACAGTAGCAAATTTCCCTCAAGTGGATGACCTAAGGTTTATCAATCCGTGGGAGGTGTACGATGAAGATGGTCTCTCTCAAGCCACCCTGCAACCAAATAACAAAGAGTCTCTTGTGTCCCCAACACACCCAATACAATGGTAAATTGTATAGGTGCACTAGTTCGGCGAAGAGATGGTGATACAAGTGCAATATGGATGGTAGATATAGGTTTTTGTAATCTGAAAATATAAAAACAGCAAGGTAACTAAAGATAAAAGTGAGCGTAAACGGTATTGCAATGGTAGGAAACAAGGCCTAGGTTTCATACTTTCACTAGTGCAAGTTCTCTCAACAATAATAACATAGTTGGATCATATAACTATCCCTCAACATGCAACAAAGAGTCACTCCAAAGTCACTAATAGTGGAGAACTAACGAACAGATTATGGTAGGGTACGAAACCACCTCAAAGTTATTCTTTCCAATCAATCCGTTGGGCTATTCCTATAAGTGTCACAAACAGCCCTAGAGTTCGTACTAGAATAACACCTTAAGACACAAATCAACCAAAACCCTAATGTCACCTTGATACTCCAATGTCACCTCAAGTATCTGTGGGTATGATTATACGATATGCATCACACAATCTCAATTCATCTATTCAAACCAACACATAGAACCACAAAGAGTGCCCCGAAGTTTCTACCGGAGAATCACGACGAAAACGTGTGCCAACCCCTATGCATAGGTTCATGGGCGGAACCCGCAAGTTGATCACCAAAACATACATCAAGTGAATCACGTGATATCCCATTGTCACCACAGATACGCACGGCAAGACATACATTAAGTGTTCTCAATCTTTAAAGACTTGATCCGATAAGATTACTTCAAGGGGAAAACTCAATCCATTACAAGAGAGAAGAGGGGGAGAAGAAACATAAGATCCAACTATAATAGCAAAGCTTGCGATACATCAAGATCGTGCCAAATCAAGAACACGAGAGAGAGAGAGAGAGAGAGAGAGAGAGAGAGAGAGAGAGATAGATCAAACACATAGCTACTGGTACATACCTCAGCCCCGAGGGGGAACTACTCCCTCCTCGTCATGGAGAGCGCCGGGATGATGAAGATGGCCACCG
This sequence comes from Aegilops bicornis, assembly GCA_021605145.1. Classification (NCBI taxonomy): domain Eukaryota; kingdom Viridiplantae; phylum Streptophyta; class Magnoliopsida; order Poales; family Poaceae; genus Aegilops; species Aegilops bicornis. The sequence continues at coordinate 368,799,752 of CM038673.1, read as the reverse complement.
GTGAGGGATCCCCCCTCCGACAGGGCACCGGAACAGGGGCCCGATTGGGTTTTGGTGGCTACAGAGGCTTGCGGCGGTGGAACTCCAGATCTAATCTCTGTTCTGGAAGTTTTCGGATACGTAGGTATATATGGGTGCAGGAAGTACATCGGTGGAGCTTCGGGGGCCCCACAAGGCAGGGGGCGCGCCCTAGGGGGGTGGGCGTGCCCCCCAACCTCATGAGCACCCCCCTCCTTTCCTGATGTGGGGTCGAAGTCCATCCGGTAGCTTTCCTTCCAAAAATAACTTCTCCAGTTGATTTCGTTCCGTTTCGACTCCGTTTGATATTCCTTTTCTTCGAAACACTGAAATAGGCAAAAAAACAGCAAATCTGGGCTAGGCCTCCGGTTAATAGGTTAGTCCCAAAAATAATATAAAAGTGGATAATAAAGCCCAATATTGCCCAAATAGTAGATAATATAGCATGGAGCAATCAAAAATTATAGATACGTTGGAGACGTATCAAGCATCCCCAAGCTTAATTCTCGTCATTCTCGAGTAGGTAAATGATAAAAAGATAATTTTGATGTGGAATGCTAGTTGGCATAATTTCAATGTAATTCTTCTTAATTGTGATATGAATATTCAGATCCGAAAGATTCAAGACAAAAGTTCATATTGACATAAAAATAATAATACTTCAAGCATACTAACTTAGCAATTATGTCTTCTCAAAATAACATGTCCAAAGAAAGTTCATCCCTACAAAATCATATAGTTTATTCATGCTCCATTTCCGTCAAGAATGCTCTCATCATGCACAACCCCGATGACAAGCCAAGCAATTGTTTCATACTTTTAGTAATCTCAAACTTATAAACCTTCACTCAATATATGAGCGTGAGCCATGGATATAGCACTATGGGTGGAATAGAATATGATGATGGGGGTTGTGTGGAGAAGACAAAAAAAGAAGGTCTCACATCAACGAGGCTAATCAATGAGCTATGGAGATGCCCATCGATTGATGTTAATGCAAGGAGTAGGGATTGCCATGCAACGGATGCACTAGAGCTATAAATGTATGAAAGCTCAACAAAAGAAACTAAGTGGGTGTGCATCCAACTTGCTTGCTCACGAAGACCTAGGGCACTTGAGGAGGCCCATTGTTGGAATATACAAGCCAAGTTCTATAATGAAAAATTCCCACTAGTATATGAAAGTGACAAAATGAGAGACTCTCTATCATGAAGATCATGGTGCTACTTTGAAGCACAAGTGTGGTAAAAGGATAGTAACATTGTCCCTTCTCTCTTTTTCTCTCATTTTTTTTGGGCCTTCTCTTTTTTTTATGGCTTTTCCTTTTCTTTTTTTTGGGCCTTCTCTTTTTTTTGGCCTTTCTATTTTTTTTACCTCACTTGGGACAAGGCTCTAGAAAATGATGATCATCACACTTCTATTTATTTACAACTCAATGGTTACAACTCGATACTAGAACAAAGTATGACTCTATATGAATGCCTTCGGCGTGTACCGGGATATGCAATGAATCAAGGGTGACAAGTATGAAAGAATTATGAACGGTGGCTTTGCCACAAATACTATGTCAACTACATGATCATGCTAAGAAATATGACAATGATGAATATGTCATGAAGAACGGTATGGTGGAAAGTTGCATGGCAATATATCTCGGAATGGCTATGGAAATGCCATAATAGGTAGGTATGGTGAACTTTTTGAGGAAGATATAAGGAGGTTTATGTGTGAAAGAGCGTATCATATCACGGGGTTTGGATGCACCGGCGAAGTTTGCACCAACTCTTAATGTGAGAAAGGGCAATGCACGGTACCGAAGAGGCTAGCAGTGATGGAAGGGTGAGAGTGCGTATAATCCATGGACTCAACATTAGTCATAAAGAACTCACATACTTATTGCAAAAATCACAAGACAACAAAAACCAAAGCACTACGCATGCTCCTAGGGGGATAGATTGGTAGGAAATGACCATCGTCATTCCCCGACCGCCACTCATAAGGAGGACAATCAAATAACACCTCATGTTTCAAATTTGTTACATAACGTTTACCATACGTGCATGCTACGAGACTTGCAAACTTCAACACAAGCATTTCTCAAATTTACAACTACTCAACTAGCACAACTTTAATATCACTACCTCCATATCTCAAAACAATCATCAATCATCAAACTTCTCGTAGTATTCAACACACTCTTAAGAATTCTTACAAATCTTTTATGCTTAGCATATTAGGATTATTTAAGCAAATTACCATGCGATTTAAGACTCTCAAAATAATATAAGTGAAGCATGAGAGTTCATCTATTTCTTCAAAATAAAACTACCACCATGCTCTAAAAGATATAAGTGAAGCACTAGAGCAAACAACAAACTACTCCGAAAGATATAAGTGAAGATCAATGAGTAGTCGGTTAATTATGTAACTATGTGAAGACTCTCCCATTTAATAATTTCAGATCTTGGTATTTTGTTTCAACAGCAAGCAAAGCAAAAGAAAATAACATGACGCTCCAAGCAAAACACATATCATGTGGTGACTAAAAATATAGCTCCAAGTAAAGTTACCGATGAACAAAGACGAAGGAGGGGATGCCTTCCGGGGCATCCCCAAGCTTAGACGCTTGGTTATCCTTGAATATTACCTTGGGGTGCCTTGGGAATCCCCAAGCTTAGTCTCTTGCCACTCCTTATTCCATAGTCCATCGAATCTTTACCCAAAACTTGAAAACTTCACAACACAAAACTTAATGTAAAACTCGTAAGCTTCATAGCTTAAAGAAAACAAAACACCACTTCAAGGTACTGTAATGAACTCATTATTTATTTATATTGGTGTTAAACCTACTTTATTCCAACTTCTCTATGGCTTATAAACTATTTTACTAGCCATAGATTCATCAAAATAAGCAAGCAACACAATGAAAACAGAATCTGTCAAAAACAGAACAGTCTATAGTAATCTGTAACTAACGCAAACTTATGGAACTCCAAAAATTCTAAAATAAATTGGTGGACCTGAGGAATTTGTCTAGTAATCATCTTAAAAAGAATAAACTAAATAGCACTCTCCAGTAAAAAGTTTTAGCTAATCTCGTGAGCGCTAAAGTTTCTGTTTTTTACAGCATGATCATAAAGACTTCACCCAAGTCTTCCCAAAGGTTCTACTTGGCACAAACGCTAATTAAAACATAAAACCACATCTAAACAGAAGCTAGATGGATTATTTATTCCTAAACAGAACCAAAAAGCAAGAAACTAAAATAAAATTGGGTTGCCTCCCAACAAGCGCTATCGTTTAACGCCCCTAGCTAGGCACGATGATTTCAATGATGCTCACATAAAAGATAAGAATTGAAACATAAAGAGAGCATCACGAAGAATATGACTAGCAAATTTAAGTCTAACCCACTTCCTATGCATAGGGATTTTGTGAGCAAACAACTTATGGGAACAAGAATCAACTTGCATAGGAAGGTAAAACAAGCATAACTTCAAAACTTTAAGCACATAGAGAGGAAACTTGATATTATTGCAATTCCTACAAGCATATGTTCCTCCCTCATAATAATTTTCAGTAGCATCATGAATGAATTCAACAACATAACCAGCACCTAAAGCATTCTTTTCATGATCTACAAGTACAGAAATTTTACTACTCCCCACATAAGCAAAGTTCTTCTCATTCGGAATAGTGGGAGTAAACTCAACAAAATAGCTATCATGTGATTGAAAATTAAGATCAAGATGAAAAGTTTCATGGTTATCATTATTCTTTATAGCATACATGTAATCACAATAATCAGCATAGATAGGAGGCATGCTTTCATCATAGTAAATTTGCTCATCAAAGCTTGGGGGACAAAAAATATCATCTTCATCAAACATAGCTTCCCCAAGCTTGTGGCTTTGCATATCATTAGCATCATGGATATTCAAGGAATTCATACTAACAACATTGCAATCATGCTCATCATTCAAATATTTAGTGTCAAACATTCTAATGCATTCTTCCTCTAGAAATTGAGCACAATTATCGAAATCCTTATTTTCACGGAAGATATTAAAAAGATGAAGCATATGAGGTACCCTCAATTCCATTTTTTTGTATTTTTTTCTTTTATAAACTAAACTAGTGCTAAAACAAGAAACAAAAATATTCGATTGCAAGATCTAAAGATATACCTTCAAGCACTCACCTCCCTGCCAGCGGCGCCAGAAAAGAGCTTAGTTGACGGGGTGCGAGTGCCGCTTACCTAGCCTCCCGGGCAACGGCGCCAGAAAAGAGCTTGATGTCTACTACGCAACTTTCTCCTTGTAGATGTTGTTGGGCCTCCAAGTGCAGAGGTTTGTAGGACAATAGAAAATTTCCCTCAAGTGGATGACCTAAGGTTTATCAATCCGTGGGAGGTGTAGGATGAAGATGGTCTCTCTCAAGCAACCCTGCAACCAAATAACAAAGAGTCTCTTGTGTCCCCAACAGACCCAATACAATGGTAAATTGTATAGGTGCACTAGTTCGGCGAAAAGATGGTGATACAAGTGCAATATGGATGGTAGATATAGGTTTTTGTAATCTGAAAATATAAAAACAGCAAGGTAACTAAAGATAAAAGTGAGCGTAAACGGTATTGCAATGGTTGGAAACAAGGCCTAGGGTTCATACTTTCACTAGTGCAAGTTCTCTCAACAATAATAACATAGTTGGATCATATAACTATCCCTCAACATGCAACAAAGAGTCACTCCAAAGTCACTAATAGTGGAGAACAAACGAAGAGATTATGGTAGGGTACGAAACCACCTCAAAGTTATTCTTTCCAATCAATCCGTTGGGCTATTCCTATAAGTGTCACAAACAGCCCTAGAGTTCATACTAGAATAACACCTTAAGACACAAATGAACCAAAATCCTAATGTCACCTAGATACTCCAATGTCACCCCAAGTATCCGTGGGTATGATTATATGATATGCATCACACAATCTCAATTCATCTATTCAAACCAACACATAGAACCTCAAAGAGTTCCCCAAAGTTTCTACCGGAGAATCACGACGAAAACGCAGCCAACCCCTATGCATAGGTTTATGGGCGGAACCCGCAAGTTGATCACCAAAACATACATCAAGTGAATCACGTGATATCCCATTGTCACCACAGATTCGCACGGCAAGACATACAACAAGTGTTCTCAATCTTTAAAGACTCGATCCGATAAGATTACTTCAAGGGGAAAAACTCAATCCATTACAAGAGAGAAGAGGGGGAGAAGAAACATAAGATCCAACTATAATACCAAAGCTCGCGATACATCAAGATCGTGCCAAATCAAGAACACGAGAGAGAGAGAGAGAGAGAGAGAGAGAGAGAGAGAGAGATCAAACACATAGCTACTGGTACATACCCTCAGCCCCGAGGGTGAACTACTCCCTCATCGTCATGGAGAGCGCCGGACGATGAAGATGGCCACGGTGAGGATCCCTCCCAGGAGCCGGAACAGGGTCCCGATTGGGTTTTGGTGGCTACAGAGGCTTGCGGCGGCGGAACTTCAGATCTAATCTCTGTTCTGGAAGTTTTCAGATACGTAGGTATATATGGGTGCAGGAAGTACGTCGGTGGAGCTTCGGGGGCCCCATGAGGCAGGGGGCGTGCCCTAGGGGGGTGGGCGCGCCCCCCACCCTCGTGAGCACCTCCCTCCTTTCCTGACATGGGGTCGAAGTCCATCCGGTAGCTTTCCTTCCAAAAATAACTTCTCCAGTTGATTTTGTTCCGTTTCGACTCCGTTTGATATTCCTTTTCTTCGAAACACTAAAATAGGCAAAAACAGCAAATCTGGGTTGGGCCTCCGGTTAATAGGTTAGTCCCAAAAATAATATAAAAGTGGATAATAAAGCCCAACATTGCCCAAAACAGTAGATAATATAGCATGGAGCAATAAAAAATTATAGATACGTTGGAGACGTATCATGGATAAGTAGTTGGGAGTTGATAATGATTTATCTTGGATATCAACATAGCGTTAAAATGATTGTGATGTAGTATGATGATATGTTCGAGTGGCTTGACTTGGTACATGTTCACGCATGTAGTTGAATCAAAACCAACATAGCCTCTATAATGTTTATGTTCATGGTGTTCATATCCTACTCATGCTAGTGTCCAATGTTACTTATGCATAATGCCTGGTTATGATCGCTATTGCTCTCTAGCTGGCCGCCCCCAATCTTAATTGCTAGCCTTCGCCTGTACTAAGTGGGAACTCTGCTTGTACATCAAAAACCTTAAATCCAAAGTTATTCCAGATGAGTCCACCATATCTACCTATATGTGGTATTACCCTGCCGTCCTAAGTAAATTTGCATGTGCCACCTCTAAAAATTTATCCGTTTTGTGTGCCTGGATCGTTCATGGAACGACCGGAGGTGGTCGATATCTTTCGTGCTAAGCGGGTTATCCTCAGGTCGAGTGTTTATTCACTCGCGGTCGTACGAGGAATTGGGCGGTATTAGGGATGCCCAGTCCCAAACTGCAAACATGAAAAAAGAGTTCATCTCTTGAATAATCAAACAAAAACTCCCAATGGAGTCAAAACCTTTAGTTTCCGCTTGGGGACCGCCACTAGCGTGCTTAGCATGGAAGATGTTGATAACTGATGGTCGTGAAGTGAATAAGAAGGGTGCATGTCCCAAAATATCATTTATCTCTGTTTTAAAAATTGAGCTCTAGCACCTCTGCAAATCACTGCTTCCCTCTGCGAAGGGACTTTCCATTTACTTTTATGTTGTGTCACCACCTTCTATAAAGAAGCGCCAGAAACATTGAGTAGAGCACAACTGTCAAGATTTATGCATTGTGTATAGCTAATGTTGGGTGCATCATGACTGGATCTTTTCTACCATGGATTACAATGTTTAGTCGCTGCTTGAACTTTGGAGGTGCTCTGCATTTATGTTTTGCGGTCTCAGAAAGAGCTAGCGAGATACCACTATTGTCATATTGTATCATGGTTATTTTGACAACATGTTGCTATTTGAGATCTTATTATTGCTCGCTAGTTGATTATGTCATTGATATGAGTCATTATAATCTTTAAATGTAATTGTTGACATGGTTAGTTATAATGTTGGCTAAAAACCTGGGTGTTGTTTAAGCTTATTAATGCAAACAAGAGCAAACGAGTTCGTAAAAGTTTTTCTTTCTCACTTTCAGTTTATCAACTGAATTGCTTGAGGACAAGCAAAGGTTTAAGCTTGGGGGTGTTGATATGTCTCCAATGTATCTACTTTTTCTCACGATTTTCCTCTTGTTTTGGACTCTTCTTTGCATGGTTTGAATGAAACTAACCCCGGACTGACGCTGTTTTGAGCAGAACTACCATGGTGTTGTTTTTGTGCAGAAATAAAAGTTCTCAGAATGTAACAAAACTTTGCGAGGATTTTGTATATCAATAATAAGAATTTCTGGAGCCAAGACCCACCAGAGAGGGGCCCCTGGTTGGGCACAACCCACCAGGGCGCGCCCCCCTCTTCTGGCGCGCCCAGCTGGGTTGTACCCATCAGGTGGCCCCGCTGACGACCCACTGATACTATAAAATCACATTATTTCAGAAAAAAATCAAGGAGAAAGAATTATCGTGTTTCACGAGACGGAGCCGCTGCCAAGCCCTGTTCTTCCTCGGGAGGGCAGATCTGGAGTCCGTTTGGGGCTCCGGAGAGGGGGATCTTCGTTCTTCGTCATCACCAACCAATCTCCATCGCCAATTCCATGATGCTCCCCACCGGGAGTGAGTAATTCCTTTGTAGGCTCGCTGGTCGGTGAGGAGTTGGATGAGATTCATCATGTAATCGAGTTAGTTTTGTTAGGGCCTGATCCCTAGTATCCACTATGTTCTTAGATTGATGTTGCTATGACTTTGTTGTGCTTAATGCTTGTCACTTTGGGCCCGGGTGCCATGAACTCAGATCTGAACTGTTTATGAATTCATCATTATATCCATGTTTTAGATCCGATCTTGCAAGTTATAGTCATCTACTATGTGTTATGATGCGGCAACCTCAGAGTGACAATAACCGGGCCCACTCCCGGTGATGACCGTAGTTTGAGGAGTTCATGTACTCACTATGTGTTAATGCTTTGTTCCGGTTCTCTATTAAAATGAGGCCTTAATATCCCTTATTTTCCAATATGGACCCCGCTGCCACGGGAGTGTAGGACAAAAGATGTCATGCAAGTTCTTTTAATAAACCATGTATGACTATTTACGGAATACATGCCTACATTATATCAATGAACTGGAGCTAGTGCCGTATCGCCCTTGGTTATAACTGTTACATGATGAATATCATCCAATAAGTCACCAATCCAATGCCAACGAATTTATCTTATATTGTTCTTGCTGCGTTACTATTACTATCAGCACTGTTACACTTGCTACAAATTACTGCTATCATTGTTACTGTTAACGTTGCTTCTATCAGTATTATCAAAACTATCAAACTACTTTGCTACTGATCACTTTGCTGCAGATAATTAATCTCCAGGTGTGGTTGAATTAACAACTCAGCTGCTAATACCTTCAAATATTCTTTGGCTCCCCTTGTGTCGAATCTATAAATTTGGGTTGAATACTCTACCCACGAAAACTGTTGCGATCCCCTATACTTGTGGGTTATCATTTGTTGAGTTGGCATAGATCGAGATTAGGATTTGTCACTCCGATTGTCAAAGAGTTATCTCCAAGCCCTCTCAGTAATGCACATCACTATAAGCCTTGCAAGAAATGTGACTAATGAGTTAGTTGCGGGATGATGCATTATGGAACGAGTAAAGAGACTTGCTGGTAACGAGATTGAACTAGGTATGGTGATACTGACGATCGAATCTCGGGCAAGTAACATACCGATGACAAAGGGAACAACGGATGTTGTTATGTAGTTTGACCGATAAAGATCTTCGTAGAATATGTAGGAACCAATATGAGCATCCAGGTTCCGCTATTGGTTATTGACCGGACATGTGTCTCGGTCATGTCTACATAGTTCTCAAACCCGTAGGGTCCGCACGCTTAACGCTCGATGACGATTTGTATTATGAGTTTATGTGATTTGATGATCGAAGGTTGTTCAGAGTCCCGGATGAGATGACGTACATGACGAAGAGTCGCGAAATGGTCGAGAAATAAAGATTGATATATTGGACCATGTTATTCGGACACCGGAAGTATTCCGGATGGTTTCGGATAAAACTGGAGTGCCGGAGGGGTTACCGGAACCCCCGAGGGAAGTAATGGGCCCTAGTGGGCCTTAGGGGAGAGTGAGGGCAGCAGCAGGAGGTGGCGCCCCCCAAGGGGAGTCCGAGTAGGACTAAGGGAGGGGGTGCGGCCCCTCTTTCCCTCTCCCTCTCCCTCTCCTTCCTTCTTCTCCTACTTGGACTAGGAAAAGGGGGCCCGATTCCTACTTGGAGTAGGATTCCCCCCCTTGGGCGCGCCCTCTAGGGCCGGCTGGCCTCCTCCCTCCCTCCTTTATATACGGGGGACGGGGGCACCCCATATACACACAAGTTGATCTTTAGTCGTGTGCGGTGCCCCCCTCCACAGAAAGACACCTCGGTCATATCGTCGTAGTGCTTAGGCGAAGAACTGCACCGGTAACTTCATCATCACCATCACCACGCCGTCGTGCTAACGAAACTCTCCCTCAGCCTCAACTGGATCAAGAGTTCGAGGAACGTCACCGAGCTGAACGTGTGCAGATCGTGGAGGTGTCGTGCGTTTGGTACTTGGATCGGTTGGATCGCAACGACGTTCACCTACATCAACCATGTTACTAAACTCTTCCTCTTTCGATCTACGAGGGTACGTGGACACACTCTCCCCGCTCGTTGCTATGCTTCTCCTAGATAGATCTTGCGTGATCGTAGGAACTTTTTTTGAAATACTACGTTCCTCAAAAGTGGCATCCGAGCCAGGTCTATGCGTAGATGTTATATGCACGAGTAGAACACAAAGAGTTGTGGGCGATAATAGTCATACTGCTTACTAGCATGTCATACTTTGATTCGGCGGTATTGTTAGATGAAGTGGCCCAGACCGACATTACATGGCCGCGTTCATGAGACTGGTTCTACCGCCGTGCTTTGCACACATGTGGCTAGTGGGTGTCTGTTTCTCCAGCTTTAGTTGAATCGAGTGTGACTACGCCCTGTCCTTGTTGAAGGTTAAAACATCACACTTGACAAAAAATCGTTGTGGTTTTGATGCATAGGTAAGAACGGTTCTTGCTAGAAGCCCGTAGCAGCCACGTAAAACTTGCACCAACTAAGTAGAGGACGACTAACTTGTTTTTGCAGGGCTTGTTGTGATGTGATATGGTCAAGACGTGATGATATATAAATTGTTGTATGAGATGATCATGTTTTGTAACAGTTATCGGCAACTGGCAGGAGCCATATGGTTGTCGCTTTATTGTATGAAATACAATCGCCATGTAATTGCTTTACTTTATCACTAAGCGGTAGCAATAGTCGTAGAAGCAATAGTTGGCGAGAGACAACGATGCTACGATGGAGATCAAGGTGTCAAGCCGGTGATGATGGTGATCATGACGGTGCTTTGGATATGGAGATCAAAGTCTCAAGATTATGATGGCCATATCATGTCACTTATTTTGATTGCATGTGATGTTTATCTTTTATGCATCTTATTTTGCTTAGTACGGCGGTAGCATTATAAGATGATCTCTCACTAAATTTCAAGGTATAAGTGTTCTCCCTGAGTATGCACCGTTGCTACAGTTCGTCATGTCGAGACACCACGTGATGATCGGGTGTGATAAGCTCTACGTTCATATACAACGGGTGCAAGCCAGTTTTGCACACGCGGAATAGTCGGGTTAAACTTGACGAGCCTAGCATATGTAGATATGGCCTCAGAACACTGGAGACCGAAAGGTCGAGCATGAATCATATAGTAGATATGATCAACATAGTGATGTTCACCATTGAAAACTACTCCATCTCACGTGATGATCGGACATGGTTTAGTTGATTTGGATCACGTGATCATTTAGATGACTAGAGGGATGTCTATCTAAGTGGGAGTTCTTAAGTAATATGATCAATTGAACTTTAATTTATCATGAACTTAGTCCTGATAGTATTTGCATATCTATGTTGTAAGTCAATAGCTCGCGATGTAGTTCCCCGTTCATTTTTTGATATGTTCCTAGAGAAAAATAAGTTGGAATATGTTAGTAGCAATGATGCGGACTAGCTCCGTGATCTGAGGATTATCCTTATTGCTGCACAGAAGTATTATGTCCTTGATGCACCTCTAGGTGACAGAACTATTGTAGGAGCAGACGCAGACGTTATGAACGTTTGACAAGCTCGGTATGATGACTACTTGATAGTTTAGTGCACCATGCTTTACGGCTTAGAACCAGGACTTCAAAAATGTTTTGAACAACATGGAGCATATGAGATGTTCCAAGAGTTGAAATTGGTATTTCAAACTCATGCTCGTGTTAAGAAGTATGAGACCTCTGACAAAGTACTTTGCCTACAAGATGGAGGAGAATAGCTCAGCTAGTGAGCATGTGCTCAGAATGTCTGAGTACTACAATCACTTGAATCAAATGGGAGTTAATCTTCGAGATAAGATAAGTGATTGAGAAAGTTCTCTAGTCACTAACACCGAGTTACTAGAACTTCGTGATGAACTATAATATGCAAGGGATAATGGAAACGATTCCCAAGCTCTTCTCGATGCTGAAATCGGGGAAGGTAGAAATCAAGAAAAAGCATCAAGTGTTGATGGCTGACAAGACCACTAATTTCAAGTAAAAGGGCAAGGGAAAGAAAGGGAACTTCAAGAAGAATGGCAAGCAAGTTACCACTCCCATGAAGAATCCCAAAACCAGACCCAAGCCTGAAACTGAGTGCTTCTACTGCAAAGGAAATGGTCACCGGAAGTGGAGCTGCCCTAGATACTTGGCGGATAAGAAGGATGGCAAAGTGAACAAAGGTATATTTAATATACATGTTATTGATGTGTACTTTACTAGTGTTTATAGAAACCCCTCGGTATTTGATACGGGTTCAGTTGCTAAGAGTAGTAACTCCAAACAGGAGTTGCAAAATAAACAGAGACTAGTGAAGGGCGAGGTGATGATGTGAGTTGGAAGTGATTCCAAGGTTGATAAGATCACCATCGCACACTCCCTTTACCTTCGGGATTAGTGTTGAACTTAAAATAAATGTTATTTGGTATTTGCGTTGAGCATCAATATGATTTGATCATCTTTATTGCAATACGGTTATTCATTTAAGTCAAAGACTAATTCTTGTTCTATTTACATGAATAAAACCTTCTATGGTCATACACTCAATATAAATGGTTTATTGAATCTCGATCGTAGTGATACACATATTCATAATATTGAAGCCAAAGGATGCAAAGTTAATAATAATAGTGCAACTTATATGTGGCACTGCCGTTTAGGTCATATTGATGTAAAGCGCATGAAGAAACTCCATGTTGATGGACTTTCAGAATCACTTGATTATGAATCACTTGATGCTTGCGAACCATGCCTCATGGGCAAGATGACTAAGACTCCATTCTCCGGAACAATGGAGCGAGCAACTGACTTATTGGAAATAATACATACTGATGTATGCGGTCCGATGAGTGTTGAGGCTCATGGCGGGTATCAAGTTATTTTCTCGACCTTCACAGATGATTTCAGCAGATATGGGTATATCTACTTGATGAAACATAAGTCTGAAACATTTGAAAAGTTCAAAGAATTTCAGACTGAAGTGGAAAATGATCGTAACAAGAAAATAAAGTTTTTACGATCTGATCGTGGAGGTGAATATTTGAGTTATGAGTTTGGTCTTCATTTGAAACAATGTGGAATAGTTTCGCAACTCACGCCACCTGGAACACCACAGCGTAATGGTGTGTCCGAACATCAGAATCAGTACTTTATTAGATATGGTGCGATCTATGATGTCTCTTACCAATTTACCACTATCGTGTTGGGGTTATGCATTAGAGACAGCTACATTCACGTTAAATAGGGCACCATTTAAATCCGTTGAGATGACACCATATGAACTGTGGTTTGGCAAGAAACCTAAGCTGTCGTTTCTGAAAGTTTGGGGTTGCGATGCTTATGTGAAAAAGTTTCAACCTGATAAGCTCAAATCCAAATCGGAGAAATGTGTCTTCATAGGATACCCAAAGGAGACTGTTGGGTACACCTTCTATCACAGATCCGAAGGCAAGATATTCGTTGCTAAGAATGGATCCTTTCTAGAGAAGGAGTTTCTCTCGAAAGAAGTGAGTGGGAAGAAAGTAGAACTTGATGAGGTATTTGTACCTGCTCCCGAATTGGAAAGTAGTTCATCACAGAAATCAGTTCAAGTGATTCCTACACCAATTAGTGAGGAAGCTAATGATGATGATCATGAAACTTCAGATCAAGTTACTACTGAACCTCGTAGGTCAACCAGAGTACGATCCGCACCAGAGTGGTACGGTAATCCTGTTCTGGAAGTCATGTTACTAGACCATGATGTACTTACGAACTATGAGGAAGCGATGATGAGCCCAGGTTCCGCGAAATGGCTAGAGGCCTTGAAATCTGAGATAGGATCCATGTATGAAAACAAAGTATGGACTTTAGTTGACTTGCCCGATGATTGGCAAGTCATAGGGAATAAATGGATCTTCAAGAGGAAGACAGACATTGATAGTAGTGTTACTATCTACAAAGATCGAATTGTCGTAAAAATGTTTTCGACAAGTTCAAGGTGTTGACTACGATGAGATTTTCTCACCCGGAGCGATGCTTAAGTCTATCCGAATCATGTTAGCAATTGCCACATTTTATGAAATCTGGCAAATGGATGTCAAAACTGCATTCCTTAATGGATTTCTTAAAGAAGAGTTGTATATGATGCAACCAGAAGGTTTTGTCAATCCTAAAAGTGCTAACTAAATGCGCAAGCTCCAGCGATCCATCTATGGACTGGTGCAAGCATCTCAGAGTTGGAATATACGTTTTGATGAGTTGATCAAAGCATATAATTTTATACAGACTTGCGATGAAGCATGTATTTACAAGAAAGTGAGTGGGAGCACTACAGCCTTTCTTATAAGTATATGTGAATGACATATTGTTGATCGGAAATGATGTAGAATTTTATGGAAAGCATAAAGGAATGTTTGAAAGGATTTTTTTCAAAGAAAGACCTCAGTGAAGCTACTTACATATTGAGCATCAAGATCTATAGAGATAGATCAAGACGCTTGATAAGTTTTTCAATGAGTACATACCTTCACAAGATTTTGAAGTAGTTAAAAAATGGAACAGTCAAAGAAGGAGTTCTTGCTTGTGTTGCAAGGTGTGAAGTTGAGTAAGACTCAAAGCCCGACCACGACATAAAATAGAGAGAGAATGAAAGTCATTCGCTATGATCGTAAATTGAATGCAAGCTTTGACACCGATCTAGATGACTCTGAGTCTCGATCTGTATACATATTGAAAGTGGGAGCAATTAGCTAGAGTAGCTCCATGCAGAGCATTGTAGACATAGAAAATTTGCAAAATACATACGACTCTGAATGTGACAGACCCATTGACTAAGCTTCTCTCACAAGCAAAACTGATCACACCTTAGTACTCTTTGGGTGTGAATCACATAGCGATGTGAACTAGATTATTGACTCTAGTAAAACCTTTTGGGTATTGGTCACATGACGATGTGAACAAATCACATGGTGATGTGAACTATTGGTGTTAAATCACATGGCAATGTGAACTAGATTATTGACTCTAGTGCAAGTGGGAGACTGAAGGAAATATGCCCTAGAGGAAATAATAAAGTTGTTATTTATATTTCCATATATCATGATAAATGTTTATTATTCATGCTAGAATAGTATTAACCGGAAACTTAGTACATGTGTGAATACATAGACAAACAGAGTGTCCCTAGTATGCCTCTACTTGACTAGCCTGCTTATCAAAGATGGTTATGTTTCCTAGCCATAGACATGTGTTGTTATTTGATGAACGGGATCACATCATTAGAGAATGATGTGATGGACAAGACCCATCCGTTAGCTTAGCACTATGATCGTTTAGTTTATTGCTATTGCTTTCTTCATGACTTATACATGTTCATCTGACTATGAGATTATGCAACTCCCGAATACCGGAGGAACACTCCCTCACCCCCCCCCCCTCTTCATGACTCCTCCTCCTCCTCCTTTGCTTGCCCCTCCCCAAGCTACCTCCCCCTTTAAATACTCCTCACCCCTCTCCCCAAGAGCCGCGCGCCAGCCGTGGCGTCGTCGCCTCACGCCTAGCCGCCACCCCGCCGGAGCCCCACCTCGTCGAGGTAGCCGCGCCGCGCCACCCTCCCCCTCGGTTCGTTTTTTTATAAAAATCGTTCCGGTTTTCTTTTCCGTTGTCGGTTTTTCGAAACCCTAGATCGGTTTTATTTTTTTTCGGTTTTGTTGTTTAGCGAGCGTTCGCCGGACCGTTCGTCTTAACGAACGTGATCATCGGTTATTCCTGGTTAACGAACGCCCTGCTCGCTTAACCGCTCGTAGTTTCTCGCCGCTTATCGGAATCGTGTGATTCAAGCGCTCGAGTTTCGCTTTCGGAACCACCGCTCCGACTAATCAACTTAAACAAAGTTTTGCTACTGTAAAATTTGACCTAGTTTCAACTTGCTAGAACCGAGCTGTTTTCTTCCGCCGGATGTTTTCCGTTGTTTTGTTTGATTCGCTTTTCTTTTGCAAACTGTGGTTCTTAAGTTGAAATTTCTGGTCAGATCTTTTATTCGAGATTTATCCGCATTAGATGAATACTTATTGTATGCTTGTTGTTTGTCTGCGATAGATCACCCGAGTGCGCCGCTTGTTATTTCAATCTCTAGGTTTCATGGATCATCGCTAAAGGCAAGTAACACTTGATCATACCCGGTTCTACTACCCAGTTTTTATGCATTAGATCAATCCTCAAACACTTGCATGATTAGGATCTAATTAAAATTGTGGGATGGGAAGTAGTTGAGGTAGTACCTATTACCTGCTTTTACTTATGAAACCTTGGGAGTTACTTCTCGCTTGCTTATTTGCCATGCTATGCTAGTAGACGTGGATTGGGTGAGTGTATCCATGATGTATGTGAGATTGTTAAATTAATGGTTTATTTAAGGTGGCAACTTAAACACACATCTGGGTGGATTGAGGCACTGGGGTATCCAAAGGATTGCCTGCTTTTTGGGACCGCCACCCATGCTCAAAGGGATCATGAGATTATTCAAACTAGTAACTTCCGTGTGCAGCCACAAGCCATTATGGGCTCTGGCATAGTTGAGTAAGTCGTGCGAACTCTTATAGTGGTGGACTAGCAGATGTAGGGGATGTAGGTGTACCGGTCTACCCGTCGTAAGGTGCTAGCGCTTCTGAAAGACTATGTCTCGGTCATCCGTTTCTCAAACACCTTGCAGTACGAGAAACCAAACGGAGGCGATCGGGTCTTGTGGGGAAAAGTGCGCAAACCTCTGCAGAGTGTATAAACTAATCATGATGAGTCAGTGTCCCGATTATGGACATCTTGAGTATCTAGTACTTGAATATCATGTGAATCTCAACATGTTACTCTAATTAATATTGTTGGGTTTTTAATGAGTACTCTTAATTGGGATTGAGGATGTTGTCAACCATTCTCAATGTTTCACAACCACCATGATAATTAAATAAATTTATTCCTTTGCAGTAGGGAAAGATTGGCTTTATGCAAAAACTGTAACCATAGAGCTTTCCACCAGCCAAATATGCATGTAGTATAGGCTTATCATTCCAGTATTCTCTATGTGTTACATTGCCAAAGATATTCCATGTGTCTTGACCCGTTTCGGGCTGCAAAATTTCATGTTGCGTACTTTTCGCATTTACGAGTAAGGTGCTTAGGTCGTGGTTCTATACTCAGTGATGCCGATGAAGTTGATGGACTCACTTATCTTCCAAGTCTTCCGCTGTTATCATTATTAGATGGCCTTAAGCCATATTTATTGTAATAAGTCCTCTTTTGGGCAACGATGTAATAAGTGTGTGATTGCTACATTATAAATCCTTCAAGCACTTGTGTGGTGTCAGACATCTTGATCCGTGGATGACACCGAGCACGTAGACTTGATCCATTCGGTCGGGTCGCTACAGAGATGGTATCGAGCACACGCCGACCGTATGAGGACACGACCACTAAGTTAAAGCCATAGATCACTACTCTCTTCACATTTTCTAACTCCTCATCTTTTTCTACACTTTTAGGATGAAGGACGCCAAGATCAAGTACGCCCAACCGCATGAAGGCACCCTTTTGGATTTCACCTGAAGGAAGTCACCAAGCACCAACATTGGACTACCAAGCTTCACCGGACTTTCAACGCCACTCTGCCTCAAGAAGAGCTGGAAGATTCAAGCTCACGTTCGGAAAGGACATTCGCCCCAATCACCAAGCCTATAGATAGTGTTTTCAGCACCAACCTCGAGTCTGGGAAAGAGCATGGCAGCTCATATCACCATGGGACGCATTGGAGAAGTTTACCAAGAAGACCTCAAGGACACCATCTATCGATTTGTGGACGCCGAGATGAACAATGGGAGATAGTCAAGACCAAGAAGGATAGATCCATTGCAGCTTTCATCCAGAGTTAAACCAAAGACATTCGACGCCAGGAGAACCAGATGTGCAATGATATGATCGAATTGAAGGATGCGAAGGGAAGGATCATCGAACTTGACGAAGAACTAAAGTCTACACGTAAGGACTACATGGACGAGATCGTAGGCTGTAGCAAGACACAATAACGATCTTAAGTATGAGATTGAAGAACTCAAGAAGAAATTGGCGCTCAAGAATGAAGACAAGTACGCCGGCTGTCCGAGCAACTACATCATCATCGACGACACCGATTCGGATCCAAGTGAACCCGACTTTGAAGACGGTCGAGCAGTGCATCATGGAGTCTTTCACCGTTCAAATTAATAGATGACCCCCACCTATTAGTAGTATTCCCTCCATGTAACATTTTAGTTCACGCACTTTTGCGATAGTTAGACCATTGTAAGCCCTTTGTTTGAATTGAATGAAGTGATTTTGTGTGCATTTGCTCATGTACATTTGGGTAGTGTTTCTCCTTAGACCTCACTCTATTCTTAATTTCTCGCCTTTTCTAAACCCATCGATGCCTCCGAGACGCGAATTTCGGTTTGTTTTTCCGCCGGAGATCACCCATTGATTCAAAGCAGCAGAACACTTTGATCCAAACACTAGTACGTAACCAAGGCAACAACAACAACCCACCGCCACCACCACCAGTTGACCATCCTGCTCGTTTCTTAAGGCTGAACCCGCCGGTGTTTTCCAAAGAGTAATCGAGCCGATAGTAGCGTATGATTGGGTCAAGAAGGTAGGGAGGAGTTGACCACCGCAGGATGTACAGATGGAGAGAAGGTGAAGTTTGCTGCACACCAGCTTGAAGGACCCGCAGCAGATGGTGGGAAAATTTTACAGCCACTTACGCAGTGAGACACGATCCACGTGGGAACAGTTTCAAAGAAGCTTCAAGACCGCCCATGTCTCAAAGCAGGAGCTATGGCCATGAAGAAGCGTGAGTTTCGCAATTTACACCAAGGAGGAAGGACTACACAAGATGTGGATGATTTTAGTAAGTTAGCACGTTATGCCCCAGATGACATTGCTATAGATGCAGCTAAGGTGAGAAGTTTCGAAGGACTGAATGATGAGTTAAGCATGTAGTTGATGGTAGCAAGTTTCAATAACTACCAGAGTTGGTAGACCGTGCCCTCATGATTGAAGGAAAGCAGAAAGAAATTGAGAATCACAAGAGGAAGTATGGGCAAGGGAAGTATAACTCGAGCCCAAAGCAGAAGCCTGCTATACCCCTAAACAGGAGTTCAGCCAAAGATACCCATGGAGGAGGTAATTCACACAACCATAATGGCCACAAAAATGGAAATGGGAATGGAGGAAGCAACGGCAGAACCGGACCACACCATCAACCCCAACCAAGAAAGACTGAGCCATGTCACTTGTTACAAGTGTTCCAAGACCGGACATTATGCAAATGACTGTCCCAAGGCCAAGGTGGAAATGGAAGCTCGAAAGAAGCCAAACCCTTTCAACAGGGGATGTGAACCACATTGATGTGGAGGAGGTTGAAGATCAGCCCGATGCAAGAATCGGTAAGTTTTTGGTTAAGTCATTTATCGCACTAGTTCTTTTCGATACCGGTGCAACGCATTCATACATATCAAGGGGATTTGTAGAAAAGTATAGCCTGCCTACTCAGATTCTTAAAACCCCTATGCTAGTAAGCTCACCAGGAGCGGATTATATGGCCAGACAAGGATGTTTTCAAATACCATTAAGTATAGGAAGGCATGTGTTCCCGACGGATTTGATCATTTTGGAATCCCAAGGATTGGAGGTGATTCTCGGTATGGATTGGCTGTCGATGTATGGGGGAAACATCGATTGCGCAAGTAAGATGATTTTGCTCACCACACCAGAAGGAAGAAGGATTAGGTAGGTATCGCGACATGGACCAAATAGGAATCAAGTAAATTCCTTATCGTGAGTTGTGCGGTGAAGAGGTGCCAGTGGTGAAGGATTACCTCGATGTATTTCCGAGGAATTGCCAGAATGCCACCGGATTGAGACATTGAGTTTTTATTGAGCTTTTGCTGTGCATGTGCCCAATATCGGGTTTACCATACATGATGCCCGCATGTGATTTGGCGGAAATCAAGAAGCGATTAAGGAGTTATTGGATAAAGGTTATATACGCCCAAGTTCGTCGCCTTGGGGATCACCCGTACTTTTAGTAGAGAAGAAGAACGGATCGTTAAGGATGGTTGTTGACTATCGTGGTTTAAATGAAGTAACAATCAAGAACAAGTACCCACTACCAATGATAAATGATCTGTTTGATCGCTTGCAAGGAGCTAAAGTGTTTTCCAAGATCGATTTATGCGATCGTGGTACCATCGATTGAAGATTCGAGAGCAGGACATACCCAAGACAGCATTTACCACGAGATATGGACTGTATGAATATACCGTTATGTCATTTGGACCGACTAACGCTACCGCCTATTTCATGAACCCGATGAACAAAGTGTTTATGGAGTTTTGGATAAGTTCGTCGTGGTGTTCATAGATGATATTTTGGTTTTCTCGAAGAATGAAGAGGAACATAAGGAACATTTATGTATTGGTTTTGGAGAAACTAAGGGAACATCAGTTATATGCCAAGTTCAAAGAAATGTGAGTTTTGCCTAAAGGAAGTTGGATTTCTTGGAAATGTTATATCCGGAGAAGGGATAGCAATGACCCCACAAAGGTTGAGACCGTAACCAAATGGGAAGCACCAACAACAGTTGGAGAGATCCGTAGTTTCCTTGGACTCGCAGGATACTACCGAAGATTCATTGAGAATTTCTCAAGGATTGCAAAGCCTATGACGGAATTGCTGAAAAAGGATACCAAGTTCATATGGACTGAGGATTGTGAAGCAAGTTTTCAGGAGTTGAAGAAAAGATTGGTTACCTCACCAAAGGTTAATTTTGCGGATCGGACCAAGGATTATGAGGTGTATTGCGGCGCTTCACGCCGAGGACTTGGAGCAAGTGCTTATGCAGAAGGAAGAGTTGTTTCAGACGCTTCACTTACAGCCTAAAGCCTCATGAGTTGAATTATGCCACACATGACTTGGAGTTAGCAGCCGTTGTGCATGCATTGAAGACCTGGAGACATTTTCTCATTGGAAATCATTGTGAGGTGTACACGGATCACAAGAGTTTGAAGTACATCTTCACGCAGAAGGAACTAAATCTCAGACAGGGGAGATGGTTGGAGCTTATTAAGGATTATGATATGAGATTGCATTATCACCCCGGGAAGGCTAACGTTGTAGCAGACGCATTGAGCCGTAAGAGCCACGTCAATACACTAATGGTGGGAGGAATACCCAAGGAGTTAGCCGAGGACCTTCGAGAGCTATGTTTGGAAATAGTTCCGAGAGGCTATGTAGCAGCATTGGAGATTCAGTCTACATTGATGGACCAAATCGGAGAAGCTCAAAAGGCGATAAGGAAGTTGCCTCTATAAAGGAGAAAATGAGCGAAGGAAAAGCTAAGGGATTTCGTGAGGATGAGCACGATACCCTATGGTTTGAGGACCGTGTTTATGTGCCAAATAACCCGGAGATCGTGAAGTTGATTCTCGCAAGAAGCACATGATTCGCCTACTCGATTCACCCAGAAATACCAAGATGTATTTAGATTTGAAGGAAACGCTACGTGGACCGGAATGAAGAACGATATTGCAGTATGTAGCAGTTTGCGATGTATGTCAGAGTGTGAAGGCAGAACATCAGAAGCCAGCAGGATTATTGCAACCATTGCCGATACCCGAATGGAAGTGGGATAAACTAGGCATGGATTTCATCACAGGTTTGCCAAAGACTCGTTCTGGCTATGACTCGATTTGGGTTATAGTCGACCGCTTGACGAGGGTAGCTCATTTCATTCCAAATAAGACTACCTATAGCAAGTGCTAAGTTGGCAAAGATATATATGACCAGAATTGTGTGTTTACACGGAGTTCGAGGAGTATCAGACGTATAGAGGAACCCAATTTACCTCAAAGTTTTGGAATCGGTTGCACGAAACATTGGGAACCAGTTGAATTCAAGATGCCTTTTCCACCCATGCATCGATGGATGACCGAGAGAGTCAATCAGATTTTGGAGGATATGCTGAGAGCTTGTGCACTAGATTATGGATCTAGTTGGGATGATAACTTGCCTTATGCAGAGTTTTCTTATAAACAATTACCAAACCAGCTTGAAGATGGCACCTTTCGAGGCTTTGTACCGAAGGAGGTGCAGGACACCGTTATCATGGGACGAAGCCGAGACCGCCGCTTGTTTGGACCAGATTTGATTAAGGAGTCTCAATGTAAGGTTAAGTTGATTCGCGATAGGCTCAAGGTAGCCCAGTCGCATGTAAAAGCTATGCCGATTCAAAACGCAAGGCGATAGAATATGAAGTTGGAGACAGAGTTTATCTTAGAGTATCCCCACTTCGAGGAGTTAAACGTTTTGTAGTTAAGGGAAAGTTAGCACCTCGATTTGTTGGACCTTATCGTGTTTTGGAACGTATGGGAGAAGTTGCGTACAAGTTGGAATTACCCGAAGGATTGTCAGGAGTTCATGATGTGTTTCATGTTTCTCAGTTGAAGAAGTGTCACGCGGAGATGGCTGATATACCACTGAGAGATACCGTGCCTCTGGAAGCAATTCAGTTGAAGGATGATTTGACATATGAGGAGAAACCAGTCAAGATTCTCGATTATGCCAGCAGAGTTACTCGCAGCAAGGTTATCAAGTTTTGCAAAGTTCAGTGGAGCCACCACACTGAGGATGAAGCCACCTGGTAAAGAGAACAAGATTTGCTCAAGGACCACCCTCACCTATTTTCTAGCCAACCCGAATCTCGAGGGCGAGATTCATCTTAAGGGGGGTAGGTTTGTAACATCCCAAATTTTCAATTTGGAATGTTATACATTAAATCATCATGCATTACATATTTTCTTGCATTTTGCCGATTCTAGAAATTTCACGCAACTCAAGGACCCTCGGAGAGAGTTGGAGATTTCGTTATTTTCATATTTGAGTTTTCTCAAATTTTGAAAATAGGATAATTTGATTTTATTTATTTTATCTTCAATTATTTCTACTATCAAAATATGAGAGAGGGAATAAATGACTTTCCCAAAATAAAGAAATAATGAAGATTTATAAAAAAATCAAATAAGATTTTTATTTTGGAGTTTTTCGCTTTTATTTGCCTTAGGGAAAAATGCGTGTTTTCAAAAATTGCATTTTAGGCCCCGAGTAAAGTTCATTTTGTTCGACTGCTTTTAGGAGTCGGGAAAATTTACTTTGTAAATTTTGGAGTTCGTTTAGATTTTATTTTATTCGTTTTTCCGCTGCGTGATATTAAAAAATGAGCAGCGCCCGCTTTGGGCTAAGGGCCCACTGCCCAACCGCCTCCTCATGTGACCCCTTTTGCTTGCCCCCTCCCCCAAGCTACCTCCCCCCCCTTTAAATACCCCCTCACCCCCCCCCCTCTCCCCAACCGCAGCCGCCGCTTGCCGCCACTTGCGCCATTGGCGTCGTCGCCCCGCCGCCTAGCCGCCACCTCGCCGGAGCCCCACCTCGTCGAGGTAGCCGCGCCGCGCCACCCTCCCCCTCGGTTCGTTTTTTTTATAAAAACCGTTCCTGTTTTCTTTTCCGTTGTCGGTTTTTTTTTGAAACCCTAGATCTGTTTTATTTTTTTTCGGTTTTGTTGTTTAGCGAGCGTTCGCCGGACCGTTCGTCTTAACGAACGTGATCACCGGTTATTCCCGGTTAACGAACGTCTGTTCGTTTAACCGTTCGTAGTTTCTCGCTCGTTTATCGGAATCAGGTGATTCAAGCGCTGGAGTTTCGTTTGAAACCGCCGTTCGACTAATCAACTTAAACAAAGTTTTGCTACTGTAAAATTTGACCTAGTTTCAACTTGCTAGAACCGAGCTGTTTTCTTCCTCACGGATGTTTTCCGTTGTTTTGTTTGATTCGCTTTTTTTGCAAACTGTGGTTCTTAAGTTGAAATTTCTGGTCAGATCTTTTATTCGAGATTTATCCGTGCATTAGATGAATACTTATTGTATGCTTGTTGTTTGTCTGCGATAGATCACCCGGAGTGCGCCGCTTGTTATTTCGAATCTCTAGGTTTCGCGGATCATCAGCAAGGCAAGTAACACTTGATCATACCTGGTTCTACTACCCAGTTTTTATGCATTAGATCAATCCTCAAACACTTGCATGATTAGGATCTAATTAAAATTGTGGGATGGGAAGTAGTTGAGGTAGTACCTATTACACTGTTTTACTTATGAAACCTTGGGAGTTACTTCTACGTTTGCTTATTTGCCATGCTATGCTAGTAGACGTGGATTGGGTGAGTGTATCCATGACAGATGTGAGATTGTTAAATTAATGGTTTATTTAAGGTGGCAACTTAAACACACATCTGGGTGGATTGAGGCACCTGGGGTATCCAGTGATTGCCTGTTTTTTTGGGACCGCCACCCATGCTCAAAGGTAACATGAGAAAATTCAAACTAGTAACTTAAGTGTGCAGCCACAATCAATTATGGGCTCTGGCAAAGTTGAGTAAGTCGTATGAACTCTTATAGTGGTGGACTAGCAGATGTAGGGGATGTATGTGTACCGGTCTACCCGTCGTAAGGTGCTAGCGCTTACGAAAGACTATGTCTCGGTCATCCGCTTCTCAAACACCCCGCAAAGACGAGAAACCAAACGGAGGCGATCGGGTCTTGTGGGGAAAAGTGCGCAAACCTCTGCAGAGTGTATAAACTAATCATGATTAGCCATGTCCCCGGTTATGGACATCTTGAGTATCTAGTACTTGAATATCATGTGAATCTCAACATGTTACTCTAATTAATATTGTTGGGTTTTCAATGAGTACTCTTAATTGGGATTGAGGACGCTGTCAACCATTCTCAATGTTTCACAACCACCATGATAGTTAAATAAATTTATTCCTTTGCAGTAGGGAAAAATTGGCTTTATGCAAAAACTGTAACCATAGAGCTTTCCACCAGCCAAATATGCATGTAGTATAGGCTTATCATTCCAAAGATTCTCTATGTGTTACATTGCCAAAGATATTCCATGTCTTGACCCGTTTTGGCTGCAACGTTTCATGTTGCGAGACTTTTTCGCATTTACAGTAAGGTGCTTAGGTCGTGGTTCTATACTTAGTGATGCCGATGGAGTTGATGGACTCACTTATCTTCCAAGTCTTCCGCGGTTATCGTTATTAGATGGCCTTAAGCCATATTTATTGTAATAAGTCCTCTTTTGGGCAACGATGTAATAAGTGTGTGATTGCTACTCTGTTATAAATCCTTCGAATTACTGTGTGGTGTCAGCATTACTGATCCAGGGATGACACCTGAGCACAGAGACTTGATCCATTCGGGTCGGGTCGCTACAATTTGTCACTCCGATAGTCGGAGAGGTATCTCTGGGCCCTCTCGCTAATGCACATCACTATAAGCCTTGCAAGCAATGTGACTAATGAGTTAGTTGCGCGATGATTTATTACGGAACGAGTAAAGAGACTTGCCGGTAACGAGATTGAACTAGGTATGGTGATACCAACGATCGAATCTCGGGCAAGTAACATACCAATGACAAAGGGAACAACGTATGTTGTTATGCGGTTTGACCGATAAATTCTTCGTAGAATATGTAGGAACCAATATGAGCATCCAGGTTCCGCTATTGGTTATTGACCGGAGATGTGTCTCGGTCATCTCTACATAGTTCTTTAACCCGTAGGGTCCGCACGCTTAACGCTCGATGACGATTTGTATTATGAGTTTATGTGATTTGATGACTGGAGGTTGTTTGGAGTCCCGGATGAGATCACGGACATGACAAGGAGTCTCGAAATGGTCAATACATAAAGATTGATATATTGGACCATGTTATTCAGACACCGGAAGTGTTCCGGATGGTTTCGGATAAAACCGGCGTGCTGGAGGGGTTACCGGAAGCCCCCGGGGAAGTAATGGGCCTTAGGGGAGAGAGAGGGCAGCAGCTGTAGGTGGCGCCCCCCCCCCCCCAAGTGGAGTCCGAATAGGACTAAGGGAGGGGGCGCGGCCCCTCTTTCCCTCTCCCTCTCTTCTCCCTCTCCTTCCTTCTTCTCCTACTTGGACTAGGAAAAGGGGGGATTCCTACTTGGAGTAGGACGCCCCCCCTTGGGTGCCCCCTCTAGGGTCGGCCGGCCTCCTCCCTCCTTTATGTATGGGGGAGGGGGGCACCCCATAGACATACAAGTTGATTTTAGCCGTGTGCGGTGCCCCCCCTCCACAGAAACACACCTTGGTCATATCGTCGTAGTGCTTAGACGAAGCCCTGCGCCGGTAACTTCATCATCACCGTCACCACGCCATCGTGCTGATGAAACTCTCCCTCAGCCTCAACTAGATCAAGAGTTCGAGGGACGTCACCGAGCTGAACGTGTGCAGATCACGGAGGTGTCGTGCCTTCGGTACTTGGATCGGTTGGATCGCAAAGACGTTCGACTACATCAACCGCGTTACTAAACACTTCCGCTTTCGGTCTACGAGGGTACGTCCGTACGTGGACACACTCTCCCCGCTCGTTGCTATGCTTCTCCTAGATAGATCTTGCATGATCGTAGGAATTTTTTTTAAATACTACGTTCCCTAACAGTAGGCGTACCTTGGTGCCTAGTGGGCACATGGGTGGCTTTCTCCGGTATTTATTTTCTCCAGTATTTGTTATATATTCCAAAATAATTCTCCGTAAAATTTTAGCTCATTTGGAGATGTGCAGAATAGGTATCTCTAACATAGCTTTTTCAGTCCGTAATTCTAGTCACGCAGATTCTCCCTCTTTGTGTAAACCTTGCATATTATGAGAGAAAAGGCATTAGAATTACTCCACAAAGGGTTATATTCAATAAAAACACTATAAATATCAGTAGAAAAACATGATGCAAAATGGACGTATCATTACTGTTCTCGCAGCAACAATTCAATCGTTTCAACACTCAGGTTTATTTGTCTCGAGGAACACTAATAACATCCGTAGATTCTCAAACAGTTACTTCATACTAGACCGGTGACAACTTGTGTGCGACCATACCACCACTCATAAATACTCTCCTCACTACAAGAAAAGACACATCCGTGATATTATGGGTCGAACCAAAACTTTTTCTGTCATGGTTGTGACACTTCCATGATGATAATTGTGACAAAACAAGTATCATCATAGATCTGGTGGGCTCCTACTTCTATGACGAAAAAATTATGACAGAAAATAGGTTGTTCGTCCTAGGCGGCCCGGAGACACACCTGTATGACATTCTTTGGGCCTTCCATGATGTAAAAAACGATGGTAGAAGTGAGGGCCAGGAAAACTTCGGGGAGTTCCCTGTATATGGTGGGTGGTCAGGGCCGAGCGCTGCAACGATTTGCGTGTTTCTGTCTTACGCGTGTGTGCGCGAGCCCTTTGCTAACTGAACCTGAGCGAGTCGTTTGCTTACTGAACCCGAGAGATCAATTGATCCCATGCACTACGTACATAAGCAATCGATCCCTCTCAATACGTACTGAACCAGATCGCCACTTCGCTGCTAACTGAACCCGAGTGGAATGAGAATTTGACACGTGGAAAGTCGCCATTGGTCCGGGCTGTTAACGGCTATCGGATCCAAAACCGGCACTCGATAGCTTAGCGGTGACTACAATGGATGTGACGTGTCGGTTACCCTTGACGAAAACACTACCATGACGCGTCATTTATCATCGTAGAAGTGAACACTTCCGTGACTATAAATTGAGTATTGTCATGGAATACTTCTACGACATCATAGGTATGTTTATCTTCATTCCTTCATAAAATCATCACAGATGTACATGCGTGACAAAAAACGTGACCCACTGTGACAAACACGTATCATCATGAAAGTATTTTTTAGTGCAAACCCAACATATATTGCAACAAAGAAGGCAAAACATGTTCAGTCACTAGCGGACACAAGCTCACAGAAGTCGCTGCCTAAATCAGTTCGTCTTCTTCGGCCTCAACTTCTGGCAGAAAGACATGGTACAGCCTCAGCTCTGACTTGAAGTCCGATCTCTAAGGAAGATCGTAGCGAACTCCAGCGAGAACTTCATTGCTAAACAGCCAGTGCTGGAAGATATGAGCGACATGCTAGGGCAATCTCATGAGCTTGCTCAGCTCCTTGAGTAGCAGTATGAACTAGTCCTGGATATGTTTGGATTTAAGACAATCATATTGATTTTGTATTCTATTTGCAAGAGGCTTTGTGACATTTTTTTGGGGAAGCTTTTGATCTATTTATTAAATACCATGGCAATACAAAGAACACAAGTAGCAATAGGAATTACATACATGTTCGTACACCACCTAACAACGACTACAAGCACTACAGCGAGCCAAAAGCGTTCCGCCTTCATCGCCCCTCCTTCACCGGAGCTGGGAAAACCTTATTGTAGTAGAAAGTCAAGAATTCCTCATGGTAAGGCCCCCAAAGAGCCAGCACAACAGAACAATAACCATCACTAATAAAGAGAAGCATAGATCAGAATAGGCAAACGTGTAGACAAACGAATGCAGGCGAACGAAGACCGGATCCAAGAAGACCGGCCGAAGACAAACACCGATATAATCCCGCAAGATCCGTGGGAGACACACCTCTACACGGCCATTGATGATGGTAGACGCACCGTTGAAGACACCCCTAAACATCAATCCATCTTCAGGGAGCTAACACCATCTCGCCTTCCTGAAAACACAAACCCTAAAGAAACTAAAAAAACACCTAATAATGGAGCAGAAGCCCTCCCAACAGCAAGATCCAGGATCCAGCGCGCCTTCATGATTCTAAAGCCAGAGAAGATGAAACAGATTGGCGGCAACGCTAGTGGGAAGCAGAGAAACCCTAGTCACAAGAGGACTTTCTTGTGTGTGTGTGGGGGATTTTAATGGAAAAGTATAAGGTGTAATTCTGCTTTTTTCACACCCGCTTTCCAACTCTGGATGCAACTCTCTAGGCCTTGTGCTCCTCAACGTAATCCGAGCGGAATTTGCAAGAACGAAACGAAATAAGAGAACCCTTGACATATGACTTGTGTTCCGGAAAAAGAAAGTTGAGCGATCGGTAGGAGGAAAAGAAAGGCTATGGTAGTATTGTTTAGCACACATTTCTCGTTGGTTGAAACGAAATTGTCGCTAGCATTGCTTCCATGCAACGTCGATGTGACGGGTGAGTGCGGCAGCCACGCTCATGGTCCATGAGGAACAAAACGCAGAGAGACAAAAAAAATGATGGCGCTCCTACTTGTTTGATTATTAAGATTTGAAAGGGGGGGCCTGGATTTGACGCGCTTTGGCTTTGGCCTCGTCTTGGGCTAGCCGCCAAAAGTGCAAAGCTTGTGTGTCACCTTAATAGTATAGCAGCTGTTTGTTTAGGCTTGAGATTAAGATGTGGAATCGGAGATGGTTATCGCGCGGGACGGTTGGTGCAGGCTGGGCTTTCAGATGTTTGGAATGGGATCGGGACGGGCGACAAGTTGGTTGGTTGACGCAGCTATCCCGCCCGCCCTACACTCCGTCGGCCGGGCGTTTGTTTGTTAGTTTTAATCGGCGCATCCCGAGCCTACTATGTGTGATGCAGAAGGAAGAAAGCACAGACAGACGCTATGGGGCTATAGCTGAGACGTGAGACCCGTCACCGACCCGGAGAAGAGAGACGAGGAATGAAGTTAGTTTGCGTCCCGTCGATGATGCCGTGCTTTAATTTGTTGTTGGTTGCGGCGTGCCGTCCTGGTAGTTAGTCCCGTAGATAAATAGACCTCCCTCCGGCCGGTAGAAGTGTAACGCAAACGAGGCGAAGCGGAAGAAGAGTGGTCTGGTCGGATCGTCTCGTGGGAGGAGGAGGAGACGTCCCGATCCCTCGGACGGGGACACGCGCGGCGCGGCAACCAACCAACCGCATGCAGATTGGACGCAAGCCCACCACTGATCGGCAACGGCAACGGCAACGGCAACGGGTGGCACACATCCATCCATTTTCGATGGAAACAAAACAGAGGGTGGGCGGGTGGGCGGACGTGATCAAAACTGTTTCCGGGGCACGGCGTTGCGTCCGTCATAACGACGGACACCCTGCCACGTCCATCCATGCACCCGGTTTAATGTCGAGTCGAGCGGGTTTGTTTCGGAGCAGTTGGCTCCCTTCTCGTGCCGTGCGGACTGCACTGGAGACTGGAGTGGGCCACCAATCCCAATCCCGCGACCGCGCCTCCTCAACTCCCAACGGCCACGACGACTCACCAGCATCGCATCGGGTCGCACCAATCCAACACCGATTCCCTTTTCGTTCCTCTATCAATTTCTCACGTTCCAACAGAAAGAAAGAAAGAAAGAAAGCGAAATAGGAATGAGCTCCTTCTGTGCCTCACACGTTACTGTAGGAAATCCGGCATGGTATCTGAATTACGACTGCCTAAAGATGCATGCATAATCAAGTTAGGCTGTGGTAGAAAAAACAACACATAGTGTCGCGTGGAACGAGCGCCACACGCGTGTACACAAGCACATGGACGAAAACGGTTACGTCGTCGACGCGTCTGCATGGAGGACAAAAAGGCAAAACAAAAACTAAAATTGACGGGAAAATTTCAAATATCAGCTGGGTGAACACAATACTCGCGTCGTCGTACATGCATTTTTTGCCTATAAAAAAGCCGAATAATCAGGCATTTCACACGAGAGGGGTCATTTCCGTTGCTGAGAGATAGAGATATTATTTGCTTGCCTCCTTGCCCATCCCTATCCATCCGTCCATACCACACGTAGGAGTGGGAGTAGGAGCAGGAGAGTCATTTGGATTTCAGTTGGAGAGACGCCGCGTGTCCCGGGGCCAGCTGTACCCACGCCACAATACTAGCAGCATCAACCGCCCCGTCCCCTTCCCTTGCTGGGCTGGAACCCGTTACAACCGGCGACACCCGGTCACCCCGGCCTCCCGTCCCAGGTATATATACCACCCCTGCCCCCTCCGCTCCCCCTCACTCTTCCCCTGTCCCTCCTTCCCCCGCTTTCTCCCACCACCACCACCACCGAGTAGATTACCAGATCCGACTTGGTTTTATTGCCATTTCATTTCGATCGGTAACCTCCCTCCGGAGTTACTCACTCACCGCTCGCGGCGGTTACGATCGAGGATCTACCGGCGGCCATGGCGGCGTGCAGAGGCGGAGGAGGCGGCAAGGACGTGGACCAGATCAAGGGCCCGTGGAGCCCCGAGGAGGACGACGCGCTGCAGCGGCTCGTGGGCCGCCACGGCGCGCGCAACTGGTCCCTCATCAGCAAGTCCATCCCGGGCCGCTCCGGCAAGTCCTGCCGCCTCCGCTGGTGCAACCAGCTCTCGCCGCAGGTGGAGCACCGCCCCTTCACCCCCGACGAGGACGACACCATCCTCCGCGCCCACGCCCGCTTCGGCAACAAGTGGGCCACCATCGCCCGCCTCCTCTCCGGCCGCACCGACAACGCCATCAAGAACCACTGGAACTCCACGCTCAAGCGCAAGTACTCCTCCTCGTCCTCGGCCTCCGCCTCCGCCTCTCCGGCTGATGACGCCATGGCAAACGACGACGACGACCGCCGGCCGCTGAAGCGGACCAGCAGCGACGGATACCCGGGGCTCTGCTTCAGCCCCGGGAGCCCCTCGGGGTCGGACCTCAGCGACTCCAGCCACCAGAGCCTCCCCTCCGTCATGCCGTCCGCCGCCTCGCAGCCGCCGCACGTGTACCGCCCGGTGGCGCGGGCCGGCGGGGTGGTCGTGCTCCCAACGGCGACGCCTCAGCCGCCGCAGCCGTCGCCTCCGTCTCCGCCGCCGCCACCTCCTCCTCCGGCGACGTCGCTCTCGCTCTCCCTCTCCCTGCCTGGCTTGGATGCGCCCGAGCCAGCCCCGGTGGCGCAGGCGCAGCCCATGTCCATGCCACCACCTCCTGTTCTTGTACAGCCCGCCGCAGCGCCTCAGATGCCACCGCCGCCGCCGATGCCGTTCCAGCTCCAGCCGCCGCCGGTTCCACAGCCACGGGCGGCTGCGCCCTTCAACGGGGAGTTCCTGTCGATGATGCAGGAGATGATCCGGATCGAGGTCCGGAACTACATGTCCGGCTTCGACCCCCGGTCGCCGGCCGACGGTGTCCACGCCGCCAAGCGCATGATGAGCATGGCCAAGATCGAGTAGCAAGCAAGCAAGATCGAGAACAAACGAAGATCAGTCTGTCTGCTGGGCTAAGAGAATTAATCAACGCGAAGAAACGGAAGGCAGCAGAGGCGGCAAGTGAAGAGGAGAAGAAGAAGCAGCGAAGCTGGGCGGCCTGTTTAGATCTTCTTGCCCAACAATAATTCCCTAGTTGCACGTCTCGATTAGTTTTTTCTTTTCTTTCCTTCCTTGCTCGAAGTTCCATCGAAGATCGATTCATGTTCATGGTAGTTCCGTTCTTCAGAGACGAGACGAGACGAAGAAAACTTCGTCACTAGCGTGGCAAATAAACTAGGCAGGGCAGGGCAGAGCATAGCAAACATGTTGCTTGCTGGATAGCTCGGGAGTTCTTTTTGTATAGGGAAAGGGGAAAGAAATGAAACGAGATGGGAAAAAAAATGAGAGGCCAAGTTCCTGGATAGATCACATCTCTGCTTCTTCAGTTCGTTTCGTTTTTGCTAGTGCGTGCTAGTCGTAGTAGGTGTTCGTTTCTGTTTTGCGTTGGCTGTTTTATGCTTGGAGTGTCTGGTTTGGGGAGCAGAGGGAGAAGGACGAAACGGAATTATGGTGGGCAGTGGAGAATGGGCGAGCGACAGCTAACTGCCTGCCTGTTGCGCACCCCTCTCTCTCTCTCTCTCCCTCCCTCCTTTCAAGTTTATTTACTGAGGAGTATTGATATTATTTGGACATGTGGGCGATTGATGGACGGACGGGAGGGCGTGTGGGGATGGGAATGGGAATGGCGGAAAGGGGGCTTTGAAACGGCAGCTAGCTAGCTTAACAACGCAACGCAAAGTGAAGTTATCCAGACGACACAACTCACATGACTGACTGACTGAGCACTTGCATTATTGTCCCAGAAAGACGGAGGAACAAGTAAAGCTCACTCTGACTGCACCTGCTGCTGTGCTAAAACTAGTCAAGTTGCAGTTGGTTTCTGGTTTTGAAACCGTGTCCACGCCCACCACTCTTCCACCTAGCTCCACATCCTTGATTCAGGGGGCCTCTTCTGGAATTATCAACAGCAACAGCAGCAGCAAACAGACCCAGCAGAAGAAGAAAAAAATACTCAAGGACCAAATGAACTTGATGTAATTCCAGTTCCATCAAACTATATATCTGAACTCTATAGCACAGGGGCACAACAAACATTTATTTCTTACGGTATGTATTTTAACTAGTACGTACACATGCCTTGGATGAGTTCAGCTGAGGAGAGCCACGCCTGCCGTTGCCTGTGTCGTGTCTATATACATATACAATTCCGTTCGCATCCACCATCTATATTTGTATGCACCCCGAAACAGTGGCCAGTAGTAGTAGTATATCTGCACCACGATCTCCTGTGTCGGTTTGTTCCGTTGGCGACGTCAGCCTGATGGTTTGTTAATTTGTTGGTTTGTTTGCTGCTGCTGCTGCTGGCTGGTTGGTTGGTTACCAGTCAGTCGCAAGGCTCTTCCTGGAATTATTATAGGCGGGCGTGCATGCACATATACACGTACGTTGATTGATTGATGGATGGATTGATGGGTGTGCGCGGTTTGCCCGGCACGAGATATTTCCGGTTAGATGTTGTTTTCGGAGGCAGTTCATCATTTCTGGTCCCGGGCAACCCTCATCCATCCGATCCCTTCCGTTCCGTCCAACCTGACCTGACCTGACCTGACCACCTAACACGGGCCGCAAAATTAGTAGTATCATACTAATAGTAGTGTGCTCATGCTGGCATCGGATAGCTACGAGCGGTCAGTCGGTGGTTTCGTTTCGTTTCGTTTGGGCTTGAGACGAAGAAAGCTTTGGGCGGAGAAAAAGAAGGCCGTTTTCTGTTAAGGTGTCATCGGTCAGTCAGCAGTCAGTTCAGGGAAAACAACATTAATGGTTTGCTTGGGAATAGCATTTGGTTGGGTCGTAATCGCATGTGTGGTTGGGGCGTCGACGGTCCACCGACGGACGGACGGAGGCAAAAGGCCGACCGCGACGACCAAGCATCAACCAAGTGACGTGAGGCGCTGGGCAACTCTCTTCTAAGCTTTATTATGCAGAAAACTGCACGTTTAGATACTCCAAATGAACGGGATTAGCTTGTCCCGGAAAAGATGCCTCGCTCCAGCTACGGGTAGCGTTTCCGTTTTCTTTCTCGTGGCCGTTGGGAGATATGATTCGTTTGCCAAAAGAGAACAGGAAAAAAAATCCCTTTTCTTGATTCCGTTTATTATGAATCGTTTGCTAAAAGAGAGAAGAAGAAGAAGAAAAACGTTATAGCTCAACCGGCGGATCTTTGTGCGCGTGTCAACCTCCTCTGTGGCCATTGGTTCGATCTGGATCGAGCGACTTAGAAACAATTTTCATCCTAGTACAGCTCTTGCAACCGACCTCTGGTTTCAGTGGCGTGGAGCGCCATGAGCCTCACCGCCGTCCTGCCGCCGTCGGCACTGGCAGCAGCCACAACACCGTGTCGCACGTTCACGTCCACTCCAAGTTTCTACAACAATAACGTTGTTGTCCGTGTGCAATGCCGGCGGAGATGTTGTTGCAATTTTTGCAACAAAGGACTTGTTGCGGAAAACTAAATGCGGCGGGATGCATTTGCAGTTTTTGCAACAAGGTTTTTGTTGTAGAAAATTAGAGAAAATGTTTTGCAACAGAGATCTTGTTATAGAAATTAGAGAAGATAAGGTCAACAAAAGCATTGTTGCAGAAAATTAGATAAAAAGGAACGAATGACTCGTCGCACAATCGGACGGCTTATGAGGCGGTGATTTTTTTAATCCGCCCGGTCGACGCGTAGCATATACCCAACAAAGAAGAAACACATATGATTCCATGCAAACATGCACAGTACGCGCCAACGAGGACCCGTCCATTACCACATTTCAATCACTTCACTTCATTTACCCGGCGTGGCTGACCATATGCATGTAGACATATGTTGGATGAACGCGTGGCGCTCCACTGGTGCAAGGGAGGTGACCAATTGACATGTTGCCCGTTGGCTTTGACGTGCTGCTCATCCTCTACGAGGCGATGGTTGGCTGGGTGGGTTGGGTGTGATGCGGACGTGCATGGCCCTGCAGCTCCTCCTTTTTGACCTGGCCGTTACCGTTTTCCATTACGAAATGCATGTCCGTTTCCATCGTTTGCTTGCTTGCTTCTTCCAGTTTCCCCGCGTTTCTTTTCTTCTGGCCGTTGTTGCATGCCAGTTGGCTAAACGGTCAAAGGCCCATGAATCGATCCATCGATCGATCGGTCTCATCATTATGGCCACTCACTCGCTCACTTGTAGTTGTTCCGTGTCATCTTTGGTTTCCTTCTCCGATTACTTCCTCCAATCGCTGTTCCGTTCCGCCGATGATATGAGTGAGTGGAGACGCGCCGGACCTATATCCTACCAGAACCTTCCATCCAGTAATTACCCCTAAAAAAACCCAGTAATTTATCTCCTGAGGACGTCATGTAGTACTATACTTTTCTCTCGGCAGCTTCGATTAGTAGTATAACTTGTCATGGCCGGCTACTGTATCGCCCGAATGGCTTAGTTTAGGAACTATGAAAATGCATAATCTTCATCAATCATATTGGAGCCTTTTTTTTCAAGGTAAAAGGAGTTTTATTCCATATTTACAGAGTTACAGTAGAGAGGCAAGGCCCCGCACGCTTCAACACGCCGTCAATGAATTGCGAATCGTGGTGCGACCCCAAGTCCCGTGCGTGGAACTGAATGTGGTGGATTCCGTCCTCCGAGTCTGATGACATACATACAACACTAGAGAGAGATATTACGAAAAGGTGACCGCCCCTTTTGGCCCCTGCTAGCCGCTCCCGCTCCCGCTCCTAGCCACCCCACTGCTGCCATCCGCCCCCGGCCACCTCTCTGCGCGGCCGCCACTCCGTGCACGTGCCGACCACCCCGCCGCCCATGGCCTCGCTTTCTCCCTCTTGGTCTGGCTGGACCCGCGAGCTCCACTGGATGGAATCCAACCCGTCGTCGACAGGATCTGGGGCCCCGTCCAACCGCGAGGTGCTCTGCTCCGCCCCCCTCCCCCGCCCGCCGCTCAACGGAGACACCCCCCTCGCCAGCGGCCCTCTCCTCACCGCCGGCCCCGCGGCGCATCCCTCGCTCTGAGGTGCACCAGGTGGTGCGCGCCGAGGACGCCTCGCAGGACGCTGGCTGGGAGGTCGCCCGTGGTCGACGGCGTCCTCGTCCGCCACGCCGCCCCCGCCGCCCTCGCCCGCGGGCTGGAGATTCCCCCCGCGCCAGGTCACGCTACCCCCGCTGGATGAGTGCCCTCATTGCCTCGGCCATGGCCACCCAAGGTCGGAGTGCCGACGCGACGTACGCTGCTGTCGATGTCGCTTCTTCGGGCATATCACTCGCAACTGCACCGCCCCACGCTCGGCCTCCCCCAGCGCCGCACCTGCGGCCAACCGCCCCGTCTCTCCCCCCGGCCCTCCTCGGGCGCCTCAGCGTCGAGTGTTGCGGGACCCGGCCGGCCTGCGTCCTCCAGGTCGGGGTCCCGCTGTAGGATCGAAAGTATGTCTAGAGGGAGGGTGATTAGACTACTTGACCAAATAAAAATCTAGCCTTTTCCCAATTTTAAGTCTTGGCAGATTTTAAAGCACAAATCACGTAATCAACCTACACATGCAATTCTAAGAGTATAGCGGCGGAATGTAAAACAATTGCATATGAAGGTAAAGAGAGGAGTTTGAAGGGAGCAAACACAATGTAGACACGGAGATTTTTTATCCGTGGTTCCGATAGGTGGTGCTATCGTACATCCACGTTGATGAAGACTTCAACCCACGAAGGGTAACGGTTGCGGGTGTCCACGGAGGGCTCCACCCACGAAGGGTCCATGAAGAAGCAACCTTTTCTATCCCACCATGGCGAACGCCCACGGAGGACTTGCCTCACTAGGGTAGATCTTCACGAAGTAGGCGATCTCCTTGCCCGTACAAACTCCTTGGTTCAACTCCACAATCTTGACGGAGGCTCCGAAGTGACACCTAGCCAATCTAGGAGACACCACTCTCCAAAAGGTAATATATGCTGTGTTGATGATGAACTCCTTGCTCTTGTGCTTCAAATGATAGTCTCCCTAACACTCAACTCTCTCTCATAGGATTGGATTTGGTAGAAAGATGTTTTGAGTGGAAAGCAACATGGGAAAGGCTAGATATCAAGATTTATGTGGTTGGAATGGAATATCTTGACCTCAACACAAGTGTAGGTGGTTCTCTCTCAGAAAATGTATGATGAAAGTGTAGGCATGTTTTGATGGCTCTCTCCATGAATGAAGAGTGGGTGGAGGGGTATATATAGCCTCCACATAAAATCTAACCGTTACACACAAATCACCAAACTCGGTGGGACCGAATTAGAAAACTCGGTCGGACCGATTTGGTTCATAATGTGAACGTTAGGATTTTCGGTGGGACCGATATGTCAACTCAGTGGGACCGATATCATTAGGGTTAGGGCATAACGTAATCTCGGTTGGACCAATTACACAAACTCGGTGGGTCCGATTTTGGTAATAGCCAAACAGAGAGTTGGTCAGGCAAACTCAGTGGGACCGATTCGCTCGTCTCGGTAGGACCGAAGCGTTATGAAAAGGAAACAGAGAGTTTCAATTGCAGACTCTGTGGGACCGATCGCTCATCTCGGTTAGACCGAAACGTTACGAAGGGAAACAGAGAGTTTGCAATCCCATCTCGGTGAGACTGAGATCCCTATCGGTGAGACCAAAGTGACTAGGGTTTGTGGCAGTGGCTATGTCAAGAGAACTCGGTGGCGCCGGATACAAAGTTTCGGTGGGGCCGAGTTTGACTTTTGGTTTGGGACATATGTGGATATGAGAAAGTAGTTGAGGGTTTTTGGAGCATATCACTAAGCATTTTGAGTAAGAAACTCATTAAGAAACACCTCACCCCCTTTTGATAGTATTGGCTTTTCCTATGGGCTCAATGTGATCTTGGATCACTAAAAATAAAATGTAGAGTCTTGTGCTTTGAGTTTGAGCCAATCTTTTGTCCTTAGCATTTTGAGGGGTCCACTTTCTAATCCATGCCATACCAACCATTGAGCTTTCCTGAAATATTTATCTTGAAATAGTGTTAGCTCAATGAGCTATATGTTGTTAATCATTACCAAAACCACACAGGGATAGTTGCACTTTCCGTCGCCCTTCCTCCTCGCCGGCACACACCCCCTCCCCCTCAGCGCCCCCCTCTCCGCCCGGCTCGGCGACCTCGGCATCGCGCGAGGTTTCCGCGATGTCGGGCCATCCGTCGCTCCGCCCTGCTGGCGCTGTCTACTTCATGCCCCGCACTCCGCGCCTTGAGGCTGCTGAGCGTGACCTCGAGCTCGCTCTCGTGGCCACGGTGGTGGGCAACAGCTCGGGGGTTTCCCTTGCTGACATTGCCGACACCCTGCTCTTCCGCCTCCCCCTATCGCCGTCGGATTTCTTGGTCCATCCCGCGCACAACGGCGAGTTTCTGATCCGCTTCGCCATCTCGGCCGCGCGGGCGCTGGCTGCCGCGAACTACGTGCGGGGGCCTCGATTACGTATCCTTCTTCAGCCCTGGAGCCGTCTCGCCGGTGGTTTCCCGATTGACCTGCGCATCCTCGTGGATATTGAGATTTTCGGCATCCCCGAGCATGGCTGGGACATCTCGTCCGCCGTCCAGCTACTCTCGCCGTTCTACATGGTCGAGCGCCTCGCGCCCGAGACCGCGGACGGGGGCGACATGTCTGTCTTCAAGCTCTCGGCGTGGACAACCAACCCCGACGGCATCCCCCGTTCCTTTGAGCTCCTCCTCGCGCAGCCCTACGAGTTCGCCGGCGCCGATCCAAACCGCGTCGACTGGTTTGCCTTCACCACACTGCGCTTCCCAGTGTCCATTCATGTCCGGCGTTCTGTGCATTTTCGCCTCGCCCCCCCCCCCCCGCCCCGTGGGCGGCTCCGACGATGCTCAAGACGGAGACCCCCCGCCTCTGGCGACTTGGCCTCGTCGCCGCAGTTTCCCGAGGTCTCCAGGCCGGCGCGGCCTCGTTCTTCCTCCCGGCAACGACCGCGGCGGCCAGCAGCGTCGCACCGCCCCGCCTTGGCGTGGCTGGGATGGCATCCTCGGGCCATGCCCGGCCGTTGGGGCTGCGCCACTTCACCCACCTGCCCACGTGGGGCTTTCCAGCTTGCAGGTGGACCCCTCTATTGCTCCGTGGCTTTCCGGACAGCAGGCGTCTTCCCCTGTAGCTACGCTCCAAATCGTGCCGCGGACCGGTCCCGCGGTGATTCAAACAGTGCCTTCAAGCACGCCCTCCCCGTGGCACAACTCCCACCCTTTGGCCAGCCGACGTGCTGGGCCCGCCCCTGCGCCGTTGCGGTTGACGTGGGTGGCCTCGAATCCCCCTGCTGGCCAACCAGGAACACCCGTCGCTGATCCTGCTGTGCTTGTCCAGGCAGAGACGATTGGGTCTCCCACCGCTTTTACGGAGCCCGAGGCTACCCCTTCCCCAAGACAGGACCCCCCTTGTCCCGTTGCGCGGCCTTCCCTAGGTCGATCACCTGATCCTGCTGTCGGCCCCTCCTCCGCCCCTTGAATCCCCAGACCGCTCCTCGCCAATGACCATCGGCAGTTGGGCCCCAATCCCGATGTGGAGCCAGCAAACTGGTGCAACCACCACCCCCTGCCATGTGCCGACGACCAGCCGCATCCCATGCAATTCCCATGCACATCCAATGGCAATGCTGCATGCGCTATCCCGCCCCAGGCTCTCCAATTCATTGCTGCGCTTAGACAGGATACAGAGCCCCTCCTGGCAACGCCGGCGCCCCGACGTAAACGCGGTGCAATCCCTCCAAACTTCACGCCCCGTCGCAGTGGGCGCATTGCTATGAACGACCGCGGCTTCGATTCTGAGACCAAAGCGAAGCGTGTTTTTCTTCGTCGGCTGGGTTTGCTCGGCGAGGAGGAGCCCCTCTCCATGGACGCCCTTGTGCGCTACTCCAAGCTGTTTGAGCGGCCGCTTGCCATCGACGTCATGCTGGCCTTTGCCGACTCAAGATATAAAAGATAGTATCATCCAAACAAGCATTTAAGGTAGCAAATGATCAACCACATGATCATCCAACTATCTCATAAAAGACATAATGTAGCAAGCAAACACACAATAAAGTTCAAACAAGTAAAATGCAAAGACAGACAAAACAACACTCTCTCTCTCTCTCGAAGGCTATGATCTATACACATTCCTCCCCCTTTGGCAACAAGTTACCAAAAAGTTCAAATATGCATAGTGCTATGCGTCTCTCAAGCTTGGCCTTCATGAGGTGGTGTAGAGATGACTCCAAGGACGAAAGCTTACATCGATGTAGCTGGAGCTGGTGGAGTGGCTGCTGGAGCTGGTGGCACTGAGGCTGTGGCTGCTGGTGCAGATGTAGTAGCTCTAATGTCTGGGATAGGCACTGCAGCAGACCTCTGGCTTCTGGGCACTCTAGCAAAGGTATCTGTAGTAGACTTTCCCTTCTTCTCCTCCACTTCCTCCTGAAGTTGCTCAACCACTGACTGAATCTCAGTTCCTTTGACATCAAGATCATAGAATTTCTGCTCAACGATCCTCTCCAAGCTCTCCTGGTTTTGAGTCAGGGTGGCCAAGCCCTTCTCAATCCTCAAAGTGGATTTGATCAGATATCCAAGCTGATCGTGCTTGCTCTTCAAGAACACTTGAGATGCCTCTTCAATAGTTGGCATCCTTGTAGCTTTCTCTGCCCTTGCCTTCTCTCTCTTCTCATGTGCTTGCATGATGTGGGTCTTCCTCATTCATCACAACAAGATTGTCTTCAAAATCAGGATGCACAGGAAGGTGCTCCTTGTCCAACAAGTATGTACTGTGCCCATCTTGGAGTTGATGAGCTCCTGAATGTGTGGAGCATACCCACAACTTCTCTTCTCGGTCAAGAATGTCCTTTTGATTGTCCCTACAATCAAACTCATGACCTTGAACTTCTGAGGCACATCAAACAAATGTAGCAAATTGATAGCATGTCCTCTGATCATCTTGTGATCTCCTGACATGGGTAGCAATGTGTGCCTAAGAATCCAGTTGATGGTAGGCAGACCAAACAACAGGTAATGTACTGATCCAATCTTATGAGTCTCCAAAGCTTTATCTGGGATCTTCTTGTACATGTTTGCCATTGAGTTGTGATCCTTCTTCTTGTCAGCATATACATCCAAGTTATCCTCATGTTCTTCAGGGGCATTTATCAGATTAGCCCATTCCTCAATTGTGGACTGGTACCTTGTACCCTCAGACATCCATACTATCCTCCCATCTGGATAGAAATGGGCAGTGGAGTAAAACTGCATGATCAACTCATCATTCCATTTGGTGAGCTTTTGTCCAACAAATATATATACTCCACAAGCCTTGAAGCTATCATAGACTCCTGGATAGTGATCTTCATTTTCCTTGATGTACTGCCAGTCCACCCATCTCATGTCACACACTATGGGCTTCTTGTCAAGCAGGACATTCTCATAGAAATCTTGTTGTTCCTTTGTATGGAACCTATAATCAACTGTTGTTCTCCTCCTCACAGCATAAGGATCTGATTGTCTCCACAATCTCAGTCCTGCATCCTTCCTGATCCTCATATCTTCTGCAACAGGATGTGCATCATTATGATCAGGGATCTTTGGCTTTAGCTTCCTTAGCACTTGGGCTTCAGCTTCCTCTTCCTCAGACTCAGGCACTGGGGCCTTGTTCTTCTCCTCAGCTGGAATACTTCTGCTGTTCCTCTTGGGTTTTGGGGGCTTCTGAGTTTGAGCTTTGGGAGCTGTTTTGGGCTTTGATGGAGCAGCCCCTGCCTTTATAGCATCACCCATAAGCTTCTGAGCTTTGGGTGCTGGTGCAACATCCTCTTCCTCTTCCTCTTCTCCTTCAGAATCTCTCTTCATTGCGGGTTTGCCAAGAACTCTGGCAGTAGTGGTTCTTGCCCTCTTCTTCTTCTTGTCCTCACCAGTTGCTTCTTCTTCAGATTCAATGGTGAACTTCATAGTTTCACCTGTGGCAACTTTCCTTGGCTTTGACATTGGCATCCTCCTTGCAGGTGCCTTCTTGTTCTGTCCTGGCTTACTTGCAGCAGCTGTGCCATACTCCTTCTTTAGCACCTTTTTCTTGGAGCTTACTTCCTCCTCAGTGGCCACATAGTCCTCATTCTCTGATTCTGAAGTTCTCTTCTTCCTAGACTTGGTGGCTGCCTTTGGCAAGTTGCTTAGAGTGCTCCTGCTGCCATCATCAGGAGTGCTAGAGGGATATGAGCCCTGACTCATCTGCACATGTTCCTCTAACCTGTTCTGGCTGTCACTTTGATCAGACATCTTGTAGGCAAACTGTCAGCAGACCCTGTGAAGAGGTTGTAGATGAGGTAGAGTAGATGAGCATCACAAAGTACAGAGGTTTTGCAAAACAAATTGAGTCAAAATCTTAGTTTTAGTTCTGTACAGAAGTGATCTCGGAGCTACCGAATTGACAAACTCGGTGATACCGAAGCAACATTTGGAACCTAAACTAGTGAACTTGGTTGGGCCGAGTCACAGTTCGGTGGCACCGAGGTTGCTAGGGTTTCACGGAACCTTGAACTTGGTCACACTGATTTGCACGTTTCGGACAGACCGAAAAGCGCATGTGCAATGGCCTAAGCCGAATCGGTGAGACCGATTTCTACATTTCGGGTCCGAGATGAGTTCTACGGAGAGCTAACCCTAATTTTTTTGAATCAATCTAGACCTAAGGAAGTTTTTGC
This sequence comes from Aegilops bicornis, assembly GCA_021605145.1. Taxonomy (NCBI): domain Eukaryota; kingdom Viridiplantae; phylum Streptophyta; class Magnoliopsida; order Poales; family Poaceae; genus Aegilops; species Aegilops bicornis. Next base: position 368,756,896 of record CM038673.1, on the reverse strand, counting down.
TGGATAGATTAATCTCATTCGTGGCAAGAAACATGGCATTGTCCTTGTGCTAGGAATCGGAGTGAAAAAGACAGCACAAGGGGTCGAACACTTACCCTAGAACGGCGAGTGTTTGCTACGGCGGCGACGGCGGAGCAGATTCCGTCGACGGCGGCAGAAACCAACGACGGGAGGTCGTTGGTGGCGAGGAGACGATCTGGAGACCCGAGGAGGCAGAGCAGGACACGCGCTGGCTGAGAGAATTCAAAGAAAATTTCAAAGTCTCACCCGTGGGTATTTATATCCCGACCCTGTCGGTTTGACCAACTGGAACAACTCGGTGGCACCGAGATTGCAGAATCACAAGCGGTTGCTGCAACTCGGTGTGACCGAAGTGTTCAAACCGGTTGCACCGAGATGAAAACCTAGATCAACTTAGTGAACTTGGTTTGACCGAAATGGATTTCTCGGTCAGACCGAAATGCACAAAGAGGTTTTGGAAGTTTAAGTCTATGACGAATCGGGGACTCCGGGTGCTCCTCACACAGAGTGGTTCAAATCTGACTTGGTCAAACTTTGTGATGTAGCATGAATAGAGTTTGAGACGAAAAAAGCATAGATAGCTAGAGGGAGTTCTTAGGCATTCTTGTCCATCCATTTGGCAAAACAAACCAAACAAACAAAACAACAAATGGATGTCCACGAATGACTAAAATATGCATCCAACATGCTCACACAATAAAATGACAAATGAAATATATGACAAAGCATGCACAATCACTCTAGCATCTATCAAGCAATTTGGCGATGACTAGGTCATCTATATATGAGTATATTGACTTAGGAGTCAAATGAGAACATTTGATCATAGGTCATACTCACCGTTTAAGCACAAGTGGGGTTGCCACTTTTACATAAAGTATTGTTGTGTTCATATCATTAGAGTTGCTTTAGCTCAATCGATTAGAGTAAAGCTCCCCCTAGATGTGATATCCCCCCTAAGAGGGATAAACTAACCTTGGGTTTTTTCGATGATGACTTCATGTAGGTGTTGAAGATGTAGATGCTCAATGTTGATGTAGATCCTTCTGAGCAATCCTTTGGAGTGAGTTGCACTTTCAATACCTACACGGGTTAGTCCCACAAGGAACAAACAAGGATATCCATAGACATAGAGTGATGTTCAAATGAGATGATGTCCATGAATGCATTTGGTTACCTTGTCCCTTGTCTTACCAACAAGAGGGTTTGTGACTCCTTGAACTAGTACAAGATATGGAAGTTGTTTGCACTCGTCCTTGCCAAAATGATAAGAGTGAAGTATGTTGGCGGGGTCACCCTCAAGAACTGTCTAGTTCTTCTTCTTAGGGATCCACACCATCTTGTTGGGAATCCTTGGAGTTGTAGTCGTACTTGATGAAGTGGAACTTGATGTAGTCTTGGGAACCCAATTGACTAAGGCTTTAGGAGCTTCTTCAAATGCATCAATTTCCTCTTGAAGCTTGTCCTTGCCTTTTTGCTTGTGGTCTTGTGGTGGAAGATCATCTTGAGCTTGTGTTCCTTGGAAATAAGTAGGATCATACTTCTCTTGTTGAGGAACAAACTTCCTCTTGGGGTATTGATCTTCTTCCCACTCAACTCCATTTGAATTGAACTTCCGTTCAAAACCAACACCTTGATTCTTCCGGTGTCTTCCTTGCTTGCGTACAATTTCCTCAAATTGCTTCTTCCGGCAAGACTCTTGTAAACACCTTTCTCTATAATTCCCTTCAATAAGCTATTTTCTTACTCAAGTGTAACTTGGCTAAGAGAATCATTAGTGGAATCAAGAGAGCTACTAGAAGCAACAGCGTTGGATTTAGCATGATTGTTGTTACTACTAGAGGAAGATTCTTTCTTGTTCTTATTGCTAGATTTAACTTGTGGCATGTAAGTAGACAAGAGTAACCACTTGGCAATGTAAGAAGAACTTTTCTTGCGAAGATCATCATTGATTGCTTTTAAGAACTCATGCTCTTGCTCAAGGTTGAGATTTTCAAAGCGTAGCTTCTCATGAGTCTTTAAAAGTTCTTGATGATCTTCCAAGGTAGTTTCATGAGCTAACTTGAGAGTGTTTAGTTCTTTACTTAGACGCTCAATCTTCTCCTTATCATTGTCATTCGTTTTATCTTGATTGTCATGATTAATAGCAAGTTCATCATAGTTCTCATAACTAGAGTTGTCAACAAGTAAATCATCATCTCCTAGCAAATCATCTTCATCACTATTGAAATCAACATACTCGGGGTGTGTTACCTTTGGACCTTTAGCCATGAAGCATCTTCCAATTCCTTCATTTGGTGAGTCAAATATGTCATAGTAGTTGGTTGTCACAAGAGCTAGACCGGAAACACCTTCATCTTGAGTATATTCGGAGTCGGAGTGATAACTTCTTTCGGAGTGATGGTCGGAGTCGGAGCCGGATACCCATTCTGTTGGGGAACGTAGCAGAAATTCAAAACTTTCTATGCATCACCAAGATCAATCTATGGAGTAACTAGCAACGAGAGAGAGGGGAGTGCATCTTCATACCCTTGAAGATCGCGATGCGGAAGCGTTGCAAGAACGCTGATCGGTGGATTCAGTACAAGCGATTCAGATCGCGGCCGAATCCGATCTAAGCACCGAACAACGGTGCCTCCGCGTTCAACACACGTGCAGCCCGGTGACGTTTCCCGTGCCTTGATCCAGCAAGGAGAGAGGGAGAGGTTTGGAAGACTCCGTCCAGCAGCAGCACAACGGCATTGTGGTGATGGAGGAGCGTGGCACTCCAGCAGGGCTTCGCCAAGCACTGCGAGAGACGAGGAGGGAGAGGGGTAGGGCTGCGCCAAGAGAGAGGGAGACTCATCTCCTTGGCAGCCCCAAAACCCCCTATATATGAGAGGAGGGGAGGAGGGTGCGCCCCCTCTAGGGTTCCCACCCCTAGGGGGGCGGCAGCCCTAGATGGGATGGAGGGAGGCGGCCAAGAGGGGGAGAGAGGGGGGGCGCGCCCTAGGGTGGGCCTTAGGCCCATCTGCGCCTAGGGTTTCCCCTCTCTCCTCTTTGCTACGCCTTGGGCCTTGGTGGGAGGCGCACCAGCCCACTCAGGGGCTGGTCCCTTCCCACTCTTGGCCCATGCAAGCCTCCGGGGCTTGTGGCCCCTCCCGGTGGACCCCGGACACTTCCGGTGGTCCCGGTACATTACCGGTGACACCCGTAATACTTCCGGTGACCAAAACCTCACTCCATATATATTATTCTTTACCTCCGGACCATTCCGGAACTCCTCGTGACGTCCGGGATCTCATCCGGGACTCCGAACAACATTCGGTAACCACATACAAAACTTCCCTATAACCCTAGCGTCATCGAACCTTAAGTGTGTAGACCCTACGGGTTCGGGAGACATGTACACATGACCGAGACATCTCTCTGGTCAATAACCAACATCGGGATCTGGATACCCATGTTGGCTCCCACATGTTCCACGATGATCTCATCGGATGAACCACGATGTCGGGGATTCAAGCAATCCCGTATACAATTCCTTTTGTCAATCGGTACGTTACTTGCCCGAGATTCGATCGTCGGTATCCCAATACCTCATTCAATCTCGTTACCGGCAAGTCACTTTACTCGTTCCATAATGCATGATCCCGTGACTAACTACTTAGTCACATTGAGCTCATTATGATGATGCATTACCGAGTGGGCCCAAAGATACCTCTCCGTCATACGGAGTGACAAATCCCAGTCTCGATTCATGCCAACCCAACAGACACTTTCAAAGATACCTGTAGTGCACCTTTATAGCCACCCAGTTACGTTGTGACGTTTGGTACACCCAAAGCATTCCTACGGTATCCGGGAGTTGCACAATCTCATGGTCTAAGGAAATGATACTTGACATTAGAAAAGCATTAGCAAACGAACTACATGATCTTGTGCTATGCTTAGGATTGGGTCTTGTCCATCACATCATTCTCCTGATGATATGATCCCGTTATCAATGACATCCAATGTCCATGGTCAGGAAACCATAACCATCTATTGATCAACGAGCTAGTCAACTAGAGGCTCACTAGGGACATGTTGTGGTCTATGTATTCACACATGTATTACGATTTCCGGATAACACAATTATAGCATGAACAATAGACAATTATCATGAACGAGGAAATATAATAATAACCATTTTATTATTGCCTCTTGGGCATATTTCCAACAGTCTACCACTTGCACTAGAGTCAATAATCTAGTTCACATCACTATGTGATTGCAATGAATCCAACACCCATGGGGTTTGATCATATCTTGCTTGTGAGAGAGGTTATTAATCAACGGGTCTGAACCTTTCAGATCTGTGTGCTTTACAAATCTCTATGTCATCTTCTAGATGTAGCTACCACCCGCTACTTGGAGCTGTTCCAAATAATTGCTCTAATATACGAATCCGGTTCACTACTCAGAGTCATCCGGATTAGTGTCAAAGTTTGCATCGGCGTAACCCTTTACGACGAACTCTTTTACCACCTCCATAATCGAGAAAATTCCTTAGTCCACTAGTTACTAAGGATAACCTTGACCGCTGTCCTGTGATCCATTCCTGGATCACACTTGTACCCCTTGACTGACTCATGGCAAGGCACACTTCAGGTGCGGTACACATCACAACATATTGTAGAGCCTACGTCTAAATCATAGGGGACGACCTTCGTCCTTTCTCTCTATTCCGCCGTGGTCAGGTCTTGAGTCTTACTCAATACTCACACCTTATAACACAGCCAAGAACTCCTTCTTTGCCGATCTATTTTGAACTCCTTCAAAATCTTGTCACGGTATGTGTTCGTTTGAAAGTACTATTAAGCGTTTTTTGATCTATCCTTATAGATCTTGATGCTCAATGTTCAAGTAGCTTAATCCGGGTTTACATTCAAAAACACTTTTCGAATAACCCTATATGCTTCCAGAAACTCTGCATCATTTCTGATCAACAATATGTCAACAACATATACTCATCAGAAATTCTATAGTGCTCCCACTCACTTCTTTGGAAAATACAAGTTTCTCATAAATTTTGTATAAACCCAAAATCTTTGATCATCTCATCAAAGCATATATTCCAACTCCGAGATGCTTACTCCTGTCCTTAGAAGGATTGCTGGAGCTTTGCATACTTGTTAGCATCTTATAGGATTGACAAAACCTTCTGGTTGCATCATATACAACCTTTCCTCAAGAAAATTGTCGAGGAAACAATGTTTTGACATTCTATTTGCAAGATTTCATAAATAATGCAGTAACTGCTAATATAATTCCAACAGACTCTTAGCACCGCTACGAGTGAGAAAGTCTCATCACAGTCAACTCCTTGAACTTGTCGGAAAACATCTTAGCGACAAGTCGAGCTTTCTTAATGGTGACACTTACCATCATTGTCCGTCTTCCTTCTAAAATCCATCTGTACCCAATAGCCTTACGACCATCAAGTAGTTCTTCCAAAGTCTATACTTTGTTTTCATACATGGATCCTTTCTCGGATTTTATGGCCTCGAGCCATTCATCGGAATCCGGGCCCACCATCGCTTCTCCATAGCTTGTAGGTTCATTTTGTCTAGCAAGATGACTTCCAAGACAGGAGTACGTACCACTCTGAAGTAGTACGCATCCTTGTCGACCTACGAGGTTTGGTAGTGACTTGATCCGAAGTTTCATGATCACTATCATAAGCTTCCACTTCAATTGGTCTAGGCGCCACAAGATCAACTTCCTGTGCCCTGCTACACACTAGTTGAAGTGACGGTTCAATACCCTCATCAAGTCTCCACCATCCTCCCACTCAATTCTTTCGAGAGAAACTTTTCCTCGAGAAAGGACCCGTTTCTAGAAACAATCACTTTTGCTTACGGATCTGAAATAGGAGGTATACCCAACTGTTTGGGGTGTCTATGAAGATGCATTTATCCGCTTTGGGTTTGAGCTTATCAGGCTGAAACCATTTTCACATAAGCGTCGCATCCCCAAACTTTAAAGAAACGACAACTTAGGTTTCTCTAAACCATAGTTCATATGGTGTCGTCTCAACGGAATTGTGTGGTGCCCTATTTAAAGTGAATGTGGTTGTCTCTAATGCCTAACCCATAAACGATAGTGGTAATTCGATAAGAGACATCATGGTATGCACCATATCCAATAGGGTGCAGTCATGACGTTCGGACACACCGCCACACTATGGTGTTCCAAGCGGTATTAGTTGTGAAACAATTTCCACAATGTCTTAATTGTGTGCCAAACTTGTAACTCAGATATTCATCTCTATGATCATATCATAGACATCTTATCCTCTTGTCACGACGATCTTCAACTTCACTCTGAAATTACTTGAACCTTTCAATAATTCAGACTTGTCTTTCATCAAGTAAATATACTTAGCATCTACTCAAATCATCTGTGAAGCAAGAACATAACGATATCCACTACGTGCCTCAGCACTCATTGGACTGCACACATCAAAATGTATTACTTCCAACAAGTTGCTTTCTTCTTCCATCTCACTGAAAACGAGGCCTTTCAGTCATCTTGCCCATGTGGTATGATTTGCATGTCTCAAGTGATTCAAAATAAAGTGAGTCCAAACGATCCATCTGCATGGAGTTTCTTCATGCGTATACACCAATAGACATGGTTCGCATGTCTCAAACTTTTTAAAAACAAGTGAGTCCAAAGATCCATCAACATGGAGCTTCTTCATGCGTTTTATACCAATATGACTCAAATGGCAGTGCCACAAGTAGGTGGTACTATCATTACTATCTTATATCTTTTGGCATGTACATGTGTATCACTACGATCGAGATTCAATAAACCATTCATTTTAGGTGCAAGACCGTTGAAGGTATTATCCAAATAAACAGAGTAACCATTATTCTCCTTAAATGAATAACCATATTGCGATAAACATAATCCAATCATGTCTATGCTCAACGCAAACACCAAATAACAATTATTTAGGTTTAACACCAATCTCGATGGTAGAGGGAGCAGCGATGCTTGATCACATCAACCTTGGAAACACTTCCAACACACATCGTCATCTCACCTTTAGCTAGTCTCCGTTTATTCCGTAGCTCTTTTATTTCGAGTTACTAACACTTAGCAACCGAACCGGTATCTTAATACCCTGGTGCTACTAGGAGTACTAGTAAAGTACACATTTAAGTAAAACCACTAGTTTCAAGAAGGGCAAGGGCAAGAAGGGATACTTCATGAAACGGCAAATCAGTTGCTGCTCTAGTGAAGAAACCCAGGGTTGAACCCAAACCCGAGACTAAGTACTTCTGTAATGAGGGAACGGTCACTGAAGCAGAACTACCCTAGACACTTGGTAGATGAGAAGGCTGGCAAGGTTGACTAAAGTATATTGGATATACATTGACTAACCATCAACAATTGATGCTCCTACTCAATTTCTACTTTCGCGGTGTCAAACATCGCGAATTTCTCAAGGATCATCATGTCTATCCCTGATATGTTATAGTTCATCACGAAGCTCTAATAGCTTGGTGGCAGTCACTATGGAGAACCATCACTATCTCATCTGGAAGATTAACTCCCACTCGATTCAAGTGATTGTAGTACTCAGACAATCTGAGCACATGCTCAATGATTGAGCTTTTCTCCCTTAGTTTGCAGGTTAAGAAACTTGTCGGAGGTCTCATACCTCTTGACGTGGGCAAGAGCCTGAAATCCAAATTTCAGCCCTTTGAACATCTCATATGTTCTGCGACGTTTCAAAATCGTCGTCGGCGCCTCAATTCTAAACCTTTTAACATTACTGAACTATCATGTAGTCATCAAAACATGTTTGTCAGATGTTCGAAACATCCACAGATGACGTTCGAGGTTCAACACACCGAGCGGTGCATTAAGGACATAAGCCTTCTGCGTAGCAACGAGGACAATCCTCAGTTTATGGACCCAGTCCGCATAATTGCTACTATCAACTTTCAACTAAAATTTTCTCTAGGAACATATCTAAAACAGTAGAACTAAAGCGTAAGTTACGGCATAATTTGCAAAGACCTTTTGACTATGTTCATGATAATTAAGTTCATCTAATTATTTAATGAACTCCCACTTAGATAGACATCCCTCTAGTCATCTAAGTGATACATGATCCGAGTCAACTAGGTCGTGTCCGATCATCACGTGAGACGGGCTAGTCATCATCGGTGAACATCTTCATGTCGATCGTATCTACTATATGACTCATGTTCGACCTTTCGGTCTCTTGTGTTCCGAGGCCATGCATGTACATGCTAGGCTGGTCAAGTCAACCTAAGTGTTTCGCATGTGTAAATCTGGCTTACACCCGTTGTATGCGAACGTTAGAATCTATCACACCCGATCATCACGTGGTGCTTCGAAACAACGAACCTTCATAGCGGTGCCGCAGTTAGGTGGGACACTCTCTTGAAATTTTAGCGAGGATCATCTTATTTATGCTACCGTCGTTCTAAGCAAATAACATGTAAACATGACAAACATCACATACAAATCATAAAGTGACATGAGATGGCCAATATCATCTTGCGTCTTTTGATCTCCATCTTCGAGGCGCGGCATGATCACCTTGGTCACCGGCATGACACCATGATCTCCATCATCGTGTCTTCATGAAGTTGTCTCGCCAACTATTAGTTCTACTACTATGGCTAACGGTTAGCAATAAAGTAAAGTAATTACATGGCGTTTTTCATTGACACGCAGGTCATACAATAAATAAAGACAACTCCTATGGCTCCTGCCGGTTGTCATACTCATCGACATGCAAGTCGTGATTCCTATTACAAGAACATGATCAATCTCATACATCACATATATATAAATCATCACATCCTTATGGACATATCACATCACATAGCATACCCTGCAAAAACAAGTTAGACGTCCTCTAATTGTTGTTGCATGTTTTACGTGGCTGCTATGGGTTTCTAGCAAGAACGTTTCTTACCTACGCAAAAGCCACAACGGTGATATGCCAATTGCTATTTACCCTTCATAAGTACCCTCTTCATCGAATCTGATCCGACTAAAGTGGGAGAGACAGACACCCGCTAACCCTCCTTATGCATCAAGTGCATGTCAGTCGGTGGAACCTGTCTCACGTAAGTGTACGTGTAAGGTCGGTCCGGACCGCTTCATCCCACAATGCCGCCGGATCAAGATAAAACTAGTAACGGCAAGCAAATTGAACAAATCATCACCCACAACTACTTTGTGTTCTACTCGTGCATAGAATCTACACATAGACCTAGCTCATGATGCCACTATTGGGGAACGTAGCAGAAATTCAAAATTTTCTACGCATCACCAAGATCAATCTATGGAGTAACTAGCAACGAGAGAGGGGAGTGCATCTTCATACCCTTGAAGATCGCGATGCGGAAGCGTTGCAAGAACGCGGTCGGTGGAGTCGTGCAAGCGATTCAGATCATGCCGATCTAAGCACCGAACAACGGTGCCTCCGCGTTCAACACACGTGCAGCCCGGTGACGTCTCCCGTGCCTTGATCCAGCAAGGAGAGACGGAGAGGTTGGGAAGACTCCATCTGGCAGCAGCACAACGACATGGTGGTGATGGAGGAGTGTGGCACTCCAGCAGGGCTTCGCCAAGCACTACGAGAGACGAGGAGGGAGAGGGGTAGGGCTGCGCCAAGAGAGAGGGAGACTCATCTCCTTGGCAGCCCCAAAACCCCCACTATATATAGGAGGAGGGGAGGAGGGTGCGCTCCCTCTAGGGTTCCCACCCCTAGGGGGGGGGCAACCCTAGATGGGATGGAGGGAGGCGGCCAAGAGGGGGAGAGAGGGGGGGGCGCGCCCTAGGGTGGGCCTTAGGCCATCTGCGCCTAGGATTTCCCCTCTCTCCTCTTTGCTGCGCCTTGGGCCTTGGTGGGAGGCGCACCAGCCCACTCAGGAGCTGGTCCCTTCCCACTCCTGGCCCACGTAAGCCTCCGGGGCTTGTGGCCCCTCCCGGTGGACCCCGGAACCCTTTCGGTGGTCCCGGTACATTACCGGTGACACCCGTAATACTTCCGGTGACCAAAACCTCACTTCATATATATTATTCTTACCTCCGGACCATTCCGGAACTCCTCCTGACGTACGGGATCTCATCCGGGACTCCGAACAACATTCGGTAACCACATACAAAACTTCCCTATAACCCTAGCGTCATCGAACCTTAAGTGTGTAGACCCTACGGGTTCAGGAGACATGTAGACATGACCGAGACATCTCTCCGGTCAATAACCAACAGCGGGATCTGGATACCCATGTTGGCTCCCAAACATTCCACGATGATCTCATCGGATGAACCACGATGTCGGGGATTCAAGCAATCCCGTATACAATTCCTTTTGCCAATCGGTACATTACTTGCCCGAGATTCGATCGTCGGTATCCCAATACCTCGTTCAATCTCGTTACTGGCAAGTCACTTTACTCGTTCCATAATGCATGATCCCGTGACTAACTACTTAGTCACATTGAGCTCATTATGATGATGCATTACCGAGTGGGCCCAGAGATACCTCTCCGTCATACGGAGTGACAAATCCCAGTCTTGAGTCGTGCCAACCCAACAGATACTTTCGAAGATACCTGTAGTGCACCTTTATAGCCACCCAGTTACATTGTGACGTTTGGTACACCCAAAGCATTCCTACGGTATCCGGGAGTTGCACAATCTCATGGTCTAAGGAAATGATACTTGACATTAGAAAAGCATTAGCAAACGAACTACACGATCTTGTGCTATGCTTAGGATTGGGTCTTATCCATCACATCATTCTCATAATGATGTGATCCCGTTATCAATGACATCCAATGTCCATGGTCAGGAAACCATAACCATCTATTGATCAACGAGCTAGTCAACTAGAGGCTCACTAGGGACATGTTGTGGTCTATGTATTCACACATGTATTACGATTTCCGGATAACACAATTATAGCATGAACAATAGACAATTATCATGAACGAGGAAATATAATAATAACCATTTTATTATTGCCTCTAGGGCATATTTCCAGCACATTCACCAAGATGAGCTTGATGTCTTCTTTTTGTGTAGCTCTTTGATGATTTGTCCTTCCTCTCCGAATCCTTGCTTCTCCGAGAGGGTCTTCGTTCATAACGATCATCTCTACTCCTTCTCTCTCTCGGTGATGATTCTTCTCTTCTACTTCTTATCTTGGGAGAATCTTCTCTTCTTTTGTAGGGAGCCGTACACTCATTGGAGTAGTGTCCGGGTATTCCACAATTGTAGCAATTTCATTCACAACTTGAAGATCTTTTGTCATTGTAGGACCTTGACTTGGAACTTCTTTCCTTGTTTCTACTCTTGTAGAACTTGTTGAAGTTCTTCACCATTAGGCTCAATTCTTCATTGAAGGTTTGTTTCTCACTTGACGGTGTGGGAGCATCACATGAGGCTTTGTAAGCACCGCTTGACTTGTTGTGAAGCTCTTCCTTATCCTTAAGTGACATATCATGAGCAACAATTCTTCCAATGACTTTCGTTGGCTTGTGATCTTTGTAATTGGGCATCATTTGGATCAATGTGCACACGGTATCATCTTTTCCATCCAAGGCTCTTAGGATCTTCTTGATGATGAATCTATCGGTCATCTCTTCACTTCCTAAGCCGGCAATCTCATTTGTGATGAGAGCAAGCCTAGAGTACATTTCAGCGACACCTTCACCATTCTTCATTTTGAACTTGTCAAGTTGAATTTGAAGCACATTCAATTTGGATTCCTTGACAGAGTCGGTACCTTCGTGCATATCAATCAAAGCATCCCAAATTTCCTTTGTATTCTCAAGGCGGCTGATTTTGTTGAATTCTTCGGGGCACAATCCGTTGAAGAGAATATCACAAGCTTGAGCGTTGTATTGTAGCATCTTCAACTCTTCCGTGCTAACTTCATGGTTCAGTTCTCTCCCATCAAAGAATTCACCTTGCAAGCCAATACACACAATAGCCCAAATGGCGGGGTTATGTCCAAGAATATTCATTGAGGGAGTCCTGGATTAGGGGGTATCCGGACAGCCGGACTATATCCTTTGGCCGGACTGTTGGACTATGAAGATACAAGATTGAAGACTTCGTCCCATGTCCGGATGGGACTCTCCTTGGCGTGGAAGGCAAGCTTGGCGTTATGGATATGAGGATCTCCTCCCATTGTAAGCGACTCTGTGTAACCCTAGCCCCCTCCGATGTCTAGACAAACCGGAGGGTTTAGTCCGTAGGACAACAACAATCATACCATAGGCTAGCTTCTAGGGTTTAGCCTCTACGATCTCGTGGTAGATCAAATCTTGTAATACTCATATCATCAAGATCAATCAAGTAGGAAGTAGGGTATTACCTCCATCGAGAGGGCCCGAACCTGGGTAAACATCGTGTCCCCTGCCTCCTGTTACCGTCCGCCTTAGACGCACAGTTTGGGACCCCCTACCCGAGATCCGACGGTTTTGACACCGACATTGGTGATTTCATTGAGAGTTCCACTGTGTCGTCGCCGTAAGGTTTGATGGCCCCTTCGATCATCGGTAACGATGCAGTCCAGGGTGAGGTCTTCCTCCCCGGACAGATCTTTGTATTCGGCGCCTTCGCACTGCGGGCCAACTCGTTTGGCCATCTGGAGCAGATCGAAAGCTACGCCCCTGGCCATCAGGTCAGGTTCAGAAACTTGAATTACATGGCCGACATCCGTGGAGACTTGATCTTCGACGGATTCGAGCCCATGCCAGGTGTGCCGCATGATCATGACGAGCATGATATAGCTCTGCCGTCGGACAGTGTTCAGGAGATCACACCGGCAACTGCTCCGGCCTTCAATCCGGGGCAAATTATGCCATCCAGGGCGGGCGGATAGACCCGCCTTAGGCCGCATTCTCGATGGCGGTACAGCCGGATCGACCTTACCTCTCCACGATAACCGTGGCGCCAACCAATGGACTGCGTCTCCGGCCACGGACTACGAACCGCTGCGCCCATGCCTATCGAATCCGATTGGGCGCCGATCATGGAGTTCACCTCCGCGGATATCTTTCAGCACTCGCCCTTCGGCGATATACTAAACTCGTTAAGGTCTCTCTCCCTGTCAGGAGGACCTTGGCCGAACTAAGTTCGGCTAGACTGGGATGCGGATGACGGAGAAATTCACTCCCCGCCCACCACCCACTTAGTAGCCACTGTCGACAATTTAACCGACATGCTCGACTTTGACTCCGAAGACATCGATGGTATGGACAACGATGAAGGAGACGAACAGGAACCACTGCCCACGAGGCACTGGACTGCCACCTCATCATATGATATATATATGGTAGATACACCCAGAGAAGGCAATGGCGACAAGACAGCGGAGGATGACCCCTCCAAGAAGCAACCCAAGCGCCGGCGTCAGCGGCGCCGCTCTAAGTCTCGCCACAGCAAAAGCGATGATACCGCATCGAGATAAGATTACTCGCATAAAGGCCGAGGATGATGACAATCCCCTCCAGCACGATCTAGAGCCGGAGGATGAACAAGCCAGCCCTCCTAAGCAAGCGGCAGAGGGAGAAGAGGAGGATGACAATTACATGCCTCTCTCTGAACACGAAGTGAGCCTCGACGATGAAGAATTGGTCGTGCTTGAGGATCCCGTCGAGCAGGAGCGCTTTATGCGCCGGCTTATAGCCACAGCAAATAGCCTGAAGAAGAAGCAACAACAGCTTCGAGCTGATCAGGATTTGCTAGCAGACAGATGGACTGAAGTCCTTGCGGCCGAGGAATATGAACTCAAACACCCTTCAAAGGGTTACCCAAAGCGCAGGTTGCTACCCCGACTTGAGGAGGAAGCAGTGGAACCTACATCACCAGCGTACGATGCGGCTGATCGGTCACCTCGTGACCGAGATAGAGAAGCATTCCAGCCCAAAAGTCAGCCTGCACCCCGCCGCCATTCAAACAAAAATACCAAGGCACGGGGCAACACACGAGACCTGCGAGATGTATTGGAAGATAGGGCAAAACATGCAAGATCGATCTACGGATCATGAGGGTGCGCGCCTACACGCGACGATGATCATCACGCCGGATCCACTAAATGTAAATCCGGCCGAGCCGAACACGGCAAACAAGATTCATATGAACTGCGTCGGGATATAGCCCGGCACAGAGGCGACGAACACCCCCTATGCTTCACTGATGAAGTTAGGGATCACGAATTCACAGAGGGTTTTAAACCCGTAAATATCGAACCGTACGATGGCACAACAGAGCCCGCGGTAAGGATCGAGGATTTCCTCCTCCACATCCACATGGCCCGTGGTGATGACCTACACGCCATCAAGTACCTCCCACTAAAACTCAAAGGACCAGCTCGGCATTGGCTGAATAGCTTGCCAGCAGACTCCGTTGGCAGTTGGGAAGATTTGGAAGATGCATTCCTTGACAACTTCTAGGGCACTTATGTACGACCACCGGATGCTGATGATTTAAGTCATATAACCCAACAGCCAGGAGAATCGGCCAGGAAATTCTGGACCCGGTTCCTAACCAAGAAAAACCAAATAGTAGATTGTCCGAATGCAGAGGCCTTAGCGGCATTTAAACACGATATCCGTGATTTAATGGCTCGCTTACACCTCGGCCAAGAGAAGCCAAAATCCATGGCAGCCCTCACGACACTTATGACCCGCTTTTATGCGGGCAAAGATAACTGGTTGGCTCGTAGTACCAATACTGACAAGCAAACACGCACGTCGAAGCGAGGATAGCAATGGCAAAACACGACGCAATAAACATAAGCGCCGCAAATATGGTGAAAATGCGAAAACACGGCGATTAATGCCGGTTCGGGCTCAAAGTCCGGTCGTGGAATGGGCCACCCAAAAATAAAAATCTGGGTCCTTCCAGTCTGGGCCGCATACTCGATCGCCAATGCCAAATTCATGGCACCCCAGAAACGCCAGCCACCCATACCAACAGAGAATGCTGGGTCTTCAAACAAGCTGGCAGGGCAGGCGCAAGAGACAAAGGAGGGTCTCAAAGTGACGATAGCGACAAAGAGCCCAGACCACCGAACACAGGAGGGCAAAAGAAATATCCCCCGCATATTCAATCGGTGAACGTGGTACATACCACCCAAATTACCAACTCGGACAGATAACCATCCTTAGGGATGGTGACTCAATGGAACTTGTCGTCCCACAATATAAGCTGGGGCGATCACCTTCAACCGCACGGATCGTCCGGTCGATGCCAATCGAGGCCATCCGGCCGCACTAGTCCTGGACCCAATAATATACGGGTTCCACCTCATTCGAGTCCTTATGGACGGTGGTAGCGATTTAAATCTGCTTTACCAAGACACACGGCGCCAAGATGGGCATCGATCATTCGCGATCAAACCCACTAAAGCCACTTTCAGAGGCATTATACCCGGTGAGGAGGCTCATTTGTCACAGCTCCATTACCCTTGAGGTAGTGTTCGGTTCACCAGAAAATCACCGTATCGAAGAGTTAAACTTCGAAATCGTCCCTTTCCGCAGTGATTATCAAGCACTGCTCGGACGAACCGCATTCGCTCAATTCAATGCGGAAAGGTGCCACATTATGCCTACTGTAAGCTCAAGATGCCCGGTCCACGCGGCGTCATCATGGTTAATGGCAAGGCCGAACTTTCCCTTGGCGCCAACATATACACCACTGCCTTAGCAGCAGAGACAACGAGCAGCACCTTGCAGCCGAACCTCGAGCAGACATCCGGGCCTACGGATACCGTCAAGGGACTTCGACCTACTTCACAGAAGGATAGCCTGGCCCGTACAGGGCTAAACTAAACACTCCAGCGAAGGCCTGGACAGGCCGCACTCGGCGGTTTAACCGCCCTGCGGCACATAAATATTTCTTACATTTCCCTCGCAGGTTCACCTTTGCGCCAACCAGGACGGACTATGTGAAGGCAGCTTGAACGCGTAAGGGAATCCTTTGACATTCCCCGCAATGACCATCCGGTTATACTACGGATCTGCACTCAGCCTCTTCCACCTGGTTTCAGCAGGTTCCGCAATCATATTCCTTTCTTTCATATATCACATTATTTGTACCTATACGCATAGACGTACCTCCTAAATACAACATGAGGATTTATATGGCGCTTATCTGCTGATTATTTCTTATTGAAATTCTTCTGTTAATGTGGCATCTGTAAATAGTGATACGCCTTAAAATATGCCAGGGGCTACGTTTTACCCATAATACGACAGTAAAGTCTGAACACCTTCATGGAAGTTCGGCACCCCGAACTTATAGCACTATATGCATCAGCTCCGAATCATGTCTTGGGTCAATAGTTGGGTTTGCCTGGCTCCCATGTTTTGGTACCTTACATTCCGCTATATCGGCTAAGGTAGCACTGGGAGAACTACTACGATCGTGTCCCGGTTTTCCCGGACGAGCAGCTCAGTAGAGAAAGCTAAAACCGACTGTCATGATACGGCGAGAGCTGGTCAGCTGTTCGAGAGGTTGCAAAATCTTTAAGGATTTCTTCCGCACAATGCCATAACCAATGGAGCGTGCGATGGATCGGTTCTTTCTCCGATCAGGCGCTTATAGAGCCCCTAGTATGGTCTTCCGAACACCAGGGGCTGCGCCGACCATACTAAAGCTCCTATGGTTAAGTGAGAGTGATAAAGCCCTATAGTCCGATTGCCTGGTTCGTTGTGTTGAGCACCTCCTTTGAATGACCCAAAACTGGGATAAAGAGCGCTCAGGTTTATCCCGAACACCCCCGTACTTCATACGTGGGGGCAGAAGCCGACGACTGGCCAACTCTCATGTTTAATATATAAAACGGCCGCACAGGAGGGTAAACTTTCCTATAACAGGCAATAAATGATATCACTGACCCTGTTTAAACATTACAAAGGGGAACATGATTCGCATTCATGGAAATATAATGTCCTTGGTGCATAGCTCCGCGGCAAGGTAGGATCCTTTCAGGACACTATCATAATATAACTCGGGCTGGTGGTGCTCCTTCCCCTCCGGCGGTCCTTCGGTCATCAGCTTTTTAGCATCCATCTTCCCCCAATGCACCTTTGCGCGGGCAAAGGCCATTCGCGCACCCTCTATACAGACCGACCCTTGACGGCGTCAAGTCGAGGACAGGCACCCGCAAGCCGCTTCACGAGACCGAAGTAGCTGGTTGGGATTGGCTTCGCAGGCCATAGCCGGATTATCAAATCCTTCATGGCTAGTTCCGCATATACGGAGTTCGATCGGTATTTGATTGATCGGCAAAAGGCACCTGATAGTTTGGTGCCAAATACTGCAACCAGAAGAGCTTATCCGCAGTATTCCTTTCTTCGGCTCGATAGAATCGAGCGGCATCTGATATGATGCGAGGCAGCTCGGCAAATACCCCTGCGAAATATGGATTCCAAATTAAAAAAATTAGTCCCCCCAAATACTTCCGCTACACAAAAAAAAACCTTACCAGCCGCGATCTTTCTCGCCTCTTGGATCTCCTGTAGGGCACTTCGGGTTTCCCCCCGGGCATCGCTCGTGGCCTGATGAGCCTTGGCGAGTTCGGATTCTTTCTCCATTAAACTCTGCTCCAAGGTCTCGCATTTCCTTACGGCCTCTTGCAGCTCATGCTCAGCCTTAATAACCCTAGTCTTGTGTTTCTCACGAAGAGCCTTCTCAGTGGCGGCCTTTTTCTCGGCCTCGGCCACAACCTCCTTGAGGGCTTCGACTTCGGTCACAATTCCTAGCGCAATGTCATAAACGCTCAGTTTATACTGAAAAGTCACTCAGAATAGACACGAACAAGACATGCGCATACCCTGTTTCTCCCTTAATTGCATTGTTAACTGGCCAAGTTCTTCCTTGGCCCGCTTCAGACTTTGATTCAGTCCGGAGATTTCTGCATTATGGGAGGCGGCGGTATTGCAACACCTGCCGTAGCAGAAGAGAACTAACTGTCATTCAATGAGTCTTCCTGTGATCATAAACTCGATCCTCTGCCCGGTTCTTTCTTTCACCGAACAGTGTATCAGGGGCTACTATCTATACTATGACACTCTTCGTAAACTCATAAAACATACCTCAAAGCCTTTTATAAGGCTGATACAGGCTTCATTCAGTCCGCTCTTAGCAGACTGAATTTCCTCAATCACCGCACCTATAAGGGCACGGTGTTCATCAATGATGGAGGCATCTTTCAACGCCGTTAACAAAGCATCCGACACTTCTGGATAGACAGACGCCGTCATTTGGTGGAGCAGGCACTCTCCTCCGGTCAAAGGAGGCTGCCTCGCTTGATCCTCGAGCCGTATAGGCCTCTCGAATCGCATCCGGCCGGGAGCCGAACTCAGACGCTTCCCGCCACACCACGGAATTTTTCCCCCATGAGTCCGGCGCCTGAGGTTTGACCTCCAGGCGCCGCCTTCACGGGTTTTTCCTTTCCTCCTTGGCCGAAGTCCTTGTGGGATGAAGCCTCGGTGTTATGCACCTATTTGGAGGAAGGGGCCTTTGGGGGGCGTCCCGCTCTTCGTAGCGTTCGAGCTCAGCAAGTCTTCCGATGAGGACTATTTGGCACAGGACCTTGCCGGACTACAAAAAAAAATGTGTGGCGTGGGTTCGAATACTAAGCCATGATAAGTTCGGTCGCCTAAAACGTACTCCGGTTTTATATACTCACGAGTTCACCAGGGGCTGGGCCCTGGGATCCCATGCCGGGCCGCCGTCGGTGGCGGCAGTGGACTCCTCCGGAAGAAGAACCTTTCCCCTTTTGGGCAGCTCGGCCTCCAAGTGTACGGAGGCCATCCTCTTCTTTCTTCCCCCTGCAGGGGATTCATCTTCCTCCTCCTTCTCGTCATCCTTGGAGGCGGAATGGGCATTGGAGACTTCTGGTATTGTGTCCGAAGTGCCATGGCGACGAAGGCCGTCCCGGGTCTTTTTGGTCTCTTTCACGACCGACTTCTTTGGCGCCTTGTACGGCGCCGGGACCAACATCTTCGTCAGAAGTGGGATGGCCGGCTCTTCGGGCAGCGGGGCCGGACAATGGATCCGCTCCGCTTTCTTCGCCTAGCCCTAGGAGAATGGCGCAAGACACGTTAAGTGTTTCCTTTGGGTTGCGCGGGTAGACCAATTTGATAACTCACCGAGCTTGCCGGGCGGGACAGTTGGTACCCACGGTCCTCGGCGGAGTCCGGCCACGATTTGCTGGACTTAAAAAGCACCTTACAAATATCCTTGTGTGTAAAGCCGAAAAGCTCTCGTAAGGTTTGATGCTTGGCCGGATCGAATTCCCACAAATTGGAAGTCCGGTGCTGACAAGGCAAGATCCGGCGAACTAACATCACCTGGACCACATTGACAAGTTCAATGTTCTTGTCTCCCATATCTTCAACGCACGTCTGGAGCACCAACAGTTTATCGGAGGAGGACCAGTCCAGGCCCTTCTTAAGCCAGGATGTAAGCCGCGGGGGAGCACCGGATCGGAACTTGGGAGAAGCGGCCCATTCTGTGTTGCGCGGCTCAGTGATATAAAACCACTGCTGTTGCCACTCCTTGCCAGAATCATTAAAGGTTCCCGTTGGCCATATGACATTGGGCATCTTGCTCACCATGGCTCCTCCGCACTCGGCGTGTTCACCGCCCATCACCTTGGGCTTCACGTTAAAAATCTTCAGCCATAAACCGAAGTGCGGTGAAATGCGGAGAAAGGCCTCGGACACGACAATGAATGTCGAGATGTTGAGGAAGGAATTAGGGGACATATCGTGAAGATCGACCCCATAATAATACATGATGTCGCGAACGAATGGGTGGAGGGGAAACCCTAGCCCGCGGACAAAGTGAGGGAGGAATACAACCCTCCCGTGAGGTTCCGGAGCAGGGACGATCTGTCCTACCGTTGGGAGACGGTGGCTGATTTTCTTGGCCAGATACCCAGCCTTCCGGAGCTTTTTGACATCCTTCTCTCGGACGATAGAGGCCATCCATTTGCCTCTCACTCCGGATCCAGTAATTTTTCGAGGGACTTTTTGTGGTCAGAGAAGAGGAGCGCTTGGGCGCTGGAGCTCGAGCCGAAAGAAAGAAATCGGGAAGAGGGCGTGGGTAAGAAGAGTAAATCCTTGTCCTTTTATAAGGGCGAAAGAGGCGATGCACCTCCCCACTTACCTGGTAAAGCCTCTTGTTCCCCAAAAACGCCGTAATTAATGGCACGCTTGGGTTACCCACACCCATACTGATGAGAATCCTGTGGTGAGAGGACACAATCTCTGCTTTGACAAAGACGCGCCGGGTCAAACCACCCCGCAATATGTGTGGGGCTGATTGTGAAAGACGATCCGAAATAACCAGGCCTTGGTGTAACGTCGAACTATCAAATGCGTCAACAGATCAGATTTGTGGAGATATTATTCTCTCTACAGTGGTATGTGGAACTTATTTTGCAGAGCCGGACACTATCCTTGTGTTCAACATCTTCTATGGAGTATTCGGAGGAGGAACCCGCCTTGCAATGCCGAAGACAATCTGCGCGCCGGACTCATCGTCATTGAAGCCTAGTTCAGGGAGACTCTTGAGGGAGTCCTGGATTAGGGGTATCCGGACAAGGACTATATCCTTTGGCCGGGCTGTTGGACTATGAACATACAAGATTGAAGACTTCGTACCGTGTCCGTATGGGACTCTCCTTGGCGTGGAAGGCAAGCTTGGCGATACGGATATGAAGATCTCCTCCCATTGTAACCGACTCTGTGTAACCCTAGCCCCTCCAAAGGTCTATATAAACCGGAGGGTTTAGTCCAATGGGACAACAACGATCATACCATAGGCTAGCTTCTAGGGTTTAGCTTCTACGATCTCGTGGTAGATCAACTCTTGTAATACTCATATCATCAAGATCAATCAAGCAGGAAGTAGGGTATTACCTCCATCGAGAGGGCCCGAACACAGGTAAACATCGTGTCCCCCCTGCCTCCTGTTACCATCCGCCTTAGGCATACGATTTGGGACCCCCTACCCGAGATCCGCCGGTTTTGACACCGACATGCATTTTCATCTTATGCTTCCAACTAGCAAAATTAGTACCATCAAAGTAAGGACCTCTACGGTGGTAATTTTCCTCGCTAGACGCCATACTCTCATAGGTTGTGAAACCAAGGCTATGATCACCAAAAGCTATGGAAATCAAAGCGAATGGAGACCAAAGCTCTGATACCTATTGTAGGATCGAAAGTATGTCTAGAGGGGGGGTGATTAGACTACTTGACCAAATAAAAATCTAGCATTTTCCCAATTTTAAGTCTTGGCAGATTTTAGCAACTTAGCACAAATCAAGTAATCAACCTACACATGCAATTCTAAGAGTATAGCAGCGGAATGTAAAACAATTGCATATGAAGGTAAAGGGATGAGTTTGAAGGGAGCAAACACAATTTCAACACGGAGATTTTTTATCCGTGGTTCCGATAGGTGGTGCTATCGTACATCCACGTTGATGGAGACTTCAACCCACGAAGGGTAATGGTTGCGCGAGTCCACGGAGGGCTCCGCCCATGAAGGGTCCACAAAGAAGCAACCTTGTCTATCACACCATGGCCATAGCCCACGACAGACTTGCCTCACTAGGGTAGATCTTCACGAAGTAGGTGATCTCCTTGCCCGTACAAACTCCTTGGTTCAACTCCACAATCTTGACAGAGGCTCCCAAGTGACACCTAGCCAATCTAGGAGACACCACTCTCCAAAAGGTAATAGATGGTGTGTTGATGATGAACTCCTTGTTCTTGTGCTTCAAATGATAGTCTCCCCTACACTCAGCTCTTTCTCATAGGATTGGATTTGGTAGAAAGATTATTTGAGCGAAAAGCAACTTGGGAAAGGCTAGAGATCAAGATTTATGTAGTTGGAATGGAATATCTTGACCTCAACACAAGTGAAGGTGGTTCTCTCTCAGAAAATGTATGATGGAAGTGTAGGCATGTTCTGATGGCTCTCTCCACGAATGAAGAGTGCGTGGAGGGGTATATATAGCCTCCATACAAAATCTAACCGGTACACACAAATCACCAAACTCGGTGGGACCGAATTAGAAAACTCGGTAAGACCGATTTGGTTCATAATGTGAACGTTAGGATTTTCGGTGGGACCGATACCATTAGGGTTAGGGCATAACGTAATCTTGGTTGGACCGATTACACAAACTCGGTGGGACCGATTTTGGTAATAGCCAAACAGAGAGTTGGTCAGGCAAACTCGGTGGGACCGATTCGCTCGTCTCAGTAGGACCGAAGCGTTACGAAAAGGAAACAGAGAGTTTGCATTGCAGACTCGATGGGACCGATCGCTCATCTCGGTTAGACCAAAATGTTACGAAGGGAAACAGAGAGTTTGCAATCCCATATCGGTGAGACCGAGATCCCTATCGGTGAGACGGAAGTGGCTAGGGTTGGTGGCATTGGCTATGTCAAGAGAACTCGGTGGCGCCGGATACAAAGTTTCAGTGGGGCTGAGTTTGACTTTTGGTTTGGGAAATATGTGGATATGAGAAAGTAGTTGAGGGTTTTTGGGCAAGAAACTCATTAAGAAACACCTCACCCCCTTTTTATTGTATTGTCTTTTCCTATGGACTCAATGTGATCTTGGATCACTAAAAATAAAATGTAGAGTCTTGTGCTTTGAGCTTGAGCCAATCTTTTGTCCTTAGCATTTTGAGGGGTCCACTTTCTAATCCATGCCATGCCAATCATCGAGCTTTCCTGAAATATTTATCTTGAAATAGTGTTAGCTCAATGAGCTATATGTTGTTAATCATTACCAAAACCTCCCAGGGATAGTTGCACTTTCACCCGCCCTTCCTCCTCGCCGGCGCACACCCCCTCCCCCTCAGCGCCCCCCTCTCCGCCCGGCTCGGCGACCTCGGCACCGCGCGAGGTTTCCGTGATGTCGGGCCATCCGTCGCTCCACCCTGCTGGCGCTGTCTGCTTCATGCCCCGCACTCCGCGCCTTGAGGCTGCTGAGTGTGACCTCGAGCTCGCTCTCGTGGCCACGGTGGCGGGCAACCGCTCGGGGGTTTCCCCGGCTGACATTGCCGACGCCCTGCTCTTCCACCTCCCCCTGTCGCCGTCGGATTTCTCGGTCCATCCCGCGTGCAACGGCGAGTTTCTGATCCGCTTCACCATCTCGGCCGCGGGGGCGCTCGCTGCCGCGAAATGCGTGCGGGGCCATCGATTACGTATCCTCCTTCAGCCGTGGAGCCGTCTCGCCAGTGGTTCCCTGGTTGACCTGTGCATCCTCGTGGATATTGAGATTTTCGGCATCCCCGAGCATGGCTGGGACATCTCCTCCGCCTTCCAGCTACTCTCGCTGTTCTGCATGGTCGAGCGCCTCACGCGCGAGACCGCGGACGGGAGCGACATGTCTGTCTTCAAGCTCTCGGTGTGGACAACCATCCCCGACGGCATCCCCCGCTCCTTTGAGCTCCTCCTCGCGGAGCCCTATGAGTTCGTCGATGCCGATCCAGACCGCGTCGACCGGTTTTCCTTCGCCACACTGCGCTTCCCAATGTCCATTCATGTCCAGCATTCTCGCGCAGCCCGCCGCCCCGCCCGCCTCGCCCGCCTGGTCGGCTCCGACGATGCTCAAGACGGCGACCCCCCGCCTCTGGAGACTTGGCCTCGTCACCACAGTTTCCCGAGGTCTCCTGGCCGGCGCGGCCCCGTTCTTCCTCACGGCAACGGCCGCGGCGGCCGGCAGCGTCACACCGCCCCGCCTTGCTGTGGCTGGGATGGCATCCTCGGGCCATGCCCGGCCGTTGGGGTTGCGCCACATCGCCCACCTGCCCGCGTGCGGCTTTCCAGCTTGCAGGTGGACCCCTCTGCCGCTCTGCGGCTTTCCGGACAGCAGGCGTCTTCCCCTGCAGCTACACTCGAAATCGTGCCGCGGACCGGTCCCGTGGTGATTCGAACTGCGCCTTCGAGCACGTCCTCCCCGTGGCACAACTCCCACCCTTTGGCCAGCCCACGTGCTGGGCCCGCCCCTGCGTCGTTGCGGCTGACGTGGGTGGCCTCGGATCCCTCTGCTGGCTAGCCAGGAACACCCGTCGCTGATCCCACTACGCTTGTCCAGGCAGAGACGACCGGGTCTCCCACCGCTTTTACGGAGCCCGAGGCTACCCCTCCCCCAAGACAAGACCCCCTTGTCCAGTTGCGCGGCCTTACCTAGGTCGATAACCTGATCCTGCTGTCGGCCCCTCCTCTGGCCCCAGCTTGAATCCCCTGGAGACCGCTCCCTGCCAACAGCCACTGGCAGGCCTGGGCCCCAATCCCGATGTGGAGCCAGCAAACTGGTGCAACCACCACCCCCTACCACGTGTTGACGACCAGCCGCATCCCATGCAATTCCCATGCACATCCAATGGCAATGCTACATGCGCTATCCCGCCCCAGGCTCTCCAATTCATTGCTGCGCTCAGACAGAATACAGAGCCCCTCCTGGGAACGCCGGCGCCCCGAAGTAAACGTGGAGCAATCCCTCCAAACTTCACGCCCCATCGCAGTGGGCGCATTGCTATGAACGACCGCGGCTTTGATTCTGAGACCAAAGCGAAGCGCGTTCTTCTTCGTCGGCTGGGTTTGCTCAGGGAGGAGGAGCCCCTCTCCATGGACGCCCTTGCGCGCTACTCCAAGTTGTTTGAGAGGCCGCTTACCATCGACGTCGTGCTGGCCTTTGCCGACTTTTTTGGTTGGAAACTACCGCACGATGTGCTGCCTAACCCGCCTTCTGGCCGAGTCGTGGCCACCTCGGCCTGACTGTGCTTTGCTTACAGTCCACCACGCCCCCCATCCTTTCTATGGATATGTACAGCAAAAGAGTTTTTTGGAATGTGCGAGGTCTAAACAGTAGGGCCAAGCGCACCGCTGTCCGCACTATTATAAACTCGGCTTCTCTCTACATCGTCTGTCTCCAGGAGACTAAGCTCTCCTTGGTCACCCCGTCCCTCGTACTTGAGACTCTAGGGCCTCTATTCCGCGACTTCTTCTGGCTGGCTGCCGACGGTACGCGCGGGGGCATCCTACTCGCTTGGCGGGGCAACATCGTCTCCTTGGCCAATCCCACCATTGGGCTCTATCACGTTTTGGCTACGGTCTCCCCCACCTCGGGCGGTCAACACTGGTGGATTACGGGGGTGTATGGCCCCCAAAGTGATCTCGACAAGCTCGCCTTCCTCTCGGAATAGCACGACCTCCGGCAACCCACCACCAGCCCGTGGCTCATTGGCGGAGACTTCAATATGATCACCGCCTCAGTTGACAAGAACAACAATTGCATTTGCCACCGTTCCATGAACCGTTTCAGGTGCTTCATTGCTGACCACGCCCTACGCGACATCTACTTACATGGACGGCGCTACACCTGGTCTAACGAGCAAGACTCCCCTACCCTTGTGCGCATCGACCGCGTGCTCTGCACCCCCGACTGGGCTTACCTCTACCCGCATCATATCCTGCACTGCCTGTCTTCCGCGGCTTCCGACCACTGCCCCCTTGTGATTGACTGTTCGCCCCGTGAGCATGGCAAGCCCCGCTTCCGCTTCGAGTGGTTCTAGATCAAACTTGATGGTTTCGAGCAGACGGTGCTTGACGCCTGGAACTCGGTGGCCCCTGACCCGGACCCCTACCGGCGCATCTACTCTCGCCTCATTGCTACAGCGCGCGCCCTGTAGCGCTGGGGCTCTCGTACCACGGGCAAGATCTCCACTCAACTTCAAGTCGCCCGCGAGCTCATCCTCCGTCTGGATATTGCACAAGATAACCGCCCCCTATCCGCCTCCAAAGCATGGCTGAGGCGACAGCTGAAGCACAAGTATCTTGGGTTGTCATCCCTCGAGCGCATGATTGCGCGGGAGCGTGTCCGCTTCTCCTGGCTCCAAGAAGGCGATACCAATACTGCTTTCTTCAAGATCCATGTTGCTCATTGGATCTAGAAGAGCCGGATCCTCAGCCTTAACCACCGTGGCGTCTGTCGGTGTCAAAACCGGCGGATCTCGGGTAGGGGGTCATGAAATGTGCGTCTAAGGTTGATGGCAACAGGAGACGGGGGACACGATGTTTACCCAGGTTCGGGCCCTCTTGATGGAGGTAATACCCTACTTCCTTCTTGATTGATCTTGATGAATATGAGGATTACAAGAGTTGATCTACCACGAGATCGTAATGGCTAAACCCTTGATGTCTAGCTTGTATGATTGTGATTGTCTCTACAGACTAAACCCTCCGGTTTATATAGACACCAGAGGGGCCTAGGGTTGTACAGAGTCGGTTTATAGAGGAAGGAATCTTCATATCCGAACGCCAAGCTTGCCTTCCACGCAAAGGAGAGTCCCATCCGGACACGAGAGGAAGTCTTCTATCTTTTATCTTCATGGCCCATCAGTCCGGCCCATGTCACATAGCCCGGACGCCCGAGGACCCCTTAATCCAGGACTCCCTCAGTAGCCCCTGAACCGGGCTTCAATGACGATGTGTCCGACGCGCAAATTGTCTTCGGCATTGCAAGGCGGGTTCCTCCTCCGAATACCCCAAAGCAGCCCTCGAACACAGAAAACGTGTCCGGCTCTGCAAAACAAGTACCACACACAACTGCAGAGAGTATAATATTTCATGAGTCCCATCTACTGACAACTTTTGTAGCGAGATATTACGTCCCTGCCCGGTCATTCCACGAAGATGTCTAAGCTTCTCCATTTATCTTTTCAGGGGTGGACAAATAAGGCGGAGCGGACCCAGTGTCCGGCTCCACTTCCTGAAAACCCAGCTATCCCAATTCTGATGAAGATGCTGGTTCCAGCGCCCTACCAGGCGCCGGAGAAGAAGGCCAAGGAGACCAGAAGTGGCCTATGCCGTAAAGGTACTTCGGATGCATTGTCTGAAGAAACGAAAACCCACTCCTCCCCAGCCGAGAACGACCAGAGGGAGGAGGAAAGCAATTCTCCCCTTGAGGGGGGGGGGGGGAGGAAGAAAAGCGCAGCCTCCACAAATCTGGAGGCAGAGGCATCCAAGAGAGGGAGGGTCTCCCCCACAGATAATCCCGCACTGGATACCGATAGCAACTCCGACTGACGTCCCAGGGATAAGCCCCTGTCCGAATCATAAGTACTCACAGGCACTCATGCACATATATACCCAACTCCTTTGCTTCGTGGTTTTAAAATGTTGAACCATGCGCTGCAGTCCGGCTCACGCCCGCCCCCAGCGATCATCATCTTCGGGGAATTCGTTGGATCCCAATGTGATGGACAACGGTTCACTTCCAGCGGCCTCCTCTCCCAAGGCCACGGACGACGCCGAGGTTTTGTCCCGAAGGACCTTCCCAGGCCAGGGAGAGGTACAGGAGGCCGTCAGGGTGGCGCTAGAGGGTGATACCTTGGCCGCCGAACACATGGGGGAGCAAATGCCCCTGGAGACTGGCGATGGAGGCCATATCCAATTCGGCCCCAGCCGAATACTATTCCCGAGGCCCATACGGCTCCGGAATCAGGCAAGCAGCCTCCTTCAAAAGAAGGAGATGCACCTATTCCGCCGGTGACCTCTGTCCATCCAGAGGCACCGGATACTCTACTAGAAGCGCTGCAAAGTGCTTCCATTGTTGAGGAACACCGTATCCTCATGGGTATGATGGTTGAGGGGGTTCAGTCCGCTAAGAGCGGACTGACCGAAGCGTGCGCCAGCCTTCTAACAGGCTTTGAGGTATGCGACGTAATTATGCAAAAAGAATATCATAGTATAGACAGTAGCCCCTGAGACTCTGTCTGGTGTTCGAAAAGAAAAGCCGGACAGAGGATCAAATAATTTTCGCAGGAGACTAACCATACATGTCTATGTGAATAAGCAGGCGTCGATGCTGGCTGCGACCTCCCATTCTGCCGAAGTCTCCAAACTGAAGCAGAGTCTGGAGCGGGCCGAGGAAGAGCTCGACCGTGTGAAAAGAAAACTGGAGGACAAGCAAGGTATGAATGGCCTATCCAGATCTAGAAAGATATGAATTGTTTGTGTTGATCATGTTATCATAATATTTCGTAAGAGCTGCGACCGAGGTGGAGTCCCTCAAGAACGCGCTGGCCGAGGCCCGGAAGAGAGCAGCGAAGGAACAAGCCGCCCGCGAAAAACACGAGGCAAGGGTCGGGGAGGTCCAGCAGGAGCTCCAGGACGCCGTAAAGAAATGCGAGTCCTTGGAGCGCAAGATTGCGGACCAAGGGTCCGAACTTGCTAAGGCCCACCAAAGCGCACAAGGGGCCCGGGTTGAAGCCCAGGGCACCCTCCAGGAAATCCAGGAGGCCAGGAAAATCGCGATGGGTAAGGCCTTTATTATTCAGAGCAAATATGTGAAGAAAAGGTACCTCTTACTGACCCGGATTTGGAGTTCTCCAAGAGCGTTTGCGGATCTGCCACACAGTGTTGCTGATGCTGTTGAGTTCTTCTAAGCCGAAGAGGGGAGCTCAACGGAGAAGCTGTTCTGGTCGCAATACCTTGCGCCAGAGCATCCGGTGCCCTTTAGCGATCAACTGAAACAGCTGACCAAACTGCATAGGGTGGCCGAATTGGCCATGAAGGATTTGATAATCCGTCTATGGCTTGCCAAAACCATACCCAGCAGCTACTTCGGGCTTGTGAAGCTGCTGGTCGATGCCTGCCCTTGGCTTGATGCCATCAAGCGGTCGGTCTGCATCGAATGTGCGTGGATGGCCTTTGCCCGTGTCAAGGTGCAGTGGGCGAAGATGAATGTTGTCAAGCTTGCGACCGAGGGACCGCCCGCGGGCAAGGAGCACCGCACGCCCGAGTGGTATTTTGATGATGTCCTGGAGGAATTCCGCATTGTAGAGAGCTAGTGTGCAAAAGACATTATCTTTGAATGAATACATTCATGTTATCCCATCTTGTATTATGAAACAAAGCCGATATGTAATATAATGCTTGTTGTTTATTTAAAATTTTGCCTCCGGTGCGGCCGTTTTATTAAATCATGAGTTGGCGATTGTCGGCTTCAAATTTCACGTAGGTAGTACGGGGGTGTTCGGGTTGGAACCTAAACACTCTTAATCCAAGAGTTTGGTCCTTGAAGGAGGTGTTTAGCGCGACGAACCAGGCAATCGGACTATGTGGCCTTATCACCCTTACTTAGCCATAGGAGTTTGACATTAGGAATGTAGGCGCAGCCCCTAGTTAGCATTTGTTAATCCTGACTAGGGTGATGTAGACACCTGATCGGGTGGAGGCCGATCTGTTGCATAATGTGGGAAAAATCGCAAGAGATTTTAACCTCCGAATAGCTGACCAGCTCTCGCCGCATCATGACAGTCAGTTTTCGGCTTTCTCTACTGAGGTGTTTATCCGGATAAATCAGAAACACAACCGCAGTAGTTCTCCCTTTACTACCCTAGCCGATAGGACGGAACGTAAGGTAGTAAACACAGGAGCCGGGCAACCCAACTATTGACCAAAGACATGATTCGGAGCCGATGCATATAATGCTAAATTGGGTGCCGAACTATCTTTGTAAAAGTGTTCGGACTTGTTGCCGAAGTATGGAGCGCAATGAAGCCCCTGGCGAATTAAGGCGTACCAATGTGTACGGGTGCAATCAATAAGAATAGCAAAATAAAATGAAGTAGTAAGCCAGTGCCACATAAGTTGGGCCACAAACTGTTTCCAATATAGTTTGATTAATACGTCAAAGCGTATTTGTACAAATAGTGCGACAAGAAACAGGGCTGTCTAACATGCCGAGACCAAGGGGGAGCTGCGTGCGGGTCCTGAAAATAGGTAGAGTGATCGTCAAGAAGACCACCTAGAGATTCCCCCACATGTCTATGCTACTTGCCGCCTTGGTATATCCATCCTTCGAAAGGATCGATGATTAGGCCGTCGTGAGGGGCCTGTTGAAAAGAAACCTAAAAAGGATAAAAAGAAAAGGGAAAGTATGTGTGCCCGGGGAAGGTCGAGCTGTATTATGGACCACAGTCGAGTTATGCCTTCGTCTTTGCCGATGGTATTTTGAGTGCGTAGTTATGTACGCACAGTACGTACGCCGCCATTTGGTCGGGACTGAGACGGAGGCCGAATTGCTAGTCGAACCCCTGACGAGTTGGACTGTCATGCTGCGGAGTAGTCCAGACTCGTTTAACAGTGTCCGGGAGCTTGGCCGCTGAATTAATATTCTGCTTGATAAGGCCGCTCTGTACTTCCACTGCCAGGGCCGCGGGGTGCTCCTTGGCATGGAGGGAGCATTCCGTGTTTCCATTGACTGTTAAGACACCGCGTGGTCTTGGCATCTTGAGTTTGAGATAGGCATAGTGTGGCACTGCATTGAATCGAGCACATGTAGTTCGTCCGAGCAGTGCGTGATAGCCACTGCGGAAGGGGACGATATCGAAGATCAAGTCTTCGCTTCGGAAGTTGTCTGGGATCCGAAGACGACTTCCTATGTGATTGAGCTCGTGCAGCGGGCCTCTACACCTGGTATTACTCCTTTAAAGGTAGTTTTTGTGGTCTTGATCCTTGATGGATCGATGCCCATCTTGCGGACTATATCCTGATAGAGCAGGTTGAGGTTGCTGCCACCGTCCATGAGGACTCGCGTGAGGTGGAATCCATCAATGATTGGGTCTAGGACCAGTGCGGCTGAACTGCCATGACGGATACTATTTGGATGGTCCCTACGATCGAAGGTGATCGGGCAGGACGACCATGGGTTGAATTTTTGGGCAGCTGGATCTATCGCATAGACGTCCCTGAGCGCGCGTTTGCGCCTCCTCTTGGGGATATGGGTAACGTATATCATGCTCACCGTTGTAACCTGGGGGGGGGGACTTCTTCTGTCCCCCTGTGTTCAGTGGACGGGGCTCCTCGTCGTCGTCCTCACTTTGCGACCCCTTCTCCTTGTTCTCGGTATTTAATTTGCCACCCTGTTTAAAGGCCCAACAACTTTTGTTGGTATGATTGGCTGGTTTATTGTGGGTGTCGTGGATCTGACATGGACGATCGAGTATGCGGTCCAAGCTGGATGAGCCCGGGTTATTTCGTTTAAATGGCTTCTTCCGCTGGCCGGACATGGAGCCACTGAATCCGGCATCGACCGCCGTGTCATCGGTATTGTCACCGTTGCTTCGACGCTTGTGCCTGTTGCGTCGGGGCTTGCCGTTGCTATTTCTGGCTTCAGAGGTGCCAGGTTCGCTTGCATTATTATTGCTACAGGCTAGCCAGCTATCTTCGCCCGCACAAAAGTGGGTTATAAGTGCCGTGAGGGCTGCCACGGACTTCGGCTTTTCTTGGCCGAGGTGTCGGGCGAGCCATTCGTCGCGGATGCTATGCTTAAAGGTCGCTAGGGCTTCGGCATCCGGACAATCGACGACCTAGTTCTTTTTAGTTAGGAACCTAGTCTAGAATTTCCTGGCTGACTCTCCGGGCTGTTGAACTATGTGACTTAAGTCATCGGCATCCGGAGGTCGAAAGTATGTGCCTTGGAAGTTGTCGCGGAAGGCGTCTTCCGAGTCCTCCCAGCTGCCAGTAGAGTTTTCAGGCAAGATGTTTAACCAGTGCCGAGCTGGTCCCTTGAGTTTTAGCGGGAGGTATTTGATGGCATGAAGATCATCACCGCGGGCCATATGAATATGGAGAAGAAAATCCTCAATCCATACCGCGGGATATGTTGTTCCATCATATGATTCAATATTCACGGGTTTAAACCCTTTTGGGAATTCGTGCTCCATTACTTCATCAGTGAAGCAGAGGGGGTGTGCGGCGCCTCTATATCGGGCCAAGTCGGGACATAGCTCGGATGGAGTCCGTCTGCGGTTTTCGGCCTGGACGTGGTTATGCTTGTCACGTCCGCTACATAGCCATCGTCGCGCACTGGGGCACGCCCCCGCGATTCGTAGATCGATCTGGTCTGACCTGCTCTATTTTCCAGGTCCTGCCGCAGGTCATATGTATATCCCCGAGCTGTTGTGTCTCTACCTTTACGGCGAGGTAGAATGGGCTGGTGTTCGACTTGAGTTTCCGTTTTGTCCCGGCCACATGGTGGTCGGTCAGCCGCGTTACGCGCTGGTGGTACGGGCTCAAGTGCCTCGTCATCGAATTGAGGTAGCAGTTTACGCTTCGGGTAACTTTTGGTTGGGCGCTCGAGGCCGTATTCCTTGGCTGCCAGGACATTAGTCCACCTGCCGTTGAGTAGATCTTGATCAGCTTGAAGCTGCTGCATCTTCTTTTTCAGGCTCCTTGCAGTGGCTATTAGCCGGCCCTTGAAGCGCTCCTGCTCGAGGGGTTCCTCAGGCACGATAAATTCTTCGTCACCGAGGCTCATCTCATCCTTGGAGAGTGGAAGATAATTACTGTCCTCCGAGTCTTCGTTTACAGCCTGTTCATCACGGCTAACTTGTCCATCTTCCCGGTCGTCCTGTTCGGAGGTTGGCTTGACGGGGTCTTCTTGGTCTTCGGCGTAGTCCGGAGTATTGTTGTCTCTCGTGCCGGTATTGCTGTCTTTTCCGCGGCGTGATTTAGAGCGGCGCCGCTGACGTTGGCGCTTTGGTTGTATCTCAGGAGGTTTATCCTCGACTAGATTTTTCTCGTTATCGCCATTACCCTATTTGAGTGTATCCACCATGTATATGTCATACGAAGAGGTGGCCGTCCAGCGTCTAGTAAACGGCGGGTTTTGGGCATGCTCTTCTCTGGCATCGTCGTCCATACCATCGATGTCTTCGGAGCCGTAATTGAACATGTCAGTTAAGTCCTCGATAGTGGCTATGAAGTGGGTGGTGGGTGGGACGTAAAATTCCCTGCTCTCCGCCCCTAGTCCGGGCTGGGCGTAGTTCCGACATTGCTCCTCTGTAATGATGAGGGATCGCATCAAGTCCAGAGCCTCACTTAAAGGCGAGGTTTGGCCAGGAAGAAGAGAGTCCATGGAGTACGACGGAAAGGAGAGTCCTTGGCCGATCTCACACGATGCTGACTCCGAGGGTTCGGAGCCAGTGTCCGTGGAGGAGTTCGGCTTCATGATCGTTGCCAGCGACACTACTTCCTCCGGCTCTCCCGTACTGGGCTTAGTGGCCGCAGGTAGTCCGGCGGGCTCACGAATCCCGTCTTCGGACCTAGCGATGCCCTCCGGATCTAAGGCCAGAGCGGAGGTTAGGGTCGTGAACCCTTGGAAGATCAAGTCTCCTCAGATATCAGCGACATAATCCAGATTTCCAAAACTAATCTGGTGACCTGGAGCGTAGCTGTCGATCTGCTCTAGATGGCCAAGCGAGTTGGCCCGCAGTGCGAAGCCGCCGAATACGAAGATCTGGCCGGGGAGAAAAACCTTCCCCAGGACGGCATTGTTGTAGATGACTGATGGAGCCATCAAACCTTCTGATGATGACACAACGAAACTCTCAATGAAAGCACCAATGTCGGTGTCAAAACCGGCGGATCTCGGGTAGGGGGTCCCGAACTGTGCGTCTAAGGTCAATTGTAAAAGGAGACGGGGGACACGATGTTTATCTAGGTTCAGGCCCTCTTGCTGGTGGTAATACCCTATTTCCTGCTTGATTGATCTTGATGAATATGAGGATTACAGGAGTTGATCTACCACGAGATCGTAATGGCTAAACCCTAGATGTCTAGCCTGTATGATTGTGATTGTCTCTACGGACTAAACCCTCCGGTTTATATAGACACCGGCGGTGCCTAGGGTTGTATAGAGTCGGTTTACAGAGGAAGGAATCTTCATATCCGAACGCCGAGCTTGCCTTCCATGCAAAGGAGAGTCCCATCCTGACACGGGAGGAAGTCTTCTGTCTTGTATCTTCATGGCCCATCAGCCCGGCCCACATCACATAGCCCGGACGCCCGAGGACCCCTTAATCCAGGACTCCCTCAGCGTCCTCGTCACTGATGAAGTTGGTCTCTCCAAGGCTGCCTTCGAACACTTCTCTTCTCTTGTGGGCTCGGTCCACAAGCGCTCCTTCACCATCCGGTTCCGTGAGCTGGACAACAGGCATTTCGACCTTCATGAGCTTGAGCTGCCGTTTTCCAAGGAGGAAATTTGGCATTCTATCAGTATGATACTGCTATCAGTATGAGCTTGAGCTGTTGTTCTCCGAGTTGGTTTTCCCTTGAAGAGGAAAGGGTGATGTAGCAAAGTAGCGTAAGTATTTCCCTCGGTTTTTGAGAACCAAGGTATCAATCTAGTAGGAGACTACACGCAAATCGCCTAGTACCTGCACAAACAATCAAGAACCTTGCAACCAACATGATAAAGGGGTTGTCAATCCCTTCAAAGGCCACTTGCAAAAGTGAGATCTGATAAAGATAATAAGATAAATATTTTTGGTATTGTTGTTGTATAGATTGAAAAGTAAAGATTGCAAAATAAACGGCGACAGAAATGGCTAGTTGATAGCAAACTAATATGATGTAAAATAGACCCGGGGCCATAGATTTCACTAGTGGCTTCTCTCAAGATGGCATATATTACGGTGGGTGAACAAATTACTGCCGAGCAATTGATATAAAAGCGCATAGTTATGAGAATATCTAGGCATGATCATGAATATAGCCTCACCTCCGTGTCAAGTAGACCGAAACGATTCTGCATCTACTACTATTACTCCACACATCGACCGCTATCCAGCATGCATCTAGAGTATTAAGTTCATAAGAACGGAGTAATGCATTATGCAAGATGACATGATGTAGAGGGATAAACTCAAGCAATATGATACAAACCCCATCTTTTTTATCCTCGATGGCAACAATACAATACGTGTCGGGTCCCTTTTTGTCACTGGGATCGAGCACCACAAGATTGAACCCTAAGCTAAGCACTTCTCCCATTGCAAGAAAGATCAATCTAGTAGGCCAAACTAAACCGATAATTCGAAGAGACTTGCAAAGGTAACAAATCATGCATATAAGAATTCATAGAAGAATCAAATATTGTTCATAGATAATCTTGATCATAACCCACAATTCATCGGATCTCGGAAACACACCGCAAAAGAGTATGACATCGAATAGATCTCCAAGAAGATCGAGGAGAACTTTGTACTGATATCCAAAGAGAGGGAATAAGCCATCTAGATAATAACTATGGACCCGAAGGTCTGTGGTAAACTGCTCACACATCATCGGAGAGGCTATGGTGTTGATGTAGAAGCCCTCCATGATCGAATCCCCCTCCGGCAGATCACCGGAAAAGGCCCCAAGATGGGATCTCATGGGTACAGAAGGTTGCGGTGGTGGAAAAGTGGTTTCGTGGCTCCCCTGGACGTTTTCAGGGTATAAGAGTATATATAGGCGAAAGAAGTAGGTCGGTGGAGCTATGAGTGGCCCAGAAGGGTGGAGGGTGCGCCTACCCCCCTGGGGGCGCCCTCCTGCCTCGTGGCTACCTCGTTGCTTCCTTGACTTCCACTCCAAGTCTCCTGGATTGCGTTTGTTCCAAAAAAGATCCTTGCGAAGGTTTCGTTCTGTTTGGATTCCGTTTGATATTCTGATACGCCTCCGTCATATCTACTTTTCCAAACACTTTTGCCCAAGTTTTGGACTCTAACTTGTATGATTTGAATGGAACTAACCCGGATCGATTTGTTTTGTGAGAATTGCTATGATGTTGTTTTATGTGCAGAAAACAAAAGTTCTCGGAATGACCTGAAACTCCACGGAATGTCAAGTTAAAAATAATAAAAAAAGTCCTTGCCAAAGATGAAGACCAGGGGGCCCACACCCTATCCACGAGGGCGGGGGGCGCCCCCCTAGGGCGCGCCCCCTACCTCGTGGGCCCCCTGGAGCTCCTCCGACACCAACTCCAACTCTATATATTTGCTTTCGGGGAGAAAATAGAGGAGAAGAAATCATCACGTTTTACGATACGGAGCCGCCGCCAAGCCCTAAAACCTCTCGGGAGGGCTGATCTGGAGTCCGTTCGGGGCTCCGGAGAGGGGGATTCGTCGCCGTCATCATCATCAACCATCCTCCATCACCAATTTCATGTTGCTCACCGCCGTGCGTGAGTAATTCCATCGTAGGCTTGATGGACGGTGATGGGTTGGATGAGATCTATCATGTAATCGAGTTAGTTTTGTTAGGGTTTGATCCCTAGTATCCACTATGTTCTGAGATTGATGTTGCTATGACTTTGCTATGCTTAATGCTTGTCACTAGGGCTCGAGTGCCATGATTTCAGATCTGAACCTGTTATGTTTTCATGAATATATGTGTGTTCTTGATCCTATCTTGCAAGTCTATAGTCACCTACTATGTGTTATGATCCAGAACCCCAGTGACAATAATCGGGACCACTCCGGTGATGACCATAGTTTGAGGAGTTCATGTATTCACTATGTGCTAATGCTTTGTTCCGGTTCTCTATTAAAAGGAGGCCTTAATATCCCTTAGTTTCCATTAGGACCCCGCTGCCACTGGAGGGTAGGACAAAATATGTCATGCAAGTTCTTTTCCATAAGCGTATGACTATATTCGGAATACATGCCTACATTACATTGATGAATTGGAGCTAGTTACATGTCACCCTATGTTATGATCGCTACATGATGAACCGCATCCGGCATAATTATCCATCACCGATCCAATGCCTACGAGCTTTCCATATACTGGTTTACGCTTATTTACTTTCCCGTTGCTACTGTTACAATCACTACAAAACACCAAAAATATTACTTATGTTTCCTTTACTTTTGTTACCGTTACCACTACTACCATATTACTTTGCTACTAAACATTTTGCTGCGGATATTAAGTTATCCAAGTGTGGCTGAATTAACAACTCAGTTGCTAATACTTGAGAATATTCTTTGGCTCCCCATGTGTCGAATAAATAAATTTGGGTTGAATACTATACCCTCGAAAGTTGTTGCGATCCCCTATACTTGTGGGTTATCAAGACTAATTTCTGGCGCCATTGCCGGGGAGCATAGCTCTATTCTTTGAGTCACTTGGGATTTATATCTGCTGGACACTATGAAGAACTTGAAAGACGCTAAGACAACAATTTATCCCTCAACTACGAGGGGAGGTAAGGAACTGCCATCTAGCTCTGCACTTGATTCACCTTCATTATGAGTAAGCTTGCGACACCTAAACACATTACGCTATTCGCTACGATATGTCGCATGCTATTGATGATGCCACTTCTGCTATGCATGATACTTATGATGAAACTACTTCTATGCCTGATAATAATGTGCCCCTTAGTGAATTTCTTGACGAACAAATTGCTAGGGCTAGAGAGAAATAAATTATTGAATCTGATTATATTGATGAAAGTGATGATGAAGATAGGCATGTTATTCCTGAGGGTTATGTTTTTGATATGGAATCTTCTGCCGCTATTTTAGCTTGCAAAGATAGTCGTGAACTCAAGAGGCTATTAATTAAATGGAACAAAGAATCTCTTAGAGATAGAATGAAACCTGGCCCTGCTTTTGCCACTTCACCTATTTGTGTTCCCGATAAGGATTATGAATTCTCTGTTGATCCTGATATAATTACTTTGGTTGAATCTGATCCTTTCCATGGCTATGAATCTGAAACTATTGTGGCTCATCTTACTAAATTAAATGATATAGCCACCCTGTTCACTAATGATGAGAGATCTCGCTACTTTTATATCCTTAAAATATTTCCGTTCTCATTAAAGGGTGATGCTAAGATATGGTTTAATTCTCTTGATCCTGGTTGTGTGCGTAGTCCCCGTGATATGATTTATTACTTCTACGCTAAATATTTCCTGCTCATAAGAAACAAGCTGCTTTAAAGGAAATATACAACTTTGTGCAAATTGAAGAAGAGAGTCTCCCACAAGCTTGGGGAGGCTTCTCAAGTTACTTAATGCTTTGCCTGATCATCCTCTTAAGAAAATGAAATACTTGATATCTTTTGTAATGGACTAACCGATGCTTCCGGAGGTTACACGAATAGTTGTGCTGGTTCTCTTTTAGGGAAAGAACACCGGATGAAGCTGAAATTTTATTGAATAATATGTTGACAAATGAAAATAATTGGGCACCTCCCGAGCCAGCTCCGAGCCAGCTCCTGCTCCA
Organism: Aegilops bicornis; assembly: GCA_021605145.1. NCBI lineage: Eukaryota > Viridiplantae > Streptophyta > Magnoliopsida > Poales > Poaceae > Aegilops > Aegilops bicornis. The sequence goes on along the minus strand of CM038673.1, from coordinate 368,718,732 downwards.
ATTCTTGAGCCTATTCCTAAACCAACTCCGAAGAAGAGAGGTGTTCTATTTCTCAGTCCCGAAGATATGCAAGAGGCAAAGAAATCTATGAAAGAAAAAGGAATTAAAGCTGAAGATGTTAAGAATTTACCTCCTATTGAAGAAATAAATGGTCTTAATTTACCGCCTATTGAAGAAACATATGATCTTGATCCATTACCTATTGAAGAACCTCCTGATCTTGATAACCCGACACAGGTAGTAAAGGTAAATTCTCTCTATAGATATGATAAAGCTGAAATCCCTCCTACTAAAATTGCTAGCCAATGCTTGGATGAGTTTGATAACTTTATGTTTAAGCAAGAAGATTTCAATGCTTATTTTGGTAGACAATTAAAACAAAATGCTTATATGATTAAACACTTGGGTGATTATATGGATAATATTAGAGGTGAGCTAAAACTTGTTAGCAAACATGCTTCTATCGTGACCACTCAAGTAGAACAAGTACTTAAGGCTCAAAAAGAATTGCTCTATGAAATGAATAGTAAGAAAAATGATTATGCTGTTAGAGTGGCTACTAGAACTGGTAGAATGACTCAGGAACCTTTGTATCCTGAAGGCCACCCTAAGAGAATTGAGCAAGATTCTTAGAGAAATAATATTGATGTTCCCAGTACTTCTAAAAATAAGAAAAAGAAAAATGATAGGACTTTGCAAACTTCCAGTGAACCTATTGCTGAACCACCTGAGAATCCAAATGATATATCTATTTACGATCTTTGAAACACAATCTGTAATGAACATGAACCTAATGAAAATGTTAATGATGATGTTCATGATGATGCTCAACCTAGTAATGATAATGATGTAGAAATTGAACCTGCTGTTGATCTTGATAACCCACAATCAAAGAATCAACGTTATGATAAGAGAGACTTTGTTGCTAGGAAACATGGTAAAAAAGAGAACCTTGGGTTCGTAAACCCATGCCTTTTCTTCCCAAACCATCCAAGAAAAGGATGATGAGGATTTTGAGCGCTTTCTTTGAAATGATTAGACCTATCTTTTTTGCGTATGCGATTAACTGATATGCTCGAAATGAATCCTTATGCTAAATACATGAAAGATATTGTTACTAATAAAAGGAAGATACCGGAAGCTGAGATTTCCACCATGCTTGCTAATTACACTTTTAAGGGTGGAATACCAAAGAAACTTGGAGATCCAGGAGTACCTACTATACCATGCTCCATTAAAAGAAACTATGTTAAAACTGCTTTATGTGATCTTGGAGCCGGTGTTAGTTTTATGCCTCTCTCTTTAGATCATAGACTTGATTTGAATAAGTTGACACCTACTGAAATATCTTTGCAAATGGCTGATAAATCAACTGCTATACATGTCGGTATTTGTGAGGATGTGTCTGTTGTGGTTGCAAGCGTTACTATTTTAACGAACTTTGTTATTCTTGATATTCCTGAGGACGATAGTATGTCTATTATTCTTGGAAGACCTTTTCTTAATACCGCAGGGGCTGTTATTGATTGCAACAAAGGCAATGTCACCTTTCATGTTAATGGTAATGAGCATATGGTACACTTTTCGAGGAAACAACCACAAGTTCGTAGTATCAATTCTATTGGAAAAATTCCATCGATTATATTTGGAGGTTTTGAATTTCCTCTTCCTACTGTCAGGAAGAAATATGATATACTTATTATTGGGGATGTGCATATACCCGTTGAGGTAACATAGTGTTATTTGAAATTTCTCCGGTTCCATGTTAATCGGAATGAGTTTGTTAACAAGACCTGATCAACCTTGTTAGTGGATTCCTTTTGATAAGCATGAAATGGATGAAACTAGAAGCACAAACTTCTGTACCCTCTTTATACTCTCTGTTATTTAGTTGAAATAAAGTAAAAATAGTATTTTTCTGTGTGTTTCCTGATTTATCCGTGCAATATAAAAATATCCCGAAAATAAAAGTCCTCCAAATGCCATGCCAATTTAATATGTTTTTTCGGGAATATTTGAGGATTTATTGTACTGAAATCACCGCGGGGGGAGCTGCCACCTGGCCACGAGGGTGGAGGGCGCGCCCTAACCCCAGGGCGCGCCCCCCTGCCTCGTGGGCCCACGGTGGCCCTCCTCCACTTATTCCTGCACCCATCCTCTTCGTCTTCCTACCACAAACACGAATAACCAGCTCAAGCACGAGTTCTAGATGACTTTGTTGTGATTTTGATCTCCTTGCTCAAAGCACCTCTCACAAAACTACTTGGGGAGATTGTTCCTTGGTATGTGACTCCTCCATTGGTCCAATTAGTTTTTGTTCTAGTGCTTTATTCATTGCAAATTTGTGCTGCATAGGTGACCATGTTCTTGAGCTTGCATGTAAAATTTATATGGTTCCAAGTAGTTCTAATGCTTGATATAGGCTCTAGGCACTTGTAGGATTAGTTGCTATCAATTTTGTTGAGTTCGGCTCACTTTTGTTTGAAGTTACTAAAAATTTCAGAATATTTCAGAAAATAATGAAGAGACTTTTGAGGGGCTCATCAAGCCGAAGCTCGAAGGAAAAACAAAATGAAGAAGCACAGAGGCCCAAATATAATTTGCCTCGTACCGCGGAGGTCCGACCGTGTGAATGGCCTTCCGATGACTTCTTGAGACAAGCTGGTATTTATGAGGATTTCTAATCATTGATTGAGAATGCCGACCTCACCGACTTCCTCCGCGACCAACGTCATCGGTATCTCTTACTCACAAATACTGTGCAAAACTTCTACTTTTTCCCTAAGGAATCACCTCCTTCAGTAGAGTTTCATTTATATGACGTTGTTAAAAAGATGCCATTAGCTGAATTTTGCAAGGTTTGCAACATACCCCCTAAGGGCACCTTAGAGGAACCACACCGTAAAGATGTGGAAGCATTTATTAACACCATCAGTGTGGGAGAAGCCAGGAAGGTTTCTAATGCAAGAATCACTAGCATACATTTTCCTATTTTACGCTACTTTGCCATATTTGCTAGTCGTTGCTTGATTGGTCGTGGAAACTGTGGAAACCTTAGTGTTCCTGATATTATTATTTTGTTCCATGGTTTATACCGCGATAACACTGTTAGTATGGGCGGAATTATTGCTAGACGGTTAAGTCTGAACAGTACTAAGGGCCCCATCTTTGGAGGCATTTATGTTTCACGCCTCGCTGCACATTTTAACATACCTATTAGGCTTCATGAGAAAGAAGAAAAATTGTTGCCTAGTGCTTATCTAGATTATAAGAGTATGCTAGCGCATGATTTTATTGTTAAGGGCAGGGAAGGAGAGCTCAAATATAAACTATTATTTCATAAACATCATCCTGAAACTATTACCTTGACTGCTCCTTCCTTGTTTAATTTTGAAGGACCTTATCTCGTTACGTGGGCTGCCGTCCAAGCCTACCGGAATCCTGCACCAGCCCTGGAACCTGAGCCACAAGATGAGCCTCCACGACAGTCTGTTTATTCTTGGGATCCGGAGATGGCTGTCGACCAATGGCGGTCGAGTCTTCTTCATCACAAGACGACCCAGCTTATTCTTCATCGCAGTACGACCCCAGCTACACCTACGGATATCAGCCAGGCTATCCCTGGCCATAAACCAACTTAGGCCAAAAGCCTAAGCTTGGGGGAGTACATATTTCTCACCGACATTACATTTATGTTCACACACTCATTGCTAGATGTCGGTGCTCATACTTTTTCACTGTAATATCCATGCTAGTTTATTTTCCTTTTCCTGCTTTCTTCTTGTGTGTTTGATAAACCTTAAGAAAAACCAAAAAAAATAGTAATAGCTTTTAGCTAGTTTACTTTTCTTGCTGTAGTAGTAATAATTAAAAATAAAACCCAAAAATATTTCATGTTCTTCTTTTGCTTGTTGGGAGCTTTCCCGTGTAAATAGTTTTTCTTTTCTTTTCTTTTCTTTGGGGGTCGATAGGAGAAGACCATAATTAAATTGTTGAAGTGGCTCTTATATGCATTATTGTTGATTTAACCAAGAGCCCATATTGCTTTGTCTCCTCCTGTTTATTGAATGCTCGCAGATTCCAGCTTAGTCCAATGCACGTGCACTCTTATTATAATTCACATCGTTCGGTCGTGCAAGTGAAAGGCAATTATGATGATAGATGATGGACTACTGAGATGAGAAAAGCTGGTATGTACTCGACCTCTTTTGTTTTTGTAAATATGATGAGTTCATCGTTCTTGATTCAGCTTATTATGAATAAACATGTTTGCAATGACAATTAGAGATCATAGTTGCTTATGCCATGCTTGATTAGCTATGAGTTATAATGGTTTACCTTGCGTGCCAACATGCTATTAAAATGGTTATGATGTGGTATGATGGGGTGGTATCCTCCTTTGAATTATTTAAGTGACTTGACTTGACACATGTTCACGCATGTAGTTGAAACAAATCAACATAGCCTTCACGATATTTATGTTCATGGTGGATTATATCCTACTCATGCTTGCATCCAATGTTTATTAATTTTAATGCATGTTCATGGCCGTTGTTGCTCTCTAGTTGGTCGCTTCCAGTCTTTTGCTAGCCTTCACTTGTACTAAGCGGGAATCGCTTGTGCATCCAAATTCCTTAAACCCCAAAGTTATTCCACATGAGTCCACTATACCTTCCTATATGCGGTATCTACCGCCGTTCCAAGTAAATTTGTATGTGCCAAACTCTAAAACTTCAAATAAACATTCTGTTTTGTATGCTCGAATAGCTCATGTATCAACTAGGGCTGCCCTTATCTTCCATGTTAGGCGGGTTATTCTCAAGAGGAGTGGACTCTGCTCCTCACTCACGAGAAAATGGCTCGTCACCGGGATGCCCAGTCCCATGCTTTATGCAAACTAAATCAAAATTAATTGCAAACAGAACTCCCCATGGGACCTGATGTTAGTTGGAGGCACTCGTTGTTTCGAACAAGCCATGGATTGATGCTTGTTGGTGGAGGGGGAGTATAAACTTTACCATTCTGTTTGGGAACCGCCTATAATTTGTGTGGGATGGAAGATATCGCCATCTCTTAGTTGTTATGTTGACAATGAAAGTATACCGCTCAAAATATTATTTATCTCTATTTCAAAATTGAGCTCTGGCACCTCTACAAATCCCTGCTTCCCTCTGCAAAGGGCCTATCTATTTACTTTTATGTTGAGTCATCACCTTCTTATTAAAAGCACTAGCTAGAGAGCACAGCTGTCATTTGCATCCATTACTATTAATTTATATTGGGCATGACTATGGTTGGATCTCTTTTACCATGAATTACAATGTCTAGTCAGTCCTTGATCTTTAAAGGTGCTCTGCATTTATGTTTTGCGGTCTCAGAAAGGGCTAGCGAGATACCATCTTGTGATATTATATTATGATTGTTTTGAGAAAGTGTTGTCATCCGAGATTTATTATTATGGCTCGCTAGTTGATTATGCTATTGATATGAGTAAATATGAAACCTGAGAATTATTGCAAATGTGGTTAGTCATGATATTTGCTGAAAACTTGAATGCTGGCTTGATATATTTACAACAACAAGAGCAAACAGAGTTTGTAAAAGTTTTTCTTTATCACTTTCAGTTTGTCAACTGAATTGCTTGAGGACAAGCAAGGGTTTAAGCTTGGGGGAGTTGATACGTCTCCGTCGTATCTACTTCTCCAAACACTTTTGCCCTTGTTTTGGACTCTAACTTGTATGATTTGAAAGGAACTAACCCGGACTGACGCAGTTTTCAGCAGAATTGCAATGATGTTGTTTTATGTGCAGACAATAAAAGTTCTCGGAATGACCTGAAACTCCACGGAACGTCAAGTTAAAAATAATAAAAAATCCTTGCCAAAGATGAAGACCAGGGGGCCCACACCCTGTCCACGAGGGTGGGGGCGTGCCCCCCTAGGGCGCGCCCCCTACCTCGTGGGCCCCCTGGAGCTCCTCCGACGCCAACTCCAACTCTATATATTTTCTTTCGGGGAGAAAAAAATAGAGGAGAAGAAATCATCGCGTTTTACGATACGGAGCCGCTGCCAAACCCTAAAACCTCTCGGGAGGGCTGATCCGAGTCCATTCAGGGCTTTGAGAGGGGGATTCGCCGCCGTCATCATCAACCATCCTCCATCACCAATTTCATGATGCTCACCGCCGTGCTTGAGTAATTCCATCATAGGCTTGCTGGGCGATGATGGGTTGGATGAGATCTATCATGTAATCGAGTTAGTTTTGTTAGGGTTTGATCCCTAGTATCCACTATGTTACGAGATTGATGTTGCTATGACTTTGCTATGCTTAATGCTTGTCACTAGGGCCTGAGTACCATGATTTCAGATCTGAACCTATTATGTTTTCATGAATATATGTGTGTTCTTGATCCTATCTTGCAAGTCTATAGTCACCTATTGTGTGTTATGATCCGGCAACCCCGAAGTGACAATAATTGGGACCACTCCCGGTGATGACCATAGTTTGAGGAGTTTATGTATTCACTATGTGCTAATGCTTTGTTCCGGTTCTCTATTAAAAGGAGGCCTTAATATCCCTTAGTTTCCATTAGGACCCCGCCGCCACGGGAGGGTGGGACAAAAGATGTCATGCAAGTTCTTTTCCATAAGCACGTATGACTATATTCGGAATACATGCCTACATTACATTGATGAATTGGAGCTAGTTCTGTGTCACCCTATGTTATGACTGTTATATGATGAACCGCATCCGGCATAATTATCCATCACCGATCCAATGCCTACGAGCTTTCCATATACTGGTTTACGCTTATTTACTTTCCCGTTGCTACTGTTACAATCACTACAAAACACCAAAAATATTACTTTTATTTCCTTTACTTTTGTTACCGTTACCACTACTATCATATTACTTTGCTACTAAACACTTTGCTGCAGATATTAAGTTATCCAGGTGTGGTTGAATTGACAACTCAGTTGCTAATACTTGAGAATATTCTTTGGCTCCCCTTGTGTCGAATCAATAAATTTGGTTTGAATAATATACCCTCGAAAGCTGTTGCGATCCCCTATACTTGTGGGTTATCATATTCCTTTTATGCGAAACACTGAAATATGCAAAAAAACAACAACAATTTGCACTGGGCCTTCGGTTAATAGGTTAGTCCCAAAAATAATATAAAAGAGCATAATAAAGCCCATTAAACATGCAAAACAGATAATATAATAGCATGGAACAATTAAAAATTATAGATATGTTGGAGAGTAATAAGCATCCCCAAGCTTAATTCCCGCTCGTCCTGAAATAGGTAAATGATAAAAACAGAATTTTTGATGTGGAATGCGACCTAACATAATTTTCAATGTAATTCTCTTTATTGTGGCATGAATGTTTAGATCCAAAAGATTCTAGACAAAGTTTTAATATTGACATAAAAATAGTAATACTTCAAGCATGCTAACCAAGCAATTATGTCTTATCAAAACAACATAGCCAAAGAAAGCTTATCCCTACAAAATCATATAGTTTGGCCATGCTTCATTTTCGTCACACATAATGCTCCCATCATGCACAATCCCAATGACAATCCAAGCAATTGTTTCATACGTAGCCTTTTCAAACTCTTTCAACTTTTATGCAATAAATGAGTGCAAGCCATGGACATAGCACTATGGGTGGAATAGCATATGATGATGGGGGTTATGTGGCAAGACAAAAAAGGAGAAAGTCTCACATTGATGCAGCTAATCAAAGGGCTATGGAGATGCCCATCAATTGATGTCAATGCGAGGAATAGGGATTGCCATGCAACAGATGCACTAGATCTATAAATATATGAAAGCTCATCAAAAGAAACTAAGTGGGTGTGCATCCAACTTGCTTGCTCACGAAGACCTAGGGCATTTTGAGGAAGCCCATCACTGGAATATACAATCCAAGTTCTATAATGAAAAATTCCCACTAGTATATGAAAGTGACAAAATAAGAAACTCTCTATCATGAAGATCATGGTGCTATTTTGATGCACAAGTGTGGAAAAAGGAAAGTAACATTGTCCCTTCTCTCTTTTTCTCTCATTTTATTTTTATTTTATTTTTTTGTTTGGGCTTCTTTGGCCTCTTTTTTATTTGGGCTTCTTTGGCCTTTTTTTATTTTTTATTTTTCGTCCGGAGTCTCATCCCGACTTGTGGGGGAATCATAGTCTCCATCATCCTTTCCTCACATGGGACAATGCTCTAATAATGAAAATCACCACACCTCTATTTATTTACAACTCAAGAATTACAACTCGATACTTAGAACAAAATATGACTCTATGTGAATGCCTCCGGCGGTGTACCGGGATATGCAATGAATCAAGAGCGACATGTATGATAGAATTATAAAGGTGGCTTTGCCACAAATATGATGTCAACTACATGATCATGCAAAGAAATATGACAATGATGGAGCATGTCATAATAAAACGGAACGGTGGAAAGTTGCATGGCAAGATATCTCGGAATGGCTATGGAAATGCCATAATAGGTAGGTATGGTGGCTATTTTGAGGAAGATATAAGGAGGCTTATGTGCGATAGAGCGTATCATATCACGGGGTTTGGATGCACCGGGGAAGTTTGCACCAACTCTCAAGGTGAGAAAGGGCAATGCATGGTACTGAAGAGGCTAGCAACGATGGAAGGGTGAGAGTGCGTATAATCCATGGACTCAACATTAGTCATAAAGAACTCACATACTTATTGCAAAAATCTATAAGTAATCAAAACTAAGCACTACGCGCATGCTCCTAGAGGGATAGATTGGTAGGAAAAGACCATCGCTCGTCCCCGACCGCCACTCATAAGGAAAGAAATCAAAGAACACCCCATGCTTCAAATTTGTCACACAACGTTTACCATATGTGCATGCTACGGGACTTGCAATCCTCAACACAAGTATTTCTCAATTCCACAATTACCCAACTAGCATGACTCTAACATTACCACCTTTATATCTCAAAACAACTATGAAATATCAAACTTATCATAGTATTTAATGCACTCTATATGAAAGTTTTTATTATACCCATCTTGGATGCCTATCATATTAGGACTAATTTTATAGCCAAAGCAAATTACCATGCTTTTCTTAAGGACTCTCAAAATAATATAAGTGAAGCATGAGAGATCAATAATTTCTATAAAATAAAACCACCACCGTGCTCTAGAAAGGTATAAGTGAAGCACTAGAGAAAAATTTATCTAGCTCAAAAGATATAAGTGAAGCACATAGAGTATTATAATAAAGTCTGATTCATGTGTTTCTCTCCCAAAAGGTGTGTAAAGCAAGGATGATTGTGGTAAACTAAAAGGCAAAGACTCAAATCATACAAGACGCTCCAAGCAAAACACATATCATGTGGTGAATAAAAATATAGCCTCGAGTAAAGTTACCGATAGACGAACACGAAAGAGGGGATGCCTTCTGGGGCATCCCCAAGTTTAGGCTTTTGGTTGTCCTTGAATTTTACCTTGGGGTGCCTTGGGCATCCCCAAGCTTAGGCTCTTTCCACTCCATATTCCATAATCCATCAAATCTTTACCCAAAAACTTCAAAACTTCACAACACAAAACTTAAACAGAAAATCTCACGAGCTCTGTTAGTGTAAGAAAACAAATCACCACCATAAGGTATCGTAATAAACTCATTATTATTTATAATGGTGTTAAACCTATTGTATTCCAACTTCTCTATGGTTCATACCCCCCGATACTAGCCATAGATTCATCAAAATAAGCAAACAACACACGAAAAACAGAATCTGTCAAAAACAGAATAGTTTGTAGCAATCTTTATTGTTCGAATACTTCTGGAACTCCTAAAATTATGAAAAACTAGGACAACCTGGAGAATTTGTATATTGATCTACTGCAAAAAGAATTGGTATTTTATCGCGTTCTAGTGAATTTTAACAATTATATTCGTGAGCGCAAAGTTTCTGTCTTTTACAACAAGATCGCAAAGACTTCACCCAAGTCTTCCCAAAGGTTCTACTTGGCACAAACACTAATTAAAACATAAGTCCACATCTAAAGATTGGCTAGATGAATTATTTATTACTAAGCAGGAACAAAAATAAAATTGGGTTGTCCCCCAACAAGCGCTATCGTTTAACGCCCCTAGCTAGGCATTGATAATTTCAATGATGTTCACATGAAAGACAAGAATTGAAGAACAAAAAGAGCATTATGAATCACGTGAGAAACACATCTAAGTCTAACATACTTCCTATGCATAGGCATCTTATAGGCAAACAAATTATCATAGCAAGCAAAAACTAGCATATGCAAGGAAGCGGAAAGAAACAATAGCAATCTCAACATAACGGGAGGTAATTTAGTAACATGAAATTTTCTACAACCATATTTCCTCTCTCATAATAATTACATCTGGGATCGTATTAAAACTCAACAATATAACTATCACATAAAATATTCTCTTTATGAACCACATGCATGCAAAGTTGACACTCTTCCAAAATAGTGGGAATATCATTAACTAAAGTCATGACCTCTCCAAACCCACTTTTATCAAAAAATTCATAAGACTGAACATTGTCCAAATATGTGGGATCTAAAGTTGACACTCTTCCAAACCCACTATCAATATTATTGCAAACACTATTATCAATCTCATATTCATCATGGGGCTTAAATAAATTTTCCAGATCATAAGAAGAATCACCCTAATCATGATCATTGCAACAAGTAGTAGACATAGCAAAACTAGCGTCCCCAAGCTTAGGGTTTTGCATATTATTAGCACAATTGACATCAAGAGAATTTATAGTAAAATCATTGCAATCATGATTTTTATTCAAGGAGCTATCGTGAATCTCTTCATAAATTTCTTCATCACAATTTTCAAATTCACGAAACCTCATAGAGATAATCTAGTGCACTCAAATCACTAGAAATTGATTCATCATAATTGGATCTCTTAAAAAGATTAGCAAGGGGGTTAGGATCCATAAACTTTTAGCAAGCGAAGATGCAAGCAAAAATAAGGCACATGGTAACACAAGATCGAACAGAAGGAGGGCGAAGAAAAGGCAAAGGTTTTTGAAAATCGTTTTAGAAGTGGGGGAGAGGAAAACGAGAGGCGAATGGAAAATAATGTAATGCGAGGGAGAAGAGTTTGTGATGGGTACTTGGTATGTCTTGACTTGAGCATAGATCTCCCCGGCAACGGCGCCAGAAATCCTTCTTGCTACCTCTTGAGCATGCGTTGGGTTTTCCTTGAAGAGGAAAGGGTGATGCAGCAAAGTAGAGTAAGTATTTCCCTTGGTTTTTTAGAACCAAGGTATCAATCCAGTAGGTGACTACACGCAAATCGCCTAGTACCTGCACAAACAATCAAGAACCTTGCAACCAACGCAATAAAGGGGTTGTCAATCCCTTCACGGCCACTTGCAAAAGTGAGATCTGATAAAGATAATAAGATAAATATTTTTGGTATTTTTGTTGTATAGATTGAAAAGTAAAGATTGCAAAATAAACGACAACAGAAATGGCTAGTTGACGGGAAACTAATATGATGTAAAATAGACCCGGGGGCCATAGGTTTCACTAGTGGCTTCTCTCAAGATAGCATATATTACGGTGGGTGAACAAATTGCTCCCGAGCAATTGATAGAAAAGCGCATAGTTACGAGAATATCGAGGCATGATCATGAATATAGGCATCACGTCCGTGTCAAGTAGACCGAAACGATTCTGCATCTACTACTATTACTCCACACATCAACCGCTATCCAGCATGCATCTAGAGTAAAGTTCATAAGAACGGGGTAATGCATTAGGCAAGATGACATGATGTAGAGGGATAAACTCAAGCAATATGATATAAACCCCATCTTTTTATCCTCGATGGAAACAATACAATACGTGTCGGTCCCCTTTCTGTCACTGGGATCGAGCACCGCAATATTGAACCCAAAACTAAGCACTTCTCCCATTGCAAGAAAAATCAATTTAGTAGGCTAAACTAAACCGATAATTCGAAGAGACTTGCAAAGATATCAAATCATGCATATAATAATTCAGAGAAGAATCAAATATTGTTCATAGATAATCTTGATCATAACCCACAATTCATCGGATCTCGGCAAACACACCGCAAAAGAGTATCACATCGAATAGGTCTCCAAGAAGACCGAGGAGAACTTTGTATTGAGATCCAAAGAGAGAGAAGAAGCCATCTAGCTAATAACTATGGACCCGAAGGTCTGTGGTAAACTACTCACACATCATTGGAGAGGCTATGGTGTTGATGTAGAAGCCCTCCGTGATCGAATCCCCCCTCGTGAGCAGCAGGAAAAGGCCCCAAGATGGGATCTCACGGGTACAGAAGGTTGCGGCGGTGGAAAAGTGGTTTCGTGGCTCCCCTGGACGTTTTCAGGGTATAAGAGTATATATAGGCGAAAGAAGTAGGTCGTGGAGCTACGAGGGGCCCACGAGGGTGGGGGCGCCCCTACCCCCCTGGGCGCGCCCTCCTACCTCGTGGCTGCCTCGTTGCTTCCTTGACTTCCACTCCAAGTCTCCTGGATTGCGTTTGTTCCAAAAAAGATCCTCGCGAAGGTTTCGTTCCGTTTGGATTCCGTTTGATATTCCTTTTCTGCGAAACACTGAAATAGGCAAAAAAACAACAATTTGCACTGGGCCTTCGGTTAATAGGTTAGTCCCAAAAATAATATAAAAGAGCATAATAAAGCAAATTAAACATCCAAAACAGATAATATAATAGCATGGAACAATCAAAAAATATAGATACATTGGAGACGTATCAGATGCCCCCTGGCAAGGCCCCAGTCCCCGATGGGTTCATGTCCGAGTTTCTGCACGCCTGTTGGCCTACCATGAAAGAAGATATCGTCGCGGCTTTTGACAAGTTCCACTCCATGAATGGCATGTGCTTTGGCAAGCTGAACGAGGCGCTCCTTACCCTCATCCGCAAGAAGCCGGGCGCATCCATGCGATCAGACTACCGGCCAATCAGCCTCATCCACCTCCTGGCTAAATTTTTTGCCAAGGTGCTCTCGCTCTGGCTCGCGCCTCATCTTGGGGAATTGGTGACCTCCAACTAGAGCGCCTTCATCGTCGGGCGGAGCGCTCACGACAACTTCCTCCTAGTCCAGCAGACTGCTCGACTGCTCCATAACCTCAAGCTTCCACGCCTCCTCTTGAAGTTGGACATCGCCAAGGCTTTCGACACCGTCTCCTAGCCCTTCCTCCTCCAAGTGCTATAGCATCTGGGCTTCGGGAGACGCCTGTGCGAGTGGGTCTCCATCTTGCTCTCGACTGCCTCGACTAGGATTCTCATCAACGGAAACCCGGGGCCGCCGGTGGTTCACGCCCAAGGCCTACGTCAAGGAGACCCCATTTCACCCATGCTCTTCGCCCTCGTCATCGACTAGTTCAATACCCTCCTACATCATGTTGTTCACATTGGAATCATCAAGAGGCTGACCGCGCGCCACGCCCCGGCTAGCGTCTCCCTCTTCGCCGATGACGTCGTCGTGTTCTGCCATGCCGATGCTCAAGAACTGGGAGCCATCCGCGGCCTCCTCGACTTCTTCGGCCACGCCTCCAGCCTCCGCACAAACTTCCAGAAGTGCTCGGCCTCCCCGATCCACTGCTCCGATGATGAGCTGGCCACCCTCACGACCTCCCTCTCCTGCCCCTTGGCGAGCTTCCCCATCCGGTACCTCGGACTGTCGCTGTCCATCCGCAAGACTATGGTCTCTGCCCTCCCCCTGCTTGTTGACAATCTTAAGAAGTTGGTGACTTAGAAAGCCTTCCTGCTCTCCCGTGGCGAAAGGCTTGCCCTGGTCCGGCATGTCCTATCAGCCATGCCAGTGCACATCCTCCTCGCGATAATGATCTCCCCTCCCATCCTCAAGCGGATCACCAAGCTCATCCGTGATTTTCTCTGGTTTGGGAGTAAAGATACCAACGGCGGTGCTGCCCTATTTCTTGATCCCGCGTCTGCCGGCCCCTAGAGCTTTGGCATTCGAGACATCCAGTGCACCGGCATGGCACTGCGGGCTCGCTAGCTCTGGCTCCAAGCTACCGACCCCGACCGGCCATCGAAGCACCTACACCTTCCTAGTGACCGCGAGACGTCCGAGATCTTTCGTGCTTCCACTCTCTGGAGCCTTGGAGACGGCAACTGCCGTCGTTTCTGGACCGATCATTGGCTGCATGGCCAATCCATCACTGAATTCGCCCCTACGCTGCTCTCCCTCATCCCGCGGAGACGGCGGAAAAGCAGGCTGGTCTGTGATGCCTTGACTAACAACACCTGGATATGTGATATCCATGGCACGCGCACCCCAACCGCCATTGTGGAATACTTCGAGCTATGGCAGAAGCTCCAAGCCATCTCCCTTTCAGCTGAGCCCAATAAACTGTCCTGGAGATGGACATCTAACGGTATCTACACAGCTAGTTCTTGCTACCGAGCCCTCTTCTATGGCTCCACCACTGCGCCTTTCTGGCTCCTAATCTGGAAGACTTGGGCACCTTCCAATGCCAAGATCTTCCTCTGGCTCGCTGCTCTCAACCGCTGCTGGACGGCTGAACGGCGCGTGCGCCATGGCCTATCGACCGACCCCGTTTGCAAGCCGTGCGGCCAGGCGGACGAGACCATCGACTACCTGCTGGTTGGCTGCATCCTCATGCGTATCTTCTGGCACGAGATCCTGGCCTGGTGTAGACTCCCTACCGCTCCACCGGATGGTACTGTTGGCTTCTTCGATTGGTGGGACAGCGTAGCGGCTACTGTCCCAACCACCATGCGCAAAGGTGCGAACTCTCTGATCACCCTAGCGGCCTAGACCATCTGGAAGCACCGGAATGCTGCTATCTTCGACGGCAAGACGCCGTCCCATGCCCTCATCACGGAGACCGTCAAGTCTGAGGCCGCACACTAGGCAAAAGCCGGCGCCAAGGGACTGGATAGAATCCTTCATGTAACTTGAGCTTTTAGCCTGAGGCTAAGCATCCTCCCCCCTGCTCGATTGCTCTCTTGTCGTAGCCATCCAGTTGTGTACGGCCAGCAGCACACTTGTAACTTAACTCTCTTTTCTACCTATCAATGGAATGATACACAATCTTTGCGTATTTGCGAAAAAAAGTTGAGAGGCCAAAGTTCTTTGATACGGAGGGGCCATTGGGACAACCTCACAGCCGTCGTACACTCACTTCTGCTAGAATTCCCCAAACAATTGATCACTCTTTTTTTATCTCCACTAAACTTCTATGGAAGAAACTCCCTGCCCATCCGACAATAAGAAGAGAATAAACAACCTGTCGTCCATCAACGGTTCGATTTCAGTAGTAATGTGGCCATAGGCCGAGCAGATTAAACCATCACCTGACACGATAGAGAGAGCCTCCATGGAATCAGATTGGACAATGGCTGAAAGATTAGTATACTAGATGGCAAGGGCCATTCCATGCGTTAGCACATGTATTTCTGCCTCCAGTGCATCATTGCAATTGAACACGGTTCGGTACGCCACAAAATCACCATTTTGTCATGACGCCGAAGGATCATACCTGCTGCCGCCTTACAACCCTCTAGAGAAAAAGAACCATCCACAAATAATACGTCTTGATCCCTCGGGGGTGGCGGCCAATGCCTAACAGGAGATGAAACCCTCTCTTTCGGTCGTGCCTAGTCTTCCACCACTGGCATCTTTCCTTTAACAATCTCGTCAATTGTGTACGTCCTAGCATCACCGATGGACTTTATGTAGCTACTACCACCGTCCAAGTGCAAAAGTCACCTAATGAAAATCAAGTATTCCAGCGTGACATCAATAGGGGCCACTTCCTTATCGTGAACTAGGCCATTGTGTAGGCTGCCATATATGCCATATTAGCATGATAACATGGCCACGAACCTCCTCCGAATAGCAATGCAAAATGTTAAGAAGCATGTCCTTCCCTGTCTCGATTAACCGGTCATCAACAGGCAGTGGTTATCTAGTTATCATTTTCTATAATATGCTCCTGGCATGTTTACAAGAGATCAACACATGGAAACTTCCATCGGCTTCAACACCACACAAGGTACAACTCTTACGTGTGGCCAAATGTCGAGAAGTTTGCAAGTCATGGTAGCCAGGGTACTCGATGCTGCACTCCATGCAGTGATTTTTATCTTTTGAGGAACCTTCGACCGCGAGACCAAGTTCCAAATCGAGCGATCCCCTCGTGAGCTCGAGCTTGATGCCCCAACTACAAAGAGATGATCATTAGGGGTTGTCGCCAGTCGATACACACTCTTGACAAAAAAGTGCCTACTCCTCTCCAGGAACCACGCGACGAAATCCTCCCACTGTCTAGTTGAAGTGTGTATCTTTACAATCTCCCGCACATCCATGGGCCAAAAGTGGTCATTGAGACGATGAACATCCCAAGCAACGTTTTCATCCAAAAAGTCTATGACCTAATTAAACTGGCAGTTATGCCCAAGGGTCTTTCCACGTTCTGATAGAGGAACCATCCCCACTCACCAAATGATACCTTTCTCAACAAGTCCAAGCCCATACTGAATACATTTCCATATTGTCAACGAGTTACCAGAAAACACAGTGTCTAAAAGATTACCATTGGGTAAATACTTTGCCTTCAAAAAACATGCACATAAACTGTGTGGTGCCTCAAGTAGTCTCCAAGCTTGTTTAGCAAGAAGCGTTTGGTTAAAGGTACGCATGTCTCAGAACACCATACCCCCTTTGGACTTTGGTAGTCACATTTTATCCCAACTCAACCAGGCCATTTTCCTTTTGTCATTCTCCACTCCCCACCAGTATTGACGTATTAACCGTGTTAGATCATCACATACTGAGGTCGGTAACCTGAAGACACTCATCACATATGTGGGGATGGCCTGATCTATTGCTTTAATCATGAGTTCCATACTTCCACTAGACATGTAACATTCACACCAATCCACAAGTCTCTTGATTAATAGTTCCTGAAGTGTTTCAAATCTCCCTTTGTGCATTCTCCTCTCAAGGATAGGGAGCCCAAGATACTTTGGATAGAAAACTCCTTGTGTTACTTCAAGAAATAGATTTCACTTCTGCAGTTACTCCATCAAACATAAATCATGAGCAAATTTGAACACATCACATGATCTACATCACCACCACACAACTCATTTGATAAACTAAATCATGTAGTGCAGCTCATGTAGCTATTGTATTGAACATCAAATATACATCTAGGAGGAGAAATTACAACATTGGCTACTGGCATAAACCCGAGTTTGGGGGTGGGGGTGGGGGTGGACTACTCACAACTCATCTTGGAGCAAGATGGTTGAGGTTGATGAAGAAGAAGATGAATTCCTCCTCCGGCAAAGGTTCGGATCATGCAAAAATTGTTGATACGTTTGAGTCATATCATGAGATGAATGGGAACATTCACAACCTTTTGGTTTTATTTTCCACTACCATAAAAGCTTTTCAGCATATTTCTCGGATGAGAAAAAGAAGGCAACACACACAAAATGAAGGAGGCAAAACCAAGACACTAATGGAGAAATAAAATCGAACATTAATGAGGAGGCGAAGGAAACAGTCACAACCATTCAGTTTTGCTTTTCACTAGCACAAAACATTTTAACTTGTTTCCTGACATGCATGAATGGGTCACATGGGGCAATGGGATTTTCCGAGGAGTTAGAGCATCTACAACCGGACTTGACAAATCCGACCCCTCAAACGCCTGTGGACAGTGACTGGTCACGCCTCAAATATTTAATTCTACAACCGGATACCTCAAATTAGAAACCTCAAATCCATATTATTACATGTAACATAAATCAATCTTTAAACAGAGCTCGTTCGGCGGCTGGCTGCGCTCTTAGAGTGTTGGTCCAATCGCTGACAAGGCAGAGTAGGGCATGGCACACGAGCCGGGTCACAGAACTCAAGGCACCGCTGTCTCCCATGCCCTACTCTTCCTCGACGGAGCCCGGAATCCGGACGGTTCCGGTGAAGGTCGGATCGATGATGAATCCGTGATGGGACGAGCCAACGACATCCACCACAAAGCGGTTGCGGCGCCCAGAGTGGTGCACCATACGGGGCGCCGGAGAATGCTACTCCGCCTTGCCAACGTCCATCGTCATGAGGGTTGCCGCTGCCTCGCACGGCGGGCACGCCATGCCATGTTTTAGTGGGACGGCGTCCATGGTGCGTCCATGGCCTCGTCATGCCAACGAAGGGGTTGCGTCTCCACCATCACGTTCGGACGTGAGACGGATGGCACCGCCTCCGATGAGGCAACGATGGCACATCTAGTGCCCGATCTATGCACCATTTAGGCGGACACAATGGATTCCTGGCAGAAGGAGTCCGAGTGCTGTCGTCCGGCGGCCTCCTGCCGGGAGCGGTGGAGCGTAAGCCGGACAACCATCTCCTCCTCGGGGCCGTGTGGGATGAACTCAAGATCCGTTGCCCTCCATGCCGGATATCGCCGGACGGGAGCTTGGGTGGTAGAGGGGAAGTGAGTGAAGTGGCTAGAGTTTGGTCCGGAGAGCGGATGAGGAGGAATACATGTGGGGTCGGGTGGGCCAGCATGGGCCGAGACCGATGTGGTGGACGCGCACGGGCGCCCTAGATTAGGCCTGGATATGAGGGGTGCCGGTCAGCCCGGGCGTTTGAGGCGCCCATCTAAGTCGCTTTTTGGTGACCGGTTAGAGCAACTCCAACCGAGCGACCCATTTCGTCCACCCACGCCCGTTTGGGTCGCCGTGGACAAAAACACTGGCCCAACGCGCCGACGCGATCCAAAAAACTGTTTTCTTCGCGTCTGCACGGACCCATTCCCGACCCAAAATTGCACCTGAAATGCGTCGACGCGGATGCGCCGCGTCCCCTCAGTGTCCGCCGCGGCCCCGCATGTCGGCCGCCCAACTACCCCAGTGGTCATAATTAATGTGGCCGTCAACAGAGGGCCCGCCTGACAGTGTGTGGAAGGGCCGCATGCCCGCTGATACGTCTCCAACGTATCTACTTTTCCTAACACTTTTCCTCTTGTTTTGGACTCTAATTTGCATGATTTGAATGAAACTAACCCCGGACTGACGATGTTTTGGCAGAAATACCATGGTGTTTTTTTGTGCCAAAATAGAAGTTCTCGGAATGGAACGAAACTTTGCGAGGAATTTTTACCCAATAAAAGAGAATTTCTGGAGCCAAGAGCAACCTGAGGGGGGCACCTGGGTGGGCACAACCCACCAGGGCACGCCTGCCCCCCTCCCCCCCGCCAGGCGCGCCCAGGTGGGTATTCCCCACTGAGTGGCCCCGCAGACCCTGAAACCGACGCTATAAAGTCCTATTTTTTCAGAGAAAAAATCAGGGAGAAAGAATTATCGCGTTCCACGAGACGAAGCCACCATCACCTCCTGTTCTTCATCGGGAGGCCAGATCTGGAGTCCATTTGGGGCTTCAAAGAGGGGGATCTTCGTTCTTTGTCATCACCAACCCTTCTCCATCGCCAATTCCATGATGCTCCCCACCGGGAGTGAGTAATTCCTTCGTAGGCTCGCTGGTCAGTGAGGAGTTGGATGAGATTCATCATGTAATCGAGTTAGTTTTGTTAGGGCTTGATCCCTAGTATCCATTATGTTCTGAGATTGATGTTGCTATGACATTTCCATGCTTAATGCTTGTCACTTTAGGCCCGGGTGCCATGATTTCAGATCTGAACCGTTTATATGTTATCACCATTATATCCATGTTCTAGATCCGATCTTGCAAGTTATAGTCACCTACTACGTGTTATGATCCGCAACCCGAGTGACAATAGTCGGGACCACTCCCGGTGATGACCGTAGTTTGAGGAGTTCATGTATTCATCGTGTGTTAATGCTTTGTTCCAGTTCTCTATTAAAACGAGGCCTTAATATCCCTTAGTATCAAATTGGACCCCGCTGCCACGGGAGGGTAGGACAAAAGATGCCATACAAGTTCTTTCCATAAGCATGTATGACTATTTTCGGAATACATGCCTACATTATATTTATGAACTGGAGCTCTGTATCGCCCTAGGTTATAACTGTCACATGATGAATATCATCCAACAAATTACCGATCCAATGCCTACGAATTTATCTCATATTGTTCTTGCTAAGTTACTACTGCTTTCGTTACTGTTACACTTGCTACAAAATTACTGCTATCACTGTTATCGTTACTATTGCTGTTGTTACTATTATCTAAACTATCAGACTGCTTTGCTACTGATCACTTTGCTACAGATAATTAATCTCCAGGTGTGGTTGAATTGACAACTCAACTGCTAATACTTACAAATATTCTTTGGCTCCCCTTGTGTTGAATCTATAAATTTGGGTTGAATACTCTACCCTCGAAGACTGTTGCGATCCCTTATGCTTGTGGGTTATCAAGACCTTTTTCTGGCGCCGTTGCCGGGGAGCATAACTATGTTTGTTAAGTCACTTGGGATTATTATCAATATTCACTATGAAGAATCTGAAGGATGGTAAGAATACTATTTTTTCCTCTAAGACAAGGGAAGGTAAGGAACTGCCGTCTAGCTCTGCTTTAGATTCACCTTCTGTTATAAGTAATCTTGCAACACCACCACATGCTATCAATCCTGATATGTCGCAAGTTATTGATGTTGCTACTTCTACTGTGAATGATGCTTAGGATGATGCTAGTACCTTGCTTGATGATAATGTGCCACTAGGTGAATTTCTTGATGAACAAATTGCTAGAGTAAGACAGCATGATATTGTTGAATCTGATGATGAGCATGAAACTAAAAATCTTGAAACACATGCTAGAACTAGCCTTCCTAGATATGGATTGCCTAAGGTACCGGAAGGTTATGTTATGAATGAGTAGACAACTAGAGATTGATACGTCCATTTTGCATCAAGTTTTCTTACTGTTATTTATGATGTTTTTATCCATAATAATGCTTTTTGGAGTAATTCTAATACCTTTTGTCTCATAATTTGCAAGGTACACACCAAGAGGGAGAATTTCGGCAGCTGGAAATCTGGACCTGGAAAAGCTACGTCAGGCTACCGATTCTACACAATTCCAAACAAGATGAAACTTCACAGAGATTTTTTATGGAATACTTAAGAATTATTGGAGCAAATAACTACCAGAGGGGGCCCACCAGGTGGGCACAACCCACCTGGGCGCGCCCTGGTGGGTTGTGCTCACCCAGGCCCACCTCTGGTGCCCATCTTCTTGTATATAGGTCATTTTGACCTAGATATATAGGTCATTTTGACCTAGAAAATAAATAAGAAGAGGACTTTCGGGACGGAGCGCCGCCGTCTCGAGGTGGAACTTGGGTAGGAGCACTTTTGCCATCCGGCGGAGCGATGCCGTCGGGGGAACTCCCCCCCCCCCCTGAGGGGGAAACCATCGTCCTCATCATCACCAACAACTCTCCCATCTTGGGGAGGGAAATCTCCATAAACATCTTCAACAACGCCATCTCATCTCAAACCCTAGTTCATCTCTTGTGTTCAATCTTGTTACCGGAACTATAGATTGGTGCTTGTGGGCGACTAGTAGTGTTGATTACATCTTTTAGTTGATTACTATATGGTTTATTTGGAGGAAGATTATATGTTCAGATCCATTATGCTATTTAATACTCCTCTGATCATGAGCATGTTTATCATTTGTGAGTAGTTACTTTTGTTCTTGAGGTCACGGGAGAAATCATGTTGCAAGTAATTATGTGAACTTGATATGTGTTTGACATTTTGATAGTATGTATGTTGTGATTCCCTTAGTGGTGTCATGTGAACGTCGACTACATGACAGCTTCACCATATTTGGGCCTAAGGGAATGCATTGCGGAGTAGCAATTAGATGATGGGTTGCGAGAGTGACAGAAGCTTAAACCCCAAAAGTTTAATGCTATGGTTAGAATTTATTCTTCATACTTTTATCGTAGTTGTGTATGCTTGCGAGAGGGTTAATCATAAGTAGGAGGTTTGTTCAAGTAAGAACAGCACCTAAGCACCGGTCCACCCACATATCAAATTATCAAAGTAGCGAACACAAATTAAACCAACATGATGAAAGTGACCAGATGAAATTCTCGTGTACGTCAAGAACACTTTGCTTATCATAAGAGACCGTTTTGGCCTGTCCTTTGCCTCAAAAGGATTGGGCTACCTTGCTGCATTTTTGTTACTACTACCGTTACTTGCTTGTTACAAATTATCTTGCTATGAAACTACTCCACTACTTACAATTTCAGCACTTGCAGACATTACCTTGCTGAAAACCACTTGTCATTTCCTTCTGCTCCTCGTTGGGTTCGACACTCTTACTTATCGAAGAGAGCTACAATTGATCCCATATACTTGTGGTTCATCAAGGCTATTTTCTGGCGCCGTGGCCGGGGAGTGAAGAGCCTTTGGTAAGTGGAATTTGGTAAGGAAACATTTATATAGTGTGCTGAAATTTATTGTCACATGTTACTATGGAAAACAATCCTTTGAGGAGTTTGTTCGGGGTATCTTCACCTCGTCAGGAACCACAATTAGCTACCCCTCAACCTACTGCACCTACTGAAAATATTGAATATGAAATTCCTTCGGGTATGATAGAACAACTGCTAGCTAACCCTTATGCAGGAGATGGAACCAAACATCCTGATATGCACTTGATATACGTAGAAAAAATTTGTGGATTGTTTAAGCTTGCAAGTTTACCCAGGGATGAAGTTATGAAGAAGGTTTTCCCTTTATCTTTGAAGGGAAAAGCATTGGCATGATATAGGCTATGCGATGATATTGGATCTTGGAATTGGAATCGTTTGAAATTGGAATTCCACCAAAAATTGTCCTATGCATCTAGTTCATCGTGATCGGAATTATATATATAATTTTTCGCCTCGTGAAGGAGAAAGTATCGCTCTAAGTCAATGTTATATTCATGCTCCAATCATGAGCTCTCAAGAGAAATTATTATCCAGAATATTTATGCTCGGTTTTCTCGTAATAATCAAACTGTGCTTGATACTTCTTGTGCTAGCTCTATTATGAAGAAGACTATTGAATTCCGGTGGGATCTTTTGGAAAGAATTAAACGCAACTCTGAAGATTGGGAACTCGACGAAGGTAAAGAGTCAGGCATCAAACTTAAGTATGATTGTGTTAAATCTTTTATGGATACCGATGCTTTTGAAAAGTTTAGCACTAAATATGGACTTGACTCTGAGATAGTAGCCTCCTTTTGTGAATCATTTGCTACTCATGTTTAACTCCCTAAAGAGAAGTGGTTTAAATATCACCCACCTATTAAATACGAAATTAAAGAACCAATACCAGTTAAAGAATAAACTATACTTTATAATGTTGATCCAATTGTTCCTTCTGCTTATATTGAGAAACCACCTTTCCCTGTTAGGATAAAGGAACATGCTAAAGTTTCAACTGTGGTTATCAAAACCTATATTAGAACACCTAAACATGATGAACAAATCAAAGTAGAACCTAGCATTGCTATAGTCAAAGATCTCCTAGAAGAATATATGGATGGGCATGTTATTTACTTCTGTGAAGAAGCTGTTAGAATTGCCAAACTAGATTAAAAGGACAAACATAGACCTGTTGTTGGCATGCCTGTCATCTCAGTTAAAATAGGAGATCACTGTTATCATGGTTTATGTGACATAGGTGCTAGTGTGAGTGCTATTCCTTACACCTTATATCAAGTAATTACGAATGACATAGCACCTGCAGAAATAGAAGACATAGATGTTACTATTAAATTTGCTAATAGAGACACTATTTCACCAATTGGGATTGTTAGAGATGTTGAAGTCTTAGTTTTAGTGATGAGTCTCAAGAGTTTATTTTTTCCAAGTTTAGTAGAAAGCTTCATGAAAAGGAATTGCCTAGTAAGGATGAATTAATTGGTTCTCCTTCTATTGCTGTTCCACCTACTGATCCTTTAGAACAATATTTACTAGAACATGAAAATGATTTACAAATGCATGAAAGAAATGAAATAGATAAAATTTTCTTTGAACAACGTCCTCTACTTAAACACAATTTGCCTATTGAAAATCTAGGAGGTCCACCTCCACCTAAAGGTGATCCTGTGTTTGAATTAAAACAATTGCCAGACAGTTTGAAATATGCTTATCTTGGTGAAAAGAAGATATATCATGTTATTATTAGTGCTAACCTTTCAGAACATGAAGAAGAAAGATTATTGAAAACTCTAAGGAAGAACCGAGCTGCTATTGGATATACTCTTGACAATTTAAAGGGCATTAGTCCCACTCTATGTCAACACAAATTAATATGGAACCTGATGCTAAACCTGTTGTTGATCACCAACGTCGGTTAAATCCGAAGATGAAAGAAGTGGTAAGAACGGAAATATTAAAACTTCTGGAAGCAGGTATGATCTATCCCATAGCTGATAGTAGATGGGTAAGTCCTGTTCATTGTGCCCCTAACAAAGGAGGTATAACTGTTGTTCCTAATGATAAGAATGAACTTATTCCTCACAGAATAGTTACAGGCTATAGAATGGTAATTGATTTTAGAGAATTAAACAAAGCAACTAGAAAAGATCATTACCCTTTGCCCTTTATTGATCAAATGCTTGAAAGATTATCTGAGCACACACACTTTTGCTTCCTTGATAGATATTCTGGCTTTTCACACATTCCTGTTTCTCAACCTGATCAAGAAAAGACCACTTTTAGTTTTCCCTTTGGAACCAATGCTTATAGACACATGCCTTTTGGTTTATGTAATGCACATGCTTCCTTTCAAAGATGTATGACTGCTATATTCTCTGATTTTTTTTGAAAAGATTGTTGAGGTTTTCATGGATGACTTTTATGTTTATGGGAAGTCTTTTTAAGGTTGTTTAAGGAATCTTGAGCGAGTTTTGCAGAGATGTGAACAAAAAAATCTTGTCTTGAATTGGGTGAAGTGCCACTTTATGGTTAATGAAGGCATTGTCTTGGGTCATAAAATTTCTGAAAGAGGTATTGAAGTGGACGAAGCCAAGGTTGATGCAATTGAGAAAATGCCGTGTCCTAAAGATATAAAAGGTATTCGTAGTTTCCTAGGTCATGTTGGTTTCTATAGGAGATTTATCAAAGTCTTTTCTAAAATTTCTAGGCCTCTCACTAGTATCTTGCAAAAGGATATTCCTTTTGTTTTTTATGATGATTGTTTAGAAGCCTTTGAAACACTTAAGACAGCCTTAATTTCTGCACCTATTGTTCAACCACCCGATTGGAACTTACCTTTTTAAATTATGTGTGATGCTAGTGATTATGCTATTGGTGCTGATCTAGGACAAAGAGTTGATAACAAACTGAACTTTATTCATTATGCTAGTAAAACTCTAGACAATGCTCAAAGAAATTATGCTACTAGTGAAAAAGAATTCTTAGCGGTGGTGTTGTTTGTGATAAATTTAGACCTTATATTGTTGATTCCAAAGTATCTGTTCACACAGACCATGCTGCTATTAAATACCATATGGAAAAGAAAGATGCTATACCTAGACTTATTCGATGCATGGGTTCTCTTGTTACAAGAATTTTA
Organism: Aegilops bicornis; assembly: GCA_021605145.1. NCBI lineage: Eukaryota > Viridiplantae > Streptophyta > Magnoliopsida > Poales > Poaceae > Aegilops > Aegilops bicornis. The sequence goes on along the minus strand of CM038673.1, from coordinate 368,693,086 downwards.
TTTACATATCATTGATAGAAAAGGAGTTGAGAACCCCGTAGTTGATAATTTATCTAGGCTTGAAAATGTGCTTGATGACCCACAACCTATTGATGATAGTTTTCCTGATGAGCAGTTAGCTGCAATAAATTTTGCTCATAGTACTCCTTGGTATGCTGATTATGCTAATTACATTGTTGCTAAATATTTACCACCTAGCTTTACATACCAACAAAATAAAAAAATTCTTCTATGATTTAATACATTACTTTTGGGATGACCCACATCTTTACAAAGAAGGATTAGATGGTATTATTAGACGTTGTGTACCTGATCATGAACAGGGACAAATCCTACGAAGATGTCACTCCGAAGCTTATGAAGGGCATCATGCTGGAGATAGAACTGCTCATAAGGTATTGCAGTCTAGATTTTATTGGCCTACTCTCTTCAAGGATGCCCGTAAGTTCATCTTATCTTGTGATGAATGTCAAAGAATAGGTAACATCGGTAAGCATCCTGAAATTCCTATGATTTATTCACTTGATGTTGAACCATTTGATGTCTGGGGATTTGATTACATGGGACCTTTTTCTTCCTCTAATGGGTATACACATATTTTTGTTGCTGTTGATTATGTTACTAAATGGGTAGAAGCTATTCCAACCAGTAGTGTTGATCACAACACCTCTATTAAAATGCTTAAGGAAGTTATTTTCCCAAGGTTTGGAGTCCCTAGATATTTAATGACTGATGGTGGTTCATCCTTTATTCATGGTGCTTTCCGTAAAATGATTGCCAAGTATGATGTTAACCATAGAATTGCATCACCTGATCATCCTCGGTCTAGTGGTCAAGTTGAACTTAGCAATAGAGAAATAAAATTAATTTTGCAAAAGACTTTTAATAGGTCCAGGAAGAATTGGTCTAAGAAATTAGATGATGCATTTTGGGCTTATAGAACAACATATAAAAATCCTATGGGTATGTCTCCATATAAAATGGTTTATGGAAAAGCTTGTCATTTTCCTCTTGAGTTAGAACATAAAGCATTTTGGGCAATCAAAGAACTGAATTATGGTTTCAAATTTGCCGGTGAAAAGAGGTTATTTGATATTAGCTCATTAGATGAATGGAGAACCCAAGCTTATGAAAATGCAAAATCATTCAAAGAAAAAGTTAAAAAATGGCATGACAAAAGAATTCAAAAGCGTGAGTTTAAAGTCGGAGAATTTGTTCTTTTGTAGAACTCTCATTTCAGATTCTTTGCATGAAAACTCCTCTCAAAATGGGAAGGGCCATATGTCATCGAGGAGGTTTATCGGTCTGGAGCCATCAAAATAAATAATCTGGAAGGTACTAACCGGAAGGTTGTCAATGGGCAACGAATAAAACATTATATCTCAGGTACGCCCATTAATATTGAAAGTAATATTATCCAAACTTTGACACCGGAAGAACACATAAAAGAGTCCTTCCGGAACACTCCAGAATCGTGAAAATAAGGAGGTACGTGATATGTTAAGTAAACGGACTCTGAAAAGAAAAATCCGCAAAAATATTTTTATTAGTTTTGGAATTTTTAAGAATTTAGGAAATAAAGAAACTTCCAGGAAGCGTCCCCTGGTGGGCACAAGACACCACGCGCCCTAGGTGGGTTGTGCCCACCTGGGGCACCTTCCGGACTCCGTTTTTCTTCCGTATGCTTGTCCTCCAAGATAAAAAGTTGTATATAATTCCCGAACCTGTTGATCACCATATCGCGGAGAAATCCTCTGTTCTCTTTTCTTGCTGTTTTCTGCGCAGTTTTGAAAATATGTCGTCCCAAGACTCCAACTGAGAGAGCTATGTCTCACATCTCATTGCTCACCCAAAGACCTATGGGGACCTATCTCCTTATGGTCGAACTACGGACGATGAGGAGGATGCTCACTTGATGAGGATCGATGATTCAAGCTTGGAGGAGGAGGATATTCCTCTACCTCAACCTGGGGATATGCACGTGGAGTTCATGAAATCAAGTATCCCTAAGAGAGTTAGTCGGTCTAAAAATCAATCTATTCCTTCTCATTTTCGACAGAAAAGCAAAGGGGATTTATGTGACAAGATCTTGAAGCTGGAGTTGGAGGTCGATGATTTAAACGAGGAAATTGCTCTCCTCAACTACAATATGAAAAAGTTGAAGGCACAATTGTCACCACCACCACCATCTTATTCACCACCAAAGGAGAATTGAGTATCAGGTATGGGCACTCCCGTTGGCTTCCACCAAGCTTGGGGGAGGTGCCCTGGTATCGTATCATCCCACTATCTTTTTACCTTTACTTATTTTAGTTTGATCTTTTGCTTTAGAAGAATAAAAGTTTAGTTCGATCCTTTCTTCTTTGAGAGTTTGCTTAGTGACCTATCCTTGTAAGTGTGTGCAAGTTATATAATAAAGTTTAGTTTGAGTTTTTGTTTTCTAATCCTATGGTAGGTGATGGCACCACATAAGGAAAAGTATAAGTAGAACATTTTATTAGAGATTGACAAGCATATCATTAGTCAATGATGCAACTCGTGAAAGAATTAATAAGGGAAGAGAAGATTCACATATAAATATACTATCCTAGAAAACTTTTGTGATTGTGAGCCCTCATCAAAATATTATATGCCAAAACTGTTGACGTTGGACAAGGAACACAACTTAATGGTTTATGTTTGTTTATATTCACATAGAAGTCATATTGTCATAGATCCTTTAACATGTGATGCTTGCTCCCGATCTTTGCTAGCCAAAAATTCCGCACTAAGTCTAGATACTACTTGTGCATCCAAAAACCCTTAAACCCAAATCTTATTTTCAAGTGTCCATCATACCTACCTAGGGATTGAGCAAGATCCCTCAAGTAAGTTGTCATTGGTGCAAAAAGGCAATAAAAATTGCTTCTAAGTGTGTGAGATCATTTAGTGCGAGAGAAAATTGAGCGTTGCACGAACTTTTGATGGTGAATAATAAAAGCAACAGACTGCATAATAAAGGTTGCTATCACAAGGGGCAATGCAACGTGACGTTCTTTTGCACTAAAGGGTTGAGCATACAAACAAATAAGCGCATGGCAACCTCTGCTTCCCTCTGCGAAGGGCCTATCTTTTACTTTTATGTATTTACTTTTATGCAAAGAGTCAAAAAAATTCTTCTATTCCTTTTTATTTTTCTCGTTTGGCAAGCATCATGTGGTGAGGAAAGATCTAGGCACAAATGTCCAGTTGAATATAGATAGCATGAGTTATTATTTTTGACATCACCCTTGAGGTCAGTACATTTGGAGGCGAAACTGTAAGCCCCTATCTTTCTATGTGTCCGGTTGAAAGGTTTTGCCCATGTGTACACGGTGAGTGTTAGCAATCATAGAAGACTATATGATGGTTGAGTATGTGGACTTGCCTAATGGCTCCGAGACGTGACCCTTCCTGAAAAGATGATGAATTGTAGTTGCAAAGTTGACTGAGAACATAGTTTGTTGGTTTCTAATAGAGTTTTTGCTTTATAAACTACAAAATAATACACTTCCGTGATGATACGTGTTTGTCACAGTAGGTCATGTTTTCTGTCATGCATGTACATCCATGACAAATTTATGACAGAATCAAGATAGGCATACTTGTGCTGTCGTAGAAGTGTTCCATGACATTACCAAAATTATCATCACGGAAGTGTCCACTTCCATGACGATAAATCACGCGTCACAGAAGTGCTTTCGTCAAGGGTGACCGACACGTGGCATCCATCGTAACAGAACACCGTTAAACTACCGTGTCCGGTTTTGGATCGGATAACCCATTAACAGCCCCGACCAATGGGGATTTTCCATGTGTAAAATCATCATTGGTTGGAGGGAACACGTGTCGGCTCGCCGCTGGGACAGATGTCATCCACTCATTGGACCCAAAGCGCCTATGATATGTCGACACGTGGCACGGCCCAACAGAGGCCCATTCCTGTGAAAAGGCCGGCCCATTTGACTTGGTCAAAAGGTGGCGGGCCGGCCCATGGCAAGCCTGTTAACGGCCTGTACGCATATAGCCCATTTATAGCCCGCTAACCCGGGGCCCGTTTACGGCCTATCCGAATTAGGCCCAGTAGCGTCATCTGGGCCGTCCAATATAATTCTAGCCCGTTTTAACTTCCGGTCCATGTATGGCCCGTGGCGTCTTTCGGCCCATATGAGGCCCTTAGTAACCCTCGGCCCATTAACGGCCCGTGGTAAAACTGGCCCGTAATGAACAGTGTATCACTTTATACCCATTAACGGCCCATTATACCGTTGGGCCGTTTCTAGCCCATGTTATCTTTCGGCCTTCTCAGGGCCCATTTATTCTTGGGCTCATTTCCAGCATTCTTTTACATTCGGCTCGTTACTGTCATTTTCTTCTAGTGGGCCAAATTCAGCCCGTGGTTACAGTCGGCCCGTTTGTGGCCCGTTAATACGTTGGGCCATTTTCATAGCGTCATCAAATACGGCCGATTAACGACGGCCCGTTATGGTCGGCCCATGAACGGACGATTTCAACTCTAGCCCATTTACGGCCATAATGTAGTCTGTTATTGGCCCATGTTTGGCCAACCGATCATACGGCCCGTAGAAGGCCCATTGATGAAACGACCCGTAGAAGGCCCATTGTGTCTACGGCCCGTATAAGGCCCATTTTTTCTACGCCCCGTAGAAGACCCATTGTTTCTACGGCCCTTAGAAGGCCCATTGTTTCTACGACACGTATGAGGCCCATGTTAACTACAGTAAATATGTAGCCCATGGTTAATGTGGCCTAGTTTTAAAAAATAGGCTATTACGGCCACTAGCAAACCATGGAAAAAGAACTGCACTAACTACAAGAAAACAAATAAATAAGACAATAAGGAAATAAATAGGCAAGCAACTTACGCTAGGCTATCACGGCTATTACACATATTACATCCACTGGGCATCAAAGTTCGCCACCAGTGCAAATATAGGGAACAAAGCAGCATATAAACGCCGCAGCAAAACAAGTCCAGAACTGAAACCACTTCAGAAGAGCTCAAGAAACAATATCCTGCGTACCCATAATGCTAGCAAGATGCTTAGCAAGCTTATTAACTTTCTCTTGTTTGGCGCTTAAATCCTCCAAAGACTTGTCATTGCACCGTAAAGTATGCATCTGAATTCTGCAGGACTTCCTCGGTCCTTGACTTCTGTCGCATAACATCTGATTGATGTCTTTCAACTTGAAGTTGACACTCAAGAAGCCGAACTGATTCTGGCAGCGAGTTCGAAGAGCTGGTGCCAGCAGTAGTAGCAAGTAACTCGAACACTACATCAAGACAGGACTTTGGGGTTGTCTCAGTGTCTTCAATATAGTTTTTATCAGCTTTCTTGGAGACCAACAGGGATGTCTCACTATCTTGAACCTTATCTGCATTACTTCCTGTACCATTGCATAACGAGGTACTCTTCTCCAATATTTTATCCGCATTCTAAAAGAGAAACAAACAAACACATCACAGGCTCACAATGTAGTATATGAAACTCGTTTTGGTAAACCAGTTCAGTAGTAAGGTGGACAGGATAACAGCATGAAACAAACATATATCTATGTAGTATGGTCCCTGTATGGTCTATATCATTCTAGTTTATGTTGCCAAATCAAGATAGATACAGTTCGAATCATATCTATTTAAGACAAAGCAGCTTAGACAGAATATAAGTGTGGGAAACTACACAACAATAACAACACTTGTAAGGTGCATGGCATGAGAATATAACTGTTTATTCAATAGAAACTAAAATCAACATAGAGCAAGTTACAACAGCAAACATGTTAAAGAAACAGGTTTAAAACATACCTGTTGCGCCATTGGAGTTTCAATTGCATCCTTCAAATCTGAAATTAGTTGGTATGAGTAAATACAGTGATGCAAGAGTAAAGTAGTATAGACCATAGCTACGGAACCTGACCTGAGAACAATTCTTGTTCTGCTTTAAGCGTTGACTTGGGGTTCGGAGTGGTGGTCCTCATGCTTTGGGCACTGCAGTTTCCTTACTAACTGCTCGTGTTTGGGTGCTATGTGGTGGAGACGGTGCTGTGTCAACGGGAACTGGGTTACTATCTGCTGGGGTTGGGGTTAGAAGGGGTGTAGCTGGTTCTCTGTCCAACTGGGTAGGGGTACACCCACGTGAGTCTGGGTTATGTGTGGTGAGGCTGGTTCTTGGGCAAGTACAACCGTGGTTCTATCTCCATCGACAGGTAGCACGATCTTTTCTGAAGACCGTGTTTTACTCCCACAGATACTGCCATCACCCCCTCCAATTGAAAAGGCTGATAAACAAGAAAAGTAATTGAATGTACAGACATTGTAAGATAGAAAGGTGCAATGGATAGTAGGGAAGAAAACAGGGCATGAAATAATTCCCATTTATGTTGTCTAACCAAACAGAATAGCAGGACATAATTTCACATATATGATGGCTAATTAAATAGGATAGCATGACACAATTTGTAACATCCCAAAATTCTAAATTTTGGAATGTTATATTAGATAAATAACTATGCTTGTTGTCTGATGGTTTGTTTGAGTGATTGAGTGAAATTGAGTGGAATTTGAAATTTTTGAAAGTTGGATGAGAGGGAATAAAATGACTTTCCCAAAACTATCCCCTTGCCCTTTTGGATCTCAATGAATTCAATTCCATTCCAACATCAAAGCCCTAGAGTGAAGATGAAATGACTTCTTCCATTTGAAATGAAAAGGGTTTTGAAAAGATTTGAATTTCATTTGAGAATATTTCAAATTCAAAACTTTATGCAACTCAATGATTTTCATGAGGGAAGATAAAATGACTTCTTCAATTATATGAAATATGAGTTGGAAGTTAAAAAGAATCAAATTGAAAGTCATTTGAAAGTGCCTTGAAACCCCTTTCAAATTTGAGTTTTATTTGAATTTTGGAAAAATGATTTTATAAACTTTGGGTTTTGCCTCGAAAAATGTTCAAATGATAGGAATATTCCCTGATCATTTTGATATATATATGTCCTATATAAAATATTTATATTTTAAATATTATCTCTATTTTATTTTTCTCAAAAAATGGAAAAAGAAAATGCCCGGCACCAGCCAGCCGACCGGCCCAGCCAAAGACTGGCAACCTGATCAAGACCGCCACAGGCGCCAGCCAGCGGCCAATGAGCCGCCCAATGAGCTGCATCCCCTCAAGGCCGAACTGCTCGGGTCGGTCGACCGACCGAGCCCCCGCCTCTCTCCCACTGCTAGGCGGCCCCCCACCTCCCTCAACCTCGCCCACGCCACACATTGCCGCTCACGGAGATCCCGAGATCTCCGGGATCTCACCCGATCTCCCCCGATTGCCCCCTCGCCCAAGATGAGGCCCCGCCCTATATATACCCCCCCGCACCCCATTCCCCCCCTCGCCCCCTCACCGGACCCCCTCTCTCTCGCCGCACGCACTCACCGGAGTTGCCGAACGCCACGCCATTTACCTCGTCGTCGACGCCTCTAGCACACCCCGAGCTCCACCAACTCCACCAGACGCTCCCCTCGACGCCTTGCCCGCACCCGGAGCCCTCCGCCGACTTCCCCGACCACCGAAGACGCCTCGGCCTTTTCGCCCGAGCCGCCGCCGCCCGATCTCCGGTAAGCCACCGGACTTCACCTGCCGTCCGATCTACTCCCTACAGGCGTGAATTAGAAACCCCTCAAGGTATGTTCTTTAAATAAAACCGGTTTTATTCCGGTTCGTTCGGTTTAGTTTAAGTTAGGGTTTTTATTTAGATCGGCCCGATTCGTTTAACCCTAGGGCCCGTTTAGCTATATTACGCATGTATGCGTTAGTTAGGCCCATTTAGCCCGCTTTTCTTTATTTTCGTTTTTCTGTTTTAATGTAATAGTTTCTGATTTGAAAAATTCATATCTTTTAATTTAATTAATATTTTTAAGTGATTCTTTTTTTTTTGGTTTGCAAATTTCTTATAGCTTCTGTAGAAAATATAATTAGCCATGTTAAAATTATTTAAAATTGCTTTATTTTAGATTTAGACAGAATAGTAAATCTGCTATAGAATGAGTTAGGAATATTATTTTTGGGTGATTCTTTTGTCACAACTTTGTTTTGACATTGCCAAACCGTAGGAATTTATTTGGGCATTTTAGGATTAATAAAAAATAGTTTTAATCAGAATCATGTTATTCTTAATTAATTAACTAGCTACTATTTTCCTATTGTTTTAGTTAGCAAATAAATTTATTTTTCATATGTGATAGATTATTCTAGGTTAGTTTCTGTCACTTTAGAGCATGAACTTTTATTTATAATAAATAAAACTTTTATTTTATTTTTCCTACTAGAATTTGCTTTAGGCCTAATAGGAGTTTTATAATAGATTTTAAAGTGATTCTTTTTGCTCCTAGTTGCTTGATGAATCCTTTTCTGTTAGTTAGCATAAAACCATGATTAGGTTTTGTTGAGAAAATTTTTGTAATGTAAAACTATTTTTAGTTGTTGCTTGAAGTAGGAAAGCATTGAGTTGAATTTCTTTGAGTTTTTCCTTTGGGTTTTGATTTGTTTGTTTTGTGTGATTGTGTTATCATGTTGTTATGTTAAGTGATCATATGCTATATGCTTATTATGATTGATGTTTGCCTCGGTAGAATTCCCGGAGTGCGAAGCGTGCTACCACGAGTCCCTAGTTTTCGAAGATCGTCAGCAAGGCAAGTTCACTTTGACCATGCTTTCATACCTATGTTTTATTGCATTTAGTGGCATTTTTGCAACCACCCCTCAAGAGTGTTATTGAATCCTTGTAGTTGAGTAGTATGCATGAGGTAGGAACCCATCACCCTGTTACCAAGCCCGGACGTTATTTATTTTAATGCTACGCTATAGTAGACGGGGTTTGGTATGAGTGCTCAGAGTGGTGTGAGAAAGGAGGACTCTACGTCAATGACGACAACTCCATGATGGCATCTGCAAGGACTGCATTTTCAAGGCCTCAAGACTTCAAGACTCAAGACAAGATTTCAATACACACTACTGGGTGAAGGACGGTTGACGGGCACCCTGGAGAAACCAGTGGTTGGCCGGGATGCATGGAGAAGCGCCATGACATCTTGCGGAAAGCTTCACCCAGACTCAAAGAGACGGAAGAATACTTCATGCCCGGAAGCTTACCCGTGCAACCGCAAGTCAATATGGGCTCGCTTGGTTGACCTTAGTTGTGACTGGCCGGGACGGTGCTAGCAGATGTAGAACTACGGTAGGATTGGATGAGCACCTGGACAAAGGGTCAAAGGAACTCTTCGGAAGACCATGTTTGATCGTCTTGTTCTCAAACACCACGAAGTGCGAGAACGTAAAGAGGGATCGAATCTTGCGGGTAAAGTGTACAAACCTCTGCAGAGGGTTAAAACCTAATCGATTAGCCGTGTCCCGATTACGGACAATTTGAGCCTCTGGACTTGGATCTATCTCGAACTCTCAACACCGGACTGATAACTTAATTGTGGGCAACTTATGATGAATTTGGGCTATGAGACATCGGTTGGCGGAACCATGTCATGATAGAAAACTCCATAGTACAGACTTCATTTATTCTTTGATGTAGGGAAAATAAAACCAGCTTTTACGCAAACAAAACTCAGACCCAGAGCCACAAAGCCATACTGCATATAGTATAGTTTATCATCTGTTTTCTCTTATTGTGATCTTGCCGGTACATTCAATGTACTGACCTACACGGCTACAACGTATCATGTTGCAGATATTTCCTCGACGAGTAAGAGTTACGATACAGGGTTACGGTCTACACTCAACCTGCCGATGGCGTTGATGGGACTCCACACCCGTTTGATTGTTTCCGCTGAGTATTATGAGGTATATATCAGTTTTACGTTATTTATACATGTGATTGCACTGATATATACATTGATGTACTGTGTGTGCCAGCATACTGATCCAGGGATGGCACGGATACACAGAGGCTTGACCATCTGAGGTCGGGTCGCTACACAATTTCACATGTATGATCTCTAACTAAACAGGATAGAATGACATACTTCAAAATATGATGACTATGTAAACAGGATGACATGATATAACTATATGATGTGTCTATTAAAGTGGTTGGCATGCCATAAATCACAAACATGTCGTCGATGGAAACATGATGGCATGATATAATTCACGGATAGAATGACATAATTCAAAATATGATGACTATGTGAACAGGCTGAGCTGATATAACTATATTATGTATTTAGAAAATGGGTTGGCATGCCATAATTCAGATACATGCTATCTATGTAAACGTCATGGCATGATATAATTCAAATATATGATTTATATACAAAGGAAGTGAGCAGAGGGCAATCGCATATATGATGTGTCAACTAAGGAGATGGCATTCAATATCATGTATATGATGTAAAAACTAAGCATTGCAATACAACATATGCATGATATGAGTAATATAACCCTGCCAAGTTTGAGCATACACCTCGGGGATAATAGGACTGGTCATCTGCCTTTGAATCCTCCTCTGAAGAGCTATCTCAGAACCAGCAAGATATCTCGCTTCACCTGTAGCATTGTTTGCTCTGAAGACCTTGTTTTCACTCCAGATTTCTCCATCACCAATTCAAATGGCTGATGCAGAGGAAGAGCAGTTGAATATACAAACATTGTCGAGAAAAGCAATGAGAAATACAAAAAAAGGACAACATGATATAATTCACATATATGATGCTTGGCTAAACAGCATGGCATTCTATAATTCACATACATAATGCCATGCAACAAGATATAATTGCATAATTCACATATATAATGTCTTGCAACAAGATGGCATTGCATAATTCACATATATGGTAATTAGACACTAAACATGTGGCATTCACACGAAGCATGTCTAAACTAAGAAAATGACATAGCAATGAAAGATACCATACGCACGATATGAGCATCATAACCCTGCCAAGTTAGAGCATGCTCCTCGGGGGGGGGGGGGGGGAATAGGAATGGGCATCTGTCTTCGGATCCTCCTCTGAGGAGCTATCTCTAACCAGCAAGACATGCGCTTCGTCAGATAGCATTGTCTGCTCTGAAGACCTTGTTTCCACTCCATATTTTTCCATGACCGTGCCGAATGGCTGATGCAAAGGAAGAGTAATTGAATGTACTAAAATTGTTGACAAATTTAACACGTAATAAAAAATGATGTCATGATATAATTCACATATAAGATGACCGCTAACTGTGGTGGCATTGCAAAATTCACATATATGATGCCTGGCTAAACAAGATGGCATTGCATGATTCACATATACGATAAAGAAACTAAACAGATGGCATTGACACAAAGCATGTCTAAACTAAGCGGATGACATCTTTGATGTATACGATAAGCAATGCAAGGCACCATATGCATGATATTACCAACATCAAGATGCCAAGTTTGAGCGAAGACCTCATGGGGTAAATAGGAGTGGTCTTCGCTCGAATCCCCTCGAATAGTTATCTTCCTCTTGATTACGATCCGAAATGGGTGGAGGGGCTGCCTTTGCGCCCACCATGGAGCCGGCGTCTGCATGAAATTTTATTGCCACGCAAGGCTCGTCTCTTTTGGTCTGCATGTTCAGTTCCATTGTGTACAATAACCCATATGCATAGGAATAAAACATAGTGAGATTATGTAAGGAGTGCATGCACAAATCCAGAGTGATGGTAGCAAACTGTGGATAGACCCAAAACAAATGATAGCAGGCAGATAATAGCTTGAGTTAAAAAATACAGATAATGGCTCCTTTATTGTTTGTTTGCACCCAACATGAAACTCATAGTAGACACCCGAGATTAACCAGATAGTAGACAGATAGTATTGATTGCTTCCCCAATATGTACCCCACAACCATTTAAAAACTCAAGTTTCAGCATAAGTTTGGACCTGAGTCGGAGTCTAATAGGTGAACACGACGATAAATTAGCATGTCATCATATTAAGCGATGCATAACGTGGCGGAACCACGGAAGAGTGCGACCTCTCTTGCGAACCCGTAGTCCTCAAGGTCATCTGCTTAGTTGATGCTGGTAATGCATTGTCGTGGCTGCGGCGGCGAAGAAGATCTCGAGGCGGCGAAGACAGTCTGAGAGCGGATCCTCGCCGTGGTGAACCCTTCCGTCGTTGGAGCAATTGAGCTGGGTGGAACACAAAGACCGCAGAGCAGGACAAACCACACAAGGTTTCTTTGACACATATCTCAGAATGTAAGTAATTGTGTAAGGGCTTGTTTGAATTTGAGGATTCTAACAATGCAGGGATAGGAAATAGACAGGAATAGGATAGGAATGCACGTGCAAAACAGAGAAGTTAAAAACACAGGATTTCTGCCAATCTAGGTGTTTAGTTCACAAGAATTGGAAGATCACATGATGCAAATAAGCATGTTGAGATTAAGTCAAACCACAAGAAGTGTACAACCTCTTTGGCGAAGCCATGTCGATCTCAGCGTGATTGGGTTGGCCAGTGAGGATGCTCCGGCTGACTTGGCTGTCGGAGGAGGGGAAGAAGATCTTAGGCGTCTGGAGATGGAGCCCGAGGTACTGCTCCGCTGTGATGGAGGATTTCATCGTTGGAGCAGCTCCTATGAGTTGTAGGACGCCGAGGCTGAAGCAGGACAAGAGAGACAACGTTAACCTGATTGGAATTCTAATAGGATCTCCAATAGATGACGTAAAATACATAACCACAAAGTGCTAGATGTATACATGAGCCGCTCATCTCTGAACTTAACTGTCGAAACTGAATTTAACTGTCGAAACTGAACTTAACTGTCGAAACTGAATTTTGCTATCAACTGAATTTTACTGTCGAAACCGAACGCACTAGACGTGAGGCCACAAGTCAGTCGACTGACTTTTTCATCTCTGGTCTGTCGATTTTGCAGTCGTTGGATACGAAATCAAGGGCCTGCAGTTCATCTTCAACATCCACCCCCCTGAGCCGCTAGCCACCAGCGACCAAACAGCCGAATCCCCGCCGCCCGCGGCCGGCGGTGCGCCGCCCCAAAAACACTCCCCACCACCGGTCCGCCGCTACTGCCATCCCTCAGAGCCCCCTGCGTCGAGCTTTTTCTCCGGCGATCCCCACGCCACCGCCCCACCACCGGCGACCACCGCCCCACCCCGAACCCTAAGATAGATAGTGGGTACCTCTCCGTGAGCCCTCCTCCCGTTATGGCTGGTTCTTCCTTAACTCCGTGAGCCCCCAACCCCTGAAAATCGACTGACCCAAAAGTCGATTCAGTCGACTGAAGTGTAGCTAAATTGGAGCTGCATCGCAAGCAAGAGCGAGAGCAGCAGCACGAGCAAGAGCAAGAGCAAGAGCAGACCAGGCAGGGGACCGAGAGCAAGAGCACGGCAGCAGCGCGAGCGAGAGCTAAAGCTGCAGCAGCTCCTACTGATGTGGACGTCGCTACGAGGGAGCGACGCCGTGGAGGAAGTGGCCGGCGACGCCGGCGTGGATGGATCCGAGCCGTGTCGGCTCGGGACCGAGCGTTGGCAGCACCGTGAGATCGAATCAAGAAGAAAATGCGGCGATTAGTGTACAACCTCTTTGGTGGTGCCGATTAGGCCGCAGCTTCACCCGAGGAAACAGTGATGATGATGCTCTTCCAGTGGTGCAGGTGAAGACGGCAAAGCGGGAATGGAGGTGGCGCGAAAGATGAGGGGAACGCCGGGGCAGCTCCTTGGAGGTGGAGGACGGGTTGGCTGAACCGGCGGGACGACCAGATCGATGATGGATCCTCATCTGGTACGGTGGATCAGGGACGTCGAGGTGTTGCTGTGGACGACGTTGTCGGGGAAGAGGCTTCGGCTGGGTGGCGGACGGAGGAGGGTGTGGGGCTTCGTGGGTTTGCCGGCCTCGGTGTACGAATGGGTGGGCGGATGGGATGGGAGTGGAGAACCATGGCTTAGGGACGCGCTTGTCCGAAATGTGGGGTAAGTCACGAAAATACCCCCACCGATTTGAGGCGGTTCTTTTGGTTCAGGGGTATCACGGGCATTTCGCGTGTTGGGATTTCACAGGAGGTGGGAGTTTTCGCGCGCGTTGTAATTTTGGAATAGCAAGGCGCGGGTTGAGATGGAGGGAGTTTTTGGAGCACAGCAAGACAAAGATATATCTTAAATATTTCGGGCTAACAAGGTGCGGGTTGAATAGGCGGGAGTTTCGCAGCACGGTAGACAGAGATGCTAGCTTGAAATTTCGGCATAACAAGGTGCGGCTTGAAATTTCGGGAAAACAAGCTTAACGTGTACCAAAAAAGACAATTTAGACTAGTATGATATACTACATACAATGTGTTTAACACACACAACACACACACACACAGACACCATTTAGACTAGTAAGGTACGCGTGCATTGCGCGCATGAGATTTGGCAACCAAATTATGAATAAATACCACATTATAGCATGTAAGCTTTGAGTCATATATGCATGCTGTAGATGTTCGTTTAATTCATATAATTCATTTCATTCAAAATCATCTAGTTTTTATAAGAAAGCTAATCTATTTTAAGATTCATGGAATTGTGCGTTGTAAGGCATAAAGTAAAAACAAATCATGTAGAAAAACATTTGGGCAATTATGATACGGAAGATTCTAGAACAAAGACGGCAAGTGCTTGTGTTTTGAGGTTTGTGCATTATGCTTAAGTTCAACCATAGAGTCTTCTAGATTGCACATGTGGCAAAATCTGGTGGAATCTAGATGATATCCAACGGCCAGTAGTGCTCAAATTTGCCAACTCTGCACCATCGGATCGGCCTCATCCAACGACCATCTTTCAAAGTTAAAGTTATCCGCACACTGTATAAAAATATAAAATATAATATATATAGGGGTATAGATATAGATATGTGATGCGAAAGCCACCCATCATCTCCAATTAGAATAGTTTGTCCATGCACGGATGCAATGTGGCCAAACGATGTCTGCCATCGGTATCTCAAATTGAAACCAATCTGACCTCGTTCAATGTTTATACATTGCAACATGCTTGTTTCCAAACCACACCACGCAGATCTCTGTTATCTTCATGCATGCATGGGTTTCAAACATCATGATCTCTTATTCAAATATTTGAATTCAACTTTACATTGATTATGACCTCACCTAGTCTTTTACACCCACACATTGGTCTTCTCCTTATAATTATACCACTAACTTTCTCTCGTGCATGCATGCACACACACTACCAGTCGGCATTATCCATCGCACACATGCAATCTTTTCCCTCAGGTCGGTCCCCCATGAAGGCACACACACAGACACACATCCCCCTATCCATCATATCGGGCATTCTTTATCTCTGACGTGCATGCGCAACGATCGATGTTCCTCTATCTCTCTGTGTGTGTGTATATAGCTAGGTCTTTCTTAGTTTTCCACATAAACCGATCAATCTATATATCTAGTGAGGTCTCACCCTCTTTCCCATGTCCACATCGATCAATCTATACCTCTCTATATAGGATTACATATATAGCTAATACACCCACATTAATTATATCCAACTCCCCCCTCTCATCATCCATGCCTTCCGCTCCATCTCTCAGACGCGCGCACAATGGCCAAGATAGGGGGCAGCAAGGGCCCTGCCCCCCCCTAACATCACTATATATCAAGGCTAATATGAATGTGATCATTAAACAATTGCTGGTAAAAATGGTTTAAGTTGATGAATTGGCCCTCCTCGTAAAGGATTAGCAATGCTTGGCCCCCTAGCTCATGGGACATTTTTCATGGCTCCGCCACTGCATGCAACAACGCACATTATCGCCCCCTCTCTCTAAATATCGATCTCGCAGTTGTGCACTCCTTCATAGTCTCCCTCCACTCGGCCCCTCGCACCATCTTCTAGCCCCCCACCGGATTTTGCCACATGTACAATCTAGCGACTCCATGGTTGAACTTAAGCATAATGCACAAATCTCAAAACAACAAGTGGTTCTCCTTTGTTCTAGAATCTTCCGTATCGTGAATCGCCCAAACTTTTTTTCTAGTTGAATTGCCATTCTTTGTTTGTACTTTATGCTTTACAACGCACAATTCCATGAATCATAAAATAGATTAAGGGATTCTTTGATTCAAAGGATTCTCGAAGGAATTTTGGAGGATTCTAATCCTTAGGAATTTTTCCTATCTTGGTTGTTTGATTCGTAGGATTGTAAACCATATTAATTTTTCCATATGATTCATTTGCACTAGATTTCATAGGAAACATCCCATCCACTCAAACCTCTTTGAAAGAATTCTGCGTTTTTTATGCACAATCAAACACTCATACCATCCTGATGGATTCAAGACGACATTCCACTCTAATCCCATGTTCTTCCAATTCCCGCGTTTTGGAAATCCTATGAATCAAAGAGGCCCTAGGTTTTTTATTAAAACTAATTGATTTTGAATGAGATGAACTATAAGAATTAAACGAAGGTCTACATCAGACATATATGACTCAGAGCTTACATGCTACAGTGTGGTATTTATTCATAATTTGGTTGCAAAATGTGACGCGTGCAATGCACGTGTACCTTACTAGTACTTCGAGTATGTGCGAAACACAATGGCACGCTACACCGTGTCTCTCTTACAGTTCATGAAGCCACGTGGGCACGTGGCACATGTGGAGGCGTTGTCGCGACATCCTTGTGTGGATTGATCACAAAGATGACGTCTTTCTTTGGTTCCATAAGAATGTACTCGTCCTCCCTGAGCCGCACTGGCGGTACATGCACGAAGCAAAGATGTGCACGCACGCCATGCACGCACTCATTCCCTCGCACGCACACGCGGGTACACGGCCGGACGCAATTTTGTACCAAGATCCACCCCATGTGATAATTTGACGCGTGTAAAGTCCTTCACTTCATTGATGGTCAATTAATACATCGCATGCAAATTGAGTGGACGTGAGGACGGAAGAAAGACATTACTACTCCATCATACAGCATGCGAGTAGTTAAATCATGGGTTGCTAGTAGTACTTCCATTGTCTCCTTCAGATTTTGTGCCAATTTTTGGCAAGAACATAATATTTACGATCCGAGCAAAGTGCAGTGCGCTTGAAATTTATGTTCCACTAAACTCATCGGGAGCCATTTCGGCCTCAAACCAAAAACCATCAATTAATCTTTACCTTGTTCCCATCACATTCGAAAGTACTAGTGCTACAATTAAGTGCAAGCCTGCTCACACCTACCAGTACGTACCAAACCTGAACATGTTCCCACTATGCAGGTTTTAGTACTAGTGCTAGTACTTAGGTTATAAAAAGGGAACTACCTAACCGAGAATTACTCTACCTTCCTCCTCATAAGTCCTGCTTCTTCGTCCGTCCTTTCCATGGCCGGTGTGCAGAGCTCTAGGTCGAGAACTACTCGTAACAAGGGAGCGGCAACCAAGGCTGCAGAAAAAAGAGAGGGCTCGCCGCCATGCAGAGACCTCGAAAGATCTCTCACGGGCAGGCGATGGCTCCCAGGAGCGCCCTAGACGCGGAGGCGAACATGCCGAGCTGGCGGCGCTGGAGTCGTTATCCCTCGACGGCATGCCCGATCAGCTCAATAAGCACCTCAATAAGCAGAAGGAGTTCATCCACGGCTTGGTGGAGCTGCTGAAGGAGAGCCTCGACGACATGCCTGCTGAGCTCAATGAGCAGGGGGAGTTGACCGCCGGCTTGGTGATGCTGCTAAAGAAGAGCATTGCCTCGGAGAAGAAGGTGACAGGCGAAATCCTGCAACTTCAGGAGGACAACGTGAAGCTCTACCACGAGCTCGACCTGCTGAAGGAGGAGAATGTCGGTTGGAAGAAGCTGCATGAGAATAGTAGTTCCTCGATGAAGATGTTGCAGGCCCTCGTCATGGAACAGAAGGAGGAGTTGGCGAAGCTCCGCATCAAGCAACCGGCTGCTGTCAAGGTACGTAATGCGGCCGTGGAATAGATGATGAAGGCTTGCGTCGAGAAATCCCGCATCATGGACACAATGATGAAGATGGCGGAGGAGACATGCAAGGAGATGGAGGTCGTGGAGGCGATGAAGAAGCAGTTATGACTCCACGGCCAGCAACCCTTCATGTAGTGAGAGCAGCGCCCCAGACTTGTGTGTGCATCTTCCTTCTTTTTGGGGGTGATAATCCTCCTTCTTCTTTTGCTCATGTGTTTCTTATTTTGCTTCGGGTGTTTCGCCGCACGTGTCACCTTCTCTGCGAGGTATGAATAGAATAATGCTAAAAATGAGATGACCAGGTAATTAGATCATTCTTTATCACCAATAGAACAATGCCTCTTGCTAGTAATATATAATAAGAGTAGAGAGTAGAGGATATGGCACTGGGCTGCCGTGTTTCGTGCTCCTCCGTCGTACTCCAGTGGAAAACTTGAGTATACCGCACGGTTCTTTGCTCCTCCTCAGGTCGTCGGACATTTATACGAGCAGTCAAATCACAAGGCCCCACCTTCTAGAAGTAATGAGTCATCAAATCACAAAGGCCCTCGCCTCTCGTGAAAAGGACCAAGCTAGACTGCCCCGCCCTCTAGCCTTTTAGAAAATGTATACATTTGTACAGTGGTAGTATCGATGGATTGCGCCATGGAGTGAAACTATGCATATACTATATGACACTACCCACTATGAAGGTACTAGTAACATAGACTAGTAACTAGTCTATGTTACTCTCCACTATGACCAGCCAAAGTCGAGGCGCGGATACCAACGAGGCCGTAGTTGTGTCTATACTTGGACAACTCACCCGACTGCATGCGCACCAGGCAGACTTAGCTCGTGTCGTGTTGGTGCCGTGTGCGGCCCGCACATTAACCAAAACCTCGCGCCTCCATCTTAGTCTCCGCGTTTAAAACATCTCAATCTCAAGGCCAAGGAGCAACGTGAAACCTATGATAGAGCCAATCGGATGGTTGAGAACACTACAATTCGTAGCTGCAGATGCGTGTGTGAGAGAGGACGAGTGCGTGCGTGCACCTCTTCTCTGAGTACAACTGTATGTGGGTGGCATCGGCCTAGGGAGCAGTGATGGTGCGTGCGAGAAGTCCCGAGAGATAGGTGTAATGCGTCTGAAAAAAAGACTAGTCTATAGCTCGCCACGAGGCTATTCCTGTCGAACGCCAAGCGTAAGATATGTATCCGACGGTGCCAGTTTTTGCACGTACACAGCAGTAGAAAAAGAACTAGTAGTACCATGGCATATGCTACACCACGGCCGAGAAAATGTGTCAACGTTACGCCATCCGGGAATAGTGCCGCACTTCGAAGCTAGAACCGTCAATAAATCTTGAGCGCGTCTCGTCACATTCCAAATTACTACTACTACCACGCTATATTTAATTGCAAACTTGTTCACACTGATCACAACCTAAAAGGTTTCCCACTTAGGAGCGTATTAGTAGTACTCGGTTATAAATACTACTATGCTAAGGTGACTGCACATTCCTCCTCAACTCCTCATCCACAAGAAACAATAAATCCATAGCCAGCGTGAGTTCTGGGTCGAGAGATTTCCACCAGGGAGAGGTGAGCATGGAAGAGGAAGCACGAGAGATGTCCCTCCTCACCGCGAAAGCAGCCGACATGTCCAGCTGCACAGCAGTAGCAGCACAGAGGTCCCGCCACACCGCCGAAGCAACACGGAGATACCGCCGCGCCGTCGATGTAGCAGACTGGTCCGGCCACGCCGCGGAAGCAGCAGAGATGTCCCGCCGTGCCGCCGAAGCAGCAGGGAGGTCCCGCCGCGCTGCAGCGGCATGGGAAAATTTCTCGAGGGCAGGCGGGGAGTCTTACAGGTGCATGCATGCGATAGTCCATAGCCAGATGGATTAGATCTCTGGCTGGGCGAGGATGCAGGACGAGGCTACTGGCGTCATCCGGCAACTCGGGGAGGGCAATGCAAAGCTCTGGGGCGAGCGCGACCTGCTGAGGGCAAAGATCGCTGGAAGGGTGAAGCAGGAGGAGGAGACCGCTGCTGTGTTGCAGAGGATGGGCGTCATCATCAAGAAACTTATGGACGAGAATGCCATGCTCCGCATCGAGCGCAACAGGCTGGTGGAGGAATCCATGGATGCTGCCAAGCTGCGTATTAAGGACATGAAACTGATGAAAGAGCTCATCGCCCGCCACGAGAACTAGTCTCCGCGACCTGCAGCGCATAAAGAAAGTAGAGATCAGCGAGCCGGATCGTTGTATGCGCTTTCCTTCTTCTTTTGCCCTTGTGTATTTCGCGTAGTCAAGCATGTGGCTTTTTTAATTATCTTCCTAATTATGTAAGACAATTATTATCCACTCGTCATCCTTATATATATTCATCAGTCTTGCTATAAGTCGCAGTAGATGCTATATAGGTCCGTCGGATCTTACATCAAGATCCGTGCAAAATTTTCTTTTCAGATATTCTTTTTTCTCTCTTAAATCTCAGTCGAATGAGACATTGCCACGCCATTAAACAGAGGCTCGGGCGCCATTAATGGTACCTTGGGAGAGAGGTGGACGGTAGATGGAGGTCAAAGGGTTCTCCTCCCGATAAGCACGCGCAGGGGTCTGATCGCACGCCTCCCGTACTCCAATAGCTACCCTGCACGGCGCCTCCTAGCTAATAAAAAAGGGGACGCTTGGCGGCACGTAAATGGTAAATAGAACGCCCACGGTTTCAATAATACTTGTGTTTCCGATTGTAACGTGACAGCACTTGTTCCAAAATGACTTTGTTGATTGTTAATGTGTGTGCCTTCGCAAATTGGACAGCAAAATTACCACAACATGTTGGTGCCATGTCATGGCACCAAGCCAAGTTTCATGATTTTCATGCGTGTTTCGGATTTACAGGAACTAAAAAACCAAGTTTCTCAATGTTTCCAGCCGAGCCATGACGCCCACATGTTTGAATTTCATTCCCATTTCTGGCATGGGACCTAGAAATTTACCCGAGGACACACATGTGGATTTTCAACCAGCTTTGGTGCACTGGAGCATGTGCTTGTATTTAAAATTTGAATTATGCACACAAAGGTGACACATTCCCTCTCAGAACCACGAGCCTTCTTGAGAGAAGCTCCGGTTTGCAAGAAACTTATACCAAAACCTCTTCCTATTCTGCATTTTTTTACCACAGCATGGTAGTACCATGACATGACACCATGCCAAGTTTCATGATTTTCAGGCGTGTTTTGGATTTACAAGAATTTTAAAACCAAGCTTCTCAATGTTCTCGGCCGAACCATGATGCCCAGATATTTGAATTTCATTCCCATTTCTTGCATGGGACCTAGAAATTCACCCGAGGAAACACATGTGATTTTTCAGTCAACGGTGGTGCACGGGAGCATGTGCTTGTAGTTCAAATTTGAATTATGCACATTAAATGACCAGAAACTCAGTTAATGTATAAAAAGGCCAAACGAACCAGGAACAATTCCAGAATTTAACAGGGCACTCATATAGTTCTATGTTGCCTCTGTAAAGAAAATCTGGCGGTAGGCAGCGAATATTGTTTCGCACACAAAGGTATAAAGAAATAAAGAAATTAGCCCTATTTAATTCTTGGGTTCTTATTATTTATGCCACTAGTTGTGTATCAGTATCACTACTCAGTTTTGCCATTAGAAGTTACAACTACTCAAAAAATGCCATCGATCCATGAGATGCCTGCTCAAAAATGCAATTAGATATCTAAAAAATGCCATCGTTAAGTTAGTTGTTTGCTCAGAAATGCCATTAGACATTGTTATTTTCACGTCAAACCCCGTTGACCATGTTACATGACAAAAATAAGCCGATTCTCACAATGATAAGTTAATGGTGTCCAGCACAACACACCCCTCAAATAAAACTAATTACCCTAGAATTCTTTGACAAAACTAAGCACCCTGAAATTCTTTGACAACTAAACTGCTGGCTATATGATGTTGTCCATATATATTGTACGTATATAATGTCAAGAAACGAGTGGCGGTACTATACCAACTAAAAGATAAAAATGTACGAAATATAACGAGAAGAAACAAAAGATAGTTCTGTTGGGGGCTCAACACAACACACCTCTCAAATAAAACTAAGCACACCAGAAATTAAACTAAGAAACTAATCCGGTAGACACTGCATTAGAACCACCATGAGCAATGACACTGCCACCTTACTCGGAGTCCTCGTCCACGTCCTCGACTTCGTCCTTGTCCTTCTTCCTCTTGGGTGATACTTCTTTGCTTGAACCGCACACTTGGCTCTTGATCTTCATCCAACCCTTGTAGATATTGAAACAAAGGTAGCCATCCATTGCAGCGTAGTGGATGTGGTCCATATCTAGTACATTACACTGCCAAGCATGACGATGAAACGAGTACTGAGGTTTCTCTAGTTTACCGATGAAGGATGAACCATGGCTCCTGCCAGGGTTAGCATTGAAGGCTGATCAAGGGAGGGCACCAGCCCTTCCTTCTGGAGGTCGAAGGGTCGCCTACAACGAGGCCTATCTAACCCAGGATTTCCTTGTCATTCCTAAAGTCTACAATAACGAATTTGACTCGGCTGCCCTTGAGGAACTTCTTAAATTCCTCGCACTCAACGTCGGCATGACATATGTGGTAGACCAAGCATAAGTCATGCACGCAAACCTGGATCACAGCGGGCTTCTTCTTCTCTGCCTCCTTTAGTTTCTTCTCGCTTCCCAGGATTGTGGTGTACTCAACATCTAGCCCAACGACCCACTCATCATTTGAGTTTTTGAACATGCGTTTGAAGCGAGCAAGGCATTCTTTCACTGTTGCGGAAGAACAGGTGTAGATGACGTCGAACTCATCGCCGGTGATGATTCTAACCTTGTACTCACCGCCGATCATGGAGATTTGGGACGCCATGGATTTGGGAGGAGGGTTAAGATTAGTGGAACTGCCGTAATGTGAAAGGACGGGACGGGACGACTAGGAGCGATTTATCGATTGTAAAAATGTCGAGTGGTGGGGGCGCGTGCGAATGGCAGGGTAGTGGCTTTCCTGGTGGATAAATGGATTCATGCACAGTACTATGGGGGCCCAATTAGATGTCATGTCTACTCGACGCCCAATTAAATGGCTTTCGATGTCATGTCAGGCATCGGGAAAATTACAGGTGATACGAAGCTTTCCATTCTCCCATGATACGGGCTTTTGAGAGCCCTTGGATCTGAGATTGAACGGTTGCATGGCGTGATTCTAGACCTATGGGTGAATATCCTATCCTGGAGGGTTATTCTGCAAATTTTCAGCAACTTAGCATGCGACCGATCGATCTCAGATCCAAGGGCTGCCAAGAGTCGTATCATGGTCGCGCTTACCACAACCGTCAGCCGCCGCTTGGGTCACGCCTTTTGAAATTTAACACGGTGCGTTAGGGCTATCCGATGTTGGTATGTCATACATAGTCATCACTTAGTCACTCATACAACAAGGTTATCTATAAGGTTGTCTATAAGAGTATTTTTGTTTACTTCTCTCTATCTCTTTCTTCAGAGTATTTATTGCATTTGCCAAGGAGTGACCTCTTCCAATGAAATGGTGCTTAGATGAGGTGCTATGGGCATTAAATGGCTTAGCAACTCAAGTCCCCAATGCATAGGTGCTTAGTTTTTATTGCTAAGTTTGCTTCATCTAGGTACACGCGCTTAGCACCGTTTCTTCCTGGGGTCACCAAACTAGTCTCTCTCTTCTTAATTAACTTGCCACATCAGACTTTATGCCTATGTGGCAGGCTTAGCACTTGTAGGATCAAGGACAATAGTGGGCTATAAGCCCGCTTGACATGGCATTTTTGCATATGTGGGGGAAAGAGGCAAGGAAAAAGTGGAGGAGTGGGCTCTCAAGCAAGAGCCAGCCTCTACATGGTGGAGCATCGGAGAGGCGCTGTATGGAGGTGGTCAGAATCGAGACTCAAGCCGGTCGTGGCGCCAGCTTAAAATGATAATGGCAAGTCAACTCACCGGGCCCCACCTGTCCAGCAGTAACTCACTATCAAATCACACAGCCCTACGTTTGCAGCAGCCTACTCCCTCATCTCCTCGCGTCTCTGTTGAACCGACTAAGCGGAACTTCCCCACCTACCGCGCAGCAAAAGCCCCGCCCTCGACTTTTAAATAGTACAGTATACTAATTTTGTATCCATGGATTGCGCCATGGAGCAAAGCCTCAAGAAAACGGCGGTACACATGTACGAAGTATACAGCACGCCCGTCGCGTTCGCGTCGCACCCCAGACGGTCGGTCGGTCTGGCACGCCGCTCTCCGAATGGAACGCGCGTCATATTGCGTTTGCACAAACATGTGGGACCGCAGTTGAGAACCGACCATAGGCACACTCCCCAGCCCCGCAAGTCGGCTAAGTTAATAGAAGCACATACTCCACCTTGGTACCTGGACGATCCCTGCAAGACACGGAAGATCAGTCCGTCCATGCATGTGACCAGACTCCAGCAAACACGCCTGGATTGCCTATCGTCTACATATCGTGCATGCTGTGTTGTACAGGGCTGTAGTTCTGGTGAGAAATCTAAAAAAAGGTTTCTTCATCTCGCAAAATTAGGTGTCATGTTCTTCAGATCACTGCGAGGGTTAAACAGCGACAACTGTGTTGGGCTAGTCATTGGGGGCACATGCACGAAGACTACTCGGCTGCCATCTAGGTCAAGCCGGCTATGTTAATTACGACATCTATCGATGGACCCCTTTTCTACGAGTTTATCTTTAATTTGAGCTTTGATCCTCATCTAGTTTGTTTGTCGGGTTTCATCTTGTCTCCTTTGGGCAGTGAGGTTATGATTTCTTGGCATGTGGCATTTTTTCGTGTTATACCAGTGCTTTAGATCAAAATGACGACAACTGCGCCTCCGGGGCACGTGCATGAAGACTTCTCGACAGTCATTGCCGAGGTCAAGCCGGCTCCGGCCGGTAGACAAAAGAAAACTAGTACTCCACTATATAGGCAGGAGCCTCCGTGCTTGCTTGCTAGTGTTGCTCTCTTCGCACTGTCTCGAACTCACCAGATCTAAACACGGCAGCAGTGGCCACACTCTCTCTCTACTCACTGTTGGTCACAAATCCAGCCGGATCCTCTCCGCCGAGGAAGGTGAGAAGGTGCAACATTCACACGGTCGTCCTCGACGACGGCTCTTACCCACTACCGGTGCGTCCCGATCAGCGTGCCTTGTCGTTCTCTTCCAAGCATCGCTGGCGAGGCAGGGCCTCCCACCCCTTCTTCCTCGCTGTCGTAGTGTGGGCAGATCCGGCCTCCCGCCGCCCACCTAGCAACATCCCGGTGACCCTCAGGTATAACTTCCTTGGAAACCGGCATTGCTCTACTTCCCGAGCTCCTGACGTCGCTGCATTTGTATCTTTTACTATTTCTCGTGCCCCTCGTAGATAGGATCGATCGGCTGTTCAAAACCACCTAATTTTTTTATCGTTAAGAGGTAAAACTAGTTCATGCACTCGAATCTAGTAGTACTTGGTTCAAACAAGGAAGAAAGGGGTGGGGTGGGGGAAGATTTGTTACATGAATCTAGGACTTGGTCGAAAGAGGAAATAATGGGGGCGAAAAGTAGCAGAGACTGGCTATCCAACCGGTCTCTAGGTCTAATAGGGAAATAAAGGGAACGCGGTACAAACTCAATATAAACCCGATCTATTGGTTGAAAAAGGAAAGAAAGTGGGGACTGGGGGACAAGTCAACAGAGTAAGTCCTGCACTAGATTTGCTAGCCTCACACAGTATAAGGTGGCTATATACCGAACAAAAATGGGACCAACCCAGATATCCCTCTTCTGATATTTGTTGCCCCGAGCCACTCTTATGTAATGCCACTGGTAAAATGTAGCAGTCGCACTGTTAAAAGTAAGGACACGTTAAACCAATGTTGTTTTCAATGTAATGCCTCCAGTAATATGAATCAATGGCACTTTTTCATGTCCTGCTAAATTTCTCATTAAGATAAGTTGCTTCTGTTCGTTAGAGATGCAACTGTCCTGGTTCGCCTACTCTCCAGGAGCTTCATGACCAGCCTTGATGTTCCTTAATTTTATTGCAACTAATGAAGAAGGTCTGTGGGTTTCATTTTCTGATGGAAATGGAACCGGGGCTGGAGCCCTTTTCTTAAAAGAAGAAGAAGAAGAAGCTGCTAGCTCATGGGACATTGCTTCATTTTAGCTGAACTGCACCAAAAGGTCCCATGAATTGAATCATCCATGTTGGTGACTGGTGTCATCCCTTCTACGATGGCGTTGACTGCAGATATGGTTCCCATCACGAGGTATGTTCCTTTTTGGTCTGACCGTTTGCCAAAGATCCTGCATGTTGATCCTGCTCTTGTGCATCTGTTTTGGCACTGCCATGATAAAGCAGTAATGTTAAAAAATTTGCACCTTAATCTAGTGGCACTATTAATTTGAGGCAATGTTTTGGCACCGCTAGTGCCACTGTTTTTTTATATCGAAAAGAGGGGTTCCTCCGATTTCATTAAAGAAACCCAACCATAGAGAACCATTATCCGACAACATCTCAAAGTGTAAACGGGCGGTTATGCAACTACTACTAGAACGGATCGAGTACTAGCAGGAGACAAGTTCGCCACATAAGCTAGGCAGGTAGGGGGACACAAAGCACCAAATGGACCAAGTTTGGATTACAACCCAAATGCTACCACGTAAACATCTGGGGAAGATAGGGACCGAAAGAGCCACCAAGATCCCGCCTAAGCACCCCGCCTTCATCCTTGCGACGCACGGTACACCTCGTTTGACACCTGCTCGACCCTAGTGTCACTGATAAAATGAAGTAATAATACAGTTAAAATAGACCGAGTGTCCTCTCTATCATTTCATTTCCAATGTAGATAAAGAAAGTGCTTATCTTTGTTAATGTATGTTTCATAAACTAGTCCCATTGTTAATGTTTAAGCGTTTCTGCAAACTGGGGTGCTTAATTTTAGTTGATCTGCACAAAAATAGAGATTTGAATGTCTCAACGCCCCTCCTTGTACTACCGATGTACACTGATGTTCATCTCTCGCAGAAGGTGTATCGGGGAGACTTGGGTCGATTTCTAGTATGATGTAATATTTTCTTCTGTTTATTAGTGTATGTTTCATCAACTAGTGCCACTATAATATAATCACGCCTTTTCATTATCTGTGCAAACAGGGTTATTCAGCTGCATTTTGGTGGAACTGCACAAATATACGGATGGAACCGGCATATATGCAGAGTGCGAGGTGCCAAGTAAAAATTACCAACACCAACCTTGCTCCATCTAAGCATTGGCATCCACCACCATCAGTGGGATGTGTGGCGCTCACTGTGGACGGATCTTTCGGCAAAGAAATCCTCTAACCAAATACTAGTAGCTTAGACTTAAAAAAATACTAGTAGCTTATATTGGCAGTTTTCTAGGGGTGTACTCTTTTCTGAAAGAAGCACCAATCTATTTTTCTTTATTTGTACACAGTGTCACAACTTTGACCCAAAGGTCCAGAGCTATTTTAGGGTGATTGGCGTAGTACTCGGAGACTTATTATAAGCATGAATTTTATTAGTTGTCACACTGATTGTAAGCATGAGCAGATGGAAGATTAGGTTAGTGCGAAGCTTAGCTTAAACCCTACCGACGCCGTTGAAACGAGGCGAGCATCGAGGGAACCGTGGAGAATGGTGGGGAAGCGACGTCGCGCCATCCGGCCTCCTCTTGCGGTGGGAGAACGAATACTCCTGTGGCTCAGGCTGGCTCTGCACCCTCACGAATGGCACACCGTACTCGATCGATTAGTTATCCTCTGGCTGCTCGACCTTCGACCTGTACGCCGACCACCTCCGCTTGACTTTCGCCTTGGGCGAATCTGTCTGCTCCATCGCCCAGAGGAGATACTTGATGAACTCGAAGGACTGCGGCATGACTGCCGCCGAGGAGTACATCACCGTCGTCTCGCTCTTTCGCATACATTGCCACATGGCCCTCACCGTCCTCGAAATCTCCCACTCATTGTCAAACCAAGTAAGGATCTCCTTCAACCTGGCTAACTTTGCCTAGTCGCCGCCGACGATCTGCCAGATTCCCTGCTGCATCCCCTCCATAGATCTCCTTCTGAGTGGTCCGGTGCTAGCTTTCGAAGATGGGAGGAGAGACAGTGGTCTTGCAATAGAGAAGAGGGAGAGGCGAGACGGTGGTTTTGGAATGAAGATGATGGAGAGGAGATGCCTCTCGCTTTTCGGTCGCCGACAGTGGGCCCCTGCCTTGGTGGGACCCATGTGTCAGTGTCTCAATGGCAGGATGGGCTACGTCAGGGGATCCTCGTCTGAGGAGAGAGGAGGTGGTTTTGCAATGGAGAAGAGAGAGAGGCGAGACAGTGGTTTTGGAATGGAGATGATGGAGAGGAGAGGAGGTGGTTTTGCAATGGAGAAGAGGGAGAGGAGCGTGCAGCAGCGATTTAGGATTGGACGAGAGGGTCACAACAGGATCGGATCAAAATCAAAATCAATTTACCCTTCAATTAAGAAAGCGACCCCACATTAACTAGTCTCCCTTTTATTCTGGGTCATAATTGACCAGGATTTTCGCAAATAAAATATATGTTATACGTTGCAACAATAATATAATTTTAAAGTACATTAAGATACGAACCAAATGATACAATTTTTGGTGACATGCATTCACATTTTGCTTGTCAAATATGGTACGTGGTCAAACTTTGACCCAAAATATGCAAAACAAAAAAATACTTCCAAGACCAGTGCCGCTCTTCTGCTCTTCTCCTCTTACACCACCGCCGCTCCTCCTGTTCCAGTCTAAATCCAGCGTCGCTCCTCTCCTCTTCCATTTCAAAACCACTGCCCCTCCTCTCCTATTCCAATCCAAAACCAGCGTCGCTCCTCTCCCGTTCTAAACCAAAACCCTCACTGCTCCTCTCCTCTTCCATTCAAAAAACCACCGCCGGCGAGTGAAGGTGCTGTGGAGAAGTAGACCGATGGAGGAGTACGACCGATACGTGAGGATCGCAGACGGCGACCCTGTGAAGCTAGCTAGGATGTTGGAGATACAGTCTTGGTTTGACAACAAGGACCAACTAGCGGCGACGGCGACATCCATGGCCAAATATCTGCAATAGAGCGAAAAGGCGGCGATACTCCCGGAGGGAGTCGCGCGGGACTACATAGAGCTGCTCCTCTGGGCCATGGAGCAAACAGATTCACCGAATCTAATAGTGAGGGAGCAGTGGTGGTAGTATCGATCCCAGATGGAGCATCCACCAGAGATTGAAGGATCGAGCATCTATAGGGTGTCGTTTGTGAGGGTGTCGTGCTAGAGCGAGCCGGTGGAGTCTTCGTCGATCGAACCCAACTTCAAGAGCATAAAAACTGTTGGCCCGACGACGCTTCCCCGCCATCCTCTCCCTCGCCGTTCACGTCGTCTCACGGGGCGGCTGTCTGCCGCCGAGGAATAGGAGGGATTTGCCCCCCCCCCCAAGACCAATAGTCGGGCAGGTTGTGAATTGTCAGGAGGAGCTTAGGTTTGTTAGTATTTGCAGGTTCTGAATTGTGTTTTGTGTTGTGTATTTTGAGAGTACTTTCTGATATGAATATCTTTTGAATTTCAGATTTGCAGTATTGAGCATATGATGTATTTTATGAATTCTAGATATCTATTTTTAGCACTTAAAAATGTAGTTTCATAGGAGTATAAAAGTGCGAAATGTGATTCTCGAGAAGAAACTGCAAGTTTCAATTTCAGATAAGAAACTCCAAGTTCAGTTTCAGATAAGAAACTGCAACTTTCAGAGGCAGAGCATTTATATTAACACGGCCTTTTCAAACAGTGTTAACATTATGCTAGAAATTTTATTCATGGTCGAAACTGGAACTACCAGCCAGTTAACATCATGCTGATCAACATTCATGCATAGCACATCTTCATATGATGCACAATAAAAAAGATATGCTATTTTCAAAATGCCCACACAATGTCGAGTGTGCGAAAAACAGAGAAACCGAGGGACGAAGTTTTGGCAACTGTAGGACTTGGTGTGCGTAGATGACAATTGGGACCCACGTGTCAATAAAGGCAGAGGCAAAAAATTTGGAGATATTTTCTCTGCACAGGTGGAATCGAACCCGGGCGGAACAGCTGCCCCGTCTAGGCTTTCTTTTTTAAAATGCGCAGCCCACAACCTCGGATGGGAGGTCCATAAGGCTGTTTGTATTTTCTTGAGGGCCGTCATGTACCGACCGGCCTATGGACCTTCCATCCGAGGTTTTATTTTTCCTGAAACATCGGCAGCCCAATTTATGTATTTTTTTTGAAGAAAACGCAGAGGTCTGTTCTATTTTTCTATATAAGAATAGGAACGCCTGGTCCAACTTATGTTTCCCTTCTAACTATATTACATATATTTAAAATATTTTATATGTTATTATATATTATTGTTATTGTCATCGTATATTTAACAGATACTTACATATGTAAGAAAACAATATATCCCACATCTTGTTAACTTATAAAAATAATTTCTTAACAATAAAATCCTGGAATTTTTTTGCAACGAAAATCATGGTGATTGTGTACAAAAGCTTGGTAAGATTTAAGGACCAATGTAATAATAAATCACTTATTATATATATATATATATATATATATATATATATATATAACAAAATGCTCAGCCCCTGTTTATTTTTTGATAACATTGATGCGCCCACCCCAACATTATAATTAGAATCAGCCCAGCAAAATCGTGTATTTCGAGAAAGTGCAAATGGCCTGTAATTTTTTAGGAAAAACATAAATGGGCCGCATGGACGCTACATTATTTGTTCACCCAGCCCAGCTAATGGACTGTAATTCAAAAAAAGAGATCAAATGGACTGTAAATTCTACCCCACAAAAAAAAGACTGTAAATTCTGAAAAAATGGGTTGAATACGTGCCACATTTTTGGAGGCTGAAATGTGGGCCAATAGGCCGAAGCCAATGCAAGTCATTGTCAACTTAGTCAACAAATGATTCTGACATCGTTAGCCATTGGATTTACATCCAACGACCGGCATCCATCTTCAATCTCTCGTCTTCTTCCTCCAGCGCCGCCGGGACCACCTGCTCCCGCCTCCTGCTGCTAGCAGCTCTGCTTAGCACGCTTCACTGTGAAGCGCTACTCCACCGTTGGCCAGGCCATCCCTCCACCCTCCACACCTCCTGTTCTTCTCCACCGATTGCGAAACCACACCGCACTGTAACCGCTAACCTCGTACACCTCTCCGTCTGCGACTCTACTCCCGCGTCTTCCCATCTACGACTCGTTGCTGTCCGGGGCCTCACCGTCGTCCACCACCTTGGATGCGCTCGGCGCGGAGTGGTCAACGTGATCAACGAACGGCACCATCGGAAGTAGACTGTGCATGGAGAGGTTGACAGCTGGGTCCACGGCCGCACGCAAGGAAATGCCTCCTTATTACGCGCAAAATAATGATTCCTCCACCTCACAGCTGGGACCCATCGGAAGGGCCTCTCTATTTCGCGAAAAAACGTTCCCACCGCTGACAGGTCGGACCCACCATCTATATCTTCGCACGCAAGGAAGTGCCTCCTTATTACGCACAAAAAAATGAATACTCCCACTGCTAGTTGGGACCCACCTTGGTGGGAGGCTGACTTGTGGGCCTACTAAGTTGACGGGGACGGAGTGCTTTGTCAACTTAGTCAATATGAATGATTCTAGCTCCATTGACTGTACGATGTCCATCCAACGGCCGTAGTGCTTCTTCAACCTCTGGTCTTGTTCCTCCAGCCGCCCAAAGCAGCGCCGGTCGTGTCGCATGCTCCTGCCTCCCGTGGCGGGTCAGGTTGCCATGGAGGCCTCACCGCCCCTACTATTCCCACCGCTGGCGTGCCATCCTCTACTCACCCACACCCTCGTTATTCTCAAGGGCGATGGCAGCCTCACACTGCAGCGAACCAGTGAACCCTCATACTCCTCTACGCGTGGGCATCCACTGACGCGTCTTCCCCGGCTCCGCGTCGTCCCCTTCCTAGGCCTCGACGTCGTCCATCGCCCTGGTGCTCTCAGCGCGGCGTGGTTAACGTGGTCAAGGAACGGTTTTCATCGGGCGTGGATTGTACGTGGAGAGGCTGACAGTTGGGTCCACGGCCGCAGAAGGGAAGTGCCTCCTTATTCCGCGCAAAATAATTCCTCACGTCCACCAATTTATTTCATAATTTTTGGAGTAGCAGAAGTACGGTTTACGTTCAGATCATTACAGACTGTTCTGTTTCTGACAGATTCTCTTTTCGTTGCATAGTTTGCTTGTTTTCCAGTTTCTATGACTTATAATTCTCAATATAAATTGTAGAAATGATATGGTATAGTAGGCATTGCGTGATAACAATTATGAACCTTGTCTTTGACAGTACCAAAGTGAATGGTTTGCTCTTTATCATACTAACCTATCTCACGAAGTTTGGTTAAGTTTTGTGTGGTTGAAGTTTTCAAGTTTTGGGTGAGATATCGATATGAGGAGAATAAGGAGTGGAAAGACCCTAAGCTTGGGGATGCACAAGGCACCCCAAGGTAATATTCAAGGAAGACTTAAGCGCCTAAGCTTGGGGATGCCCCGGAAGGCATCCCTCTTCGCCTTCAAAACTATCGGTATACCTTACTCGGAGCTATATTTTTATTCACCACATGATATGTGTTTTGCTTGGAGCGTATTTCCAATTTTACTTGCTGTTTGAATAAAATCATTGGATCTGAAATATTGAATGAAACATAATCCTCCCATGGCTACTTAATTATTTGACTACTCAGTGTTCTTCACTCGTATCTTTTTGGAGTAGTTTGTCATTTGCTCACGTGCTTCATGTATATCCTATGAGTAAATGGTTGAATGAATCGAATGTCATAAATCTGAATTTATATATGTTTCATATACTTATAACATGGGGAGTAATGACTTCACACATAATAAATATAGGTAGTAAACTTATTGAAAGTTAGCAAACGTAGAATTGGTCACTTGAACAATTCATGAAAGAATATTGAAGGAAGAGAGGTTTCACATATAAATATACTATCTTGGACATTTTTTATGATTGGGAGCACTCATTAAAATATGACATGCTAAAGAGTTGATGTTGGACAAGGAAGACAACGTAATGGGTTATGTTTCCTTATATCTGAAATAAAGTATATTGTCATGGATCATCCAACATGTTGAGCTTGCCTTTCCCCCTCATGCTAGCCAAATTATTTGCACCATGTAGAGATACTACTTGTGCTTCCAAATATTCTTAAACCAAGTTTTGCCATGAGAGTCCACCATACCTACCTATGGATTGAGTAAGATCCTTCAAGTAAGTTGTCATCGGTGCAAGCAATAAAAATTGCTCTCTAAATATGTATGATTGATTGGTGTGGAGGAAATAAGCTTTATACGATCTTGTGATGTGGAGAAATAAAAGCGACGGACTGCATAATAAAGGTTCATATCACAAGTGGCAATATAAAGTGACGTTCTTTCGCATTAAGATTTTGTGCATCCAACCCTGAAAGCGCATGGCAACCTTTGCTTCCCTCTGCGAAGGGCCTCTCTTTTATTATTATTTTCTACCTTATGCAAGAGTCATGGTGATCTTCACCTTTCCTTTTTTACATTTTATCCTTTAACAAGCACATGTTGTTGGAAAGATCTTGATATATATATATATCTAATTGGATGTAAGTTAGCATGAGCTATTATTGTTGACATTACCCTTGAGGTAAAAGGTTTTGAGGCAAAACTATAAGCCCCTATCTTTCTCTGTGTTCGATTAAAACTCCATAACCACAAGTATTGCGTGAGTGTTAGCAATTGTGAAAGACTAAATGATAGTTGAGTATGTGGAGTTTGCTAAATCAAAGCTCTGACATAGACTCTTCCTGAAAATATGATGAATTGTAATTGTTTGATGACTGAAAATATTGTTTGTTAGTTTTCAAGAAAGTTTATGATCTATACTTTAACCTGTGATTTGCTTGTTACTTGATCATGAAAAGTTATATGACATGAGATATTGTTATGACAAATAATGATGCTAGAAAAAGTAAATGGAATTATCATTGATCAAACTTAAGCACTTGCTAGCATTCACAATTCATAAATTATTTCTTTTATCATTTACCTACTCGAGGACGAGCAGGAATTAAGCTTAGATGCCGATACGTCTCCAACGTATCTATAATTTATGAAGTATTCATGCTATTATACTATCCTTCTAGGATGTTTTATATGCATTTATATGATATCTTATATGATTTTTGGGACTAACCTATTAACCTAGAGCCCAAAGTGCAGTTTTGTTTTCTCCTTGTTTTAGAGTACCGCGAGAAAAGGAAAACTAAACGGAGTCCAATTGGCGTGCCACTTGACGGAGATCATTTTTGGACCGTAAGAAGCCCACGGAGTACCGTGAGCGGGCTATAAGAGTCCCGGCTGCCCACGAGGGTGGGGCGCGCCCACCCCTATGGCGTGCCCCCTGCCTCGTGGACAGCCCGGAGACCCCCCTGACGTGAAATCCACGCAAAACTCTTCTACATATACCCAAACTTCCAGAAAGAAACCTAGATCGAAAGTTCCGCCGCCGCAAGCCTCTGTAGCCACGAGAAGTCAATCTAGGCCCTCTCCGCACCCCCTGTCGAGGGGGGCCTTCATCACCGTGGCCATGGAGGAGTATCCGGAGGGGCCATCATCACCATGAAGGCCAAGGACCAGAGGGTGGAGGCCATGGAGGAGGAAGCACAAGGGGGAGAACCTCTCCTCCTCTCTTCCGGTGGCGCCGGAGTGCCATCGGGAGGGGAATCATCGTCAGGTGATTGTCTTCATCAACATCACCATCATCATCACCATCCTCATATCTTTTACGCGGACCACTCTCCCGCACACCGCTGTAATCCCTTCATGAACATGGTGCTTTATGCCAGATATTATGATCCAATGATGTTTTGCCATCCTATGATGTTTTGAGTAGATATCTTTTGTCTTTGGGTTGATTGATGATCTAGATTGGTATGAGTTGTATGTTTTACTTTGGTGCTGTCCTATGGTGCCCTCCGTGTCGCGCATAGCGTGAGGGATTCGATGTAGGGTGTTGCAACACGCTCATGATTCGCTTATAGTGGGTTGGTGAGTGACTGGAACACAAACCTGAGTAAGAGGGATTGTTGCGTATGGGAATAAAGAGGACTTGATGCTTTAATGCTATGGTTGGGTTTTACCTTAATGATCTTTAGTAGTTGCGGATGCTTGTTAGTGTTCCAATCATAAGTGCATATGATCCAAGTAGAGAAAGTATGTTAGCTTATGCCTCTCCCTCATATGAAACTGCAATTGTGATCACCGGTTTTGTTAATAATTGCCTAGGACAATTCCGCACACCGATCCACCATTATTCCACACTTGCTATTTATAATACTTAGTAATATATTCTAACTTTATGATAACAGCACCTACTTTTATATTTTAGCTCCCCGATATCATACAAAGTTATCCTCTTCATACCCACAACATAGTTTTATTTCTCGTTGCTAGTTGGAAGTAAACGTTGATTGCCGTGAAATTAAATGTCGATGGCAGATAGGGATTGGGAGAATATTGATCTTACCTTTAGCCCCTTGTGGGTTCGACACTCCATACTTATCACTTCCACCTTTGGAAATTGCTACGATGATTCCCTGCAATTGGGGATTATCAAGCTCTTTTCTGGCGCCGTTGCCGGGGAGCAATAGCGTGGGGTTGATATTCTCGTGTGTGCTTGTTTGCTTTCTTCACTAAGTAGATTTTGGTTTTCCTTTTTGTTTCTGTTTATTTGTGGGTGAAACATAAAAAAAATATAAAAATGAAAATACAAAAAAAATTACTTGCCTTTCATGCCTAAAAAAGTTTTTCAAAAAGAGAAGCGATTGGAAAGTTATGCATTGAAGAAGTGAGGGTTGACCTTGAGCACTCGTGTTCATGCTCACGGAAACAATGTAGAATTTTTCATGGAAGTTTCTCTGTAAATAATTAGCCCCTTGAATATATACATTTTATTATAAAAATAATGTGCCAGGCTTTGGTTCTAGGATGATTAGATTGCTTGTTTACTTTGTGCAGAACAAAAACAGAAACTTTGGCTGTAGTGCGTGAATTTACATTTTTTACTGGAAAGTCAAATGGGTCTGAAACTTTTTGAACATTACTTATGTACAAATTGTACAAGTTCTAATGTTTATTTAATAATTTTATGAGTTACATAAGTTTACCAAACTCGCAAATTACTACAGACTGTTCTGTTTTTAACAGATTCTGTTTTGCGTGTGTTGTTTGCTTATTTCGATGAATCTATGGCTAGTATCGGGGGGTATGAACCATAGAGAGGTTGGAATACAGTAGTTTTAACACCAATATAAATAAAGAATGAGTTAATTACAGCACCTTAAAGTAGTAGTTTGCTTTATTGCACTAACGGATCTCACAAGTTTTTGTTAAAGTTTTGTGTGGATGAAGTGTCCGAAGGTCGAGGAGCTATCAATATGAGAAGAATAAAGAGAGGCAAGAGTTCAAGCTTGGGGATTCCCAAGGCACCCCAAGTATATGTTTCAAAGGATACTCAAGCATCTAAGCTTGGGGATGCCCCGGTTGGCATCCCATCTTTCTTCTTCAACAAATATCGGTATACCTTGGTTTTTGTTTTGTTCACATGATTTGTGTCTTTTGTGTTTTTATTTT
Source organism: Aegilops bicornis (assembly GCA_021605145.1). NCBI lineage: Eukaryota > Viridiplantae > Streptophyta > Magnoliopsida > Poales > Poaceae > Aegilops > Aegilops bicornis. The sequence goes on along the minus strand of CM038673.1, from coordinate 368,656,260 downwards.
TCTTCAAGAACCATGCTAGAGTGAGATGTCCCTTCATCAATTTATAGAATAATTCATGTGCTTCACTTATATCTTTTAAGTATGACCTTATAGAATTACTCTTTGTGCTTCACTTAAATCTTTTGAGTATGGTTTTATAGAATGCTTCGTGTGCTTCACTTATATATTTTGAGCTTGGATATTGGTTAGTCTATATTAATTGTAAAATGCTCCATGAAATTCACTTATATCTTTTGGAGTATGAATAATACTATAATTTAAAGTGGGTTTGGAAGAGTGTCAACTTTAGGAATTAGTGATCCCACTATTTTGGAGGGTGTTGAATCTTAGTGTGATATTTATGAAAGTGGATTTGGAAGAGTGTCAACTTTAGCTAGTAATGATTCCACTATTTCGGAAGAGGTTCCAATTGAGTATGAGAACAAAGTTGCTATCCATGATGCCACTGAAAATTATTATGAGGGAGGAATACATGCTTGTAGGAGTTGCAATAATATCAAGTTTCCTCTCTATGTGCTTAAAGTTTTGAAGTTATACTTGTTTTGCCTACCTATGCTAGTTGATTCTTGTTCCCATAAGTTGTGTGCTCAGAAAATCCCTAGGCATAGGAAGTGGGTTAGATTTAAACGTGCTAGTAATATTCTTCAAGATGCTCTCCTTGTGCTTCAATTCCTATCTTTTATGTGAGCATCATTGAAATCATCATGCCTAGCTAAAAGGCATTAAAGAAAAGTGCTTGTTGGGAGACAACCCAATATTTACCCTTACTGTTTTTTGTGTTTACATGATTAAGCTACTGTAGTAATCATGTTTTATAGCTTTTTTTTCAATAAAGTGCCAAGTAAGACCTTTGGGAAGACTTGGGAGAAAGTCAATGTGATCTTGCTGTAAAAAACAGAAACTTTGCGCTCACAAGATTAGCTGTCATTTTTACAGAAGAGTGTTTTTAGTTGATTCTTTTTGACAAATTCCTCAAGTCCACCAATTTATTTCATAATTTTTGGAGTAGCAGAAGTATGGTTTATGTTCAGATCATTACAGACTGTTCTGTTTCTGACAGATTCTCTTTTCATTGCATAGTTTGCTTGTTTTCTAGTTTCTATGACTTATATTTCTCAATATAAATTGTAGAAATGATATGGTACAGTAGGCATTGCGTGAGAAAAATTATGAACCTTGTCTTTGACAGTACCAAAGTGAATGGTTTGCTCTTTATCATACTACCCTATCTCACGAAGTTTGGTTAAGTTTTGTGTGGTTGAAGTTTTCAAGTTTTGGGTGAGATATCGATATGAGGAGAATAAGGAGTGGAAAGACCTAAGCTTGGGGATGCCCAAGGCACCCCAAGGTAATATTCAAGGAAGACTTAAGCGCCTAAGCTTGGGGATGCCCGGAAGGCATCCCTCTTTCGTCTTCAAAACTATCGGTATACCTTACTCAGAGCTATATTTTTATTCACCACATGATATGTGTTTTGCTTGGAGCGTATTTTCAATTTTACTTGCTGTTTGAATAAAATCATTGGATCTGAAATATTGAATGAAACATAATCCTCCCATGGCTACTTAATTATTTGACTACTCAGTGTTCTTCACTCGTATCTTTTTGGAGTAGTTTGTCATTTGCTCACGTGCTTCATGTATATCCTATGAGTAAATGGTTGAATGAATCGAATGTCATAAATCTGAATTTATATATGTTTCATATACTTATAACATGGGGAGTAATGACTTCACACATAATAAATATAGGTAGTAAACTTATTGAAAGTTAGCAAACGTAGAATTGGTCACTTGAACAATTCATGAAAGAATATTGAAGGAAGAGAGGTTTCACATATAAATATACTATCTTGGACATTTTTTATGATTGGGAGCACTCATTAAAATATGACATGCTAAAGAGTTGATGTTGCACAAGGAATACAACGTAATGGGTTATGTTTCCTTATATCTGAAATAAAGTATATTGTCATGGATCATCCAACATGTTGAGCTTGCCTTTCCCCCTCATGCTAGCCAAATTCTTTGCACCAAGTAGAGATACTACTTGTGCTTCCAAATATTCTTAAACCAAGTTTTGCCATTAGAGTCCACCATACCTACCTATGGATTGAGTAAGATCCTTCAAGTAATTTGTCATCGGTGCAAGCAATACAAATTGCTCTCTAAATATGTATGATTGATTGGTGTGGAGGAAATAAGCTTTATACAATCTTGTGATGTGGAGAAATAAAAGCGACGGACTGCATAATAAAGGTTCATATCACAAGTGGCAATATAAAGTGACGTTCTTTCGCATTAAGATTTTGTGCATCCAACCCTGAAAGCGCATGGCAACCTCTGCTTCCCTCTGCGAAGGGCCTCTCTTTTATTATTATTTTCTACCTTATGCAAGAGTCATGGTGATCTTCACCTTTCCTTTTTACATATTATCCTTTGGCAAGCACAGGTTGTTGGAAAGATCTTGATATATATATCTAATTGGATGTAAGTTAGCATGATCTATTATTGTTGACATTACCCTTGAGGTAAAAGGTTGGGAGGCGAAACTATAAGCCCCTATCTTTCTCTGTGTCCAATTAAAACTCCATAACCACAAGTGTTGCGTGAGTGTTAGCAATTGTGAAAGACTAAATGATAGTTGAGTATGTGGAATTTGCTAAATCAAAGCTCTGACATATACTCTTCCTGAAAATAGGATGAATTGTAGTTGTTTGATGACTGAAAATATTGTTTGTTAGTTTTCAAGAAAGTTTATGATCTATACTTTAACCAGTGATTTGCTTGTTACTTGATCATGAAAAGTTTTATGAGATGAGCTATTGTTATGACAAATAATGATGCTAGAAAAAGTGAATGGAATTATCATTGATCAAACTTAAGCACTTGCTAGCATTCACACTTCATAAATTATTTCTTTTATCATTTACCTACTCGAGGACGAGCATGAATTAAGCTTGGGGATGCTGATACGTCTCCAACGTATCCATAATTTATGAAGTATTCATGCTATTATACTATCCTTCTAGGATGTTTTATATGCATTTATATGATATCTTATATGATTTTTGGGACTAACCTATTAACCTAGAGCCCAGTGCCAGTTTATGTTTTCTCCTTGTTTTAGAGTATCGCAGAAAAGGAAAACTAAACGGAGTCCAATTGACGTGCCACTTGACGGAGATCATTTTTTGACCGAAGAAGCCCACGGAGTACCGAGCAGGCCGAAGAGTCCCGGCTGCCCACGAGGTGGGGGGCGCCCACCCCTCACGGCGCGCCCGCCTCGTGGACAGCCCGAGACCCCCGACGTGAAATCCACGCAAAACTCTTCTATATATACCCAAACTTCCGAAAAGAAACCTAGATCAAAAGTTCACGCCGCAAGCCTCAGAGCCACAAGAAGTCAATCTAGGCCCTCTCGGCACCTGCCGAGGGGGGGCCTTCATCACCGATGGCCATGGAGGAGTATCCGGAGGGGCCATCATCACCATGAAGGCCAAGGACCAGAGGGTGGAGGCCATGGAGGAGGAAGCACAAGGGGAGAACCTCTCCTCCTCTCTTCCGGTGGCGCCGGAGTGCCATCGGGAGGGGAATCATAGCCACGGTGATTGTCTTCATCAACATCACCATCATCATCACCATCCTCATCTCTTTTACGCGGTCCACTCTCCCGCACCCCGCTGTAATCCCTACTTGAACATGGTTCTTTATGCCACATATTTTGATCCAATGATGTGTTGCCATCCTATGATGTTTTGAGTAGATATCTTTTGTCTTTGGGTTGATTGATGATCTAGATTGGTATGAGTTGTATGTTTTACTTTGGTGCTGTCCTATGGTGCCCTCCGTGTCGGCATAGCGTGAGGGATTCCGATGTAGGGTGTTGCAATACGTTCATGATTCGCTTATAGTGGGTTGGTGAGTGACTGAAACACAAACCCGAGTAAGAGGGATTGTTGCGTATGGGAATAAAGAGAACTTGATGCTTTAATGCTATGGTTGGGTTTTACCTTAATAGTTGCGGATGCTTGGTAGATTTCCAATCATAAGTGCATATGATCCAAGTAGAGAAAGTATGTTAGCTTATGCCTCTCCCTCATATGAAACTGCAATAGTGATCACCGGTCTTGTTAATAATTGCCTAGGTAATTCCGCGCACCGATCCACCATTATTCCACACTCGCTATTTATGATACTTAGTAATATATTCTAACTTTATGATAACAGCACCTACTTTTATATTTTAGCTCTCCGATATCATACAAAGTTATCCTCTTCATACCCACAACATAGTTTTATTTCTCGTTGCTAGTTGGAAATAAACGTTGATTGCACGAGAGTCGACGGTGGTAGATAGGGCTTGAGAGAATATTGATCTTACCTTTAGCTCCTTGTGGGTTCGACACTCCATACTTATCACTTCCACCTTTGGAAATTGCTACGATGATTCCCTGCACTTGGGGATTATCAACCGGCTACTGTTCAACCAGCCCTCTCCACGGGCTCCTGTTCAACCACCCCTCCACGGGCTACTGTTCATCATGCCCTCCACGGAGTCCTGTTCATCCAGCCCCAACCGGCTCGATCGATCGGGGTCCTGTTCATCCAGAGGCAACACCACGGGGTCCTGTTCATCCACCCCCACCGGGAACTGTTCATCCAAACCCGCCCCACAAAGAACGCTCCTTTGGTCATCCAGAGGCAGCATCGATCGGCTTCAGTTAGCAGCAGTAGCGAAGGAATCGCTCGATCGGGTTCAGTTAATAGCCATCGATCGATTGCTTGGGTTCGATAGCGTAACTGCGGTCTGTCGCCAGTTCGATTAGAGCCCAACGCCTCGCTCGGGTTCGATTAGAGTCCGGCGCCTCGCACCCGCAGCGTGCTGTCACGAGAAAGCAGCGCATCGCTTCGGCCCCGACCACCCACCCTAACCGGGAACACCCGATATTTTCCTCGCCTCGCTTCTACCACGGTTTTTTCCGTCATGGACGGCCCAAAGAATGTCATGCAACAAGGCCTCCGGCCCGCCTGTGACGAAAAGCCCATTTTCTGTCATGATTTTTGTTCATAGAAGTAGGACCCCACCACATCTATGATGATACCGGGTTTTGTCACAATTATCGTCATAGAGTGTCATAAGTATGACAGAAAAGATTTTCGTTCGGCCCAAAATGTCACAGATGTGTCTTTTTTTTGTAGTGATATTTTGATTGTGTGATGAACTGTTTAATTTTGTTGTTGTTATAATAATCAACATGATGCTTCTATGTCCGTCTTTTGTTTTTATCGACACCACTCTCTTAAAGCATGTGGACATGTTTTTCGATTTCGGTTTTTGCTTGAGGAGAAGCGAGGTCTAAGCTTGGGGGAGTTGATACGTCCATTTTGCATCATGTTTTCTTACTGTTAGTTATGATGTTTTTATCCATAATAATGCTTTTTGGAGTAATTCTAATGCCTTTTCTCTCATAATTTGCAAGGTACACACCAAGAGGGAGAATTCCCGCAGCTGGAAATATGGACCTGAAAAAGCTACGTCAGGCTACCTATTCTGCACAACTCCAGACAAGCTGAAACTTCACAGAGATTTTTTATGCAATATTTAAGAATTATTGGAGCAAATAACTACCAGAGGGGGCCCACCAGCTGGGCACAACCCACCTGGGCGCGCCAGGGAGCCCAGGCACGCCCTGGTGGGTTGTGCTCACCTAGGCCCACCTCCAGTACCCATCTTCTGGTATATAGGTCATTTTGACCAAGAAAAATAAGAAGAGGAATTTCGACGGTGCCGCCGTCGAGGCGGAACTTGGGCAGGAGCACTTTGCCCTCTGGTGGAGCGATTCCACTGGGGAACTTCCCTGAGGGGGGAAATCATCGTCCTCATCATCACCAACAACTCTCCCATCTTGGGGAGGGCAATCTCCATAAACATCTTCAACAACACCATCTCATCTCAAACCCTAGTTCATCTATTGTGTTCAATCTTGTTACCAGAACTATAGATTGGTGCTTGTGGGTGACTAGTAATGTTGATTACATCTTGTAGTTGATTACTATATGGTTTATTTGGTGGAAGATTATATGTTCAGATCCATTATGCTATTTAATACTCCTCTGATCATGAGCATGTTTATCATTTGTGAGTAGTTACTTTTGTTCTTGAGGTCACGGGAGAAATCATGTTGCAAGTAATTATGTGAACTTGATATGTGTTTGATATTTTGATTGTATGTATGTTGTGATTCCCTTAGTGGTGTCGTGTGGACGTCGACTACATGAAACTTCACCATATTTGGGCCTAGGGAATGCATTGTGGAGTAGCAATTAGATGATGGGTTGCGAGAGTGACATGAGCTTAAACCCCATTTTATGCGCTATTCCGTAAGGGACCGATTGGATCCAAAAGTTTAATGCTATGGTTAGATTTATTCTTAATACTTTTCTCATAGTTGCGGATGCTTGCGGGAGGGTTAATCATAAGTAGGAGGTTTTTTCAAGTAAGAACATCACCTAAGCACCGGTTCACCCACATATCAAATTATCAAAGTAGCGAACACGAATTAAACCAAGAAAGTGACTAGATGAAATTCCCGTGTACCCTCAAGAACGCTTTGCTTATCATAGGAGACCGTTTTGGCCTATCCTTTGCCTCAAAAGGATTGGGCTACCTTGCTGCACTTTTGTTACTACTACCATTACTTGCTCGTTACAAATTATCTTGCTATCAAACTACTCCGCTACTTACAATTTCAGCACTTGTAGACATTACCTTGTTGAAAACCACTTGTCATTTTCTTCTGCTCCTCGTTGGGTTCGACACTCTTACTTATCAAAAAGAGCTACAATTGATCCCCTGTACTTGTGGGTCATGAGAGATATTCTTGCTTGTAAGGATAGAGATGATCTAGAGAAATTATTATGCAAGTATAAAGAAAAATCTCTAAATGCTAGAATGCAATATGATCCTAAGTTTGCTACTCACCTATCTTTATTTATGATAAGGATTATGAATTCTCTGTCGACCCGAAGTTAATTACTTTGGTTGAATCCGATCCTTTCCATGGTTATGAAACTGAAACTGTTGTGGCACATCTCACTAAGTTGAATGGCATAGCCACCCTTTTTACTTATGATGAGAAAACTTGCTATTACTATATTCTCAAATTATTTCCGTTCTCATTAAAGAGTGATGCTAAAGCTTGGTAAAATAGTATTGCTCCTGGTTGTGTGCGTAGTCCCCAGTATATGATTTATTACTTCTCTGGAAAATATTTCCCTGCTCATAAGAAACAAGCTGCCTTGCAGGAAATATTTAACTTTGCGCAAATTGAAGAAGAGAGTCTCCCACAAGCTTGGGGGAGGCTTCTCCAATTGCTTAATGCTTTGCCTGATCATCCTCTTAAGAAAAATGAAATACTTGATATCTTCTATAATGGACTAACCCATGCTTCTAGGGATTTCCTATATAGTTGTTCTGGTTGTGTTTTCAGGGAACGAACTATTGGACAAGCTGAAGAATTATTTAATAACATATTGAAAATTATGATGATTGGACTCTTCCTGAACCACCTCCTAAGCCCACTCCGAAGAAGATGGGTATATTATATCTCAGTCCTGAAGATATGCAAGAGGCAAAGAAATCTATGAAGGAAAAAGGTATTAAAGCTGAGGATGTCAAAAATTTACCTCCTATTGAAGAAATACATTGGCTTGATACACCACCACTGCCTAAGGTGGTAGAGGTAATGTCTCTAATGAAATTCAATGATAATGATAATTCTCATAATATGCACCCTAGCCCAATGCCTTTATGAGTCTGAGAATTATATTAGAAAGCAAGATAACTTCAATGCAAATGTTATGAAACAATTGAAATATAATTCTGATATGATTGCTCTCTTGAGTGACTTGCTATTTAGAATCACAAATGATGTTAGAGGTGTGGGAAAGCATGCTTCTATGGTACAAACCCAGTTAGAACAAGTTGCTAAATCTCAAAGAGAATTGCTTGATGAAATGAATAAAAACATACATGACTTTGCTGTTAGAGTTGCAACTAGAGGAGGTAAAATGACTTAGGAACCACTTTATCCTGAGGGACACCCAAAAAGAATTGAACAGGATTTACAAAGGAACACCACCACTGCACCTAGTCTTTCTAAAAAGAAGAAGAAAAAGAAAAATGATAGGACTTTGCATGCTTCTAGTGAACCTGAAGTAGAAAAACCTCCTGATAATGATAATGATGTTTCTATTTCTGATATGCTGAAACTCAATCTAGTAATGAACATTCACCTAGTGATAATGGAAACGATAATGTTGATGTTCATGAAGATACTCAACCAAACAATGAAAAAAGAACAGATAATGACGTTGAAATAGAACCAGTTGTTGATCTTGATAACCCACAACCCAAGAATACACGATATGATAAAAGAGATTTTATTGCTAGAAAACACGGTAAAGAAAGAGAACCGTGGGTTCAAAAACCTATGCCTTTTCCACCTAAGTCAACTAAAAAGAAAGATGATGAAGAATTTGAACGCTTTGCTGAAATGTTGAGGCCAGTATTTTTGCGTACTCGCTTGACTCATATCTTGAAATTGCCTCCTTATGCAAAGCACATGAAAGACATCATCACTAATAAGAGAAAAATACAGGAATCTGAAATCTCCACCATGCTTGCTAATTATACTTTTAAAGGTGGGATACCTAAAAACTTGGAGAACCGGGAATACCAACTATACCTTGCTCCATCAAAAGAAACTATGTGAAAACTGCTTTATGTGATTTAGGAGCTGGTCTTAGTGTTATGCCTTTCTCTTTATATAAAAGACTTGATTTGAATAAACTCACACCTACTGAAATATCTTTGCAAATGGCTGACAAATCAACTACCATACCTATCGGTATCTGTGAGGATGTGCCCGTTGTTGTTGCTAATGTTACTATTTTGACTGACTTTGTTATAATTGAGATGCCCGAGGACGACAACATGTCGTTTATCCTTGGTAGACCCTTCTTGAATACTGCAGGGGCTGTTATTGATTGCAATAAAAGCAAGGTCACTTTTCATATCAATGGTAATGAGCACACGGTGCATTTTCCTAAGAAATAATTCCAAGTGAATGGTATTAATCTTATTGAAAAATCTCCGACAATCACTATTGGAAGTTTTCAACTACCTCTACCTACTATTAAAAAGAAATATGAAATGCTTATTGTTGGGGACATTCATATCCCTGTTGAGGTAGCTTAGTGATTTACGAAAGTTCTTCGGTTTCATACTAATCGAAAGTGGTTGTTAATAAGACTTGATCAACCTTATTAATGGATCATTTTTTAGAGGTATGGAGTTGATGAATTTAGTGAGCACTACCTTCTGTCCCTACCTTTTATTTTCTGTTCCTACTAGTTAAATAAAATAAAATGACACGTTTTGTTTGTTTTCTGAATTTCCCGTGCAATAAAAAATGACCCAAAAATAAAGGTTCTCAGAATGCTCTGAAAATTTAATAAATTTTTTTCTGAGTATTAAAAAAATTTGGTGCAAATAATATCAGAGGGAGGTGCACTAGGTGGGCACAACCCACCTGGGCACGCCAGGACCCCCAGGCGCGCCCTGGTGGGTGGTGGTCCCCACGTGGGACCCCTCACTTATCTCTTCATCCCACATCATCACCTACCTCGAGAAAAAAATCACCCTTGCTCTCTCTCGTGTTCTTGCTCTCAAACCCGCGGATTTTGATCTCTTTGCTCGAAGCTCCGTTTCCGAAACTGTTTTGGGGGATTGTTGCTTGGTATGTGACTCCTCCGTTTGTCCAAATAGTTTTGTTTTAGTGGTTTATATTTTGAATAATTAGCTACTCTTGGTTCGACTGTAGATGAGCTTGCATGTTGAATTCTTAGAGTTTTAAGTAGTTTGAATGCTTGCTATGGCCTCTAGGCATCCCTATGAGTAGTTTCTATCAATCGTGTAAAGTTTTGTTGATAAATTTTTTCACCCAATTTTTTTTCCAGAAAAATGTACGCAAACATGATGAACCTCTTTGGAAGGAGGTCTTTGAAGAGGAGATCCTCGAAGGCATCTTCTAGTGATAGTTCCGTTCACCGGTCTTATGTTGAACCAAGTGAGAGTTCCATACGAAATGCCACCACCAAAACATGCTTATGGTCGTGCGATGATTATATGGTGACTATGGGCATTAAGGAGGAATTTGAACAATATGTTCACAATGCATCTCGGTCCCTACATTTCAGATAAGTGCAATCAACACCACACTCTCACTGAATCATTTTTCAAAGGATTTAAATTCCATCCCCGTGAGTCTAGGGTGTCATTTTAACTGTATGAAAATTCATTTACCAAATCACTAGAGAGATTAGCTCACCACTGCAAAATTCCATTTTGGGGTTTGCTTGACGAACCACCAAGGGCTAAGTTCGAAACATTTTTCTCTGGCCTTTGCAATGGTGAGAATAGGGGAGTGACGTAAGGTAGAATAAAGAGCATTCATTTTCCCGCAATTCAGTACTTTGCATTATTCAATGGGAAATGTATTGTAGGCAAACAAGATTGTAGTACACTTTGTGCTCCAGACCTGAGCCTCATAGATGCCACTCTCACCGATGACAAAAGCTATAATCTTGGAGAGATTTTTGCACGTAGGTTGCAACACAACGCTAATAGTGGTTATTTTTATGGTGGAATTTATGCCACACGCTTAGCAAGAGAGCTGGGTGTTTCACCTTTGCCATATGACCCTATTTTACCCATGCAATATTTAGACTTTGATGCTATGAAGCGTCATAAGATCCTTAAAGGTAAACCCGATAAATTCACCTATAACTTGCTCTTTAAGCAAGACTCCGTTGTATACACATATTTTCCTGCGCCTGCTCTCTTTGACTATCACAGCAGAGGAAGATATTTTGTTCTTGAGAGCGAGGCCCGAGCCCACAATGCGGCGGTTGTGGCTGCACGGCAGGCTGAGACATCCGCACCAAGAGCCTCCGTGAGCTACCACTCCGACCATTACGCAGGCTACTGACTGATCACCAAGTTAGGCCAAAAGCCTAAGCTTGGGATAGTACATGTTCCCACTGACATTACATTCATGTTTACACATTTCATTCCAGTTGTCGGTGTCCACACTTTTTCATTGTATTATCCATTCTTAAATTTATTTTCTCGCTTTCTTCTTGTGTGTTTGAAAAACCTTAGAAAAACCAAAAATATTAGTTGTAGTTAGTTTACTTTCTATGCATGCTTAGATGTAATACTAAAAACAAAAAACCAAAAAGATTTCCTTGTTCTTCTTTTGCTTGTTGGGAGCTTTCCCATGTAAATAGTTTTTCTCGTTTTTGATTTTTCCTTTTATTTACTTGTTCTAGAAAATCAAAAACTTCAAAAAAAAAATCAGTGTGTTTCTCTAAATTTCTTTTCTGTTTATTGATTCGTACCAAGGAGAAGACCACGATGAAAATGTTGAGTGGCTCTTATTTGCATAATTGTTGTTCTAACAAAGAGCCCATTTTACCTTGTCTTTTCCTGTTGAATAAAATGTTTGCAGATTCCAGCTTAGTCCACAACACTCTTGCACTATTATTATTTTCTTATCGTTCGGTCGTGCAAGTGAAAGGCAATAATGACGATATTCGATGAACTGCCGTGGCAGAGAGAAACGGGTATGAACTCGACTTGTGTTGTTTTTGTAAATATGGTTAACCTAGTATCCATGATTCAGCCCATTATGATTAAACATGTTTGCAATGACAATTAGAGGTTATAGTTTCTCATGCCATGCATAAGTACCTAGGAGTGGATAATAATTTATCTTGGATATCAACATTGTGTTAAAATGATTGTGATGTAGTACGATGATATGGTATCCTCCTCTGAATGTTCGAGTGGCTTCACTTGGCACATGTTCATGCATGTAGTTGAATCAAAACCAACATAGCTTCTATGATATTTATGTTCATGGTGTTCATATCCAACTCATGCTAGTGTCCAATGTTACTTATGCATAATGCATGTTCATGACCGTTGTTGCTCTCTAACTGGCCGCTTCTCAACCTATTTGCTAGCCTTCGCCTGTACTAAGTGGGAATTCTGCTTGTACATCAAAAACCTTGAACCCAAGTTATTCCAGATGAGTCCACCATACCTACCTATATGCGGCATTACCCTGCCGTCCTAAGTGAATTTGCAGGTGCCATCTCTAAAAACTTCAAATAAATATCCTTTTGTGTGTCTGGATCGTTCATGGAACGACAGGAGGCAGTCGGTAGCTTCCATGCTAAGCGGGTTATTCTCAAGTCAAGTGTTTATTCACTCGCCATCGCACGAGAAAAAGGCGGTAACAGGGATGCCCAGTCCCAAGCTGCAAAAAGAATTGATCTCTCAAATAATCAAACAAAAACTCCCAATGGAGTCATAACCTTTACTTTTCCGCTTGGGAACCGCCACTAGCGTGCTTAGCATGGAAGATATTGATAATTGATAGTCGTGAAGTAAATGAGAAGGTTGCATGTCTCAAAATATCATTTACCTCTATTTTAAAAACTTGAGGTTTGGCACCTCTACAAATCACCGCTTTCCTCTGCGAAGGGACTGTCTATTTACTTTTATGTTATGTCAACACCTTCTAAAATAAGCGCGAGAACTTGAGAGCACTGATGTCATGCTGATGCATTGTGTGTAGCTAATGTTGGGTGCAACATGACTGGATCTTTTCTATCATGAATTACAATGTTTAGTCGCTGCTTGAACTTTGGAGGTGCTCTGCATTTATGTTTTGCGGTCTCAGAAAGGGCTAGCGAGATACCACTATTGTCATATTATATCATGGTTGTTTTAATAACGTGTTGTTGTTTCAGATATCTTATTATTACTCGCTAGCTGATTATGTCATTGATATGAGTTAATATAATTTTTAAGAGTTATTGTCGACATGGTTAGTTATAATATTGACTGAAAACCTCAGTGTTGTTTAAGCTTATTTATGCAAACAAGAGCAAAAGAGTTCGTAAATTTTTTTCTTTTTCACTTTCAGTTTATCAACTGAATTGCTTGAGGACAAGCAAAGGTTTAAACTTGGGGGAGTTGATACGTCTCCAACGTATCTACTTTTCCTAAGGCTTTTCCTCTTGGCTTGGAGTCTAATTTGCATGATTTGAATGAAAATAATCCCGGACTGACGTTGTTTGCAGTAGAACTACCATGGTGTTGTTTTTGTGAAGAAATAAATGTTCTCAGAATGGAACGAAACTTTGCGAGGAAGTTTTACCCAATAAAAGAGAATTTCTGGAGCCAAGAGCAACCTGAGGGGGGCACTTGGGTGGGCACAACCCACCAGGGCACGCCTGCCCCCCCCCCCCTCCCCCAAGCGCGCCCAAGTGGGTTGTCCCCACTTGGTGTCCCCGCAGCCCCTGAAGCCGATGCTATAAATCCTATTTTTCCAGAGAAAAAAATCAGGGAGAAAGAATTATCGCATTCCACAAGACGGAGCCGCCGTCACCTCCTGTTCTTCATCTAGAGTCCGTTTGGGGCTTCAGAGAGGGGGATCTTCGGTCTTCATCATCACCAACCCTTCTCCATCGCCAATTCCATGATGCTCCCCACCGGGAGTTTGTAATTCCTTCGTAGGCTCGCTGGCCGGTGAGGAGTTGGATGAGATTCATCATGTAATCGAGTTAGTTTTGTTAGGGCTTGATCCCTAGTATCCATTATCTTCTGAGACTGATGTTGCTATGACTTTGCCATGCTTAATGCTTGTCAGTATGGGCCCGGGTGCCATGATTTTAGGTCTGAACCGTTTATGTTATCACCATTATATCCATGTTCTAGATCCGATCTTGCAAGTTATAGTCACCTACTACGTGTTATGATCCGGCAACCCCGGAGTGACAATAGCCGGGACCTCTTCCGATGATGACCATAGTTTGAGGAGTTCATGTACTCACTGTGTGTTAATGCTTTGTTTCGGTTCTCTATTAAAAGGAGGCCTTAATATCCCTTAGTTTCCAATTGGACCCCGCTGCCACGGGAGGGTAGGACAAAAGATGACATGCAAGTTCTTTCCATAAGCACAAATGACTATTTACGGAATACATGCCTACATTATATTTATGAACTGGAGCTCGTGTCGTATCGCCCTAGGTTATAACTGTCACATGATGAATATCATCCAACAAATCACCGATCCAATGCCTACGAATTTATCTCATAATGTTCTTGCTAAGTTACTACTGCTTTCGTTACTGTTACACTTGCTACAAAATTACTGCTATCATTGTTACCGTTACGATTGCTGCTGTCACTATTATCAAAACTATCATACTACTTTGCTACTGATCACTTTGCTGTAGATAATTAATCTCCAGGTGTTGTTGAATTGACAACTCAGCTGCTAATACTTACAAATATTCTTTGGCTCCCCTTGTGTCGAATCTATAAATTTGGGTTGAATACTCTACCCTCGAAAACTGTTGCGATCCCCTATACTTGTGGGTTATCACCCGCCCTTTTTAATGGATGCGTGCGGAGGGGCCGGGCTCATCCACTCCCCCCATCCATATCTGGCCACCTTTGCTCCCTCGCCGGCGACCAGGAAACCCTAGCCAAACAGCTGGAACCCTAGCCAAAGCCATGGGATTCTTCAACTGGAAGGGGGGAAAGGGGGAGGTTCAGCGCCGGAGCGAGCTCTTCCCACGGGCAGCCCGCTCCATCGCCGTTGGCTAGACGCGGCACGCCACTGCGGGAGCGGTTGTACATCCTAGTACACCAGGTGCGGTGGCACTGGCAGTACTGCCAGCCCGTGCTGTATCTAGATGTGAACTTGCCGCACGGCTGGTATCTAGACCCGCAGTGCATCCCCATCCTGGCGGCGACGCGGTCTACACAGGCGCACGCTGAGGAGGTTCACCAGCGGCGCGAGCTCCTTACGCCGGAGCAGCGCGCCATGCATGCCTATGCGCCAGACTCCCCCAACTGGGAGCGCTGGTTTGCGCTAGAGCATGAGGAGGCGCACCGCCTCGGTGTCCACATCGACCACGACCTTTCACCGCCGCCCCTACGGGTAAAGCAGGATGAAGAGGAAGCAGAGGCGGAGTACCAAGCCTCCCTCGAGGAGGCCCTGCATCACGCTCTGGAGGCGAACCGGCTCGAGGAGGACGCCCATTGGGATGGGCTGGAGCAAGCCCTAGCTTTGTTCGTGGCGGGGGACTTCGTCCAGTCGCCCCTGTTCGTGCCGCCACCGCCACCCCTCGTCGAGCCCAAGGCCGAGCCGGAGCCGGAGCGCGAGCCAACGCCCATGCGGAAGCGGGCACTGCCCCCCCCCCCCCACTTGGCCGACGGAGTCCTATTCGTGGACCGGCGAGCTCCGCGAGTGGGTGAGCGCGCCTCCCTACTACTTTGCCTCCACGTCGGAAGAAGAGGCGGCCCAACTTGAGCGCCGGAAGGCGCATTGGCTCGCCGAGGATGGGGCCAACAGCGAGCGGCGGATGCAATATGAGCAGCAGCTGCGCCGCGACGAGGAGGCGCTCCGGCTTGAGGAGGAGGATGAAGAGCGCGCCCGCCTCGCCGCTATGCCGCCGCCGCAGCAGACGCCGAAGGAGTTTGCCATGGCGGCCTATCAAGCCGCGTTCGGTTGGGCTGCCCCCCCCCCCCCCAATCTGCATGACCTCACCGGCGGCAGCAATGACGAGGGCAAGGGGAAGGGCAAGGCGGTCTACTACAGCAGCGTGCGGGCGTTTATTAGAGTTTTTTTAGTTATGTTTAAGTGGACTTTGACCGGCGTTTGACCAACCATTTATGTATAATTATGCTTGATTAGTCAGTTTTAGCCACGTCGGCAGAAATGGGTCAGCCTTCCGTTAGACGCACGTGCCGACCCAAATGAAAAAGCGGACGCGCACGTTCGTCTGGCCGTCTCAAACGGACGAAAAGCAGACAAAACGCGCGCCCGTTTGGGTCAGCGCGTTGGATTTGCTCCTAGTGATCGGGCCATCGGACCGGACGTTTGAGGCAGGTTTAGGGCGTCTTACTGTAGATGTCCTTATCAGATATATCAAATGAGGTAAAGCCCAATGATTCCAACATGACCTAACACTAACTAGATGGCGAAGTGGTTTGCCACAGAGGATCAAGCAAGTCGCCCCGTCGCTGCGGTTGATGTGGCGAAGTGGTGGGTCCCATAGAGAAGGCAACGGGTCGAAGAAGACAGCAACCTGACGGCAACTCGAGCAAACACCGTGTAAGAGCATGTAGCTAATTTTGCAACCGGTAGTGGATGTCCAAGTTCACTAGTGGCACATACGAAAATTTTCCAAAAAGGATTTGCCTTCTCTTAGCTAAACGATGATGATCTGTCAGTAAGGAAGCCAATTCCCACCATTTTACAAGATCTCATCTCTTAGGTAAATATTTTCTATCTTAATTTAATCATTCTATAATTTTAGGAGTGTGTAAAAATTACTTATTAGACATGACATTAAGATGTAATTCACACACGTTGTTATGTCCCTTTAAGTGACATGCATTAGATAAGAAAAACACCATTTTTTATCAATCCTTGTACTGCCCTAAGAGAACTGTTTCTACATGTCTTTGCTTGCTTGGTGAAGCATTAAAAAAATTAGTTAATTTCATTTTTGCCCTCTCTTTTGACATTTTCGACAAGGATTGCACATGTAAGAGATATTCATCCGTTCTAACGAAGTTTGTGTCATCCCTGTAAAGAATGTAAAAAATGAAATTTGTTCCGCTTTTTTCATTATGTGTGTCCTTATATGTAAAGAAGAAGACACGCGAATTAGTTAGCAGCTGCGTCGTATAGTGCAATAAAAGATGGGCACATGTCATTCCTGATGGAATCTAGGCAACAACCTTGGCTGGTGTAGCGCACTGACGCACTCATCATCCTTATACTACTGTGATCGTGCCATCTGCCATGCCTATCCACAAAGAGCAACAATATATTTAGCTAGTTCCAGTTACGTACGCATGCAGCTGTCCATTTGCCACCTTACTTTGACTATGACGCGACGCTCGCTGCTACCAAGGGCATCCCAATGCAGAACCTCAAACCGAACCGTCCACCGCTTGCACCATCCGTTCGGATTGGATTCCGATGTGATTTGTCACCCAACATGGTACCTCATCAGCCTGTGGACCGGTAATGATGTTCGATTCTTGTAAACCCGAGGCAAACCGGGGATCTTGCGGGCGTCCAGACCGCTATCACGCACACGTATGACCCTTTAGGCCTATTCGAAAATCTCTCCCGTTCTTGCGGCTCTCCTATGCAGAGCGGTTGCCACGCATTCATGCCGCTCGAGAGAGTTAGCGCCTAAATTATACCGGCCTAAAGCGAACGCAACCTGTTACTGGTGCCTACATTTTTTGAAAGACCCAGCTAGATCGCTGGCTTCATTGATTTAGCAGATAGTAGAGTACAAAGTTGTGATCAAAACGATCGGAAAAAAAATAAAGAGGGGAGGGGGGGCTGTGGAAAACCCCGACCCTGCCAAGGGACTACTAAGCTAAATTCCTCCCAGCAGATCCCCGAATGGGGACTCTAATTTCTTGGCTCCTGCTAGTCTCCATTGCTCCAAATTGCTGCTGATTTTTGCGCATAAACGTTGAGTACTTGGCAGTAACCCGCGAAAAGTGCAGTCATTCCTCTCCTTCCATATTTCCCACAGAATCATAATGATTGTCGATCTGATTGCCCCTCTGTTTTGCGTAGTGGTCCGGTTGATGATTTCCTGAATCCTCTGAACAGAGTTAGAGGGGACTATGTCCAGAGGAGCCAGCGAGCAGCAGCCTGATCGCCCTGCCGCATGCAGCCATACTTCCCGCGCAAAGCTGCAGTCCCAAAACAAATGTGTAGATGTTTCGAGGTTACGGAGACATAGTTGACAGAAGTAGTTGTTGGTCCAACCCCTCCTCTGCAGCCGATCATTGCACCATAGTCTGTCTTGGAGAAGTAACCACATGAACATCTTGAGTTTGTTAGGAGCCCACACCTTCCAGATCAGCTTGTTGTGGTTGGACAGATCGACCGGCTGGAACTGGTTGATGTATGCAGAGCTTGTAGTGTAGCAGCCGTTCCTTGTGCCTTGCCATCTTATGAGATCATCTTCGTCAGTCCGCAGCACGGTGTTAGCATTCTGGATCATGCGCCAAATGGACAGGAATTCTGGGGCTATGGCCATTGTGTTTCCGTGCTGCAGGTCTTTGATCCATTGGTCATTCCGGAGAGATGCCTCCACACTTCTGTTTTTCCTGCATGAATGATTGAAGACCGCCGGGAAGGAGATTGCTAAGGGA
Source organism: Aegilops bicornis (assembly GCA_021605145.1). Lineage (NCBI taxonomy): Eukaryota > Viridiplantae > Streptophyta > Magnoliopsida > Poales > Poaceae > Aegilops > Aegilops bicornis. The sequence goes on along the minus strand of CM038673.1, from coordinate 368,637,921 downwards.
GAATCTCCTATCCAATTGTCATACCAGAAACTAGCTTTGCGGCTGTTTCTGATCCGAACTCTGGTTGCCAAGCTGATTCTTCGTTCCTTCTCCGAAACCGGTAGGTCCAGCTGCGTCCAAGGTCTTCCTGGCTGCTCCCATGCCAGCCACTGCCATCTGAGTCGAAGGGCAGTGCTAAATTTGTTTAGATCAAGGATGCCCAGCCCACCTTGCCGCACCGGGGAGCAGACTCTCGACCAAGCCACCTTGCACTTTCCACCTGAGAGCTCCTCATCCTGGGTCCATAAGAACCGCCTTCTAGCCTTGTCAATCTCTCTTATGATCTTCTTAGGTACCTTGAGGACTGTCATGGCGAAAGTTGGCAGAGCGGAGAGCACACTACGGACTAGAACCCTCCTTCCTGCCAGATTGAGCAGCCTCCCTTTCCAGCCCGCCAGCCGCGCTTTAATTCTATCTAGAATGAACTGGAAGTGAGCCAAACGCATCCTTGTCGTGGAGATCGGAAGCCCGAGATAAGTCATTGGAAAATCAATCAGAGAGCCTCCAAAACTCTGAAGCACTTTCGGCAAATTCACATTGTCGCACCTGATGGCGGCCACAGATGATTTGCTTTGGTTTAGGTGAAGCCCTGTGGCCTCCCCAAAGTTTGCGAGCAGGCCTAGCAGCGTTTCCACCTATGGTTTGGACGGGTTGGCAAAGATAACAGCATCATCAGTGTAGAGGCATACTCTCATGCTTGCTCCCCGGCCCGGCAAACAAGCCAGCATCCCCTTCTCCGTAGTTGTAGCCAGCAAGCGGTGTAGAGGGTCGATGGCGAGGATGAAGAGCAACGGTGAAAAAGGGTCTCCCTGCCGCAGGCCCTGACGGTGCCAGAACTTCTCCCCAGGCTCACCATTCATCAGGACTAAAGAGGAAGCCGTTGACAACAGCATGGTTGTCCAGTCCCTCCAACGTGAGCTGAAACCCAGCCTTTGCAGGAGCTCTAGCAAGTATTCCCAGGAAACTGAATCGAAAGCTTTTGCAATATCCAATTTGAATAGGAGAGCCGGTTTTCGTTCTCTGTGAAGCACTCTGACACAGCCTTGCACGTACTGGTAGCTATCATGGATACATTTGCCCTTCTGGAAAGCGGTTTGCACCGGTGAGATCAAATCCTTGAGCATGACAGCCAGCCGCAAAGATACCACCTTTGCAATGAGCTTCGAGATGGAGTGGATAAGGCTGATGGGCCTGAAATGGCACAACTCCGTTGCCCCGTCCTTCTTTGGCAGCAGAGCAATGAACGCGGTGTTGATTTCCTTCAAATTTGCTGCCGCTAGGTTATAGAACTTCTCAAAAAATGCCATGCTGTCGTCTTTGACCGTGCTCCAACAGGCCCTGAAAAAGCGCCCAGTGAATCCGTCCGGTCCAGGCGCCTTCTCCGTCGGCGAGGCCAGCACCACCGCCCACACCTCAGGTTCAGTGAAGGGGAGGTCGAGCCCAGACATGTCAATCATCGGCAGGTGCAGCTCATCCCAATTCAGAGTGCACGAGCGCTGTCGACGCCGTCCTATGGATTCAGTGAAATGATCGCGCGCTGTCGAGGCCTTCTCATGATGGTCTGTAATTTCAGCATTGCCCACTCTGACGGAATGGATGTAGTTCTTTCTCCTTCTTGCTCTGATTTTCGCATGGAAGAATTTTGAATTTGCGTCTCCCGCTTTGAGCCACATGATCCTGGACGCTTGCCTCTGTCTGGCTCTTTCTAAAGCAGCTAACCCAAGAACCTTCAGTTTAAGTTGCTTGTGTAGCAGCCGCTCTTGGTCCGTCAGGATGCGAGTCTCCTGCGCCACGTCCAAGTGCAAGATCACAACGTTTGCAATGTGGAATTGCAGTTTGGCGCCTCCAAAGAGCGATCTGCTCTAGATTTTCAAATCGGCTGCAACCCTCTGAAGCTTCCTGCTAACGCGAATGAAAGGGCAGTCATGATTTACTGGCCGATCCTAGGCGTGTTGCACCGTTTCCTGAAAGTGAGGAAAACGTGGCCAGAAGTTTTCAAACCAAAATCTAGCCTTACTGATCGGGGGCATTAGCTAACGATGAGGACAGTGATCGGAGAAAGAGGTTGAGGCCGTTGTGAGCATCACGTCAGGAAACAGGTCTTCCCATGCCAAGTTACAAAAAATCTTGTCGATGCTGCATAAGGTTGGCGATTCTCTTTCGCTACTCCAAGTAAATCGTCTATTCCTGCATTTGACCTCTCTGACCCCGGCAAGATCAATCGCCCGGCGAAAGCGGCCGATCATCCTTCTGTTAATCAGGCCATTGTTTTGTCCCGTGCCTGATAGATCATGTTAAAATCTCCGTTGAGCATCCAAGGTTCAGTGGGGGGGAGGTGCTACGCTGGCTAGTTCAATTAGGAAATTTTCTTTTTGCTCATCCTCCGAAGGACCGTAGACAGTCGTCATCCAAAAGAACTCGCCGCTGTCGATGATCTCTACTCTAACCGTAATGGAGAAACTAGCGATCGAGTGCGTAGCAACGTTGACCAAGTTCTTATCCCAGAAAATGGCAGCGCCTCCTCTAGTTCCTATCGCAGGTAGAACAACACAGCCCTGAAGCGAAGGCCCTCCTACCTCTACTGCTAGCTACGTGGACCATGACTCGATCTTCGTTTCCTGCAGATTAAGGGTCGCAATTTTGTTTGCGTGCGCAACCTCGTAGACGGCCGTGCACTTTGCCGGTGAATTTAGGCCCCTCACATTCCAAGACATGATTCTGAAATTTGCATCAATCATGTGGACAGGAAATATCTCTTCGTCGACTGAACTTACTACTGAAGGAACCAAGGACTACAAAAACATGATGGACACACACACACACGCCATGCACACCTGCGGGGAGCGGCGCCGGCCACCAATAGGCCCCAAATTCCGACGCCAACTAGCTAGCACCATCTTACCTTGACACTACACATGAAAATAAAACCTAACTCGAACTGGTCTAAGACCAGCCGTCGACGAAGACTAACTAGGACGACCAACATGATCACATAGCAAGGACCTCCTCATCGCTCGCCCCGGCCATGCCGGCAGCGATCTTCAGTGCCTCGCAGTCCAGGCCAGTGAGTTTTGCAATTGCAGCAATATCCTTAGCAGTCAGCGGCTCCTGGAAACGCTTGAGAAGATTGGCGGCAGCCTTGGGTGTCATCTTGTCCTTTGGCCCGAGCCCACCGAGCTCCTGGATGAGGCGCATCGCCGCCCGTTGTGCAACAGGCACCGGGCAGGCTGCCGCTGCCTGCCTAGCACTACGGCGAGACGGGGCGGAGGTGGCCCGCACCTTGGGAGGGGCAGAGGAGCGGGGCCGCGCCGGAGGGCTGGGCAGGACGGCCTGGGGCACCGTAGCGAAAAGTTGTGGCAGCCCCACGTTGCCGATGCCGTCCCCCCTCTCCTGGACGCAGGGGCCCGGTCCTCCGCCGAGTTGCAGGCAGTCCACCTTCTGCGTGATCGCCTCGACGTGAAACCCCACCGCGGCCGGAGTAGGTGAGCTGATGCAGGGGCTGGAGAGCGGGGCCGACAGGACTGGTGCCAACATTGAAGCGGCGTGTTGGTTGAGAGAGCCGCCCGCGCCTCGTCCTGTTCAGGAGAGACGTTATTGGATGGGACGGGACGAATATCTGCCACATTTAATCAGGGCGCATGTCCGGCCACCTACCATCATAAAACAAACACATCGACCAAGAAATCAACTCCGACGCTCGCATTGACACACCCCGCCGCTTGGCATGGATGGCATCCACTATTTAAACGAGGCCACGCCCGTCACAAACCGCACCACACCACGTCCCGCTTTACATCCTCCTTCGTGCACCAGCTAGGCCATGACTGCGAGCTCTAGCGCATTATGGGAGAGCCTCTCGATGGAGCAGAAGCATGAGATGGCCGTCCTTGGGGCCAGCTGGCAGAGCTGTTGTGCTAGGCGGTGGAGGCTGGCCTGCCAGCCAGCTTACTGGAGGACTCTGACGATTCCCCGACGATGAAGACGGGCTCCGACGACGAGTCGGCGCCCCTATCCGCGTCGTTCCATGCCTGCTTGACCGTGAAGCCGGCGCAACCACACTTCAACGATGCCATGGTGGAGGAGGAGACGGCGCCGCAGCCGTTGTCGGTGTTCCGACAGACGCAGGAGAAGCAGTGGTACAGCATCTCCCTCCTTGAGCAACACCGGCTTGCGGAGGACCAGATATACGGCTAGCTCATGAGCGAAGAGGTTGTGGCTGTCATGGCCGCAGCGAGCATCATACAAGGCCACACAAGCTCACACCGCCTGCAACGCAGGTGGCGCTAGCGACATAGGTGATCGCAGATGAGAACGTAGGCAGCTACGCGTCCTTTGCGCCAGCAACGACGCTCTGTTGGCGCTGGTCCCATGACGAGGCGGCCCCGTTCATGCCCATCATAGACCTCACGTCCACCGGCGATGAAGAGGTTGTGGACTCCGATGAGGAGTAGTAGGTCATGGGAGACGGCGATGCCTCAAGTCCTGTGAGCCGGTCCGTGTCTCATGTCCTACTCTTCCTCGCTGACTACCACCTTCACTCTGCAGGGTTTAGCCAGTTGCCGAACACGGAAACGGCCGCCTGACATGGGCATGGACGGGAACAATTAGGACTCGGAGGACGGGTGCCACCTTAGATTTACACTAGTTCTAGGTTCAGTCGCTTTTGTTCAATGTCAAAATGTAATGAATTTATTCCTGTTTAGATGAAAATCATCCGGTCTACATGTACTTTGTCCGATTTGTTTAAAACAGGTTTGAAATGTATGTCGGCATGGTTAAATGGCCGGCTCCCGCATCACTGTTCACGGACGCGACCGTATAGGGGTCAGCGTTGGAGATGCCATAACATAATACTCAGACGGTCGAGCATCATGTGCTTGATTAAATGTCAATGTAAGGAAAAAAACAGAATTTAAAGTAAAAGCTTTAATTCTTTTAAATAATTCTTATATTATATTTCTAATTTGTACATTACTCAGAATTCTTGTAGCCTCAGCTTGAAAATAAATGGCTTCATTTTTAAACAAGATTTACAAGTACAAACTTGACCTCATAGGGTAATTGCATGAAGTTGTCCAGATTTTCTAAAGAAGCCTATGTGTGAATTTCACTGTTCCATGGTTAATTGCATCTGACCTCGAGTTATTTTATTTTCTCTTTTCTTCTTTTTGTTTCTCCTCCTTCTACAATTTGCGGGTCAAAAGAAAAAAACCTTGAGTTATATTATGATTTCCCCAAAGGAACAGGTTCATTCCCTCTGAAGAAACAGATATAAAACTGCAAAAGCTCATACGAATATACTTAAGTGCAATGATAAGGTACGCGAAACACAAATTGAATATATTCGTAAGGTACTCGGGAATAATTATCGACAGGTTCAGTCCGGAATGGGCTCGTGATAGCACTACTAGTATATATATTTGGAGCTGGTGACTCTCATTCTACTTTGTCGTTTTGCACTTTGGTTGAGAATTTTATATGTCAAGGCAACACCGCACCAGCAAAAAATCCCGCCATTTTGGTAATGTCGCTCGTAAGGTGACCATCACTTGCAACGGCAACCGCATAAATAAACTAATTTCATTTGGTCTTGTTTCCTTTCTCTTTAGCAAAGTCGGCTCAAGGAGCGGTCCATGTACTAATTAATTGGCCGTTTTTCAAATGGTTAAGAGCATTTCGAAAGCGAACCCTCAAACCACTCTTATCTATTCGAATAGCGTGTTTCAGACGTATTTCGCCATCCAATGCGGTTATGTATTGGTTCGCCGACCGGTTCAGATGTATTTTTTTTCCTGCAAATTGAAAGCAAACTAAAGGGCTTTGTGGGAGTCCGGACAGTAGCCACGTAGGACTCAGACACCCGGGCCCACTCAAATCCCCCTCCCGGTCCCTTTCTCTTCCGCCCTACTCCCCCTTGCTTGCATCTGCGCCCTCCGCCGCCGCCGCTTTACCTCTTCGGCCATCACCCAGGCATTGTCGGACGTCTGTAACCACCACCCATCCGCCAGCTCGCCTTGTACTACGGAGCCGCCCACTCAGGATCTGTCCGTAGCCAGCTATCCTCTGCTCCCTGTTGATGACGTCTATGGCGGTCACCACGCCTGACAGGTGTTCGGTCAAATGCCATTGAGCTTATTTTCGAACTTCATGTCATTCTTCTAGAGTACGAAGGATGGCGGGGTACTCGAGCACGCAAGATAAGTTGTTGTGCGATGCGTGTTTGGCCATATCCGCGGATTTCATAGGCAGGAGTAGAAGGGGGCCCTTCTGACAGCGCGTGCATGGTTTGTTTCATGCGCGAAAGCACATTGCGCCCTACGACATACACATCATCCATGAACGCAATGTGAAGTCGTTAGTGTATCAATGATACACCATCCAGACCATCATCATCAAGTTTTATAAAGCGGCTGATGGGTTGGAGGCAATGTGGCCATTGCACGCGACAGCCGTGGAGATCGTAAATTTTGCTTTTCTTGCTTAACTTATTGATTGAATCATTCATTCACTCAATGTTGCTCTATACATTGTGTAGCATGTACGCTATGCCATGATGTATCGCAGGGTAGAGGACGGACCATTTATGCACATACACAGTTGGATGAAGCTCAAGGGGCAGTATGTGTGGGGACGACATGATCCATTTATGAAAAACTTGTTTAACGTCCGATTAATTAAAGTAGGAATTTAAACTATTTCTCGTTGAATTTGAACTATTGTTGTACTACACTTATTTGCATGTTTTGTATGAATGATTTGTATTATTTTTCTATCAGAATTTTGATGAATTCCATCGTGTTTGATGAATTTCATCCGATTAGTTGAAATATGGTTTGAAATATATACGGATAGCATTGAATGACCGTCTCCCGCATCCGTGTCCACGACTGGACCCGCTGTCCATAGACAGATGTGGTATCCGTTTTGTAGATGAGCATTTGAGATGCCCTAATCATTGTTATCGTTGTTGAGACAACAAAAGAACACGTGGCGTTGTTCATTGCATAGTCCCAGTGGAAGGTGTGATTGGCTGGTTTATAGTAAACCTGGGCAAACGTCGGGCCGGGCCGGGTTTCAGGCCGGGCTTGTAAAAGCCCGACCTTCATTTCTCAAGCCCGAGCCTAGCCCGAAGCCCGAAATACTCCCTGATTTCAAGCCTGAGCCCGGCCCGAACTCAAGCCCGAAGCCCGAAAGCCCGGCCCGAACGCTGTTTTTTAGTACGTGTACGTGCAAGCCCGGCCCGAAGCCCGAAAGCCCGGCCCGAAAAATAGAAAAAGAGAAGCCCGAGCCCGGCCCGAACTACCTTTCGGGCTGCAAAACAAAGCCCGAGCTCGGCCCAAGTGTCAAGCCTGGCCCGGCCCGGCCTGGGTTTTCCGGGCCGGGCTCGGGCCGGGCTGCCCATGCCCGGGTTTAGTTTATAGCGTCCATCATGTACCGATAAAAACATTTCGATATAGTTCCTTTTTAAATTTGTTTGATCGTATTGTTGGAGCGTGATTTGATCATACGTCAGAAGAGCATTAAGGGAGGCTTGGTCGATGTGTTGAGTCATGAGATTACTCGAGGCCGACTCCACACTCCTCTGCCTTGACATTGATTCGACTCGTACGAGACTTCTCAGACTCAATCCTAGAGTCCACAAATGAATCTAGGAGCTCTATTGACGTCCGCTTGCTTTTATTCAGTTAAGAGTGAATGAAAAATGCCCATGAGGGCTTGACAAGTGATCAAAGAATATACTCTTGACGTGGTATGTAAGACTGTTAGTTAAAATAACATGTGATGAACTACCTGAAAAATGGTTCATGGTAGACTAGCTCACATGGCCATTCATCTGAGGGCAACTTCAGTGTGGGTTAAAAAAATCTCTGGACCAGGGGAAGACACTTTTAGTTTTAGCCATCCAAATGTTCATGGAATGGTCCAGGCATCCGAAATTCCACAAACTGGCTCAAATCTAGGGGAGTTTTGGGGGAGTACGGACGTCCATGGACACTGCCAACTTATCCTCCGACTCCACCACAAACCCATATTTTACTCCCCCTTCATTATCTCTCCTCTCTCCGTTGGGGGCAGCGACGTTTGAGCGGCGATGCTCGTACCATACACGGTCTTCTCCTCTGGATGCACCGTATGAAGATCTTTCCAATTGGAAGTTGTCCATCTTCTCCTATATGTTCCAAATATAGCTCCAATTCCTACCAAGGTTCTCTCCTTGCGGTTGACCCTAGACTTGGCGAGATGGTCTCCTCCAACCAAAGTGCCTTCATTGCAGGCAGGAGTGTACATGACAACTTCATCCTTGTTCAGCAAACGGCGTGGCAACTTCATCGGCTCCGGCTACCCCGAGTCCTCCTCAAGCTAGATATAGCCCGCGCCTTTGACTCAGTTTCCTGGTCGTTTCTTCTTCAGGTCCTCGAGCATCTCGGTTTCGGACCCAGGTGGCGCGAGTGGGTGTCCATCCTTATATCCACGGCCTCCACTCGAGTGTTGATCAATGGCAATCCGGACCCTCCCATTGCCCACCATCAAGGCCTTCGACAGGGTGACCCTGTTTCACCGATGATCTTCACCCTCTGCAATACGCGGTGACCAAGGGCATCATCCGGCGACTAACTGACCGCCTGGCTGCTTCTAGTAAGTCCCTCTTTGCGGACGATTTGGTCATTTTTTGCCGCCTAGATCCCTCCGAGCTCGCGTTGTTAGCGGCTACCTTGATTTCTTTGGGGTTTCTTTGGGGTTGTGTCTGGGCTACACACCAACTTTGCCAAGTGCTTGGCGGCGCTAATCCAATCCAATCCAATCGTCGGTATCTCAATACCTAGTTCAATATCGTTACCGGCAAGTCTCTTTACTCGTTCCGTAATGCATCATCCCGCAACTAACTCATTAGTCACATTGCTTGCAAGGCTTATAGTGATGTGCAATACCGAGAGGGCCCAGAGACACCTCTCCGACAATCGGAGTGACAAATCCTAATCTTGATCTATGCCAACTCAACAAGTACCATTGGAGACACCTGTAGAGAACCTTTATAATCACCGAGTTACGTTGTGACGTTTGGTAGCACACAAAGTGTTCCTCCGGTATTCGGGAGTTGCATAATCTCATAGTCATAGGAACATGTATAAGTCATGAAGAAAGCAATAGCAATATACCAAACGATCAAGTGCTAAGCTAACGGAATGGATCAAGTCAATCACATCATTCTCTAATGATGTGATCCCGTTAATCAAATGACAACTCATGTCCATGGCTAGGAAACTTAACCATCTTTGATTCAACGAGCTAGTCAAGTAGAGGCATACTAGTGACACTCTGTTTGTCTATGTATTCACACATGTATTAAGTTTCTGGTTAATACAATTCTAGCATGAATAATAAACATTTATCATGATATAAGGAAATATACATAACAAGTTTATTATTGCCTCTAGGGAATATTCCCTTCAGTCTCTGAAAGGATCGAGATGGACCTAGAGGGGGGGGGGTGAATAGGTACAATTACAAATTTTAATTATTACTTAGCAATTTTAGGCAATAGTGCGGAATATGAAGGTGAGCCTAACAATTGCTAGTAAGTATGAAGTACAAGGCAAGTAACACAAGCATATAAGTGAGTAAGCACAATATGATGTAAGTAAGTGCAAACCAAAACAAGTAACCACAAGTATAGAGTTAGGGTTAGGAATAACCGCAACTCCGGGAGGCGAGGATGTATGCCGATGTTCACTTCCTTGGAGGGAAGCTAGTCACCGTTAGAGAGGTGGATGTTACCACGAAGGCACACCAACGCCACGAAGGCTCACCCTATTCTCCCTTTGAGACAACACCACGAAGGCGTTTCTCAACCACTAGTGGTAGACCTTGAGGTGGTCTCCAAACCCTCACAAACTTATCCGGGGGTAATCACAAAGGTCGATTCCTCTCCGAAAGACTCCTACCGCCTAGGAGTCTCCAACTTCCAAGAGTAACAAGATCGATGGGGATTTGCTCAAGACTTGCTCAAATCACGAATTCCTTGGGTGCAAAGAAGGAGGAGAAGTGGATCTATCACTTGACGGACAACTTCTTTTCAAAGCTCTCAAATCCTTGGGGATCTAAGATTTGGTGTGGAGAAATGAGAGAGAGTGTGAGAAGTGTTCTAGGGTTTGTTCAAAGTGAATGGTCAACCCCTACCCGTGGAAGGGAAAGGAGTATTTATAGGTGGTGGGAAAAGGTGACCGTTGGGGTGCAGGATGGCGGACGTCCGGAGAACGTCGGACGTCCGGAGGCCCAAATGGATCCGGATGTCCGACAGTCATCGGACGACCGGCATTGTGAAAAGTGTGACCCACAAACCAATGTACGGGATACGATCGTCCGGCGGGGCGGACATCCGTAAGAATGCTTCTGATGTGAAAGTGTCGGACGTCCGGAGGGTTCCGGACATCCGCAAAAATGTTTTTGTTGTGGAAGTGTCGGACGTCCGGAATTGTCCGGACTTCCGAGCAATCAGGAAGGACCGGACGTCCGTAGAGCGCCGGACGTCCGAAGGTAAGGTATATAGATAGCAACTTTGAGCAAGTTTTTCACAGATCCATCGATCCCCTCTTAATAGTGCGGGATTCCTATACTCAAGAACAAACCATAAATGAAGTTAACATCTTGTATCTCCATTCTTGAGTTATATGCTTTTGTCCCTAGTCATGATCCATGCACACGGTCTTTGGAACATAATCCTGAGATATACTTCATAAACATGATTAGTCCCGAGCATATGTGTTGTCATCAACATCAAAATATGATTAAGGGCATGATTGCACTTTCAATCTCCCCCTTTTGGTAGTTGATGACAACTCATATGCATACTCATAATAGTAATCGGAAGTATTTGTTGTGGAGCTCAATAACCATAATAAGAATAAGTAGCAGCGAGCTCCCCTCAAAGTGATACCACAGATACTACTTAAAAACAAAAATGATGAGGGCTCCCCCTCAAGCTGATGCCACAATAGTTGGATCACTTCATATAGATTCACCAAACTCATAACCAACAAACTCATAACATAGTTCAACAACTCATAACATAGTTCAACAAACTACTCCTAACATAGGTTCGATTACATAATGAGCTAGAGTAGTGCATATGGAGCCTACTCCCCCTTTGGCATCAAGCATCCAAAAACAAAGGGGAATGACACGAAAGTATTAAGGTTCATCCTCATCATCATCATCATGAACACCACTGCCACCAGTCTCGTCAAAGAAATCAGCCCACTCAGGACCGGAGGGAAAACCAAAATCGAAGGGGGGTCTGCGGAAGGCGCTCATCGTCACTCACATCATATACGCTTTGAGTCTCGCAGACGAGCCTTGAGCGTTCTTGGAAGTGACCATGCGAGTAACCACATCGTGGTGTTGGGAGCAATGGAAGGTGAACATCTTCATCATGGCTGAATGAGCCTTCCCAAGAAAGCGAGCAATACGCCCAAAGGGGACAACCTTTGGAATGAGGATGGTTAGCGTGAGAGGGAAAACTAGCGGCGGTGTGACTAGCGATGGCGGGAGGAGGAGGAACATGGTCAGCCGCCATGTGAGGTGGGATGATCCATCTCTCATGTATATGAGTGCGTGCAATGGGAAAGGAGCTGCCCTCTCGATAAATGCACGAAGAAAAGGTGCATGAGGGAAAGCCCGCTTGTCTTTGGAAGCTAGCAAGGCGAATCTCATGCCATAGAAAGTGTGGAACATTTATCTTCCCTTTAGGAGATGTGTAGAGGCGATGCATGAGATCAATGCAGTAGCTGCTGCAGGAGCCCTTGTCACCCATCTTGGGATAAATGGTGCGGATGACACACTGATAAATGATGTTGAATGGAAAACGCTAAATGGAGACTTGATTTAGACCCTTTTGTTTTTCAGTACTAGACAAAGATGATATGGGTCTAAGGAGATCCGCCTGCAGACCGCAATGCCTTTGGGCTTATGATTGGGGTCATCCTTGTGGATTTTGAACCCAGTGTCGGGAAATCCAAGTGCGGTGACAAACTTCGGCATAAGATCTTTGTGAGGGCGATGTCGGAGGTCATCCATGTGACAGTGTTATCAGGAGCAAAGTAACATGTGGCATAAAACTGATGGATGGCAGCGTGGTTAAAATCGTGTTGAAAGGCGAATGGGGCAGCTAGGTTTGACGACTCAATGAGCTCAATGGCTCCCGGATATTTCTCCGGATGAGTGTGAATGTGCTCAAGATCAATGCAAACATGAAGTGACAAGCCTTTAGGGATGACAATCGTGGTGAAGATGTCGGCTTGGACATTTGTGCGGCGACTATCACGAGAATCCCTAACAACGATAAATTGATCTACATCACGACGCAATTTGAGATATGAAGATTTGGGGACTTCATTGAAACGCTTAACATGACGGCCTAGTGATAGTGGAGGCTCAATGGAGATGTGACGGGCATCGCCGTGGGGTTGCACCGGAGGAGGAGGAGGTTGAAATGTTGGACGGCGAGTGCCGGGCTTGGGGGCAGCGGCTGACGCCAATCATCGAGGACGGATCCACCTCTTCGAGCTCATCCTCAATCGACCCTCCGAAGAGGAATCACTGGGCGAGCTGGGAGGACGGCGGCGGCACGTTTCCGAGGGCGATCTTCCTCCTGGGAGTCGTTGGAGCCACCACGACGAGACGGGCGCGCCGGCCCTCCAGCGACTTGCTTGCGTGCGGAGTGCTTGGACCGAGGCATCATGACCAGGCGAGGAAGAGCAGAACAGCTAGACGGGCCGGACGGCAAGTCACAGATCCGCGGCGGGGAGAAACCCCGGCGAGGGGTACGGCGGCGGGCGGCTGCGGGAGGACGACGATGCAAAACGGCGGCGGGCGAACTCAATGGAGAGGATGGGGTTGGTTGACGAGAACCCTACGGCGCGGTATATATAGTCCCTAGTAAAAGCGTCACGGACGTCCGGATCCTACAGACGGCCGGAGTCATATATCGTCCGGACATCCGGGAACGGCGGACGACCGGGTCTGAACCATCGAAAAGAGAGGATAACGAGAGATGATTTTACGGACGTCCGGCGGCATCGGACGGCCGGGCATACCTTATGTGAAGCGGTTTTTCACGGACGTCCGAGTCTTCCGGACGTCCAAGCTTCATTGCTAGGCCAACTTAAGTGAACGAGTGGGTTTCACGGACGTCCGTGAGGCCGGACGACCGGTCGAAAATAACCAGAGCAGAATATCACGGACGTCCGGATTCTTACGGACGTCCGATAAAGCTGAATACCACGGACGTCCGGAACCTACGGACGTCTGGAGCCGTAAGTTTGGACAGGAGGGCTGATCATGATGATGAGAAAGGCATTTTCTCACGGTAAAAACTATTTTATGTAGTAACTTCGGATCCCACCTTACTCAATCATAGCCATAGACTACAAGTGGTGGCTAATGCCACCATGTCTGAGTAGACATGACATGACACGTAAAGACTTGAACTTTAAGTGCATAGTCACTACTCCATCATGTTAAAGCACCATAGGTCTAGACCCATGGATACTTTGAGAGTGTTGGTTCTTTTTATGCATTGAGTAGGGCGAGAACATTCATGAATTGAATGTCTCCCCCTAAATATATGCCTACATCAAGACAAGACATTAAGTTTAAGCATGGATGAGTACTAGATTTCACATAATGTTGTCAAGCTCCAAGATACCAAGTTCACGCCTAAGTCGACAGAACCTTGCTTCATCCAATGGTTTGGTGAAAATATCTGCCAGTTGCAAATCTGTCCCAATGTGATCAATGTGAATAAGGCCTTTCTCAACATGATCTCTCAAGAAGTGATATCTAATATCAATGTGTTTGGTGCGGAGATGATCCTTGGGGTTCTCGGCAATGTTGATAGCACTTTCATTATCACATAGAAGAGGCACATGCCTATAGGTGATACCATAATCCTTCAAAGTTTGCCTCATCCATAATAAGCGAAGTTGCACAATTTGGCGGCAGCAATGTATTCAACTTCTGCGGTAGAGAGGGCAATACAATTTTGTTTCTTCGATGACCAACTTACCAAAGAGCGTCCAAGAAATTGACATGCACCGGAGGTGGACTTACGATCCACTTTGTCTCCGCCCAATCCGCATCCGTGTATCCAATGAGATCAAACTTAGCATCCTTGGGATACCATAGACCCAACTTTGGGGTGTGAACAAGGTATCTAAGAATATGCTTAACCGCCTTATGATGACTTTCCCTAGGGAAGCTTGAAATCTAGCACACATGCATACACTAAACATGATGTCTGGTCTAGATGCACAAAGATAAAGCAATGAACCAATCATAGAGCGGTATTTAGATGGGTCGAAGGGGATACCATCTGTGTCTTCCGTGAGTGTTATTTTGGTTGGCATTGGTGTCTTACATGGACTAGCATCAGACATACCAAACTTCTCTAGGATATCCTTGAGGTACTTTGCTTGGGACAAGAAAATTCCTTCTTGAAATTGTTGAATTTGAAAACCAAGGAAGAACTTCAAATCCGCATTGAGTGACATTTCAAAATTCTTGGTCATTGAAGCCGCAAACTTTTTGCACAAATGAATGTTAGGAGAACCAAAATGATATCATCTACATAGATTTGGCATAAGATCAAATCACCCTTATCCCTCTTAGTAAAAAGAGTAGGATCGATCACCCTCTCACAAAACCATCATCGAGTAAAAACTTCTTAAGATGATCATACCAAGCATGAGGTGCTTGTTTGAGGCCATACAAAGCCTTATGAAGTTTATACACATAGTCTTTGTGATCGGGATCAACGAACCCAGGTGGTTGTGATACATATACTTCTTCTTGTAGAGGACCGTTAAGGAAAGCACTCTTCACATCCATTTGATGTAATGTAAAACCATTGAAAGCAGCATAAGCAAGTAAGATGCGAATGGATTCAAGGCAGGCAACGGGGCAAAGGTCTCACCAAAGTCCAAACCTTCAACTTGTGAGTACCCTTGTGCCACTAACCTTGCCTTGTTTCGGATGATTACACCATTCTCATCTTGTTTGTTCTTGAAAATCCATTTTGTTCCAATGATGTTGTGTTCGGTAGGTGGCCTCTTGACTAACGACCACACTTGGTTGCGTTCAAAACTGTTCAACTCTTCTTGCATAGCAACTAGCCAATCGTTGTCTATCAATGCATCTTGTACCTTGATGGGTTCAAAACTAGACACAAAGAGAAGTGAGCACAAAAGTTGGTCAAGTGTTTACGAGTGACTCTACCTTCCGATATGCTGGTGAGTATTTTGTCAACATCAACACGACCGGCCACTCGTGGCATGATAGAGGTAAGAGTTTCACGAGGTTCAACTTCATGTCCATCATCCACATCCTCAACATATGGATCATTAATGTGTGGAGGAAGATCTTCTTGTTCATATTGCATTTGTTGAGGTTCATCATCAATTATTGGACTTTCTTGTTCTTGTTCTTGAAGATTGTCATGAGGAGGAGCTTGATCATCCTCTTCAACTTGGGCTAAAGGTATCGGTTGAGCAATAGGGGCTTGTGGTGTTATGAATGTTGAAGTAGTTTGATGATGTGTGAGACTTCTATCTTCTTCTTCATCATCATGAGGTTCTTGTTCCATAGGAAGAAGTGCACCAACACCCATGGTCAAAATGTCTTGAGAAGAATATTCTTCACCTACATCACTTAGATCAACTTGCTCCCCATGGGAGCCATTAAATTCATCAAACACCACGTCACAAGTTTCTACAACACATCCATTGGATTTGTTGTAGAATCTATATCTTGATGAGAGTTTGATCCATAATAACAAATATACCCTCAATTGTTTTGGATTGAAATTTTCCTAACCTTTCTCTTTTGTTGAGGATGAAACATTTGCACCCAAATACACGAAAGTACTTGACATTTGGCTTGTTTCCAGTTAGAAGCTCATATGGAGTCTTTTCCAATATAGTGCGTAGGAAAAGCGGTTTGATGCATGACATGCGGTGTTGTCAGCTTCGGCCCAGAAACTATGTGGTGACTTGTATTCATCCAACATGGACCTTGCCATCTCCACAAGGGTGCGGTTCTTCCTTTCGGCTACACCATTTTGCTGAGGAGTGTATGGAGCTGAATATTGATGCTCAATCCCTTCATCACTAAGGATTCTTCCAAGGTATAGTTTTTGGAATCAGATCCATTGTCACTTCTTATTGCCAAGATTTCTTTGTCAAACTTGCGTTGTGCTTGCTTGGCAAAGTCAATGAAAGTGATCTTCGTTTCGTCCTTGGACTTAAGGAAAAACACCCATGTATATCTTGAATAATCATCAACAATGACAAGTCCATACTTTTTCCCACCAAGACTATCCCATGAAGGAGGCCCAAAGAGATCCACATGAAGGAGCTCCAAAGGCCTTGAAGTAGACACAATATTCTTGGGTGGGTGCTTTGATTGATGTTGCTTCCGGCTATACATGCACTACACACACGATCTTTCTCAAAAGAGACATTTGTTAGTCCAAGGATGTGATTACCCTTTAAGAGATCTTGGAGATTCCTCATGCCGACATGGGCTGGCAGCGATGCCATAGCCACCTTGTCGGCCTTGGCCATTAGACAAGTTGCATGGAATGTGCTCTCTTTCGAGAAATCAACCGTGTAAAGGTTGCCATCCAACTCTCCAACAAAGGCCACTTGAGAGTATCTCTCTTAAAGACTTTCACATCCGTTAGTCCAAATAGTGTATCATAACCAATGTAAGCCAATTGGCGGACAGAAAGCAAATGATATTTAAGGGATTGGACAAGCATAACATTTGCAAGAGACATGTCATTTGTGATAGCCACTTTACCCAACCCAAGTACCTGTCCTTTTGATCCTCCACCAAACATAATGCTCATAAATGGTTGAATAGCTTCCATGAAATCGTAGAGCAATTTTCTATCTCCGGTCATATGATTTGTACATCCACTATCAATCACCCATTTTACTCCACCGGAGAAAGCTACCTACACACAATTATTACTTGGTTAGAGGCACCCATTTTACAATGGGACCTCTCAAGTTAGTCACAAGGGTCTTAGGGACCCAAATAGCATAAAAACGAAATGCCTTTTGGGGACCAACAAACTTTGCATAAACTTCTCCATCCTTAGTCTTACGCAGTACATAGGATGGAGGCATGAACTCTTTGGCTTGTTGAGAGTGGGCATGCCCTTGTGGCCTTCCCACTAACACCTTTACCTTTCTCCTTGTGTCCTTCTCGTACAAAAGTTTCTTTTAAAGGGGTGGTGCAATTTTGGGAGGGCGTCTTCTTCTTGCTTGTGCTTGGGTCAAACCCGAGTCCCTCTTTGTGAGCAGCTTCATTGTGTTGGCTCAACACCTCATTAAGGTTCTTTTGCCCTTGAGCACATGTCATGAGCCCTTTCTCGATTTGAGCTTTGAGAAACCGATTCTCCTCAAGAATGGATGCTAGATCACTACTAGAGTTAGTAGAACATGCATCAACATTGATAATAGGAGATGAGTAAGCCTTAGCTAGAGTTTCAAGATAAGTAAGTTTGAGTGTCTCAAAACTCTTTGTAAGAAGGGTGAGCTCTTCTTCCTTAGTCTTGAGAGACACGGATAGAAGCTCACAATCCTTAGTGAGAGAAGCATGAGACTTTGCAAGCTTACTTTTATCATTCATCAACTCTTCACAAGAGCCAATAGCCTTTTCAAGGAGGCAAGATCTTTAGTATGAACATCAATATTTGCACCAATTTTTAAGCATAGTTCATCATTTCGTGCTTCCTCATATTTGACTTTCCGCTCAAGGATTTCATATTTTTCCTTTTCCTCGATGGCGAGGGTTTCGAAGTTCCTTAATGGAGATGGTGTGCTTACTCACCATCTCCATAAGCATACTGAAACATAGTGAGCTTCCTTCCTTTGAGGGAGCACATGAACTTATTAAGTTTAGCAAGCATAGGATCAGTTAGATCATCATCCTCATAACTATCCTCCGCATCAAGATACTCATCACTAGGAGTAGAAGGAGTGAAAAGAGGAGGATTTGATCGTGGAGTTACCTTGACATTGTCGGAAAGAGCTTTGGTCCTCTTCTTCTTCAACCATGGCCTTTGCCATTAGGCATTTGTGAGCGTTGCCCTTGTAATCTTTCATGTAGTTGTAGGTGACCACGTCACCACTCTTGTTAACTAACCTCAAAGTGTTTTGAGAGTCTTGAGCAACTCCGGCAAAAGCACTAACATCATCCGGATCAGATTCTTCTTGAGCAACCATTGCCTTTCCATCTCTCTTCTTGAGCTTGGAGTTCAAAGGATTTGGCAATTTCTTCTTGGGAAAGGTCTTCGGAAACCTTGGTTTATCTTCTCTCTTCTCATAAGGGCACTTTCGTTGGAGAAGTGATTGGTTTCTTCACAGTTGTAGCATTTTCTTACTTTCTTCTTTTGAAATCTTCCCTTGAATTTACCCGCTAAACTTCTTGACAAAGCGAGCCATGTCTTCATATGTAGGGCCCTCGTCCAGTTCAATCTCATCACCATCTTCGTCATCCTCTTCTTCTTCTTCACTTTGTTCATCTTCACATACACGCTTGGCCTTCAATGCAAGATTGATCTTTGATGATGGGGAACCATGCATGGCAAGATGTTTTGTGGCATTAGTCTTTGACTCTTCAAATAGTTGAAAGGTGGATACGATGTCATCTGTAGTCATTTCCTTGAAGGTATGGTGTTGTCTTATGTCCCACACCATTTGATGGTGAAATGGAGCAAGAGCATGAAGTAACTTATCCACAAGGAACCACTTAGTCATGTTGAAACCATCTTGTGTCTTGTCACACTTACATGACTCAATATCGGCCGATGAGTGTCATGAGACGCTCATGGAGTTGATTGGGGGTTTCACCTTTCTCCATACAAAAGTTTTGCAATTGCCCCTTGGCAATTTCATATTGAGCACTCCGGAGGGTAGAAGTGCCAGTTTGGATCGTACAACAGTTTCCCATAGTTCCTTGGCACTTGTGATGTGTATGAACGGTCTCCTTTGTTTTTCATCCCAACCTCTCCTTATCCACATGATTGCAGTGTCATTGAGGTTCTTGTCATATATTTCTCTTGGTGTGGGGTTCTTTGGATCAACTACATGATAGCCATACTCCAAGATCTCCAACATCTCATCGTTTCCATGTCGAAGATGGTCCTGCATAGCAACTCTCCACAAAGGAAAATCGGAAGTAGCACTAAGCAAAGGAGGACTGCCTTGAGGATTATATCTTGGTTTCTCAACCTGAGGTCTTGCATAAAGCCAAGGGACCTTTGGCGTGTTCATTGTTAGGAGGTTGTTGACCAAGTGATGGAGTAAACACTGATTGGCCTTGAGGCGGCACCACTGAGAGTGGTGCAAGCACCGAGACAACGTGGCTAGTCTCATTTGGACCAAGGCCTCAAGAGAAGCATCATGCTCCTCTTTTTGCTTAGCAAGGGCCCATTCTAGATCCTCCGACGTAAAGGACTTGACTTCAGAAGAAGCCCCGCCTTTATCCTTAGGATCTACAACCAAGGGAGTCCCATCTGGGTTCATCTCGCTCTAGGGCGGTTAAGCCACAAGAATAGAGCACGAGGCTCGGATACCAATTGAAAGGATCGAGATGGACCTAGAGGGGTGAATAGGTACAATTACAAATTTTAATTATTACTTAGCAATTTTAGGCAATAGTGCGGAATATGAAGGTCAGCCTAACAATTTCTAGTAAGTCTGAGTACAAGGCAAGTAACACAAGCATATAAGTGAGTAAGCACAATATGATGTAAGTAAGTGCAAACCAAAACAAGTAACCACAAGTATAGAGTTAGGGTTAGGAATAACCGCAACTCAGGAGGACGAGGATGTATGCCGATGTTCACTTCCTTGGAGGGAAGCTAGTCACCGTTAGAGAGGTGGATGTTACCACGAAGGCACACCAACGCCATGAAGGCTCACCCTATTCTCCCTTTGAGACAACACCACGAAGGCGTTTCTCAACCACTAGTGGTAGACCTTGAGGTGGTCTCCAAACCCTCACAAACTTATCCGGGGGTAATCACAAAGGTCGATTCCTCTCCGAAGACTCCTACCGCCTAGGAGTCTCCAACCTCCAAGAGTAACAAGATCGATGGGGATTTGCTCAAGACTTGCTCGAATCACGAATTCCTTGGGTGCAAAGAAGGAGGAGAAGTGGATCTATCACTTGGACCGGACAACTTCTTTTCAAAGCTCTCAAATCCCTTGGGGATCTAAGATTTGGTGTGGAGAAATGAGAGAGAGTGTGAGAAGTGTTCTAGGGTTTGTTCAAAGTGAATGGTCAACCCCTACCCGTGGAAGGGAAAGGAGTATTTATAGGTGGTGGGAAAAGGTGACCGTTTGGGGTACAGGATGGCCAGACGTCCGGAGAACGTCGGACGTCCGGAGGCCCAAATGGATCCGGACGTCCAAGCGATCATCAGACGACCGGCCGCTGTGAAAAGTGTGACCCACAAACCAATGTACGAGATACGGTCGTCCGGCGGGGCGGACATCCGTAGAATGCTTCGATGTGAAAGTGTCGGACGTCCGGAGGGTTCCGGACATCCATAAAAATGTTTCTGTTGTGGAAGTGTTGGACGTCCGGAAGTGTCCGGACGTCCGAGCAATCAGGAAGGACCGGACGTCCGTAGAGCGCCGGACGTCCGAAGGTAAGGTATATAGATAGCAACTTTGAGCAAGTTTTTCACAGATCCATCGATCCCCTCTTAATAGTGTGGGATTCCTATACTCAATAACAAACCATAAATGAAGTTAACATCTTGTATCTCCATTCTTGAGTTATATGCTTTTGTCCCTAGTCATGATCCATGCACACGGTCTTTGGAACATAATCCTGAGATATACTTGATAAACATGATTAGTCCCGAGCATATGTGTTGTCATCAACATCAAAATATGATTAAGGGCATGATTGCACTTTCAGTCTCCCACTTGCACTAGAGTCAATAATCTAGATTATAAAGTAATGATTCTAACACCCATGGAGTCTTGGTGCTGATCATGTTTTGCTCGTGAGAGAGGCTTAGTCAGCAGTGCGCAACATTCAGATCCGTATGTATCTTGCAAATCTCTATGTCACCCTCCTTGACTTGATCGCGGATGGAATTGAAGCGTCTCTTGATGTGCTTGGTTTTCTTGTGAAATCTGGATTCCTTTGCCAAGGCAATTGCACCAGTATTGTCACAAAAGATTTTCATTAGACCCGATGCACTAGGTATGACACCTAGATCGGATATGAACTCCTTCATCCAGACTCCTTCATTTGCTGCTTCCGAAGCAGCTATGCACTCCGCTTCACACGTAGATCCCACCACGACGCTTTGCTTAGAACTGCACCAATTGACAGCTCCACCTTTCAATATAAACACGTATCCGGTTTGTGACTTAGAGTCATCCGGATCAGTGTCAAAGCTTGCATCGACGTAACCATTTACGACGAGCTCTTTGTCACCTCCATAAACGAGAAACATATCCTTAGTCCTTTTCGGTATTTTAGGATGTTCTTGACCGCTGTCCGATGATCCACTCTGGATTACTTTGGTACCTCCTGCTAAAGCGATAGCAAAGGCACACATCAGTGCAGTACACGATGTGCATACATGATAGAGCCTATGGCTGAAGCATAGGGAATACCTTTCATTTTCTCTCTATCTTCTGCAGTGGTCGGGTATTGAGTCTGACTCAACTTCACACCTTGTAACACAGGCAAGAATCCTTTCTTTGCTTGATCCATTTTGAACTTCTTCAAAACTTTATCAAGATATGTGCTTTGTGAAAGTCCAATTAAGCGTCTCGATCTATCTCTATAGATCTTTATGCCCAATATATAAGCAGCTTCACCGAGGTCTTTCATTGAAAAATTCTTGTTCAAGTAACCTTTTATGCTACCCAGAAATTCTATATCATTTCCAATCAACAATATGTCATCCACATATAATATTAGAAATGCTACAGAGCTCGCACTCACTTTCTTTTAAATACAGGCTTCTCCAAAAGTGCATGTAAAACCATATGCTTTGATCACACTATCAAAACGTTTATTCCAACTCCGAGATGCTTGCACCAGTCCATAAATGGATTGCTGGAGCTTGCACACTTTGTTAGCATCCTTTGGATCGATAAAATCTACAGGTTGCATCATATACAACTCTTCTTCCAGAAATCCATTCAGGAATGCAGTCTTTACATCTATTTGCCAAATTTCATAATCATAAAATGCAGCAATTGCTAACATGATTCGGACGGACTTAAGCATCGCTACGGGTGAGAAGGTCTCATCGTAGTCAACTCCTTGAACTTGTCGAAAACCTTTCGCAACAAGTCAAGCTTTATAGCCAGTAACATTACCGTCAGCGTCAGTCTTCTTCTTGAAGATCCATTTATTCTCGATGGTTTGCCGATCATCAGGCAAGTCAACCAAAGTCCATACTTTGTTATCATACATGGATCCCATCTCAGATTTCATGGCCTCAAGCCATTTCGCGGAATCTGGGCTCATCATCGCTTCCTCATAGTTCGTAGGTTTGTCATGGTCAAGCAACATGACCTCCAGAACATGATTACCGTACCAATCGGGTGCGGATCTTATTCTGGTTGACCTACGAGGTTCGGTAGTAACTTGATCTGAAGTTACATGATCATCATCATTAGCTTCCTCACTAATTGGTGTAGGAGTCACATGAACAGATTTATGTGATGAACCACTTTCCAATAAGGGAGCAGGTACAGTTACCTCATCAAATTCTACTTTCCTCCCACTCACTTCTTTCGAGAGAAACTCCTTCTCTAGAAAGGATCCATTCTTAGCAACGAATGTCTTGCCTTCGGATCTGTGATAGAAGGTGTACCCAACAGTCTCCTTTGGGTATCCTATGAAGACACATTTCTCCGATTTGGGTTCGAGCTTATCAGGTTGAAGCTTTTTCACATAAGCATCGCAGCCCCAAACTTTAAGAAATGACAACTTTGGTTTCTTGTCAAACCATAGTTTATAAGGAGTCGTCTCAACGGATTTTGATGGTGCCCTATTTAACGTGAATGCAGCTGTCTCTAAAGCATAACCCCAAAACGATAGCGGCAAATCAGTAAGAGACATCATAAATCTCACCATATCTAGTAAAGTACGATTACGACGTTCGGACACACCATTACGCTGTGGTGTTCCGGGTGGCGTGAGTTGTGAAACTATTTCGCATTGTTTCAAATGAAGACCAAACTCGTAACTCAGATATTCTCCTCCACGATCAGATGTAGAAACTTTATTTTCTTATTATGATGATTTTCCACTTCACTCTGAAATTCTTTGAACTTTTCAAATGTTTCAGACTTATGCTTCATCAAGTAGATATACTCATATCTGCTCAAATCATCTGTGAAGGTGAGAAAATAACGATACCCACCGCGAGCCTCAACATTCATCGGACCACATACATCAGTATGTATGATTTCCAACAAATCTGTTGCTCGCTCCATCGTTCCGGAGAACGGAGTTTTAGTCATCTTGCCCATGAGGCATGGTTCGCAAGTACCAAGTGATTCATAATCAAGTGATTCCAAAAGTCCATCAGAATGGAGTTTCTTCATGCGCTTTACACCAATATGACCCAAACGGTAGTGCCACAAATAAGTTGCACTATCATTATCAACTCTGCATCTTTTGGCTTCAACATTATGAATATGTGTGTCACTACTATCGAGATTCAACAAAAATAGACCACTCTTCAAGGGTGCATGACCATAAAAGATATTACCCATATAAATAGAAAAACCATTATTCTTTGATTTAAATGAATAACCGTCTCGCATCAAACAAGATCCATATATAATGTTCATGCTTAACGCTGGCACCAAATAACAATTATTCAGGTCTAAAACTAATCTCGAAGGTAGATGTAGAGGTAGCGTGCCGACCGCGATCACATCGACTTTGGAACCATTTCCCAGCGCGCCGTCACCTCATCCTTAGCCAATCTTCGCTAATCAGTAGTCCTGCTTTGAGTTGCAAATATTAGCAATGTAACCAGTATCAAATACCCAGGTGCTACTGCGAGCATTAGTAAGGTAAACATCAATAACATGTATATCACATATACCTTTGTTCACCTTGCCATCCTTCTTATCCGCCAAATACTTGGGGCAATTCCACTTCCAGTGACCAGTCCCTTTGCAGTAGAAGCACTCAGTCTCAGGCTTAGGTCCAGACTTGGGCTTCTTCACTTGAGCATCAACTTGCTTGCCGTTCTTCTTGAAGTTCCCCTTCTTCCCTTTACCCTTTTTCTTGAAACTGGTGGTCTTGTTGACCATCAACACTTGATGCTCCTTCTTGATTTCTACCTCCACAACCTTTAGCATTGCGAAGAGCTCGGGAATTGTCTTATCCATCCCTTGCATATTATAGTTCATCACGAAGCTCTTGTAGCTTCTTTGGTAGTGATTGAAGAATTACATCAATGACACTATCATCGGGAAGATTGACTCGGTGGAATCAAGTGATTGTTATACCCGGACATTTTGAGTATATGCTAAGCGGAGAACTATTCTCCTCCTTCTTGCAGCTGTAGAACTTATTGGAGACTTCATATCTCTCAATCCGAGCATTTGCTTGAAATATTAACTTCAACTCCTGGAACATCTCATATGCTCCATGACGTTCAAAACGCTGTTGAAGTCCCGGTTCTAAGCCGTAAAGCATGGCACATTGAACTATTGAGTAGTCATCAGCTTTGCTCTGCCAGACGTTCATAACATCTGGCGTTGCTCCTGCAGCGGGTTTGGCACCTAGCGGTACTTCCAGGACGTAATTCTTCTGTGCAGCAATGAGGATAATCCTCAAGTTATGGACCCAGTCCATGTAGTTGCTACCATCATCTTTCAACTTAGCTTTCTCTAGGAACGCATTAAAATTCAACGGAACAACAACACGGGCCATCTATCTACAACAACATAGACATGCAAAATACTATCAGGTACTAAGTTCATGATAAATTAAAGCTCAATTAATCATATTACTAAAGAACTCCCACTTAGATAGACATCCCTCTAATCATCTAAGTGATCACGTGATCCATATCAACTAAACCATGTCCGATCATCACGTGAGATGGAGTAGTTTCCAATGGTGAACATCACTATGTTGATCATATCTACTATATGATTCACGCTCGACCTTTCGGTCTCAGTGTTCCGAGGCCATATCTGCATATGCTAGGCTCGTCGAGTTTAACCCGAGTATTCTGCGTGTGCAAAACTGGCTTGCACCCGTTGTATGTGAACGTAGAGCTTATCACACCCGATCATCACGTGGTGTCTCGGCACGACGAACTTTGGCAATGGTGCATACTCAGGGAGAACACTTATACCTTGAAATTTAGTGAGAGATCATCTTATAATGCTACCATCGAACTAAGCAAAATAAGATGCATAAAGGATAAACATCACATGCAATCAATATAAGTGATATGATATGGTCATCATCATCTTGTGCCTTTGATCTCCATCTCCAAAGCACCGTCATGATCACCATCGTCACCAGCACGACACCTTGATCTCCATCGTAGCATCGTTGTCGTCTCGCCAACTATTGCTTCTACGACTATCGCTACCGCTTAGTGATAAAGTAAAACAATTACATGACGATTGCATTTCATACAATAAAGCGACAACCATATGGCTCCTGCCAGTTGCCGATAACTCCGTTACAAAACATGATCATCTCATACAATAAAATTTAGCATCATGTCTTGACCATATCACATCACAACATGCCCTGCAAAAACAAGTTAGACGTCCTCTACTTTGTTGTTGCAAGTTTTACGTGGCTGCTACGGGCTGAGCAAGAACCGTTCTTACCTACGCATCAAAACCAAAATGATTTTTCGTCAAGTACGTGTTGTTTTAACCTTCAACAAGGACCGGGCGTAGCCACACTCGATTCAATTAAAGTTGGAGAAATTGACACCCACCAGCCACCTGTGTGCGAAGCACGTCGGTAGAACCAGTCTCGCGTAAGCGTACGCGTAATGTCGGTCCGGGCCGCTTCATCCAACAATACCGCCGAATCAAAGTATGACATGCTGGTAAGCAGTATGACTATTATCGCCCACAACTCACTTGTGTTCTACTCGTGCATATAAAATCTACGCATAAACCTGGCTCAGATGCCACTGTTGTGGAACGTAGTAATTTCAAAAAAAATTCTACGCACACGC
Source organism: Aegilops bicornis (assembly GCA_021605145.1). Lineage (NCBI taxonomy): Eukaryota > Viridiplantae > Streptophyta > Magnoliopsida > Poales > Poaceae > Aegilops > Aegilops bicornis. Next base: position 368,611,601 of record CM038673.1, on the reverse strand, counting down.
AAGATCATGGTGATGCATAGCAATGACAGGGGAGAGTGTTGTCCATGTACCCTCGTAGACCGTAAGCGGAAGCGTTATGACAACGCGGTTGATCTAGTCGTACGTCTTCATGATCGACCGATCCTAGAACCGAAAGTACGGCATCTCCGTGATCTGCACACGTTCAGCTCGGTGACGTCCCATGAACTCACGATCCAGCAGAGAGTCAAGGGAGAGCTTCGTCAGCACGACGGCGTGATGACGGTGATGATGAAGCTACCGGCGCAGGGCTTCGCATAAGAACTACGACGATATGACCGAGGTGGATTATGGTGGAGGGGGGCACCGCACGCGGTTGGAAACAATCAACTTGTGTGTTCTAGGGTGCCCCCTGCCCCTGTATATAAAGGAGCAAGGGGGGAGGCCGACCGGCCTTGGGGCGCGTCAAGGAGAGGGGGGAGTCCTCCTCCTAGTAGGAGTAGGACTCCCTCTTTCCTAGTCCAACTAGGAAGGGGAAGGGAAGGAAGGAGAGGGAGAGGGAGGAAGAGGCGCCCCCCCCTCCTTGTCCAATTCGGACTCCCAAAGGGGGTGCGCGGCCAGCCCTAGGCCCCCTCCTCTCTCTCTCACACAAGGCCCATGTAGGCCCATTAGTTCCCCCGGGGGTTCCAATAACCCCCCGGCACTCCGCTAAATATCCGGTGACCCCCGGAAGGTGTCCGAATATAGTCATCCAATATATCAATCTTGATGTCTCGACCATTTTGAGACTTCTTATCATGTCCGTGGTCACATCCGGGACTCTGAACTATCTTCGGTACATCAAAACACATAAACTCATAATACCGATCGTCACCGAACGTTAAGCGTGCGGACCCTACGGGTTCGAGAACTATGTAGACATGACCGAGACATGTCTCCGGTCAATAACCAATAGCGGAACCTGGATGTCCATATTGGCTCCCACATATTCTACGAAGATCTTTATCGGTCAAACCGCATACCGACATACGTTGTTCCCTTTGTCATCGGTATGTTACTTGTCCGAGATTCGATCGTTGGTATCTCAATACCTAGTTCAATCTCATTACCGGCAAGTCTCTTTACTCATTCCTTAATGCATCATCCTGCAACTAACTCATTAGTCACATTGCTTGCAAGGCTTATAGTGATGTGCATTACCGAGAGGGCCTAGAGATACCTCTTCGACAATCGGAGTGACAAATCCTAATCTTGATCTATGCCAACTCAACAAGTACCATTGGAGACACCTGTAGAGCACCTTTATAATCACCCAGTTACGTTGTGACATTTGGTAGCACACAAAGTGTTCCTCCGGTATTCGGGAGTTGCATAATCTCATAGTCATAGGAACATGTTTAAGTCATGAAGAAAGCAATAGCAATATACTAAAGGATCAAGTGCTAAGCTAACGGAATGGTTCAACTCAATCACATCATTCTCTAATGATGTGATCTCGTTAATCAAATGACAACTCATGTCCATGGCTGGGAAACTTAACCATCTTTGATTCAACGAGCTAGTCAAGTAGAGGCATACTAGTGACACTCTGTTTGTCTATGTATTCACACATGTATTAAGTTTCCGGTTAATACGATTCTAGCATGAATAATAAACATTTATCATGATATAAGGAAATATAAATAACAACTTTATTATTGCCTCTAGGGCTATTTCCTTCACTAGCCCCCCCCCCCCCCCTCTCCCTCCGCAAGGTGCCCGTCACTCATCTGCTACCCCTCATTGACAAGTTGCTCCGCAAGTTTGTGACTTGGAAGGCCGCGCTCCTCTCGCGTGGTGAACGGCTTGCCTTGGTTCGACATGTTCTCACGGCAATGCATGTACACATCCTGCTGGCCATGTCGTTGTCCCCACCTATCCTCAAGAAGGCGAATCGGATTATCCGCAACTTTTTTGTGGCATGGCCGCAAGGATGCCCGCGTTGGTTCCTGTCTTGTCAGCTGGGCAAGAGTTTGCCGTCCAATAGAGCTTGGCGGGCTCGGAATCCGTGATCTCCACCGCACTAACATCTCCCTTCGCGTCCGATGGCTTTGGCTTCGGGCTTCGGATGGCTCTCGTCCTTGGTCCCATCTACAGCCGCCCTCAGACCCCGAGGCCCTGCAGTTCTTTGCGCCTCGACGACTTGGTCCCTTGGCAATGGCACTTCCTGCCGCTTCTGGATTGACAAGTGGCTCCAAGGCTGCTCTATTGCTGACATCACCCCAAGCTTTACAGCCCTTGTTCCAAGCCGGCGTCGCCGTTTGCGCACGGTTGCTACGGCCCTTCAAGATCGCATGTGGATCAACGACATTCATGGCCACCTCAGTCCGGCTGCTGCGCTTGAGTACTTTGATCTCTGGTGTCGGCTGCAGGCCGTCACTCTATCCCAGGAGCCCGACACCATTCTTTGGAGGTGGGCGCAGAACGGGGTTTACTTCGCATCCTCTTGCTACAATGCCCTATTCACCGGCTCTACTCCCTCTGAGCATTGGCGCCTCATTTGGAAATCGGGTGCCCCCCTCTCTGTCAAGTTCTTCCTCTACCTCGCCTCCGTCAATCGGTGTTGGACGGCTGACCGGCTCGAGAGACGTGGCCTACCGCATGAGCCAGCTTGTGTGTTATGCTCTCAGCATGACGAGACCCTGCACCACCTCTTGATCGAGTGTGTCTTCTCTCGCACCATATGGCACGGCGTCCTCTCCTGGTGCTGCCCTGAGATCTCCGTGCCAGATGGCGCTCCTGGTTTCCTGGACTGGCTCAGCTCGGCTCTCAATATGACGACCATGGACAAGCGACGTGGGCTATCCACTATTGCCGCGCCCGCTCCTGGGCCTGTGCAGGAGCCAAAGGACTTAGTAGTATCATTCCTATAACGTAGTCTACTGTCTGGGCTGAGCAACCCACTCTATGCTCACTTTGTATCATGGGTACGCCTTGTAGTGTACGCGCCCATGATGCTAACCTGTACTTTCTCCTCCCCTATCAATGCAATGATACGCTGACCATAGCGTATTCGAGAAAGAAAAAAAAACGTTTCTTCTTGAAAAACAAGTAATGAAACAAGGTTCTCTATTTCCAGCATATAGTCATTAGTGGGAAGGCTAAAACCGGCGAAACCTTGAGTTAACTGGGCAAAAAGGCCACGTGCAAGCGTCAAAAAATGGAGCCACCATACCTCCGGTTATTTAATATTGTTTGTCACAAGAATATCACTGTTTTTGCAATTATTGAAGTATGGAACCTACATGTGGACTTTCGTAGGGCTCTCATTTGTCAGCATTTGGCGGACGAGTGAGATAGTCTAGAAGATTGCAAATGTGCAGGTAACTGCAGACCATGGCCTTTTAAATGTATTCAGCATTAATGGATACATGGGCCAAGTTTAGTTCCAGAAGATTATGACGTCTTAAATTACCTTGAACATAAAAGTTCTCCTTAGGTTTCTTTGCCGAGAAGTTATACCCACTAAGGAAATTTAGTCAAACAAATGTGGCAAGGGGATACTCAGTGTTGCTCCTATTATGAACGAGAAACCATTCAATACGAAAGTGTTCTTGTGAGCAAAAGAAAATTTAGCCAAACGAATGTGGCAAGGGGATACTCGGTGCTGCTCCTATTGTGACCAAGAGACCATTCAACATGAAAGTTCTCTTGTGAGCACGAGCTCACATGCACCATTTGCTACAGTAAAATTAAAAAAATGCAACAAAAAATGATGTATGTTTCACAAGTGTTCAAATTTTTGCAATCGAACGACATTCATGGAGGTCTGCGGAAAGACCTAATCGATGCTCCAAAATGCTTCAAAACAGTCTTTTGGAGTATCATTTTTTTCAGACATCCACAAATGCCACTCCATCACGAAATTTTGCAAGCATGTACCATTGTTTGTTGCCAAAAAAGTATTTTCGGATTTTACTGTAGGGTGCATGTGAGCTCGAGCTCACAAACTTTCATGTCCCATTCAACATCTCTTTTTTGGTTGTTGTCTGGTACATGTTGCATGGCAAGTTGTGTTTTCAGCCTTTAATGTCACCCCGCTCCGTAGTACTCCCTCCGTACCGTAATATTTGTCGCTGGAGCAGCTATTCAGCTACTCCAGCGACAATAGTTGCTCCAGCGACAAATATTACGGTACAGAGGGAGTATTTCGCATATTTTGGTGTCATGGCTATTGCTGTGAACGAACCCACCCGAATCTGGGTGGCATTGCTGCCTTAATCTCACTCTGATATTTGGCTCGCATGCATATGTATGATGAGCACCTAACATCAGATTCCAACTGTAAAAGTAATCTGTATCAAGCGTCCACCAATTCTAAGATTCAGATTTTACCAGATTAATTCTAGTTGTGTGTCATTTTCATGTCAGATAATGTGGTTTCAAGTGTTATACAAACTTGAATCTTAATTTTTTAGTCTAAATGCAAATCAAACTTCAACCACCTAGTAGTAACCACACCAGTCGAACCAGCAATGTTCACAGCAATAATTTCTGATGACACACTTGCTCTAAAAGATCGATATGAAATATTGACTGCATGCACCGAAAATTGCTATTGCTTGTATCGCATACGAACGTGTAATCAGTGTACTAAAAAAACCATAAGTTCTAGCTAAACCTTACCTTGCTACAGGGCACCTACCAAACTATCTCTCTGTAAGGCTGTAACTTCATAAGACCAACACTATCCCTGGCAACCTAAAAAACATCTTATCTTCTACAAACATCACCGATCAATGGGTGTTACAGGCTCAAAATTCTGGTTCTTCCCTGTCCTCTGATTCTTGGTCCTCAGGGTTTATGTATTGCTTCATGTATTCTTCCTCGACCGTCTCTTTGAGAAGAATTAATCGTTGGATGATGACCGGGTCACTCATCCTTCTGGCATCCATGAAATCCGTCTCCTCCTTGTTGAGATGGTACGAATCGAGCACCATTTTGATCCACTTGTGCAGTTCGTTGGGAGTTCTGCACAAAAGATGATATCTAATTAGCAGGTCTGGGTAAAATGCATAGAGATTATGATAAGCACCTTAAACTTACATGAACTAACATTTATTGTAACAAAACATTGGCACCCTCTTAGCGAGCAGTTTGCGTTGCCTAGCTCAAGACGTAACAACATACATGCTCCAGTATTTTTCATGTAATTAAATTCCTCGCATTATTTCTGTCATATGCATATTTAACGCATCAACATGAGGTCAACATAATATTATCCTGGCCCATTTAGCATTCATTGTCAAATCCTTGTCTTTTTTTTTCTTTTTTTTGCGGCAAAAATCCTTGTCTTTTTCTGGATCAGCAGGAACCCAAAGGTAGAATGTAGCTCTCATTCAATCCTGACCAATGACTAATTAGGCAAGAATTATGAAGTGTGGTTTCTGTAAATATAACCCTCACATTAAAATTTGATAGACAATAGTTCAGTCTGAAGATATTAAAAAGTTTCTATCAACTTCATACATCCCCATGGCAACATTTTTTATGGGGGTGGAAATTAGACAAGTCAGCTCAATGCTTACATGTCAGTATATAGTAAGTAGTTCAGTGGAGCATGCTAAGGCCAATGGATCCTTATTTTGAAGTCATAGAATCAAAATTTCCAATTGACTACTCCAATCAACTCAAATACTTATGACATAACGAATGGACAAGAAAAACTAGATGCATCCGTCGCAATAAATATGAGAACATATTATACTGCATGGACAAAATGAGTTGCAGATTCACTGTCCGAATATGGAAGTTGGCGCTTTCCTGGCTAGGCATCCATGACATTCACCCCAAAGGTCATAGTCTAAAGAGTGGTGGGCTCTCTTGGTTCGGCCAAGCAATACGACGACGGGGCATAGGGACCCTTGCCATGTTGATCTCTGGGCAGATTTGGAATGAGTGGAATGCTCGTGTCGTTCCGCCATGTCGAGACCCGACCATTCTGTCGCAACTCAAAGAAGAGTCATGCCTATGACAAAAGGCTGGCACAGAGCATTTGAGCTTCATGATACCGGGAGAGTAATTCCCATGAGGATTTTCAGGTTTCCTGTTTCTCGATGGTGTTTGGGTACAGGCTCTCTAGAATTTCTCTTCAGTGGGTTTTCCCTCTCGCCGGTGTGCTCAGTGAGAGGTCTGTACTGAACCTTGTTTCTTCCCCTACTTAATTAATGTAAAGGCAAGCCTTTTGCCTTTCTTCAAAAAAATAATGATGTTGCAGCCAATAAATCGATGAACTTTTACATAAATATCTCCCTAAATACTCCCTCTGTCCCAAAATAAGTGCATCGATGAACTAAGTTTAGTGCAAAGTTAGTACAAACTTAGAGTCACTTATTTTGGGACGGAGGGAGTAGTTACTTACGTGTAAAGAGCATCTTCATCCTTGACTTCGTGCTCATCTCCTGGAGAGAAAGCAGACGCGAGAGCAGCAAATCTCTCTTCGGGATCTTCAATATTCAGTAGGTACTTTAGAAGTTTCATCTCTGGAGGTGAGATGATTTTGAGGCTTTCCTTTGCAGTTGTATAAATATGATACATTATATCCTTGACCTATGCCACACAATGAGTGTAAACAAACATTCTCTGCAAGTTTTGGCTAATAATATTTTGTAAATGTTGCTTAGTCAAAAACATAACAACAATAACTACAAAAGATAAATACTAAGCTCATAAAGTTGATATGTAACAGAACCAGTTCTTAAATTCATACAAACATCTTAGTGATCCGGCAAATCTAATATGCGACCAAAAGTAGAATGCAACTAATACAAATTTGGAAATCTTATGACGTTATTGTGTATGAGAAGCAAATTATGTAGACCGTGAGCCAGGGACGAAGCTCAAGTATTACCACTGGTGTCAGCTGACACCAGCGGATTTTGAAAATACTTCACTAAATTAACACAAATCCTTGCTAATTTGTGAAGTTGACACCATTAATGTGAAGCTGACCCCATTAATTATTTTTTTCTTGCTTCGTCCCTGCCGTGAGTCATGACATTGCAATTATAGAAGTATTGGATGGCGCGTCCTTTATTCCCAAATGCTGAAGCAAATTTTCTTGTAAAACTCTACATTGCTTCAAGATTTTTTCGAGATGGGTCTAAGAAAATGAAAGAGAGGAATATCATATATTAATCTGACATGTATTTGTCATTAAAGAATTTAATTTAATTTATTGTCAAAATTCCTCGAGCTATTAAGTTGTTAACTTGACGCAATTTCCATTGTGGTACAATAACAATATTTCATAGCTACATGTCTCTCAGTGTTTCCGCAGGAACACCCGGGGGAATCATCTAGTTTTATTAAGTTTGATTCAAGGTTAGGCAATGCACATATACTTCAACACCCCCCCTCCCACGTGGGGCTCGATAAGGCCTAAACGTGGAAAGAAAGAGGGCGAGTTTTTTTTTCAATGCTGAAAACCGAGACTTGAAACAAAGACTTCTTGGCTTTGATACCATATTAAGTGTCATGCACGAACCAGTAGTACCAAAAGTCTACAGTGATGGAGAAGGTTGGGCAATCCAGATATACTTCAATAAATTTTAGGAAATTGAAGAACTCAACGAGAAGGTAAATGTCATGTATCCATTAACTTTTAAAAAATGTAAACGTGGTGGAAGTATAGGCAGAAGTGCTATTTTTTATCTTTCATGAACATAAATAAGATAGTACTGGTGTTTTATTACTTACTGTCTCGCTACTTTCAAGCATAAATAACAAGCTATATTACTTGCCTCAATGATGTAGGGTGGTAAATAGTGGGAAAATCAGCATAATGCCTGATGGATTAAAGTGCTTCATATTGTGTTCACATAGCTTTGGTTGGCAAGTATATATATGTAGCATGAAATCATTATTAAACTTAGATAACTTGTACAAAAATGTTAATTTTTCACTTAGACCAACCTTGTTCTTCATAGTTTTAGAGTCTTTTGCAGCAGCCCAGGCTCTATTAATCAGAAGAACTAAAGATGAGTCAAGTTCTTTAGCCTTAGCTAATCCTTTTATCTTGTCACAGGCATCATCTAGTGAAGAAGAATTCAATATATCATCAAACTTTGATTGAGCAGAATCAATGTCCAACTGCTGCAGTGTGCAATCATATGCATGAATTGCAGATAGACACTTGGCCCCAAGCCTGGCAATTGCTGCATAATTTGGGCAAGAAAAAAATAAGCACAGATAAGAAAAATAAGACCATGATGCATTATAATAATGTGACTAGAACTGAAGTGAAGTAGACACAGTTCATCATCTGTTCACAGAACAACAAAATGATATACATGACACACATTCTCGATAGAATAGATTGACTGGATGAATTAAATGACCAGCCAAAGCATTAGAAATAGACTTAATGTAGCCATAGCTTCTAATAAATAAATGCATCATCAGGTTCTTTTCCATTTACTTTTCTGACTGTTTAAAACAGAGATCGTGCTGCAAGTTCTCAAGAACGACATAAAACCCATTGGTGGGTCTGTTTCATTGATCTCTATAATAGTATTGTATATATTTATATGTGTTAGTGACTGGTTGACTCAATATTCAAATTATAAGAATACAATAAAATAAATACAGTTTGTGAGCCAAGAACTGTTAAGGTAGAAAGTTACCATCTCGCTCATCAAGGCCATTGTAAGCATTTACAAGAAAATTAAGATTGCGGAAGAAGTCCCCAGTGAAATCCTTTCGTCGTCTTGCAACAATAGCGTTGATATCAGTGGGATTCTCTCTGAGCTCTGTGAAGAGTTCCATGTGCGTCTCTATTTCATCATCGATCTAACAAATTAATTGTAAAAAAGAGGGCTCAGAAAATTATTACATAATGCACATGAACACTTCTCTTGATTGACTATGGTGCACCTACCTAACAATATCATTATGTAATCCAAATATATGATGCTTCCAAAATTGATGGCTAAACAATTGTCTGAGGAATATAATGTTTTTCAAAGCAGACTTAAATTGGCAAGAATGGATGCAGAAAATAAATAAGAACATAGTTGGCTCATAGTTGAGGCCGGCCATAAAGACTATTTTTGCTGTGTTAAAAAAAGAGCATACCTTCTTTACTTTTCTAGCGAGTACAATCAACTTTTGCTTCACAGAAGTATCAGTTTCCACATCTATATGCACTTGGCAACGCTTGTAGAAGTGCGGTCTGTATCTTTGCCACTCCTCTCTGAAAACCAATATTTTTCTCCAGTCCTTTGTTTCTGGCTTCTCATGCATGAAGAACTCGATAAACCTATCACAGATTTGAGTCATCGTGTAGCCCATTGCGACTTCACTCTCCATTTGGTTATCTATCACCTTAGTAGTAGTTGGGCTAGCCACACACCCTGCAGTAGTAACTCACAATGTAAGAAACATTTTTGCAAGGTGCACAAAGTGGATGCGCGTGCAGGCAGTTAGTGCAGAAATACAGTTGAAACTTCTTGTGAAGAAGCATTCCATGTTCAGACTATTAACTGTTGCAATTGAAAAACTAAATTTCACAATGCCCCCTACTGAAACTAACATCAATTTGTATCAGTAAATCGCATTATCAAGACATATCAAAAGATTGTAAACATGCGGGGCATCTGTTTAAGAAATTTTAGTCGAAACACAATTATTCGTCCCCAATACAATAGGGACCTGTGTAATTGCAGAACAATTAAATACATCCATCCTGGACAAAAAGAAAGCGTCCTAGTCGCCTCGTCGTTAGAGAAAGAGAGGGTATGAAGAGGGCCTCGTCGGCGCTAACCTTGGCCAGCGCGAACGCTGCGGGCTGCTTCCTCTGGTTGCTGCTCCAAGACGCCGGCCCTCTTCGCCGCCGTCAGCGCTCGAGGAAGGCTGAGTCGTTGCCGCTCAGACCGCAAGACCCTCGCTGCCGCCACTCTGTAGGCTGCCCCCAACCAACATGCCATCTCCTCGTCTCAAGCTCTCTACTCCCAGTCGTCTCCGCTGAGCTTTTCTTCCAAAGTTTGTTTGTGAGAAGGGAGAGGAGTATGCGATGATGAAGATAAGGTTGAGCGGGAACTGCATACACGTGTTTTTTTTGTTACCGGTCTTTCTTTTGGGGAAATGAGCGTCTTATATTTGTTTACAGGGGAAGGGGGCGACCATCGGGGAAGGCGGGCGCGGCGGAGAGGGCAAGTGCAGCGAGCGGAGGGAGAAGCAGTGGGTGGAGCGGCAGGAGGTGGGGCTGGGCGAGGAGCTCCGGTGCGGCGGCGACTCAAGGAACCCTAGCGCACGAGAGGGCGAAGGATTGGATCGACCGCGGCAAGGGATGGATCGGCCGCGGCACAGGGATGGATCGGCCGCCGAGGGGGCGACGGGGTGGACCGGGCGTGCGGAGGGCAGGTTGGCGGCAGAGAACGATCTGCTGTGGGCTCGATCCGATGGTTTTTTTGGCACCGATTTTTTCGCAGGAGGGTAGCGAGTTAACATGCGTGATGCGTGGGAGGATGACAAAAATAAACCAGCGAAAATAAACCGCGCGGACTATTCATCAACTGCTTCATTATAAGTAGAAGATTACTTCCCCTGTAAACAAATATAAGACGCTCATTTTCCCGAAAGAAAGACCGGTAACAAAAAAAACACGTGTATGCAATTCCCGCTCAACCTTATCTTCACCATCGCATACTCCTCTCCCTTCTCACAAACAAACTTTGGAAGAAAAGCTCAGCGGAGACGACTGGGAGTAGAGAGCTTGAGACGAGGAGATGGCATGTTGGTTGGGGGCAGCCTACAGAGTGGCGGCAATGAGGGTCTTAAGGCTCGAAAGCGGCAACGACTCGGCCTTCCTCGAAGGCCGACGGCGGCGAAGAGGGCGTCTTGGAAGCAAAGAACTGAGGAAGGCAGCTGTCATACTGCCAAGGTTAGCGCCGACGAGGCCCTCTTCATACCCTCTCTTTCTCTAACGACGAAGCGACTAGGACGCTTTCTTTTGTCCGGGATGGATGTATTTAATTGTTCTGCAATTACACAGTGTCCCTATTGTATTGGGGACGAATAATTGTGTTTCGACTAAAATTTCTTAAACAGATGCCCCGCATGTTTACAATCTTCCGATATGTCTTGATAATGCGATTTATCGATACAAATTGATGTTAGTTTCAAGAGGGGCATTGTGAAATTTAGTTTTTCAATTGCAACAGCTTATTAGTCCTAACATGGAATGCTTCTTCACAAGAAGTTTCAATCAGATTAAGACTAACCGCTCGCACGCATCCACTTTGTGCACCTTGCAAAAATGTTTCTTACATTGTGAGTTACTACTGCAGGGTGTGTGGCTAGCCCAACTACTACTAAGGTGATATCACAGATTTGAGTCATCGTGTAGCCCATTGCGACTTCACTCTCCATTTGGTTATCTATCACCTTAGTAGTAGTTGGGCTAGCCCACTGGTCAGGTGCCACCGTGGCTTACCCGCTCGCACCCGCTCGGTAAGTTTAGCATTCGTCTCGGTCAGTCCATGTACCTGGTCCGGTCGAACCCGTACGCAGCCAACCGCACTCGAAGCTCCACTTTGTCCCTCTCCTCGCCGCATCGCCCTCGTCTCTCCAGCCTTGCCCGCCGCTTCCTCGCTGCTGACCGCGTCACCCCTTGCCACGCCATGGTCTTCGAGGATGAGAGGCGGACGACTTGTCCGACAGATCTCCTCCTCCGACGACGGGATGCATTATCGTGTCGATGATAGAGCTAGGGTTAGGGTTACGTGATTTGGGGATTTGGGGATTTGGGGATTTGGGGATTTCATGATCTGGTTTTCGATTTGAGTATGTGCTCCTGTAGATTCCTGCTAGCATTGAAGACCAAGACTACAATGGCTTGGAGAAGGCACCAGAGGGGTTTCACAGGAGCATCGGCCGCCAACCGGCGCCGTGTAGCTTTTGAATCATTTGAGACTGGCGGGAGGTTTCTAGTTTGTGCTCACTGTAAGTTTGATGCTCTCTCATGTTCACGTAATATAGGTACTACTATCGATGATGAAGCATATGGTTTTACCATTTAGTAGTTATGATGCTTATAGTAATGATGGTCACGGCAATATTATAGTTGGCTATGTTCATCGTAATATTGGCAGCAGCTTAGTTAGCGGTCGTAAGCTCATATTTTAGTTAGTTATTAGTATCAAGCTCACAAGCAACATGTTGTGTAGGCATGTCTGTTAGTTGATTGAGGCGATGTAGATGCTAATAGTTTAATTGAGGCGGTTTAGGTTGCGATGGTTGCTAATTGTTTGGTTGGCCACATGTATAGGTTTTACTTCTTATGTTGTTAGTTGATTTTTTAAAAGTGGTAATTCTTGAGAGAGTAACAATATAATTGTTTGCTATATTGCAGGAAAGGCTGTCAATTGTGGTTTCCTTGCTTGGGTTGACCTAGTGGCCTCCCACAATGCAAAATGCATTGTTGAAGCTTTGGGAAATGTTTGAAGACAGCAGGATCTGCTAGGAGGAAGGATAACTCGAAAGTTCACTTACTATCCACCACCTTAAAGAAGAGAAAAGGAATCTGGATGCCAACTATGACAAACTAGTTGAAGATGTCCATCAACTTCTCGATGCCGGGGAGGACAGGTGTTGGATTTAAGTTATGTGCGTGCTAATGAGAAGAAAAGTCGAGGCTGCCACTGCATCGATTGTGGCTGCCATGAAGAATGAGATGGAGAAGAAAGAGTCGAGAACTTCAAGATGAAAGAGAAGTACAAAGTGTTGATGAACCTGGTAGAAGCTCAAAGGCAGTGTCATTAGGAACACGAAGATGAATCATTTGAAAGAGAAGGAAAAGCTAGTCAAGGCAACAACAATTTAAAGATTCAGGTTGATGAGCTCACCCGATTGTGAAAAAACTCACGTAAGAGAATGTGCGCTCAAGAAGGGACATGAGAATCTGATAAAACGCAGGGATGAGTTAAAGCTCCAGCTTGCTGTGCAGTTCAAGTCACTTGAGAAGAGCAAAGATAAGTTGAAGTTGATCCATGACATCTTGAAGGAATGAGGTAGATGAAGATGATCTGGGTAGATGAGGCAGAGCATACCTATCATGATATAAGTTGGTTTGATAGAAGGCTTTGCTAATATTTTGTGAAGGGTGGTTTAGTTAAATGTAATGTATGGATGTAGTAGTTGTGAACAATGTTGGAGACTCCACTATGTTATGATCTTTAGCTAAGTGTAATGTATTTCTAGCTTTAGTTAAGAATCCATGGTCATGTTGAACTCCTGTATGCTCAAGTTAGATGGCTCAAGTTATCTCCTCTTCAACCTGTGACAACCTGTGATGAAATATTTAGCTAATGCTCTCTCAGTTAGATGGCTCAAGTTATTTAGCAAATTTAACTCAGGCCAAAATCAAACCAAATCAAACTCATCCCTGGTTAGATGGCTTGAGAAGAGCAAAAAAAGCTGTTGGTGCCCTCACAATAAACCAAATCAAACTCTGGCCCTGGTTATTAAACAGAGCAAAAAAACAGAGCAAAAATGCTCAACAGTGGTGGCCCTGGTTATTAAAGCAATGCGCTGGGCCGAACAGGAAACGGTTTGTGCATTTGGGGAAAAAACTAGGGTTAGGCGACGACGGAGGCAATTCTGGCGGGCCGGGCGGCGGAGGCGATCTCGCAATCGGCGGCGGCGGGCTGCGGCCCAAGTCAATGTCCATGTCGTGGTCTTGGTCGTTCTCAGGCCCCGACTTCGTCGAGCCTCTGGAAGGAGAGGGGACGAATCCAGGTCTCCGGTGCCCTACCATGAGAGCCCGATGGCGTATGAGCCGGAGAAGCTCTGCTGGTGCAGGCCGCGTAGGAAGGCGCCGAGATGGATCTCATGGAGCCGTCAGAACCCAGGTCGGAGGTACTATGCCTGCGTGGATGCCATGGTAAGTTTCATTCTTGTTATACTTTTACATTCATTAGATCTTCTCCCTCTCAAACTCGATTACATTGGTACAGCAAGGTGGTTGTGGCTACGTTGAATGGCATGATGATCCTCTGCCAAGTTTTTGAGTGATTTGATTGGAGATTTGCGAGATGAAGTGCGTGGGTGAGAGGTGAATCAAGTGTTGCTGCTGTGTTTGAAGATTACAGTGAAGTTGTTGCTCTGCTGAAGCTCAAAAAAGTAAGAGAGGTGCTGGCTTTGGAAGATCAGCTCAAGGAGAAAAATGCAGCTAGATGCAATCAAGGGGAAATATCGTAATGGTGTCTTCATTTTTCTTGTCTTTGTGGTAGGTTTAGTCACAAGAAAGATGCTGCTGCAGAAGTTAGTGTCGTGTGTAAGGTGTTGTTTCAAGTTAGTGTCAAGTGTTGATCCTACGTTGTTTCAAGTTAGTGTCGGTGTTGCAAGTTAGTGCCGTGTTTCATCCTACAGTTGTTGATCCTAGTAATGTGTCAGGTGTCTTTGTAATAAAAATGTCCAAATATTGCCAAATGAGCAAATATGCATTGAGTTGAGTTGTTCACAAGTGCCAAATGACCAAATGAACATGACAAAAAGCATTGAGTTCCTCACAAGTGCCAAATGACCAAATATTGCATATATTGCAGGCATAATATGTTCACAGGAGCATTATAAGTTCGCAGGAGCATTATAAGTTCACAAATGACTTAGTTTTCTAGCACAAATAACTTAGTTTTCTAGCACAAATAACTTAGTTTTCCAGCACAAATAACTTAGTTTTCTAACACTCAACTCTGGTACTCCATTAGAACTCAATTCTGGTACTCCATCATACCAAAGTAGCAACAATTCTCTCATTCAGGTGTTACCACTGGCAGTGAAGAATGACATCAAACGAGTATATTTCCACAGGGCACTAGAAGAAGGAGCACCGGAAGATGAAGCTCCTGCAGAAAATCTTGGGGCGGTGAAAGGCCTTGCAAATGTTGCACTTGCACTTGCAGTTCTTGCGTAAGTAGCTTTTGCACTTGTTGTCCCTCTTGCTCTTGCAAGAGCGTAGTAGCTCTTGCACTTGTAGGTGTAGCGAGTAGTTCTTGCAGAAGAAGACCTTGCGAAGCAGACCTTGCCGGTGGGCTGCTGTGATCCTGATGGAGTACCTTCAGTCCTTGATCTTGCAGCTTGACTACCTTCATTCCTTGATCTTGCGTGTGCCTTGCAAACATAAAAGAAACATGCTAGTTAGTCACAAAGGTTTATAACAAAAAACTAAGAAGGAAACAAGACTAATTAATAATGAAAATTCACAAGGGTTTACCACATGCTTGTTTTTCCTCATAGCCAACTCTGGTCTCAACTCTTTCTTGCAGTTGGTGTACCTATGGCCTTGGAGGCCACGATTCTTTGCATGTTATAGTGGCCATTCTTGAACTGTCCTTTGGTTTAGGCACCTCAATTCTGCCCTTTATTCTCTTCTCTTTCCTTCTCCCCTTCTTCACATGAAATTGGGGTGGCTCTATGTCCGTCCACTTGTCCTTGTCCAATCATGTTCACCAGGAACTGGATATATCATTGGTTCATATGCGCAAGGTAAAAGGTTTTTGAAGAAATTGCAAACATAGTCCTCTGGAAATCTTTTTGCCTTGTTAATTGCTGATATGGCATGGTTGCATGGTACTCCAGACAGTGTCCCACTTTCTGCACCCACATGTGTAAGCTTCCGAGTTTACAAGATGTGTTTGCTTTGCCACTAGTCACTTGCCAAAGATTTACACCAGCTTGGATAGGTTTGCAGAATCTGGCCCTTTCCTTGTCCTCCTCAAGCTTCTCAGCATAATGTGGTGTGATTTCCCATAGAGATTCCCTTCCTTTCTCTCTGTTCCTATGCCACCTCACCATCTGCTTGTCCTTAATACCATCAATCATGGTCCTAGTAGGTTTTTTCCTAAAATCTAGGATGTACTTGTTGAACACCTCGTAGAGGTTGTTAACAACCAAGTCATCTTGCGCTTAGTGTCAAAAGCATGCCTAGCCCATGTGTTCTTAGGTATTCCACTAAGCCACTTCCAAGCTTCCACACTCTCATTTTTCAAGTCATTCATGGCAATGTTAAACTTGTCTTTGGTTATAGGCATAGCTGGCATTATCCATGCATTTCTTAAGATCTTCCCCTAAACCCAAAGATTCTCGAAATTTGCATAGAGGTGTCTAAGGCAAAATCTTTGATGACAATTTGGAAAAACTTAGTTTATCGCATTTAGCAGCCCCTATTCACATAACATGCTAGACTTAGCTGATGTACTAGTAAAAGAAAGAACATAACATGCTAATGCGTAAGAAATATAAAGCAAGATAGTAACAAAAGATGCATACATACCTTCCATCTATCGGACATGATAGTATAAGGCCCAAATTTGCCTACTTCTCCTCCTAGGCATATCTTCAGTTGGTGTAGAAACCAACACCGATTAGCTGTGTCCTCTTGTCCAACAACAGCAAATGCAAGTGGGAAAATATTATTATTCCCATCTCTTCCAAAGGCAGCTAGGATTTGAGCACCAGAGTGAGCTCAATAAAGCATCCATCAACACCGTTGTTGCAACCAAATAACAATTTAAACTTCTACAAAGCATTACTAAACTTTATATTTAAGTATGAAGAACTATAAAGCACCACTACATCCATTGACAAAGAACTATAAAGCATTACTAACCAATGAATGGTCTGCATCCACTGAGAAATCCCTCCCTTGCTCCATTTATGCGTAAGAACATAGCATGAAACCTTGGTCCTGGATGTGGTATTTTTTAGTTGGTCTTGGAGTAATCATTGCAACTACAACTCTACTACCAGGTTTGTATCCATGATGGTCTCGAGCATAATCCCTAAGCCTGGATACTGCTTCTTGTGCTCTCCTAGCACAGCTTCCACAACAAGATTTTTGGCCCTATAGGCCATGTGCCTTGGCACATCAACACCATACTTCTCATTGCGGTTGTCAATCGTAGTGTGTATCTGTGGTGGTTGGATCAGACCTGAACAAGGACTCATAGGTCTTTGCAAGCCACTTGGCACTTATCCTAGATGTCTCAGTGCTGCTAGGGCAAGTGTGCTCTAGCCTTATTTTCTTGATAGCAAAAGTTTTCTCCCCTTTGATAACTGCAGCAACTATGCAAAATGGCGGTGCTCTTGCTTACAACAAGCAATTATCCTTTGGTCTGAATTTACGTGATACCAAGTCTCTGGCATGTGTGATGTGCAAGCTCAACAATGCATCTCTGAATTCTTTGTTGATTCTTAAAGCACATGTACGACATAATCTTGATGTGGTTGCTCAAGTTTTCATTGTACCAGATCCTTGGCTTCCTTTTCTTGGCCCTACTCTTCCTCCCTTTGGGCGTAACAAATGACAAGTGGCTCATGTCCATCATCTTCATCCTCAAACAACAACCCATCATCTTCTTCATCTGATGAAGGAATGAAATCAGTTGCACCTTCTCCAACACACTTGAGTGTGTCCTAGTAGTAGGGCCTCTCCTAACTGCCATCTTCTTCCTCTTTTTGCGTGTTTTTGCATTGGTGCTTCTTCTGTTGCAACTACTTTGACCTCATCCTCCTTCTCCTGTTCCTCCTCCTCCTCCTCCATCTCAAACAAGTCCTCAACCTCGGTGTCACCCTCATAATGTAATTGTTCCTCTTCGAATCCTCATCTGAATCTTCATCTGAATCTTCATCTTCAACTTCTTGCTCGCTAGTTTATTCCCCTCAATTATCTCTGTGTCTTCAATTATCCTGTACTTCTCCATGCGTAAAGGATTGGTGTCCTTTCATCATATGCAACAGCCTCGTAGTCATCACTGTTATTATGTCCCTCTTCTACCATCGCATCTTCCTCCATTACAACTTTCGACTTGCCCTTCATCGACATTTCGCTCTCTTGTGTGCATCGACTATGAAAAACAACACCTTGGTGATCAACAGAAGAACCGCAGCTCACCGAGATCATACACAACAGGTGGTCTATATAATATAGTTGCTAAATTTTCTTTTCTCCTCGGATGTAAATTGCTATAGTTTGATCTCGATAAATCTTCTTGTTCTATCTCGACATAGAAAAGGTGTTGTTGCCCTCACTAGCAAATTCGAACTAAACTATGCCGATATTCCTTCTTAAGTTGCTGCAGCTTGATGTTTGTGTCAATTAAGTCTAACCCAAGCTCTCTTTCCTCTCCAATGCCTAAATTCTTCATGTGATACAGTTCATCGAGAAGGAATAACCTTGTGTGTGCATCGGTGCATATAAGTTCGTAAATGTGACATCTGAGCTGCATATCTTCCTATTCAGATTGTGTTGTGCATCAAAATGAATCCGAAGATCCCAAACAAAGATCATCCAAACTACAATTGACAAAGACAAATTACAGCATCATCTAAGCCGCCATCGTAAACACTAACCCTAGCCCCTGCTTTTGGATACAGAAGAAGCGAGAGATGGAGAAGGACTTACGACGCCGCCAGCAGCTCCAATCGTCCACCGATGGCTACCGGTAGGGTGGGCCACCCATATCTCTGCCGACTTCAACCTGTCCTCCATGGACAGCGGCCTCCTCCTCCAAATCCTCGCTGTGCTACTGGAGTAGTATTTAACTGAGCCGTCATCGACGCCTGCACCTAAATGGTCATCGGGCCGAGGCCGTGAAGGTCCCCTGCATTCGCCAAGCGCCGCTACCGCCACGGAGTTGCCGCCGCCATCGCCAGAGAGGAGTGGAGAGAGGAGGCAGCGAGGGGAGAGAAACTAGGGTTTCGCGTCTGAGTTCGACCGAGCCAGCTACTTGGTGCGACCGAGCCAACCGAGAGGATCGACCGGCGGGTGCGGCGGGTAAGCCACGGTGGCACTGACCAGTGGGCCCTTCAGTCGAGAATCGTGGTCAATACACGCTTATCACGGTGTCGGACCGGTATGCAACACTTAGGCTTAGAGTTGGCACTGCATGGCAAAAAAAGTGACTAGTGGTACTGACTCGTTACAACGTGCTGAAGTGTGGTAGTTCCTTGCAATTAACTCTGCCATGAACGACGGGGCTCTCTCTGTGGCCCTGGTCTAAAAGCTAAAATAGTGAACAAGATGTGTCTTGCCCGTTTGCAGTATTGGGTATGTATCTTTTGCACTTGCTCCCTAAAGAAACAATCAGATAGATTAACTACAACCCAAAAGCAGCAGCCTGTTACTATTTTATATCATCTATTGATGATTTGTTTTTTCAGAATTGCATTGGCAAGTGATGAAAAGGTGTAATGTTCACGGATTTTTGTTGGGTGATCTGTTGGTTCGGTTTAATTTTAGCAGGCATCTGGGTATTGTTTATGAATTGATGGCGCACCTTGCTTAAATCCTACTAACAATCTTCTCAACACGTGTCATTGCTTTTTGTTAGATGCATTTAACACATTTAGGAAGGACGTTTCAAGGGCCTTCTTTCTCGATCTGGAGCCCATTGTTAGTAGATTATGGCAGGCTGCTCAAAGTCAGTTTCCTCTTCTATCTTTCATCATTGCCTCATAGGTACTATTATGATTGTTGCATTTCAAATTTTTTGCAGATATGTCATGTTGTTGAAACTTTTTTGTATTTGCAATGATATTGGTGTTGGACCATTAGAGTATATATGCCCCGTTGAACGTGGGCGGGTTGGCGAAGGGCGTGTCTGCGGCCGACCTGGAGGTCGTGTTCGGCTCCATCGGCTGTGTCGCCGGCGTTGAGTTCGTCGCACCGGGCCGGTAAGCTTCGCCTACATCGACTTCCACTGCCTCTCCCACGAGGTCATGACCAAGGTGTTCTCCACCGTAAGCATCCACCACCCCGTCAACAATCTCCTTGTAACTATGTTTCTACACTTCGACAGCAATTAATAGTAGCAGATTAGGGTTTTGTTGATTCTCCACATTACCGTGTGCATTATGTGGTTTGAATGGAGAATTTTGTGTTTGAGGTGAGTAGAGCTTTTACCAACTTAATAACAGAGGATGGTGAATGCAGTTGCTATGGGTTCTCATGGTTCCCCTGTCTCGGTTTATTGGAATGGCGATTCAAGAAGGAACAGCATCTTGTGGATGGACCATAGGGCTCTTGACCAAGCCGAGCGAATTAATTCTCACAATTCACCGATATTGCAATTTAATGGTGGGAGTGTCTCCCCAGAAATGCAAGCTCCAAAGGTAACCGTTTTTTTCTCCATGCATATGATTCTCCTAAATTCCTGATTCATTATTTGTAAAAACCACTAATGATGTTGTTGGGCATCTGAACCATTGTGTTGATTGCCATGTTGTCGCTATCACTTCACAATCCTAGAGGTTTGGCTTGAAAATCTCAGAATGTCAGAATTCCAGCATTTCAAAAGCTGAACAACACACTGTTCCTAAAAAGATGTTTTGTTTGCTTGCAGGATATGGATAAATAGTTTTGAATTATTTTGTAGTGAGAAGGTCGGTATACAAGGTTGTTGTGTATTTTACAGTTATCTCCATTGATGGTATCATATTAACTTACCTTTTATAGATTTTATGGGTAAAGGTAAATCTGCAGAAATCTTGGTCTATGGTATATAGGTGAGTTTCAAATCACAACCTCTCTAAGCCTGTAATAAGCTATGAGTTGAATTTCTATCAAGTTTTGCTTTCATTGTTTTTTTAGGGCAACTGCTGACCAACTGGTGATTAGTCTGGCTTTAATTCATTAAAACGTGGTTTACCCCTGTTTTATTTGGGGACTAACTCATGAGCTCACGATTAGCCCACGAGTGACCCCTGGTGTTCACCTAGAACATGTGAATAGCTGACCAAGTATTTTTAGGGCATCTGAGTATGCCACTGGTGATGTACTGATATCTGTTGTTCGAACTCAAAATTGTCCAGAGTTTTATCCTGGTTTTCACCCAAGATTTTAACTTTCATTCAATCAACATTTTAAATGTATTGTATACTTCAACTTTTATCTGCTCTTATGACGAAGAAG
Organism: Aegilops bicornis; assembly: GCA_021605145.1. Taxonomy (NCBI): domain Eukaryota; kingdom Viridiplantae; phylum Streptophyta; class Magnoliopsida; order Poales; family Poaceae; genus Aegilops; species Aegilops bicornis. The sequence goes on along the minus strand of CM038673.1, from coordinate 368,590,693 downwards.
TTCCTTGCTTCCCTGTTAAATATTATATAAATGCATGTGAACTATAGGGAATTATTTTCTAACATTCGTACTAGAATAAACTATTTTCAGTTTTCAGGTTGTGCCTTTCTTGCAATGATTGCATCTGTGAAGTTGATGCTTAATTACTTCCTACATTTAGAAGATTGTAACTTTTGCTATACAAACATGCATGGTGAGATGAAGCGTTGATGAGTGATATGCATTTTGCAGATCAGGTTATATTTCCTTGGTAGCATGGCAGCAGCACCCAATCAGACCACAGCCTCGGCGGGTGTGCTCTGCAATCTTGGCCACCGTCGGCAGGTACGACCTCCGCCGCCACTGAAAGCTGCCCCTCCTCATCACCATCAATGCCGGTGAGCTCTCCCTCTGCTCTCGCCGCTACCCAGCTCCATCCACTATCTTCCACAATATTGTTGCGACTTTGTAATGACTAGTCCAATTTTCTTTAATGTTGTTATGTATTTTTGTGAGTCGATGATTTTCTTTCAAATCTACAAATGGACACGTTTGTCTAACCATTATGTAAAAGGCTGGAATCCATAATATGTGAAATTCCGACACATTTGCATGAAAAAGTGAGTATTGAGTAGGGATGTAATTCTCACGATTCAAATATCGTAATGTGTTCCAGAGACATAACAAAACCATCCTGAATCTTACGTTTTAGCATGCCGAGATCTGCGCTACCGTGATATACTTCTAAATTACATGGTAGAGATTTTGAATATCGGCACCTGATCTTTTATCTTATAATATATCAGATGTTCCTGGTCAACATCAAGGAATTGTTTTGAGACTTGTATCCATTTTTTCCCTGGTAAAATCGATGACCGTCCGTGTTGGTGACCTATTGATCTTCTAATTTCTATAGTCGCAAAAAAAAGATCTTCTAATTTCTAAAGATGTCTCTGATTTGTTCACATGCCAATAAATATAAGCTGCATCAAGTGAGCTTTCCTGTCAATAAGTAGCGACACTTGCAGAGGCGACTTGGATCAGGGAGCATATGGAGCGACACTTGCAGAGGCGATGTCAGCGGCTGTCGAGTGCTGACCCACCCGTTGGCTACCTCTGAGAGTGGCACATGGTACTGAATCAACGCCCCTTCCCTGGTAATGACCCAGGCTCCACTCATCTCTGCTCCACTAGATGCACTTTCCTCCCTTAGGCTTTCATTTTTTTAGAGCTGCACTTTCTCTGCCTCGTTAAGCAAGTGATATACAAAGTGGAGCAAGAATTAACACCATGGAAGAGGAGGAATACAACTTTTTGTGGTACGTGACATATCTGATGAAATGTAGTGCAGCCAGGTACTACGTATTTTAAATTTTGCATGAGGGCCGCTGCCCACATACCACGTCCACGATCCTCGCGAGAGGTATCACTCCTATCCCCTCACCGTCTCACCTTCCTCCTGCGCATTACTTTTTTTGGCTCACTTGCAGTTGTTTTGGTTCATCATTGGTCTAAAAAAAAGTACTACATTGTTACCGATGAGCAAACTTCTGTGATATTGTGAGGCAAAGTATTTAACTGGTAAGTGTCTGATGCCCTGATGTCTTACTTTAAATCCATTTTACACGCAGTAGTAGGACTTCATAATAGGATGGGAGCAACCTGCATCTTTGGAATGTACTGAACTAATTTGATGAAAAATAACTACGTACTTTTGAACTGAATACGCTACAGCAATTGTCGTCAGCATTGACTACGCCCATCGTCAAATGCATGTTTGTTTATTCATAATGATTTCTTAATCCCTTTAGTCAGAAGAATCAAAAGCAGTTAATCACCTAAGCTCGTAATTCTGCATTTTTCATTGTAGTCCCTTTTTTATCAGATTGCGCAATGTCAATGGTCTCTGTACTCTGAAGAGTCAAGAGTACATTGTTACTAACTAACAAGGCTCTGTTATGCACTTATGCTTCGAGGCGAAGAAGTATTTACCTATTGAGTTGTTGATCATTTATTTTGACCTAGACTCTACATGCAACCATTTCATACCATTTAGCTGCATTAACTTGGGCATAATATAGCATCTTCCGTTCAATTTTCTTTTCCTGTTTTTTTGTGAGCTTTAAAACCTTGAGATACTCATCGGTGCATATCTGAAAATTCAGGTGCTACACAAAGTGGAATTTGCGCCGGTGTCAAGAGAACAAGTACAGGTTCCTCATGTCATGCCTATAAGTTTCACTCCAAATAATAAAATGTCCTCAAGGGTCGTACTAAAAAAAGAACTACATCAGCAAGTTAATTCAATAATCCATCCTCTGTTTTGCCCCTCGTTGGTTAGTTATTCAGTTATGGGCCAGGGTGGGAGTGGGAGTATTGATGGCTGTTTGTTCTTCACAAAGTTTTGGGTGAAAGAGCAAATTGGCAGCAATTAGTGAGATCCTACTGGTGGTGGTTTGCGAGTACACGTGAATAGGAAATCAGATGAGATCAAATCTCATGATTCCATCTCGTCCCGGTCCTCGGCGGACGGGGTGTCGAGTGAGTTGTTCGTTTGTTCGGCCCTCATTTCGTGGTGTTCATGAAATGTGCAACACGTGTACCATGAAGGGGGTTATTTAGTTTCATTTTCTCGAATATACCATACTCTCTCCATATCAAAATATATTCTAAAATATAAGGCATTTTTTTATTGTTCATAAATCTCTCATAAAATATTTAGTCCATGGTTACAAATTATAATATACGAAAGTGAGTTTGAATATGGATATAAGAGTGTCTATTTTATGTACTTTAAATTATGCTTTATTTGACTAATTATAGGTCAAAGATTATTAACAGCGACTAACACAAATACTGGCATTGCACTACGTGCATATCAACATTCAAAAATATTAAGTGCTAATATACATTATTATGATTCTTAACAGAGGAATGGGTGTGAAGCTCAAGACCCCATTTAATGGAGCCGTCTATGATGCATGCGATGAGGTCTTATTATTGATGATGCCATGTACTACATTTTGTTTGCATAATCCATCACCTAGCATGTATTTGTTATAACCGAGCACCGCAACGAATCTGTTATTTACCTTAGGAGGGTAAGAAAAAACACAATCAACGATATTATACATAATTCTAGACATTGTTTTAGAGTATGTTTTGAAGTATATTTTTCTTCCAGTAAATGTTGGAAATGTCTATGTACTTTTTTCTCCCAATATGTTATGGTCATCTTCCTGCTATGCATATAAATTTCATGGCCAGCTTAGCAGCTGGTGGTTGGTGATCCTTTCTACTTCCTCGTCGGCTCGATAAATCTCCCGGTTTCCTTCTCCTACCACTCTTCCTCCCTTGTGCTCTGTAACTTGGCCATTGATGTGGATGTTAGTAATTAGATGGTGATATTTGTTTTATAGAAATACTTATTTTCTGCGGGTGTTTAGAAATACTTGTTAGTTGCACAGATGGATCCTGCAAGGAATAATTTTACAATGGAAATGCATATCTATTGAATTGATGACTAAACAAGTTTGCGGGCACATCTATGAAAATACAGGCAAATACAGACATAGATTTAAGGGTTCTCATTCATTTAAATCTCAATGTTGAGAGAAGCCGATCTCTGGATATGAGTATTTTCTTCCCTGTTTGTGTGATTGTTTAATTGAATGGATAACTGTGTCTCCTGAATATTGTCCCATGTAATTGTTTTAAATCTACCGAATTAGTTATCTAAATCAGTTGATATTTTGCAAAGCTTCAAGCTTTAGTTTTTGCACTTCATGACATCAATTGTTTGTGTAGATTCAAGATTTATTTTTGTACATAGCAGTGATTAGTGGATTACTGTCACACGCTCCTGTTGTCATCCATGTCTCCTCAGGTGCCTTAGGTTTGTGATGCGAAAGTTGTCTTACATATGTAAATTGTTCTGTTTTTCTTTCGCCAAAACATTAATATGCCCTCGATACATTTTGCTTCTTTTTTATCTGATGTCCATTTGTAGACTAAGTGCTTTATTTATGATAGTGAATTTCTGGCGTACATGTGAATATCTCATGTATATACAATCAGTACACTCACCTGAACGAGGATGGCGGCGAGCAGAGCGGGGTTGCGTCTTGTCCTTCTTGCGTCGAAGGTCCGGTGCACCCATGGGTGTGCCTTTGCTGGTTTCTGACTGTCACAAAGAAGTCGGAGCTGCGGATGGCGAGGCCACTGTGGCCACGATGACTCTATGAGGACAGTTTTCAGCAAGCGGTGCTCCCCGAATGTTGTGTTGAACTACGTCGTTGCGTGGCTTGCAACCTTCTCCTATGAAGCCCGTATGCAAAATTGAAACTGTCATGTCCCAGGTGTTGTGCTCGACTATTCATTGTTGCTTTGTGGCTCCGTGCTTCCTCTCCACAATTATATCGTTTTTTGTGATGTAATCTTGTTAGTAGTCGGGTCATCCACGCGTGCCACTTCTGAAGTTTGTAGTCTAGGTTAGATACATCCGTATGTAGACAAATCGAAGACAAGTAATATGGATAAGGGGGAGTATATTATTTGACTCAAGCACTCACAACCAACGCACTACACTCATGCACGTGAAAAACAATTGTATTTTGATCAATATCCCTGTGTAAGTTTGTTGTTCCGAGGCAATCACGTATGAATTGAAGAGAGGTGGTGAATACTTGATCTTCATGAGGTCTTTTCCTCTAAAAAACGATGTATTCAAAAAAAAATCCATTGCATTATGTGTTTTAGAGTTTTCTACTGACACCAGGTTCATGGCATTGTAAAAGAAGTATTGATTCAAGATAAACCGAACCTTTTCTATTTACAATCAACTTATTATTGAAGGTTGCATCAATGATGTTATTATTGCTAAAATTAAGATGTGCATTACAAGTCTAAGCCATTGTCAAGCTTTGTGTACCTTGTACTCCCTCCGTCCGAAAATACTTGTCATCAAAATGAATAAAAGGAGATGTATCTAGAACTAAAATACGTCTAGATGCATCTCCTTTTATCCATTTTGATGACAAGTATTTCCGGACGAAGGGAGTACTATTTACTCATGGATGGTATATATCCGGTCATAATTCTTTGGTGGCGAGCGATACGGCTGGTTAAAGACACGAAGATTGCCGAGAAGGAAAGAAGTGGAATAGAGTTTCTATTTGTCGCTGTATGATGGAGAACAGATGCCACCATGCTTATAATATTTATTGTTATTATTCTATGGCAATGCACAAGCATTCGACATGTGCCAGTAGCAACGCACGGGCATTCTACTAGTATTACTAATTACTCAAGAGCGAGGATTATTACGGACTTTTCCCCGCCCTCCCGTGTCGCCCCCGCGAGGCGACAGGGAGGAACCCTAGCGCGTCGCAACCAACTTCCTTCTCCCTCACCGCTGCTAGAGGGCGTGATCGGGCGAAGCCTAGCCGGCGCTGGCGCCGGCGCCGGCGAGGCCTCCTCGTTCCCCCTCCCAGCGGCCTTGGTGCGGGCCGACGCATTTGGATCGAGGTGCTTCGCTGACCCAGGGTGAGGCGGCACCGCAGTGAGGTTGCATGGTGATGGCACGACAGGCTGGGCGTCGGGGGAGGGGGGTTGTTGCTCTGCCCACCGGCGGCGGGGGGCGAGGGAGGCTTGGGTCGCGGGCGGCCTCTCTACATGGGATGTTGGCCAGTGGGGTTGGCGCCATGATGGTGATGGCTCCCGTCCGATGGCGTCTGGCTGGTTGGCAACGTTTCGACGGGTTGGGGCGCTGGTGGACAGGTGGGATGCCCCCGGGGGAGTGCAGTCTTCACGATGGTGACCAGGTGCAACCCAACGGCTGGTGGTGTTGGTGGTTGACGTGTCATAAGGGTGCTGAAGGCAACGATGGCTGGCGCGGCCGAGGCTATCAGGGCGGCTGGACGGCCCCCTGTACAGATTTGGAGTTGCTAAATCTGATGGGGCATCGGTCGGTGCCCCCTCCGGTGGTGCTTGTCAGCAGTTGGCCGGCGGCACATAGCCTTCATGCGTGGCCTGGGCGTCCTTGTGGGGCCGCCGGTGCGTCGTCTTTAGCCTCTCCCTGTTCTACCGGCATGGTGGGGTCTCGTGGGTCGGGGGAGAGGTGCTTGCTTCCCGTCCTAGCTAATGGTGGTTGCACGTTGTGGCGTCGATATGAGGTTCGGCATCGAATGTTGTCGGCGTTCTGGGAACCAAGGTACCCAGACTTGCCTGCCTGCGGCCCACGGCGTGGCTCCATCGACGGCCTGGTACGGCCCATCTTCAACATCAACAAGACAAGACCCTCGCGGGGGGGCCAAGCCTCGCGAGGCGAACGACGCCAAGACCTCCGGAGGGAGCGGCCTCCCCAGGCTGGCTCCCGAGGAGCGGAGATTTCTATGCAGCCACCCACCTCATGAGGTTGAGGTGACTCCAGTCATGATGACCAAGGCCAGGTGGGCGCCAGCGGGCGCAAAGCAGCAGGTTTCCTCTTTGGTGCTAAGGAGGGAAGCGCAGACGCGGGGTCCCAAGGAATCAGCCAAAGGTTTCCATTCCCGCGCAACAAGACCAAGATGGCCAGAACGGCAGGACGGATGTCATCACCGAGCCCACCACGGCGTCACAACCAGAAGCTTTGCAGGCGAAGACCACCTTTCATCAGGATAGGATGTATTACTTGTCCCCCTTCAAAAATTGGCCACTGTGGGATCCCTTCCCGCCTTCGTTTGGAGGAAGAGGACCAAGGCCACTATAAATAGAGCTTAGCCACCACCGTAGGAAGGGGCCGGACCGGAGAGAGACCTCAGTAGCTCACATCCACACTAGAACAGACCTCGTGAGGTTGTTCTTCCCTTGTACTAGTTCATCTGCAGCCCCTCGCGAGGCTAATCCACCACAAAGCAGGAGTAGGGTCTTAAACCGCAAGGTGGCCCGAACCTGGGTAAACTGCCGTGTCCCTTTCCTTTCTTGTTCATCGAGCTAGGCCGTGGGGGTGGCGAACTGGTTGGCTGGAGAGGTTGAGTTCTTCGCACACGCCGCAGAGTTCAATCCTTTCTTGGGTCTGCGGAGCCCCGAATCCGATATTTGGCGCGCCGGGTAGGGGCGTGACGAAGCCTCTCTTCCGTCAGTTGTTCTGTCGCCGTTCCCATGGCTGACGCTTGCCGTGTCCGTGCCGAGCGCTGGGCTGCTCTTGTCGTTCAGACGACACTACGGCAACAGCGCCGCTTTCACCGCTTCTGCCTCCCAAGAGCTAACGCCGCCATCGACATCAAGGTTCGCGAAAGCAGCAAGACTCGTCGCTGCCACCATCTGTGCAGCGCGACGGCCGCACCGCAACTCCATCACCCACTCCGGCCACGGCGTCGTCTTCTCACGTTCATCGCAGGCCGGAGAACGCGCAAGCTGCGCTGCTCATGGCGCGCGAGTGATGTCTACTACACAACCTTCTTCTTGTAGACGTTTTTGGGCCTCCAAGTGCAGAGGTTTGCAGGACAGTAGCAAATATCCCTCAAGTGGATGACCTAAGGTTTCTCAATCCGTGGGAGGCGTAGGATGAAGATGGTCTCTCTCAAACAACCCTGCAACCAAATAACAAAGAGTCTCTTGTGTCCTCAACACACCCAATACAATGGTAAATTGTATAGGTGCACTAGTTCGGCGAAGGGATGGTGATACAAGTGCAATATGGATAGTAGATATAGGTTTTTTTAATCTGAAAATATAAAAACAGCAAGGTAACTAATAATAAAAGTGAGCACAAACGGTATTGCAATGCATTGAAACAAGGCTTAGGGTTCATACTTTCACTAGTGCAAGTTCTCTCAACAATAATAACATTATTGGATCATCTAATTATCCCTCAACATGCAACAAAGAGTCACTCCAAAGTCATTAAAACAGAGGAGAACAAACGAAGAGATTATGGTAGGGTACGAAACCACCTCAAAGTTATCCTTTCTGATCGGTCTATTCAAGAGTCCGTAGTAAAATTACATGAAGCTATTATTTCCGTTTGATCTATCATAGAGTTTGTACTAGAATAACACCTTAAGACACAAATCAACAAAAACCCTAATGTCACCTAGATACTCCAATGTCACCTCAATTATCCAAGGGTATGATTATACGATATGCATCACACAATCTCAGATTCATCTATTCAACCAACACAAAGAACTTCAAAGAGTGCCCCAAAGTTTCTACCGGAGAGTCAAGACGAAAACGTGTGCCAACCCCTATGCATAAGTTCGCAATGTTACGGAACTCGCAAGTTGATCACCAAAACAAACATCAAGTAGATCGCGTGAATATCCCATTGTCACCACAGATAAGCACATGTAAGACATACATCAAGTGTTCTCAAATCCTTAAAGACTCAATCCGATAAGATAACTTCGAAGGGAAAACTCAATCCATTACAAGAGAGTAGAGGGGGAGAAACATCATAAGATCCAACTATAATAGCAAAGCTCGCGATACGTCAAGATCGTGCCAACTCAAGAACATGAGAGAGAGAGAGAGAGAGAGAGATCAAACTCATAGCTACTGGTACATACCCTCATCCCCGAGGGTGAACTACTCCCTCCTCGTCATGGAGAGCGCCGGGATGATGAAGATGGCCACTGGAGAGGGATACCCCCTTCGACAAGGTGCCGGAACGGGTCTAGATTGGTTTTCAGTGGCTACAGAGGCTTGCGGCGGCGGAACTCCCGATCTAGGTTATGTTCTGGAAGTTTGGGTATATATAAGAGGTGTTGGCGTCGGGAACAAGTCAAGGGGGTCTCTGATACGTCTCCAACGTATCTATAATTTTTGATTGCTCCATGCTATATTATCTACTGTTTTGGACAATATTGGGCTTTATTATCCACTTTTATATTATTTTTGGGACTAACCTATTAACCGGAGGCCCAGCCCAGAATTGCTGTTTTTTGCCTATTTCAGAGTTTCGAAGAAACGAAATATCAAACGGAGTCCAAACGGAATGAAACCTTCGGGAACATGATTTTCTCACCGAATATGATCAAGGAGACTTGGACCCTACCTCAAGAAAGAAAGGAGGGAGGCACGAGGTAGGGGGGCGCGCCCACCCCCCAGGGCACGCCCTCCACCCTCGTGGGCCCCCTGTTGCTCCACCGACATACTCTTTCCTCCTATATATACCTACGTACCCCCAAACGATCAGATACGGATCCAAAAACCTAATTCCACCGCCGCAACCTTCTCATCTCCACGAGATCCCATCTTGGGGCCTGCTCGAGCTCACGGAGGGGGCATCCATCACGGAGGGCTTCTACATCATCACCATAGCCTCTCCGATGAAGTGTGAGTAGTTTACCTCGCACCTTCGGGTCCATAGTTAGTAGCCAGATGGCTTCTTCTCTCTTTTTGGATCTCAATACAATGTTCTACCCCTCTCTCGTGGAGATCTATTCGATGTAATCTTCTTTTTGCGGTGTGTTTGTTGAGACCGATGAATTGTGGGTTTATGATCAAGATTATCTATGAACAATATTTGAATCTTCTCTAAATTCTTTTATGTATGATTGGTTATCTTTGCAAGTCTCTTCAATTATCAGTTTGGTTTGGCCTACTAGATTGGTTTTTCTTGCAATGGGAGAAGTGCTTAGCTTTGGGTTCAATCTTGCGGTGTCCTTTCCCGATGTGATGGGGGCAGCAAGGTACGTATTGTATTGTTGCCATCGAGGATAACAAGATGGGGGTTTTTATCATATTGCATGAATTTATCCCGCTACATCATGTCATCTTGCTTAAGGCGTTACTCTGTTTTCTTGAACTTAATACTCTGGATGCATGCTGGATAGCGGTTGATGAGTGGAGTAATAGTAGTAGATGCAGGCAGGAGTCGGTCTACTTGTCTCGGACGTGATGCCTATATACATGATCATACCTAGATATTCTCATAACTATGCTCAATTCTGCCAATTGCTCAACACAAATTTGTTCACCCACCGTAAAATACCTATGCTCTTGAGAGAAGCCACTAGTGAAATCTATGGCCCCCGGGTCTATCTTCATCATATCAATCTTCCTACACTTTATTATTGCCTTTGCTTTTTTACTTTGCTTTTATTTTACTTTGCATCTTTATCTAAAAAATACCAAAAATACTATCCTATCATATCTATCAGATCTCACTCTCGTAAGTGACCGTGAAGGGATTGACAACCCCTTATCGCGTTGGTTGCGAGGAGTTATTTGCTTTGTGCAGGTACGAGGGACTCAAGCGTAGCCTCCTCGGATTGATACCTTGGTTCTCAAAAACTGAGGGAAATACTTACGCTACTTTGCTGCATCATCCTTTCCTCTTCAAGGAAATCCAACGCAGGCTCAAGAGGTAGCAAGAAGAATTTCCGCGCCGTTGTCAGTAGTCTACACAAAAGTCAACATACCAACTACCCATCACAAATCCCTTATCTCCGCATTACATTATTTGCCATTTACCTCTCGCTTTCCTCTCCCCACTTCACCCTTGCTGTTTTATTCGCCTCTCTTTTCAGTTCGCCTCTTTTTCGCCGCTTTTCCTCGCCATGTCGGAACCAAAAAAAAATTAGGGGTCTCTCCCGCCTAGTGCTTTAGACAATCCTGCTATCTTATCTAAACTCATAAATAAAAATACTATGGAAAAACCTGCCAGAATTATCAATGAAAACCTTAGCAATTTTGATGAAGAAGATTCTGGAATATTTCGTTATTTACTTGATGAATCTTTAAAAGATGCTTGGGATAGGCTTTTAAGGATCCGTGCTAGCTATGTACCTCAATACCAAATTGAGGTTTACTTAAAAAGCTTTTATGTTGGGTTGCCCGTTTTGTTCAAACAAGTCTTGGATTCTATTTTTGAAGAGGGTTTTCTTGAAGGGGACCCCATAGACACCTATGAAAAGATGAAAACTATATTTGGGCACCCCATTAACGAGAAAGTTGAATTCACATCTCTTTTGCTTTCCTACCAAAATGAATCTATCAAAGAGATAAAAGCTAGCCTAGATGCCAATTTCCGCAGCATACTTAATCTTTCTTCTACCATTAATGGCCATGTACTTTGTAAAAATAGAAGGATTAATTCCATAGGTAGCAAGTTTGCTCTCTTCTTCCCTAAGACCAAAGATGGCATACCTAGATCTATCCTTGCTTTTATGCCTAGCTAGGGGCGTTAAACGATAACGCTTGTTTGGAGGCAACCCAATTTTATTTTTAGTTTTTTGTTTTTTTCTTCTGTTTAGGAATAAATCTTTGATCTAGCCTCTGGTTATATGTGTTTTTATGTTTTAATTAGTGTTTGTGCCAAGTTAAACCTATAGGATCCTCTTGGATGATAGTTATTTGATCTTGCTGTAATTTCCAGAAACTTTCTGTTCACGAAAACAATTTTTAAAAATCACCAGAACGTGATAAAATAGTGATTCCAATTGCTGCTGATCAATAAATAAATTTCCTATGTCTTCCTATTTTGGCTGATTTTTTGGAGTTCCAGAAGTTTGCGTTAGTTACAGATTACTACAGACTGATCTGTTTTTGACAGATTCTGTTTTTCGTGTGTTGTTTGCTTATTTTAATGAATCTATGGCTAGTAAAATAGTTTATAAACCATAGAGAAATTGGAATACAGTAGTTTTAACACCAATATAAATAAATAATGAGTTCATTACAGTACCTTTAAGTGGTCTTTTGTTTTCTTTTGCTAAGGAGCTCACGATATTTCTGTTGAGTTTTGTGTTGTGAAGTTTTCAAGTTTTGGGTGAAATCTTTTGATGGATTATGGAACAAGGAGTGGCAAGATCCTAAGCTTGGGGATGCCCATGGCACCCCCAAGATAATCTAAGGACAGCAAAAATTCAAAGCTTGGGGATGCCCCGGAAGGCATCCCCTCTTTCGTCTACTTCCATCGGTAACTTTACTTCGAGCTATATTTTTATTCACCACATGATATGTGTTTTGCCTGGAGCATCTTGTATGATTTGAGTCTTTGATTTTTAGTTTACCACAATCATCCTTGCTGTACACACCTTTTGAGAGAGCCATACATGATTTGGAATTTGTTAGAATACTCTATGTGCTTCACTTATATCTTTTGAGCTATATAGTTTTGCTCTAGTGCTTCACTTATATCTTTTAGAGCACGGTGGTGGATTTGTTTTAAAGAAACTATTGATATCTCATGCTTCACTTAGATTATTTTGAGAGTCTTAAATAGCATGGTAATTTTCTTTAAAAAATCTTAATATGCTTGGTATTCAAGATTTGTAAAACTTTCTTTTGAGTGTGTTGAATACTAAGAAAAGTTTGATGCTTGATAATTGTTTTGAGATATGAAGATGGTGATATTAGAGTCATGCTAGTTGAGTAGTTGTGAATTTGAGAAATACTTGTGTTAAAGTTTGTGCTTCCCGTAGCATGCACGTATGGTGAACCGTTATGTGATACTTTGCTTTGATAACTTGTAGATTTTTTCAATAAGTATATGAGTTCTTCATGACTAATGTTGAGTCCATGGATTATACGCACTTTTCTTCCTTCCACCATTGCTAGCCTCTCTAATACCGTGCACTTTTCGCCGGTATCATACACCCACCATATACCTTCCTCAAAACAGCCACCATGCCTACCTATTATGGCATTTCCATAGCCATTCCGAGATATATTGCCATGCAACTTTCCACCGTTCCGTTTATTATGACACGCTCCATCATTGTCATATTGCTTAACATGATCATGTAGTTGACATCGTATTTGTGGCAAAGCCACCGTTCATAATTCTTTCATACATGTCACTCTTGATTCATTGCATATCCTGGTACACCGGAGGCATTCATATAGAGTCATATTTTGTTCTAAGTATCGAGTTGTAATTGTTGAGTTGTAAGAAAATAAAAGTGTGATGATCATCATTTTTAGAGCATTGTCCCAAGTGAGGAAAAGGATGATGGAGACTATGATTCCCCCACAAGTCGGGATGAGACTTCGGACAAAAAAAGAGGCCATAAAAAAGGAGAAAAGGCCCAAACAAAAAAAATGAGAGAAAAAGAGAGAAGGGACAATGTTACTATCCTTTTACCACACTTGTGCTTCAAAGTAGTACCATGATCTTCATGATAGAGAGTCTCTCATTTTGTCACTTTCATATACTAGTGGGAATTTTTCATTATAGAACTTGGCTTGTATATTCCAATGATGGGCTTCCTCAAAATGCCCTAGGTCTTTGTGAGCAAGCGAATTGGATGCACACCCACTTAGTTTCTTTTGTTGAGCTTTCATATACTTATAGCTCTAGTGCATCCATTGCATGGCAATCCCTACTCACTCACATTGATATCTATTAATGGGCATCTCCATAGCCCATTGATACGCCTAGTTGATCTGAGACTATCTTCTACCTTTTTGTCTTCTCCACAACCACCATTCTATTCCACATATAGTGCTATATCCATGGCTCACGCTCATGTATTGCGTGAAGATTGAAAAAGTTTGAGAATGTCAAAAGTATGAAACAATTGCTTGGCTTGTCATCGGGGTTGTGCATGATTTAAATACTTTGTGCGGTGAAGATAGAGCATAGGCAGACTATATAATTTTGTAGGGATAACTTTCTTTGGCCATGTTATTTTGAGAAGACATGATTGCTTTTGTTAGTATGCTTGAAGTATTATTATTTTTATGTCAATATTAAAATTTTGTCTTGAATCTTTTGGATCTGAATATTCATACCACAATTAAGAAGAATTACATTGAAATTATGCCAAGTAGCACTCCGCATCAAAAATTCTGTTTTTTTATCATTTACCTACTCGAGGACGAGCAGGAATTCAGCTTGGGGATGCCTGATACGTCTCCAACGTATCTATATTTTTTGATTGCTCCATGCTATATTATCTACTGTTTTGGACAATATTGGGCTTTATTATCCAATTTTATATTATTTTTGGGACTAAGCTATTAACCGGAGGCCCAAATTTCTGTTGTTTTTTGCCTATTTCAGAGTTTCAAAGAAACGGAATATCAAACGGAGTCCAAACGGAATGAAACCTTCGGGAACGTGATTTTCTCACCGAATATGATCCAGGAGACTTGGACCCTACGTCAAGAAAGAAAGGAGGGAGGCACGAGGTAGGGGGGCGCGCCCTCCACCCTCGTGGGCCCCCTGTTGCTCCACCAACGTACTCCTTCCTCCTATATATACCTATGTACACCCAAACGATCAGATACGGAGCCAAAAACCTAATTTTACCGCCGCAACCTTCTGTACCCACGAGAACCCATCTTGGGGCCTGTTAGGAGTTCACGGAGGGGGCATCCATCACGGAGGGCTTCTACATCATCACCATAGCCTCTCCGATGAAGTTTGAGTAGTTTACCTCAGACCTTCGGGTCCATAGTTAGTAGCTAGATGGCTTCTTCTCTCTTTTGGATCTCAATACAATGTTCTCCCTCTCTCGTGGAGATCTATTCGATGTAATCTTCTTTTTGCGGTGTGTTTGTTGAGACCGATGAATTGTGGGTTTATGATCAAGATTATCTATGAACAATATTTGAATCTTCCATGAATTCTTTTATGTATGATTGGTTATCTTTGCAAGTCTCTTCGAATTATCAGTTCGGTTTGGCCTACTAGATTGGTTTTTCTTGCAATGGGAGAAGTGCTTAGCTTTGGGTTTAATCTTGCAGTGTCCTTTCCCAGTGACAGTAGGGGCAGCAAGGCACGTATTGTCACTACAAAAAAAATACACTTCCGTGATGGTACGTGTTTGTCACAGTAGGTCGCGTTTTTTGTCATGCATGTACATCCATGACGATTTTATGATGTAATCAAGATAGTCATACATGTCTTTGTCGTAGAAGTGTTCCATGACATTACCAAAATTATCATCATGGAAGTGTCCACTTCCATGACGATAAATCACGCGTCACGCAGTGCTTTCGTCAAGGGTGACCGACACGTGGCATCCACCGTAGCGAACGTCATTAAGCTATCGGGTCGGGTTTTGGATCCAATAACCCGTTATCGTTTCGACCAATGGGGATTTTCCACGCGTAAAATCATCATTGGTGGAGGAAACACGTGTTGGCTCATCGTTGGGACAGATGTCATCCACTCATTGGACGAAGGCTCCTATGATACGTCGACCGTGGCACGGCCCAATGAAGCCCATTCACGTGAAAAGGCCGCCCGTTTGACTTGGTCAAAGGGTGGCGGGCGACCCATGGAAAGCATGTTAACGGCCTGTTCGCATATAGCCAATTTACGTTCGCCAACCCAAGGCCTGTTAAGCCCTATCCGAATTAGGCCCGATGGCGTCATCCGGGCCATCCAATATGACTCGGCCCGTTTTCGCTTACGGCCCATGTATGGCCCATGACGTCTTTCGCCCATATGAGGCCCTATGTAACTCTTGGCCTATTAACGGCCCGTGGTGAAACCGCCCGCAATGAACAATGTATCACTTTACACCCATTAACGGCGCGTGGTGAACCGCCCATAATGAACAAAGGTATCACTTCATACCTATTAAGGGCCCGTTATTCGATTGGGCGTTTCCAAACCATGTTATCTTTCGGCCTTCTCGAGCCCATTTATTCTTGGGCTCATTTCGATTCGCTTACTTATGGCCCGTTCGTCATTTTACGCTTGTGGGCCAAATTCGCATCGTGGTTACAATGGTCGGCCCGTTTGTGGTCCGTTAATACATTGGGCCGTTTTCATAGCGTCATCAAATATGGCCTATTAACGATGGCCCGTTATGGTCGGCCCATGAACGGACGATTCCAACTCTAGCCCGTTTACGGCCATAATGCGGCCTATTATTGGCCCATGTTTGGCCAATCGATCATACGGCCCGTATAAGGCCCATTGATGATACAGCCCGTAGAAGGCCCATTGTTTCTACGGCCCGTAGAAGGCCCATTGTTTCTATGGCCCGTAGAAGGCCCACTGTTTCTACGGCCCGTAGAAGGCCCATCGCTTTCACGGCCCGTAGGAGGCCCAAAGGTCACTACAAAGAATATTAGCCCATGGTTATTGTGTCCTAGTTTTAAAAATAGGTTATTGCAGCCACTAGCAAACCGCGGAAAAAGAACTGCATCGACTACAAGCAAACAAATAAACAAGACAACAAGGAAATAAATAAGCAAGCAACTTATGCTAGGCTATCACGGCTATTACACATATTACATCCATCGGGCATCAAAGTTCGCCACCAAAGGCAAATATAGGGAACAAAGCGACATATCATATACACTTTGGTTGTCAAAGTTGGCGACCAAGCGCAAATAAACGCCAAGAAGAAACAAATCCGTAACTGAAACCACTTCGTAAGATCTCAAGAAACAATATCCTCGGGACCCATAATGTTGGCAAGATGCTTAGCAAGCTTATTAACTTTCTCTTGTTTGGCGCTTAAATCCTCCGGTAACTTCTTTGTTTCCTCATCCTTGACTTCACAGCCATCTCGATCGATGTATTTCAACTTGAAGTTGAGACTCAAGAAGACGAACCGATTCGAGCAGCGAGTTAGAAGAGCTTGTGCCAAAGATTAGTGGCCAAGAATCGAACACTACATCAAGACAGGACTTTTGGGTTCCCTCACTGTCGTCAAGATAGTTTTTATCAGCTTTCTTGGAGACCAACAGGATGTCTCACTATCTTGAACCTTATCTCATTACTTCCTTTACCATTGGATAACGCGGCATCTTTGTTCTCCAATATTTTGTCCGCATTCTAAAAGAGAAACAAGCAGACACATCACATGTTTACCATGTTGTATATGAAACTCATTTTGGTAAATGAGTTCAGTAGTAAAGTGGACAGGATAACAACATGAAACAAACATATATCTATGTACCATAGTCACTTTATGGTCTATATCATTCTAGTTTTTGTTGCCAAATCAAGATAGAGACACAGTTCAAATAATATTTGTTCAAGACAAAGCAGAATAGAGAGAATATAAGTGTGGGTAACTATAGAGCAATAACAACACTTGTAATGTGCATGACATGAGAACATAACTGTTTATTCAATTGAAACTGAAATCAACATAGAGCAGGTTACAACAAAGAAACCGGTTAAAGAAACAGGTTTAAAACATACCTATGCGCCATTGGAGTTTCAATTCCATCCTTCAAATTTGAAAATAGTTGGTATGAGTAAATATAGTAATGCAACGACAAAGGAGTATGAACCATAGCTACGTAACTCGACACGAGAACAAATCTTCTTCTCCTTTAAGCGTTGAGTTGGGATTCGGAGTGGTGGTCCTCGTGCTTTGGGCACTGCAGTTCCCTTACTAACTTGCCGTGTTTGGGTGCTCTGTGGTGGAGATGGTGCCGTGTCAACTAGAACTGGGTTACTATCTGCCGGGGTTGGGGTTAGAAGGTGTAGCTGGTTCTCTGTCCAACTGGGTAGGGGTACAATCTGCGAGTCTGGGTTATGTGTGGTGGATCTGGTCCTTGGGCAAGTACAACCATGGTTCTATCTGCATCAACTGGTAGCACTATCTTTTCTGAAGACCATGTTGTTACTCCCTTAGATACTGCCATGACGCTCTCCAATTCAAATGGTCGATAAACAAGAAAAGTAATTGAAAGTATAGACATTTTGTATGATAGACAGTGCAATGGATAGTGGGGAATAAAAGAGGGCATGAAATAATTCATATTTATGTTGTCTAACCAAACAGGGATAGCATGACACAATTTCACATATATGATGGCTAACTAAACAGGATAGCATGACACAATTTCACATTATGATGGCTAACTAAAAAGATGGAAAGACATAGTTCAAAATATGAGACTATGTAAAGCGAGGATGACATGACATAACTATATAATGTGTTTATTAAATAGGTTGGCATGCAATAATTCACATACATTCACGGATAGAATGCCATAATTCAAAATATGATGACCGTAAACACTAAACAGGATGAGATGATATAACTATATGATGTCTTTATTAAATGGGTTGCCATGCCATAATTCAGATAGATGATGTGTATGTACTATGTAAACATGATGGCATGATATAATTCAAATATATGATTTATATTTTAAGCAAGTAAGCAGATGGAAATCCATATATGATGTAAAAACTAAGCAATGCAAGACAACATGCATGACATGGGTAATATAACCCTGCCACGTTTGTGAATAGACCTCAGGGGGGAAATAGGACTGGTCATCAGTCTCTGAATCCTCCTCTAAGGATCTCTCAGAATCAAAGAAGATGTCTGCTTCAAAGATGTAGCATTATGCACTCTGAATACCTTGTTTTCACTCCAAATACTTCCATCACCGCTTTAAATGGCTGATGCACAGAAGAGTAGTTGAATATACAAACGCGTTGTTTACAAATGGAACACGTAATACAAAAAAATGATAGCATGATATAATTCACATACATGATGATTGGCTAAACAGCATGGCATTGCATAATTCACATATATAATGCCTTTGCAACAAGATAGCATTGTATAATTCACATATATAATGTCTTGCAACAAGATGGCAATGCATAGTTCACATATATGGTAATTAGACACTGAACATGTGGCATTCACACAAAGCATGTCTAAACTAATCAAATGACATAGCAATGCGAGACACCATACACACGATATGAGCAACATAACCACCTTGCCAAGTTAGAGCATACACCTCGGGAATAGGACTGGTCATCTGTCTCTGAATCCTCCTCTGAGGAGCTATCCGTAACCAGCGAGATATGCGCTTCGTCAGATAGCATAGTCTGCTCTGAAGACCTTGTTTCCACTCCAGAATTTGCCATTACTATGTCAAATGGCTGATGCACACGAAGAACAGTTGAATGTACTAACATTGTTGACAAATGTAATATTTAACGCAAAAAAGGATGGCTCGATATAATTTACATATAAGATGACTAACTAAGCAGATGGCATTGCAAAATTCACATATATGATGCCTGGCTAAACAAGATGGCGTTGCATAATTCACATAAACGATGAATAAACTAAGCAGATGGCATTCACACAAAGGATGTCTAAACTAAACAGATGACATATTTGATGTATAAAGTAAGCAATGCAAGACACCATATGCATGATATAACCAACATCAAGATGCCAAGTTAGAGCGAAGACCTCGGGGGTAAATAGGAGTTGTCTTCTCCTTCCGAATCCCCTCGAATGTATATCTTCCTCTCGATTACAATCCGAAATGCGTGGAGGGGGCTGCCTTTGCGCCTACCATGGAGCGATCGCCCGCATGAAATTTTATTGCCACGCAAGCCTCGTCTCTTTTGCTCTACATGTTCGGTTCCATTGTTTACAATAACTATCATGCATAGGAATAAAACATAGTGAGATTATGTAAGGAGTGCATGCAGAAATCCGTGAGTGATGGTAGCAACTCGTGGATAGACCCAAAACCAATAATAGCAGTGATAATGGCTTCAGTTAAAAAATACAGATAATGGCTTCTTTACTGTTTGTTTCCCACCCAACATGAAACTCATAGTAGACACCGGAGATTAACCGGATAGTAGATAGATACTATTGATAGCGGCCCCGATATGTACCGCAAAACCATTTAAAAACTCAAGTTTGACCATTAGTTTGGAGCCGACTCAGAGTCTAATCGGTGAACAGGACGATAAAGTAGCATGTAATATTAAGCGATGCATAACGTAAGCAGACACGAAAGAATGTGACCTCTCTTGCGGACCCGTGTAGACCTCGAGTGAATCTTCTCGGTTGATAATGGTAATGCAGTTTTCATGGCTGCCAGCGGCGGGGAAGAAGATCTGAGGCGGCGAAAGACAGTCTGGAGGCCGGATCCTCAGGTCGGGACCCTTCTATCGTTGGAGCAGGTGAGCTGGGGTGGACGACGGTGCAGCAGAGCGGACAAACCACGCAAGGTTTTCTTTGACAACTATCTCGTAAGAGAAGTAATTCTGTAAGTGCTCGTTTGAATTGGAGGATTCCAACAATGCGAGGATAGGAAATAGACAGAATAGGATTGGAATGCACGTGCAAAACAGTAGAATTTAAAACACAGGATTTACGCCAATCTGGGTGTTTGATTCACAACAATTGGAAGATCACAGGATGCAAAGAAGCATGGTGAGATTAAGTCAAACCACAAGAAAATGTACGGTTATAATGCTATTATGCTACTATCTCTTAGTATTCTGCTTCATGAATAGGAATTTGAAAAGGAGGACACGTGAAAATTAATTCATAGGTTTTTTCTTTCAAGGAGACACTAAAGGAACAAATCCGTGTGCTCAAGTGGACAATATATATAACATGTAGAGTAAAAAAGAGATGCAACAAGTGTACAACCTCTTTGGCGAAGCCATGTCGATCTCAGCGTGATCGGGTTGGCGGTGATGATGCTCCGCCGACTTTTGCTGCCGGAGGAGGGGAAGAAGATCTTAGGCATTTGGAGATGGAGCCCGAGGTACTGCTCCGCTATGATGGAGGGTTTCATCGCTGGAGCAGCTCCGGTGAGTTGTACGACGCCGAGGCTGAAGTAGGACAAGAGAGACAACGAACAACGTTAACCTGAGTGGAATTATAATAGCATCTCCAATACATGACGTAAAATACATAATCACAAAGTGCTAGATGTAAAATACATCAGCCGCTCATCTCTGAACTTAACTGTCGAAATTGAACTTAATCACAAAATCGAACTTAATCATGAAACTGAATTTTGCCGCCGAAACTGAACGCACTAGCAAGGTGAGGCTACACGTCGGTCGACCGACTTTTTCATCTCTGGTCACCGATTTTGCAGCCGTTGGATTCGAAATCAAGGGCCTGTGGTTCATCTTCAACCTCCACCCCCCAGTGCCGCCAGCCACCACCGGCCTAACAACAGCCCCCCGCCGCCATCGACCAGCGGTGCGCCGCCCGCCTCGCCCAAAAACACTCCCACCGCTGGTCCGCCGCCCGGCCATCCCTCTAGGCCCCCACGCATCGAAGCTTTTTCTCCGGTGATCCCCACGCCACCGCTTCGCCAACGCCCGCCACCGTGGCGACCACCGCCCCCATCCTGAACCCTAAGATAGATAGTGGGGTACCTCTCCGGCGAGCCCCCATCCTTGCTGCGGCTGGTTCTTCCTTCACCCCAGCGAGTCCCCCCACCCCCCCACCCCCTGAAAATCGACTGACCCAAAAGTCGATTCAGTCGACTGAAGTGTAGCTAAATCGGAGCAGCATCGCAAGCAAGAGCAAGAGCGAGAGCAGCGGCACGAGCAAGAGCAATAGCAAGAGCAAACCAGGCAGGGACCAAGAGCAAGAGCAGAGCAAGAGCGCGAAAGCAAGAGCTAAAGCAGCAAAGAATCTCCTCTTGATGTGGACGTCACCGCCGAGGAGCGACGCCGTGGAGGAAGTGGCCGCGACGCCGTGGATGGAGCCGCGCCGTGTCGGCTCGGGACCGAGCGCCGGCAGCACTGTGAGATCGAATGAAGAAGAAAATGCGGCGATTAGTGTACAACCTCTTTGGTGGCACCGATTAGGCCGCAGCTTCATCCGAGGAAACGGTGATGATGATGCTCTTTCAGTGGTGTAGGTGAAGACGGCGGTGTTGGAATGGAGGTGGCCCGAAAGACGAGGGGAACATCAGGGCAGCTCCTTGGAGGTGGAGGACGGGGTGGCTGAACCGGCGGGACGATGAGATCGACGATGGATCCTCATCCGGTACGGTGGATGAGGGACGTCGAGGTGTTGATGTGGACGACGTCGTCGGGGAAGAGGTTCCGGCTGGGTGGCGGACGGAGCAGGGTGTGGGGTTTCGTCGCGGGTTTTCACGGCCTCGTTGTACGAATGGGTGGGCGGATGGGATGGCAGTGGGGAACCATGGCTTAGAGACACGCTTGTCCGAAATGTGGGGTAAGTTACGAAAGTACCCCCCGCCGGTTTGAGGCGGTTCTTTCGGTTCAGGAGTACCACGGGCATTTCGCGTGTCGGGATTTCACAGGAGGTGGGAGTTTTTGCGCGCGTTGTAATTTTGGAATAGCAAGGCGCGGGTTGAGATGGAGGGAGTTGTCGGAACACAACGAGACAAAGATATATCTTAAATATTTCGGGCTAACAAGGCGCGGGTTGAAATTTCCGGACAAGCCTAACGTGTAATCGTACCAAATCGATGCGCACTACAAATGTCATTCAAAACTTTGAAGTCATGTTATGTTCAATTAAAATATTCCGCCACGTGTATAATGCATGCAACCTACTACTCAAATGAATGTTTTAGTGCATTCCAAACGATATACTACCGCTTCAATATGAACTAAATTTGAATTCATTTCTCTATTTGAATAAGATATACAAGAATGATTGTTGTGAAGTCAAAGCATTTGAATTCGCTTTCTCTGTTTTAATAAGATCTACAATCATCATTATTGTCAAGTTAAACCATCGTTTGTGTATTATCTTCACAAAGACACCACATGATTAGTCTCGAGTTACATATGAATTATGTGTACTATATGAACTCGAACTAGATTTTTTGAATCCACTTTATTTTGATTTCAAATCACATTACATTTCTAGCTCTAGCTAGATCTTCATAATCTAAACCATGTCTCATATGTATAATGTGTTTATCACATTATGTATGGTGCCCCGCCCTACGCCTACAAGTATTTAGATGTGAGTTGCAAACACCACACATTACCACAAATTCAAATAAAATGTGAGAATGTTCGATATATAGTATTGTTTAGATTGTTCGATATTTAGTTGTAAGCTGCAAACGCCACAAATTATCACAAATTCAAATAAAATGTGAGATTGTTTGATGTATAGTATGGTTTAGATTGTTCGGCATTTAGTTGTGAGTTGCAAACGCCATGCATTATCACATTATGGTATAACATGTGCACAACACGTGTATCACCGCTATATTCATGCATGCAATGTTTAAAACACTATGATCTCCTGTTCAAATATATGAATCCGCTTTCATATCAAATTATGATCTTTGTTAGTCTCTTACACCCACACAATCCTCTAACCTTTGTAGCTACCACTAACTTTCTCTCGTGCATGCACACGCCCTCCTCGCCCTCCCCTCCCTCGGCATTCTATCCACCGGGCACATTCATTTTTTCTTTAGGTCGTTCTCCTAGAGTCTCCACAACTCCTTTCCGACACACACCGATCGATAAACCTCTCCAAATGATGCCTGCCTACAACATACACACACACCTTCAATCTCCTCCTTTATGTGTCCTTGCCTCGTGTCTCCGATGCACGGTCGACACACGTATAAACTCTCGCCTCTTTTCATCGATCTCACAACAGCACACTCCTCCCCCTATCTAGCTAGTAGTTGGGCCTCTCGCACCACCTCCTAGCTCCATTCTCTCTGTCTATCCGTCTCGCTGGGCCTTATTTGCCTCTAACAGATGGACGTACACCGACCGGTCTCTCACTACACATATAGCTAGCTAGGTCCTTATAACTCGTTTTTACCCACATGTCGATCGATCTACCTCATTAGTTGTGTCTCTCCCTTCCTCCGACAAACAACAATTGATCTACCAATCTAGTTAGGTTTGCTTACCAAACACATGGTTCCCCTTCATCATCCATGGATGCATCCCGACAGATCTATCACGCACAGGCACACACAGAAACACATCCCCACTCTTATTGATAACATTGTTGTTCCACCCTCAGTTTGTCTAGTAGGCCTATCCCACCATCTCCGAGAAGCAACTCCATCACCCATCCAACACTCTACCCCTCTCCCTCCCTCTCCCTCCCTCCCTCCTCTCTCTCTGTCCCATCATATTTCCCGTCCTTCAGTTATGTATGGATGTCGACCAATCTCCCTCAAGACATAGCTGGGTCTCTCCTTCTCAACACATATATGAGTCGTTCTACCTCTATAGTTAGGCCTCTCCGTACCCCTCCCCCCACCCCCTCCCCCCCCCCCCCACACACACACCGATACATCGAGCGCTCTAGTCATGTCTCCCTGCCACACACAAACTTGACATGTGCCCTCTAACGTTCCGGTAGGCCAGTCGCCCTATATCTTTGACTTGCACACACACACAATTTCGATGGCTCTCTTCATCGATCTCTCACCCACCCACTTGATCCTCTCTTGACTCTATCGATAGCTATGACCCCGCCTCTCTTCTCGTGGATTGCCCGACCCTCTATGTATGATATGGATAGGCCTCCATTTCACACACATTGCATGCAAAATTTTGTTTGAGATGTCATCGACAAATATTCCCACAAATAATTCACGAAATCAACCCCCACCCCACCCCAAAACAAAAAACACTCACGAACGCGGTTTGTATCTCTCACACACACCCACGTGGGTGGGGGACGTCTTGAGGAAGAGAAGAGGTGCATGCACGGCGCACGTACTCCCGTCTCTTTCCCAACCACACCAGCTGGTACACGGTGGAGCTCAATTCTCAGTATGAAAAAGGCAGCCCACGTGGTAATTTGGCACGATGTCTTGGTTGTCCACTTGGTGGAGGGAGGATCGTCTACCACGGGTGAACAAACAAATTGCGACTTGACGTGTTATGTTAAAAAAAGAGGCAAACCATGTGGGGCCTACCTTAGAGGCAAGACTTTTGATGTGTCCCGTCAACTCGCAGAACAAGGAGAAGCTTGCTTAGTACACCGTCTCCCCCGCCCACGGGCGCGGTGGCTCACATGATGAGGTGAAGCTTGCTCCACCTTACGCCCGCTCCCTCGCCCATGCGCGCGGTGGCTCACAGGACAAGGAGAAAAATTTACTACTCCCTCCGTTTACTCCTCGTCCCTACTACCTTGGTTATAGAGATTATATCATATTGTTTGGAATATATATAGTAGATTTCAATATGAACTACTAGTACATACTCCAAACACTGATGTATATAGACGTATTTTAGAGTGTAGATTCACTCATTTTGTTCGTATGTAGCACTCTCCCTCGCCTCGACCCTCGCCCACGTGGTGGACGTGCAACAATTCATTCGGTCTCATATAGCCAGAATGATATATACTGCACTACCATTATTGCTCGACTTCCCGAAGAGGCGAAGAGCCAATCGCAAGGTTAATATTTTGGAGATACCAAGCTCAAGGTTATAGGAGAACGAGTAGTAGGTGCCACGTCATTTATAAATGAAGTTTTTTTTTCTTCAGTGGCACGTACGCAATATGATAGGTTCATATGGAGAGAAAAGGAAACCGCTCCACTATATACATAGTCAGGACGGGCCAGCCTACACGGTTGCTTCTTTGGGGTTGCTCTCTTCACACTCTCGCACAAAACAACTGTGGGCCACATCTCTAACATCCCGCGGATCACGTCCGCTTGGGGAAGGGGTGGATGCTTAGTGTAGATGCGGTGGTGGCCGCCGACGGGCGAAAACCAACCGGTCAAGACGTCCCGATCAGGGTCCCCGCTGTTCTCTCTCACAAAGCCGGTGAGGTTGCCTTCGTCCCTTGCTCCTTTGCCACGGCGTGGGCGGTTGCCACCTCATGCCGCACTCCTCAAGGTTGAGCTACGCCCTCTCGTGTACAACTCCCTTTACAGCCCGGCTTGCACCATCGCTCCAAATTGCCCACAACACTCCACGTGGATATTTCTCTACTTCTTTGCCCCGCACATACCTCTACTGGCTTCTACGTACTGTATTTGTGATGAGTTTATGTCTCATCAACTAGTCCCAGTAATCTTATTCTAATTACGCTTCTTCAATTTCTTTGCCACAGGGATGCTCATCTCGATTTTGGTGAAACTGCACAGAATGATCCGATGGTCAAAAGGTTGCAAACTTCATTTATTAGGAAGCTCGAACGTTGCCAGCAAAATAAGGCTAATCAGGGTTCACGGTTCAAGGGCTAGGGACTGCATGGATCATTTTTTCTTTAGCTGCCTCTGTTCCAAAATAAGTGTCAACTTTAGTAGTAGTACAACTTTGTACTAAAGTTTGCACAAAGTTGAGACACTTATTTTGGAACGGAGGAGTACATATTTGCTATGATCTCATCAATCATTGAGATGCAATAGCATGCATGTTAGTCTCCTTTGTATTTGATGAAATGTTGCAACGGGCAACCTTGGACGCAAGATACATGTAATGTGTCGGAAGCTTCATAGCATTGTACAAATTTATCTCACGATAAATTACAAGACGTACTATACTAGTACTTCCTCCGCTCCTAAATATAAGTCTTTGTAGAGATTTCACCATGAACCACATGTAGATGTATATAGATGCATTTTAAGTGTAGATTCATTCATTTTGTTCCTATGTAGTTCACCTAGTGGAATCTCTACAAAGACTTATCTACTAGTAATAGCTAGCCCCCACTACTAGGAATTCTCTATCCTCTCCTTGAGCCACATCATCAAAATTGATGTAGCCATTAGATGAAGTAAATAAGTCCATAATAGCCGTCTGATCTAGACGCTGAGAGGCTCCGCACTAAGCCACATGCAAGCATGTAGAAATACCGTGGCACATACATGTGAGTGGGTTTTAAATCACATCAACATGTCTGCATGCAAGCATGCATCGGTAGCATGCATGCAAGTGAGCTTTTAAGTCCCATTAACATGTCAAAAAGAAAAATATAATCCCATTATGCAGTAGGAGTTGGATGATCTTTTTTCCTTACGTGGGATGATCTAAATGATGATGGGAGTTTATTTAGTTTGGCTACCACATTTGTCATGCAGTTATAGAGTTTTTTTAGTTCTATGAAATCGATAATTTTGCGCAGAGAGATATAACATTGTTCATGACAACGCTGCGGACTCATCTAGTAATATTTAGGAACGAAGGAGTACTATGTAAAGAGTTAGGTGTCGCACGGTGATAGTGTGAGGTGGGCCATGTAATCACTAAGCTGCGTGTTTTCACCGCTCTTGCACTCCTCCGTCAGAAGAATGGAGAAAATTGTAATCTAGTACGCTGAAAGCGTGGGACATCCAGCAGTCCTACCACCTCAGTAATAAAGACCAATGAGCCGTCAAATCACATAGACCCAGCAGTAAGTTGGATGGACGAAGCAACCATCACTCTTGCGCCAGTGAGAGGTCGCGTCCGCTCTGCCCGGGTATGAATGCGGCACCGATTCTTTGGAGCGGCGCTGACCGTTTCGGGCGGGAAGCCTTGTGAGCGATGGAGGGCTTTGGGTGGGCCAGGCTGGTCGAGGCGGGCGTGGCATCTGTCTGCATGTCCCTACCGGACACGCCCGGAAGCGAGAGGATGCACCGACTCTGCTAAAATCTTAGACTACACACCATCTCTCTCAGAGGAGTAGGTCGATCTGTCGCACTCTCTAACACACACATGCTATTAAACACACACACGCACACGCACGCACCTTGGTCCCGTTGCACCTTCTAACGTGACTTATTACACCTAGACGGAGGGAGTAGTAAGTATATTTAGATATCGTGGCACATTGACTTAAGTCGAATACAAGTGCCCAAAATTTGTGTGCATGTTATAATAAGGATTCACTTAAAATAGTATGTGAGCCAACAGAGGATCAATTGGATGTTGTTCCCGAGCAAGAGCGAGATGTGTGAGGTAAGATACATCACGGGCGCTTTTAATTTTTCTTATTAATTTGTTTGTTTCACCCTCCGACCGGTGGGACCCAACGTACTACGTGGAGAGAGGTAAGGTGACTAAGGCTGCATTATTTCTGCACCACTATGGATAGTCTTACCACCAAAGCCACATGACACGCTTATGATTGAAATCCCAATGACTCCCACACACACAAAAAAAAACACGGCATGCTTGTCACACGAATGCATGAATGTATAAAAGGTTATTTTCCTCTCGTTGAACATAACGGGAGGGTTGTGTAGTTGGTTAGCCTGTTCGCTCATCAAACTTGAGGTCTCGGGTTCGTTAACTACACTTGAGCATAATCCTTGCCAAGAGGATTCTTTGACTGGTCAAAATGTTTTCTAGGATTTGCCCGCTTCACTCTCTCTCTCCAGTATATATATACCTTTGGAGCCTCGGTAACTTGTAGTTGCTCTCTTCACACTCTCGCCCTCTCCCGGAGCCTCCTCGGTAGCTTGTGGTTTCTCTTCACACTCTCTCGCCTCTCTAGATCTAAACAAGACTTTGCTGGCCTCTCTCTCTCCCCTCACTTACGCTCAAAGAGCCGGCAGGATCCGCCCACCGGAAGGGAAGGAGGCTTAAGCTGTCACCGTCGTGAGGAGGGAATCCACTACCGGCCTTGTTGTTCACTTTCCACCCAACCGGCCGGAGGGCCTCCAACCCCTTCTTCTTTGTCGTCATCCTGTCGCCCACCGAACCACGCCCCAAGAACCTTAAGGTATAATTTACTTACTCCACATGCATTGCTCTAGCTGCATGTATTCCATGAATCTAGGACGTGGTTCAAAGAGGAAAGGAGTGGGGGAAAGTAGTGGAAAGTTAGATTCTCCTCCGTTCTTAAATATAAGTCTTTGTAGAGATTTTACTAGGACTACATACGGAGCAAAATGAATGAATCTACACTCTAAAATGTATCTATATACATTCGTATGTGGTTCATAGTGGAATCTTTACAAAGACTTATATTTAGGAACGGAGGAAGTATATAGCATGAATCTAGGACGTGGTTCAAAGAGGAAATGAAGGGGGAAAGTTGTATAGCATGAATCTAGGATGTGGTTCAAAGAGGAAAGGAATGTGGGAAAGTAGTGGGGAAAGTTGTATCGCATAAATCTAGGACGTGGTTCAAAGAGGAAAGGAAGGGCGAAAGTACTAGTTCAAAAAGGAAAGGAAGGGACAAGGCTGTAGAGTTTGAGCAGACTAGATTTGCTTTGCTCACATAGGGAAATGTGTCTAAAGATAACAAACTGGGACCAACACAAATATGCTCCTTGGTTGTTTGTTCTTTGTTGCAACAGATCGTGCATGGCCACAAGACATCGGTAGATGCACATGGTCTTTGGTCGTCCACCGTCTCCGTGCAACTCATTAGTCGTTGTTAATCTAAGGCCCTGTTTGGTTAAAAACTCCCTAGTCCCTACCTGCTTGGTTCCAGGGACTAAACATGGACTAGAGGTTATTAAATGACATGCTAAAAGACCATGTTACCCCTAGTAATGAACTAATAGGAACAAGGTGCGATGTGTGGCAGGGGCAGCTGTTGGAAAAAGTCCCAAAAAGACTCCCTCGGGGTCTTCTTTCTTTAGTCCCAAATGCCCACTTTTAGTCCCTAAAAGTCCCTCCTGTTTGGTTTAGATGGGACCGACACGGAGTTTTTTAGTCCCTACACCAAAATGTCCTCAGTAAACAAACAACCTCTAATAATACCGCTGGAAAATTGATGCAATGCCACGCTTAAAAGCAAATTACATGTTTAACGAATTTTATTGTTAATATAATCTCTATGCTAATATTAATCAATGCCCCTGCTTGAGAAATACTACTGCCTTGCTTTCTTTCCCATTTAGATAAGGTAGATGCTTCTTTTTGTTGGCTTCTGTGTCATCCACCGTTATTGACCACTAATTGTTTCCTTTGCACCTCTGTGTAAACAGGGTTATCTACTTCACCTCGTTGCCATTGTGACCTTTTGTTGCACTGCACAAAACACTTTTGTTTTAAGAGTGTTTTGTGCAGTTCAACCAAAATGTCACACCGACAACGTTGCTTGATTGCTTGATCTTAGTGGAACTGCACAAGAGGAGATCTTACTTCCTATCCGTTAAGGCGAATTTGGTTCAGATCTTCTTCTTGTGATTTGTTTGAATTCCGCATCATGAGAGGTCAGTACTGGCCTTCTTTCACATGATTCTGCAGTTTGCTTTCATATGTTGTGCTACTTGTACGATAATGTTGCTTGATTTTAGTGAACTGCACAAATGGAGACAAGACTTCCAATCAGATGTGCAATCGTAATATCCCATTGAGGTAAGATAAGGATATTTCACAACTGCTGGCCTGTATTTTGCCACTTCCATCAAAAAATTAAGTTTAGTACTATACTTGTGCTCCCTAATTGACATGCCAAATCTTACATTGAAGGCAAAGCATGTCTGTTATTGAACCAAGTGATGAAGGGGAAGAACAAGCGGAAGAAAAACAAAATCAACTCCGGTCTTTGTAATGAAGCACTGGAACTGTGATGACACAAGTAATGAAATGGTTTTGCATCTTAATTTATTGCTATGGCTGGAACGAGCAATTGTTTTGCCACATGCCATACGTAATTATCTCTGCTTGTGCAAACAGGGATCTTCTTTGAAGATACCATATATTTTAGTGGAACTGCACAAGAAGATGTTGGAAACATTTAACTAATCAAGGAGTATATAGTAAGCATGGCCACCCCCGTAGATAGCAATAGATTGTTCCGGAGAAGTGCTTCATCTGTATGCTCTACACAATCAGCCTCCCGACAAAGGTTGGTACTGTACCGATTTCATCCATATGATTGAGCTTTGTCATCTCTATTGGTGTTGTGCTACCGCTTAGATACCGGTCATGAAAAAGTGGTATTGTCCTTGAGAAGTGCTTCATCTGCTGTTTTAAATATTTCCTTTCCTTTTTTCGAGCAAACATGGATGCTAGCATTTAGTAGTCCTCTTGTCTTTGCACAACAGGATCATCTTCCTCTAAAGAAGAATATGGAGTACGTGAAGTGACTAGTTCCGATTATGCCAGGATGAAGAAGCCCTGTCTATCTTCTCATCAGAAGGAGCAATTGAAGGATGGTTACATTACACCCCACAAGACCAAACTAACTTCAGCTCAGAAGGACTGACAAGTCTCCATTTTTGCTGTGATGCGCGAGTACAATGTTGTTCTAGGATTCTTTCTGGTGAGTTCCATTTTTCTAAAAGTGTGCTCTACATGGACCATGTATGTGCCTGTTGAAACTGTCAAATCATAATACAGTTTGCTTTATACTAATCACTTTTTTGTATTTGTGCAAACAGGGGTGCTCAGCTTGAGTTCAATGGGAACTGCACAAAATGTTCATGAATACATCAAATCATTCATTTCCACCACAAGAAAGGAGGTGCCGATAAGTTCAAGGCGTTGCAACATATAAGGGCGAAATCATACAAGCTACGCTGTAATTTGGTTGATTTTGGTGGAACCGCACAAAAGAATACCGGTTTATTTAGCACGAGGTGCCATGTCAATGTCCGAACTGATGGCAAACCCTGCCCATTCCACAATCGTAGGCATTTGATATTTTGGAATGGGACAATCTTGTCAAATTTTTGCTCATTGATTTTAGTAAGACATGCGTTTGATATTTTCGAATGGGACGCCCTTTGCTGTCAGCAGCGTCGATCAATTTTTTCTTTATTCTTTAGTTGTGAAGTAAATATTTCCTCTAACATGTGAGTCGCTGAGATGCATAATCATAGATTGTTTTGAATGTTTTTTATGAATTGCCAGGCCTGTGTGTTTGATTACAATGTACAGAAACGCTAAAAAGCTGCTCAAACTCTTTGTACTCCTTCTATTCCTTTTACTTAGCACATTGTGAAAGTGCATACTTTTTGTTTAAGATCGGTCAAAGTAGAGATACTTTGACCGCAGACAAAACTTGTATGCAGACTAGAAAGGACCGGAGGGAGTACATGTGAAATCGCTGCAAACGAGGTGATCACCACCGAATAATGCTAGTACGTATTGTTTTGCATGTTCATCCAATGCCAGTGATACAAGAATTCGAACTAATTGAAATAAATTCATTAATACACGGTCGGATTTCATATAAACATGCCGGATTTCATTACATTTCATACATTCTTCAACTAAAAAGGGGTGCACTGGAGGTATAATTAATTAACCGAAGCTACCCACCTGTGTCCTGCTGAGCCAAACAGAAGCTGCAGTGACTTAACTGCAGGTGGAGTTGCGTAACTGATATGTGGCCTATTGGGCCCACGTGTCAGTCAGCCAACTGCACCAGCAGTTAAGTAGAAGCAGCATTCTTCTCCAGTGTAGCTCTCCGACTCCACGTCGCCGCCAAGAAGCTAACCGGCCGTCAATGGTCAACCCGCCTAGCTTGGCTTCAACCGGAGGGTAGCAGCGGTGGCCTTACTTGGACCCGAGCGGCGGCGACCTACCATGTTCTACTCTTCCTCGTTTTCTATGTGGCACAGCCTCGTTGGCAGTGGGGAGGGGCCTCGGCGGAGCCGGCGATGTCCTGTCTGCGTTGCGTGGCGGCGCCTCAATGAGCGGTGGAAATCCTCCCCACGTTGCGGCAGGGTGGGGCCTCGGCTGAGCCGGGCGATGTCCTCTGCCTCGCCGACGCCCGGTGAGCAGGACTCGTCGGAGCCGGCATCGCCCTTCTGCCCGTCGTCGGTCTCGCCAAACAGCGCCTCGCCGCTTCATCGCCCTCTTTGCTAGCCTCTTTGTAGGCGGCGCAGCCTCCGCCACCCGCATGCGGTACCACCAGCCTTCGGCGGCCCTTGCGGGTGGAGCGGTGCGAGTCGAGCAGCGCCTCTGCTCCGCCCGCTCGCGGCGATCTGCTCCTCCGCCGCAGGTGCTCCCCGGAGGAGATGGTGATTGTAGGCGGCGTCGGCTGCGCCTCTGGAACTGCTCCTCATGCATCCGCCTCACCTGTCCATATATTGGGCACGGGCTCGCCGATGGTCATGGTGCAATGCACCAGTGAGGATGGCGCGGAGGAGGGGTTGGCGCTGGATCATCGACTACCATGTTCTCCATTGGGACGTTGCCGTCGTCCTCCGCTGCTCACGGCCAGCCGGTCGGCAGCAATGGCTGCCATCTCCTTGTGGTCCGTCGTCCGCCCGTCCCAAGAGCGCTGAGCACGAGGAAGCCATGGTGGGCAGTAGTGATGTGGACAGGAGAAAGGGAACGGATGCGGATGACTGCGGCTATGGCCGGCGCAGCAGTTTATATAGCAATGGTGGGCGGGCGGAGGGACGGACGTGTGGCCTCGGAGTAGCCGCCTCAGCAACCGCATATCATTAATGTGGGCGGCAGATGGACGGACAGACGGCAATTGTGTCGTTTAAAGGCGGAGCAATCGCCTACACCGAGAAGCCGGGCACCGATCGCTTCGGTAGCCAAGGCGAGGAGAGGACTTTATTTGGAGAGGATGACAATGGGGACCCACCAGGTCCATAGCCTCACGTACGCAAGTGCCTCCTTATTATATATATATATATAACTATAATTTATTTTGCTTCCTCCTGGTTTCCTGACATCACGGTCCCACACCATTGTCAACCTCCGGAGTAGTCAATAAACGAGAATTGCACAAGAAGCGGCCGATACCGGGACCAAGCAGCTCGAGCAGATTTGTGCGTAGTTTTTCGATGTTTAGCCCAGATATTAATTTTTCTCCTCTGAACAACAACGAAAAAATCGCTGCAGGTATTAACTTGGCGGGTCAGGTCTGCCTAGCCTGTGCCAGATATCCAGCCCAGATATTAATTTTTTCAAGTTGAAAATGGCTAGCCCAGCTATACTTTTTTAGGAATACTCGAGGCAAGGTCAAGTTGTTATTCTCCGCTCATTGGCTGCAAATCTTTCCTGTGAGGGATACATTAGGCTTAAAAAGAAAATGGGCTTTAAGAAATAATAAATGTGATGTAATTGTAAAACTGGCAAGAATTATAAAAAATGCACCAAACACATGATTACTTTATAAATTATTATTTTTGGATATTGAAAATTTTAATTTCATTAATTGTTATGCGGCAATGTTTCGTTGGATTTTACGTAATATAAATTTATATTGAAATTGTATTTAATCTGACTAGAAATTTTGGGATAAAAATATTTCAGATGCCATCAAAATGTGCGAAATTTTATTGAATTCTGTTTTGAACAGTTGGTTGAAATGGGCTGTACTTTTAACAAACTGTAAATGGGCTGTAGTAAATTCCATTAGAATCCAAAAATGGGCTACACGTTCTTACAAATCTCAAATGGGCTATAAGTTCTCTGCCACACACTTCTGGCCTTACTAAGTTGACGCGTCCCCTAAAAAAACAGAGTTGACGTGTATGCAAGGCTTTGTCAACTTATAGTCAACACACGGTTCTAGCAGAAGTGGCCGTTGGATGTCCATCCAACGGATGCCCTGCTTCTTCTTCAATCTCGGATATTCTAGCTTCACCCGCCCAAAAAATGATTCCTCCCCGACATCCGGGCGCACCGTTTGGTCGGCTGTGGGCATACTAAGTTGACGTACCAAGGGATTTGTCAACTTAGTCAATATAAACGATTCTAGCTGAAGTGACCGTACGATGTCCATCCAACGGCCGTCATGCTTCTTCAACCTCTGGTCTTCTTGCTCCAGCCACCCAAAGCAGCGCCAGTCGTGCCGCCTGCTCCTGCCTTCCATGGCCGGGTCAGGTCAGCCATGAGGCCTCACCGCCTACTACTCCCACCGCTGGCGTGCCATCCCTCCACTCACCCACACCCCTGTTATTCTCATGCGGCGGCAAAGACAAAGCAGAACCAAATAACCTCAGATTCTCTCCACGTGTTCATCCATCGCGTCTTCCCGGCTCCACGCCGTCCCCTTCCTAGGCTCGCTGCCACGTCCACCGCCGTGGTGCTCTCGGCCGCGTGGTCAACGTGGTCAAGGAACGACTTCCATCGGACATGGATCAGACGTGGAGAGGCCGATACCGGGTCCACGGCAGCTGCAAGGAAGTGCCTCCTTATTACGCACAAAATAATTATTCCTCCACCTGATAGAGGGGACCCCCCGGACGGGCCACCGTATTTCACGAAAAAAATGATTCACCCCCTAACTACTGGGACACACGAGCTACATCTTCGCATGCAAGGAAGTGCGTCCGGGAAAAAAACGATTCGCCCCCCTGACTGCTGGGACCCACCAGCTACATCTTCGCACGTAAGGAAGTGCGTACGGAAAAAAAACGATTCGCTTCGACCGCTGGGACCCACTGCTACACCATCGCACGCAAGGAAGTGCGTCCGCAAAACAAACGATTCACCCCCCTGACTGCTGGGACCCAATAGCTACACCTTCGCACGCAAGGAAGTGCGTCCAGGAAAAAACAAACGATTCGCCCCCCTGACTGCTGGGACCCAATAGCTACACCTTCGCACGCAAGGAAGTGCGTGTGGGCAAAAAAAACCAAAACGATTCGCTTCGACCGGGGACCCACTACTACATCTTCGCACGCAAGGAAGTGCGTCCAAAAAAACGATTAAGCCCACCGCTAGGACCCACCGGCTACATCTTCGCACGCAAGGAAGTGCGTCTGGGCAAAAACGATTCGCCCGACCGCTGGGACCCACCAGCTACATCTTCGCACGCAAGGAAGTGCTCGACAAGAGGGACCCACCTGGTCAAGCGCACGTGGCGTTGTCATTCTAGTCGCGAACGTAATGCGCATATACCGGTCGTTGTAGAGGCGTGCACGCGTCGTAGTAGAGGCGCACACGTAGCATGTACACGCACGTACATCGCCAGGGTGCAAGAAAGAAAATACGCCACGTATGTGTACATACTGGCGGGTCTCAACGCCTACTCGCGCATACGTATGGCCAGGGCTCGTGTACATGGCTGGGTCGGAATGGAGAAACAACGTCGTCGTCGTGTTCATGGGGAGGCAACGGAGTGCGTCGTGTTCATGGGGAGGCAACAGAATGCATCGTGTTCATCGGGAGGCAACGGAACGCGTGGGAGCCAACCGGCTGGGTCGGAATGGAATGCGTGGTCGTGTTCATCGGGAGGGCTTGGACGGAACAGGCGATGGAAAGGAGGCCTGGCGTACCGCACAACGGAGGAAACAGACCTCCTACATTCGGAACGGGGTCCTGTTGATCGGGAGGGGTGTGGCGTACCGCAAAACGGAGGAAACAGACCTCCTACGGTCGAAACGGGAGTCCTGTTGATCGGGAGGGGTGTGGCGTACCGCAAAACGGACGAAACGGACCTCCTACGGTCGAAACGGGGGTGGAGGGGTGTGGCGTACCGCAAAACGGACTTGTGTTGGAACGCTACGGTCGAAATGGGGGTCCTGTTCATCGGGAGGGGTGTGGCGTACCGCAAAACGGGACTCCACGGGATACTGTTCATCTCCACCGTCGACCTCCTCCAGCCTCCACGGGCTACCGTCGACCTCCTACAGCCTCCACGGGCTCCTTTTCATCCAGCCTCCACCGCGCCGCTTACTCCATCGGCCATCGCTCAACCACCCTCCACCGCTCACTGTTCATCCAGCCCTCCACACCACGGGTCCTGTTCAACCACCCTCCACGGGCACCCCTCCATCGCTCACTGTTCATCTAGCCCTCCACACCACGGGTCCTGTTCAACCACCCTCCACGAGCACCCTCCACCGCTTCACTGCTCATCCAGCCCTCCACCACACCACGGGTCCTGTTCATCCAGAGGCAAACGCCACCGCCATCGCTCATCCAACCCCCCACAACGCTCACCGCTCATCCCAGAGGCAGCATCGATCGGCTTCAGTTAGCAGCGAGAGCGGCGAATCGCTCAATCGGGTTCAGTTAATAGCCATCAATCGATCGCTCGGCTTCAGTAACGCGTAGCCTGCAGTGTAATCGCTCGGGTTCAGTTAGAGCCAACGCCTCGCACATCGCCAGCAGCGTCGTGTCACGAGAAACGCAGCATCTCTCGGCCCCCGACATCCCACCGTAACCGGAACTCCCGAAATTTTCCTCGCCTCGCTTCTACCACGGTTTTTCCGTCATGGACGACCCAAAGAATGTCATGCAGCTGCGTCTCCGCCCGCCCAGCACGAAAAGCCCATTTTCTGTCATGATTTTTTGTCATAGAAGTAGGAGCCCACCACATCTATGATGATACCGGGTTTTGTCACAATTATCGCCATAGAAGTGTCGTATGTATGACAGAAAAAAAATTCGTTCGGCCCAAAATGTCACGGATGTGTCTTTTTTTTGTAGTGCGTATTGTTGCCATCGGGGATAACAAGATGGGGTTTTTATCATATTGCATGAATTTATCCCTCTACATCATGTCATCTTGCTTAAGGCGTTACTCTGTTTTCTTGAACTTAATACTCTAGATGCATGCTGGATAGTGGTCGATGAGTGGAGTAATAGTAGTAGATGCGGCGAGTCGGTCTACTTGTCTCGGATGTGATGCCTATATACATGATCATACCTAGATATTCTCATAACTATGCTCAATTCGCCAATTGCTCAACAAGAATTCGCTCACCCACCGTAAAATACTTATGCTCTTGAGAGAAGCCACTAGTGAAATCTATGGCCCTCGGGTCTATCTTCATCATATCAATCTTCCTACACTTTATTATTGCCTTTGCTTTTTTACTTTGCTTTTATTTTACTTTGCATCTTTATCACAAAAATACCAAAAATACTATCCTATCATATCTATCAGATCTCACTCTCGTAAGTGACCGTGAAGGGATTGACAACCCCTTATCGCGTTGGCTGCGAGGAGTTATTTGCTTTGTGCAGTCGAGGGACTCAAGCGTAGCCTCCTACTGGATTGATACATTGGTTCTCAAAAACTAAGGGAAATACTTACGCTACTTTGCTGCATCATCCTTTCCTCTTCAAGGAAATCCAACGCAGTGCTCAAGAGGTAGTAGTCTCCGAGGCGGCCACGAGGTAGTGGGCGTGCCCAGGGGGGTAGGGCGCGCCCCCACCCTCGTGGTGGCCTCGGGACTCTTCTGGCCCATCTCCGGTACTCTATGGGCTTCTTCTGGTCAAAAAACAATCTTCGTTGAATTTCCGGTCAATTGGACTCCGTTTGGTTTTCCTTTTCTGCGATACTCAAAAACAAGGAAAAAACAGAAACTGGCACTGGGCCCGAGGTTAATAGGTTAGCCCAAAAATTATATAAAACAACATATAAATTCATATAAAACATCCTACATGGATAATATAATAGCATGGAATAATAAAAAATTATAGATACGTTGGAGACGTATCAAGCATCCCCAAGCTTAATTCCTGCTCGTCCTCGAGTAGGTAAATGATAAAAACAGAATTTTTGATGTGGAATGCTACCTAACGTAATTATCAATGTAATGTTCTTTATTGTGGCAAGAATATTCAGATCCATAAGATTCAAGACAAAAGTTTAATATTGACATAAAAATAATAATACTTCAAGCATACTGACCAAGCAATTATGTCTTCTCAGAATAACATAGCCAAAGAAAGCTCATCCCTACAAAATCATATAGTTTGGCCATGCTTCATTTTCACACACAAAATGCTCCCATCATGCACAACCCCGATGACAAGCCAAGCAATTGTTTCATACTTTTGTATTCTCAAACTTTTTCAACTTTCACGCAATACATGAGCGCGAGCCATGGACATAGCACTATGGGTGGAATAGAATATGATGATGGAGGTTGTGTTGAGAAGACAAAAAGGGAGAAAGTCTCACATTAACGCGGCTAATCAACGGGCTATGGATATGCCCATCAATTGATGTCAATGCGAGGAGTAGGGATTGCCATGCAATGGATGCACTAGAGCTATAAATATATGAAATCTCAACAAAAGAAACTAAGTGGGTGTGCATCCAACTTGCTTGCTCACGAAGACCTAGGGCATTTGAGGAAGCCCATCGTTGGAATATACAAGCCAATGAAAAATTCCCACTAGTATATGAAAGTGACAATATAAGAGACTCTCTATCATGAAGATCATGGTACTACTTTGAAGCACAAGTGTGGAAAAAGGATAGTAGCATTGTCCCTTTTATTTCTTTTTTTGTCCTTTCTCTTTTTTTGCCTTTCCTTTTTTTTATTTGGCCTTTTCTTTTTTTTTCGGGACAATGCTCTATTAATGATGATTATCACACTTCTATTTATTTACAACTCAAAGATTACAACTCGATACTAGAACAAAGTATGACTCTATATGAATGCCTCCGGCGGTGTACCGGGATGTGCAATGAAACAAGAGTGACATGTATGAAAAATTATGAATGGTGGCTTTGCCACAAATACGATGTCAACTACATGATCATGCAAGGCAATATGACAATGATGAAGTGTGTCATAATAAACAGAACGGTGGAAAGTTGCATGGCAATATATCTCGGAATGGCTATGGAGATGCCATAATAGGTAGGTACAGTGGCTGTTTTGAGGAAGATATAAGGAGGTTTATGTGTGATAGAGTGTATCATATCATGGGGTTTGGATGCACCGGCGAAGTTTGCACCAACTCTCGAGGTGAGAAAGGGCAATGCACGGTACCGAAGAGGCTAGCAATGATGGAGGAGTGAGAGTGTGTATAATCCATGGACTCACATTAGTCATAAAGAACTCACATACTTATTGAAAAAATCTACAAGTCATCAAAACTAAGCACTATGCGCATGCTCCTAGGGGGATAGATTGGTAGGAAAAGACCATCGCTCGTCCGCGACCGCCACTCATAAGGAAGGCAATCAAAGAACACCTCATGCTTCAAATTTGTCACACAATGACGATTACCATACGTGCATGCTACGGGACTTGGAAACTTCAACACAAGTATTTCTCAAATTCACAACTACTCAACTAGCACAACTCTAATATTACCATCTTCATATCTCAAAACAATCATCAAGTATCAAACTTCTCATAGTATTCAATGCACTTTTTATGGAAGTTTTTATTATACCCGTCTTGGATGCCTATCATATTTGGACTAATTTCATAACCAAAGCAAATTACCATGCGGTTTAGGACTCTCAAAATAATATAAGTGAAGCATGAGAGTTCCTCTATTTCTTCAAAATAAAACCACCGTCGTGCTGTAAAAGAATATAAGTGAAGCACTAGAGCAAATGACAAACTACTCCGAAAAATATAAGTGAAGATCAATGAGTAGTCGAATAATTATGCAACTATGTGAAGACTCTCTAACATTTAAAAATTTCAGATCTTGGTATTTTATTCAAACAGCAACCAAAACAAAAGAAAATAAAATGATGCTCCAAGCAAAACACATATCATGTGGTGAATAAAAATATAGCTCCAAGTAAAGTTACCGATGAACGAAGACGAAAGAGGGGATACCATACGAGGCATCCCCAATATTAGGCTCTTGGTTGTCCTTGAATATTACCTTGGGGTGCCTTGGGCATCCCCAAGCTTAGACTCTTGCCACTCCTTATTCCATAGTCCATCGAATCTTTACCCAAAACTTGAAAACTTCACAACACAAAACTCAACAGAAAACTCGTAAGCTCTGTTAGTATAAGAAAATAAAACCACCACTTAGTACTGTTGTGAACTCATTCTAAATTCATATTGGTGTATTATCTACTGTATTCCAACTTCTCTATGGTTCATACCCTCCTATACTACTCATAGATTCATCAAAATAAGCAAACAACACAATGAAAACAGAATCTGTCAAAAATAGAACAGTCTGTAGTAATCTGTATCAAAAGTATACTTATGGAACTCCAAAAATTCTGAAATAAATTGGTGGACCTCAGGAATTTGTCTATTAATCATATGAAAAAGAATCAACCTAAAAGCACTCTCCAGTAAACAATGGCAGCTAATCTCGTGAGCGCTAAAGTTTCTGTTTTTTACAGCAAGATCATAAAGACTTCACCCAAGTCTTCCCAAAGGTTCTACTTGGCACAAACACTAATTAAAACATAAAACCACATATAAACAGAGTCTAGATGAATTATTTATTACTAAATAGGAGCAAAACCAAAGGACAAAAATAAAATTGGGTTGCCTCCCAACAAGCGCTAACGTTTAACGCCCCTAGCTAGGCATGATGATATTAATGATGCTCACATAAAAGATAAGAATTGAAACATAAAGAGAGCTTCATGAATAATATGACTAGAACATTTAAGTCTAACACACTTCCTATGCATAGGGATTTTGTGAGCAAACAACTTATGTGAACAATAATCAACTAGCATAGGAAGGCAAAACAAGCACAACTTCAAAACTTTAAGAACATAGAGGAAACTTGATATTATTGCAATTCCTACAAGCATATATTCCTCCCTCATAATAATTTTCAGTAGCATCATGAATGAATTCAACAATATAACCATCACATAAAGCATTCTTTTCATGATCCACAAGCATAGAAATTCTATTACTCTCCACATAAGCAAAATTCTTCTCATTCGGAATAGTGGGAGTATCATAAGAAACTCGAAGACTATAAATTGTTTCCATATTAAAAGAGTAATGTTCAGAAAAAGGGTAATCATAATCATGAGAAGTTTTCTAAATATAATCATCACTATTTTTATAGCATAAGTTTCATCACAATAATCATCATAAGTAGCAACTTTGTTCTCATCATAATCAATTGAAACCTCTTCCGAAATAGTGGATTCATCACTGAGTAAAGTCATGACCTCTCAAATCCACTTTCATAACTATTATAAGATTAAACACCCTCCAAAATAGTGGGATCATTACTTCCTAAAGTTGACACTCTTCCAAACCCACTTTCATCAATATAACCATCATAAATAGGAGGCATGCTATCATCATAATAAATTTGCTCATCAAAACTTGGGAGGCTAAAAATATCATCTTCATTAAAAATAGCATCCCCAAGCTCGGAACAAACATTAATTGCAGCAAATATTTTCTCAAACATGTCATTCTCATCAAACATAGCATCCCCAAGCTTGGGCCTTTTCATATCATAAGCATAATCACTCTCATCATTAATAGTATGGATAGCACCAATAGTATAGCAATTATCATCATCACAATGAGTAATAGGAGCAATATCATTTGGGAGGGATACCTTTTTTACCTTTGCTTCTCTGTCTTTTCTTTTTCTTCTTCACACCATGTGTGGGTTTAATCCTCTTTTTGGAGCTCCTTATTAATGAGATTGGTTGAATAGAAAGCTCCTCCTCGTCACCTAATTCATCATAAGAAAGAATAGGTGGATATTGGGAAATCTCTTCCCTTTCATTAGTATTCTCTTCATCTTCTATTTGTTTTGTTTTCTTTATGTAACTGGCAATATAAGGATTTTCAATGCAATTCACCGCACAATACATAAAAATTTCTTCTAGATCAAAATCAAGAACTCTATCAAGGACAAATTCGGGCATATCCTTAGTTATACGTTTCATTTCTTCATAACCCGAAAGCAAACTAAGTTCATTATGATGTGCAAGGGAAATCAAGTCATCACAATTTTTGGACACGATACGATCATGAAACAATTTTCATTGGGGATTTAAATGATCACGTTCATTGCAAAGTTCACAAGGATGGTAAAGAAATTTTAAATTTTCAGCACAAGCATCTAGCCTCTCTTGCAACCATTTAGTTTCTAAATACATATGCCTCTTGCAAAATCTATCTTCCCTATTTGGTGTGTACTTGCAAACTCTATGCACTCCACAAAAATTGACATGCTTATAAGAGACATTTTCATCATGACTAGTGCAATCATCATTAGTACTATGGATATTCAAGGAGTTCGTACTAACAACATTGCAATCATGCTCATCATTCAAAGATTTAGTGCCAAACATTCTAATGCATTCTTCCTCTAGCAATTGAGCACAATTATCGGAATCCTTATTTTCATGAAAGATATTAGAAATATGAAGCATATGAGGCACCGCCAATTCCAATTTTTTTGTAGTTTTCTTTTATAAACTCAACTAGTGATAAAACAAGAAACTAAAATATTCAATTGCAAGATCTAAAGATATACCTTCAAGCACTCACCTCCCTGGCAACGGCGCCAGAAACTGCTTGATGTCTACTACACAACCTTCTTCTTGTAGACGTTGTTGGGCCTCCAAGTGCAGAGGTTTGTAGGACAGTAGAAAATTTCTCTCAAGTGGATAACCTAAGGTTTATCAATCCGTGGGAGGCGTAGGATGAAGATGGTCTCTCTCAAACAACCCTGCAACCAAATAACAAAGAGTCTCTTATGTCCCCAACACACCAAATACAATGGTAAATTGTATAGGTGTACTAGTTCGGGGAAGGGATGGTGATACAAGTGCAATATGGATAGTAGATATAGGTTTTTGTAATTTGAAAATATAAAAACAGCAAGGTAACTAATAATAAAAGTGAGCAAAAACGGTATTGCGATGCGTTGAAACAAGGCCTAGGGTTCATACTTTCACTAGTGCAAGTTCTCTCAACAATAGTAACATTATTGGATCATATAACTATCCCTCAACATGCAACAAAGAGTCACTCCAAAGTCACTAATAGAGGAGAACAAACGAAGAGATTATGGTAGGGTACGAAACCACCTCAAAGTTATCCTTTCTGATCGATCTATTCAAGAGTCCGTAGTAAAATTACATGAAGCTATTCTTTACGTTCGATCTATCATAGAGTTCGTACTAGAATAACACCTTAAGACACAAATCAACCAAAACCCTAATGTCACCTAGATACTCCAATGTCACCTCAAGTATCCGTGGGTATGATTATACGATATGCATCACACAATCTCAGATTCATCTATTCAACCAACACAAAGAACTTCAAAGAGTGCCCCAAAGTTTCTACCGAGAGTCAAGACGAAAACGTATGCC
Organism: Aegilops bicornis; assembly: GCA_021605145.1. Classification (NCBI taxonomy): domain Eukaryota; kingdom Viridiplantae; phylum Streptophyta; class Magnoliopsida; order Poales; family Poaceae; genus Aegilops; species Aegilops bicornis. The sequence goes on along the minus strand of CM038673.1, from coordinate 368,547,191 downwards.
AACCCCTATGCATAAGTTCACAATGTTACGGAACCCGCAAGTTGATCACCAAAACATACATCAAGTAGATCACGTGAATATCCCATTGTCACCATAGATAAGCACATGCAAGACATACATCAAGTGTTCTCAAATCTTTAAAGACTCAATCCGATAAGATAACTTCAAAGGGAAAACTCAATCCGTTACAAGAGAGTAGAGGGGGAGAAACATCATAAGATCCAACTATAATAGCAAAGCTCACGATACATCAAGATCGTGCCGAATCAAGAACACGAGAGAGAGAGAGAGATCAAACACATAGCTACTGGTACATACCCTCAGCCCCGAGGGTGAACTACTCCCTCCTCGTCATGGAGAGCGTCGGGATGATGAAGATGTCCACTTGATAGGGATTCCCCCCCTCCGGCAAGGTGCTGGAACGGGTCTAGATTGGTTTTCGGTGGCTATAGAGGCTTGCGGCGGCGGAACTCCCGATGTAGGTTATGTTCTAGAAGTTTGGGTATATATAAGAGGTGTTGGCGTCAGGAACAAATCAGGGGGGTCTCCGAGGCGGCCACGAGGTAGGGGGCGCGCCCAGGGGGTAGGGCGCGTCCCCCACCCTCATGGTGGCCTCGGGACTCTTCTGGCCCATCTCCGTTACTCTGTTGGCTTCTTCTGGTCCAAAAACAATCTCCATTGAATTTTAGGTCAATTGGACTCCGTTTGGTTTTCCTTTTCTGCGATACTCAAAAACATCGAAAAAACAGAAACTAGCATTGGGCCCTAGGTTAATAGGTTAGTCCCAAAAATCATATAAAATAGCATATAAATGCATATAAAACATCCTAGATGGATAATATAATAGCATGGAACAATAAAAAATTATAGATACGTTGGAGACGTATCAGCGAGCTCCTGCGCTATCGCCTGGCCAACGACCTCTACGACGACTGGCTTACTCGCATAGCCGAGCTTGTCAGCGCCGCTGGCGAGTCCCGCTCGCTTCGTCCCCCACCGTCTCTGGCGGGCGACGTGGCTCACGGTGCGCCTCCTCCTCCTCTACACGGCACGGACCCCGAGCCGAGGCGTGAGGCTCCCCAGCGCGACCCGCCGTGAAAGCCACCGACGCGTGATGAAGAAAGCTGTCAGGTGGTGCAGCGGCCCCAAGGAGAAGCACGAGCGCTCCCAACTCCGCCACACCAGGACTGCGTGCCGCCAGAGGCGGTGGCGCGCGGGCATCAAGACCATGCTCCCCCTGCGGCTGGCCCCTGTGAGTGCGGCAGGTTGACGTGCTTTTACTCCGGAGCTGCGCCGTGTCGCCTGGCCCAGCAAGTTCAAGCCGGATCTGCCTCCGCGCTACGACGGCACCCCCGACCCTGCTGAGTTCCTCCAACTCTACAAGCTGAGCATTGAGAACTGGTTTCCCATGGCCCTCAAAGACGGTGCGCGCCCGTGGATCCTGAACTTCCTGGTGGGATCGATCTTCTCCTGGGACGAGCTGCGCGAGCGCTTCATCGCCAACTTCCAGGGTACTCGCGACTGCACCCCTGCCGCTGGTGACCTGCGGCGCATCAAGCAGCAGCCAGGGGAAACCCTGCACAAATACATACAATGCTTCACCAACGTTCGCCTCAAGATCCCTAAGGTGTCGGACGAGGCCATTATTTCGGCATTCACAGATGGTATTCGGGATGTCAAGATGAAGGAAGAGCTCGCCATACACGAAGACCTGTGTTCGGCTCTGGAGATGTTCAACATGGCAACCAGATGTGCGAGGGCAGATGAAGGTCGCCTCTCCCTCCTGGAGCTCTCGGAGGCCGATCCTGAAGGAAAGAAGGCCAAGGCTAAGGACGTGAAGCACAAGGGCCCTGCTGTGCTCGCGGGCGAACCTGAGATGAAGCGCGGTTGCGGCCTCCCCGAATCCTGCAAGGGTAGCGGCCGGTTCTGCATCTTCCACAATGTTCACAGCCACAACAACAGCGACTGCCAAGATCTCAGGGCCATCCGCGATGGGTGCATTGGCCGCCGTCCTGAGCGCAACGACCGTGGCTATGGCCGCGGAGGAGGCCGTGGTGGAGGCCGCTGGGACAACCACGAACCTCGCTAGGACTGGCGTGATCAGCCCCGTGAGGACCGCTCGTAGGACCAACCTCGCGAAGGCCCCAGGAGGGACCAGCCTCGTGAAGACCGTCCTCAGGGCAATGTCGGTCTCGCTCCGCTGCCGCTGATGCCAAGGAGGAACGATGACCATTGCTAAGATGACGGGGCTGGGGGCTTCCAAGAGCCTCGTGCCATTGCCTGCATCCTGGGTGGCGCTCAGGCCCCTGCCTCTCATCGTATCTTCAAGAAGTTCGCTCGTGAGGTGAACGCGGCCCTCCCCAAGCTCGAGGCGTCGCATCCCCTCAGGTGGTCCAAGTACGCCATCACCTTCGACTCTGCGGATCATCTCAAGTGTTCAGCCGCCCCTAGCGTGCTCCCAATGCTCTGCTCAACGACCATCAGCAACGTCCTCCTCACCAAGACACTCATCGATGGTGGCGCAGGACTCAACGTCTTCTCTGCCGAGACGTTCGAGAGGCTCGAGGTGCCCTACGATCAGCTCCTCCCCACCAAGCCTTTCTCAAAGGTGACTGATGGCTCCATGATGTCTGCTAGACTACGTCGGTATTTCCCCAAAGAGGAAGGGATGACACATCACAGTGATGGTAGGTATTTCTCTCAGTGATGAGACCAAGGTTATCGAACCAGTAGGAGAACCAAGCAACACTACGTAAACAACACCTGCACACAAATAACAAATACTCACAACCCGACATGTTAAACGGGTTGTCATTCCCTTTCGGGTAACGGCGCCAGGAATTGGCAAACAAACGTGAGAGAGTTGTAACAAGTTGACAGATTGAATGCCAAATAAAATAAAGTGCAGCAAGGTATTTTTGTATTTTTGGTTTAATAGATCTGAAAATAAAAGCAAATAAAATAGATCGCAAAGGAAAATATATTAAAGAAGAGATCCGGGGGCCGTAGATTTCACTAGTGGCTTCTCTCGAGAAAAATAGCAAACGGTGGGTAAACAAATTACTGTTGGGCAATTGATAGAACTTCGAATAATCATGATGATATCCAGGCAATGATCATTATATAGGCATCACGTCCAAGATTAGTAGACCAACTCCTGCCTGCATCTACTATTATTACTCCACACATCAACCATTATCCAACATGCATCTAGTGTATTAAGTTCATGGAGAAACGGAGTAATGTGATACGACTCCAACGTATCTATAGTTTTTGATTGTTCCATGCTGTTATATTATCAATCTTCGATATTTTATAATAATATTATAGTCATTTTATATCATTTTTGGTACTAACCTATTGACATAGTGCCAAGTGTCAGTTATTGTTTTCTGCATGTTTTTTACATCGCAGGAAATCAATACCAAACGGGGTCCAAATGCAATGAAACTTTACGGAGATTTTTGATGGACCAGAAGACACCCAATGGGCCAAGGCAACGCGTGGGGGGGTGCTCCGAGGGGAGCACAACCCACCAGGGCGCGCCAGGAGGTCCAGGCGCGCCCTGGTGGGTTGTGCCCACCTCGGGTGTCCCCTAGACCGCCTCTTTGCTCTATTAATACCCCAATATTCCAGAAACCCTAGGGGAGTCAACGAAAATCAATTCCAGCCGCCGCGGAGTCCACAACCAACAGATCCAATCTAGACACCATCACAGAGGGGTTCACCACTTCCATTGGTGCCTCTCCGATGATGCGTGAGTAGTTCTTTGTAGACCTTCGGGTCCGTAGTTAGTAGCTAGATGGCTTTCTCTCTCTCGCTGAATTCTCAATACAATGGTCTCTTGGAGATCCATATGATGTAACTCTTTTTGCGGTGTGTTTGTTGGGATTGGATAGTTTATGATCAGATCTATCTTTTTATATCCATGAAAGTTATTTGAGTTTCTTTGATCTCTTTTATGCGTGATTGCTTATAGCCTCGTATTTCTTCTCCGATGTTTGGGTTTTGTTTGGCCAACTTGATCTATTTATCTTGCAATGGGAAGAGGTGCTTTGTAGTGGGTTCGATTTACGGTGCTTGATTCCAGTGACAGAAGGAGAACCGACACGTATGTATCGTTGCTACTAAGGATAAAACGATGGGGTCTATCTCTACATAGATAGATCTTGTCTACATCATGTCATCATTCTTATTGCATTACTGCGTTTCTCCATGAACTCAATACAATAGATGCATGCTGGATAGCGGTCGATTTGTGGAGTAATATTAGTAGATGCAGGCAGGAGTTGGTCTACTAATCTTGGACGTGATGCCTATATAATGATCATTGCATTTATATCGTCATGCTTATTTGAAGTTCTATCAATTGCCCAACAGTAATTTGTTCACCCACTGTTTGCTATTCTTGTCGAGAGAAGCCACTAGTGAAACCTACGGCCCCCGGGTCTCTTTCTCATATTATTTGCCTTTGCGATCTATATTCCTTTACTTTTATTTTCAGATCTATTAAACTAAAAATACAAAAATACCTTGTTGCGTTTTATTCCTACTTATTTTATTTGGCGTTCGATCTATCAATCTACTACAATTTATCTCACGTCCATTTGCCTATCTTGAGGCGCCGCTACCCGAAAGGGATTGACAACCCCTTTTACACGTCGGGTTGCGAGTAGTTGTTATCTGTGCGCAGGTGCTATTTAAGATGCGTTTCTTGGTTCTCCTACCGGTTCGATATCTTTGGTCTCATAACTGAGGGAAATACCGACCGCTGCTGTGCTGCTCTTCCTCTTTGGGGAAATACCGACATAGCTTCGAGCTGCATCAAAAGGAATTTCTGGCGCCGTTGTCGTGGAGGATCTTCAACATATACCAGGTTCCTAATCACAAATTTCATCTCCTCGCAGTTTACATTATTTGCCATTTGCCTCTCGTTTTCCTCTCCCCCACTTCACAAAAATTTGCCGTTTTATTCGCCCCTCTTTTTCGTTCGCCGTTTTCTTGCCGGATCTGTTTTTGAGTGCAATCTTGTTGTGCAGTCATCATGACTCAAGAGAACACCAAGTTGTGTGATTTCTCAAATACCAACAACAATGATTTTATCGGCACTCCGGTTGCTCCTCCCGCCACTAGTGCGGAGTCTTGTGATATTAATACTGCTTTGTTGAATCTTGTTATGAATGATCAATTTTCCGGTACTCCTAATGAGGATGTCGCGTCCCATCTTAATACCTTTGTGGAATTATGCGATATGCAAAAGAAAAAAATGTTGGGGAACGTAGTATTTCAAAAAAATCCTACGATCACGCAAGATCTATCTAGGAGAAGCATAGCAACGAGCGGGGAGAGTGTGTCCACGTACCCTCATAGACCAAAAGCGGAAGTGTTTAGTAACACGGTTGATGCGGTCGAATGTCTTCGTGATCCAACCGATCCAAGTACCGAACGCACGGCACCTCCGTGATCAGCACACGTTCAGCTCGATGACGTCCCTTGAACTCTTGATCCAGTTGAGGCCATGGGAGAGTTCCGTCAGCATGATGCGTGGCGACGGTGATGATGAAGTTACCGACGCAGGGCTTCGCCTAAGCACTACGAAGATATGACCGAGGTGTGTAACTGTGGAGGGGGCACCGCACACGACTAAAAGATCAACTTGTGTGTTCTAGGGTGCCCCCCTCCCCACGTATATAAAGGAGGGAGGAGGGGAGGGCCGGCCGGCCCCTAGGGCATGCCCAAGAGGGGAGTCCTTCTAGGACTCCTAGTCCTAGTAGGATTCCACCAAAAGGGAGAGAGGGGGAAGGAAGGAGAGGGAGAGGGAGTAAGAAAGGGGCCGCCCCCCCCCCCTTCACTTGTCCAATTCGAAATGCTAAGGGGGGGCAGCCTGCCCTGGTGGCCCTCCTCTCTCTCCAAGAAGGCCCATGGTGGCCCATTAGTTCCCCCGGGGGGTTCCGGTAACCCCCCCCCCCCACACACACACACACTCCGTTTTTACCCGAAACTACTCGAAACACTTCCGGTGTCCGTATAACACGGTCCAATATACCAATCTTTATGTCTCGATCATTTCGAGACTCCTCGTCATGTCCGTGATCTCATCTGAAACTCCGAACAAACTTCGGTATATCAAATCACATAACTGATAATACAAATCGTCATCGAACGTTAAGCGTGCGGACCCTACGGGTTCGAGAACTATGTAGACATGACCGAGACACATCTCTAGTCAATAAACCATAGCGGAACCTGGATGCTCATATTGGTTCCTACATATTCTACGAAGATTGTCGGTGTCAAAACCGGCGGATCCCGGGTAGGGGGTCCCGAACTGTGCCTCTAAGGTGGATGGTAACAGGAGGCGGGGGACACAATGTTTACCCAGGTTCGGGCCCTCTCGATGGAGGTAATAACCTACTTCCTGCTTGATTGATCTTGATGATATGAGTATTACAAGAGTTGACCTACCACTAGATCATAGAGGCTAAACCCTAGAAGCTAGCCTATGGTATGATTGTTGTTGTCCTACGGACTAAACCCTCCGGTTTATATAGACACCGGAGGGGGCTAGGGTTACAAAGAGTCGGTTACAAGGGAGGAGATCTACATATCCGTATTGCCAATATTGCCTTCCACGCCAAGGAGAGTCCCATCCGGACACGGGACGAAGTCTTCAATCTTGTATCTTCATAGTCCAACCGTCCGGCCAAAGGATATAGTCCGGCTGTCCGGAGACCCCCTAATCCAGGACTCCCTTAGTAGCCCCCGAACCAGGCTTCAATGACGATGAGTCCGTGGCAGATTGTCTTGACATTGCAAGGCGGGTTCCTCTCCAAATCTTGAATACCTGCTGAGTAGTGTCCGACTTCCCATAAATGTTGCACTTCTTGGCTTCCATGTCCAATAATGGCTATCCTCCACGTGTCGAGCGAATGCGAGAAGCCAGGGCATTTTTACATTTGCCCCCCTAGCTATGTGAGTAAACTGCCTATTAAAGAGACGGAGATTCTTAGATCCAAATCACACCATCCTTCCACAGCGAGTATCCATCGGAGCGCGCTCGGAAAAATCCATTCCAGCATGGCCGGCCATCGCAGCTCCTCCTCTCGCTCCCGTAGCCCTAAGCCCGGAGATTGGAAGAAGGGTTCCGTCCCGCACAGTCAATTAGGGGAGTTACAGACCCAGGGATTACTCCCTCCAGCATATATGGTCCCCGTTCGAGCCGGGCTCGCCACCTATAATGGCGGGGAGCAGGCGGAGAGCTTTCCAAACCCCTCCATGGGGGAGCGGGTATGCCTCGTCCCTTATTTATTAAGGGGACTTGGATTTCCAATCCATCTGTTCCTCTGAGGGCTCCTGGAGTTTTACGGCCTCCAGTTGCATAACTTCACCCCTACTTCCATATTACACATCATTGGTTATGTAGCCCTTTGCGAGCTGTTTCTGGGCTGCGAAGCTCACTTCGCCCTGTGGAAGAAGCTATTCTGCCTTGTGCCCCATACACAGAGGGGGTCAATATATCAAGTGGGCGGAGCCGAAATATGGCGCATCGCCGGGACCGGATACCTGTCCGGTACCCCGAAGAAGACGTCCGAAGACTGGCCTTCGGAGTGGTTTTATATGGAGGACGTCCCCCTTCCAGATCCTATTCGGATTGGTCTTCCCGAGTTCGACAATGCCCCTATGAAGAAATGCCGAAGCTGGCTGATAATCCCCAAGTGCAAGGAATCATCGTAGCACTTTCCAAAGGTGGAAGTGATAAGTATGGAGTGTCGAACCCACAAGGAGCTAAAGGTAAGATCAATATTCTCTCAAGCCCTATCTGCCACTGATATGACTCTACGTGCACCGAACGTTTACTTCCAACTAGAAACAAGAAATAAAACTACGTTGTGGGTATGAAGAGGATAACTTTGCATGGTGTAGGAGAGCTAAAACATAAAAGTAGGTGCTGTTATCATAAAGTTAGAATATATTACTAAATAATATAAATAGCAAGTGTGGAATAATGGTGGATCGGTGTGGAATTGTCCTAGGCAATTGTTACCAAGACCGGTAATCACTATTGCAATTTCATATGAGGGAGAGGCATAAGCTAACATACTTTCTCTACTTGGATCATATGCACTTATGATTGGAACTCTAGCAAGCATCCGCAACTACTAAAGATCATTAAGGTAAAACCCAACCATAGCATTAAAGCATCAAGTCCTCTTTATTCCCATACGCAACAATCCCTCTTACTCGGGTTTAAGCTTACATCTCTAGCAAACCACTATAAGTGAATCATGAACGTATTGCAACACCCTACAGCTGAATCCCTCACGCTATGCCCGACACGGAGGGCACCATAGGACAGCACCAAAGTAAAACATACAACTCATACCAATCTAGATCATCAATCAACCCAAAGACAAAAGATATCTACTCAAAACATCATAGGATGGCAACACATCATTGGATCATAATATGTGGCATAAAGCACCATGTTCAAGTAGGGATTACAGCGGGGTGCGGGAGAGTGGACCGCGTAAAAGAGATGAGGATGGTGATGATGATGGTGATGTTGATGAAGACGATCACCGTGGCGATGATTCCCCTCCCGATGGCACTCCGGTGCCACCCGAAGAGAGGAGGAGAGGTTCTCCCCCTTGTGCTTCCTCCTCCATGGCCTCAACCCTCTGGTCCTTGGCCTTCATGATGATGAAGACCCCTCTGGGATACTCCTCCATGGCCACCGGTGATGATGGCCCCCTCCGGCAGGGTGCCGGAGAGGGCCCCGATTGGTTTTTCATGGCTACAGAGGCTTGCGGCGGAACTTCCGATCTAATCTCCGTTCTGGAAGTTTTAGGGTGCGAGTATATATGGGTGCAGGAGGACGTCGGTGGACTTCGGGCTGGCCACGAGGTGAGGCGCGCCCCACCCTGGGGGGCCGCCCGGGACTCCCTAGTGAGCTTCCTGTACTCAATGGGCTTCTTCTGGTCCAAAAACAGGTTCCGTGGAGTTTCAGGTCTTTTGGACTCCGTTTGATATTCCTTTTCTTCGAAACACTGAAATAGGCTAAAAACAGCGTGGGCCTCCGGTTAATATGTTACTCCCAAAAATAATATAAAAGTGGAAAATAAAGCCCAATATTGTCCGAAACAGTAGATAATATAGCATGGAGCAATCAAAAATTATAGATACGTTGGAGACGTATCAGGCATCCCCAAGCTTAATTCCTGCTCGTCCTCGAGTAGGTAAATGATAAAAAGTTAATTTTTGATGCGGAATGCTAGTAAGTGCTTAAGTTTGATCAATGATAATTCCAATCACTTTTCTAGCATCAATATGTGTCATAATAGCGGCTTATCTCATAAAACTTTTCATGATCAAGTAACAATCTATTCACAATATCAAGCATGGTTCAGAAACTTCATTGAGAACTTACAAACTATAATCTCAGTCATTGAAGCAATTGCAATTTATCATAACATCGTAAAGAGTCAAGAATAGAGCTTTTCAGCAAGTCCACATACTCAACTATCATATAGTCTTCTACAATTGCTAACACTCACACAATACTTGTGGTTATGGAGTTTCAAATTGACCTTTGAGAAAGATAGTGGCTTATTGTGTTGCCTCTCAACGTATTCACCTTTAGGTGATGTCAACAATAGTAGCCCATGCAACTTACATCCAATTGGATATATATATCATGATCTTTCAAACACAAGGAGCTTGCCAAAGGATAAAATGAAAAAGGGAATGGTGAGGATCACCTTGACTCAAGCATAAAGTAAAAACATAAAGTAAAAGATATGCCCTTCGCAGAGGGAAGCAGAGGTTGTCATGCGCATTTAGGGTTGCTGCACAAAATCTTAATGCAAAAGAACGTCACTTTATATTGCCCCTTGCATGTGGACCTTTATTATGCAGTCCGTCGCTTTTATTACTTCCACAACAAGTTCGTACAAAGCTTATTTTCTCCGCACTAATGAGTCATGCATATTTAGAGAGCAATTTTTATTGCTTGCACCGATGACAACTTACTTGAAGGATCTTACTCAATCCATAGATAGGTATGGTGGACTCTCATGGCAAAATTGGGTTTAAGGATTTTGGAAGCACAAGTAGTATCTCTACTTGGTGCTGAGAATTTTGGCTAGCATGAGGGGGAAAGGCAAGCTCAACATGTTTGGAAGGTCAATGACAATATACTTTAACTGAGATGTCGGAAAACATAAACCATTACATTGTCTTCCTTGTCCAACGTCAACTCTTTTAGCATGTCATACTTAATGAGTGCTTCACAATCATAAGAGATGTCCAAGATAATATATTTGTATGTGAACCTCTCTTTCCTTATTACTTCCTATTAATTGCAACGATGACCAAAACTACGTTTGCCAATTCTCAACAAATTTTATGCCTCATACTTTCTATGTGTGAAGTCGTCACTAACCATGTTATAAGCATATGAAACATATATAATTTCAGGTTTATGACATTCAATTTATTCAACCATTTACTCATAGGATAGACATGAAGCATGTGAGCAAATGACAAACTTCTCCAAAAGATATGAGTGAAGAACACTGAGTAGTAAAATTATTAACTAGCCATGGGAGGATTCTTTTTCATTCAATATTTCAGATCCAATGATTTTATTCAAACAGCAAGTAAAACAAAGTAAAATGACATTGCAAGGATAGCACAACTCATGTGAAGAAGCAAAAACTTAGGTTCAACCGATACTAACCGATAGTTGTTGAAGAAGAAAGGTGGGATGCCTAACGGGGCATCCCCAAGCTTAGATGCTTGAGACTTTTTGGAATATTATCTTGGGGGTGCCTTGGGAATCCCCAAGCTTGATCTTTTGTGTCTCCTTAATTCCTTTTATACGTCGGTTTCCTAAATCTCAAAAGCTTCATACACACCAAACTCAACAAGAACTCGTGAGATAGGTTAGTATAAACCAATGCAAAACCTTATCATTTTGTACTGTAACAAATTACTAAAATTATTATTCAACATTGCATACTAAATGCCTCTGCATATTTAACACTCCTATCCTCAAATAGAATCATTAAACAAGCAAACATATGCAAACAATGCAACCATAACAGCAATCTGCCAAAACAGTATAGTCTGTAAAGAATGCAAGATTCATCATACTTCCCTAAATCCAAAAATTATGAAAGAAAATTCCCACTGTAGTAAATTTATCAGAGCTTATTATGCAAAAGGTTTAAACATTTTAGCACATTCTGACTTTTCTAAGGAATTTTTGCAACAGCGGTAAACTTTCTGTTTTCAAACAGCAACATGTATACTTGCAAAATAAGCATGGTAAAAGGCTATCCTTGACATTTTTATTGAAAATAAAGATGCAAAACATTATTCTACATAACAGCAAGAAAATACTAGCAAAATAAATTGACGCTCCAAGCAAAACACATATCATGTGACGAATAAAAATATAGCTCCGAGTAAGATGTACCGATAGTTTTGAAGACGAAAGAGGGGATGCCTTCCGGGGCATCCCCAAGCTTAGGCGCTTGAGTCTTCCTTTAATATTACCTTGGGGTGCCTTAGGCATCCCCAAGCTTAGGGTCTTTCCACTCCTTATTCTCCTCATATCGGTATCTCACCCAAAACTTGAAAACTTCAATCACACAAAACTTAGCCAAACTTCGTGAGATAGGTTAGTATGATAAAGAGCAAACCATTCACTTTGGTACTGACAAAGACAAGTTTCATAATTGTTTTCACACAATTCCTACTGTACTATCATTTCTACAATTTATATTGAAGAATATAAGTCATAGAAACAAGAAAACAAGCAAACTATGCAACGAAACAGAATCTGTCGTAAATGTAACAGTCTGTAATGATCTGAACAATAACCATACTTATGCTACTCCAAAAATTATGAAATAAATTTGTGGACATGAGGAATTTTTCTATTAATCTTCTTCAAAAATAATCAACTCAATAGCACTCTTCTGTAAAAAATGACATCTATTCTCGTGAGCGCAATGTTTCTGTTTTTTACAGCAAGATCACATTAACTTTCACCCAAGTCTTCCCAAAGGTCTTACTTGGCACTTTATTGAAACAAAAAGCATAAAACATGATTACTACAGTAGATTGATCATGTAAACACACAAAAAAGTAAGGGTAAATATTGGGTTGTCTCCCAACAAGCGCTTTTCTTTAATGCCTTTTAGCTAGGCATGATGATTTCAATGATGCTCACTTTAAAGATAGGAATTGAAACACAAAGAGAGCATCTTGAAGAATATGACTAGAATATTTAAATCTAACACACTTCCTATTCCTAGGGATTTTGTGAGCACACAACTTATGGGAACAAGAATCAACTAGCATAGGAAGGCAAAACAAGTATAACTTCAAAACTTTAAGCACATAGAGAGGAAACTTAATATTATTGCAGCTCCTACAAGCATGTATTCCTCCCTCATAATAATTTTCAGTAGTATCATGGATAGCAACTTTGTTCTCATACTCAATTGGAACCTCTTCCGAAATAGTGGAGTCATTACTAGCTAAAGTTGTCACTCTTCCGAATCCACTTTCATAAATATCACACTAAGATTCAACATCCTCCAAAATAGTGGGATCACTAATTCCTAAAGTTGACACTCTTCCAACCCACTTTAATGATAGTATTATTCATACTCCAAAAGATATAAGTGAAGTTCATGGAGCATTCTACAATTAACATAGGCTAACCAATATCCAAGCTCAAAATATATAAGTGAAGCACACGAAGCATTCTATAAAACCATACTCAAAAGATTTAAGTGAAGCACAAAGAGTAATTCTATAAGATCATACTTAAAATATTTAAGTGAAGCACATGAAGTATTCTATAATTCAATGAAGGGCTATCTCATGCTAGCATGGTTCTTGAAGAAAGGGAAAAACACAAAGGACACAAATCATGTGAACAAAACAAAAACCGAGGTATACCGATATTTGTTGAAGAAGAAAGATGGGATGCCAACTGGGCATCCCCAAGCTTAAATGCTTGAGTATACTTTGAAATATTTACTTGGGGTGCCTCGAGCATCCCCAAGCTTGAACTCTTGCCTCTCTTTATTCTTCTCATATTGATAGCTCCTCGACCTTCTGACACTTCATCCACACAAAACTTTAACAAAAACTTGTGAGATCCGTTAGTGTAATAAAGCAAATCACTACCTTTAGGTACTGTAATGAACTCATTATTTATTTGTATTGATGTTAAATCTACTGTATTCCAACTTCTCTATGGTTCATACCCAACAATACTATCCATAGATTCATCAAAATAAGCAAACAACACACGCAAAACAGAATCTGTTAAAAACAGAACAGTCTGTAGTAATCTGGAAGTTTGCCAAACTTCTGTAACTCCTAAAATTATAAACTAAATTTGAAAATTTGAACAATTTGTACAGAAGTAATGTGCAAAAATAATCATAACCAATTGACTTCCAGTTAAAAATGTAAATTCACGCACTACAGCCAAAGTTTCTGTTTTTGTTCTGCACATAGTAAACAAGCAATCTAATTATCCCAAAACCAAGGCTTGGTACATTATTTTTATAATACAAGGAATATATACAAGGGGACAATTATTTACAGATAAACTTCCATGAAAAATTCTACATTGTTTCCGTGAGCATGAGCACAAGTGCTCAAGGTCGACCCTCACTTTTTCAATGCAAAACCTTCCAATCACTTATCTTTTTGAAAAAACTTTTTAGGCATGAGAGGCAAGTAATAATTTTTTGTATTTTCATTTTTAATTTTTTTTGTATGTTTCATCCACAACTAAACAGAAACAAAAAGGAAAAACAAAATCTACTTAGTGAAGGAAGCAAACAAGCACACACGAGAATATCAACCCCACGCTATTGCTCCCCGGCAACGGCGCCAGAAAAGAGCTTGATAATCCCCAAGTGCAAGGAATCATCGTAGCACTTTCCAAAGGTGGAAGTGATAAGTATGGAGTGTCGAACCCAAGAGGAGCTAAAGGTAAGATCAATATTCTCTCAAGCCCTATCTGCCACTGATACGACTCTACGTGCACCGAACATTTACTTCCAACTAGAAACGAGAAATAAAACTACGTTGTGGGTATGAAGAGGATAACTTTGCATGGTGTAGGAGAGCTAAAACATAAAAGTAGGTGCTGTTATCATAAAGTTAGAATATATTACTAAATAATATAAATAGCAAGTGTGGAATAATGGTGGATCGGTGTGCGGAATTGTCCTAGGCAATTGTTAACAAGACCGGTAATCACTATTGCAATTTCATATGAGGGAGAGGCATAAGCTAACATACTTTCTCTACTTGGACCATATGGACTTATGATTGTAACTCTAGCAAGCATCCGCAACTACTAATGATCATTAAGGTAAAACCCAACCATAGCATTAAAGCATCAAGTCCTCTTTATTCCCATACGCAGCAATCCCTCTTACTCGGGTTTAAGCTTCTGTCTCTCTAGCAAACCACTATAAGTGAATCATGAACGTATTGCAACACCCTACAGCGGGAATCCCTCACGCTTGTGCGACACGGAGGGCACCATAGGACAGCACCAAAGTAAAACATACAACTCATACCAATCTAGATCATCAATCAACCCAAAGACAAAAGATATCTACTCAAAACATCATAGGATGGCAACACATCATTGGATCATAATATGTGGCATAAAGCACCATGTTCAAGTAGGGATTATAGCAGGGTGCGGGAGAGTGGACCGCGTAAAAGAGATGAGGATGGTGATGATGATGGTGATGTTGATGAAGACGATCACCGTGGCGATGATTCCCCTCCCGATGGCACTCCGGCCACGGAAGAGAGAGGAGGAGAGGTTCTCCCATTGTGCTTCCTCCTCCATGGCCTCAACCCTCTGGTCCTTGGCCTTCATGATGATGAAGACCCCTCCGGGATACTCCTCCATGGCTACCGGTGATGATGGCCCCCTCCGGCAGGGTGCCGGAGAGGGCCCCGATTGGTTTTTCGTGGCTACAGAGGCTTGCGGCGGTGGAACTTCTGATCTAATCTCCGTTCTGGAAGTTTTAGGGTACGAGAATATATATGGGTGCAGGGAGGACGTCGGTGGACTTCCGGGCTGGCCACGAGGTAGGGGGGCGCGCCCCCACCCTCGTGGGCAGCTCGGGACTCCCCTGGTGAGCTTCCTGTACTCAATGGGCTTCTTCTGGTCCAAAAACATGTTCTGTGGAGTTTCAGGTCGTTTGGACTCCGTTTGATATTCCTTTTCTTCGAAACACTGAAATAGGCTAAAAAACAGCGATTCTGGGCTGGGCCTCCAGTTAATAGGTTAGTCCCAAAAATAATATAAAAGTGGAAAATAAAGCCCAATATTGTCCGAAACAGTAGACAATATAGCATGGAGCAATCAAAAATTATAGATACGTTGGAGACGTATCACTGGCGCCCACGGAGCCCTCAGGAGGAAGATAGTGGAGAAGTCCTTTACCTGATGGGCCGGATAAAGGTGCTGGCTCAATCAGGACTGACAATAACCGAGGTTATGTCAATATGCATAATGCGGGGGGTGCAGCCACTTCAGTATCGAGGGCAGCCCATGTGGCACTTTAACAGGGAAGATGACGCCACCCGCTGCGGGCGTAAGGGACCGGACTCAGTTGCTGCTCTGGCAAAAATTCTGTCCAATTTGTATAAAGGAGAGGAAGAGGAGTTCATCTGTATTAAGCCACGGGATGGATTCTCCATGTACAATCCTCCAAGTTGGGTGAGTTGTCACTCTTTACTCCCATCCTTCCCGCATTCATCGTCATATGTATTTACCCTGACGTTTCATGGCAGGAACTGCGAAAAGCTGTAAGGGAGGTCAACAGCCCGCCTCCACAACCGGAGGACCCTGACTGGGCCCTCGACCCCGGCCTCGAAGAGGATCCGGACATATTTGTGGAGCTGATCGACAGGATATTCTATCAGTCAAGCTGTGATGATGCCATGGTTGGCGTTATAGCTGACTATCCTTGGCAACTCCCCGCATCGCATGTAAGTAAAACCAGAGTCCCGACTTCTGAGAAGGATCCCCTTTTATGCACTTCACCTACCATACACGTATGGTGTTTTACAGGGAAGGCCCTCGGGACGCCATGCCGAACCCGCAGTGACTCACCAACAAGGGGCACCGAAGCTAGGTAGGCTAAAAAGGAAGGCGGTCCGGACAGAGACGTCGGCGCAGAGGTATGATACAAAAACCTCGCTCCATGGTTATCGTCTTGTTTAAAACATAATAACACCCGTGTTTCCTAGAAGGAAAAACGCTCGCCAGACTATATCCGAAGAGGTTGCCGATCACGCCTCCACCAGTCGGGCTCCAGGGCCGGACACAGGCGGAAGCTAACACGGGCACGCACGGATGCTCCTCCTACAGAGGATGCGGATAAAATATCCGCTACAAATTCCAGTGGAGAGCGCCATGAATCACAAAGGCGCCGGGCCGTACTCCGTGACGCTTGTTTCTCCCAAGAGGCGTTCGATGCCTTCAACTCGGGAGACGCGCACATCCGTGCTGCTCAAAATGGTCTTGCCAGAGCAACGGACCAGTATGTAAATGATATACGGGTAAGAAAATTTGATGATTATATATATCAGTAGCCCCTGAGACTTGAAACAGTTGACACAACTGATTTAAGGATCATTATTTGTGAAGTTTCTTACAGAGAAGAATACCCAATTGTCTCAAGAGCTGGAAGAATGCAAGGCCCAGCTACGGGCCGCAGTTGCCGCATTGAAGGAGTCCGAGAAGGCCCCCTCTGGTAACACTTGTTCCAAAGAATGACAGGTACCATATAGTATGCGACATGCATGCAAATCTAACAATAAATATTGCAGATGACTCCGGAGTGAATCCGGAGGCCGCGCCGGGGGATGCGCAACGTGCTAATCGACAACTAAATGCTGGCGAGCGCGTGCTTACGCGCGTCATTCGGGAGAAAAATGATCTCCAAGACGCCAATATTCAGATAGACGTGGAACTGAAAGATGTTCGAGCCCAGCTTGCAGACTCCGTGAAGGAGAATAAGCGGTTTCGACGCGGAATTTTCAGTAAATGCTTGAACGAACTTTTGAAGAGTTCGGCGAAGAAGCCGGCTAACAGAGTTATGTCTGTAGGTATGCTGACAGGTCGTCCCGCGGAGGAGATGCCTGGGTCTATGGGTGATCTTCTTCCAGAGCTCTCACAACCGCATTTAACGAGTCCGGCAGTGATGCAGTGTGCCCAAGCCTTGTGGTCGTCCGCCTCCCCGCCAGGAGGCATGGGGGAGCTTATAGAGAAGCTCAAGGGAGCGCGGCTGCGCTTCCGATTATGGAAGATATCAGCCTGCCGACAAGGTGCAAGGGAAGCCTGGGCCATGGTGAAGACGCGATATACCAAGGCTGACCCAAACCACATGGACGAGGTCAGACCTGTGGGGCCCGATGGGAAAGAGATCCCCGTCAGTTTGGTGTATGACCAAGTAGAATTAGCCGCAAAGTATTCCCAACAGGATTGTAGGCTAGACAGCCTGTTGGATGGGATAGAAGAAGAATTCAGTCAGTCTAAGTGACTGTGTAATTTAAGTGACATGTATAATGTCTCTAGCCAGATTGTAAATCATTTGTCATGGCAGACCTTTTCGCTTCAACCTCGGGACCCGATAGTCCGGAGTGTATCCGAATACCCGCCGCTATGTAAAAACCGGGTATGCGTGGAAACCAAAGCGTAGGGGTCATGAGTGCTTGAATGCATAACTACCCAACTAGCTATGTTATATTACATGGATAGTAAGAAACATCTTCCAGGGAGAATAGTTCCATTAAGGGTTCCTTTCCCTGGGTACGCATGCCCTAATGTGCATGTCCGAGCTGCGAGAAGAGACGCAGGCAAAAAACATCTGGGGGCATGTATCAAAATAAATAAAATTCATCTTTTGTTCACCGACCGAATATTCCCTTAAGAACGCTAGCTTTTGGCTTCACCCACCGAGGTACACATCCGGCCGACCCGGCAGTAACAATCGCAGAGGTGCTCCCCTTATGCCCTAGCCAAATTAACGGGAACGTAGGGCATAAATACAAGAGCCAGGCAACCCAGCTTGGCCAAAACTTAAGTCATATGGATGCATATAATGGCAAAAAAAGGTACATACGGAAGAATAACACATGTGCGGGGCATGAAGCCCAGAAAAATAGTTATATTAAGCTTATGTATAAGAAGCCCCCAGGTATAATGAGCGCGGTTAGCGCGTTAATATTGTGTAGTCAAGACACAAGTTGGCCTTTTAAGGCCTTGAGGAGAAGGAAAAAGAAGAAAGAAAGAGAGAAAAGACAGATAATGTATATGCGAATGGACAGGGGTAAGGAGACGAACATAGAGTCCGGCACTAGGCGTAGAATCTCCAGAGTCTGGCTGCGTTCCATGGGTTTGGCTCGAGTCAATTGTCCGATGCATCCCGCAGATGGTACGCTCCGCCGGTCAGAACTTGGTCAATATTGAAGGGACCCTCCCATTTGGGCTTAAGCTTGTTCTTTTTCTTCTCCGGCAGGCATAGAACTAGTTTGCCAACGTTATAAGTTTTGGCCCGTACTTCTCTGTTTTGGTACCTTCGAGCCTGTTGCTGATAGAATGCGGAACGGGCTTTAGCCACGTCGCGCTCCTCCTCCAGGGCGTCCAAACTGTCCTGCCGATCAAGCTCGGCCTCTTTTTCTTCGTACATGCGCACTCGAGGTGAGTCATGAATTATGTCGCAGGGCAGAACCGCCTCTGCACCGTACACCATAAAGAACGGTGTGTATCCGGTAGTGCGATTTGGCATGGTCCGCAGCCCCCATAGTACGGAGTCGAGCTCCTCTACCCAGTGCGTGTTAGACTCCTTTAAGGACCGCACTAATCTGGGTTTGACGCCGCTCATGATAAGACCATTTGCTCGCTCGACTTGACCGTTAGTTTGTGGGTGATAGACAGAAGCATAATCGAGCTTGATGCCCATGTTGCTGCACCAAAGTTTTACCTCGTCGGCTGTATAGTTCGTGCCGTTGTCAGTGATGATGCTGTGGGGGACACCATAACGGTGTACAACCCCAGATATGAAGTCTATCACCGGTCCGGATTCGGCCGTTTTAACGGGTTTGGCTTCTATCCATTTGGTGAATTTATCCACCATGACTAGTAAGTATTTTTTCTTATGGGTTCCCCCTTTATGGGGTCCGACCATATCAAGCCCCCAGACTGCAAAGGGCCAGGTAATGGGGATTGTTTGGAGAGCTGTGGGCGGCATGTGGCTTTGGTTTGCAAAAAGCTGGCAACGGACGCATCGTTGGACCAAGTCCTGTGCATCTGCCCGGGCCGTCGGCTAATAGAAACCTGTATGGAAGGCCTTGCTTACAAGGGCCCGGGCTGCGGCGTGGTGGCCGAGTCCAGCATGGATTTCTGCCAAGAGCTTCCGCCCTTCCTCTTCGGAGATGCACCTTTGAAGGACTCCGGTAGTGCTTTTCTTATAAAGCTCTCCCTCGTGGACCTTGTAGGCTTTAGATTGCCGCACTATGCAGCGTGCCTCATTTTGGTCCTCGGGAAGTTCCTGCCTGGTTAGGTAGGCAAGGAATGGTTCTATCCATGGGGCGATGACAACCATTATTACGTGGGTTGAAGGTGTTATTTCGGTGGCAGAGCCGCCGATTGTGTCAGAGTGTTCGGTATCCGGCGTTGTGGCCGGGTCCGGACTATTGTTACCGGTGTCCCCTTCCCATACCACAGATGGCTTAAAGAAGATGTTAGGTGGGACAGGGTCGCGATTAGCGCCGATACGGGCGAGGATATCCGCCGCCTGATTGTTTCCTTGAGCCACATGGTGGAATTCGAGCCCCTCGAACCGAGCTGACATCTTGAGAACGGCGTTGCGATAAGCCGCCATTTTCGGATCCTTGGCATCGAAGTCTCCATTTATTTGGGATATTGTGAGGTTCGAGTCCCCACGCACCTCCAGGCGTCGAACGCCCATGGAAACTGCCATCCGAAGACCATGTAACAGGGCCTCGTATTCGGCTGCGTTGTTGGAGTCTGTGTACAGTATTTGGAGTACGTATTGGACTGTATCTCTGGTGGGGGACGTCAGGACGACGCCAGACCCCTAGACCAACCCGGCATTTTAGAGTCGTCAAGTGCATGATCCAATTAGAGTACGCTACCGCATACTCTTTAGGGAGTTCGCTTCATTCATTCGGGCGCCAAAATCAGCCAAGATTTCATGCGACTTAATGGCTCGCCGAGGTCTATATGTTATGTCGAACGGGAGGAGCTCAATGGCCCATTTGGCAATCCGGCTCGTGGCATCGCGGTTGTTTATTATGTCGTTGAGTGGTACTTCCGATGCCACCGTAATTGAACACTCTTGAAAGTAGTGTCGTAACTTCCAGGACGCCATAAATACCGCGTATGCTATCTTTTGATAATGTGGGTACCGTGATTTGCATCGAGTGAGGACAGTGGATACATAGTATGCCGGCTTTTGAAGTGGGAATTTATGTCCGTCCGTCTCTTTCGACGACGAGCGCTGCGCTTACAACTTGGTGAGTTGCCACTATATATAACAGCATTGGTTCGCCGACATTTGGCACCGCCAAGATTGTGTTGGTGGCCAGGATGGCTTTTATTTCTTCCAATCCGGCCATGGCCGCATCCGTCCACTCGAAGTGTTCGGTGCGCCGAATAAGGCGATAAAGGGATAGTGCCTTTTCTCCTAATCGGGAGATAAAGCGGCTTAAGGCCGCCACGCATCCAGTTAATTTCTGGATTAGTTTGAGGTCAGTTGGGATAGCCAATTGTGTCAGGGCTCGGATTTTAGCCGGATTTGCTTCAATTCCTCTACTGGAGACGATGAAGCCCAGGAGCTTTCCGGCGGGCACGCCGAAGATGCACTTTTCCAGATTGAGCTTGATGTCGTATGTTCGGAGATTGTTGAACGTGGGCCTCAAGTCGTCTATTAAGGAGTCGACGTGTCTGGTTTTAACGACCACAACATCTACGTATGCCTTCAGTGTTTTGCCGATCTGCTTTTCCTGACATGTCTGAATCATGCGTTGATACGTTGCGCCGGCGTTTTTGATCCCGGAAGGGCATTGTGTTGAAAAGAAGGGGCCGTATGGCGTGATAAATGTCGTTGCGGCTTGGTAGGACTCCGCCATCTTAATTTGGTGGTAGTCGGAGTATGCATCGAGGAAGCACAATGAGTCGTGTCCTGCGGTAGTGTCGATGATTTGATCGATGCGAGGGAGGGGAAAGGGATCCTTTGGGCAAGCCTTGTTGAGGTCCTTGAAATCGACACATAGGCGCCAAGATTTATCCTTCGTTGGTACCATCACCAGGTTTGCTAGCCAGTCCGGATGTTCTATTTCTCTAATGAATCCGGCCTCCAATAACTTGGCTAGTTCCTATCCCATAGCTTGTCGCTTAGGCTCAGAGAAACGCCGAAGAGTCTGCTTGACCGGCTTGAATCCCTTTAGAATGTTAAGGCTATGCTCGGCCAGCCTGCGTGGGATTCTTGGCATGTCTGAAGGATGCCAGGCGAATATGTCCCAATTCTCGCACAGGAACTCCCGTAGTGCGGCGTCTACAGCGGGGTTTAATTGGGCCCTGATGGATGCTGTTTTTGTAGGGTCCGTTGGGTGGACTTGGAATTTGACTATTTCGTCCGCTGGTTTAAAAGAGGTGGACTTGGATCTCTTGTCGAGTATCATGTCGTCCCTGTCCACCGTGGAGCGCAGCGCAGTTAATTCCTCCGCCGCAAGGGCTTCAGATAATGCCTCGAGGGCTAGTGCGGCTGTTTTGTTTTCGGCACGGAGCGCTGTGTCCGGATCACTAGCTAGAGTGATGATTCCATTGGGCCCAGGCAATTTGAGCTTCATGTACCCGTAATGGGGTATGGCATGGAAGATCGTGAATGCCTCCCGCCCTAGAAGGGCGTGGTATCCGCTAGTGAACGGGGCCACTTGGAATGTAATTTCTTCGGACCTGTAATTCTCCGGAGTGCCAAATACCACATCTATTGTAATTTTCCCAGCGCAACGTGCCTCCCAACTGGGGATGATTCCTCTAAAGGTCGTGCTGCTTTGCTCAATGCGGTTTTTGTCTATTTCCATTTTCTGAAGAGTCTCCTCATAAATGAGGTTTAATCCGCTGCCACCGTCCATGAGTACTTTAGTAAGCCAAAGGCCGTCCACAATTGGACTGAGGACCAAGGCGGCTGGTGCTCGAGCTGTTCGAAATTTAGGTTCGTCACTGGCATTGAAGGTGATAGCCGTGTCGCTCCACGGATTTATTGCTGCCACGTGGCAGACTTCGGCAAGGCTGTGGAGTGCTCGCTTGCGCCTATTATTTGAGGCGAATGTCTCGAAGACTGTCAATACTGTATTGTTATCCACGGGATGGTGCTCTGCAGTGTTTCGAGTGAGGAGATCCTCACCGCTCTTGGCCACCTGCCGGAGTACCCAACATGCTCTCAGGGTTGTGTTGGTATGGTATTCGCTGTACTATGGATTTTGCAGGGCCCGTTAAGCCATCCCTCCAATACGGTTCCATGCCCTGTAGTGGGCTTTTGCTTCTTTGTGATTGAATCGGGCGACTTATGAGAGTGCACCCTTTTAATTCGGATCGGGGTTCTGCCGAGCAGATTATCCTGAATTTTGTTTGGGTTTTCAGACGCTTTCCATCGCACAAGATTTCCAGATTATGGCCGCCAAGTCTGCGAGACGTGTTATGTCACGGCGACTTATGGCGTTGAGGATTCCCTTGTCCGTGCAATTATTGCAAAAAGAATGAAATATCGTCTTCCTCGCGACAGTCCTTGACCTTGTTCAATAGAAGGAGGAATCTGGCCCAATAGTGATGTACTGTCTCCCGGGGCTCTTGTCTGATGTGGGAAAGATTGTTTATATCTGGGTGGGTGGGTGGATTTAAGTCCGAACCTTGACCCGATCTGGGACCCAGGGGCGAAGGACTTTCCGCTCTTGGAAGTTCAGGCTCCGGGATGTTGCCCAATAGGTCCGGCCCGCTGTCTGATTCTAGGTTCAGGGTTTGGGCAATGTCCTCCCGTAGACGGGTATCCGGCTCGGAGAGCTTGGTAATCCGGACATAGTTTGTCCTCAAGACAGAGGAAGAACCGCCGCATTGTTCCTCCACCACCGCTATCTGATGGGTGACGTGCGAAGAGTTAATCTCCCTTTGGTCGGGTTTAAGCCCGATCCAATCATAGTCCGTAGCGACTCCCAAAGTGGCAATGCGATCCAAGAGCTCATTTAGGGAAGAGAGCTCCATTAGATTCATCTACTTGGCAAGTTCCGAGCCGACGTGGAGGCTGTTTTTGATGACCCGAGAAGTCATCATCGGCGCGGCAGCCGAACGGGCAATCATGACGAAGCCGCCTAGCCGGAGAGTTTGGCTGACAGCCAGGGCTCCCCCAGAGGTGATGTTGTCCTTGACAACGAGACGAGGCATCCTTCCTTATGGTGACGGCACAGTGGAACTCTCAATGAAAGCACCAATGTCGGTGTCAAAACCGGCGGATCTCGGGTAGGGGGTCCCGAATTGTGCGTCTAAGGTGGATGGTAATAGGAGGCGGGGGATACAATGTTTACCCAGGTTCGGGCCCTCTCGATGGAGGTAATACCCTACTTCCTGCTTGATTGATCTTGATGATATGAGTACTACAAGAGTTGACCTACCACGAGATTGTAGAGGCTAAACCCTAGAAGCTAGCCTATGGTATGATTGTTTTGTCCTCTGGACTAAACCCTCCGTTTATATAGACACCGGAGGGGGTTAGGGTTACACAGAGTCGGTTACAAGGGAGGAGATCTACATATCCGTATTGCCAAGCTTGCCTTCCACGCCAAGGAGAGCCCCATCCGGACACGGGACGAAGTCTTCAATCTTGTATCTTCATAGTCCAATAGTCCGGCTGTCCGGAGACCCCTTAATCCAGGACTCCCTCAAAGATCATTATCGGTCAAACCGCATAACAACATACGTTGTTCCCTTTGTCATCGGCATGTTACTTGCCCGAGATTCGATCGTCGGTATCCTCATACCTAGTTCAATCTCATTACCGGCAAGCCTCTTTACTCATTCTGTAATGCATCATCCCATGACTAACTCATTAGTCACATTGCTTGCAAGGCTCATAGTGATGTGTATTACCGAGAGGGCCCATTGATACCTCTCCGATACTCGGAGTGACAAATCCTAATCTCAATCTATGCCAACCCAACAAACACCTTCGGAGACACCTGTAGAGCATTTTTATAATCACCCAGTTACGTTGTGACGTTTGATAGCACACAAGGTGTTCCTCCGGTATTCGGGAGTTGCATAATCTCATAGTCAGAGGAACATGTATAATTCATCAAGAAAGCAATAGCAGAAAAACTAAATGATCATAATGCTAAGCTAACAGATGGGTCTTGTCCATCACATCATTCTCTAATGATGTGATCCCGTTCATCAAATGACAACACATGTCTATGGCTAGGAAACTTAACCATCTTTGATTAACGAGCTAGTCAAGTAGAGGCATACTAGGGACACTCTGTTTGTCTATGTATCCACACATGTACTAAGTTTCCGGTTAATACAATTCTAGCATGAATAATAAACATTTATCATGATATAAGGAAATATAAATAACAACTTTATTATTGCCTCTAGGGCATATTTCCTTCAAAAAATGTGGACAGTGATGTTGTGAAGATGAAATTATTTTCGTTTTCTTTGCATGATTCTACAAAAAATTGGTTTTATTATTTCCCTCACAATAGTATTGATTCTTGGAATAAGTGCAAAGATGCTTCTATCACTAAGTATCCCCCCCCCCCCGCAAAAATTGTTTCCCTTAGGACACAGATCATGAATTTCAAGCAACTTGAACATGAGCATGTTGCACAATCTTGGGAAAGGATGAAAATGATGCTAAGGAATTGCCCACCTCATGGGTTAAATCTTTGGATGGTCATACAATTTTTTTATGCGGGATTGAATTTTGTTTCTCGTAATCTTTTAGATTCCGCCGTGGGTGGTACTTTTATGGAAGTTACTTTGGGTGAAGCTACCCAAGTGCTTGATAATATCATGACAAATTTTTCACAATGGCATACCGAGTGAAGCTACTTGTAAAAAGTTAATTCGGTTGAAGAAATTTCCTCTTTGAGTGAAAAAGTTGATGCTCTTATGAAATTGGTTGCTAGTAAAAGTGCTCCTATTGATTTTAATGATATGCCTTTGTCTACTTTGATTGAGCAAACTAGTGATGCCGTAGATGTGAAATTTATCTCTCGAAATAATTTCAATAACAATGCTTATAGAGGTAATTTTAATCCTAGGCCTTTTCCTAGTAATTCCTCTAATAATTAAGGTAATTCCTATGGAAATCCTTCTTATAATAATAATAACAGGAACACCTCTGATCTTGAGAATAATATTAAAGAATTTATCAACACGCAAAAAGTTTTCAACACTACCATAGAAGAAAAGTTGAATAAGATTGATGATTTGTCTAGAAGTGTTGATAGAATTTCTCATGATGTCAAAAATCTCAAAAATCTCCAGATGAAATTTTTGTGCCTAAAGTAGATGAATCAATTAAATCTCTCTATGTTTCTATGGATGAAAGTAAGAAGAGAACCTCTATGCTTAGAGCTAAAAGAGAGTTTTTAGAAAAAGCGTTTTCTAGTGATTACTTTCGCAAGGGTGATGAATATCTTAAAATGATTGGTGTTTCTCCTATTGATTCCTTGTTTAGTAAAGTTAAGATTGATGAAAAAGGGACTGGAGAAGAGTCAACTTTAGTTAGAAGGCGTCCCGATAATTCGGAGGGTTAAAATCTTGTTGACAAAATTGATAAAAGTGGGTTTGAAGAGGTCAAAACTTTGACTAGCGATGTGCCCACTCTTTTGGATTACAAAGACTTTAATTATCATAGTTACTCTTTGATTGATTGTATTTCTTTGTTGCAATCCATGAGAAATTCACCCCATGCTTATGAACAAAATAAAACTTTTACTAAACATATTGTTGATGCTATGATGAAAGATTTAGAAGAAAAGTTGGAATTAGAAGTTTCAATTCCTAGAAATTGCATAATGAATGGGAACCTACTATCAAAGTCAAGACTAAAAATTATGAGAGTTTTGCTTTGTGTGACTTGGGTGCTAGTGTTTCTACAATTCCGAAATCTTTATGTGATGTGCTTAGTCTTACCGATATTGAATCAAGTTCTTTGAATTTGCACTTGGTGGATTCTACTATTAAAAAGCCTATGAGAAGAATTAATGATGTTCTTATTCTTGCAAATAGGAATTATGTGCCCATAGATTTTATTGTTCTTGATATTGAATGCAATCCGTCTTGTCCAAATATTCTTGGAAGATCGTTTTTACGCACTATCGGTGTCGTGATTGATATGAAAGAAGGCAATATTAAGTTCCAATTTCGTTTGAGGAAGGGTATGGAACACTTACCTATAACAAGAATTAGGCCACCATATGAATCAATCATGAGGGCATCTTATGGATCTCGAAACAAAGATGACAAAACTTAGATCCTTGCTTTATGCCTAGCTAAGGGCGTAAAACTATAGCGCTTGTTGGGAGGCAACCCAATGAATAAAATTTATTTTTACTTTTTGCTTTATGTTCTTGAGTGTTAGCACAATTATGATATCGTTACGATTGTGTTTTTTTTGTTTTAATTAGTGTTTGTGCCAAGTAAAGCCTTTAGGATCTTCTTGGTGATAGTTGTTTGATCCTGCTGAAAAATAGAAACATTTGCGCTCACGAAAACAATCCTTATTTTTTACCAGAGCGTGATAAAATGCCAATTATTTTTGCAAAAGTTTAATATACACATTTCTCAGGTCATCCTAATTTTTCAGAATTTTTTGAGTTCCACAAGTATTCGAAATAGTCAGATTGCTACAGACTGTTCCATTTTCTTTGCGTTGTGTGCTTGTTTTGATGGCTCTATGGTTTTCTTTGATGAGTTTTTGCCATGGAAAAGTTGGAATATAGTAGATATAATGCAAGAACAAAATATGAATTGGTTTTCTACAGTACTTATAGTAGTAATTTGTTTTCTTATACTAACGGATCTCACAAAGGTTTTGTTGAGTTTTGTGTGATTGAAGTTTTCATGTTTTGGGTTATCTTTTGATGGATGAAGGAATAAGGAGTAAGAAGAGCCTAAGCTTGGGGATGCCCCGGCATCCCAAGCTATTATCCCAAAGAGAGCAAGCAACAAAGCTTGGGGATGCCCCGAGTGGCATCCCCTCTTTCTTCTAACGACCATCGGTATTTTTCTCAAAGCTATATTTTTGTTCGTCACATACAATGTGTTTTTCTTGGAGCGTCTTGTATGATATGATTCTTTGCTTGTTTTATTTTGCGTTTTAAGTCTTGATTCCTTGCTGGACACACCTATTTGAGAGAGCCAAAATTATGTCATCACTTGTTAGAATTGCTCTCTATGCTTCACTTAAATTTTTATGAGCTATGGACTTGCTCTAGTGCTTCACTTATATCTTTTTGAGCATGGTGCGCTTTAGTATTTTTGAAGAAATGCTCTCTTGCTTCACTTAGATTTATTTAAGAGTTAGTAAAATTTTCAAGAAATTCTCTCTTGCTTCACTTAAATTAATTTGAGAGAAAGAAATATTATGCTCATGATCTTCACTTATATTTGTTTGAGCTTATCAAAAGCAACATATGAAAATTAGTTCCAAAGTGATCGATATCCGAGAAGGATATAATAAAACTTTCATGAAGATCACTGGAAAAAATAAACTTGAGTCTTAGTAATAGTTTTGAGATATGATGATGTGATATGTGAGTCATGTTGATGAGTAATTATGCTTTAGTAAGAATATTGGTGTTAAGGTTTGTGATACCCTATGCAAGCACGAAAGTAAATAATTATGCAATGAAATTGTATTCTACTTGTGGTGCATTATTCGGTGTTAATTATGCTTAATGCTCGCTTATGAGATTATTCGTTTCTTGGTTGGTCGCTTCTCAATCTTTTGCTAGCCTTCATTTTGCACTAAGTATGATCACTACTTGTGCATCCAAAAACCTTTAAACCAGTTCCGCCACATGAGTCCACTATACCTACCTATATGCAGTATTATTTTGCCATTCTAAGCAAATTTGTAAGTGCCATCTCTAATTTTCAAAATAAACTTCTCTTTTGTGTGTTCAGACTTTCATGAGCGGTGAGGGGTGGCTAATATTTTCCATGCTAGATGTGTTATTCTCACAATGAGTGTTTATTCACTTGTCATTGCACGAGAGTAAGGCAAAGGTATTAGGGATGCCCAGTCCCGAAATCAAAAATGAATTTACTTTATGTTGTCTAATAATAAATTCCTTGGAAAGTGTTGGTAAGGAGGGCAAACGTGGATACGGCTAGCCATGGAAAGTGAAAGTATGGTTGAAAAGGGAATAAACTTTATTTTCTGTTTGAGAACCGCCTATGATATATCTAGCATGGAAAGTCTTGGGAACTCTAAGTCATTTTCGTTGGTGGGAAGGATACACCTCCCAAAATGTTTTTATCTCTAAGATTTTCGCTTTGAGCTCTCGCACCTCTACAAATCCCTACTTCCCTCCGCGAAGGGCCTTTCTTTTACTTTATGCAATTTTTATTTTGAATTTGAGTCTCCATCTTCTCTTATAAAAGCACCAACTAGGAGGCAATATGATCGTACTTGAGCATTGGGTGTAGCTAATATGCGAGCGTGTTTCATGAATGGATCAATGATTAAGCATGATGGGCTAGGGATAGCTTATTTTAGCGTTGATATTTTGAAAGACATGGTTTCTTGTTGATATGCTTGAGTATTTAATTTGTCATGTCAAAACTAGACTATTGCTTTGAACAATATAAAAGTCCAAATGTCCATGCTGATGGGTTGTGCCCACCTCGGGTGCCCCCCGGACCGCCTCTTTGCTCTATAAATACCCCAATATTCCAGAAACCCTAGGGGAGTCGACGAAATCAATTCCAGCCACCGCAGAGTCCAGAACCACCAGATCCAATCTAGACACCATTACGGAGGGGTTCACCACTTCCATTGGTGCCTCTCCGATGATGCGTGAGTAGTTCTTTGTAGACCTTTGGGACCATAGTTAGTAGCTAGATGGCTTCCTCTCTCTCGCTGAATTCTCAATACAATGGTTTCTTGGAGATCCATATGATGTAACTCTTTTTGCAGTGTGTTTGTTGGGATCGGATGAACTTTGAGTTTATGATTAGATCTATCTTTTTATATCCATGAAAGTTATTTGAGTTTCTTTGATCTCTTTTATGTGTGATTGCTTATAGCCTCGTATTTCTTCTCCGATATTTGGGTTTTGTTTGGCCAACTTGATCTATTTATCTTGCAATGGGAAGAGGTGCTTTGTAGTGGGTTCGATCTTACGGTGCTTGATCCCAGTGGCAGAAGGGGAACCAACACGTATGTATCATTGCTACTATGGATAAAACGAAGGGGTACATCTCTACATAGATAGATCTCATCTACGCCATGTCATCGTTGTTATTGCATTACTCCGTTTCTCCATGAACTCAATACACTAGATGCATGCTGGATAGCGGTCGATGTGTGGAGTAATAGTGGTAGATGCAGGCAGGAGTCGGTCTACTAATGTTGGACGTGATGCCTATATAATGATCATTATTGCCTGGATAACGTCATGATTATTTGAAGTTCTATCAATTACCTAACAGTAATTTGTTCACCCACCGTTTTCTATTCTTCTCAAGAGAAGCCACTAGTGAAACCTACGGCCCCCGGATCTCTTTCTCATATTATTTGCCTTTGCGATCTATTTTCCTTTACTTTTATTTTCAGATCTATTAATCTAAAAATACAAAAATAGCTTGCTACGTTTTATTCTTATTTATGTTATTTGGCGTTCGATCTATCAATATACTACAATTTATCTCACGTCCGTTTGCCTATCTTGAGGCGCCGCTACCCGAAAGGGATTGAAAACCCCTTTTACACGTCCGGTTGTGAGTAGTTGTTATTTGTGTGTAGGTGTTGTTTACATTGTGTTGCTTGGTTCTGCTACTGGTTCGATAACCTTGATCTCATAACTAATGGAAATACCTACCACTGCTATGCTGCATCATCCCTTCCTCTTTGGGGAACAGACGGAGCTTCGAGCCTCATCATAATGCAATAAGAATGATGAAATGATGTAGACAAGATCTATTTATGTGGAAATAGACCCCATCTTGTTATCCTTAATAGCAACGATACATATGTGTCAGTTCCCCTTTTGTCACTGGGATCAAGCACCGTAAGATCAAACCCATCACAAAGCATCTCTTCCCATTGCAAGCTAAATAGATCAAGTTGGCCAAAAAACAAATATCGAAGAAGAAATACGAGGCTATAAGTAATCATGCATATAAGAGATCAAGAAAAATCAAATAACTTTCATGGATAAAAAGATAGATCTGATCATAAACTCAAAGTTCATCCGATACCAACAAACAGACCACAAAAAGAGTTACATCATATGGATCTCCAAGAGACCATTGTATTGAGAATCAAACGAGAGAGAGGAAACCATCTAGCTACTAACTACGGACCCGTAGGTCTACAAAGAACTACTCACGCGTCATCGAAGAGGCACCAATGTACATGATGAACCCCTCCATGATGGTGTCTAGATTGGATCTGGTGGTTCTGGAACTTGCAGCGGCTGGAATTGATTTTCATCGACTCCCCTAGGGTTTCTGGAATTTTGGGGTATTTGTAGAGTAAAGAGGCGGTCCGTGTGGCACCCGAGGTGGGCACAACCCACCAGGGCGCGCCTGGGCCTCCACGCGCGCCCTGGTGGGTTGTGCTCCCCTCGGAGCAGCCCCCAGGTGCTTCTTCGGCCCACCGGATGTCTTCTGGTCCAAAAAAATCCGCAAAAAGGTTCGCTGTGTTTGGACTCCGTTTGGTATTAATTTCCTGCGATGTAAAAAACATGCAAAAAACAACAACTGGCACTTTGCACTATGTCAATAGCTTAGTACCAAAAAATAATATAAAATGATTATAAAACATCCAAGAATGATAATATAACAGCATAATAAAATATTATAGATACGTTGGAGACGTATCATCATCCCCAAGCTTAATTCTTGCTCGTCCTCGAGTAGGTAAATGATAAAAACATAATTTTTGATGTGGAATGCTGCCTAATGTGTCATCTCATATTCTTTTCTTTGTAGCATGGACATTTGAACTTTTATATTGTTCAAAGCAATAGTCTAGTTTTGAGATGAGGCCAGGTGGTACCTCAGAAGGACACCTTTCGGTATTTGGGGTCAATGCTGCAGGAGGATGGGGGTATTGACGAAGATGTGAACCATCGAATCAAAGCCGGCTGGATGAAGTGGCGCCAAGCTTCTGGCATTCTCTGTGACAAGAGAGTGCCACAAAAGCTAAAAGGCAAGTTCTATAGGACGGCGGTTCGACCCGCAATGTTGTATGGCGCTAGTGTTGGCCGAGTAAAAGGCGACATGTTCAACAGTTAGGTGTGGCGGAGATGCGTATGTTGAGATGGATGTGTGGCCACACGAGGAAGGATCGAGTCCGGAATGATGATATACGAGATAGAGTTGGGGTAGCACCAATTGAAGAGAAGTTTGTCCAACATCGTCTGAGATGGTTTGGGCATATTTAGCGCAGGCCTCCAGAAGGTCCAGTGCATAGCGGACAGGGGTGCGTGGAAGCTTGCTATCCATGTGCCAGAGCCATGAGTTGGTTGCGAGATCTTATGGGTTTCACCTCTAGCCTACCCCAACTTGTTTGGGACTAAATGCTTTGTTGTTGTTGTTGTTGTTATTGTTTGTTCAGATGAGGACTTAAATACTCAAGCATATCAACAAGCAACCATGTCTTTCAAAATATCAACGCTAAAATAAGTTATCCCTAGCCCATCATGCTCAATCATTGATCCATTCATGAAACACACTCGCATATTAGCTACACCCAATGCTCAAGTACGATCATAGTGCCTCCTAGTTGGTGCTTTATAAGAGAAGATGGAGACTCAAATTATAAATAAAAATTGCATAAAGTAAAAGAAAGGCCCCTCGCAGAGGGAAGTAGGGATTTTTAGAGGTGCCAGAGCTCAAAGCGAAATTGAGAGATAAAAACATTTTGAGAGGCATACTTTTTCCACCAACAAAAACGACTTAGAGCTCCCAACACTTTCCATGCTAGATATATCATAGGCTGTTCCCAAACAGAAAATAAAGTTTATTCCTTTTTCAACCATACTTTCACTTTCCATGGCTAACCGTATCCACGGGTGCCCTCCATACCAACACTTTCCAATGAATTTAATATTTGACAACATAAAGTAAATTCATTTTCCATTTCGGGACTGAGCATCCCTATTACCTTTGCCTTACTCTCATGCAATGACAAGTGAATAAACACTCATTATGAGAATAACACATCTAGCATGGAAAATATTGGCCATCCCTCACCGCCTCGCAAGCGGTATGAGCACACAAAAGAGAAATTTATTTTGAAAATTAGAGATGGCACATACAAATTTGCTTAGAACGGCAAAAGAATACCGCATATAGGTAGGTATAGTGGACTAATGTGGCAAAACTGATTTAAAGGATTTTGGATGCACAAGTAGTGATCATACTTAGTGCAAAATGAAGGCTAGCAAAAGATTGAGAAGTGACCATCCAAGAAACAAATAATCTCATAAGCGAGCATTGAGCATAATTAACACCGAATAATGAACCACAAGTAGGATGTAATTTCATTGCATAACTATTGACTTTCGTGCTTGCATAGGGAATCACAAACCTTAACACCAATATTCTTACTAAAGCATAATTACTCATCAACATGACTCACATATCACATCATCATATCTCAAAACTATTACAAGGAATAAAGTTTATTTTGTCCAATGATCTTCATGAAAGTTTTATTATATCATTCTTGGATATCTATCACTTTGGAACTAATTTTCATGTGTTGCTTTTGATAAGCTCAAACAAATATAAGTGAAGATCATGAGCATAATATTTTTTTCTCTCAAACTAATTTAAGTGAAGCAAGAGAGAATTTCTTCAAAATTTTCTAACTCACAAATAAATCTACATGAAGCAAGAGATCATTTCTTCAAAAATACTAAAGCACACCATGCTCAAAAAGATATAAGTGAAGCACTGGAGCAATTCCATAGCTCATAAAAATTGAAGTGAAGCATAGAGAGCAATTCTAACAAGTCATGGCATAATTTTGGCTCTCTCAAATAGGTGTGTCCAGGAAGGAATCAAGACTTAAGACAAAAAGCAAATCAAGCAAAGACTCATATCGTACAAGACACTCCAAGCAAAACACATAGTATGTGACGAATAAAAATATATCTTCGAGTATAATACCGATGGTCGTTAGAAGAAAGAGGGGATGCCACTCGGGGCATCCCCAAGCTTAGTTGCTTGCTTCTCTTTGGATAATAGCTTGGGATGCCATGGGCATCCCTGGTACGTCCATTTTGCATCATGCTTTTATTTCGATATTTATTGCATTATGGGTTGTTATTACACATTATGTCACAATACTTATGCCTATTCTCTCTCATTTTACAATGTTTACATGAAGAGGGAGAATGCGGCAATTGGAATTCTGGAAAAGGAGCAAATATTAGAGACCTTTTCTGCACAACTCCAAAAGTCCTGAAACTTCACGGAGGCACATTTTGGAATATATAAAAAATACTGGAGAAAGAATCAACCAGAGGGGGCCCACACCCTGGCCACGAGGGTGGGGGCGTGCCCTACCCCCTGGGTGCGCCCCCCTGCCTCATGGGCCCCCTGGCAGGCCTCCGGTGCCCATCTTTGGCTATATGAAGTCTTCGCCTCGAAAAATCAGAGCAAGCTTTGGGAGGAAACACGCCACGAGGCGGAACCTTGGCGGAACCAATCTAGGGCTCCCATGAGCTGTTCTGCCGGGAAAACATCCCTCCGGGAGGGGTAAATCATCACCATCGATCCTCTCATCGGGAGGGGGTCAATCTCCATCAACATCTTCACTAGCACCATCTCCTCTCAAACCCTAGTTCATCTCTTGTGTCAAATCTTTGTCTCAAAACCTCAGATTGGTACCTGTGGGTTGCTAGTAGTGTTGATTACTCCTTGTAGTTGATGCTAGTTGGTTTATTTAGTGGAAGATCATATGTTCAGATCCTTTAAGCATATTAATACCCCTCTAATTATGAACATGAATATGATTTGTGAGTAGTCACGTTTGCTCCTGAGGACATGGGAGAAGTTTTGCTATAGGTAGTCATGTGAATTTGGTATTCGTTTGATATTTTGATGAGATGTATGTTGTCTTTCCTCTAGTGGTGTTATGTGAACATCGACTACATGACACTTCACCATTGTTTGGGCGTAGAGGAAGGCATTGGGAAGTAATAAGTAGATGATGGGTTGCTAGAGTGATGTGCTTAAACCCTAGTTTATGCGTTGCTTTTAAGGGCTGATTTGGATCCATATGTTTCATGCTATGGTTAGGTTTACCTTAAAGCTTCTTTTGTAGTTGTGGATGCTTGCAATAGGGGTTAATCATAAGTGGGATGCTTGTCTAAGGAAGGGCAGTACCCAAGCACCGGTCCACCCACATATTAAAATATCAAAGTAACGAACGTGAATCATATGAGCGTGATGAAAACTAGCTTGACGATAATTCCCATGTGTCCTCGGGAGCGCTTTCCTTTATATAAGAGTTTGTCTAGGCTTGTCCTTTGCAACAAAAAGGATTGGGCCATCTTGCTGCACTTTATTTACTTTTATTACTTGTTACCCGTTACAAATTACCTTATCACAAAACTATCTTTTACCGATAATTTCAGTGCTTGCAGAGAATACCTTACTGAAAACCGCTTGTCATTTCCTTCTCCTCCTCGTTGGGTTCGACACTCTTACTTATCGAAAGGACTACGATAGATCCCCTATACTTGTGGGTCATCAAGACTCTTTTCTGGCGCCGTTGCCGGGGAGTGAAGCGCCTTTGGTAGGTGGAATTTGGTAAGGAAAATTTATATAGTGTGCTGAAATTTACTGTCACTTGTTACTATGGAACATAATCCTTTGAGGGGCTTGTTCGGGGTATCTTCACCCCGACCAGTAGAGCAAAGAGTTTCTCCTCAACCTACTGAAAATGTTTACTTTGAAATTCATTCGGGTATGATAGGGAAACTGCTAGCTAATCCTTTTACAGGAGATGGAACATTACATCCCGATTTGCACCTAATCTATGTGGATGAAGTTTGTGGATTATTTAAGATTGCAGGTATGCCCGAGGATGTTATCAAGAAGAAGGTCTTCCCTTTGTCTTTGAAGGGAAAGGCGTTGACATGGTTTAGGCTATGTGATGATATGGGATCATGGAACTACAACCGATTGAAATTGGAATTTCATCAGAAGTTTTATCCTATGCATCTTGTTCATCGTGATCGTAATTATATATATAATTTTTGGCCTCGCGAAGGAGAAAGCATTGCTCAAGCTTGGGGGAGGCTTAAGTCAATGTTATATTCATGCCACAATCGTGAGCTCTCAAGATAAATTATTATTCAAAAAATTTATGCTCGGCTTTCTCTCAATAATCGCTCCATGCTCGATACTTCTTGTACTGGTTCTTTTGTGATGAAGACTACTGAATTCAAATGGGATTTATTGGAAAGAATTAAACGCAACTCTGAAGATTGGGATCTCGACGAAGGTAAGGGGTTAGGTATAACACCCAAGTTTGGTTGTGTTAAATCTTTTATGGATACCAATGTTTTCCGTGAATTTAGCACTAAATATGGACTTGACTCTGAGATAGTAGCTTCTTTCTGTGAATCCTTTGCTACTCATGTTGATCTCCCTAAGGAGAAGTGGTTTGAATATCATCCTCCCATTGAAGTAAAAGTAGTTGAACCTATTAAAGTTGAAGAAAAGACTATCACTTATAATGTTGATCCCATTGTTCCTACGCTTATATTGAGAAACCACCTTTCCCTGTTAGAATAAAGGATCATGCTGAAGCTTCAACTGTGGTTCATAAGACTAATACTAGAACATCCACACACCCTGAGCAAATTAAAGTTGACCTAGTATTTCTATGGTTAAAGATCTCTTGGCTGATAATATTGATGGGCATGTTATTTACTTCTGTAATGAAGCTGCTAGAATTGCTAGACCCGATACTAAGGGAAAACATAGACCTGTTGTTGGCATGCCTATTGTTTCTGTTAAAATAGGAGATCATTGTTATCATGGCTTGTGTGATATGGGTGCTAGTGCAAGTGCAATACCTCATTCCTTATACAAAGAAATTATGCATGATATTGCACCTGCTGAGATAGAAGAAATTGATGTTACAATTAAGCTTGCCAATAGAGATACTATTTCACCAATTGGGATTGTTAGAGATGTTGAAGTCTTGTGTGGGAAAGTTAAATATCATACTGATTTTCTTGTTCTTGGTTCCCCACAAGATGAATTTTGTCCCTTTATATTTGGTAGGCCCTTCTTGAATACTGTTAATGCTAAGATAGATTGCAAAAAGGCTGTTGTTACTATTGGTTTAGGGGATACGTCTCATGAGTTTAATTTTGCTAAATTTCGTAGACAACCCCATGATAAAGAATTGCCTAGTAAGATGAAATTATTGGTCTTGCTTCTATTGTCGTGCCTCCTAATGATCCTTTAGAGCAATATTTGCTAGACCATGAAAATTATATGTTTATGAATGAAAGAAGGGAAATAGATGAAGTATTATTTAAACAAGGACCTATCTTGAAACACAACTTGCCTGTTGAATTCTAGGGGATCCTCCTCCACCCAAGGATGATCCCATGTTTGAGCTTAAACCATTACCTGATACTCTTAAATATGCTTATCTTGATGAAAAGAAGATATATCATGCTATTAGTGCTAACCTTTTAGAGCAGGAAGAAGAGAAATTATTGAAAACTCTAAAGAAGCACCGTGCTGCTATTGGATATACTCTTGATGATCTTAAGGGCATTAGTCCCACTCTATGCCAACACAAAATAAAATTGGAGAAAGACACTAAACCAGTTGTTGATCACCAACGATGGTTAAATCCTAAGATGAAAGAAGTGGTAAGAAAATAAATACTAAAGCTTCTGGAGGCAGGTATAATTTATCCTGTTGCTGATAGTCAGTGGGTAAGTCCTGTCCATTGTGTCCCTAAGAAGGGAGGCATTACTGTTGTTCCTAATGATAAAGATGAATTGATCCCACAAAGAATTATTACAGGTTATAGAATGGTAATTCATTTCCGCAAATTAAATAAAGCTACTAAAAAGGATGATTACCCTTTACCTTTTATTGATCAAATGCTAGAAAGAATATCCAAACATACACATTTTTGCTTTCTAGATGGTTATTATGATTTCTCTCAAATACCTGTGTCAAAAGAGGATCAAGAAAAGACCACTTTTACTTGCCCTTTCGGTACCTTTGCTTATAGACGTATGCCTTTTGGTTTATGAAATGCACCCACTACCTTTCAAAAATGTATGACTGCTATATTCTCTGACTTTTGTAAAAAGATTGTTGAGGTTTTCATGGATGATTTCTCCATATATGGAACTTCTTTTGATGATTGCTTAAGCAACCTTGATCGAGTTTTGCAGAGATGTGAAGAAACTAATCTTGTCTTGAATTGGGAAAAGTGCCACTTTATGGTTAATGAAGGTATTGTCTTGGGGCATAAAATTTCTGAAAGAGGTATTGAAGTTGATAAAGCTAAAGTTGATGCTATTGAAAAGATGCCGTGTCCTAAGGACATTAAAGGTATAAGAAGTTTCCTTGGCCATGCCGGTTTTCATAGGGGGTTCATTAAAGACTTCTCAAAAATCTCTAGGCCCCTGACTAATATGTTACAAAAAGATGTTCCTTTTGTCTTTGATGATGATTGTGTAGAAGCATTTGAAATACTTAAGAAAGCCTTGATTTCTGCACCTATTGTTCAGCCACCTGATTGGAATTTACCCTTTAAATTATGTGTGATGCTAGTGATTATGCTATAGGTGCTATTCTAGGACAAAGAGTTGATAAGAAATTAAATGTTATCCAATATGCTAGTAAAACTCTAGACAGTGCCCAAAGAAATTATGCTACTACTGAAAAAGAATTTTTAGTAGTTGTATTTGCCTGCGATAAGTTCAGACCTTATATTGTTGATTCTAAAGTGACTGTTCACACTGATCATGCTGCTATTAAATATCTATGGAAAAGAAAGATGCTAAACCTAGACTTATTAGATGGGTTCTCTTGCTACAAGAATTTAATTTGCATATTATTGATAGAAAGGGAGCCGAGAACCCCGTTGCAGACAACTTGTCTAGGTTAGAAAATGTTCTTGATGACCCACTACCCTTTGATGATAGCTTTCCTGATGAACAATTAGCTGTCATAAATGCTTCTCGTACTGCTCCATGGTATGTTGATTATGCTAATTACATTCTTGTTAAATTTATACCACCTAATTTCACATACCAGCAAAAGAAAGCTTTTTCTATGATTTAAGATATTACTTCTGGGATGACCCACACCTTTATAAAGAAGGAGTAGATGGTGTTATTAGACGTTGTGTACATGAGCATGAACAGGAACAGATCCTACGCAAGTGTCACTCCGAAGCTTATGGAGGACACCACGCTGGAGATACAACTGCGCATAAGGTATTGCAATCCGGTTTTTATTGGCCTACTCTTTTCAAAGATGCCCGTAAGTTGTCTTGTCTTGTGATGAATGTCAAAGAATTGGTAATATTAGCAGACGTCAAGAAATGCCTATGAACTATTCGCTTGTTATTGAACCATTTGATGTTTGGGGCTTTGATTATATGGGACCGCTTCCTTCCTCTAATGGGTTTACACATATTTTAGTTGTTGTTGATTACGTTACTAAGTGGGTAGAAGCTATTCCAACTAGTAGTGCTGATCATAACACCTCTATTAAGATGCTTAAAGAAGTTATTTTTCTGGTTTGGAGTCCCTAGATATTTAATGACTGATGGTGGTTCACATTTTATTCATGGTGCTGTGAAATGCTTGCTAAGTACGACCTTAATCATAGAATTGCATCTCCGTACCACCCATAGTCTAGTGGTTAAGTAGAATTGAGTAATAGAGAGATCAAATTAATTTTGCAAAAGACTGTTAATAGATCTAGAAAGAATTGGTCTAAGAAACTTGATGATGCATTGTGGGCCTATAGAACTACATATAAAAATCCTATGGGTATGTCTCCGTATAAAATGGTTTATGGAAAATCTTGTCACTTACCTCTCGAACTAGAACATAAGGCATATTGGGCCATTAAAGAGCTCAATTATGATTTCAAACTTGCCGGTGAGAAGAGGTTATTTGACATTAGCTCACTTGATGAGCGGAGAACCCAGGCCTATGAGAATGCCAAACTGTTTAAAGAAAAAGTTAAAAGATGGCATGACAAAAGGATACAAAAGCGTGAGTTTAATGTAGGTGATTATGTTTTGCTATACAACTCTCGTTTAAGATTTTTTAAAGGAAAACTTCTCTCTAAATGGGAAGTCCCTTACGTTATCGAGGAGGCCTATCGTTCCGGTGCCATAAAAATCAACAACTTCGAAGGCACAAATCCGTAGGTGGTGAACGGCCAGAGAATCAAACATTATATCTCAGGTAATCCCATAAATGTTAAAACTAATGTTATTGAAACCGTAACCCCGGAGGAATATATAAGGGACACTTTCGAGAACGTTTCAGACTCCGAAAAGGAATAGGTATGTGGTACGGTAAGTAAACCGATTCCAAAATAGTTCTAATGGCAATTTTTCTCCGTTTTGGAATATTTAAGAAAATAGGAAAATAAGAAGTAGTCCGAAGAGGACACGAGGCATCCACGAGGATGGAGGGCGAGCCCTACCCCCCTAGGCGCGCCCCCTGCCTAGTGGGCACCTCGTGTGCCCTCCGGACTCCGTTTTCTTGCACGATACTTCTTTTGGTCGGAAAAAATTCATTATATAATCTCCCGAAGGTTTTGACCACCGTACCACACAAATATCCTCTGTTTTTGTTTTGAGCTGTTTCTGCCGCAGATTAGAGCAAGATGTCTTCTCAAGAGTCAGTCGGGGAGAGCTGGGTGTCTCATCCGACACTGGGACCAGGAGCAAACAGTGATGCTGACCACTTTGGGCCATCAACGGAGGAAGAGATGGAGGCTGACTTGAAAAGGATAGATGCCATGGAGGAGGATCAAGAAGTTACTTCTCGTTTCCGAGCCGGATTCACGAGGGGGGAATTACAGAGCTCAGCTATTCAAACTCGGTCATCCCCTCCAATGTTAGATTTCATTCTTATGAAAATATGAAAAAGAGTGTTACTTGTTCTCCCGCAGCTATGCAACATCCATGGGTGAAAGGAGCTTTAGCCGTCACGGGCAAGCTCCGTCAGGAAATAATGGACCTCAAGCAGCAAGTCAATAAGCTGGAGGAAGAGAATCGTATCCTGAGGGGCATCATCGCCAAGAATATCACATCACCACCTCCGAAGAAAGAGAAATAATCACATGGGTATGGGCACTCCCCTTGGCAACTACCAAGCTTGGGGGAGGTGCCCCTATCGTATCACCATCACACTCCTATCTTTACCGTTTTTCTTAGTCCGATCATTTTGGTAATATCTTGATCTAGTAGAATAAATTTTTAGTATGATCTAGTTTGAGTTTTGCTTTATGATCCTTCTATGTAATCGAGTCCGTGAGCTATGTATAATAAAGATTAGTTTTGAGTAGAGGGCTTGGTTATCTTGCTATGATCTTGAGGGAATAAGAATAAAAGAAAGAATAAAAAGAATTAAAGAGATCATATTGATCTTATGGAGAGTAATGACTTCACATATAAAAGAGTATGATGAATAAAAGTTGTTGAGAGTTGACAAACATAGTTTTGGTCATCGTTGCAATTAATAGGAAGTAATAAAGAAAGAGAGGTTTTCACATATAAATATACTATCTTGGACATCTTTTATGATTGTGAGCACTCAATAAATATGACATGCTAAAAAAGTTGATGTTGGAGAAGAAACACAACGTAATGGGTTATGTTTTCTTATATCCGAAATAATGTATGTTGTCATGGATCGTCCAACATGTTGGGCTTACCTTTCCCTCTCATGCTAGCCAAATTATTTGCACCAAGTAGAGATACTACTTGTGCTTCCAAATATCCTTAAACCCAGTTTTTCCATGAGTGTCCATCATACCTACCTATGGATTGAGTAAGATCCTTCAAGTAAGTTGTCATTGTTGCATGCAATAAAAATTGCTCTCTAAATATGTATGATTTATTAGTGTGGAGAAAATAAGATTTATACGATCTTGTGATGTGGAAGCAATAAAAGCGACGAACTGCATAATAAAGGTCCATATCACAAGTGGCAATATAAAGTGATGTTCTTTTGCATTAATATTTCGTGCATCCAACCATAAAAGCACATGACAACCTCTGCTTCCCTCTGCAAAGGGCCTATCTTCTACTTTTGTCTTATACCTTATACAAGAGTCATGGTGATCTTCACCTTTCCTTTTTATATTTTATCCTTTGGCAAGCACATTGTGTTGGAAAGATCATGATATATATATATATATATATATATATATATATATATATATATATCCAATTGGATGTAAGTTAGCATGAACTATTATTGTTGACATTACCATGGAGGTAAAAGGTTGGGAGGCAACACTATAAGCCCCTATCTTTCTCTGTGTCGGATTAAAACTCCATACTCATAAGTATTGCGTGAGTGTTAGCAATTGTGAAAGACTAAATGATAGTTGAGTATGTGGACTTGCTGAAAAGCTCTTATATTGACTTTTTCTGATGTTATGATAAATTGCAATTGCACTTTAGCATAAGAAATCATATGACAATATATATATATATATATATATATGTGTGTGTGTGTGTGTGTGTGTGTGTGTGTGTTGCTGTTATAAGAATGATCATGATGCCCTCATGTCCTATTTTATTTTATCGACACCTCTATCTCTAAACATGTGGACATATTTTTCGTTATCGGCTTCCGCTTGAGGACAAGCGAGTTCTAAGCTTGGGGGAGTTGATACGTCCATTTTGCATCATGTTTTTATATCGATATTTATGGCATTATGGGTTGTTATTACACATTATGTCACAATACTTATGCCTATTCTCTCTTATTTTACAAGGTTTACATGAAGAGGGAGAATGCCGGCAGCTGGAATTCTGGGCTAGAAAAGGAGCAAATATTAGAGACCTATTCTGCACAACTCCAAAAGTCCTGAAACTTCACGGAGGCACGTTTTGGAATATATAAAAAATACTGGAGAAAGAATCAACCAGAGGGGGCCCACACCCTGGCCACGAGGGTGGGGGCGCGCCCTACCCCCTGGGCGCGCCCCCTGCCTCGTGGGCCCCCTGGCAGGCCTCCGGTGCCCATCTTTGGCTATATGAAGTCTTTCACCCTGGAAAAAATCAGGAGCAAGCTTTCGGGACGAAACACCGCCGCCACGAGGCGGAACCTTGGCGGAACCAATCTAGGGCTCTGGCGGAGCTTTTCTGCTGGGGAAACATCCCTCCGGGAGGGGGAAATCATCACCATCGTCATCACCATCAATCCTCTCATCGGGAGGGGGTCAATCTCCATCAACATCTTCACCAGCACCATATCCTCTCAAACCCTAGTTCATCTCTTGTATCAAATCTTTGTCCCAAAACCTCAAATTGGTACCTGTGGGTTGCTAGTAGTGTTGATTACTCCTTGTAGTTGATGCTAGTTGGTTTATTTGGTGGAAGATCATATGTTCAGATCCTTTATGCATATTAATACCCCTCTGATTATGAACATGAATATGATTTGTGAGTAGTACCGTTTGTTCCTGAGGACATGGGAGAAGTCTTGCTATAAGTAGTCATGTGAATTTGGTATTCGTTCGATATTTTGATGAGATGTATGTTGTCTTTCCTCTAGTGGTTTTATGTGAACGTCGACTACATGACACTTCACCATTGTTTGGGCCTAGAGGAAGGCATTGGGAAGTAATAAGTAGATGATGGGTTGCTAGAGTGACAAAAGCTTAAACCCTAGTTTATGCATTGCTTCGTAAGGGGCTGATTTGGATCCATATGTTTCATGCTATGGTTAGGTTTACCTTAATACTTATTTTGTAGTTGAGGACACTTGAAATAGGGGTTAATAATAAGTGGGATGCTTGTCCAAGGAAGGGCAGTACCCAACCACCGGTCCACCCACATATCAAATTATCAAAGTAACGAACACGAATCATATGAGCGTAATGAAAACTAGCTTGACGATAATTCCCATGTGTCCTCGGGAGCGCTTTCCTTTATATAAGAGTTTGTCCAGGCTTGTCCTTTGCTACAAAAAGGATTGCGCCATCTTGCTGCACTTTATTTACTTTTATAACTTGTTACCCATTACAAATTACCTTATCACAAAACTATCTTTACCGATAATTTCAGTGATTGCAGAGAATACCTTACTGAAAACCGCTTGTCATTTCCTTCTGCTCCTCGTTGGGTTCGACACTCTTACTTATCGAAAGGACTACGATAGATCGCCTATACTTGTGGGTCATCAATCCCCAAGCTTAGGCTCTTCTTACTCCTTATTCCTTCATCCATCGTAACATCACCCAAAACTTGAAAACTTCAATCACACAAAACTCAACAAAACCTTTGTGAGATCCGTTAGTATAAGAAAATAAATCACTACTATAAGTACCGTTGCAACCCATTCATATTTTATTCCTGCATTATATCTACTGTATTCCAACATTTCTATGGGAAAAACTCTTCAAAGAAAACCATAGAATCATGAAAACAAGCACACAACGCAAAGAAAACAGAATCTGTCAAAAACAGAACAGTCTGTAGCAATCTGGATATTTCAAATACTTATGAAACTCCAAAAATTCTGAACAATTAGGACAACCTGAGCAATTTGTATATTAATCTTATGAAAAAATAATTGGTATTTTATCGCATTTTTTTAAAAATTAATATTATTTTCGTGAGCGCAAAAGTTTCTGTTTTTCAGCAAGATCAAACAACTATCACCCAAGAAGATCCTAAAGGCTTTGCTTGGCACAAACACTAACCAAAACACAAAAAGCACAATAATAACAGTAGCATAATTGTGCAAACACTCAAGAACATAAAGCAAAAGACAAAAATAAATTTTATTCATTGAGTTGCCTCCCAACAAGCGCTATTGTTCCACGCCCCTAGCTAGGCATAAAGCAAGGATCTAAGTTTTGTCGTCTTTGTTTATAGATCCATAAGATGTCCTCATGATTGATTCGTATGGTGGC
Organism: Aegilops bicornis; assembly: GCA_021605145.1. Lineage (NCBI taxonomy): Eukaryota > Viridiplantae > Streptophyta > Magnoliopsida > Poales > Poaceae > Aegilops > Aegilops bicornis. The sequence continues at coordinate 368,502,688 of CM038673.1, read as the reverse complement.
CTGATTCTTGTTCTAAGGAAGTGTTACATACCCTTCCTTAGTGGAAATTGGAATTTAATATTGCCTTCTTTCATATCAATCACGGCACCAATAGTGCGTAAAAACGGTCTACCAAGAATAATTGGACAAGACGGATTGCAATCAATATCAAGAACAATAAAATCTATGAGCACATAATTCCTATTTGCAAGAATAAGAACAACATTAATTCTTCCCATAGGCTTTTTAATAGTAGAATCCGCCAAGTGCAAATTTAAAGAACATTCTTCAATATCGGTAAGACCAAGCACGTCACATAAAGATTCCAGAATAGTAGAAACACTAGCACCCAAGTCACATAAAGCAAAACACTCATAATTTTTAATCTTGACTTTTATAGTAGGTTCCCACTCATCATGTAGTTTTCTAGGAATTGAAACTTCTAATTCCAACTTTTCTTCTAAAGCTTTCATCATGGCATCAACAATATGTTTAGTAAAAGCTTTATTTTGTTCATAAGCATGGGGTGAATTTATCATGGATTTGCAACAAAGAAATACAATCAATCAAAGAGCAACTATCATAATTAAAGTATTTGTAATCCAAAAGAGTGGGCACATCACTAGTTAAAGTTTTGACCTCTTCAAACCCACTTTTATCAATTTTCTCAACAAGTTTTCACCCTCCGAATTATCGGGATGCCTTCTAGCTAAAGTTGACTCTTCTTTAGTCCTTTTTTCCATCAATCTTAATTTTACTAAACAAGGAATCAATATAAGAAACACCAGTCACTTTAAGATCTTTATCATTTTTATCTTCTAAGGAGATTGGTTTAGCAGCCATTTGATTTACTAGGGTAGCTTGAGCATCGGATATTTTACCTAGCAAACTTTCAGGAAAAGCATACTTAGATTGCACATTGCAAAATTCTCTACTAATATCATCAAGTTGTTTTTTATAGCATCTAGCACAACGGAGTGTTCCTTAAGTTCTTCGGTAAAATATTTATTGTGCTCAAATTGTGTAGTCATATATTCCTTAGTACTTTTCTCAATTTCAAGCAAAATATTGGGGTAGGGAACATCACAATATTTTCTTTGAGGCATCATGACTACGCAAATAAGAACGCACGCAAAAACAGATCCGGCAAGAAAAGGATGAACGAAAAAGAGGACGAGTAAAACGACAAATTTTTGTGAAGCGGGGGAGAAGGAAATGAGAGGCAAATGGCAAATAATGTAAATTGCGAGGAGATGAGATTTGTGATTAGGAACCTGGTAGATACTGATGATGTCTCCCTGGCAACGGCGCCAGAAATTGGTGAGTTGTCGGGAGACTATCTTGACTTGATCCTCCCCGGCAACGGCGCCAGAAATTCCTTTTGATGTCTGCTAGACTACGTCGGTATTTCCCAAAAGAGGAAGGGATGATGTAGCACATCGACGGTAGGTATTTCCCTCAGTGATGAGACTAAGGTTATTGAACCAGTAGGAGAACCAAGCAACACTACGTAAACAACACCTGCACACCAATAAAAAATACTCGCAACCCGACGTGTTAAAGGGGTTGTCAATCCCTTTCGGGTAACGGCGCCTGGAATTGGCAAACAAATGTGAGAGAGTTGTAACAAGTTGATAGATCGAATGAAAAATAAAATAAAGTGCAGCAAGGTATTTTTGTATTTTTGGTTTAATAGATCTAAAAATAAAAGCAAATAAAATAGATCACAAAGGCAAATATATTAAAGAAGAGACCCGGGGCCGTAGATTTCACTAGTGGCTTCTCTCGAGGAAAATAGCAAACGGTGGGTAAACAAATTACTATTGGTAAATTGATAGAACTTCAAATAATCATGACGATATCCAGGCAATGATCATTATATAGGCATCACGTCCAAGATTAGTAGACCGACTCCTGCCTGCATCTACTACTATTACTCCACACATCGACCGCTATTCAGCATGCATCTAGTTTATTAAGTTCATGGAGAAACGGAGTAATGCAGTAAGAACGATGACATGATGTAGACAAGATCTATTTATGTAGAAATAGACCCCATCTTGTTATCCCTAATAGCAATGATACATGCGTGTCAGTTCCCCTTCATCCTTTGGGATCAAGCAATCGTAAGATCGAACCCATCACAAAGCACCTCTTCCCATTGCAAGATAAATAGATCAAGTTGGCCAAACAAAACCCAAATATCGGAGAAGAAATACGAGGCTATAAGAAATCATGCATATAAGAGATCAAGAAGACTCAAATAACTTTCATGGACAAAAAGATAGATCTGATCATAAACTCAAAGTTCATCCGATCCCAACAAACACACCGCAAAAAGAGTTACATCATATGGATCTCCAAGAGACCATTGTACTGAGAATCAAACGAGAGAGAGCAAGCCATCTAGCTACTAACTACGGACCCGTAGGTCTACAAAGAACTACTCACGCATCATTGGAGAGGCACCAATGGACATGATGAACCCCTTTGTGATGGTGTCTAGATTGGATCTGGTGGTTCTGGAACTTGCGGTAGCTGGAATTGATTTTCGTCGACTCCCCTAGGGTTTCTGGAATATTGGGGTATTTATAGAGTAAAGAGGCGGTCTGGGGGCACCTGAGGTGGGCACAACCCACCAGGGCGCGCCTTGGCCTCCAGGCGCGCCCTGGTGGGTTGTGCTCCCCTCGGAGCAGCTCACAGGTGCTTCTTCGGCCCACTAGATGTCTTCTGGTCCAAAAAAATCCACAAAAAGTTTCGCTGCGTTTGGACTCCGTTTGGTATTAATTTCCTGCGATGTAAAAAACATGCAAAAAACGGCAACTGGCACTTGGCACTATGTCAATAGGTTAGTACCAAAAAAGATATAAAATGATTATAAAACATCCAAGAATGATAATATAACAACATGGAACAATAAAAAAGTATATATACGTTGGAGACGTATCACTCCACCGTCCGCCTGGACAAATTCGCCTCCCTGTCACCTTCGGCAAGTGCGACAACTACCGCACTGAGCTCATCGACTTCGTCGTCGCCCACATTCGCCTCCCATACAATGCGATCCTCGGGTATCCGGTCCTCGCTAAGTTCATGGCAGTGACTCACCATGGCTACAATGTTCTTAAGATGCCGGGAAGAGGCGGCATCATCACGGTTGCCTGTGACGAGAAGGATGCGGTGTGCTCCCTCGAGCACACCTACCAGACCGCAGCAGTCGAGAACTCCGATGACGAGGGCACCATCCGTCCTCCTGAGGCCGTACCCAAGAAGGAGAAGCTCCTCCTCAGGGGCCCTCCGGAGGCTGGGGTGCCCGACGATCGTGCCTCTGGCCCCGCGCCCACTGCTGGGGCGCCTTTCCCTCTCGCATAGGAAGGCACGCCCAGCGCCCCTCTCAGGACGGGCTCGGGGGCTCTCGTTTGGAGGGCCTATGACCTGACCAGCGTCACGAGGGAGGCGTTCGGGCACTATGTGGAGGTGTGCTTCAACGCAATCTTTCGTGAGCAGGGCATAGAGCGCGAAGTGCCAGGCGCTCAGGAGTTCATCACCAAGGCAATCGAAGAGCTTCAGGAGGTGTGAGCCATGCGTGGCGAGCGCCGCCTCGCACTACTCAGTGTAGCTGTCGCCCCCGACATGGGTGACGAGCTGCACGTCTGCGCCAACATCCCAGGCCTCAACAGAGCCGCTTCTTAGGAGCGCTTCTGGCCGTCCCGTGTCGGCTGTAATGGGGGCTGCCCTCGTAGCTATGTCTGCATGCCATTCGGCCTGCTGAACATGGCTGCCACGCACCAGTGCTACATGTAGGGCGTCTTGGCGGCTCACGAGGCCAGGCGCTAAGCAATCTTGACGGATGAGGTGTCAGGCCCTCACGAGCCTCCTGGACCTCCAGAGCCTCCCAAGACTCGGGAGCCGGACGCCTCGTGAGGAACGGCCTCTTCAGCGCGCATCTTCGGTTGCTCCAACACTTCTACAACAACGGTATGAGGTGAATTTTTGTTTTGTTCAGTTGAGGGCGCCCCTCGGACTGCATTATCCTCAAGCTGTATGGGTCCGTCCCTACAGCGTGTATCATTTTGCGCATATATCAGAACTGGCCTTACTCTTTCATGAGTTGATTTATATTATCACCTGCATTCCCAGTGCTTCGCCACCATGAATGTTGTGCGCCCTCACAAACCCACCCGCGATCGCATCATGATTAAGGACTGGCACGACGTCTGTGCTCGGGTCCGTCCCTGCACCGTCGCTAAACCCAAGTGGCCAAGCTCTGTCTCATGGGCCAGCTCCCGTGTACGTCACCTCCCATGGTCCTTCTGCCTTGTTCTCACATGAGCTAATCGAGAGTGGATGGGTCAAGGCACGCAACTCGGTGCCTCACCGCTGTGCGAGCCGCGCACTGGTTGTCTTTCTTTAGGATTGTTGCATGAGAAGACTGGGCATGGCGTCTATGCTCGGGTCCGTCCCTGCAGCGTTGATAAACCCAACGGCTGAGCTCTGTCTGGTGGGCCGGCCCCATTCACGTCACCTCCTGAGGTCGTTGGTGTTTGACCTTCTCATGCAATGTCCTTCGGAGGTTCACTCGGTGCAGGCAACCTAAAAATCTCGCAGGGCCCTTACAAATGGTCCTAACCAAAAATTCAGGCGCAACCCGCCTTGAGGTAGGGCCTCATGAGTCCCGCACTGGCTCACGGGTGCCCATATACACCTCCTCTAGTCCTTCCATGCTAGCCACGTGTTAGTACGGGGTTGTACACGCCCCGGAGTCTACCCCCAAAGGGAGCTCCCACCCACGCACCCGTGGAAGCCCCATGCTCCGCGCTGGCAGACGACACAGTCGAGGAGCAGCTATGCCCACGCAAGAGTGGAAGCACCATGCTCCGCGCTGGTGAATAAACAACTGAGGGAACCCTAGCGGTTGCAGTAACCTCATGAGGGCCACTAGGCTCGCCGCCCGGGCTCACCGTGTTGTTTTCGCCACGGGAGGGCTGTGCGAGGGGGCTGGGCATGAGGGCTGCGCTGATACATCTCCAATGTATCAATAATTTTTGATTGTTCCATGCTATTATATTATCTGTTTTGGATGTTTTATATGCTATTTATATTATTTTTGGGGACTAACCTATTAACCTAGAGCCCACTGCCAATTTCTGTTTTTCCTTGTTTTAGAGTTTCGCAGAAAAGGAACACGAAATGGAGTCCAAACAGAATAAAACCTTCGCTATGATTTTTCTTTGACCAGAAGACACCCATGAGACTTGGACATCAAGTCGGAGCAGCCACGAGGCGGCCACAAGGGTGGAGGGCGTGCCCAGGGGGTAGGGCGAGCCCCCCTATCTTGTGGGCCCCCTGTGACTCCCCTGACCTAATTCATTTGCCTATATGTTCACATATATTCCCAAACCACCAGAAGTATCCACGAAAACACGTTTCCACCGCCGCAACCTTCTGTACCCGTGAGATCCCATCTAGGGGCCTATTCCGGCGTCCTGCCGGAGGGGGATTCAATCATGGAGGGCTTCTACATCAACTCTATAGCCCTTCCAATGAAGCGTGAGTAGTTTACCTTAGACCTACGGGTCCATAGCTAGTAGCTAGATGGCTTCTTCTCTCTCTTTGATTATCAATACCATGTTCTCCTCGATGCTCTTGGAGATCTATTTGATGTAAACTTCTTTTGTGGTGTGTTTGTCGAGATCCGATGAATTATGGATTTATGATCAGCTTATCTATGAATATTATTCGAATCTTCTCTGAATTCTTTTATGCATGATTTGATATCTTTGTAATTCTCTTCGGACTATCGGTTTGGTTTGGCCAACTAGATTGGTTTTTCTTGCAATGGGAGAAGTGCTTAGCTTTGGGTTCAATCTTGCGGTGTCCTTTCCCAGTGACAGTAGGGGCAGAAAGGCATGTATTGTATTGTTGCCATCGAGGATAAAAAGATGGGTTTTACATCATATTTCTTGAGTTTATTCCTCTACATCATGTCATCTTACTTAATGCGTTACTCAGTTCTTCATGAACTTAATACTCTAGATGCAGGCAGGAGTCGGTCGATGAGTGGAGTAATAGTTGTAGATGTAGAATTGTTTCGGTCTACTTGACACGGACATGATTCCTATATTCATGATCATTGCCTTAGATATCTTCATAACTTTGTGCTTTTCCATCAATTGCTCGACAGTAATTTGTTCACCCAACGTATTATGTGCTATCTTGAGAGAAGCCTCTAGTGAAACCTATGGCCCCCGGGTCTACTTTCCGTCATTTAAGTTTCTAATCTACTATTTTGCAATCTTTTACTTTCCCATCTATAAACCAAAAATACCAAAAATATTTACTTTACCTTTTGTTTAGTTTCATCTATCTCTATCAGATCTCACTTTTGCAAATAACTGTGAAGGGATTGACAGCCGCTTTATCGCGTTGGGTGCAAGTTGTTTGATTGTTTGTGCAGGTATTGGTGATTTGTGCATTGTCCCCTATAGGATTGATACCTTGGTTCTCAAACTGAGGGAAATACTTATCTCTACTTTGCTGCATCACCCTTTCCTCTTCAAGGGAAAAACCAACGCAAGCTCAAGAAGTAGCATGTGCCCAGGTCATGCCTGGTGCACGCCACCTCACCATATCCTTTGCACCTGGTTTTATCGCGACCCTCCCAGGTAAAAGCTGGCGAGGAAAAGTATGGAGACTCCGGATTAACTCAGACGCTACCCGCGTTTCCTTCATGAGGGTTGTTCGAACGTCAAGGGGGACCCCTGAGCATCGTGACTCAGGGGCCTCACTGGTCACGTAGCTCCTCGCCCCTTGGCCTCGTCCTGGTGATCCGGACGCCCCAACGGCGGTTGAGGTATGCGCGGGGCCGGGCCCTGCCAACGCAGAACACTAAGGCAAGCAAGAAGGAAATCGAGGACGGAAAGGAAATTGTGGAGTCCCAGCAGTTATTACAAGACATAATGTCCATGAATTTAAACAGAAGTTCTCACGCCTCCGCGAGGCACGATGGATGTTGCAGGGTTGAACTAGTAGGAAGCGCTGTCGTCGCCTTGGTTGCCGCTATCGCCCGCCTTGGGGAGCCCGTCGTCGATAATGCCGCCACCATCTTCGTCGCCGGCTCTGGTCGTCACAGCCACGGGGTTGGGGACGGAGAGGAACTTCTTTAGTAGGGCTTCCACCTGCTTCTTCACGGCCCCGACAGCAGCGTTGCGGGACTCAGGAGCCACCGGCTCGATCAGGTTGCCGAGGTCAAAGCTTGGCTCCCGAAGGTGGAGGTGGATGAAGACATGCGTCGTGGCCACAGTGAAGAGCGCGCGGCACTCCCCCTCCACCATGGAGTCCACTCTAGCTGCGACGCCTTCAAGCTCTTCGAGGAGCTTGGGAAGAAGCCCAACCAAGCCATCTTTCGAAGTCGCCAGCGGCTCCTTGTACCCTCCCCCATACAGGGAGCGCAGCGCCTCGCGGGACCTCAGCTCGAGGGAGACGAAGGCTTCGTGTTCCACGACCGTCTTCTCCTCGGCGGCTGCGAGGACCTTCTCCCTGGTCTCCAGCCGGGCCATTGCCTCGAAGACAAGCTGGGGTGGGACGCCTGGGCCTCGTCCACCTCCTCCTTCAGCTTGCCTAGGCGGTCCCGCTTAGCAGCTTGGTCCTTGGTCGCCTGGGCTAGCTTGGCGTCGCGGTCAGCGAGCGCAGCCTCCCGGGCCTTGAGCTCCTCCTCTCGTTCTTGGAGCCGACGGGTGTGGGTAGCCTGCTCCTCGCGGAGGGCCTTCAGCTCGGCCTCCTCCGTGTTGCAGCTCCCCTTGGTGGACGCTGCGTCAGCCAGCACCACATCACGAGCCGTCGTGGCCTCGCTGGCCTCCTTCCTGCCCTCCGCTGCAGCAGCCTCGGCCCGGCCCCAAGCCGTCCTCACAGGCGCATCGGCCTGGAGCCACCCCGAGATTAGCCCCATGCGCCCCGTAGCCATTCATCTGTTGGCGCCCTAGAGATCGGTCCGGAGCTAGTCCATCGTGGTGTAGGCTTCCTCCAGAGCACCGGGCATGGCGAGGGGGCCGCAGTCTGCCAACGTGAGGGCTTGCGGAGGAGGCGGCACCGGCGCTTGGACTGGCGCCGCAGCAGCAGCGGTGGTCAGGGGCTCTGGAGCCTCCGACCCCCCCGTGGGTGCAGTGGGAACGAGCGGCTCCAGAGCCTGCTGGCCCACAAAGGCAGTCGTCTCCCGAGGCTCCATCACGATGCTTTGAGGGGTCTGCTCGGTCGGAGGGGAGCGCGAGGCGACCTCCTCTATCTACGCCAGAGTCACCGTGGCCGAGGCGGGCAGTGGTGCCATTGGCGTCCCGGCTCCCTCCTTCCTCTTCTTCACTGCGGTCTCTACCCTGGTAACTAAGAGGGGAGTGTTGTGGGCACGACATCAGGGATGCCAAACAAAGGTAAAGTAAGATGCTTACTCGTCAGCAGCGATGTATGCCCTCTTCCTAACCGGGGCTAGGGCGCCACCAATCTTCCTGAGCGTGGGCTTGATATGTCTCCAACGTATCTATAATTTTTTATTGTTTCGTGCTGTTATATTATCATTCTTGGATGTTTTATAATCATTGTGTAGTCATTTTATATCATTTTTAGGTACTAACCTATTGGCATAGTGCCAAGTGCTAGTTGCTATTTTCTGCATGTTTTTTACATTGCAGGAAATCAATACCAAACGGAGTCCAAACGCAGCGAAAATTTTTGTGGATTTTTTTGACCAGAAGATGTCCAGTGGGCCGGAGAAGCATGTGGGGGTGCTCCGAGGGGTGCACAACCCACCAGGGCGCGCCTAGGGGCCCAGGTGGGTTGTGCCCACCTCGGGTGCCCCCTGAATCGCCTCTTTGCTCTGTTAATACCCCAATATTCCAGAAACCCTAGGGGAGTCGACGAAAATCAATTCCAAATTACCACGAGTCCGTAACCACCAGATCCAATCTAGACACCATCACGGAGGGGTTCAGCACTTCCATTGGTGCCTCTCCGATGATGCGTGAGTAGTTCTTTGTAGACCTTTGGGTCCGTAGTTAGTAGCTAGATGGCTTCCTCTCTCTCATTTGATTCTCAATACAATGGTCTCTTGGAGATCCATATGATGTAACTCTTTTTGCGGTGTGTTTGTTGGGATCGGATGAACTTTGATTTTATGATCAGATCTATCTTTTAATCCATGAAAGTTATTTGAGTCTTCTTTGATCTCTTATATGCATGATTGCTTATAGCCTCGTATTTCTTCTCTGATATTTGGGTTTTGTTTGGCCAACTTGATCTATTTATCTTGCAATGGGAAGAGGTCCTTTGTGATGGGTTCGATCTTACGGTGCTTGATCCCAGTGACAGAAGGGGAACCGACCCGTATGTATCGTTGCCACTAAGGACAAAACGATAGGGTCTATTTCTACATAAATAGATCTTGTCTACATCATATCATCGTTCTTATTGCATTGCTCCATTTTTCCATGAACTTAATACACTAGATGCATGCTGGATAGTGGTCGATGTGTGGAGTAATAGTAGTAGATGCAGGCAGGAGTTGGTCTACTAATCTTGGACGTGATGCCTATATAATGATCATTCCCTGGATATCGTCATGATTATTTGAAGTTCTATCAATTTCCCAACAGTAATTTGTTCATCCGCCGTTTGCTATTTTCCTCGAGAGAAGCCACTAGTGAAACCTACGGGCCCCGGGTCTCTTTCTCATATTATTTGCCTTTGCGATCTATTTTCCTTTGCTTTTATTTTCAGATCTATTAAACCAAAAATACAAAAATACCTTCTGCACTTTATTTTATTTGGCGTTCGATCTATCAATATTTACTACTCTCTCACATTTGTTTGCCAATTTCTGGCGCTGTTGCCCGAAAGGGATTGACAACCCCATTAATACGTCGGGGTGCGAGTATTTGTTATTTGTGTGCAAGTGTTGTTTACGTAGTGTTGCTTGGTTCTCCTACTGGTCCGATAACCTTGGTCTCATCATTGAGGGAAATACCTACCACCGCTGTGCTGCATCATCCCTTCCTCTTTGGGGAAATACCGACATAGCTTCAAGCCGCATCAAAAGGAATTTCTGGCGCCGTTGCTGGGGAGGATCTGCAACATCTACCAGGTTCCTAATCACAAATCTCATCTCCTCGCAATTTACATTATTTGCCATTTGCCTCTCGTTTTCCTCTCCCCCACTTCACAAAAATTGTCGTTTTATCCGCCCACTGTTTCGTTTGTCGTTTTCTTGCTTTCTAGTCATGATGGCTAGCGTGTCTACTCCTCCTTTGTCACCAAATTTTGGAGTTCTATACTTCAAGCAAAGACAAGGAGAAAATTTGAAAGATGCTTGGTATAAGCTTATGGAATCCTATCGTATTTGCAATTTAAAGGGGGGCACTAAGATCTTGCTTCATAATTTTTACATAGGATTGGCTTTGCATCATAGACAACTCCTAGATTTTGCCACTAAAGGGAATTTTATTGAGCTTGATGCCAATGCTACCTATGAAATTTTAGAAGGAATTTTGGGGGTTCCACCTCAAAATAAGGGGTTTTCTTTCACCCCAGAGGGAGTTCAAATGTTAGACAAACTTGGTGATTTGCATAAACACATGGTTGAATTACAAAAATATAACGAACCCCTCGAACATCTCAATGGTAGTATCAATCGCATGAATACCTTGATTACTCTTTGCAACAAACGATTGTATATTTTGGATCTAAAGATGGTTTCTTTTCTTGAGAATTTAGGGAAGCGTAAAGAGCCTCCCGGGTTTGAGAAAACCCTTACCAAATTAGCCAAAACTATGGATGACAAAACTTAGATCCTTTGCTTTATGCCTAACTAAGCGCGTGAAACGATAGTGCTTGTTGGGAGGCAACCCAATGAATAGATTTTATTTTTGCTTTTTTGCTTTCTGTTCTTGAGCGTTTGCACAATTATGCTACTATTATGATTGTGTTTTTTTTGTTTTTGTTAGTGTTTGTGCCAAGTAAAGCCTTTAGGATCTTCTTGGGTGACAGTTGTTTGATCTTGCTAAAAAACAGAAACTTTTGCGCTCACGAAAACAATTATCATTTTTAACCAGAGCGTGATAAAATACCAATTCTTTTTGAAGAAGCAAATTGCTCAGGTTTTTGCTAATTCTCAAAAAATTTGGAGTTTAAGAATTATTCAAAATTTCCAGATTACTACAGACTGTTCTGTTTTTGGCAGATTCTGTTTTCTTTGTGTTGTGTGCTTGTTTTGATGATTCTATGGTTTTCTTTGATGAGTTTTTGCCATAGAAAAGTTGGAATACAGTAGACATAATGCAATAATAAAATATGAATTGGTTTGCTACAGTACTTATAGTGGTGATTTGCTTTCTTATACCAACGGATCTCACGAAGGTTTTGTTGAGTTTTGTGTGATTGAAGTTTTCAAGTTTTGGGTTATCTTACGATGGGTGAAGGAATAAGGAGTAAGAAGAGCCTAAGCTTGGGGATGCCCATGGCACCCTGATACGTCTCCAATGTATCTATAATTTTTTATTGTTCCATGTTGTCATATTATCAATCTTGGATGTTTTACAATCATTTATAGTCATTTTATATCATTTTTTGGTACTAACCTATTGACATAGTGCCAAGTGTCAGTTGTTGTTTTTTCTATGTTTTTTACATCGCAAAAAATCAATATCAGACGGAGTCCAAATGCCACGAAACTTTACAGAGATTTTTTATGGGCCAGAAGGAACACAACGGGCCCTGGCTGCGCCTCGGGGGTGCCCCGAGGGGGGCACAACCCACCAGGGCGCGCCAGGAGGCCCAAGCGCACCCTGGTGGGTCGTGCCTACCACGGGTGCCCCCCGGACCACCTCTTTGCTCTATAAATACCCCAATATTACAGAAACCCTAGGCACGTTGAAGAAATATTCATCCAGCCGCCACAGAGTCCAGAACCACCAGATCCAATCTAGACACCATCTCAGATGGGGTTCACCACCTCCATTGGTGCCTCTCCGATGATGCGTGAGTAGTTCTTTGTAGACCTTCAGGTCCGTAGTTATTAGCTAGATGGCTTTCTCTCTCCCGCTGACTCTCAATACAATGGTCTCTTGGAGATCCATATGATGTAACTCTTTTTGCGGTGTGTTTGTTGGGATCTGATGAACTTCGAGTTTATGATCAGATCTATCTTTTTATATCCATGAAAGTTATTTGAGTTTCTTTGATCTCTTATATGCACGATTGCTTAAAGCCTCGTATTTCCTATTCAATATTTGGGTTTTGTTTGGCCAACTTGATCTATTTATCTTGCAATGGGAAGAGGTGCTTTGTAGTGGGTTCGATCTTACGGTGCTTGATCCCAAAGGATGTAAGGGAAACGACACGTATGTATCGTTGCTACTAAGGATAAAATGATGGGGTCTATTTCTCCATAGATAGATCTTGTCTACATCATGTCATTGTTCTTATTGCATTAGTCCATTTTTCCATGAACTTAATACACTAGATGCATGCTGGATAGCGATCGATGTGTGGAGTAATAGTAGTAGATGCAGGCAGGAGTCAGTCTACTAATCTTGGACATGATGCCTATATAATGATCATTGCCTAGATATCGTCATGATTATTTGAAGTTCTATCAATTGCCCAACAGTAATTTGTTTACCCACCATTTGCTATTTTCTCGAGAGCAGCCACTAGTGAAACCTACGGCCCCCGGGTCTTCATTCTCATATATTTGCCTTTGCGATCTACTTTTTCCTTGCATTTATTTTTCAGATCTATTAAACAAAAAATACTAAAATACTTTGCTGCACTTTATTTTATTTGCGATCTATTTATTTAATCTATTACAACTTTCTCCCGTCCATGCACCGTTTCTCGCTACCCGTTGCGAAGGGATTGACAACCCCTTTAACACGTCGGGTTGCGAGTGGTTGTTATTTGTGTGCAGGGGCTGTTTATGTTGTGTTTCTTGGTTCTCCTACTGGTTCGATAACCTTGCTTTCATATCTGAGGGAAATACCTAGCCGTTGTGCTGCATCATCCCTTCCTCTTTTTTTGAAATACCGACGTAGCTTCAAGCGACATCAAAAGGAATTTCTGGCGTCGTTGTCGGGGAGGATCAAGTCAAGATAGTCTCCCGGCCACGTGCCAATTTCTGGCGCTGTTGCCGGGGAGGATCTTCAACATATGCTAGGTTCCTAATCACAAATCTCATCTCCTCGCAATTTACATTATTTTCCATTTGCCTCTCATTTTCCTCTCCCCCACTTCACAAAATTTGCCGTTTTATTCGCCTCTCTTTTTCTTTTGCCGTTCTCTTGTCAGATCTGTCGTTTCTTGCAATCATGAGTGATTTCGGTATGGCACCAACAGATGATGGCCTAACTCCTAATATAGGACGTACGGGCAATCTGGATGCTAAATTTTTTATCTTGGGGCAAGGGAACGTTGGGAAAAGAATGTATCCAAGAATTTTTCAGTTGTGTTGGGAATCTAAGTCTTGATGATGCTCCTATACTTAGAACTACTAGATCTTATGAGGATGCTATTTCAGCACCAGTTCTGAAACTTGAAAGTAAATTTATTCGTACCCATCCTGTCGTGGAATTGTCACGTCAGATGTCCTCTTGAAAGGACTTAGTCGTGGAGCCATCGCGACGGGTTAGCTTGGAGGGGTTGAACCAGACAAGGGACACGGGAGATTTATAGTAGTTCGGCCCCTTCGATGAAGGTAAAAGCCTACGTCTAGTTGTGATGGAATTGATTGGGTTTCGATGACCAGGGAGCAAATACGCTTTGTCTGAGTCTCGAGTTGTTGTTGTCTGCCATCAAACCGCTGCTGGGTCGTCCCTTTATATACATAGGTTGACGCCCGGCCGGTCTACAGAGTCCTGAGGTCGGCTTATACAAGTGTCTGCCTCGGTCTCCCCTTCCCTATCTTACAACACAAGTTATACAACCATAGCAGTTTACTACCATGGGCCCTAATCCGCCTTTGGGCTCTGGGCCTCTAAGCTTTATCAGTAAAGCGCCATCTTCTGGGTCTTTACGGGCTTCAATGTAGTTGAGGGTGAACCGGCCCCTCCTGGGCGGTTTACCCTTAGTAGTTATATCCCCAACATTAGGCCCCAGGTTGATTTGAACCAGTTCATGTCAATCTCCAATATTTAGGAAAATCCTGTAAACATCTTCTTACATTCCTCGTAAACCGCCGCGATGTCTTCTCCTGTAAACTTTTGTTAAACCGCCGTGACGTCATCCTATGGATACAACAGTGGCTTGTCATGACGTCATCTCTGTATAAAAAGATTCCTTTAATTAATTGCTCCCGAAGATCGAGGCGATAGTTGTGCCCTTTTTTGCCGCTTCAGGCCCCTCGATTCTCGCGCCTGCCGCTTATCCCCTTTACTTTATAAATAAGACCGGGGGTCCTTCCATTTCCCCCTTGCCTCTTCGCATCGTCTTCTTCCTCGCGACCCCGAAGCACTCAAGCATCGCCGCCGTCGTCAACCCTGCACCGACTAGGCCGCTGCATCATCTTGTTTGTACCAGATATCTGCGACACTCCTCTGCCGCTGCGTGGCCCTGGTAAATATTCCCTTCCTTCACTTATTAGATCTGCATTACGGTTTCGAAGTTTCTTTAGTGTTCGTCGGTGTTCATCAGCGCTTATCTGCTTTTCCTTTAGCATCTCACTGAATCTAGCTAGGCATGATAGTTTCCTTTTGCGACTAGATCTTGTAGTTTTAATCTGCCGTACTACAACATCTTGATGTTCCTGGATAGATCCTTATCTGAACCTTCTCTGTTCCGCTTGACGCCATTGTAGGGCTCAGAAAAATTTCTTTACTGAACCACGGTAGATCCAAAATTATATCACCATCTTGTGAAACTTGTTTCTGCAACACTTAATAGATTTAAGATCTGCTTCTTCCGTTAAAGGGCGCTTTAACCTTTAGTAGTTGATAATCCGCCATATGCCATTAGCCCTCACTTAAACCGCCATCTCGACTTGAATAGCAATTTCCGGTTTACCTCACATGTATATTTTGATCAAACTCCCAGTTTAATCACTGATTTGTACACATGAACCGTCAATCACAAACCGGCCTTCATTTTTCCTTTACAGTTTCAAGATGGCCAAGCAATTTTCTGCTTGCAACGGGGTTCCATCCCGGATCACGGAAACACAAATCAACGGATTCGTTGTAACGGGCGCTTTAGCTCCAAAAAATGTCCTTCACTGGCGAGTTCCTGGCCCTGAATGTCCTCCTGAGCCTCAAGATGGAGAAGTGATCGTGTTCATGCAACATCTATCTCGGGGATTCAGCTCTCCCGGATCAAAGTTTTTCCGGGATGTACTTTCCAGCTTCCAACTCCATCCTCAGGATATTGGACCAAATTCTGTGTCCAACATATGCAGCTTCCAAGTGTTCTGTGAGATTTACCTGCAAGAAGAACCAATTGTTGATCTCTTCCGGGATTTCTTCCACTTAAATCGCCGAACTGAGTTCTCTGACGGCCCCAATGCTGAACTTGGTGGTGTATCGATTCAAAAAAAAAGTTGACTTTCCTCGTGCCAAACTTCACAGCCATCCTAAAGACTGGAACCAAACATGGTTCTATTGTCAGAACACTTCCCCTGCTGGGGAAAATCCTTTGCCGGGCTACCGCGCTCACCGGCTTAGCAATGGCCACCCTTTACCTCAGCGATTAACTGCCAAAGAACGACAAGCTTATGCACCTCAACTCGCCAAGCTCCGGGCTCTCCTCGCCAACGGTTTGACTGGTGTTGATCTCGTCCGCTGTTGGGTTTCGTGGTGTGTCCTACCTTTAAGCCGCCGCCCCGAATTGATGTATGAATATACCGGCAACGCCAAGGATCCTCAACGGTTTAATGATATAGAACTGACTGATGACGAAGTCACTGAAAGTGTGAAGAAGATGCTTGACGAACCGATCGCCACATGCACCCAAATGGGTATGTGCCCTTTTTATGCCTCCAACAAACCGCCAGCGGTAAAACTTTAACCTTGTACTTTTTTGATCCGTCTCTGCTTTAACACTGATATAATAATCCTTTGTTTAATTTTGCAGGCCAATAGCTCCTTCTGGAAAAGGAAAACTCAAGATAAACCGCCGGGGCTACCCGTGTCAAGAGCAAAGTCACCAAGAGAATAGCCAAGAAGAAACCGCCGAGTCTTCCGATCCGCCAAGATATTGACGAATCAGAGCAAGAGGTAGAACTTGACTCCCTTGGTTCCTTTTTCATACACCTTATTGACAATGACTATTCCCAGGATGATGCGGAGGCCAGCCATGCGGACCATGTTGATGTAATCTCTCTTTCTTCCGATTCAGATCTTGTGCCGGTTCGAAGATTTTGCCGTGCAGTTCGAAAAGTGAAATACTCTCACCCTCTTGCTTATTTGGAACCAAAACTTTCTTTGAAGACGCAACAACCTGAAGGGCGTCGCACAACCCGACATAGTGGCCAGCGAGTCACCTCTTCCGGTTTACCGGATACACCAACTCGGAAGCGTCGTCCAGAGGTTGCTTGTTCTCCCAAAAAACTTTATCCTTTGAAGGGTTTCTTCCGATACCCTCTCAATCCGTCTGATTCGAATTACCAGGTGTCTTCCAATTCTTCTGGCGGTTCATCAACCACTCAGCTGCCTCCCCTTAAAACCGTCCCTGGGTAAGTACACTGCCCTTCATCTTTTCCCTTCATAATTCGGTTTACCGTGCTAATCTTTGTTCTGATATCAGTGCCAAAGCCCGTCTGAGCAAGAAGGCTAAAACCAGTGCCCCTACTGGTGAAGTTGAACCGGAGAAGGCTCCTGAGGGTACCGGTAGAAATATTGATGTTACGGATGATTCTGCCCCACATGGTGATAACACTGAAACTAATCTGCTGGAAGCTGACCCGGCTACTTATATTGATCCATCAAGCCCTCATGCTACTCCTTCGAGCCCAACTGCTAATCCGCCTAGTCCAGCTAGGGATGTCGATAATCCGCCAAGTCCACCAAAGGGTGATAATGATGATGTTATTATTACTGGTATGGGTCACACTAGCCCTGGTAATCCGTTTGTCCTGTCAAAACATACTGCCAAGGAGGAATTCACTGCTATGGGCAAAGGGAAAAGGAAGACTGATTTATCCAACTTCATCAACCTTAGTACCGAGGATCTTCATTCCGGATTTTTAAACCACCTTTACACCAGCCGTGACTTTGAAGCCGGTTTGGTGAACCTGATGAAGGAACGCTATGAGGTATTCTTCAAGAACGCTTTGAAATTTACTTTATTCTGTATATCTCTTCCATTGTAGCCCCCAAGGGCTAGGTCATTTCTTAAAGATAAACCAGGACTTTGATATGAAGAACACTTCAATTGAGTAGCCCCCAAGGGCCGATTTGTCTTTGGAAGACAAACCGGGACTGTCTGTCCTTGTTATTTGCCTTTACTTATAACTGATCAATTGTGCATTAGCCCCCAAGTGCCAAGCTTAATACCTGGATTGAGCCTTGGGACTTGCAAATACTCACTTTAAAAAGCAATCTACATTAGCCCCCAAGTGTCGAGTGCATAACTTGTTATGTGCTTGGGACTTTAACAACTTCATCTTCTGATTTTTGCAGACTGATAAAAATATCAAAGAATCTCAAATCGCCGATCTTCAAGAAAACATCAAGTCCCAGCAAGAGGAGACCTCTAAAGCCAAAGAGGAGCTAAAGGGTGTTTTGACAACCATGGAGCAATTGAAGGATGGTCTCAAAAATGAACGCACCAACTGGGAAACTGAGAAGGCTGCTTTGTTGAAGCGGGCTGAAGATGCCGGGCAGCTCTTAAACCGGTGGCGGATGAACCGACAGGCTAAAACATCAAGTGGATGCTATGACTTCTGCAATCTTTGGTAAGTACTTTGTCATAGCCGGTTCGAAAATATCTTGAACCCTGCCGGTTTAACATTGAATTCGTAAACTGTTGCAGGTAATCACATTGCTCAGCTGGGCACAGATATGCGGATGAAACTGAAAGCAGCATACACTTTGATTGAGCAACTATATGCAGGTGCCCAACGGGTTATCTGTGCAGTCTCATATAACAAACCGGCACCAACATTGATCAAGGACACACTAATCAAATTATCCATGACGCCGGCGCAGATAGAAGAGGTGAAACGATCTGCTGCCAGGGCTGGCGCTTTACTAGCACTGACTCGGGCCAAAGCATGGATATCTGACTTGGATCCAGTTGATATCGCCAAGGGATTTCCGTATGAACAAACATACGGGTCAGCTTTTGACAATGAAGCCCTCAAAGTCCTGACGAAGGAGATGCGTCCACTGGCAAGTCAATTGGCGGAAGAGGCTAATTTGACTGTTCATCGGTCCTTCTATGATGCCAACAACGAACGGATTGACACTGCTGTGAGGGAAGTGCAAAAATCTTATCCCGCCAATCCGTAAGCACACTTATGGTCCTGACATTGATCCCTCCGAACTTATAAATGAAGAAGCTGTCTTTCAAGCTTTAACCCGGATTGGTTGGACCACTGCTGACTTCCAGCCACTGGATGGAGAGGAGGAGGCTGAACCGACACCAAAAGATCCATCAACCTCTCGTCAACCCGGCAATGAATCTTAATTCAGCAACTGAGTTGATAGGCAAAGATTGTGCTCTGTGTAAAAACAATCGCTTATTTTGGGCCTTAAAGCGCCTTGTAATAGGCTAGTTGAAATATTGTGATCTGCTACCATCGTGCACTGGGATATAACTGTTTGATCCGCCGTGATAATTTCAGTGTTGGCTTATATACCTTCATAATATTATGCAATCCCTGTGCCTGCATAAAAAAATCTGTGATATTAAATCACTTAGTTGGTTTACCAACTTGTATTTGTAGTAAGGGTGAAAACCCAAATCTTGAGTACTAATAACTCCCACCATGCTGTGCTAGTTTATAAAAAGCCATGCCGGGTTACGATAAACACCGGATGATCATCCTGGCAACTTATAGTCAATGCCAGACCGGATTTAAGAGATGTCGGTTCATAATTGATTATGTGCTTAACAGCTGATAACTTTAAGCCACGCCGGGTTAAGAAACACCAGGTTAACATGAATATGATCTAACAACTTGTAGTTGAAAGCCAAGCCGGGTTAACAAACACCGGGCTAATATGATATTACCAAAGAACAAAAACTTGGCAAAAAGCAAATAAAAACCGTGTAGTCAAGGCTTCTCAAGGGCCGCCAGGCCCAAATTCGAGGCTTTTCATGGGCTGCCAGGCGGCTGAGTTAAACCGTTTGACAAAGCCTTTTAAGATGGGCCTCCAACTAACCCATCATCGTTTTAACTTTGACAAGTTCAGGGTCTCAATGAGAGTAACTGTCAAACATTCGACGGGTCATGCCAGGATTACCTGGATAGGAGTGGCTTACTTGATGAAAGCAGGTTAACCCGGGGTTTTAGGTGAATATACCAGGCTTCCAAGTCGTGGGTCGATACCCGGTTACAAGGGTCCTTTCAAACTCTTTGGTACTTTACACAAAGAGCCCCCAAGTAACTTTGTGAGCTGTGCTCAATGGGTGCTTATGTTTGAGTCGTGCTTTTTAGCAATAGAACTCTCTTTGGCCCCTTGGGTGTGAAGCTCCCAAGCTGTTGTGTGGCATGATAGCCGGTTTAATAGGTAGTACTTCGCTTTGTCAGCTGAAGCCCCCATGTAAACAAAGAGATTTGAGGAAAACGGCAGAGACCTTGCTTATAGCAAGGATGCAGGTTTATTATATTGATCATAATATATACATTGTTGAAATATGTACATAAGAAAAGCCTATGGCTTCAAGTGTAGTAAGGCCAAAGGGGAGCTATGTTCCATGGCCGTCGGGTCTCCTCCTCAGAACTGCGTGAGTCTTCTCGAACGTCAATGAGGTAGTATGATCCGTTGTGTAGATTTTTGCTGACCACAAAGGGTCCTTCCCAAGGTGGGGATAACTTGTGCATACCGGTCTGATCCTGGATGAGCCGGAGCACTAAGTCGCCTTCTTGAAAGGTTCTTGTCTTAACCCGACGGCTGTGATAACGCCGCAGGTCTTGTTGATAAACCGCCGATCGAGCCAAAGCCATGTCCCGCTTCTCATCTAACAGGTCTAGCGCCTCTTGGCGTGCTTGCTCATTGTCCGCTTCAACGTAATTGGCAACCCAGGGCGAGTCATGACGAATATCACTTGGGAGGACGGCCTCAGCCCCGTAAACCATGAAGAAAGGTGTATAACCCATAGATCGGTTCAGGGTGGTGTTTATACTCCATAACACAGATGGTAATTCTTCCACCCAACAACCCGGCGTCTGCTTCAAAGGAACCATAAGCCGGGGCTTGATACCCTTCAGGATTTCTTGATTCGCCCTCTCCGCTTGACCATTGGACTGGGGATGAGCTACGGACGCTACATCAAGCCGGATGTGCTCTCGTTGACAAAACTCCTCCGTCTCACCTTTAGAAAGGTCCGTGCCATTATCTGTGATGATGTTGTGTGAAAAGCCAAAACGGAAAGTGATCTTTTTGAGAAATTGAACCGTCGTGGCTACATCACACTTGCTGACGGGATCCGCTTCAACCCATTTAGTGAACTTGTCAACCGCCACCAACAGGTGGGTCTTCTTATCCTTGGAGCGCTTAAAAGGTCCCACCATATCAAGCCCCCAAGTGGCAAACGGCCAAGTGATAGGAATCATCCGTAGCTCTTGAGCCGGAACGTGAGCTCGACGTGAAAACTTCTGACAAGCGTCACACCGCTTTACCAGATCCTCCGCATCAGCATGAGCTGTCAACCAATAGAACCCATGACGAAAAGCTTTAGCCACCAGGGATTTTGAACCGGCATGGTGACCACAATCCCCATCATGGATTTCACGTAGAATCTCTTGTCCTTCTTCAGGAGAAACACAATGTTGGAATACGCCTGAAACACTGCAACGGTGACACTCGCCATTGTAAATAATCATGGACTTGGACCGCCGGATTATCTGCCTGGTGAGGACCTCATCATCTGGTAACTCGCCCCGGTTCATATACGCCAAATATGGAACCGTCCAATCCGGAGTGATACGTAAAGCGGCTACCAATTGAGCCTCTGGTTCAGGGATAGCTAAATCCTCCTCTGTAGGCAACTTAACAGACGGGTTATGCAAGATGTCTAAAAAGGTATTGAGTGGTACCGGTTTACGCTGAGACCCCAGCCGGCTTAAAGCATCTGCCACTTCATTTTTGCGCCGGTCAATGTGCTCCACCTGATAACCCTTAAAGTGACCTGCCACAATATCCACCTCGCGTCTATAAGCCGCCATGAGTGGATCCTTAGAATCCCAAGTACCAGAAACTTGCTGAGCCACCAGATCAAAATCTCCAAAACAGCGAACCCGGCTTAAGTTTATTTCCTTAGCCACGCGGAGACCATGGAGTAAGGCTTCGTACTTAGCTGCATTGTTAGTACAAGGAAACATTAAACGGAGGACATAACAAATATTATCACCTCGAGGGGAAGTAAGGACAACTCTAGCCCCCGAGCCTTCCAATTGCCTGGACCCATCAAAGTGAATAGTCCAGTATGTATTGTCCGGTTTGTCCTCTGGTGCCTGTAACTCCGTCCAATCATTGATGAAGTCAACAAGCGCCTGAGATTTGATGGCCGTTCGAGGCATATACTGCAATCCATGTGGACTAAGCTCAATTTCCCACTTTGCAACCCGGCCAGTTGCTTCCCTGTTCTGAATTATATCGCCCAAAGGAGCAGAACTGACCATTGTGATGGGATGGCCTTGAAAGTACTGCTTGAGCTTACGACTTGCCATAAAAACTCCATACACCAGATTCTGCCAATGCGGATATCATTGTTTTGACTCGATCAGCACTTCACTGATATAGTAAACTGGCCGTTGAACTGGATATTCCTTCCCAGCCTCCTTATGCTCAACCACAATTGCCACACTGACCACACGGGCATTGGCAGCCACGTTCAATAACAAGGGCTCTTTATCAACCGGAGCAGCAAGGACCGGCGGTTCAGCCAGCTGCCGCTTCAAATCCTCAAATACCGTATTAGTTGCGTCACTCCAGAAAAAATCATCTGTCTTCTTCAACATCTGATATAAAGGAATCGCCTTTTCTCCCAAATGGCTGATAAACCGGCTAAGGGCTGCAATTCGACCCGCCAGACGCTGAACATCATTGATGCATTTCGGTTTAGCCAAAGACGTAATCGCTTTGATCTTTTCCGGATTGGCCTCAATACCTCTGTTGGAGACAAGAAAACCCAAGAGCTTGCCTTCCGGAACACCAAAAACGCATTTGTCCGGATTGAGCATCATTTTGTAAACCCGAAGATTGTCAAACGTCTCCTTGAGGTCATCTATCAAGATTTCCTTCTTCCTGGACTTTACCACAATGTCATCCACATAGGCATGAACATTACGCCCAATCTGCGTGTGAAGACAATTTTGCACACAATGCTGATAGGTTGCCTGGGCACTTTTGAGCCCAAAAGGCATAGAAACATACCAGAAGGCTCCAAAGAGAGTGATGAAGGCTGTCTTCTCCTGGTCCTTAGCTGCCATTTTAATCTGATGATAACCTGAATAAGCATCCAAGAAACTCAGACGCTCACAACCTGCCGTCGCATCAATAATCTGATCAATACGCGGGAGAGCAAAAGGATTTGCCGGACAAGCCTTGTTCAAATCTGTGTAGTCCACACACATACGCCAAGTGCCGTTCTTTTTAAGAACGAGCACCGGATTAGCCAACCACTCGGGATGAAATACTTCAACGATAAACCCGGCAGCCAACAGCCGGGCTACCTCTTCACCAATGGCCTTGCATCTTTCCTCGTTAAAGCAGCGAAGAAATTGCTTGACCGGTTTAAACTTGGGATCAATATTGAGAGTGTGCTCAGGAGTTCCCTCGGTACACCTGGCATGTCAGAAGGCTTCCATGAAAAAAAATGTCCCGATTCTCACGGATGAACTCGATGAGCGTGCTTTCCTATTTCGGATCCAGATTGGTGCTGATGCCAAACTGTTTGGATGAATCGCCAGGAACAAAGTCAACAAGTTTAGTCTCATCAGCCGGTTTGAACATCAGGGTTGGGTCATGCTCAGTGGTGGGCTTCTTCAGAGGGATCATATCTGCGGGATCAACATTGTCTTTATAAAACTTCAGCTCCTCTGTAGCACAAACCGACTCAGCATAGGCCGCTTCACCTTCCTCACAATCCAAAGCGATCTTTCGATTTCCGTGTATTGTGATAGTTCCCTTATGACCCGGCATTTTGAGCTATAAATAGATATAATAGGGCCTCGCCATGAATTTTGCGTAAGCCGGCTGTCCAAACAGTGCGTGATATGGGCTCTGGATTTTCACCACTTCAAAGGTCAATGTTTCAGACGTGGAATCATGCTCATCTCCAAACACAACCTCCAAAGCGATCTTGCCAACAGGATATGCCGATTTACCTGGTACTACACCATGAAAAACAGTGTTTGATGGTTTAAGATTCTTGTCCGTCAACCCCATGCAACGAAAAGTCTCATAGTACAGGATGTTGATACTGCTCCCTCCATCCATCAGAACTTTGGTAAACTTATAACCTCCCACCTGAGGTGCTACCACCAAAGCTAGTTGACCCGGATTGTCAACCCCGGGCGGATGATCCTCTCTACTCCACACAATGGGCTGTTCGGACCACCGCAAATAACGTGGCACTGCCGGTTCGATAGCATTAACTGCCATCTTGTGAAGCTTCTGATCGCGCTTGCACAGGCTAGTAGTGAACACATGATACTGCCCACCATTCAACTGCTTGGGGTGACTTTCATAACCTGACTGCTGCCGATTCCCTTGATTATTACATATGGCTATTACCACCTGGTTGTTCCGGTGGCCCTGATTATTCTGAAATCCAGAGCTTGAACCGCCACCACCATGAAAACTGGACCTGAACCGCCTGGACGGACCTCGATCATACCGGTAGAGATCAGAGTTTTTGAACTCCTTCATAATGTAACAATCTTTCCAAAGATGTGTGGAAGGGGCCTCCTTGGTCCCATGCTTTGGGCAGGGCTGGTTTAACAGATGCTCCAGATTCATCCCTCCACCGCGCTGGGGCGGTTTACCTTCTGACGCTGCATATTGGTGTTAGCCACAAAATCTGAATTATCCGCTGGCGCCATCGTTATTCCCATGGCCTCCTTGGTTGTGATGCTGTCATTTTGCACCGTCGTTCTTCTTTCCCTTCTCTGGTTTCTCCTCATCAGACTCGGGATCCTTGGTATTATCATAATCGACATATTTGACCAAGGCCGCCATAAGCGTTCCCATGTCATTGCAGTGGCGCTTGAGCCGTCCCAACTTCATCTTTAGTGACTTAAACCGGTAATTACGCTCCAGTGTTATGATTGCTTGGCCAGCATTAATCCGTCCGATTTAATGCAAACTTCAAACCCGGCGCACCCAGTGAGTTGTTGACTCGCTCTCCCCTTGAACACAGGCATCCAGATCCACAATGGACATAGGCTGTTTGCAGGTGTCTTTGAAATTGGCTATAAACCGGCCTTCAATCGATCCCATGACTCAATGGAGTTGGTGGTAAGTTTTTCAACCAAGCACGGGCTGTCCCTTCCAACATCATTGTGAAATACTTTGCACATGCCGCTTCATCCACATCCAGCATCTCCATTGCCATCTCATAACTCTCAACCCACGCCTCAGGTGGCTGATCAGCGGTGTAATTAGGCACCTTACGTGAACCCTTGAAATCCTTGGGCAGTCGCACATTACGAAGAGCCGGAATAAGACACGGTACTCCCTAGGAGCTGAAGGCAAGCCCGGTGCCCCGGTCTACTGACGCCGCTGGCTGAATCAAGGCGGGTTTATAACGACCCGCATGTTGTGCTGCCAAAGCGGCCTCCCTTCGTGCTCTGCCATTATCCACCACGTCCTGAGCATTTACCTCACCGCGCGCCGAATTGGGTCCCTGAGGGACATTACGGCGCCAGACCGCTAGACACTTCCGGTTCATCCATGTGCCTGCTATAACTTTTACTCGGACGGGGGGTCGAATGGATTCTATCTCGGCTATAGGAATAAGCCTGCTGCTGCACCACGGCGGTTTGAAGAAGATCCCTGGCCCGCCGCGTCTCAATCGCCGCCAGTGAATCGCCCTCCATCGGAATAGCTGCCAGGCGAGATGCTGCAGCAATCATGTTATCCAAAGGGCTCGAAAAGTGACCCGGTGGTGTTGACACATATGGCGGCGGGTTATCTGTTCATCGAGGTGGTTCCATCATCCGTGCTTGATCCGGCGCTGCTCTAGGCGCATCGGTCTGGTTTACAGCTGCCGGATTACTCGTCCCAGCCCCCGGCATATTAAAGAGATTCAATCCTTCGAAGACCGGTTGCAGACGTGATTGGTACTTCCTTCACATTACGTCGTTTGATGCGTTCTGATCCAACATGAGCCGGTAATTCTGTGCGTGTATCTGCTGTGACTGGGCATTCAAAGCGGCCCGTTCTTCAGCCATCCTAGCATCCTCAGCTGCCAGGTCCTCCTTAGCCTGCGTTATCTGGTCCTTCAGCTTCGCAACATCTGCATTGTGCTGATCCTGCGTCTCCGGGGTAACTGTCGTGGTTAACAAGGCTGCCCAGGCATCCATCAAACCGGAGAGAACTTGAGCCGGTCGGTGCATCGGGCCTCCTGCCGCGGCCGCTGATCCGGAATTCATTGCTGCTGTAGATGAAGACTGCAAAGTGGGCTGTGTTCTGGCCATGTAAAAAGCAACCCGACTTGGCAGTTCAAGGAGGTCCGGAATACTGTTGCCATCGGAATACTCTCCGAACACACCATCATGAACTTGGTACAAGGACTCGGTTTCACCGGTGGATGACTCGCCGTCGAAATAAACAGTCGTCTCGCCTTCAGACACCAGTTAAGATCCGATCCCATGGACACATCCTAAGAACGCACACTTCATGGCGGGCTTAACCCGGGCAGGACTCGCACGCTGAGCCGTTTCGATGAGGTCGGTGCAGATGTCCGGCTCAGGGCCCGGTTCGCCGATCTTGCCGATGAAGACATGAATTCCGCCAAAGGGGACCCGGTACTCGTACTCGATTGAGCCGGCCTCGGGGCCCCATCCTTCGTCGTCGATGTAGAGCTTGTCGCGACGACTCTTGGTCATTCGGCCAACCGCGTACCCTTTGAGTCCTTCAAAGCTGCCCTTCAAGAACTCGAAACCATCGTGCGATAGCCCCACGGTGGGCGCCAACTGTCGTGGAATTGTCACGTCAGATGTCCTCTTGAAAGGACTTAATCGTGGAGCCATCGCGACGGGTTAGCTTGGAGGGGTTAAACCGGACAAGGGACACGGGAGATTTATACTAGTTCGGCCCCTTCGATGAAGGTAAAAGCCTATGTCTAGTTGTGATGGAATTGATTGGGTTTCGACGACCAGGGAGCAAATACGCTTTGCCTGAGTCTCGAGTTATTGTTGTTCCGCCTCAAACCGCCATGGTCGTCCCTTTATATACATAGGTTGGCCTTGGCCGGTCTCTGAGTCCCGAGGTCGGCTCATACAAGTGTCCGCCTCGGTCTCCCCTTCCCTATCTTACAACACAAGTTATACAACCATAGCGGTTTACTACCATGGGCCCTAATCCGCCTTTGGGCTCTGGGCCTCTAAGCTTTATCAGTAAAGCGCCATCTTCTGGGTCTTTACGGGCTTCAATGTAGTTGAGGGTGAACCGGCCCCTCCTGGGCGGTTTACCCTTAGTAGTTATATCCCCAACACATCCTACTTTGCAAAGATTGTTTTTTGATCTCCCCGATATAAAGAATCCTAGGGCTAAAAAGTTGGACACTCTCGTTCTTATGAATGAGTTTGACTACATAATTCGGGAAGCTAGAGGAATCTTTGACTTTTATGGTATGAATCATGAAAAACCTTTGATAGATGAAATTATTTACAATAGTGACTATGCTTTGAGACATTTGCTTGGGGATAATAATTTTTTTGATGAGAATCTTAAGAAGGAAGTCCCCGTTTTAGATATAATCCAACAAGTTTTCAATAATGTTAATCAACATTATTCTTGGATTGTTGCAGGGAATCAAAAAGATTATGATGAACACCAACTTAGAAACACTAAGGTTTCCATGGATAATATGTTTTATGTTGTGTTCACAAAACCCCATGATGGAAGTACCTCTAAGAAAGTTAAGAAGAAAGATGGCAAAACATAGATCCTTGCTTTATGCCTAGCTAAGGGCGTAAAACTATAGCGCTTGTTGGGAGGCAACCCAATGAATAAATTTTACTTTTGCTTTTTTGCTTTCAGTTCTTGAGTATTAGCACAATTATGAAACTGTTATGATTGTGTTTTTTGTGTTTTAATTAGTGTTTGTGCCAAGTAGAACCAATAGGATCTTCTTGGGTGATAGTTGTTTGATCTTGCTTTGAAAAAGACAGAAAATTTAACCACAAAATAATTCTCATTTTTTATCAGAAAGTGCATTTGCCCTGATTCTTTTAGCAGAAGATTAATATACAAATTGCTCAGGTCTTCCTACTTTTTCAGAATTTTTGGAGTTCCAGAAGTTTTTGTCTAAGTCAGATTGCTACAGACTGTTCTGTTTTGACAGATTCTGTTTTCTTTGTGTTGTGTGCTTATTTTGATGGCTCTACGGTTTTATTTATGAGTTTTTGCCATAGAAAAATTGGAATACCATAGATATAATACAAAAACAAAATATGAATTGGTTTGATACAGTACTTATAGTAGTGGTTTGCTTTCTTACACTAACGGATCTCACGGAGGTTTTGTTGAGTTTTGTGTGATTGAAGTTTTCAAGTTTTGGGTTATCTTACGATGGATGAAGGAAGGATAGAAGAGCCTAAGCTTGGGGATGCCCCGGAATCCCAAGCTATGATCCAAAAATTAGCAACCAACTAAGCTTGGGGATGCCCTTGAGTGGCATCCCCCTTTCTTCTAACGACCATCGGTATTTTACTCGAAACTATATTTTTATTCATCACATGATATGTGTTTTGCTTGGAGCGTCTTGTATGATATGAGTCTTTGCTTGTTTTATTTTGTGTTTTAAGTCATCAATCCTGGGCACACTATTTGAGAAAGCCAAAATTATGTCATGACTTGTTAGAGTTGCTCCCTATGCTTCACTTAAATTTTTATGAGCAATGGACTTGCTCTAGTGCTTCACTTATATCTTTCTGAGCACGGTGTGCTTTAGTATTTTTTTAAGAAATGCTCTCTTGATTCACTTAGATGTATTTGAGAGTTAGTAAAATTTTCAAGAAATTCTCTCTTGCTTCACTTAAATTATTTTGAGAGAAAGAAAAATTGTTATGCTCATGATCTTCAGTTATATTTGTTTGAGCCTATGAAAAGAAACACATGAAAAATAGTCATAAAGTGATAGATATCCAAGAAGGATATAATAAAACTTTCATGAAAATCATTGGACAAAATAAACTTGATTCTTAGTAAGAGTTTTGAGATATGATGATGTGATATGTGAGTTATGTTGGTGAGTAATTATGCTTTAGTAAGAATATTGGTCTTAAGGTTTGTGATTCCCTATGCAAGTACGAAAGTCAATAGTCATGCAATGAAATTATATCCTACTTGTGGTGCATTATTCGGTGTTATTTATGCTTAATGCTTGCTTATGAGATTATTAATTTCTTGGTTGGTCGCTTCCCAATCTTTTGCTAGCCTTCATTTTGCACTAAATGTGATCTCTACTTGTGCATCCAAAACCCTTAAACCAGTTTTGCCACATGAGTCCACTATATCTACCTATATGCGGTATTCTTTTGTCGTTCTAAGCAACTTTGTATGTGCCATCTCTAATTTTTAAAATAAACTTCTCTTTTGTGTGTTTGTTTCTCTCGCGGAGCGGTGAAGGGTGGCTAATATTTTCCATGCTAGATGTGTTATTCTCACGATGAGTGTTTATTCACTTGTCATTGCACGAGAGTAAGGCAAAGGTATTAGGGATGCCCAGTCCCGAAATGCAAAAAAAAAATGAATTTACTTTATGTTGTCAAATAATAAATTCCTTGGAAAGTGTTGGTATGGAGGGAAACCATGAATACGGCTAGCCATGGAAAGTGTAAGTATGGTGGAAAAAGGAATAAACTTTATTTTCTGTTTGGGAACCACCTATGGCATATCTAGCATGGAAAGTGTTCGGAACTCTAAGTTGTTTTCATTGGTGGGATGGATACACCTCCCAAAATGTTTTTATCTCTAAGTTTTTCGCTTTGAGCTCTGGCACCTCTACAAACCCCTACTTGCCTCTGCGAAGGGCCTTTCTTTTACTTTATGCAATTTTTATTTTGAGTCTTCATCTTCTCTTATAAAAGTACCAACTAGGAGGCAATATGATCGTACTTAAGTATTGGGTGTAGCTAATATTCTAGTGTGTTTCATGAATGGATCAATGTTTGAGCATGATGGGCTAGGGATAACTTATTTTAGCGTTGATATTTTGAAAGACATGGTTGCTTGTTGCTTGAGTATCTAAATTATCATGTCAAAACTAGACTATTGCTTTGAACAACTAAAAGTCCAAATTTCCATGCTATAAATAAATGAATATGATATGACATGTTACGCAACATTCATAAAAAATTCTATTTTTATCACATACCTACTCGAGGACGAGTAGGAGTTAAGCTTGGGGATGCTGATACGTCTCCAACGTATCTATAATTTTTGATTGTTCCATGCTGTTATATTATCAATCTTGGATGTTTTACAATCATTTATCGTCATTTTATATCATTTTTTTGTACTAACCTATTGACATAGTGCCAAGTGCCACTTGCTATTTTTTCCATGTTTTTTACATTGCAGAAAATCAATATCAGACGGAGTCCAAATGCCACGAAACTTTACGGAGAATTTTTATGGGCCAGAAGGAACACAACGGGCCCAAGCTGCGCATGGGGGTGCCCCGAGGGGGCACAACCCACCAGGGTGCGCCCTGGTGGGTTGTGCCCACCTCGGGTGCCCCCCGGACCTCCTCTTTGCTCTATAAATACCCCAATATTCCAGAAACCCTAGGCAGGTCGACGAAATATTCATCCTGCCACCGCAGAGTCCAGAACCACCAGATCCAATCTAGACACCATCTCGGATGGGGTTCAACACCTCCATTGGTGCCTCTCCGATGATGCATGAGTAGTTCTTTGCAGACCTTCGGGTCCGTAGTTAGTAGCTAGATGGCTTTCTCTCTCTCAATGACTCTCAATACAATGGTCTCTTGGATATCCATATGATGTAACTATTTTTGCAGTGTGTTTGTTGGGATGTGATGAACTTCGAGTTTATGATCAGATCTATCTTTTTATATCCATGAAAGTTATTTGAGTTTCTTTGATCTCTTATATGCATGATTGCTTATAGCCTCGTATTTCTTCTCCGATATTTGGATTTTGTTTGGCCAACTTGATCTATTTATCTTGCAATGCGAAGAGGTGCTTTGTAGTGGGTTCGATCTTACGATGCTTGATCCCAGTGACAGAAAGGGAAACGAGACGTATGTATCATTGCTACTAAGGATAAAATGATGAGGTCTATTTCTACATAGATAGATCTTATCAACATCATGTCATCGTTCTTATTGCATTACTCCGTTTCTCCATGAACTTAATACACTAGATGCATGCTGGATAGCGGTCGATGTGTGGAGTAATAGTAGTAGATGCAGGTAGGAGTCGGTCTACTAATCTTGGACGTGATGCCTATATAATGATCATTGCCTGGATATCGTCATAATTATTTGAAGTTCTATCAATTGCCCAACAGTAATTTGTTTACCCACTGTTTGCTATTTTTCTCGAGAGAAGCCACTGGTGAAACCTACGGCCCCCGGGTCTTCGTTCTCATATATTTGCCTTTCCAATCTAATTTTCCTTGCATTTATTTTCAGATCTATTAAAATAAAAATACAAAAAATACTTTGCTGCACTTTATTTTATTTGTGATCTATTTATTTAATCTATTACAACTTTCTCCCGTCCACGCACCCTTTCTGGCGCCGTTACCCGAAAGGGATTGACAACCCCTTTAACACGTCAGGTTGCCAGTGGTTGTTATTTGTGTGCAGGGGTTGTTTACGTTGTGTTGCTTGGTTCTCCTACTGGTTAGATAACCTTGGTTTCATATCTGAGGGAAATACCTACCGCCATTGTGCTGCATCATCCCTTCCTCTTTGGGGAAATACCGATGTAGCTTCAAGCGACATCACACCCCAAGTTATTATCCAAAGAGAAGCAATCAACTAAACTTGGGGATGCCCCGAGTGGCATCCCCTCTTTCTTCTAATGACCATCGGTATTTTACTCGAAGCTATATTTTTATTCGTCACATACTATGTGTTTTGCTTGGAGCGTCTTGTATGGTATGAGTGTTTGCTTGTTTTTCTTTGTGCTTTTAGTCTTGATTCCTTGCTGGACACACCTATTTGAGAGAGCCAAATTTATGCCATGACTTGCTATACTTGCTCTCTATGCTTCACTTAAATTTTTATGTGTGCATTAATATTTTTGAAGAAATTCTCTCTTGCTTCACCTAAATTAATTTGAGAGAAAGAAAAATTATGCTCATGATCTTCACTTATATATGTTTGAGCTTATCAAAAGCAACACACGAAAATTAGTTCCAAATTGATAGATATCCAAGAAGGATATAATAAAAACTTTCTGAAGATCATTGGACAAAATAAACTTGATTCTTAGTAATAGTTTTGAGATATGATGATGTGATATGTGAGTCATGTTGATGAGTAATTGTGCTTTAGTAAGAATATTGGTGTTAAGGTTTGTGATTCCCTAAGCAAGCACAAAAGTCAATAGTTATGCAATGAATTTATATCCTACTTGTGGTGCATTATTCAGTGTTAATTATGCTAAATGCTCGCTTATGAGATTATTCGTTTCTTGGTTGGTCGCTTCTCAATCTTTTGCTAGCCTTCATTTTGCATTAAGTATGGTCACTACTTGTGCATCCAAAATCCTTTAAACCAGTATTGCCACATGAGTCCACTATACCTACCTATATGTGGTATTCTTTTGCCGTTCTAAGAAAATTTGTATGTGCCGTCTCTAATTTTCAAAATAAACTTCTCGTTTGTGTGTCCATACCGTTGGCGGAGCGATGAGGGGTGTCTAATATTTTCCATGCTAGATGTGTTATTCTCACGATGAGTGTTTATTCACTTGTCATTGCGCGAGAGTAAAGCAAAGGCATTAGGGATGCCCAGTCCCGAAATGAAAAGTGAATTTACTTTATGCTGTCAAATAATAAATTCCTTGGAAAGTGTTGGTATGGAAGGCACCCATGGATACGGTTAGCCATGGAAAGTGAAAGTATGGTGGAAAAGGAATAAACTTTAATTTCTATTTGGGAACCGCCTACGATATATCTAGCATGGAAAGTGTTGGGAATTCCAAGTCGTCTTCGTTGGTGGGAAAAGTATGCCGCTCAAAATGTTTTTTTTCTCTCAATTTTCGCTTTGAGCTCTGGCACCTCTACAAATCCCTACTTCCCTCCGTGAAGGGCCTTTCTTTTACTTTATGCAATTTTTATTTTTATTTGAGTCTCTGTCTTCTCTTATAAAGCACCAACTGGGGGGCACTATGATCGTACTTGAGCATTGGGTGTAGCTAATATGCGAGTGTGTTTCATCAATGGATCAATGATTGAGCATGATGGGCTAGGGAAAACTTATTTTAACTTTGATATTTTGAAAGACATGGTTGCTTGTTGGTATGCTTGAGTATTTGAGTCTCATGTCAAAACTAGACTATTTCTTTGAACAATATAAAAGTCCAAATGTCCATGCTATAAAGAAAAAACAATATGAGATGACATGTTAGGCAGCATTCCACATCAAAAATTCTGTTTTTATCATTTACCTACTCGAGGACGAGCAGGAATTAAGCTTGGGGATGCTGATAAGTCTCCAACATATCTATAATTTTTTATTGTTCCATGTTGTTATATTGTCATTCTTGGATGTTTTATAATCATTTTATATCATTTTTTGATACTAACCTATTGACATGGTGCCAAGTGCCGGTTGTTGTTTTCTGCATGTGTTTTACAACGCAGGAAATCAATACCAAACGGAGTCCAAACGCAGCAAAACTTTTTGTGGATTTTTTTGGACCAAAAGACATCCAGTGGGTCGGAGAAGCACCTGGGGGTGCTCCGAGGGGATCACAACCCACCAAGGCGCGCCTGGGGGCCCAGGCAGTCCCAGGTGGGTTGTGCTCACCTCGGGTGCCCCCTGAACCGCCTCTTTGCTCTATAAATACCCCAATATTCTAGAAACCCTAGGGGAGTCGAGGAAAATCAATTCCAGCCGCCGCAGAGTCCAGAACCACCAGATCCAATCAAGACACCATCGCGGGGGGGGGGGGGGTCACCACTTCCATTGGTGCCTCTCTGATGATGCGTGAGTAGTTCTTTGTAGACCTTCGGGTCTATTGTTAGTAGCTAGATGGATTCCTCTCTCTCGTTTGATTCTCAATGGAATGGTCTCTTGGAGATCCATATGATGTAACTCTTTTTTCGATGTGTTTGTTGGGATCGGATGAACTTTGAGTTTATGATCAGATCTATCTTTTTATCCATGAAACTCATTTGAGTTTCTTTTGTCTCTTATATGCATGATGCTTATAGCCTCGTATTTCTTGTCTGATATTCGGGTTTTGTTTGGCCAACTTGATCTATTTATCTTGCAATGGGAAGAGGTGCTTTGTAGTGGGTTCGATCTTACGGTGCTTGATCCCAGTGACTGAAGGGGAACCGACACGTATGTATCGTTGCTACTAAGGATAAAACGATGGGGTCTATTTCTACATAAAGAGATCTTGTCTACATCATGTCATCGTTCTTATTGCATTACTCCGTTTCTCCATGAACTTAATACACTAGATGCATGCTGGGTAGCGGTCGATGTGTGGAGTACTAGTAGTAGTCGATGCAGGTAGGATATAATGATCATTGCCTGGATATCATCATGATTATTTGAAGTTCTATCAATTGCCCAACAGTAATTTGTTCACCCACCATTTGTTATTTTCCTAGAGAGAAGCCACTAGTGAAACCTACGGCCCCCGGATCTCTTTCTCATATTATTTTCCTTTGCGGTCTATTTTCCTTTGCTTTTATGTTCAGATCCTTAAACCAAAAATACAAAAATACCTTGTTGCACTTTATTTTATTTGGCATTCGATCTATCAATATTTACTACTCTCTCACGTCCGTTTGCCAATTTCTAGCGTCGTTGCCCGAAAGAGATTGACAACCCCTTTAATACGTCGGGTTGCGAGTATTTGTTATTTGTGTGTAGGTGTTGTTTACGTAGTGTTGCTTGGTTCTCCTACTGGTTCGATAACCTTGGTCTCATCACTGAGGGAAATACCTACCGCCGCTGTGCTGCATCATCCCTTCCTCTTTAGGGAAATACCGACGTAGCTTCAAGCCGCATCAGGGCTTCGTCGCGCCCTGAGGATCGGTGGGGCACGCGGCGGCTGGCCTCGGTGCGGCAGTGACGGGCAGCAAGTTTGAGGCGTCACCTCGAGCAAGGGATGTCGCCTCACCTTTCTTCGGAGTCGCTTGGCCTAGCCTCCACAAGGGGGTGGCCCCAGACCTCATGACAACCCTAGGGGAGCGCGGGGACCCCTCGACCGGGAGCTCGGCGGCGTCGTCGTCATCAGAAAGGCCGCGGAGAAGCTCACTATGCGACGGGGAGAGGTCTCTGCCACATCATCCATAGTCGCCTCTGAGTCCTTCTGTCCCTTCTCCTCGGAGTCATCGCCCGAATACACTGGCACCGGGGAGGTGGGGATCTTGGGCGGCACGAGCCCCAGCTCATTGAAGATGGGCATGGCGGCGACCAGCTCCGCCCCGTCGCCACAGTGGTACAACAGAATGTAGGCCATCGGGAGACTGCCCGGGTCCTTCTCAAGCAGGGTGTGCATGACCTTGTGATAACCCACAAGTATAGGGGATCGTTTGTAGCCTTCTTCGATATATAAGAGTGTCGAACCCAACGAGGAGCTAAAGGTAGAACAAATATTCCCTCAAGTTCTATCGACCACCGATACAAATCTACGCACACTTGAATTTTGCTTTACCTAAAACAAGTATGAAACTATTTTGCAAGAATAAAACTAAGAGTACTTTGCGAGAATAAAACTATGAATAAATTGCAAGGTAATAAAAGTGGATAGCTTTTGTCAACAGGAAAGTCATTTCTCCCTAGGAAATCGATAACAAGTACCGGTAATCATTCTTGTAATTTATATGAGGGAGAGGCATGAGCTAACATACTTTATCTACTTGGATCATATGCACTTATGATTGGACCCCTAGCAAGCATCCGCAACTACTAAAGATCATTAAGGTCGTGAAAACCAACCATAGCATTAAGTATGAAGTCCTCTTTACTCCCATACGCCATAACCCACTTATCCGCGTTTAGGCTGCTGTCACCCCCGCAACACTGACAATAAGCAAACCATGAACATATTGCAACACCCTACAGCGAGGGGCCCTCACATTTGTGCGAGACGGAGGGCACTGTAGGACAGCACCATAAATAAAATATACAATCATACCAACCAAGATCACGATTAACCCACAAGACAAAACGGATCTACTAAAACATCATAGGATAACCATAGATCATTGGGAACTAATATATGGAGTTGAGCACCATGTTTAAGTAGAGATTACAGCGGGGAGAATGGGTGTTACACCGCTGCATAGAGGGGCAGAATGTTGGTGTTGACGGTAGCAAGATTGTTGATGTAGATCGCCGTCATGATCCTTGCCCCGGTGGCGTTCCGGCGCCACCAGGAGAGAGGGGGAGAGAGCCCCCTCCTTCTTCTTCTTCCTTGGCCTCCCCCCTAGATGGGAGGAGAGTTCCCCCTCTGGTCAATGGCCTCCATGGTGGCGGAGGGGCGGGAGCCCCTCCGAGATTGGATCTCCCTCTCAGTTCTCTTCTGTTTCACGTTCCCCTAATCTGGCCGAAAACCTTTCTTATATTCCAGGAGATCCGTAACTCCGATTTCACTGAGATTTTAACACGATTTTTTTTCCAGATATAAGCTTCCTTGCGCCCGAATTAGAGCTCCAACCATCGTTCGAGGAGGGCACAACCCACCACCACGCTCCAGGGGCCTCTAGCGTGCCCTAGTGTCTTGTGGGCTGTGTGGGCCTCCGTTTGCGGTGATTCCAACTCCCAAAAATCACATATATTCCATAATAATTCTCCGTGAAATTTTATTGCATTCGGACTTCATTTGATATGAATATTCCGTGATACAAAAAACATGCAAAAAACAGGAACTGGCACTGGGCACTGGATCAATAGGTTAGTCCAATAAATCATACAAAAAGTTGCCAAAACTGTATAAAAGTTGTATAATATTGGCATGAAACAATAAAAAAATATAGATACGATGGAGATGTATCACCTTGTCCAGCTCCTCACCCGTCAAGCTCCCTGAGCGCAGCTAGATGTCGTCCTTCGCTCCCGTGAAATCCCACATGGGGTGCGAGTGTGCCTGGAGCGGGGCCAGGCGCTGCGTCAGGAACTCCTTAACAAGCATGGACACCATCAGCATCCCGGACTCCATGTTCGCCCTCATCTTCCTCAGGACCGCTGCTTCTCGGGGGTCGGTGAGCTTCTCATGACCCCACTGGTTCAGCTTCTCCGGCAGCTCGGTCGGCAATTCCAGCCGCGCGTGGAGGCCCCCAGCGTCCATGAAGACCCACTTGCGCCGGAAGTTCTCCACCTTCTTCTCGGCCCTCATGAGCGTGTTGCCTCTATGGACCGCGACGAAGGAGACGCAGGTGGAGCGCTGGTTCGGTTTGTGCATTCGGAGGTACAAGAAGTGGCGGAGGAACGCGACAGAGGGCATCACACCCACAAATGCCTCGCAGTAGAAGGCGAAGACGGGCAAGAGAAGGATAGAGCTGGGCTGGAGGTGCAGAGCCTAAACCTGGTAGTGGTCGAGGATGGCGGTGAAGAACTTGGATAAAAGGCAGGACGAGCCCCGCGAAGACACTATGGAGGAAGAAGGGATAGAACGTCTCCTCCAAGGCCCGAGGGTCGGGGGAGCCGGCCAGGAGCACCGTCTCCTTCTGCTTGTTGTGGTTGCTCGCCGTCAGCAGGAGCGCGGCCGTGAGGTGTCTCTCCTCAGTAATGGAGGACGTGCAGAGGACCTACGCTGGGGAAGAGGAGGACCCCGTGGCCTACGCGGCCGGCTTGGCCTTTCCGGATGCCATCTACGTGATCTTGGAAGGAAAGGGCGCATAAAGGAGGAGAAATTCCACCAGATCTGGAGACCCTCTCGGTGGGAGGAAATGGGATCTAGAGCAAGGCAAAGAGAAGGCAATGAAGGCTCGGCGGCAGGCTGTAGGATCGGGAGGAAAGGTTTGCAACATCTTCAATTCTTCTGCGGTCTCTTCACGATTAGGTTCTCTTCCATCTTCGAAGAATTCACCTTGCAAACTAATACACACAATAGCCCAAATGGCGGGGTTATGTCCAAGAATATGCATTTTCATCTTATGCTTCCAACTAGCAAAATTAGTACCATCAAAGTAAGGACCTCTACGGTGGTAATTTCCCTCGCTAAACACCATACTCTCCTAGGCTGTGAAACCAAGGCTATGATCGCCAATGCTATGGAATCAAGGCAAATGGAGACCAAAGCTCTGATACCACTTGTAGGATCGAAAGTAGGTCTAGAGGAGGCTGATTAGACTACTTAACCAAATAAAAATCTAGCCTTTTCCAATTTTAAGTCTTGGCAGATTTTAGCAACTTAGCACAAGTCAAGCAATCCACCTACACATGCAATACTAAGAGTGTAGCAGCGGAAAGTAAAAAATTGCATATGAAGGTAAAGGGAAGGGTTTGGAGAAGGCAAACGCAATGTACACACGGAGATTTTTGGCGTGGTTCCGATAGGTGGTGCTATCGTACGTCCATGTTGATGGAGAGTCAAGACGAAAATGTGTGCCAACCCCTATGCATAGATTCCCAAGGTCACGGAACCCGCAAGTTGATCACCAAAACATACATCAAGTGAATCAATAGAATACCCCATTGTCACCACGAGTATCCCACGCAAGACATACATCAAGTGTTCTCAAATCCTTAAAGACTCAATCCGATAAGATAACTTCAAAGGGAGGGAGAACCCAGTCAATTACAAGAGATAGAGGGGGAGAAACATCATATGATCCAACTATAATAGCAAAGCTTGCGATACATCAAGATCGTGCCAAATCAAGAACACGAGAGAGAAAGAGAGAGAGAGATAGAGAGAGAGAGAGAGAGAGAGAACCCTCGTGGATGTATCGGGACTCTTCTGGCCCAACTCTTTTACTCTCGGGGCTTCTGTTGGTCCATAAAAAATCATCAAAATTTGGCACGTCAATTGGACTCCATTTGGTATTCTTTTTCTGTAAAACTCAAAAACAAGGAAAAAACAGAAACTGGCACTGGGCTCTATGTTAATAGGTTAGTCCCAAAAATCATATAAAATAGCATATAAATGCATATAAAACATCCTACATGGATAATATAATAGCATGGAACAATAAAAATTATAGATACGTTGGAGACGTATCAAGCATCCCCAAGCTTAATTCCTGCTCATCCTCGAGTAGGTAAATGATAAAAACAGAATTTTTGATGTGGAATGCTACCTAACATATTTATCAATGTAATTCTCTTTATTGTGGCAAGAATACTCAGATCCATAAGATTCAAAACAAAATTTTAATATTGACATAAAAACAGTAATACTTCAAGCATACTAACAAAGCAATCATGTCTTCTCAAAATAACATGGCCAAAGAAAGCTATCCCTACAAAATCATATAGTCCAGTGAGACCCACAAGTATAGGGGATATATCGTAGTCCTTTCGATAAGTAAGAGTGTCGAACCCAACGAGGAGCAGAAGGAAATGATAAGCGGTTTTCAGCAAGGTATTCTCTGCAAGTACTGAAATAAGTGGTAACAGATAGTTTTGTGATAGGATAATTTGTAATGAGCAACAAGTAACAAAAGTAAATAAAGTGCAGCAAGGTGGGCCAATCCTTTTTGTAGCAAAGGACAAGCCTGGACAAACTCCTATAATAGGAAAAGCTCTCCCGAGGACACATGGGAATATCGTCAAGCTAGTTTTCATCACGTTCATATGATTCGCGTTCGGTACTTTGATAATTTGATATGTGGGTGGACCGGTGCTTGGGTGTTGTTCTTACTTGAACAAACATCCCACTTATGATTAACCTCTATTTCAAGCATCCACAACTACAACAAAAGTATTAAGGTAAACCTAACCATAGCATGAAACATATGGATCCAAATCAGCCCCTTACGAAGCAACGCATAAACTAGGGTTTAAGCTTACATCACTCTAGCAACCCATCATCTATTTATTACTTCCCAATGCCTTCCTCTAGGCCCAAATAATGGTGAAGTGTTATGTAGTCGATGTTCACATAACACCACTAGAGGCTAGACAACATACATCTCATCAAAATATCGAATCTAATACCAAATTCACATGACTACTAATAGCAAGACTTCTCCCACGTCCTCAGGAACAAACATAATTACTCACAAAGCATATTCATGTTCATAATCAGAGGGGTATTAATATGCATAAAGGACCTGAACATATGATCTTCCACCAAATAAACCAACTAGCATCAACTACAAGGAGTAATCAATACTACTAGCAACCTACTAGTACCAATCCCGGACTTGAAGACAAGAATTGGATACAAGAGATGAACTAGGGTTTTGAGAGGAGATGGTGCTGGTGAAGATGTTGATGGAGATTGCCCTCTCCCGATGAGAGGAGCGTTGGTGGTGACGATGGTGATGATTTCCCCCTCCCGGAGGGAAGTGTCACTGGCAGAACAGCTCTGCCGGAGCCCTAGATTGGTTCCGCCAAGGTTCCGCCTCGTGGCGGCGGAGTTTCGTCCCGAAAGGTTGCTTATGATTTTTTTCTCGACGAAAGACCTCATATAGCGTAAGATGGCATCGAGGACCACCAGGGGCCCACGAGGTAGGGGCGCGCCCAGGGGTTGGCGCGCCCCACCCTCGTGGGCTGTGTGGGCCCCTCTGGTGAACTTCTTCCGCTGGATATTTTTTATTATTTCCCAAAATTACTTTCGTGGAGTTTGAGGACTTTTGGAGTTGTGCAAAATAGGTCTCTAATATTTGCTCCTTTTGCAGCCCAGAATTCCAGCTGTCGGCATTCTCCCTCCTTATGTAAACCTTGTAAAATAAGAGAGAATAGGCATAAGTATTGTGACATAACGTGTAATAACAGCCCATAGTGCAATAAATATCGATATAAAAGCATGATGCAAAATGGACGTATCAACTCCCCCAAGCTTAGACCTTGCTTGTCCTCAAGCGAAAGCCGATAACGATAAATATGTCCCCATGTTTAGAGGTAGAGGTGTCGATAAAAATAAAATACGGACATGAAGGCATCATGATTATTCTCATAACAGCAACATATATAGAAAAATGTTATATGATTTCTTATGTTTCAAGTAATAATCCATTCACAATGCAGAGTACGAATCATAAACTTTATTGAGAACCAACAAACTATAATCTCTGTCACTGAAGCAATTGCAGTTTATCATAACATCAGAAAGAGTCTGTGTCAGAGCTTAATAGCAAGTCCACATACTCAACTATCATTTAGTCCTTCATAATTGCTAACACTCACGCGATACTTGTGTTTACGGAGTATTAATCGGACACAGAGAAAGATAGGGGCTTATAGTTTCACCTCCCAACCTTTTACCTCAAGGGTAATGTCAACAATAATATCTCATGCTCCC
Organism: Aegilops bicornis; assembly: GCA_021605145.1. Classification (NCBI taxonomy): domain Eukaryota; kingdom Viridiplantae; phylum Streptophyta; class Magnoliopsida; order Poales; family Poaceae; genus Aegilops; species Aegilops bicornis. The sequence goes on along the minus strand of CM038673.1, from coordinate 368,461,710 downwards.
CTACATCCAATTAGATATACCCATCAGGATCTTTCGAACATACTGTGCATGCCAAAGGATAAAATGAAAAAGGAAAGGTGAAGATCACCATGACTCTTGCATAAGGTAGGAGATAATAAATAAAAGATAGGCCCTTCGCAGAGGGAAGCAGAGGTTGCCATGCGCTTTTATGGTTGGATGCACAAAATCTTAATGCGAAAGAACGTCACTTTATATTGCCACTTGTGATATAGACCTTTATTATGCAGTCCGTCGCTTTTATTACTTCTACATCACAAGATCGTATAAAACTTATTTCTCCCACACCAATCAATCATACATATTTAGAGAGCAATTTTTATTGCTTTGCACCGATGACAACTTACTTGAAGGATCTTACTCAATCCATAGGTAGATATGGTGGACTCTCATGGCAAAACTGGTTTAAGGTTTTTTTTGGAAGCACAAGTAGCATCTTTACTTGGTGCTGAGAATTTGGCTAGCACGAGGGGGAAAGGCAAGATCAACATGTTGGAAGATCCATGACAATATACTTTATCTCATATATAAGAAAACATAACCCATTACGTTGTCTTGCTTGTCCAACATCAACTCTTTAGCATGTCATATTTTAATGAGTGCTCACAATCATAAAAGATGTCAATAATAGTATATCTATATGTGAAACTTCTCTTTCCTTATTACTTCCTATTAATTGCAACGATGACCAAAGCTATGTTTGCCAACTCCCAACAACTTTTAATCATCATACTCTTCTATGTGAAGTCATTACTCTCAATAAGATCAATATGAACTCCTTGTTTATTTTTATTCTTCCCTTTTTTTCTTTTATTCACTCAGGATCATGGCAAAATAATCAAGCCCTTGACTCAACACTAATCTTTATTATATAGCTCACGGACTCGATTACATAGAGAGATCATAAAGCAAAAACTCAAAACTAGATCATGCCATAAACTTTATTCTACTAGATCAAGATACTACTAATAGGATCGAACTAAGAAAACGGTAAAGATAGGAGATGTGATTGTGATACGATACCGGGGCACCTCCCCCAAGCTTGGCAGTTGCCAAGGGGAGTGCCCATACCCATGTGATTATGTCTCCTTTGCTGGTGAAGAAGGTGGAGGTGTTGTTGATGATGCGGGCTTGTCGTCCATCTTCCAAGGCATGGGCTCACCATCATAAAAGGATGATCGAGCCTCCTAATCCTCAAATCTGCAGCCAAACTCATCCTTTTGAATCTATATTCATACTCACAGCTTTGATTTTGCAGGTCATAGATTTGGGCTTGAAGGTGCTCAATCTTCTCATGAAGCTTGAAGATGGCCTCCCGATATTGTCGGCATCCAACTTGTGGTTGCTAGTGAACTCCGCGATCATCATGTGGTTGGAGTTGAGTCCACGCTCCACCATCCCTTGACACTTGAAAACTTTTTGCTCCACCGCTTGAGCCTCGTCTCCACGCCTCGGTTCCTTTTGGTCCCTCTTCATCGCTGGATGTGCAGCAACCCATCACGCAACTCAATGGTTTGAGGGTGTCGCAGCACCTCCGCGAGGTAAGGGTTGATGACCTTCTCAAGAACTTGTCCTTGGAAGCACTTGGTGCGTCATGATAATCTAGATCATGTAAAAACAGCTCAAACAAGAACAGAGGAGATTTATGGATACGGGAGTCAAAACCCCGGAGAATATATAATGAATTTTTACCAACCAAAATACGTATCGTGCAAGAAAACGGAGTCCGTAAGGCACACGAGGTGCCCACGAGGTAGGGGCGCGCCGGGGGGTAGGGCGCCCTCCACCTCGTGGGGCCCTCGTGGTCCTTCCCGGACTACTACTTATTTTTCTATTTTTCTAAATATTCCAAAACGGAGAAATATTGCCTTAAAAATTGTTTTGGAGTCGGTTTACTTATCATACCACATACCTACTCCCTTTCGGAGTCTGAAACGTTCTGGAAAGTGTCCCTTATGTATACCTCCAGGGTTACAGTTTCAATAACATTGGTTTCAACATTTATAGGATTACCTGAGTGTAACATCCCAAATTTTCAATTTGGCATGTTATACATAGGTCATCCATGCATATCATATTTTATTGCATTTTCATTTGCCATCCTCGAAATCCTAAGCAACTCAAGGACCCTCGGAGAGAGTTGGGGATTTTCCGATTTTCATATTTGAATTTTATCAAATAATGAAGACAAGGATTTTGGATTTTATTATTTTTCTCTCCGGAAAATATTTCATGTTTAATAATAAATGAGAGCAGATAATATGACTTCTCGAAAAATAATTTTAATATCAGAGGAAAAATGTTATAATCATTATTTGGATTTTATTTTATTTATTTGGAATTTTATTTGCCCTAGAGAAAAATTTGCATAATTTCAAAATTGCATTTTAGGGGCCAAGAAAAGTTCATCTTGTTCTAAATATTTTATTTAGGCAAAGAAAACTTGTTTTGGTATTTTTAGATTTTTATTTATTTTTCTAGGATTTTTATAAGTTTGATTGGAACGTTAAAAATGACCCAGCGGGCCAAGGGCTGAACCCGGCCAAAGCAGCCACCTGCCGCCCGCCGCTGTCTTGGCACAAGACCGCACCCGGACCGAGTCCGAGCCGGACTCCGTCTCCCGCCTTGCCCCTCCTCCAAGTCGCCCGCCCCACTTTATATAGCCGCCACCCCCTAGCCACCACCGCCGCCGCCCACCCGGAGCCCGAGCCCGAGCCCGAGCATTGCCCGCCGCCCGCCACCAGCCACCGCCGCCCACCTCCCCCCCACGGAGCCGCCGCCCCGCCGGACGACTTCACGGAGGTAGCCCCTCGTCGCTCGTTCGTTCATTTTTTCGAACGTGTTAAATCGTTTAGTTTTCGCTAACGAACGTTCGCTCGCTTAGCCGTTCTCGCTTTCTATTATCGGATTTATTCCGCGATTTTTCCGATCGCGATTTCTGATCCGATGTTCGAATTAGTATAACTTTTCGCTCGTTTATCGGAATCAGGCGATTCAGGCGCCTGGAGTTTCATCTCGAAACCCTCTTTCCGAATAGCCAACTCAAACAAGTTTTTGCCTCTGTAAAATTTTACCCTAGTTCAGATTAGTAAAGGGATCTTGTTTCTTTCGCCGTTTGAGTTTCGTTTCTCCGTTTGGTTTGATTTTTCTTGTGAACCGGAGTTCTTAAGTTGAACTCTCCGGTCAACATCTTTCAGTTGAAGTTTCGTTTGTGCATCTTTGCTTGTTGCTTATGTATGTATTGTTTGCTTGCGATAGAATTCCCGGAGTGCGGCGTGTTACTACGTAATCTCTAGGATTCACGGATCGTCAAGAAGGCAAGTAACACTTGATCATATTTCCTTTCATACCCAGTTTTATGCATTAGTTCAACCTCAAACATTGCATGGTTAGGATGTCATTAATTTGTGGGTTGGGAAGTAGATGATGAGGTAGGAACCTATTGCCCTGTTACTATCAAACCCTTGGGAGTTACTTCTACGCGTTGCTTATATTGCCATGCTATGCTCGTAGACGTGGTTTGAGTTTGAGTGACTCCATGACAGATGTGCGATTGTTAATTAATGGTTTACTTTAAGGTGGCAGCTTAAATACACATCTGGGTGGATTGAGGCACCTGGGGAACCCAGTGTTGTCTATTTTTTTTGGAAATCCCGGGGTACCCGTGTGATCTTCCTATGGACCGCCACCCAGGCTCAAAGGGAACTGAGATTATTCATGCTAGAAACTTCCGTGTGCAGCCACAAGCTATTATGGGCTCTAGCATACTTGAGTAAGTTACGTGAGGCTCTCGAAGAGGTAGATCAGCAAGTAGTGGGTTTTGTAGGTTTGGTATGGTCTATCCGGAGTAGAGAGTTAATGTTTCCAAAGATCGTGTCTCGGTCATCCGCTTCTCAAACACCATGTAGTGCGAGAAATCAACAGAGGCGATCGAGTCTTGTGGGGAAAAGTGCTAAACCTCTGCAGAGTGTACAATCTAATCATGGTTAGCCGTGTCCCCGGTTATGGACAATTTCGAGTATCTAGTACTTGAGTAATTACATGTATCTCATCACTCTAAATTAATATTGTTGGGTTGTTAATTACTTTAATTGGGATTGAGTTGGGGTTATACCTTCTCAATGATGTTTCAACCACCATGATAGTTAAATTAAAATTTATTCCTTTGTTGTAGGGAAAAATTGGCTTTTCGCAAAAATCAGAATCAGAGAGCTTTCCACCAGCTAAATATGCATGTAGTGGTAGCATTATTCTGTTATTGCTCTATTGTGTTACATTGCCAAAGATATTCCATGTGCTGACCCGTTCTCGGCTGCAACGTATTATGTTGCAGATTTTTCTACGAGGAGTAAGGTTCGATAGGTCGTTGCCGTGCAGCTCAGCTATGCCGTTGGAGTTGATGGACTCACTTTATCTTCCAAGCCTTCCGCTGTTATCGTATTAGATGGCCTTAAGCCATATTATTGTAATAAGTTCTCTTTTGAGACAATCGATATAATAAGTGTGTGATTGCCACTCTGTTATAAATCCTTCGAGTACTGTGTGTGTCAGCATTACCGATCCAAGGATGACACGGAAGCAACAGAGACTTGACCATCTGAGGTCGGGTCGCTACAAGATGGTATCAGAGCACACGCTAAGTGTAGGACACGACCACTAAGATAAAACCATAGGTCACTCTTCTCTACTCATTTCTGACTCCTCTCCATTTTTTCACTCTTTAGGATGACGGAGATGAAGTACAAGTTTGCACAACCGGATGAAGACACACCTTTTGGACGCCACTTGAAGGAAGTCACTAGGTACCTGAATATTGGAACACCAAGCTTCACCGGACGCATAACGCCACCTTACCGTAAGAAGAGTGCCGGAAGATTCAAGCTCTAGTTCCCGGAAGGACGCTTTGCGCCAAGCACGGAGCCCATAGTGTGTGTTTTCAATGCACCAACATGGAGTTTGGGAAAGAGTATGGCAGCTCACATTACCATGGGACGCATTGGAGAAGTCTACAATAGGGAGCTTAAAGACACCATATATCAAATATGTGGGCGCCGAGACGAGCAATGGGAAGTAATCAGCACCAAGAAGGATAGATCCATTGCAGCTTACATCCGGGGAGCTAAACCGGCACATTCGACGTCAGGAGAACCAGATGTGTGCAGACATGATGGATTTGAAGAGGGCGAAAACTAGGATCATCGAGCTGGAGGAAGAACTCAAGTTTACACGCGATGGATATGAGGAAGAAATCAAGACCCTACTGGAGAAGAATGACGACCTAGTCAAGAAGATCGGAGTCTTCATGGAGGACCAACACCGAAAGAAGAGGAAGAAGATCCCACTTGCCCGGACAACTACATCATCATCGACGACACCGACTTTGATCCAAGCGATGATGACTATGAAGACGAAGCTGGAGCAGACATCATGGAGTCTTCCACCGATCAAAGTTTCTAGATGACCACCATATAATAGTAGTATTCCCCCATGTAGTCAGTAGTAGTTGAGCACTTATGCGATAGTTCTAGACCGCTTTTGTATGCTCTTGCTTGATTGATTGAATGAATGTGTGTGTTTGCCTCATGTGCATATGGGTAGTGTTTTCTCGCTAGACCTCTTTCTATTCTAATCTCTTCCATCTAAACCCTCAGATGCCTCCGAGACGTGACCCCGGTTTTGTTTTCCCACCGGAGCTCACCCAGTTGATCCAGCAGTAGAATGCCTTGATGCAATTGCTAGTTCAGAATCAGGGCAACAACAACAACAACAACAATAACCCGCCGTCGATGGACAATTTAGCCTGTTTTCTGAGGTTACAACCGCCGGTGTTTTCCAGTAGCACCGAGCCAATAGTTGCTGATGATTGGCTACGCCGTATTGGAAGGGAGTTAACCACCGCAGGATGCACGGATGCTGAAAGGGTGCGCTTTGCCACACATCAATTGGATGGACCAGCAGCCGCATGGTGGGATAATTACACGGCTACTTTTCCTATAGCCAATGTCACTTGGGACCTGTTCCAACAAGCTTTCCGCACGGCCCATGTTTCAACTGGAGCCATGCAGATAAAGAAGCGTGAGTTTCGCAACTTACGCCAGGGGAACCGTACTGTGGCCCAGTACGTGGATGAGTTTAGCAAGTTATCACGCTATGCCCTTGATGATGTGGCCACAGATGCCGCGAAGCAAGAGAAGTTTATGGAAGGCCTGAATGATGAGATGAGTATGCAGTTGATGGTGGCAACCTTCAACAACTACCGTGGAGTTGGTAGATAAGGCCCTAATGATTGAAGGAAAGCAACAAGAAATTGAGAGCCGTAAGAGGAAATATGGACAAGGAAGTACAACCCAGAGCTCACCGGAAGCCTCGTTTAACCCCGAACTCGGAGGACTTGTTCATAACCATGGAGGTCATAACCATCTTTGGAGGTGGATCGCATAATCAAAATGGTGCGAAGAATGGGAATGGGAATGGAGCCAACAATAATCGTAATCGCTCTAACCCATCTACACCCGCCAAGAGGGACTTAAGCCAAGTTATTTGCTTTAAGTGCGGGAAGACAGGCACTATGCCAACGATCGCCTTCAAGGAAAGAATGGAAACGAAAATGGAAGCACTGGGAAGAAGCCCAATCCATTCAACAAAGGACAAGTGAACCACGTTAACGTGGAGGAAGTTGAAGAGCAACCGGACGCAGTAATAGGTAAGTTTTTGGTTCAGTTATTTATCGCTATTGTTCTTTTCGATACTGGTGCATCGCATTCATACATATCAACGGGATTTGTGGAAAAGTTTAAGTTACCAACCCAAACCCTTAGGACCCCTCTTTTAGTGAGCTCGCCTGGAGCAGAGTACATGGCTAGCAGATGGTGCCCCCAGATACCCCTAGTCATTGGCACGCATGTTTTCCCGTCTGACCTAATTATCTTGGAGTCGCAAGGATTGGATGTGATATTAGGTATGGACTGGATGTCAAAGTATGGAGGAAGTATTGACTGTGCTAGCAAGTCAATTTATCTTACCACCCCAGAGGGAAAAAGGATTAAGTATGTATCTAGGCATGCGCCTAGGAGGAGCCAAGTGAATGCCCTCACGGGAGTTGTACAGGAGGAAGTACCTGTAGTAAAGGATTGTCCGGATGTTTTTCCAGAGGAGTTACCAGCCATGCCACCGGATCGAGACATCGAGTTTCTGATAGAACTATTGCCAGGTACAGGGCCAATATCAAAGAGACCCTACCAGATGCCCGCAAATGATCTGGAGGAAATTAAGAAGCAGATCAAGGAGCTATTGGAGAAAGGTTACATTCGTAGAAGTTCATCACCTTGGGGAGCCCCGCTTTTGGTTGAGAAGAAGGATAAATCCCTAAGGATGGTTGTTGATTACCGAGCTCTGAATGAAGTAACGATAAAGAACAAGTATCCATTACCAATGATTAATGATCTGTTTGATCAGTTGCAAGGAGCTAAGGTGTTTTCAAAGATTGATCTACGATCAGGATACCATCAGTTGAAGATCCGAGAGAAGGATATACCAAAGACAGCATTTACCACACGGTATGGATTATATGAGTATACGGTCATGTCATTTGACCGACTAACGCCTCGCCTATTTCATGAGTATGATGAACAAAGTGTTCATGGAGTATTTGGACAAGTTTGTTGTGGTGTTTATTGATGATATTATGGTCTACTCGAAGAACGAAGAGGAGCACGCGAACACTTGCGTTTGGTTCTCGAGAAACTTCAGGAACACCGCTTATACGCCAAATTCAGCAAGTGCGAGTTTTGGTTGAAGGAAGTTGGATTTCTTGGGCATGTTATATCGGGAGAGGGTATAGCAAGAGATCCCAAGAAGGTTCGGTCGATCCACCGAATGGTTGGCACCCACTTGATCGTTGAGATTCGCAGTTTCCTTGGACTGGCAGGATATTATCGGAGATTCATTGAGAATTTTTCCAAGATTGCTAAGCCAATGACTGAATTGCTAAAGAAGGATACTAAGTTCAAATGGACAGAGGATTGCGAGACAAGCTTTCAAGAGTTGAAGAAACGGTTGACTACAGACCCCGTGCTGACATTGCCAGATATACATAAGGAGGTTCAAGTTAATTGTGACGCCTCGCTTGGGACTTGGATGTGTTCTTATGCAGGACGGAAAAGTTGTTTCAGATGCCTCCACGACAGTTAAAGCCACATGAGTTGAACTATGCCACACATGATTTGGAGTTAGCAGCTGTAGTACATGCTACCAAGACTGGAGACATTATCTTATTGGAAACCGTTGTGATGTGTACACGGATCATAAGAGTTTGAAGTACATTTTCACCCAGAAGGAGTTAAACCTCAGACAAAGGAGATGGCTGGAACTCATAAAGGATTACGACATGAAGCTACACTATCATCCAGGAAAGGCCAACGTCTTAGCAGACCCTTTGAGCCGGAAGAGTTATGCCAATAGCCTTGAAAGCAAAGGATTGCCAAAGGAGTTAGCTGCGGAGATCATGGAACTTCGATTGGAGATTGTTCCAAGAGGTTTTTTGCAACAATGGAGGTTCAGTCGACGTTATTGAACAAGATCCGAGAAGCTCAGAAGGAGGATAAAGAGATTGCTGAGATAAAAGAGAAGATGGGCGAAGGAAAAAGCCAAAGGTTTTCGCGAGGATGAGCACGATACCTTGTGGTTTGAGGACCGGTCTCGGGGAGGCTGATCGTACCCACGGACACCTATGGGGCCGGCGGACCAGGCCCCTTTGTGGTTCAGAGGGGGGGCGGAGATCGCACGAAGAGCGGATCGAGGCGAGGCACACGAGCAGTTTACCCAGCTTCGGAGCTCTCCGGAGAGATAAAACTCCATCGCTGCTTGTTTGATGTATTGTGTTCTTGCTAGGGAGCGATGCGAGCTACAAAACCTAAGCGTGAGCGTATCTCGATCTCTAGTGAGTCCAATGAACCGAACTCGAACCGAACCCCTTCTACGCTATGCATGGGCCTCCTTTTATATGCTCAAGGGTCTCCGACAGGTGGCAACATAGGCGGGGCACAAATGTAAAACAGGAGTTGGTACACCGCTCGAGCGATTATACGATTGCAAAATACCTAACTCGACGGCAAGGGACAAAAGCAATAAATGCCCGCTGCTGTCGCCCAAACAAAGGCAACAGACCGTCCAGTGCGCCTCCGCTTCGCCACGATGGTGAGCTTGTCAGCCGCTTATCGCTGCTGCTCTCCGGGGCTGCACAAGATCTCGACATGCGCGCATGGAACGGTCCCATGGCGACACGTCGCCGGATGAGCTGGAGCGGAGATGGAGAGAGGTTGCTTGCCGCGGCAAGCGCCTTTGCCGCGCCGAATCCTTGTCGCGTCCGGAGGCTTGTCGCGCTCCGAGCCTTCCCGGCAAGCTCCTCTTGCCGGGGCCTTGTCTTCTGCATGCCTTGAGTGGCCTTCCCGACAAGTCCCTCTTGCCGGGGCCTTGTCTTCTTAATCAAATACTTTGTTCTGGAATGGCTCCAAAGGAACCACAGAGGATCTTGGCGGTGACAAGGCAAACCCTGTCGCGGGGTGCTACAATCGTCTGCAGGCACGATGCACGGGATACTAGGGTACCCCTACTCTAGTACCCCGACAGGAGCCCCCGGGCCTGGGCCGTACACGGTGCCGAGCACTGTCGGGCCAGGCCCAAAACAGTGCACGGGCACACGCGGCCTCGACCACGTCGCAACTCGCCCCGGACCCACCACGATCCCCACTAACGGCACGCACCGGACGTGGCGCCGTGCGAGAGATCGTGGGCGTGGTCGTGGGGGTTTCTTTATTAGGAAAAGCGGAACGTCCGCCCCCTCCCCCTCTTTATAAGCGGAGGAAACAAGGGCAGGCCGTCCACTCTGCCATCGCTGTCTTGTCAAGAAAACCACCGCCGCTCCCCTCTTCTTCTCCGGTGCGAAGAGAGCAGCGCCCCGCCCCCTTTCGCCACAAGCGCGCTCACCGTCGTCGGCCTCCTCCGCCGCCCTCGCCATGGCTCCGGCGACAAGGAGAAGGGCGTCAAGTCGGCCGAAGCGCAGCGGCTCGCGGCGTTGCGCAAGGAGCGGGCCATCTCCCCCCCCCCAGCTCGGCGCAAGGGAGCTGCGGGACGTCTTCTACCTCTTTTGGTCGACGGAGACGCGTGCGCATCCGCGCACGAAGGTACTCCCTGCCTCCGCCTCCGATTTGGCCCCAACTGGGTACCCCTTTTTCGCCCTTTTCTTCTATTATGGCTTTGCCCGCCTTTCCGAGTTTTTCTGCAACATCATGAACACGTTTGGCCTCCGCCTCCTTGATTTCACCCCCAACGCCGTCTTGACCATGGCAGTTTTCGCGCATATTTGCGAAAACTTTGTCGGAGTCCACCCAAATGTGGCACTCTTCCGCCAATTCTTCGTGCCCTGCGTCGAGAGAGGAGAGGCGCTTGCCGGAGGGATAGCTTGGGTCTCTAGGATCAGCAAGAAAGAAGCGTATCTGGAAGGAGAGTTCCGCAACAAGTGGGAGGAGTGGAGAGCCAATTGGTGTTGGGTCGTAGAGGAGAACCCGCAGCCCTTCACCGCCGTGCGCCAAACCCCAATAGTGCGCGGCAGAGATTGGAGTAACTTGGCGCCGGAGGATGCGAAGTTGAAGATAGCCGTGACCCGGATTTTGCGCCTCAGGCTTGCCGGGTTAACCGTAGGCGCAGTTGGCGCAGACTTCCTTCGTCGCCGCATCGCTCCCTTGCAGGAAAGGAGGAGGCCTGCCTGGGAGTTCCAAAACGCGCGGACATTATGAGGTTGCGCCTGGCCTGAATCGAACTTCACCGTATTGGAGTTGGATGCGATGTTGCTCGAGCTGTTCAAGAACGACCCGATCACCCCGAGTGGTTTAGGTTGCCGAGGGGTCGTACCATTGTGCAACAACTCAGCGCCGACCGCATCCGCCGCCATGATGCCGTTGTGCGATTCCCATGGGATCGTTCCAACTGGCAGGAGCCCCGACGAGGTCGCGGCAGCAGTTCTTTGACGACTTGGAAGAAGTGCTGATCCGCTCCGACGAGCAGAAAAGGCTCACCCGCGACACCACCGACGAGGAGATGGCGCGTATTGCCACCAGGGTGGAGGAGGCGGCAGCAGCTGGCCGCCGCCGGAGCCTTCGGTACACCGTGGAGGAGGCGGACGCTGAAGGCGGCAAGCCTTGCCGAGCAAGGGAGGTCGTCGGCGAGGACGAGCTTGTCGAGCCCGAGGCCGGGTCGAGTGGACCCGAGGGCGCTTTCTTCTCCACCACCCAGCGACTTGCCGCCACGGACCTCGGCCCGGCTGAAGAGGCGTCTCCGCAAGGCCGGAGACGAAGTCAAGGCAGATCGCCCAGCAAGAAGGCCATGACGGCCGCTCCACCATGAAAGCGAGGTTGCCGCGGGAGCGCCCCACACTGCTGCGACAACTGGGGCGGGATCTTCTCAGGCTACCGCCGACGCCTCCGCCAAGCGGCCAAGAGAGCCCACTCCCCCGCCTCGTCGCACCGGCCAAAGATGTCGGGGAGGCTGATCGTACCCACGGACACCTATGGGGCCGGCGGACCAGGCCCCTTTGTGGATCGGAGGGGGGGCGGAGATCGCACGAAGAGCGGATCGAGGCGAGGCACACGAGCAGTTTACCCAGCTTCGGAGCTCTCCGGAGAGATAAAACTCCTACTGCTGCTTGTTTGATGTATTGTGTTCTTGCTAGGGAGCGATGCGAGCTACAAAACCTAGCGTGAGCGTATCTGATCTCTAGTGAGTCCAATGAACCGAAACTCGAACCGAACCCCCTTCTACGTTGCGCATGGGCCTCCTTTTATATGCTCAAGGGGTCTCCGACAGGTGGCAACATAGGCGGGGGCACAAATGTAAAAACAGGAGTTGGTACACCTGCTCGAGCGATTACAAGTGCAAAATACCTAACTCGGCGGCAAGGGACAAAAGCAATAAATGCCCGTCGATTGTCGCCCAAACAATTAACAGAGACCGTCAGTGCGCCTCCGCCGCCACGATGGTGAGCTTGTCGCCGCTTATCGCTGCTCTCCGGCTGGCTGCACAAAGCATCTCGACACGCGTGCATGGAACGGTCCCATGGCGACATCGTCACTGGATGAGCTGGAGCGGAGATGGAGAGAGGTTGCTTGCAGCGGCAGCGCCTTACGCGGCCGAATCCTTGCCGCGTCCGGAGGCTTGTCGCGCTCCGAGCCTTCCCGGCAAGCTCCTCTTGCCGAGGCCTTGTCATCTGCATGCCTTGAGTGGCCTTCCCGACAAGTCCCTCTTGTCGGGGCCTTGTCTTCTTAATCAAATACTTTGTTCTTGAATGGCTCCAAAGGAACCACGGAGGATCTTGGCGGTGACGAGGCAAACCCTGCCGCGGGGTGCTACAACTGTCCGTGCACGAGTACGGGATACTAGGGTACCCCTACTCTAGTACCCCGACAACCGGATTTATGTGCCCAACAATTCGGAGATCAGGAAGTTAATACTTCAGGAGGCCCATGACTCACCATACTCGATTCACCCCGGAAACACCAAGATGTATTTGGACCTGAAGGAACATTTCTGGTGGACTGGTATGAAGAAGGATATTGCCGAGTATGTAGCTGTTTGTGATGTATGTCAGAGAGTGAAGGCAGAGCATCAAAAGCCAGCAGGACTGTTACAGCCTATGCCAATACCCGAATGGAAGTGGGACAAACTTGGCATGGATTTTATCACCGGATTACCCGTAACCAGAGCAGGATATGATTCAATATGGGTAGTTGTGGATCGTTTGACCAAAGTAGCTCACTTCATCCCAGTGAAAACAACTTATACAAGTGCCAAGTTGGCCAAGATATATATGACCAGGATCGTATGTTTGCACAGAGTTCCGAGGAGCATCGTATCAGATAGAAGAACACAGTTTACTTCAAAGTTTTGGCATCAGCTACACCAGACTTTGGGTACCAGATTGGAGTTTAGTACCGCATTCCACCCACAGACGGATGGGATGACAGAGAGAGTCAACCAGATTACGGAGGACATGTTGAGAGCCTGTCGCTAGATTATGCATCTAGTTGGGATGACAATTTGCCGTCACGCTGGAGTTCTCGTACAACAACAGCTACCGAGCCGGTTTGAAGATGGCACCGTTCAAGCTCAGATGGACGCAGATGTAGAACACCATTGATGTGTGATGAGGTTGGAGACCGCCAGTTGTTTGGACCAGATCTGATCAAGGAATCAGAGGAGAAGGTTTAACTGATTAGAGACATACTAAAGATTGCTCGCCTAGATGTAAGAGTTACGCAGATTCAAAACGCAAGGAATTAACCTATGAAATTGGAGATGAGCCTATCTGCGAGTACCACCCTTGAGGGGAGTGAAACGTTTTGGAGTAAAGGGAAAGTTAGCCCCAAGATTTGTAGGACCGTATCGTGTTAGAACGGATGGGAGAAGTTGCCTACAAGCTGGAGTTACCTGAAGGATTGTCGAGTTCACGATGTGTTTCACGTATCACGGTGAAGAAGTGCCACTGAGATGGCCGATATACCGTTAAATGATACAAAGGCCCCTAGAGGCGATACAGCTTGGATAGTAATTTGACTTATGAGGAGAAGCGGTAAAGATTCTTGATTTCGACAGAGTCACTCGCAACAAGGTTATCAAGTTTTGCAAAGTTCGAAGGAGCCACCATACCGAGGAGGAAGCCACACGGGAGCGAGAAGATGATATTCGCAAGGACCATCCGCACCTATTTTCTAGCCAACCCGAATCTCGAGGGCGAGATTCATCTTAAGGGGGGTAGGTTTGTAACATCCCAAATTTTCAATTTGGCATGTTATACATAGGTCATCCATGCATATCATATTTTATTGCATTTTCGTTTGCCATCCTCGAAATCCTAAGCAACTCAAGGACCCTCGGAGAGAGTTGGGGATTTTCCGATTTTCATATTTGAATTTTATCAAATAATGAAGACAAGGATTTTGGATATTATTATTTTTCTCTCCGGAAAATATTTCATGTTTAATAATAAATGGGAGGAGATAATATGACTTCTCCAAAAATAATTGAAATATCGGAGGAAAAATGTTAAAATCATTATTTGGATTTTATTTTATTTATTTGGAATTTTATTTGCCCTAGAGAAAAATTTGCATAATTTAAAAATTGCATTTTAGGGGCCAAGAAAAGTTCATCTTGTTCTAAATATTTTATTTAGGCAAAGAAAACTTGTTTTGGTATTTTTAGATTTTTATTTATTTTTCTAGGATTTTTATAAGTTTCGGCGGAACGTTTTAAAAAAAATGACCCGCGCCCGACTGGGCCAAGGGCCCAGCCGAGCAGGCCGGCCCAGCCAGCCGCCGCCGCCGCACTCGGACCGGAGTCCGAGCCGGACTCCGTCTCTCGCGCCGCCTTGCCCCCTCCTCCAAGTAGCCGCCCCTTTATATAGCCGCCACCCCACTCTAGCCACCACCGCCGCCCACCCCGGAGCCCGAGCCGAGCAGCTGCCGCCCGCCGCCAAGTAGCCGCCGCCACCCCCAGAGTCGCCGCCCGCCGGACGACCTCGCCGAGGTAGCCCTCGTGCAGTTTTTAGAAAACCCTTCGGTTTTTTAAAGAAAAACCCTAGCCCATTTTTTATATAGATCGGTTTTATTTCTCCGGTTTATTTGTTTTGCGGCGTTATTGCTCGTTCATTTTTTCAACGTGTTAAATCGTTTAGTTTCTGCTAACGAACGTTTGTTCGTTTAGCCGTTCGTCGTTTTCTTTTATCGGATTTATTCCGTGATTTTTCCGATCGTGATTTCTGATCCGATGTTCGAATTAGTATAACTTTTCGCTTGTTTATCGGAATCAGGCGATTCAAGCGCCTGGAGTTTCATCTCGAAACCCTCTTTCCTAGCCAACTCAAACAAGTTTTTGCCTCTGTAAAATTTGACCCTAGTTCAGATTAGTAAAGGGATCTTGTTTCTTTCGCCGTTTGAGTTTCGTTGCTCCGTTTGGTTTGATTTTTCTTGTGAACCGGAGTTCTTAAGTTGAACTCTCCGGTCAACCTCTTTTAGTTGAAGTTTCGTGTGTGCATCTTTGCTTGTTGCTTATGTATGTATTGTTTGCTTGCGATAGAATTCCCGGAGTGCGAAGCGTGTTACTACGAATCTCTAGGATTCACGGATCGTCAGCAAGGCAAGTAACACTTGATCATATTTCCTTTCATACCCAGTTTTATGCATTAGTTCAACCCTCAAACATTGCATGGTTAGGATGTCATTAATTTGTGGGTTGGGAAGTAGATGATGAGGTAGGAACCTATTGCCATGTTACTATCAAACCCTTGGGAGTTACTTCTACGCGTTGCTTATATTGCCATGCTATGCTCGTAGACGTGGTTTGGGTTTGAGTGACTCCATGACAGATGTGAGATTGTTAATTAATGGTTTACTTTAAGGTGGCAACTTAAATACACATCTGGGTGGATTGAGGCACCTGGGGAACCCAGTGTTGTCTGTTTTTTTGGAAATCCCGGGGTACCCGTGTGATCTTCCTATGGACCGCCACCCCAGGCTCAAAGGGAACTGAGATTATTCATGCTAGAAACTTCCGTGTGCAGCCACAAGCTATTATGGGCTCTAGCATAGTTGAGTAAGTTGCGTGAAGCTCTCGAAGAGGTAGATCAGCAGGTAGTGGGTTTTGTAGGTTTGGTATGGTCTATCCGGAGTAGAGAGTTAATGTTTCCGAAAGACTGTGTCTCGGTCATCCGTTTCTCAAACACCATGTGTCGGGGAGGCTGATCGTACCCGCGGACACCTATGGGGCCGGCGGAGCAGGCCCCTTTGTGGTTCGGAGGGGGGCGGAGGTCGCACGAAGAGCGGATCGATGAGATGCACACGAAGCGGTTTTACCCGGCTTCGAGCTCTCGGAGAGATAAAACTCCTACTGCTGCTTGTTTGATCTATTATGTTCTTGCTAGGGAGTGATGTACGCTACCAAACCTAGCGTGAGTGTATCTAGTCTATGGCCAGTCGACTGAACTGAACCTTGCGAAGACGTTGAATCGAACCCCTCACGTTGCACTCGGGCCTCCTTTTATATGCTAAAGGGTCTCCGGCGAGTGGCAACATAGGCGGGGTACAAATGTAAAACAGGGGTTGGTACACCTACTTGAACAAAGGTACAAAGGTAAAATACCTAACTCGACGGCAAGGGACAAAAGCAATAAATGCCTGTCGTTGTCGCCCAAACAAAGTGTAACAGAGACCGTCAGTGCGCCTCCGCCGCCACGATGGCGAGCCTGTCACGCCGCTTATCGCTGCTCTCCGCCGGCTGCACAGCCGCCGACACGCCGCCCATGGAACGGTCCCATGGCGACACGTCATTGGGTGAGCTGGAGCGGAGATGGAGAGAAGTTGCATGCAGCGGCAAGCGCCTTGCCGCGGCGAATCCTTGTCGCTCGGAGACTTGTCGCGCTCGAGCCTTCGGCAAGCCCCTTGCCGGGCCTTGTCTTCTGCGTGCACGAGCGGCCTTCCCGACAAGCTCTTCTTGTCGGGTCTTGCCTTCTCAATCTAATACTTTGTTCTTGAATGGCTCCAAAGGGAGCCACGGAGGAGATTAAGCGGTGATTTAGGCAAACCTTGCCGCTGGTGTTGCAATCGTCTGCGCACGAGTACGGGATACTAGGGTACCCCTACTCTAGTACACCGGCAGAGCCCTGGGCTGGGCATTACGGTGCCGAAGCGCTTGTCGGGCCAGGCCCAGAATCGCAGATGGACACGCCGCTGCCTCGACCACGCCGCAACTTCGCCCGGACCCACCACGATCCCCACTACTAACGGCACGCACGGACGTGGCGTCGTCTGCGAAGATCGTGGGCGCGGTCGTGGGGAGTTCTTTATTAATATAAGCGGAACGTCCGCCCCCCTCCTCCCCTTTATAAGCGGAGGGAACAAAGGCAGGCCGACCACTCCTGCCATTGCCGTCTTGTCAAGAAACCACCGCCGCTCCCTTCGTCTTCTCCGGTGCGAAGAGAGCAGCGCCCCGCCCCCTTTCGCCACAAGCACACTCGCCGCCGTCGACCTCCTCCGCCCCCCCTAGCCATGGCCCCGAAGGCCGATAAGGAGAAGGGCGTCAAGTCGGCCGAGGCGCAGCGGCTCATGGCGCTGCGCAAGGAGTGAGTCCGTCTTCCCCGCAGCCTCGGCGCACGGGAGCAGCGGGACATCTACTATCTTTTCTCGGTCGACGGAGACTTCGGCGCATCCGCGCCGCGAGGTGCTCCCGCCTCGCCGCTGATCTGGCCCCAACAGGTACCCTTTCTTCGCCCTTTTCTTCTATTGCGGTCTTTGCCCGCCCGTATTCGAAGTTCTTTTGCGACATAATGAACACCTTTAGCCTCCGCCTCCTTGATTTCACCCCCAACGCCATCTTGACCATGGCGGTTTTTATTGTGCGAAAACTTTGTCGAGAATCCCACCGAACGTGGCACTCTT
This sequence comes from Aegilops bicornis, assembly GCA_021605145.1. Classification (NCBI taxonomy): domain Eukaryota; kingdom Viridiplantae; phylum Streptophyta; class Magnoliopsida; order Poales; family Poaceae; genus Aegilops; species Aegilops bicornis. The sequence continues at coordinate 368,444,209 of CM038673.1, read as the reverse complement.
CCGCCATTTCTTTGTTCCCCGCGTCGAGAGAGGAGAGCCACTTGCCGGGGGATTAGCCTGGGTCTCTAGGGTCGGCAAGAAAGAGGCCTACATAGAGGGGGAGTTCCAGAACAAGTGGGAGGAGTGGAGAGCCAACTGGTGCTGGGTCGTGGAGGAGGACCCACAGCCCTTCACCGCCGTGCGCCAAACCCCAATTCTTGCGCGGCAAGGATTGGAGTAACTTGGCCGGAGGATGCGAGGCTGACGATAGCTGTGACCAGTGCGCCTCGGGCTTGCCGGGTTAACTGTTGGCGCTTGATTGGCGCAGACTTCATTCGCCCGCCAGACGCTTCCCTTGCAGGAAAGGAGGAGGCCTACTTGGGAGTTCGAACACGGCGGACATCATGAGGCTGCGCCGGGCTTGAATTGGAACTTCACCGTCATGGAGCTGGATTCGGTCTGCTCGAGCTGTTCAAGAACGACCCGAACATCCCGAGTGGTTCAGGTTGTCGCGAAGTCGTCCCATTGTGCAACAACTTCGGCGCTCGACCGCATCCGGCGCCATGATGCCACTGTCACGACTCCCACGGGATCGTCCCGACTGGCAGGAGCCTCCCGACGAGGTCGTGCAGCAATTCTCGATAACTTGCAAGAGGTGCCGATCCGCCCGACGAGCGTAAGAGGCTCACCGAGACACCACCGGCGAGGAGATGGCGTGGATCACCACGAGCGGAGGAGGCGGCAGCCGCTGCCGCTGGAGCCTTCGGGTTCACCGTGGAGGAGGCGGACGCGGCGAAGGCGGCAAGCTCTGCTGAGCGAGGGGAGGTCGCCGGTGAGGACGAGCTCGTCGAGCTCGAGGCCGGGACGAGTGGACCCGCCGAGGGCGCTTCTTCCCCGCCGCCAAGCGACTTGCCACCAGCGGAGCCCCCGGCTCCGCCGAGGAGGCGTCTCCGCAGGGCTGGAGACGAGCCGGGGCGACAGGTCGGCCCACAGCTGCAGCGCCGCTCGACGCGCTCCACCGCGGCAAGCGAGGTTGCCTTGAGGCGCCTAAACTGCAGCGACAACTGGGCAGAATCTTCTCGAGCCGCCGCGCGCCCGCCAAGCGGCCAGAAACCCTCTCCCCGCCTCATCGCACCGGAGGCGGGCGGAGTTTGACTTCTCCGGCGCTCGGCTCAGGAGGAGGCGAAGAGTAAGCTCTTGGGACTTGTGCTTGTATTTCTTCAATTTTTATTGCTTCGTCTTGGATCTGATTTGCTTAGCTCGACTCTTTCCTTTTCAGACGCCGCCCGGAGAGCGCGAAGAGGGCCAAGATTCCGACGATCGTCGTTGAGGACGATTCCCGTGGCGGCGAGGCAGCGTCCGAGACCGCCTTGCCGGACCCGGCAACTCTTCCCCAGAGCAGCCCCCAGCACAGCCCCCAGAGTAAGTGTGCAGTTTTCTTCTTGCTATTAGGCGTGCGGGGGTGCCCCTTCTTCGTTGATATTTGACTGTGTGCTTGTGCAGGAGCAGAGCAGTCTCATCGGGAAGGGCTCGGAAGCCGCCTCGAGATCCTGCCCGCGCTGCCATTACGCCGCCAAGGGAGGACTCCCCGCAAGGGAGCTCCCTCCGACAAGGGAGGCCACCCCGGCAAGGGAGGCCACTCCGGCAAGGGAGGCTACCCGGCAAGGGGCGGCGCCAGCTGACCCTCCAGTGGTCGAGGCCATGGCTGCGGATCCCGTTGCAGGTAACTTCCTTACACGAAAATCTCCCTTGGGCTTGCTTTCTTTTGTTTCTCTCTCTTTTTTTTTGGATATCTACTTGACTGCCCCTTCTTTGTCTGACGCAGACCCGATGGAGGTCGAGGCCGCCGGCGAGGAGGAAACGCGCGGCAACACCGACGGGGCCGCCGTCGAGGAAGAAGAGGTCATCGTCGTGGAGGAAGAGGCGCCGCCGACGAGCCTGATGGCGAGGAGGCCACCGAGGCTGCCGACGCAGAGGCCGGGCGAGGGTCGGGCGGTCGTGATCGACGGCCCCGAGGCTGCCAGGAGCGCAAGCGCTGCACCGACAGCCGATTCCCCTGCCGCCAAGGCGCCAGTTCGAGGAGCCCCAGCCAGCGCCCACCAAGGCCGGCGAAGGCGTCTTCATCAAGCTCCCACAGGAACCGAGTTCAGGCGCCCGGTCGAGGACGAGACCTTCGACGGCGAAGCTACTCGCGTCCATTGGCTGACGCCGGTGGATGCGCCAAGCAAAGCAGCGGCGAAGTCCGAGGAGGAGCAGCCGAGGAAGCTGTTGTCTTTACCGCACTCCGCCAGGCCAAGTTAGAGACCCGGAAGCCCTTGTCGCGAGGGCGGAGCGGACATGAAGAAGCGCGCCGAGGAGCTCGGGCGCCAACAAAGAAGCGCTCCGCGACGTGGCGGACGCGCGGGCGCAGCTCGCAGAAGAGCGCACGACCTTCATCCTTGAGAAGGCCGCAGCTGATGAGGAGCAGCGGCTGGCTGCCGAGAAGCTCACCGCACAGGAGAGCGAGTTGGCGCAGCGGAAGGTCAACCTGGACAGCCATGAAGAGGACCTTGCCGCGCGCGAGGAGTCGCTTGGCGGGCGCGCCAGAAGCGGGCGACGCCGCCGCAGCCGCCGAGGCCGCCAAGGAAGAGCTGAAGGCGAAGGTGGCACAGCCGAGGCCACCCTCAAGAAGAGCGGCGAAGAGCTTGCCGTGCTCAAGCGAAGCGCGAGAAGGACGCCCACACGCTGGGCGAAGCTGCAGGTCCGCCTCGCCGACAGGCCAAGGAGCTCGACGCCGCCAAGGACTCCAAGGCGGATCTGAGCTGAAATCGACCACTCCGACGCAGACGTTGGATGGTGCGAGAGCGGAGGCGGGCTTGTTGGAGGCGATCGGGGCCAAGGAGGAGCTCTTTGGCGAATGCCGCGTCTCCGTCGAGAACACTTTGAGGGAGAGCGTGGAGCACCGGACCGAAGGTCTAGTGGACACCGCCGCCGACATCCACAACGAAGCCGATAGAGCTGGGGATGGCGTACCTTGCGTACTCCTCCGACGAGCATCTCCAACCCAGCGTCAAGCTTAGCCTATTCTTCAAAGGCGTGGTGACGGGCCTCCGGCGACTCCGAGAGGAGGTCCCGAAGCAGCTGGCCGAGGAATCACGCCAGGTCTATGCAGGGGCCCTCGAGAAGGTGTTGATGAAGGTGGCCTTCCGCAACCCGGGCCTCAACCTCAATGGCGTCCTCAGATCCTTGCCGGCCGAAGCCAACGTGGAGGAGCTCAAGGCCCTTGTCGCACCCATTGTGGACAAGGTGAACAAGATCAAGAGGATTGAGGGCGACCGCGTGGACTAGGCCGCCAACCTTATCTTTACCTTGTCGCCGATCATGTTTAGGAAACTTTGTTAGATCAGCGACAAGTTATTCTGTAATATACTCTATCTTAGGTGAATCGATCAATGCAACGTTATTTCCTCTACTTGATCTCTTCCTTTGTACGCTTCGCTTTACGCATTCAGTGGAAACTTGCGGTGCGAGCACCCTTGCCTTGAGCGCCGAGTGCGGAACTTCAATGACTTCTTTGGCGGGGTCGCCACCGACAAGCAACCTTGTCGCGGACTAGCCGCAGCTCACTTAAGTTGTTGAGCGGACTCGAAACAAAGTAAGGGCGCGACCGATCACGATTTGGTTCCTCTGCGCATGTGTTCTCCATACAAAGTACTATCGTTCGAGGAAGATAACTTAAAAATTTAAAAATTGATTGCTCAAACTTTGGCAACTTAGCTTTTCGGTCTCTTGCTCCCCGATGAGATGAATCTTCCTCGAGCGGTGTCTGGTCCATAACATAGTATTATCTCCTCCTTCCCCCCTGGTTAACTTGTGCGCGAGGGAGCCTCCCTTTCTTTGCGACAAGAGAAAGAAGAGGAAATAACGTTATGGAGCCCAGTGGCTCGATTCTGCTTACCGGGTGTGGATGCTGCACAAAGTGTTAGCCAAAACATGCAATAAATTGATGAAAGCATGAATTTGACGGGTTGTGCGCAACACATGGGCTTTACTGATGCACGGGGTCTGCGCTTCGCTTTGTACAAAGGATCACATGCAACAGCAATGACAAGACTTGTACAAAAGGTGGTTGCCGGACGGGTCCCGACAACCGCCTTTATGGGTAAAACTTACGAAGATGCTCAATGTTCCGTGAGTTGCTCACCGAATGCCATCTTCGGTCTCCAGCGACAAGCGCCAGCCTAGTGACTCGTTTCACCCGATAAGGGCCTTCCCACTTTGGCGTCAACTTGTTTGAATTCTTGGCGGATCGAGCGGCCAAGAACAAGGTCGCCTTCCTCGAGACTTCGGCATTAACCCTGCGGCCATGGTAGCGACGCAGAGCTTGTCAGAAGCGAAAGCGGCTCGCACAAAGAGCCCGAAGACGATCCTCCTCAAGGAGCAGCGTCATCTTGTCGCAGCTGCTCTTGCTCAAACTCATCATAAGCGAGTACTGAGGCGACCCGATATCTGAAGTTCCGTGGGGAGAACTGCCTCTGCTCCATAGACTAGAGCAAAGGGTGCCCGGCGATTGGCTCGATTTGGCGTCGTCTGATCGACCAAAGAACCACCGGCAGCTCCTCGATCCGATTTCTTCCGCACTTGTGCAGCCTGTCGAAAGTTCTGGTCTTGAGTCCGCGCAGCACTTCAAAGCATTGCCCTCTCGCTTGACCGTTGCTTCTCGGGTGAGCAATGTAAGCGGCGAACCTTGGCGCCAAGGTCTTGGACGTCTTGCATGAAGGCGCCGACTAAATTGTGTGTCGTTGTCGGTGATGATCCGTTAGGGATTCCAAACGGCGCATAATCGACCAAGAACTTGATCACGATCGTCTGTCACCTTCCTCATTGCTTCCACTTCCGCCACTTTGTGAACTTGTCGATGGCGACGTACAGTACTCAAAGCCCCGACGGCTTCGAGGCGGGGGCGAGGATGTCGAGCCCCTGCACCAAAAATGGCCGGGATAAAGGGATTGTCCGGAGAGCTTGAGCTGGCTGGTGTATCTATTTAGAATGGAACTGCACGCTTCACACTTGGTTACTTGTGCGGTTGCATCACGGAGGATTGTCGGCCAGAAGAAACCTTCTTGCCGAAAGCTTTGCCGTCAAGTGCTCTTGCGCCAATGTGGTGACCACATATGCCTCCATGTATCTCTCGCCAACAGCTTCATCCATCTTCCACAGGAATACACTTCAATTTCACACCGTTGAGTCTTCTTACATGCGGTATGCCGCCGACAAACTGGTACATACTTGACTGCCGGGCTACTCTTTCCGCTTCTTCTTGCTCTTCGGGAAGTTCTCACGTCTGGAGGAAATGGACAATCTGCTGCGCCCATCTTTGGAGCTTGTGGCTCGACAACAAGGACTAAAGGCACATCTGCTGCTGCGGGAACATCATCTTCTCGACAAGAACTTGCGCCCCTGCGAGCTTGATGCTCCCGACAAGCTTGCCGGAGCAAGACTCGTCGGGGCGTTTGCTTCAACGAAACAAACCACAGGGTGCATCGGAGCAGATCGCTCCTCAAGACTGTTGGTGTTGATCTTGGGGACCTTTGCTGACGGCTTAGGGAAGCTCTGTCGGAAAGTAGTCACCAGAGGCCAACTTCCTCTTCTTACTTTGTCCGGTTGATGGTGTTACGGTTGGTTGAGTCAGCTTGAGCACAAAGATCCCTGGTTCCACAGGTAGCTTGAGTGCGGCGCACTTTGACAGGCCGTCAGCAATATCATTCTGAGCTCTTGGAACATGTTCCATTTGCAGGCCGTCAAAGTGCTCTTCTAGCTTCCTCACTTCATCCACGTAGGCTTCCATCAACGGACTCTGGTAATCTTTGTTCACTTGTCAGACGACAAGTTGCGAGTCACCCCTGACAACAAGCTTCTTGATCCCAAGTTCCACGGCGATCCTGAGACCGGCAAGCAAACCTTCATACTCTGCAGTATTGTTTGTCGCTTGCTCCTTGGGAAAGTGCATCCGAGGACGTGCTTGAGGTGCTCTCCGGTGGAGTGCGATAAGCAAGACGCCTTGCACCGGCGCTGCTGCGGCGAAGGCACCATCAAAGTACATCAGCCACTCTTTGCTTGCTTCTTTGACGGGGATGCTCGTCTCCGAATCTCTTCATCTGGCGTTGGCGTCCATTCTGCTATGAATTCTGCCAACGCCGCTTTGATGGTTGATGTGCTTTCAAACTTAAGACCAAAGCTTGACAGCTCCAAAGGCCCACTCGACAATCCCGCTGCCGCTTGGATTCTCGCAGATCCTCTTCAGCGGAAAGCGAGTGACAACTGTGGATCTCATGTGCTTGGAAGTAATGGCGCAGCTTTCTCGAGGCCATGAGGAGGCGGAAAGCAGTTTACGCACCGTAGTACCTTGACCTAGCCCCCCTGCAGAAGGGAACCGACAAAATGGTAGGCGCTGCACCATCCTTTTCTGCATCTGTTCACGCGTCTTCGCGGACTCGTCCTTGTCGGGACCAGAGCTTGTCGGCGAAGCCCCCTGCTTGTCGCCGGATGTGCTTGCCGTGGTAGCTGGCTCGTCATCCGCCTCCCTCTCTGCTACTAGCGCAGCACTAACCACTTGATTGGTTGCCGCTATGTACAGCAGCAACTTCTCTTGTGGCTTAGGTGCGACAAGTGTTGGAGTAGAGGATGTATCTCTTCAAGTCCTGCAGCGCAGCCTCCGCTTCGGGAGTCCATTTTATCGACCCGCCTTTTTCAAAATCTTGAAAAATGGCGGGCGCTCAGCAGACCTAGAAATAAACCTCTTTGAGAGCAGCCACGCAACCGGCAAGTCCTCGTACATCCTTGACGCGCTTCGGTGCTTCAATCTGCTCAATGGCCTTGATCTTGTCGGGATTAGCTTCACCTCGCCGAGACACGAAGAACCCGAGAAGCTTGCGGAAGGGACTCCAAACACGCACTTCTCGGGTTGAGCTTGAGGTTGATCTTGCGCAGATTTGCAAAGGTCTCGTCAAATCTTGAACCAGGGTTGCTTTGTCCTTGCTTTTGACCACAATGTCATCCATGTAGGCTTCTACATTTCTGTGCATCTGCGGCTCAAAAGCGTCATGGACTGCCCTTGCAAATGTTGAACCAGCATTCTTCAAACCGAAAGGCATCCGTGATGAAACGTTATGTGCCACATGGTGTGATGAATGCGGTCTTCTCTTCGTCTTCTTCAGCCATGAAGATCTGATGGTATCCTGAGTAGGCGTCAAGAAACGAAAGCAAATCACACCCAGCCGTGGAGTCGACAATCTAGTCAATGCGCGACAAGGGAAATGGATCTTTGGGACAAGCTTTATTAACATCCGTGAAGTCAATACAAAGTCTCCATTTCCCATTTGCCTTCTTGCCGCGACTACGAGATTGGCCAACCACGTGGGATGGAGCACCCTCCGACAAGGCCTGCTGCTTCCAGTTTCTTGATCTCTTCGGCTATGAATTCTTGGCGCCCACCGCTTGCTTCCTGACTCTTTGATTGTGGGCGGCGTGAGGACAAACGGCCAGGCGGTGCTCAATCACTTTCACAGGAACACCGGGATATCGACGGTTGCCATGCAAACACATCGACATTCGCCCGCAGAAAGCAACGCGCGCCTTCCTATTTGTCGTCGAGAGAGGCACTGATGGTGAAGGTACCACCAGTGCCGTCCTCCTTGGTGGGCACCTTCTTGGTCTTCGGTGGAGCCACCATCTTCTTGCACTTGCCGGTGGAGCTCGATGGTGCGTCCTCGACGGTAGTGCAACACTCCTAAGGGGCGCGCTTGCCGGAGTGAGCATCAGAGCCTTTGCCGGACTTGGACTTGGTCTTCTTCCCCCCGGGAGCTTCAGCGGCAAGTGTCTGGCAATCCGTCGCGGCTGCTGCATCCCGGAAGATCTTGTCGGCACAGATAAGGGCATCCTTCTTGTCGCCATGGACAGAGATGACGCTTATCGGGCCTGGCATCTTGAGTAGGTTGTAGGCGTAGTGAGAGGCCGCCATGAACTTGGCGAGTCTTTGGACGGCCAAGTATCCCATTGTAAGGCAATGGGAAATCGGCGACGTCAAACGTAACCCTCTCGATCCGAAGTTCAGCTTCGCTGCCAAATGTGACCGCAACGTAATCTTCCCTTCGCTTGCTCCTTCCCGGATTGATTCCTTGGAAGGTACCGGTCTCTTCGAGCTCATTGTCGAGGATTTGAAGCTTCGAGCACCGCGGAGGAGATCAGATTCAAGCCGCCCCGCCGTCAACTAACATTTTGTGACCTTGAGGTTGCGGATGGTTGGCGAGACCAACATCGGCAAGCACCCGACCGCAGCTTATGCGATCGGTGGTCCTCAATATCAAAAATGATAGGCGTGCTGGACCACTTCAGGGGTTTGCGTGACTCTACGGATGGTTCCGCTGCATTGACCTCCCGCATCCATTGCTTGAGTTGGCGGTGGGAGGTATGCAGGGAAGCACCTCCGTCAACGCAGAGAACCTCTGCGGCTTTCTGAAACCCCTGCTCGTCAGCATCGTCGTCCTCCATGTCTTCATCGTCGTCCTCATCTTCATCCTTGTCGCGGCCGCGGGGAGGTCGATCTCCTTGCCGCTGCTTGACCTTGCCGCGGCGTCCTCCCCGGCCGGGACGTTTCTTGCTTGCTCCCCCAGCACCTTCCTGGGCCTTCTCCTTATCGCGCCGCTCATACTCAGCTTTCTGCTGCTCGACGAGCTGCTCGACCTTCTTGCAGCTCTGGAGGTCGTGGCCCTTGGTGCGGTGGATCTTGCAGTATTGCTTGCCGGAGCTGTCTTGCTTGTCGGCAGCCGCCACCGACCGGTGGTTGGCGTCAGTGGCAACCTCCTTGCCGGAGCCACCAGCCTTGGCGTTCTTGTCGCCACCTCCATTGCCAGACTGCTCGACAGCTAGCACTTCTCTGCTTTTCTTCTTCCTATTGCCTCGTCGCCGGCCCTTCTTCGCCGGGCGGTGTCATCACCGTCGAGACCACTTACGCACTCTCTCCGTGGAGTCTCCTCCTTCCTCGGTAGCGTGCACACTTGTCGGCCAAGGCGTACAGCTCGCGACGTCCTTGACTTTGCTCATCGCCATCTCCTCCCTCATCCTGCGGTTCCGCACATTACGATGAAATCTGGCGATCACCGTGGCAGGGTGGACGTCAGGATGTTGTAGTGCACACGGTGAATCTCTGAATGAACTTGCGCAGGACTCTCCTTCCTTACAGGCGAGCAAGTGAAGGTCACTCTCTTGGCCATGAGGTTTGTGGCCACCGTGAAGGCGCCAACAAACCGATGGCACAGATCTGCCAGGAGGATATGGAGCTGTCCGGCAAGTGCATGAGCCAAGATCGGCGTTGGGCTTGAGCACGAGCGGGAAGTAGTTGGCGAGGATCTTGTCGTCCGTCCCCTCGCAGCCTGCACCGCGATGGTGTAGATGCCGAGGAACTCCGACGGATGTGTCCTGCCATCATACTTCTCCGCACGTCTGGTTTGAAGTTTTTCGCTGGGCCACGGACTCGCCGCAGCTCACGGTGAACGCAGGGCAACCTACCGCGTCTGACGGCAAAGTCGCTGGCCCCTCCGGTGCGTGCATGTCGACGAAGGCCCGGCCCAGCGCTTGCCGGATGACGTCGCGCTTCTCTTGGCGCTTCGATGCGAGTTCGAGCGTCCTCTTGTTGTCGCTCGTGAAGAACTTGGCGCTGATCGCGGCGAGTCTGCGGATCCGACGACGCGGTGGAGTCGCTGTCGAGGTGGATCCGTTGGGTCGGCGATCTTGGCCTTCTTGGCGGAGAGTGCACGGTGGTTGCACCTCCGACAGTCTGCCGCCACCGGCTCGTGCCTTGTCGTCTCGCCGCTGCAACGATGGCGTTGGTTGCCGCGAGCGTCGCCGTTAACCAAAGCCGATGAGGCTCTGGATAGTGGCCCTCCACTCGTCGACCTTGTCGGCCGTTGGAGGGTAGTCGAGGAGCACCTGAGCTCTCGCCAGAGCTTCTGCTGGAGTCGTGGGTGGCATTGGAGAACGGTGCGAGGAGCGGGACACGCTTCGGACTTCTAACTACGTTAGAAGGAGCAGCGCCCGTCCGGCGACCGTATCTCGCTTGCGCCCGGCATGTTGGCGCGCATGCTGGTCTTGAGGGTCTCGATCCAGCGAGCGTATGGCGTTGTGAACGCCATGACGTTGTTGGTCCCGTCTCTGAGACAAAGCGGGGGATGCGCGGACGCCGAGGTCTGCGGTGCCTTGTCCTTGGACTTGGCAACGTCGCGAGCACCTTCGTCGGCGCCCGTTCCTCCGCCAGCGTCTGCCCCACCACCCGTTTGCTGCGGTGAGGGTGGATATGACGCGGACGGCTCAGCCGCCGCCGAAGCCTTCTTCTTCGGTGGCATGTTGAGGAAGATGTTGATGACCTTTGCTTTCGTGTGAGCGCCGGATCAGATTCACACGGCCTCGACGCTTCCCTACCGGGCGCGCCAGAGATGTCGGGAGGCTGATCGTACCCGCGGACACCTATGGGGCGGCGGAGCAGCCCTTTGTGGTTCGGAGGGGCGGAGGTCGCCTGAAGAGCGGATCGAGGCGATGCACACGAAGCGGTTTTACCCGGCTTGAGCTCTCCGGAGAGATAAAACTCCTACTGCTGCTTGTTTGATCTATTATGTTCTTGCTAGGGAGCGATGTACGCTACCAAACCTAGCGTGAGTGTATCTAGTCTATGGCCAGTCGAATGAACTGAACCTTGCGAAAGACGCGAACCGAACCCCCTCTACGTTGCACTCGGGCCTCCTTTTATATGCTAAAGGGGTCTCCGACAGGTGGCAACATAGGCGGGGGTACAAATGTAAAAACAGGGGTTGGTACACCTACTTGAACAGTGTACAGTGCAAAATACCTAACTCGACGGCAAGGGACAAAAGCAATAAATGCCTGCGTTGTCGCCCAAAGCGATGTAACAGAGACCGTCAGTGCGCCTCCGCCGCCACGATGGCGAGCCTGTCAGCCGCTTATCGCTGCTCTCCGCTGGCTGCACAACCGCTCGACACGCCCATGGAACGGTCCCATGGCGACACGTCGCTGGGTGAGCTGGAGCGGAGATGGAGAGAAGTTGCATGTCAGCAAGCGCCTTGCCGCGGCGAATCCTTGTCGCGCTCGGAGACTTGTCGCGCTCCGAGCCTTCCCGGCAAGCCCCCCTTGCCGGGGCCTTGTCTTCTGCGTGCCTGGAGCGGCCTTCCCGACAAGCTCTTCTTGTCGGGGTCTTGCCTTCTCAATCTAATACTTTGTTCTTGAATGGCTCCAAGGGAGCCACGGAGGAGATTGGCGGTGACGAGGCAAACCTTGCCGCGGGGTGCTGCAACTGTCCGTGCATGAGTACGGGATACTAGGGTACCCCTACTCTAGTACACCGACACCATGTAGTGCGAGAAATCAACGGAGGCGATCGAGTCTTGTGGGGAAAAGTGCGCAAACCTCTGCAGAGTGTACAATCTAATCATGGTTAGCCGTGTCCCCGGTTATGGACAATTCTGAGTATCTAGTACTTGAGTAATTACATGTATCTCATCACTCTGAATTAATATTGTTGGGTTGTTAATTACTTTAATTGGGATTGAGTTGGGGTTATACCTTCTCAATGATGTTTCAACCACCATGATAGTTAAATTAAAATTTATTCCTTTGTTGTAGGAAAAAATTGGCTTTTCAAAAAGCTGTAATCAGAGAGCTTTCCACCAGCTAAATATGCATGTAGTGGTAGCATTATTCTGTTATTGCTCTATGTGTTACATTGCCAGCATATTCCATGTGCTGACCCGTTCTCGGGCTGCAACGTATTATGTTGCAGATTTTTCAGACGAGGAGTAAGGTTCGATAGGTCGTTGCCGTGCAGCTCAGCTATGCCGTTGGAGTTGATGGACTCACTTTATCTTCCAAGCCTTCCGTTGTTATCGTATTAGATGGCCTTAAGCCATATTATTGTAATAAGTTCTCTTTTGAGACAATCGATGTAGTAAGTGTGTGATTGCCACTCTGTTATAAATCCTTCGAGTACTGTGTGTGTCAGCATTACCGATCCAGGGATGACACGGAAGCACAGAGACTTTACCATCTGAGGTCGGGTCGCTACACTGAGATACAATGTTTGATTCTTTGACCGTTTACCACCTTCGGATTTGTGCCTTCGAAATTATTGATTTTTTATGGCAACGGAACGATAGACCTCCTCGATGACATATTGTCCTTCCCATTAGGAGAGAAGCTTTCCTACAAAAAATCTTAAATGAGAGTTGTATAGCAATACATAATCACCTACATTAAACTCACGCTTTTGTATCCTTTTGTCATGCCATCTTTTGACTTTTTATTTAAACAACTTGGCATTTTCATAAGCTTGGGTCCTCCATTCATTAAGTGAGCTAATACCAAATAACCTCTTCTCACCGGCAAGTTTGAAATCATAATTGAGCTCTTTAATGGCCCAATAAGCCTTATGCTCTAGTTCGAGAGGTAAGTGACATGCTTTTCCATAGACCATTTTATACGGAGATATACCCATAGGATTTTTATATGCAGTTATATAGGCCCATAATGCATCATCAAGTTTCTTGGACCAATTCTTTCTAGACCTATTGATAGTCTTTTGCAAAATTAATTTGAGCTCTCTATTACTCAATTCTACTGTGGGTGATATGGAGATGCAATTCTATGATTAACATCATATTTAGCAAGCATTTTACGGAAAGCACCATGAATAAAATGTGAACCACCATCAGTCATTAAATATCTAGGGACTCCAAACCTCGGAAAAATAACTTCTTTAAGCATTTTAATAGAGGTGTTATGATCAACACTACTAGTGGGAATAGCTTCTACCACTTAGTAACGTAATCAACAAAGAACTAAAATATGTGTATATCCATTGGAGGCGGGAAAAGGTCCCATATAATCAAAGCCCCAAACATCAAATGGTTCAATAACAAGTGAATAATTCATAGGCATTTCTTGGCGTCTACTAATATTACCAATTCTTTGGAATTCATCACAAGACAAGACAATCTTATGTGCATCCTTGAAGAGAGTAGGCCAATTAAAACCAGATTGCAATACCTTATGTGCAGTTCTATCTCCAGCGTGGTGTCCTCCATAAGCTTCGGAGTGACACTTGCGTAGGATCTGTTCTTGTACATGCTCAGGTACACAACGTCTAATAACACCATCTACTCCTTCTTTATAAAGATGTGGGTCATCCCAAAAGTAATGTCTCAAATCATAGAAAAACTTTTTCTTTTGCTGGTATGTGAAACTAGGGGGTATAAATTTAGCAACAATGTAATTAGCATAATCAGCATACCATGGAGTACTACGAAGTATTTATGACATTTAATTGCTCATCGGAAAGCTATCATCAATAGGTAGTGGGTCATCAAGAACATTTTCTAACCTAGACAAGTTATGCGCAGCGGGGTTCTCAGCTCCCTTTCTATCAACAATATGCAAATCAAATTCTTGTAGCAAGAGAACCCATCTAATAAGTCTAGGTTTAGCATCTTTCTTTTCCATCAAATATTTAATAGCGCATGATCGGTGTGAGCAGTTACTTTAGAATCAACAATATAAGGTCTGAACTTATCACATGCAAATACAATCGCTAAGAATTCTTTTTCAGTAGTAGCATAGTTTCTTTGAGCATTGTCTAGAGTCTTACTAGCATAATGGATAACATTTAATTTCTTATCAACTCTTTGCCCAAGAACAACACCTACAGCATAATCACTAGCATCACACATCAAAGGGTAAACTCCAATCAGGTGGCTGAACAATAGGTGTAGAGATCAATGCTTTCTTAAGTATTTCAAATGCTTCTACACAATCATCATTAAAGACAAATGGTATATCTTTTTGTAATAAATTAGTCAGAGGCCGAGAAATTTTTGAGAAGTCCTTAATGAACCTCCTATAAAATCCGGCGTGACCAAGGACACTTCTTATACCTTCGATGTCCTTGGGACATGGCATCTTTTCAATAGCATCAACTTTGGCTTTATCAACTTCAATACCTCTTTCAGAAACTTTATGCCCCAAGACAATACCGTCATTAACCATAAAGTGGCACTTTTCCCAATTCAAGACAAGATTAGTTTCTTCACATCTCTGCAAAACTCGATCAAGATTGCTCAAGCAATCATCAAAAGAGGATCCATAGACGGAAAAGTCGTCCATGAAAACCTCACAAATCTTTTCACAAAAGTCAGAGAATATAGCCATCATGCATCTTTGAAAGGTAGCAGGTGCATTACATAAACCAAAGGGCATACGTCTGTAAGCAAAAATACCAAAAGGGCATGTAAAAGTAGTCTTTGATTGATCCTTAGACGACACAGGTATTTGAGAGAAACCAGAATAACCATCTAGGAAGCAATAATGTGTATGTTTGCATAATCTTTCTAGCATTTGATCAATAAAAGGTAAGGGGTAATGATCTTCCTTAGTAGCTTTATTTAATGTGCGGAAATCAATTACCATCCTATCACCTGTAATAATTCTTTGCGGGATCAATTCATCTTTATCATTAGGAACAACAGTAACACCTCCCTTCTTAGGGACACAATGAACAAGACTTACCTAATCGATCGTCAAAGAACGGGATAAATTATACCGCCTCCGTAAGCTTTAGTATTTCTTTTCTTACCACTTCTTTCATCTTAGGATTAAGCCTTCGTTGATGATCACGAACCGGTTTGGCATCTTCTTCCAAATTTATTTTATGTTGACATAGAGTGGGACTAATGCCCTTAAGATCATCAAGAGTATATCCAATAGCAAAGACGGTGCTTCTTCGAGTTTTCAATAATCTCTCTTCTTCATGCTCTGAAAGGTTAGCACTAATAATAACAGGATATATTTTCTTTTCATCAAGATAAGCATATTTAAGATTATCAGGCAACGGTTTAAGCTCAAACACGGGATCACCCTTGGGTGGAGGAGGATCCCCTAGGATTTCAATAGGCAAATTATGTTTCCGAATAGGTTCCTGTTTAAAGAATACTTCATCTATTTCCCTTCTTTCGTTCATAAACATATCATTTTCATGGTCTAGCAAATAATGTTCTAGAGGGTCACTAGGAGGTGCGGCAATAGAAGCAAGACCAATAATTTCATCCTTACTAGGTAATTCTTCTTCACGATGTTGTTTACTAAATTAGAGAAATTAAACTCATGAATCTTATCATCCAAGCCACTAGTAACAACATTCTTTTTGCAGTCTATCTTAGCATTAACAGTGTTCAAGAAGGGTCTACCAAATATAATTGGACAAAAGCTATCTTGTGGGGAACCAAGAACAAGAAAATCAGCAGGATATTTAGTTTTCCCACACAAGACGTCAACATCTCTAACAATTCCCACTGGCGATATGGTATCTCTATTGGCAAGTTTAATTGTAACATCAATATCTTCTATCTCGGTGGTGCAATTTCATGCTTAATTTCTTCATACAAGGTAATAGGTATAACACTAGCACTAGCACCCATATCACATAAGCCATGATAACAATGATCTCCTATTTTAATGTAAATAACAGGCACGCCTACCACAGGTCTCTGTTTATCTTTAGCGTCGGGTTTAGCAATTCTAGCAGATTCACCACATAATTGAATAACATGCCCATCAATATTATCAGACAAGAGATCTTTAACAATAGCAATATTAGGTTCTACTTTGACTTGCTCAGGAGGTGTATAAGTTCTAATATTGCTTTTACTTAACCATAGTTGAAGCTTTAGTATGATCCTTTATTCTAACAGGGAAAGGTGGTTTCTCAACATAAGAGGTAGGAACAATAGGATCATTATAAGTGACAGTCTTTTCTTCAAATTTAATAGGTGCAGCTACTTTTACTTCTATGGGAGGATGATACTTAAACCACTTCTCCTTGGGGAGATCAAAATAAGTAGCAAAAGATTCACATAAAGAAGCTACTATCTTAGAGTCAAGTCCATATTTAGTGCTAAACTTACGGAAAATATCAGTATCCATAAAAGATTTAACACAATCAAACTTAGGTGTCATACCTGACTCCTTACCTTCATTGAGGTCCCAATCTTCAGAGTTGCATTTAATTCTATCCAATAAATTCCATCTGAATTCAATAGTCTTCATCATAAAAGAGCCAGCACAAGAAGTATCGAGCATGGTGCTATTGTTTTCAGAAAGCCGAGCATAAAGATTTTGAATAATTGTTTCTCTTGGGAGCTCATGATTGGGGCATGAATAAAACATTGATTTAAGCCTCCCCCAAGCTTGAGCGATGATTTCTCCTTCGCGAGGCCAAAAATTATATATATAATTGCGATCACGATGAACAAGATGCATAGGATAATACTTTTGATGGAATTCCAATTTCAGTCTTCTATAGTTCCATGATCTCGTATCATCACATAGCCTATACCATGTCAATGCATCTCCCTTCAAAGATAAAGGAAGACCTTCTTCTTAACAACATCATCGGGTATACCGCAAGCTTAAATAGTCCACAAACTTCATCCACATATATTAGGTGCTCATTAGGATGCTTTGTTCCATCTCCTACAAAAGGATTAGCTAGCAGTTTTCCATCATACCAAGGAAATTCAAAGGGAATATTTTCATATTCATTTTCAGTAGGTTCATTAGGTTGAGGAGCAACTCTTTGCTCTACTGGTCAGGGTGAAGATACCCCGAACAAGCCCCTCAGAGGATTACTTTCCATAGTAACAAGTGACAGTAAATTTCAGCACACTATATAAATTTTTCCTTACCAAATTCCACCTACCAAAGGCGCTTCATTCCCCGGCAATGGCGCCAGAAAAGAGTCTTGATGACCCACAAGTATAGGGGATCTATCGTAGTCCTTTCGATAAGTAAGAGTGTCGAACCCAACGAGGAGCAGAAGGAAATGATAAGCCGTTTTCAGCAAGGTATTCTCTGCAAGTACTGGAATAAGTGGTAACAGATAGTTTTGTGATAGGATAATTTGTAACGAGCAACAAGTAACAAAAGTAAATAAAGTGCAGCAAGGTGGCCCAATCCTTTTTGTAGCAAAGGACAAGCCTGGACAAACTCTTATAATAGGAAAAGCGCTCCCGGGGACACATGGGAATATCGTCAAGCTAGTTTTCATCACGTTCATATGATTCACGTTCATGGGTGGACCGGTGCTTGGGTGCTGTTCTTACTTGAACAAACATCCCACTTATGATTAACCTCTATTGCGAGCATCCGCAACTACAACAAAAGTATTAAGGTAAACCTAACCATAGCATGAAACATATGGATCCAAATCAGCCCCTTACGAAGCAATGCATAAACTAGGGTTTAAGCTTACATCACTCTAGCAACCCATCATCTACTTATTACTTACCAATGCCTTCCTATAGGCCCAAATAATGGTGAAGTGTTATGTAGTCGACGTTCACATAACACCACTAGAGGCTAGACAACATACATCTCATCAAAATATCGAACGAATACCAAATTCACATGACTACTAATAGCAAGTCTTCTCCCACGTCCTCAGGAACAAACATAATTACTCACAAATCATATTCATGTTCATAACCAGAGGGGTATTAATATGCATAAAGGATCTGAACATATGATCTTCCACCAAATAAACCAACTAGCATCAACAACAAGGAGTAATCAACACTACTAGCAACCTACTAGTACCAATCCCGGACTTGAACACAAGAATTGGATACAAGAGATGAACTAGGGTTTTGAGAGGAGATGGTGCTGGTGAAGATGTTGATGGATATTGCCCTCTCCCGAGAAGAGGAGCGTTGGTGATGACAATGGTGACGATTTCCCCCTCCCGGAGGGAAGTGCCCCTGGCAGAACAGCTCTGCCGGAGCCCTAGATTGGTTCCGCCAAGGTTCCGCCTCGTGGCGGCGGAGTTTCGTCCCGAAAGGTTGCTTATGATTTTTTTTTCTTGATGAAAGACCTCATATAGTAGAAGATGGGCATCGGAGGGCCACCAGGGGGCCCACGAGGTAGGGGGCGCGCCTGTAGTAGGGCGCCCCACCCTCATGTCCAGTGGGGCCCTCTCGTGAACTTCTTCCATTGGATATTTTTATTATTTCCCAAAATGACTTTTGTGGAGTTTCAGGACTTTTGGAGTTGTGCAGAATAGGTCTCTAATATTTGCTCCTTTTCCAAATTTCGAATTCCAAATTGTCGGCATTCTCCCTCCTTATGTAAACCTTGTAAAATAAGAGAGAATAGGCATAAGTATTGTGACATAACATGTAATAACAGCCCATAGTGCAATAAATATCGATATAAAAGCATGATGCAAAATGGACGTATCATCCGGCTATGCTCTATCTTCATCACACAAAGTATTTAATCATGCACAACCCCGATGATGAGCCAAACAATTGTTTCATACTTTTAATGTTCTCAAACTTTTTCGATCTTCACGCAATACATGAGCATGAGCCATGGATATAGCACTATAGGTGGAATAGAGGGGTGGTTGTGGAGAAGACAAAATGGCGAAGATAGTCTCACATCAACTAGGTGTATCAACGGGCTATGGAGATGCCCATCAATAGATATCTATGTGAGTGAGTAGGGATTGCCATGCAACGGATGCACTAGAGCTATAAGTTTATGAAAGCTAACAAAAAAACTAAGTGGGTGTGCATCCAACTTGCTTGCTGACGAAGACCTAGGGCACTTTGAGGAAGACCACCATTGGAATATACAAGCCAAGTTCTATAACGAAAATTCCCACTAGTATATGAAAGTGACAAAATAAGAGACTCTCTATCATGAAGATCATGGTGCTACTTTGAAGCACAAGTGTGGAAAAAGTATAGTAGCATTGTCCCTTCTCTCTTTTTCTCTCTTTTTTTGTTTGGCTTCTTGGGCCTCCCTTTTTTCCTCACACGGGACAATGCTCTAATAATGATGATCATCACACTTTTATTTTCTTACAACTCAAGAATTACAACTCAATACTTAGAACAAAATATGACTCTATATGAATGCCTACGGCGGTGTACCGGGGTGTGCAAGGAATCAAGAGTGACATGTACGAAAATATTATGGATGGTGGCTTTGCCACAAACACGATGTCAACTACATGATCATGCAAGGCAATATGACAATGATGGAGCGTGTCATAATAAACAGAACAGTGGAAAGTTGCATTAGGAAGGTATGGTGCTGTTTTGAGGAAGGTAAATGGTGGGTTTATGGTACCGGCGAAAGTTGCGCGGACTAGAGAGGCTAGCAATGGTGGAAGGGTGAGAGTGCGTATAATCCATGGACTCAACACTAGTCATAAAGAACTCACATACTTATTGCAAAAATCTATTAGTTATCGAAATGAAGTACTACACACATGCTCCTAGGGGGATAGATTGGTGGGAAAAGACCATCGCTCGTCCCCGACCGCCACTCATAAGGAAGACAATCAAAAAATAAATCATGCTCTGACTTCATCACATAACGGTTCACCATACGTGCATGCTATGGGAATCACAAACTTTAACACAAGTATCTCTCAAATTCACACTACTCTACTAGCATGACTCTAATATCACCATCTTCATATCTCAAAACAATCATAAAGAATCAAACTTCTCATAGTAATCAATGCACCTTATATGAAAGTTTTTATTATATCCTTCTTGGATGCCCATAATATTAGGACTAATTTTATAACCAAAGAAAATTACCATGCTGTTCTAAAAAATCTCAAAATAATATAAGTGAAGCATGAGATTTCATCAATTTCTCCAAAATAAAACCACCGTCGTTCTCTAAAAGATATAAGTGAAGCACTAGAGGAAACGACAAACTACTCCGAAAGAAATAAGTGAAGATCAATGAGTAGTTGAATAATTATGTAACTATATGAAGACTCTCTAACATTTAAGAATTTCAGATCTTGCTATTTTATTCAAACATAAAGAAAAACAAAATAAAACAAAATGACGCTCCAAGCAAAACACATATCATGTGGTGAATAAAAATATAGCTCCAAGTAAAGTTACCGATGAAGGAAGACGAAAGAGGGGATGCCATCCGGGGCATCCCCAAGCTTAGGCTCTTGGTTGTCCTTGAATATTACCTTGGGGTGCCTTGAGAATCTCCAAGCTTAGGCTCTTGCCACTCCTTATTCCATAGTTCATTGAATCTTTACCCAAAACTTGAAAACTTCACAACACAAAACTCAACAGAAAACTCGTAAGCTCCGTTAGTATAAGAAAATAAATCACCACTTTTTATACTGTTGTGAACTCATTATTTATTTATATTGGTGTAATATCTAATGTATTCCAACTTCTCTATGGTTCATACCCTCCGATACTACTCATAGATTCATCAAAATAAGCAAACAACGCATAGAAAACAGAATCTGTCAAAAAAAGAACAGTCTGTAGTAATCTGTAACTCTCGAATACTTCTGTAACTCCAAAAATTCTGAAATAAATTGGTGGACGTGAGGAATTTGTATATTAATCTTCTTCAAAAATAATCAACTTAAAATCACTCTTCTGTAAAAAAATGACAGCTAATCTCGTGAGTGCAAAAGTTTCTGTTTTTTACAGCAAGATCACATTAACTTTCACCCAAGTCTTCCCAAAGGTTCTACTTGGAACTTTATTGAAAAAAGAGCTATAAAACATGTTTACTACGTAGCTTAATCATGTGGACACACAAAAACAGTAGGGTTAAATATTGGGTTGTCTCCCAACAAGCGCTTTTCTTTAATGCCTTTCCAGTTAGGCATGATGATTTCAGTGATGCTCACATAAAAGATAAGATTTGAAATATAAAGAGAGCATCTTAAAGAATATAACTAGCACACTTAAGTCTAACCCACTTCCTATGCATAGGGATTTTGTGAGCAAACAATGTATGGGAACGATAATTAACTAGCATAGGAAGGCAAAGCAAGCATAACTTCAAGATTTTAAGCACATAGAGAGGAAACTTGATATTATTGCAACTCCTACAAGCATATATTCCTCCCTCATAATAATTTTAAGTAGAATCATGAATGAATTCAACAATATAACCATCACATAAAGCATTATTTTCATGATATACAAGCATAGAATTTTTATTACTCTCCACATAAGCAAATTTCTTCTCATGAATAGTAGTGGGAGCAAACTCAACAAAATAACTATCATGTGAGGCATGATCCAATTGAAAATTAAAATCAAGATGACAAGTTTCACGGTTATCATTGTTCTTTATAGAATGCATGTCATCACAATAATCATCATATATAGCAACTTTATTCTCATAATCAATTGGAACCTCTTCCGAAATAGTGGATTCATCACTAAATAAAGTCATGACCTCTCCGAAACCACTTTCATCAACATAATCATCATAAAAAGGAGGCATGCTATCATCATAATAAATTTGCTCATCAAAACTTGGGGGACTAAAAATATCATCTTCATCAAACATAGCATCCCAAAGCTTGTGGCTTTGCATATCATTAGCGTCATGGATATTCAAATAATTCATACTAACAACATTGCAATCATGCCCATCATTCAAATATTTAGTGCCAAACATTTTAGTGCATTCTTCTTCTAATACTTGAGCACAAATTTCCTTTCCATCATTTTCACGAAAGATATTAAAAAGATGAAGCATATGAGGCAACCTCAATTCCATTTTTTTGTAGTTTTCTTTTATAGACTAAACTAGTGATAAAACAAGAAACAAAAAGATTCGACCGCAAGATCTAAAGATATACCTTAAGGCACTAACCTCCCCGACAACGGCTCCAGAAAATAGCTTGATGTCTACTACACAACCTTCTTCTTGTAGACGTTGTTGGGCCTCCAAGTGCAGAGGTTTGTAGGACAGTAGCAAATTTCCCTCAAGTGGATGACCTAAGGTTTATCAATCTATGGGAGGCGTAGGATGAAGATGGTATCTCTCAAACAACCCTGCAACCAAATAGCAAAGAGTCTCTTGTGTCCCCAACACACCCAATGCAATGGTAAATTGTATAGGTGCACCAGTTCGGCGAAGAGATGGTGATACAAGTGCAATATGGATGGTAGATATAGGTTTTTTTAATCCAAAAATATAAAAACAGCAAGGTAACTAGTAACAAAAGTGAGCGTAAACGGTATTGCAATGCTTCGAAACAAGGCCTAGGGTTCATAATTTCACTAGTGCAAGTTCTCTCAACAATAATAACATAATTAGATCATATAACTATCCCTCAACATGCAACAAAGAGTCACTCCAAAGTCACTAATAGCGGAGAACAAACGAAGAGATTATTGTAGGGTACGAAACCACCTCAAAGTTATTCTTTCTGATCAATCCATTGGGCTATTCCTATAAGTGTCACAAACAGCCCTAGAGTTCGTAGTAAAATAACACCTCAAGACACAAATCAACCAAAACCCTAATGTCACCTAGATACTCCAATGTCACCTCAAGTATCCATGGTATGATTATATGATATGCATCACACAATCTCAGATTCATCTATTCAACCAACACAAAGAACTTCAAAGAGTGCCCCAAAGTTTCTACCGAGAGTCAAGACGAAAACGTGCGCCAACCCCTATGCATAGATTCCCAAGGTCACGGAACCCGCAAGTTGATCACCAAAACATACATCAAGTGAATCAATAGAATACCCCATTGTCACCACGAGTATCCCACACAAGACATACATCAAGTGTTCTCCAATCCTTAAAGACTCAATTCGATAAGATAACTTCAAAGGGAAAACTCAATCCATTACAAGAGATAGAGGGGGAGAAACATCATATGATCCAACTATAATAGCAAAGCTTGCCATACATCAAGATCGTGCCAAATCAAGAACACGAGAGAGAGAGAGAGAACAAACACATAGCTACTGGTACATACCCTCAGCCCCGAGGGTGAACTACTCCCTCCTCGTCATGGAGAGCGCCGGGATGATGAAGATGGCCACATGTGATGATTCCCCCCTCTGGCAGGGTGCCGAAACAGGGCCCCGATTGGTTTTTGGTGGCTACAGAGGCTTGCGCCGGCGGAACTCCCGATCTAGGTTTCTTTTCGGGGGTTTCTGTATTTATAGGAATTTTTGGCGTCGGTCTCACGTCATGGGAGTCTCCGAGTCATCCACGAGGCAGGGGGCGTGCCCAGGGGGGTAGGGCGCCCCCTCCACCCTCGTGGATGGCTCGAGACTCTTCTGGCCCAACTCTTTTACTCCGGGGGCTTCTTTTGGTCCATAAAAGTCATCAAAAATTGGCACGCCAATTGGACTCTGTTTGGTATTCCTTTTCTATAAAACTCAAAAACAAGGAAAAAACCGAAACTAGCACTGGGCTCTAGGTTAATAGGTTAGTCCCAAAAATCATACAAAATAGCATATAAATGCATATAAAACATCCTAGGTGGATAATATAATAGCATGGAACAATAAAAAATTATAGATACGTTGGAGACGTATCACAGAGCAAGAACAGCAAACCACAAGAGTACCAAGATTGGGATGACATGTGGAGAGTGAGTACAAGGTACTCTATTGGATGTAGACATGTCCCCAAAGAGTATAGATACGCAATAAATTTGACATTTCCTTCCCTTAGATGCCTTTCTCCCATTGAATCTTATATGGGATACTGGGAGAAGGTAGGGAAAAAGAAAATCAGAGCAAAACAATCATAACATATACTAACATGTATTTTCCCCTCTTAAAGACATGTGACTTCTCTCCTCTTTGAATACCAAGCATATAGGAAGACTAAGAAATCTCTTTGATGTGATTAAGCTTTGATGTGATCTCTCTCTCCCCCTTTGACATCAATTTCCAAGAAGGGATCTTCTGGAGTGTGTGTCAAATAGGTTTGGTCCTTGAGTCACATAACAAAGCAGCATATAGAATGTGATGCAGGTAGAGGACAAGAGTCATTGAGTGGAGCTGGAAGAAGTATGCAGGATGCAAATGGCAAAGTGTCTTCTCAGCATTGAAATCGGTAGAGCCGAGTTGTTTTCTTCGGTGGCACCGAAATGGTTCAGTTTGACCGAAAGAGACAAACCGGTGTGTCCGAGTTCAACACAGAGAGAACATTTGTCATCTCGGCTCACTAGGCAAATAAGATCTCACAAAGATTTGCAAGGAATTTACTAAAGGATTTGCAATGAATTGGATGCAGGGAATGCAGAACAAAAACAGAGAAAAGAAATCTAGATGAAGTTTTTTTTATGATTTAAAGAAGGGGAACAAATATGCAAGAAACAAATGCAAGACCTCAAAGAAACACTAGAGAACTTCATCTAGAATTGGTCGGCGACAAAGTCACCTATGTTAGAGTATATTGACTGAGGAGTCAAGTGAGAACACTTGATCGTAGGTCATACTCATCGTTAAAGCTCAAAATGGGGTTACCATTTTTCGTTTAAGCATTTTGATGTATTCGCATCTTGTTGAGCTGCTTTGACCCATGACTTGGGGTAAAGCTTCTCGAAGATGGAATAACATACCTTGGGTGGTGGTGTTGATCTTGATCATGTAGTTGAACTTGTGTAGGATGCTCAAGGTTGATGTAGCTCATCAATGAGTTGGGAGCACCACTTGTAGTTTGAGTTCATATATCTACATGGGTTAATTTTGCAAGGAAGAGCACTTGTGTATCCATAATAACAATCATGAAATTTGATACCAAATGAAATTTGATATAAAGTAATTGTCAAAGGATATGTTGAAAGGTTTCATGCTTCCTTGTCTTCAACCACCAAATTTGTCGACACTTGGTGATGTAGAGATTGCTCAAGATGTGAGTGAGTTGCAATCCCATAGATTTAGATTCATCCAAGTACCTACAAGGGTTAGATAGCATGCAAGGGTACAAATATATCCAAGACATATAATCATCATCATAAGAGAAATATCAAGGATTAGTCAAAGGCTCATGCCTTGCATGTATCCAAATGGAGTTTCTACTCCAAGTTTGAAGCATCAATGATGTTCAATTCACCTCTCAAACGACAAAATACTTTCTCAGCAAGCGGTTTGGTGAATATATCTGCCAATTGCTTATCGGTACGAACATGCTTAAGATCAATATCTCCTTTAGCAACATGATCTTGAATGAAATGATGACAAACTTCAATATGCTTAGTTCGAGAATGTTGCATGGGATTGTGAGTAATCTTAATAGCACCTTCATTGTCACAAAGCAATGGAACATGCTTCACATATATGCCATAATCTTTAAGAGTTTGGGTCATCCAAAGTAATTGAGCACAACATGAACCGGCGGCAATGTATTCCGCTTCGGCGGTGGATAAGGATAACGAGTTTAGTTTCTTGGAGGACCAAGATACAAGAGATCTACCAAGAAATTGACAAGTACCTGAAGTGGACTTTCTATCAACCTTGTCACCGGCATAGTTCGAATCGGAGTAGCCAACAAGATCAAAAGAAGACCTCTTAGGATACCAAATGCCGAAATTTGGTGTGTGAATTAAGTATCTCACTATCCTTTTCACAGCTTTAAGATGACATTCTTTGGGGGCCGCTTGATATCGTGCACACATGCACACACTTAGCATAATATTGGGACGGGAGGCACATAGATATAGCAATGAACCAATAATAGAACGATAAACCTTTTGGTCAACTGGTTTTCCATCCTTTGTCAAGTCAAGATGTCCACTAGTAGGCATGGGTGTATTCATACCTTTGCACTCTTGCATGTTGAACTTCTTGAATAAGTCCTTGGTATACTTTGTTTGAGAAACAAAGGTTCCCTACTTAGTTTGCTTGATTTGAAAACCAAGAAAGAACTTGAGTTCAATCATCATAGACATCTCAAACTTCTCCGACATTAGCTTTCCAAACTTTTCACTAAAATGAGGGTTAGTTGAACCAAATATGATATCATCAACATAAATTTGGCACACAAATAATTCACCATTAACCCTTTTAGTAAAAAGAGTAGAATCTATCTTTCCAATCTCAAAGCCTTTTTCAATAAGGAACTTGTTCAAGCATTTATACCATGCTCTAGGAGCTTGTTTAAGACCATAAAGAGCTTTGTGAAGTTTGTAAACATGATCGGGTATCTCAGGATTAACAAAGACGGGGGGTTGTTTAACATAAACTTTCTCCTCAATTTCACCATTTAGAAAAGCACTTTTAATGTCTATTTGGTACAAGGTAATGTCATGGTGATTTGCATAGGCAAGTAAGATGCGGATGGACTCAAGTCTAGCAACGGAGGCATATGTCTCACCATAGTCCATACCTTCGACTTGAGTGTAGCCTTGGGCGACGAGACGTGCTTTGTTGCGAACGACTTGTCCATCTTCGTCTTGCTTGTTGCGAAACACCCATTTCATATCGGTGATGTTGTGGTTGGATTGGAATGTCTTGGTCTCAACACATGAGTAGTTGGTTCTCTCTCAGAAAATGAGTAGTGGAAGTGTAGGCACGTTTTGATGGCTCTCTCTTGAATAGAGAAGGTGGTGGAGGGGTATTTATAGCCTCCACACAAAATCCATCCGTTACACACATCTGACCCAACTCGGTCAGACCGAATAGGAGAAAACGATGAGACCAATTCAGTCCAAAATGTGAACGTTAGGATTCTCGGTGGGACCGACATGATCAACTCGGTGGGACCGATGTGCTAGGGTTAGGGCAAAACCTCATCTCGGTGTGACCGATTGCATGAACTCGGTGGGACCAATTTCAGCAATGAGCAAACAGAGAGTTGTTCAAGCAAACTCGGTGGGACCGATCGCTCATTTTGGTAAGACCGAAACGTTACGAAGGGAAACAGAGAGTTTGCATTGCAAACTCGGTGGAACTGATCGCTCATTTTGGTAAGACTGAAACGATACGAAGGGAAACAGAGAGTTTGCATTACCATCTCGGTGAGACCGAGATCCCGATCGGTGAGACTGAATTGATTAGGGTTTCTGGCAGTGGCTATGTCACAGGAACTCGGTGGCGCCGGATAGATCAAATCGGTGGGGCCGAGTTGACTTTAGGTTTTGGACATATTTGGAATTGAGAAAGTGGTTGAGGATTTTGGAGCATATCACTAAGCACTTTGAGCAAGTAGACCATTAAGCAACACCTCATCCCCTTTTAATAGTATTGGCTTTCCTATGGACTCAATGTGATCTTGGATCACTAAAATAGAAATGGATTGAGATTTTGCCAATCTTTGTCCTTAGCATTTTGAGGGGTCCACATCTCTAGTCCATGCCATGCCAATCATTGAACTTTCTGAAATATTTAACTTGAATGGATATTAGTTCAATGAGCTATATGTTGTTATTAATCACCAAAACCACCCGGGGATTAGTTGCACTTTCAATCTCCCCCTTTTTGGTAGTTGATGACAACATATAGATCAAAGCTTCGACAAATGATAATATGAATGAAATACATCGTCTCTTTGAGAAGTATGTGATAAGAAAGAGCTCCCCCTAAATTTGTGCATTATTTAAAATTTGCTTTTGAATGCAAATGCATGATCGATTAGGATCATGAGTCACTCTTCCATGTCACATACATCTTGGTGGATCGCTAAAAAATGATAAGATATAAATAGCATGCACTCATCACCAAGGGAAACATCATTGATCATACACAGATAATGGAGATAAGAATTCAAGCACACATTAAAGCATAATACGATCAAACACATTATCATAAGAATATCTCACACACAAACACAAATAGTAGCAAGCAAACAATCAAATAGAAAGTAGCAAGAGAAGCAACAAAAGGCAAAACACTCTCTCTCTCTCTCTCGAAGCCTAATGATCTATACACTTTCTCCCCCTTTGGCAACAAGTCACCAAAAAGCTTGAAAATGCATAGTGCTATGCGGCACTCTAGGCACGATCTCCGGGAGCTCCTGAAGTGGTCTCTGGCTGGTTGCTCCAGTGAGCGTAGATGGTGTGGAGAGGACAACATCTACAAATGCTTCTGAAGATGTCTGAGGAACTGGAGGAGTTGCAACTGGAGGTACAATGGTGGCAGTTGCTGCAGGTGCTGAAGTAGTAGCTCTGGAGTCTCTGACAATTGCACAGTTGTAGACCTTTGTGCTCTTAGCACTCTCTGAAAAGCATCAGTGGTTGGTCTATCACTCCTGTCCTCAACCTCTTCTTGTAGCTTCTCAATAGTGGTCTGGATCTCGGTGACCTTCACATCTAGATCATGAAGTTTGGTCTCAAAGATCCTCTCAAGGCTCTCTTGATTTTGAGTCAGGATGTCTAGTCCTTTCTCTATTCTCACTGTTGCCTCAAGTAGATAACTGAGTTGATCTTGCTTGGTCTTGAGATTGACAACTGAAGCATCTAGCAATGTGGAAGTCTTTGTTGCCTTTGCTTTCCCTCACTTCTCCTGAGCCTCTACTAAAGTAGGATGTGATGCATCCATGAAAACCACGTTGTCCTCAAAGTTTGGCCTTAGGGGAAGATGCTCTTTGTCTAGAAGATATGTCCCTGTCCCCATCTTGGAGTTGATCAACATCTGAATGTGAGGGGCATACCCACATGACCTTTTCTGGTATGCAGCAGTTCTCTTCACAGTTTCAACAATCAAACTCATCACCTTGAACTTCTCAGGCACATCAAACATATGAAGCAGATTGATTAGTGACCACGGATCATCCTATGATCTCCTGACTTGGGCAACAGAGTGTGCTGCAATATAGTGTTTATCGTGGTCAGACCTGACAGCAGATAATAGATGGATCCAAACTTGTGAGTCTCCAAAGCATCATCGGGAATTTACTTGTACATGTGAGCCATGGAGTTGTGATCCTTTCTGGGCTTGGCATGCACATATGTGTCATCTTCAGCTTCTTTAGGGGCATTGATCAACTTGGCCCATTCAGCAATTGACGATTGATACCTTGTGCCTTCAGTCATCCAGACTATCTTGCCATCTGGATAGAAATGAGCAGTTGAATAGCATGACCATTTCATCATTCCATTTTGTCAGCTTTTGACCAACAAAAGTGTCAACTTCGTTCGTTCTGAAACTCTCATGAACACCTGGGAAGTAATCCTCATTGTCATCAATGAATTTTCCAATCAACCCATTTCATGTCACTTACAATGGGTCTCTTGGCCAATAGGGATGTCTAATAGAAATCTTGATGTTCCTTGGTGTGAAAGCGATAGTCCACAGCAGTCCTTCTCCTTACATCATATGGATCAATCTATCTCCACAATCTGAGACGTGCATCCTTTTGCAACTTCATATTCTCAGCCACTGGATGATTACCATCATGATCTGGAATCTTGGGTTTTAGCTTTCTGAGCACTTGCCGCTGCTCATCCTCTTGAACTTCAGGCACTGGGGCCTTGTTCTTCTCTGTAGCTGAAATGTTTCTGGTGGATCTCTTTGGTGCAGTTGACTTTGAGGCATGAGCTTGAGTTGGAGGCTTGGGGACTGTCTTGGGATTAGATGAAGCATCCCCAGACTTGATAGCATCCCCCATGAGCTTCGGAGATTTTGGCACTGGCTCTTCCTCCTCATCATCATCTTCATCAGACTCTCTCATCATGGAAAGGTTTTCCAATAACTCTGGCCATATTCTTCTTGACTCCTTCCTTTTCTTTCCTATAATAGCCTCTTCCTCTCTAGGTTTCATGGTTTCTAGAGTGGAGGCTCTAGCTTTAGACATGGGCTTCCTCTGGGCAGGAGCCTTCGTGTGCATACCAGGCTTGATGGCAGCAGCAGCAGCTTGCTCATTCTTGAGCACCTTTTTCTTTGAGGTGACCTCCTCATCAACAACAAAGTCCTCATCTTTAGAATCTAAGGTTCTCTTCTTCCTTTGCCTAGTAGCAGCCTTAGGCAAATTGCTTGGTGTGCTTCTGCTTCCATCGTCATAGCTACTGCTGGAGGGACTAGTGCCCTCACTAAGATTCACCTGCTCCTCTGACCTGTTCTGACTATCACTGTTGTCTGACATATCTGACACTGACCCTGTGAATAGATAAGTATAGGTAGAGTAGATGAGCATCACAAAGTGCAGCTATTTTTTGCAAAAAGTTACACAAAAACTTAATTTTAGTTTTCTACAGAAAGCATTTCGGAGCTACCGATATGACAATCTCGGTGACACCGAAGTAGCTTTAGAGTCTAAACATACAATTTTGGTCAGACTGAAACACAGTTCGGTGACTCCAAGATGCTAGGGTTTCAAAGAGAAAGTGAACTCAGTCACACCGATTCGTACACTTTGGTCAGGCCGAGTTGTATGTGTGCAATGGCTTGGGCCAATTCGGTGAGACCGAAATCTTCAGATCCGTCGGTCCAAGATGAGTTCAGCGAAAACCTAACCCTAAGTTTTTGCATCAAATATATTCTAGAGGAAGTTTTAGGTGGATAGATTGATCTCAATCGTGCCAAGAAACATGGCATTAATCTTTGTGAAAGAATCGGAGTTGAAGAAAGCACAAAGAGATCGAGTATGTACCCTAACTCGGCGACGAACTCGCTACAGTGACAAGGCAGTGGAGATTTTCGTTGACGGCGGCAAGACCAGCGACAGGAGGGCGTTGGCGACAACGGAGACGATACGAAGAGCAGGAGGGGCGGCAGAGCTGGGTAGGCGCGGTTGGGAGTTTGAAGGAATTTCCTAAACTCAATGCATGGTATATATATACCCAGTCACTGTCGGTGTGACCGAGTGGAACGACTCGGTGGCACCGAGATGCAGAATCGCAAGCGGTTACTGCAACTCGGTGAGACCGAATAGTTCTAATCGATTGCACTGAGGTGAAAACTTAGATCAACTCAATGATTTCGGTGAGACCGAAGTGATTGAATCGGTCAGACTGAAAGCCATTAAGAGGTTTTGGAAGTTTAAGCCCTTGACGGATCGGTGGCTCCGAGTGCTCCTCACCCGGAGGGTCCGAATTTGACTTGATCAAACTTTGTGATGTAGCATGAATAGAGTTTGATACGAGAAAAGCGTAGATAGCTAGAGGGAGTTCTTAGGCATTCTTGTCCATCCATTTGGCAAAAAGAAAAGACCAGACAATCAAAGCAAGAAATGGATGTCCTCGAATGGAGAAAATTATGCAATCAACATGCTCACACAATAAGATAGCAAATGAAATATTTGGCAAAGCATGCACAAACACTTTAGCATCTATCAAGCAATTAGCAATGACTAAGTCATCTATATATGAGTATATTGACTTAGGAATCAAATGATAACATTTGATCATAGGTCATACTCATCATTTAAGCACAAATGGGTTACCACTTTAACATAAAGCATTGTTGTGTTCACACCATTAGAGTTGCTTTAGCTCAATTCTTAGAGCAAAGCTCCCCTAGATGTGATATTCCCCCTAAGAGGGATGAACCAACCTTGGGTTTTGTCGATGATGACTTCATGTAGATGTTGAAGATGTAGATGTTCAATGTTGATGTAGATCATTTGGAGCAATCCATTGGAGTGAGTTTCACTTTCAATACCTACATGGGTTAGTCCCACAAGGAACATACACGGATATCCATAGACATGGAGTGAAATACACATATGATATTGTCCATGAAAGCATTATGTTACCTTGTCCCCTTGTCTTACCAACAAGAGGGTTTGTGACTCCTTGAATTAGTGCAAGATGTGAAAGTTGATTGCACTTGTCCTTGCCAAAATGAATATGAGTGAGGTATGTTGCTGTAGTCACCCTCAAGAACTTTCTAGTTCTTCTTCTTTGGTACCCACATGAACTTGATGGGGATCCTTGGAGTTATAGTCGTACTTGATGAAGTAGAACTTGATGTAGTCTTGGGAACCCACTTGACCAAGGCCTTTAGAGCTTCTTCAAATGAATCAATCTCTTCTTGAAGCTTGTCATTGCCTTTTAGCTTGTGATCTTGTGGTGGAAGATCATTTTGAGCTTGTGTTCCCTTGAAAGAAGTGGGGTCATACTTCTCTTGTTGAGGAACAAACTTCGTCTTGGGGTATTGATCTTCTTCCCACTCAACTCCATTGGCATTGAGCTTGCGTTCAAAACCAACACCTTGATTCTTCCGGTGCCTTCCTTGCTTGCATAATTTCCTCAAATTGCTTACTTCCTAAGCAAGACTCTTGTAAACACCTTTCTCTATAATTCCCTTCAATAAGCTATTTTCTTGCTCAAGTGTAACTTGGCTAAGAGAATCATTAGTGGAATCAAGAGAACTACTAGAAGCAACAATATTAGATTTAACATGATTATTGTTACTACTAGAAGAAGAATCTTTCTTGCTCTTGTTGCTAGATTTTACTTGTGGCATGTAAGTAGACAAGAGTAAACGCTTAGCAATGTAAGAAGAACTTTTCTTACTAAGATCATCATTGATTGCTTTTAAGAACCCATGCTCTTGCTCTAGATTGTGCTTTTCAAAGTGTAGCTTCTTGTGAGTCTTTAAAAGCTCTCGATGATCCTCTAAGGTAGTTTCATGAGCTAACTTAAGAGTGTTTAGTTCTTTAGTTAGACGCTCAATCTCCTTCTTATCGTTGTCATTCGTTTCATCTTGATTAGCATGATTAATAGCAATTTCATCATAGTTTTCATCACTAGAGTTGTCAACAAGTAAATCATCATCTCCTATCAAATCATCTTCATCACTATTGAAATCAACATACTCGGGGTGTGGTACCTTGGGGCCATTAGCCACAAAGCATCTTCCAATCCCTTCATTTGGTGAGTCGAATATGTCATAGGACTTGGATGACACAAGTTCAAGACCGGCAACACCTTCATCTTGAGTATATTCAGAGTCGGAGTGATAGCTTCTCTCGGAGTAGTTGTCGGAGTCAGAACCGGATACCCATTCACCAATATGAGCATGATGTCTTCGTCTTGTGTAGCTCTTTGATGACTTGTCCTTCCTTTCTGAATCCTTGCTTATGCGAGAGGGTCTTCATTCATAACAATCATCTCTACTCCTTCTCTCTCTTGGCGGTGATTCCTCTCTTTTGCTTCTCCTTTTAGGTGAGTCTTCTCTTATTTTATAGGGAGCCGTGCACTCACTAGAGTAGTGTCCAGGTCTTCCACAATTGTAGCAATTGCGATCACGACTAGAAGATCTTTTGTCATTGTAGGACCTTGACTTGGAACTTCTCTCTTTGCTTCTACTCTTGTAGAACTTGTTGAAGTTCTTCATCGTTAGGCTCAATTCTTCATTGAAGGCTTGTTTCTCGCTTGATATTGTAGGGGCATCACATGAAGCTTTGTAAGCACCACTAGACTTGTTGTGAAGCTCTTCCTTATCCTTAAGTGACATTTCATGAGTAATAATTCTACCAATGACTTCCGTTGGCTTGAGATCTTTGTAATTGGGTATCATTTGGATCAAGGTGCACATGGTATCATATTTTCCATCCAAGGCTCTTGGGATCTTCTTGATGATGAATCTGTCGGTCATCTCTTCACTTCCTAAGCCGGCAATCTCATTTGTGATGAGAGCAAGCCTAGAACACATTTCAGCGACTCCTTCACCATCCTTCATTTTGAACTTGTCAAGTTGACTTTGAAGCACATCCAATTTGGATTCCTTGACGGACTCGATACCTTCATGCATATCAACCAAAGTATCCCAAATTTCCTTTGCATTCTCAAGGCGGCTGATTTTGTTGAATTATTCGGAGCACAATCCATTGAAGAGGATATCGCAAGCTTGAATATTGTATTGCAACATCTTCAGTTCTTCTGCGGTTCTTCACAATTAGGTTCTCTTCCATCTTCGAAGAATTCACCTTGCAAACCAATACACACAATAGCCCAAACGGCGGGGTTATGTCCAAGAATATGCATTTTCATCTTATGCTTCCAACTAGCAAAATTAGTACCATCAAAGTAAGGACCTCTACGGTGGTAATTTCCCTCGCTAGATGCCATACTCTCCAGGTTGTGAAACCAAGGCTATGATCACCAATGCTATGGAAATCAAGGCAAATGGAGTTCAAAGCTCTGATACCACTTGTAGGATCGGAAGTAGGTCTAGAGGGAGGGTGATTAGACTACTTGACCAAATAAAAATATAGCTTTTTCCAATTTTAAGTCTTGGTAGGTTTTAGTAACTTAGCACAAGTCAAGCAATCCAACTACACATGCAATACTAAGAGTGTAGCAGCGGAAAGTAAAACATTGCATATGAAGGTAAAGGGAAGGGTTTGGAGAAGGCAAACGCAATGTACACACGGAGATTTTTGGCATGGTTCCGATAGGTGGTGCTATCGTACGTCCATGTTGATGGAGACTTCAACCCACGAAGGGTAACGGTTGCGCGAGTCCATGGATGGCTCCACCCATGAAGGGTCCATGAAGAAGCAACCTTGTCTATCCCACCATGGCCATCGCCCACGAAGGACTTGCCTCACTTGGGTAGATCTTCATGAAGTAAGCGATCTCCTTGCCCTTACAAACTCCTTGGTTCAACTCCACAATCTTGTCGGAGGCTCCCAAGTGACACCTAAGCAATCTAGGAGACACCACTCTCCAAAAGGTAATAGATGGTGTGATGATGATGAACTCCTTGATCTTGTGCTTCAAATGATAGTCTCCCCAACACTCAACTCTCTCTCACAGATTTGGCTATGGTGGAAAGATGATTTGAGTGGAAAGCAACTTGGGGAAGGCTAGAGATCAAGATTCTTGTGGTTGGATTGGAATGTCTTGGTCCCAACACATGAGTAGCTGGTCTCTCGGAAAATGAGTAGTGGAAGTGTAGGCACATTCTGATGGCTCTCTCTTGAATAGAGAAGGGGGTTGAGGGGTATTTATAGCCTCCACACAAAATCCAAGCGTTACACACATTTGACCCAACTCGGTCAGACTGAATAGGAGAACTCGGTGAGACCGATTCAGTTCAAAATGTGAACATTAGGATTCTCGGTGGGACCGACATGATCAACTCGGTGGGACCGATGTGCTAGGGTTAGGGCAAAACCTCATCTCGGTGTGACCGATTGCATGAACTCGGTGGGACCGATTTCGGCAATGAGCAAATAGGGAGTTGGTTAGGCAAACTCGGAGGGAGCGATCGCTCATTTCGGTAAGACCGAAATGTTATGAAGGGAAACAGAGAGTTTGCATTGCGAAATCGGTGGGACCGATCGCTCATTTCGGTAAGACCGAAACGTTACGAAGGGAAACAGAGAGTTTGCATTGCCATCTCGGTGATACCGAGATCCCGATCGGTGAGACCGAATTGATTAGGGTTTCTGGCAGTGGCTATGTCAAAGGAATTCGGTGGCGCCGGATAGATCAAATCGGTGGGAACGAGTTGACTTTAGGTTTTGGACATATTTGGAATTGAGAAAGTGGTTGAGGACTTTGGAGCATATCAATAAGCACTTTGAGCAAGTAGACCATCAAGCAACACCTCATCCCCTTTTAATAGTATTGGCTTTCCTATGGACTCAATGTGATCTTGGATAACTAAAATAGAAATGAATTGAGCTTTTGCCAATCTTTGTCCTTAGCATTTTGAGGGGTCCATATCTCAAGTCCATGCCATGCCAATCATTGAACTTTCTGAAATATTTAACTTGAATGGATATTAGTTCAATGAGCTATATGTTGTTATGAATCACCAAAACCACCCGGGGATTAGTTGCACTTTCACATGCGCTAGTCTTTTTGCCAGCCTGGACAGTTGCCGAGGCAGCATGGGGAAGTGGAGACGCCCACGTCCCATCAGGCGCCACGCGTCGGCTCGGTCCGCAGGCGATTCGCCCTTGCCCTTTGGCTTTGCCTCGAAGCCAAGCCCGAGCAAGCCTTGGGCCCGGGGGCTACTGTCGGCGTTCTGGGAACCAGGGTACCCAGACTTGCCTGCCTGCAGCCCACGGCGTGGCTCCATCGACGGCCTGGTACGACCCTGTTGGGAACGTAGCATGCAATTTCAAAAAAATTCCTACAATCACGCAAGATATATCTAGGAGATGCGTAGCAACAAGAAGGGAAGAGTGTGTCCACGTACCCTTGTAGACCGAAAGCAGAAGCGTTAGCTTAACATGGTTTATGTAGTCGAACGTCTTCGCGATCCAACCGATCAAGCACCGAACGTACAACACCTCCGAGTTCTGCACACATTCAGCTCGATGACGTC
Source organism: Aegilops bicornis (assembly GCA_021605145.1). Taxonomy (NCBI): domain Eukaryota; kingdom Viridiplantae; phylum Streptophyta; class Magnoliopsida; order Poales; family Poaceae; genus Aegilops; species Aegilops bicornis. The sequence continues at coordinate 368,408,136 of CM038673.1, read as the reverse complement.
CCTCGAACTCTTGATCCAGCTTAGTGTCGAGGGAGAGTTTCGTCAGCACGACGGTGCGGTGACGGTGATGTGATCCGCCCAGGGCTTCGCCTAAGCACTACGACAATATGACCGGATGAGTAAACTGTGGAGGGGGGCACCGCACACGGCTAAGAAACAACTGTTGTGCTTTGGGGTGCCCCCTGCCCCCGTATATAAAGGAGGAGAGGGGAGGAGGCCGGCCCTAGTGGGCGCGCCAAGTGGGGGGAAACCCACTAGGACTCCTAGTCCTAGTTGGGCCCCCTTCCTTCTTTCGAAGGGGGGAAGGGGGAAGGAGAGGGAGAAGGAGAAGGAAAGGGGGGTCGCGCCCCCTCCCCTTGTCCAATTCGGCTGCCCATGGGGGGGCATGCGCCAGCCCTTGTGGGCTGCCCTCTCTCACCCCTATGGCCCATAGAGGCCCATTACTTTCCTCGGGGGGTTCTAGTAACCCCTCGGTACTCCGATAAACATCTGAAACACTCTGAAACCATTCTGATGTCTGAATACTATCGTCCAATATATCAATCTTTACCTCTCAACCATTTCGAGACTCCTCGTGTTGTCTGTGATCTCATCCAGGACTCCGAACAATATTCGGTCACCAAAACACATAACTCATAATACAAATCGTCATCGAACGTTTAAGCGTGCGGCCCCTACGGGTTCGAGAACTATGTAGACATGATCGAGACACATCTCCGATCAATAACAAACAACGGAACCTGGATGCTCATATTGGTTCCTGCATATTCTACGAAGATCTTTATCGGTCAAACCGTAATGACAGCATACGTTATTCCCTTTGTCATTGGTATGTTACTTGCCCGAGATTCGATCGTCGGATCTTCATTCCTAGTTCAATCTCATTACCGACAAGTCTCTTTACTCGTTCCGTAATGCATCATCCCGCAACTAACTCATTAGTCACATTGCTTGCAAGGCTTATCATGATGTGCATTGTCGAGAGGGCCCAGAGATACCTCTCCGATACTCGGAGTGACAAATCCTAATCTCGATCTATGCCAACCCAACAAACACCTTCGGAGACACCTGTAGAGCATCTTTATAATCACCCAATTATGTTGTGACATTTGATAGCACACAAGGTGTTCCTCCGGTATTCGGGAGTTGCATAATCTCATAGTCAAAGGAGTATGTATAAGTCATGAAAAAAGCAATAGCAATAAAACTTAACGATCATTATGCTAAGCTAACGGATGGGTCTTGTCCATCACATCATTCTCCTAATTATGTGATCCCTTCATCAAATGACAACACATGTCTATGGTCAGGAAACTTAACCATCTTTGATTAACGAGCTAGTCAAGTAGAGGCATACTAGGGACACTTTGTTTTGTCTATGTATTCACACATGTATCAAGTTTCTGGTTAATACAATTCTAGCATGAATAATAAACATTTATCATGATATAAAGAAATATAAATAACAACTTTATTATTTCCTCTAGGGCATATTTCCTTCAGGCCCATCTTCAACACCAGCAAGACAAGACCCTCGCGGGGGACCAAGCCTTGCAAGGCGGATGACTCCAAGACCTTCGAAGGAAGCAACCTCCCCAGGCTAGCTCCTGAGGAGTAGAGATTTCTATGCAGGCGCCCACCTCATGAGGTTGAGGTGACGCCAGCCATGACGACCAAGGCGAGGCGGGCGCCAGCGGGCGCAGAGTAGTTGGTTTCCTCTTTGGTGCTAAGGAGGGAAGCGCATGTGCGGGGTCCCGTGGAACCAGCCAAAGGTTTCCATTCCCAAGCAACAAGATCAAGACCACCTTTCGTCAGGATAGGATGTACTACTTGCCCCCCTTCAAAATTGGCCACTATGTTATCCCTTCCCGCCTTCGTCTAGAGGAAGATGAGCAAGGCCACTATATATAGAGCTTAGCCACCACTGAAGGAAGGGACCTAACCGGAGAGAGACCTCACTAGCTCACATCCACACTAAACAAACCTCGTGAGGTTGTTCTTCCCTTGTACTAGTTCATCCACAGCCCCTCGCGAGGCTAATCCACCACAAAGCAGGAGTAGGGTCTTACACCGCAAGGTGGCCCGAACCTGGGTAAACTGCCATGTCCCTTTCCTTTCCTGTTCATCGAGCTAGGCCGTGGGGGTGGCGAACTGGTTGGCTGGAGAGGTTGAGTTCTTCGCACACGCCGCAGAGTTCGAACCTTTCTTAGGTTTGTGGATCCCTGAATCCGACAGATGCGGGGACGGCAGCTTTGTGTGGCGTTCTACCAGACAGCTCTTCGGCGGGCTTCATGGTGGAGGCGGTGGTGGTTGTGCCTCTTGGTCATGTGAGCGACAAGGGGTGTGCCGGCGGTGGTCCTAGCTTGTGCTCTTCCGACAGAGGTGGTGTTGCCAGATCTGGATTGGTCGTCTGGTCCTCGTCGTGGTTCTCGCTCAAGATGCCTCATTGTGCAGGTGCGGATTCAAGCGAAAGCTTTGCGCTTTGGCGCCGCTGCCGCAGCGCCCATGGGTGTTGCCTTCCTTCTAAGGACGCCGTTGTGGACCTGTCATTTTGCGAGGGCTCCGGGTGAAAACCTTGGCCTATGGGCCGGGCAGCGGCGGGGTGTCACGTCGTGACTCTCCTGGGGGGCATTGTCGTGGAGTGCAGGTGTTGGCGGCTGGATCGTAACGGTTGTTTTCGTACCATCGTGCGCTCTTGTCCGGTGGCGACTTCGTGTCATTTTCTTTTCTTTTTGGCACATTTTTGCCGATCCATTTTCTTGTGGTCCGCGTGTTTGAGTGCTTCCTGTTTACTGTGTTTGTTGCTTTTATATATAAAGCAGGGCGAAAGCCTCTTTCTATAATATTACTCAAGAGCAAAGAAGTTCTTCCCTGTAAAAGCTAGGACTAACACTAGGTCCATATTGAAATCATACCATCGTATGGTCCTCCGTTCTACCAAAATTAACTAGAACGTGAGTAACATTATTTTGCTCTCTTCTAATACGAGTAACTACGTACTCCCTCTCACCCATAAGCCTCTTCAACCATGGCATGCGAAGACCTGTCCTGCTCACTAGAGTTCATCATTTGTACTGCTTGCATGCTATCACATTCAACAATGATCGGCAATTTCTGTCCATTGATGTGACAGCGCCAGGCCTTCCATGCATCCAACCAATTCAGTGTGCAAAGCATCAGGGCACGGCCAGAACGAGTGAAGCGTTGAGACGATGATCGCCCCATCATGATCTCGGAGAACCATTCCAGCCCCTGCTCTCTCATCCTCGACCGAGAAAGAGTCGTCAACATTGAGTTTCGCCCAGTTCACGGGGATAGCTACCGGATGCATGATTCACGATGTGGGGGCTTCACATGTGATATAGGGGCTGCATGTCCCTCATCAACTGCAGTCATCTTCCCCTTCACAAGATCGCCATCGGGTGCTACTGGATACCGAATAATAATGTAGCATAGCTCTGTAGGAACCTCCTTCGATACTTCAAACCAGGGGGAGGGGGTCATGAATCGCCTCACTGCGGGCGTGCCCGCATATCCACAACACCATCAGCAGGCCTAGACAGTCACCCTTGTTTGGCTCGAAGATCACATCCAGAAGCCACTCTGGCCCATTGTGACGCACACTATGAATGTTCGAAATGCATCATACTTCTGCATGGCCTTCCAAAGATTGACCGCATTGAGGCACCTGCAGAATGCGTGAAGTGTGCCCTCTCACTCGAGACCACATAGGGGACATAGATCAGATTTCTCGATATACGCATCATATTTATTACCCCCACATAGCCAAAGTATTAGTAGCAATTCTTCATTTGAATACACAGCCTTTGAAGCAGCAGGGCAACTCCACGAGAATGCCCAAATCGCCCGTCTGGTGCCCTGCTTGTCGCGACTGATGAGGGACAAAGCTTCATCTCGAGTGTAAGTCGATATGACTAATGATGTCGTTCTATTTTGGGTCCCATGACAGAATATCCTCCCCAACCGGGGTGAAGCCTTGATCTTCAAAATCTCTTGTACATGATCGGCAAAAAGTCTTGGCACAACAAGTTACCTCGCCATACATGATGCTCGTCCAACAACTCATGGACACTGACACAACATGCATCTTCTTGTAATTTTTTTTTAAACATAATACAGACGCAAGTGTTCATATACACGCGCATACACTCACCTCTATGAACACACACGCATACCCTACCCCTATAAGCACTGCATCGCCGGAATCCTGAAATAAATGCAGGAATAAATGCATAGTCCCTCTAACCATCCAATTACAGATTGATTCGCTTTTTGTAAAGAAATTGGTGTTAGAAAAATGTCTTATATTGTGAAGCGGAAGGAGTATATATACTTAGGATGAAACAAAGAAACAACGGGAATCCTACACTTACGGAAAAACCACTACGGACTGATCTTACGGGAGGATGTGTCACCCTCTCCATTTAAATTCTTTCCCTCGTGATTGTGAACTGACCTCACCTCTTGATTTTAACTGGTCCATGTCTGCCCGTAAGCTCCTCGCCGTGAGAATTGTCCCGTAGATGTAGCAAAGCTCAAGAAACAAATACCTTGCGGCTGCCGATCCTTTACGTATCCGTCGTCGGTCGCGCGCGCAAATAAAACATTTTGCAGTACTAGTATAATCTCGCTCATGTGGCGTGTGTAACTGCCAACTGCCCTCGACCCGCCGCTTCCGCCCTCCCGACTCCCGACCGGCGGAGATGGCGGTCCTGGCAGGAGGCGCCGCCGCCGCGGTCGCCCTGACCCTCCACCTCCTCCTCCTCCGCTCGTGCGTTTCCGGCGCGGCCCACGCCTCCTCCGCCCTCCGCCACGCCGTGCCGCGCGGCGACGCGGGCGGCGGACTCTGCGGGCAGCTGCTCCTGCCGCTGGGCTACCCGTGCACCGAGCACACTGTACGTACGTTCCCTGCTGCTAGTATATGTAGTACAGTACTGCACATCTTCCTCTTCCCCCCATCCCTCCCCTCTCGGTTCCTCCACTGGTGATTAGTCCTGTGCTTCTTGTACCAATTTCAACCATTTCCCCCAGCGAAGCGAATGGAAGGGGGGAGGGAGGGTTGTTTACTCGTTGACTTATCCGTATAGAGTTAAGCCACGATTGAGCCTCTCCGGATGGTAATCGAACAGCTAGCCTGGCAACCAAGGTAAATCAGGGAGAGCCGAATTGTTCTGTGTCCGTACGTAGGCTTGCGTGCATTCACACGGCAGTGTCTTTCTGTTTTCTTGCCGGGTGAAAGTGAAATGGCTGAGATACTATTTTGGTCCCAGTTGGGCTTGTGTACAGCCACCAAACTGTGTTTCTCACGTCCCGTTCGAAGAGAAGAAAATGCAATCGTCGTCGGAAAAAAAAGCAATAAATGTAAGAGTGTGTCTCCAGTGAAACTGGAGCCGCAATTACTTGTGTCATGGAACTCCTTTACTCTCAGGCAAAGTAGTAGCCCATATCCTTTGTTTCGGGTCCAAGCAAAAGACAAACGTACTGGCTTACCGTGCTTACACTCCTCTACTTCAATTCCTAGTTTCAGGGCACAACTCTACAATAGGCCTTGTCACATCCATCTTGAGTAAACATACTTCCACTAAAGCTGGCTTGTGATATGGCTCCGACTTGTTGACACCATTCTATGGTGCAAATACCAGCTTGCAGGTTCATTTCTTTAGCACAGATGTCTTGCGATAATGTAACCAACTATTGACAAATCATTGACTACACAATCGTCCTGGTCTCACATGGTACATGGTGGTGGCGCTTCTGCGCACGGTGACGCCAGAGTGAAGGAAGAGGGATCTTGATTTAATGATCTAAAACACTATTAATATCCTACAGTGAGAGCTTGTCGCTGGCCAAAACTAATGTGTACGCGTATTCATATCTATTAGTCTTGAAGGAATTTTACCAAACGCCATGAACCTTTTCTAAAAACTCAATGTCCTTCGTTTCCTTTCATTCCAGCTTTTAAAGTTCATCAAGTATGAATTGTAACAGAAAGCTCCCCCTGTTACTGAGTGGCTGTCGCTCTTTCTTATATGGATCTTAATTCTTTTTGCCTTGCAGGTTGAAACAAACGATGGCTTTCTTCTGTCTCTTCAGCATATTCCACATGGCAAAAATGGAGTTGCAGACAATACTGGACCTCCAGTTTTTCTTCAACATGGTCTTTTTCAGGTTTTCTCTCATTACAACCATCTTTACTTATCGTGTTACAGTTCAAATTTGTTCCATATCTGGATGTTTCATTAGATAATGCAGTTCCTATCTTCAATTGCCATAATCACTGTTCAATCGCACCAGCCTCTATTTTTTAAATGTTTCTGCTTTATCTATATCCTTGACAGGGAGGAGACACATGGTTCATTAATTCTGCTGAACAGTCGCTTGGATATATCCTTGCTGATAATGGCTTCGGTGTTTGGATTGGAAATGTTCGTGGAACACGTTGGAGTAAAGGCCATTCAACTTTCACTGTGCATGATAAGGTGAGTATACTCTATAGAAAGTTACATAAGGAACACCACTTTCTGCAAACAAGGAATGGATTGGGTATGTACAGTAAGTCTTCTGATTTGACCATTCACCCAATTGCATGGTAGCAAAAATAAAGTGGAGTTGACCTTTATAGAACCTGGAAGTCACTCGAAATGAAGATTTTTATTATTAAAATTGTGAATGAAATTGCATAACATGCCTGCTTTTGGTGCTTTAAGATACAAATACAGACTATAATGTGCTCCCTGACCTGTCCATGGTCCCTATGGTTTAGGCTCGCTTGACAGCGGTGAGCTTTTCCAAAGCTTTTTCTAGTTTTGGATATACAGTTGTAAGCACATTCTAGCCATAATAAATGCAATTAGTAAAATTCCTGTATGTAACTAGATTCCATTGTGCGGACAGCACAGCACAGCACAGCAACTACAAACTGGTTCTAGTCTTCGATTCTGATCAAATCCTGTGAGAGCTTTGCAGCTTTTCTGGGATTGGAGCTGGCAAGAGCTTGCTGAATATGATCTTCTGGCAATGTTAAGCTACGTGTATACAGTTAGGCAATCCAAAATTTTGTATGTGGGGCATTCACAGGTAAGCTCTTTGGGTTCGATTGAGAAATGTTTGTTGTGAATCCAAAAAATTGTAAGGACAGACCCAGTGCATAATATTTTCCTTTTCTTGTAGGGAACTATTATGGGTTTGGCTGCTTTTACATTGCCTGAAATCACAAAGATGATTAGCGCTGCTGCACTTCTTTGTCCAATTTCTTACCTTGATCATGTTAGTGCAAGTTTTGTTCTCAGAGCAGTTGGCATGCATCTTGACCAGGTGCTTTACTATTCTTTGAATAAATCCACCAAATAAATGCCAGTAACTTCCAAACTGACTTATGGTGAGCTTTGACATAGATGCTTCTTACCATGGGCTTCCATCAGCTGAACTTCCGGAGGTATGGCACTTCTTTCCCTAGCCTTCCTTTTTTTCTCTTTGGGTGTGATTGTAATTGTCCAACTCGATGAACAGCGATATGGGAGTTCAAATAGTAGATTCTATATGCGATGATGGACATGTGGACTGCAACGATTTGCTGTCTTCGATAACGGGTATTATATTGTTTCTTTCGGATTTGTTATAGATTTGTACTTGCTATAAAGAAAAGATGAGATTGTTCTAAATTTGATATTGCTTGAGTTCTACTGTTCTGTTGTCCAAACACACATTTTATATGCACTAGAACATAACCATTCCCAAATAATCCAGATACTGAAACTGTGTATATTATAAGCTACTGAGCTTGTAAGGCAGTTGTGCTCACAATTTTTATCTTGAGAAAATGTAATAGTCTTGTGTCTGATGCCTCGATAGATAGAAAAAGTAATGTGTTCAACGGCCTTTGAATGGACCGAAACACCCACAACACGAACCACGCCTTAAGCGGTAAGCTCCGCCGGTGAAGACACCTGTAGGCCAGTCACACCTGCCTTACCCTACAAACTTGCCTTTGTATAGCAGCATAACGATGCCGGGTTTGTCACTGTTGAAGGCAGCAGCGTTCGCTGCTTCCAGATGATGATGGTGGATTATCACAGACAGATTTGGTGTCGTAATAATGCACCATACATTATCGCAGACAGATTTGATGGCAATGCTGATGGATTGCAAGATTAGGTGTTTAAAAGGCATGTCAACAATGTTATGTTAATTTGTGGAGCCTAGACCAGTTCCTGTGCATGCCAGGTTATGCTTGAACTTTTATATGGGGTTTGCTCTCATCCAATTAGAGTACTGGCATTCTCGGTTTCGAGTTTAATTTCAAGAGTGCAGTTAACTTTCTGTTTTGGGTTTCAGTAATTGTAGAATTCACATTCCATGATACTTCTGATAGTGGCACTGTTATGGCGTGTTATGGCCGGTTTAGCTAGGACCACCGGGCAATCTTAGCCCACAAGTTATCTTAGGTTAATTCTTATGCAAGTTATCTAGGTTATAAATATAGGTTGTAAGACTCTTTTTGGAATCAAGCAATAAGAATATTATTATCCCTATTGCCCGGCTCCCAGAGGAGCCGGAACCCTAGCCGCCTCTAACCCTAGCCGCCGCCGCCATCCTCCTCTCACGCGACGGCGCCCAGCCGCCGGCGCGCCCGCTCATCACCGCGCCCTCCTCCATCCTTCCCCTACAACCTACGGAGCAGGTCCGGTAGGATCCCTGGTTCTACCAATTTGGTATCCAGAGGCTCGGGTTCGATCATGTCGTCATCAACACCCACGTTGCCGCTGCCCATCGTCACCACCGCCCCGATGACCACTGCCGGGTCCCCAACGCCGCCATCCCCGATCACCTCCGCGCCGCCGGCCCCCGTCACTTCCGCGCCGCCGACAACCTCCGTCTTCACGCCGGAGGAGATGACCAGCACCCTGCGGGACCTCGTGACGGCCGTCTGTGGCATCTCCTCAGATTGGCCGCCCGCACACCACCCACGGCCATGGCCCCCGCTTATAGCCACCCGGCGACGCGATCGCCGATCCAGAACGCTGCCGGCCCGGCAGACGCCTGCCGCTGCTCCAGCGGGCTACACCGCGGGTCCCCCCACTGGCCAGACCTTCCTCGGTACTTTGTGACCAAGGCGATCGCCGGGCCCATCCGCCGCTCCACCGCCGCCGCCTCTAACGCTGTCTCTGCCGCAGGGTTCAAGGCCGGTTCTCAAGGGCGCCACCTGCCTCCTCGCGCCACCCCCAAGAAGGTCAGATCGCCCAAGGCTGCCCCACCAAGGCCGGTCCAGCCCCCGCCGCCAGCCCGGACCGGGCTACCACACCGGAGGATTCTCGATCCAGAAGTCCGGCTTCCGCCACCGCCCCCGATCCCTGCTCGCTAATCGGACGTTGCCACCGCCAGCCATATTGTAAGCCGGGACCCACCGGTACCACGCCGCAGCCTGGGCCTCGTCCGGCTCCGCGGGGGCCTACGACGGCCTCCCCACCGTTGACCGGGCACCGTCATCATCACTGCTCCGCACCGCCGAGCCAGTCGGCCATGGCGCGCCGACCCACGCCAAGATCGATTTCGCCACTTATGACGGCACGGAGGACCCCCTCAACTGGCTCAACCAGTGTGACCAGTTCTTTCGCGGGCAGCGCACCCTCGCATCGGAGCGTACCTGGCTCGCCTCGTACCACCTCCGCGGCGCGTCACGCAGACTGGTATTACGCCCTCGAGCGGGGCGAGGCGCCATGCCCCTTGGGCGCTTCGCGAGCTCGCCTCCGCCGCTTTGGGCCTCCGGTTCGCGGAGCCGCTGGCGGAGCTCGGCCGCCTTCCCTTCACCTCCACGGTGCAGGACTACGCCGACCGCTTCTGTGCCTCGCATGCTATGCGTCGGGTGTGACGGCGCAACAGCGGGCTGACCTCTTTGTCGGTGGACTTTCGGATCACATCCGTGTGGACGTGGAGCTTCGGGGACCCCAGGATCTCCAGTCGGCCATGTACTACGCCCGCGCGTTCAAGCGCCGCGCGGTGGCCATCTAGCAGGAATCACCGTCTCGGACCGCTGGGTCGCTACCCGGGCCGGATTCCGCTGGGTCGGCTCAAGAAGCTTCGCGGCACCTCGCCGCGATCAATGCGCCTGCTCCGCCGGCTCACCTCAGCCGAGCTACTCGGCGTCGCCGCCAAGGGTTGTGCTTCAACTGCGACGAGCCCTACACGCCGGCCATGCCTGCCCGCGACTCTTCTACCTGGAGGTTGCAGACTACATTCCCGAGGACGTCGTCGCCGCCGACCTGGCCGCCCCAGCTGTCGAGAAGGTGTTTGACGTTGGTTGATCGCCTCGAGGAGTTCCGCAAGCGCTTCCCCGCCTTACAGCTCGAGGACGAGCTGTTTGTGCAGGCGGGGAGAAGTGTTATGGCGTGTTATGGCCGGTTTAGCTAGGACCACCGGGCAATCTTAGCCCACAAGTTATCTTAGGTTAATTCTTATGCAAGTTATCTAGGTTATAAATATAGGCTGTAAGACTCTTTTTGGAATCAAGCAATATAAGAATATTATTATCCCTATTGCCCGGCTCCCAGAGGAGCCGGAACCCTAGCCGCCTCTAACCCTGGCCGCCGCCGCCATCCTCCTCTCACGCGACGGCGCCCAGCCGCCGGCGCGCCCGCTCATCGCCGCGTCCTCCTCCATCCTTCCCCTACAACCTACGGAGCAGGTCCGGTAGGATCCCTGGTTCTACCAGGCACACAAGTTATACATCTCAGACCAAAGTCAAACTGTTTGTTCTAAGCTAGTATATTTCTTTATTAGAACTGAGATATAATTACCTATTTAATTATCTAGATGGATCACATCATCATGGATGTAGATGAATGAACTAACACAATTTAGCTCGCTGGCTGCTTATGATGTGGCATATTTGAACCACCGCCAAGTTAACTTTCTGTTTCGAGTTTCAGTAATAGTAGAATTCATATGCCATGATACTTCTGATAGTGGCACACAAGTTTACATCCTGAAACAAAGTTGAACTGTCTGTTCTAAGTTAGTATCTCTCTTTATTAGAAATGCACACGAATAGAATTACCTATTTAAGATCTAAATAGATCACATCATAAGGGATGCTGATGAATGAACTAACACATTTTAGCTGTGCTGACTGCTTATGCTGTGGTATATTTGAACTGCATTCTTAATTTCTTGTTGTTTTGATTTAATTCAGTTACTTTTGTCAGGGGAAAATTGTTGCTTCAATGGATCACGGATTGACCATTACTTGGAGTACGAACCTCATCCATCATCAACTAAAAACTTGCATCATCTTTTTCAGAGTATGTTTTCTCATGTCTAATTCTTAAGTTGTTTAGACAATATGTCTTGGAACATTATTTTCCCTTTGTACAGTTTATAACTGAGAGTTGCAAACAGTGCCTACATTGGCCCCCATTTCTTTAATCATTTTGAATGTGTTATGCACTTGCGCTTGCATGCAAGCACTTTTGATCTTTCTGATGGGCATTCATCTCCATAATCTTAAAAGTGTAGAATGCAGGCAAGTTAATTGATTTATAGCTGTAGGAATTTGAAAGAGTGGTTTCTAGAGTGGCATCACATAGAATTCCCTCCATGGACCATTATTGTTCCAGCAGGTATCAGTGACTCAGGACTCATCCCATCTGCCATCTCATAGCTGTGATGGTGGATGTATAACCTCCAAGGCCATTGGATGATGTAGATTTGCACAACCAATGGTGAGGATTTCAATCGCTTCCCCAACTGTTCTGACATGGTCGAGTAGCTAGTAAACTTAACACTTGATTAGGATTGAGTTCGTACCAGTTTGAGGAACGAAGTTGATTGGGTGCTGTTAGGAGAATAATTTATAGAAATCAGCTCAACTCGGCTGAGAAGTTGATGGATTTAACAACTTTGATAAAGAAACTATGGCATACTTCTACCATTCACTTCAGTCCATGGTAGAGAAAGGTTTTTATTTATTTATCTGAAATAAAAAACAAGAGTACCTGTTGCTATGAGCTCAGGCACAATTCCAAATTGAGAAATTAGTTATGCACCACAAAGATTCTTTTTAGATGAAAGGCATATAGCCCGACTTCAAATTAATGAAGCCATCAACTGGAGGATACAAGGTGCAGATTATTACAACCGGCTACAGAAAGGTTTTTAATTAGCCACTAAAAGATTCCCAGTCATTCGTTGCAGTTGCTTTGCTGCTAAAATTAGGACTGAGTTGAGCATACAACTTCCTTTGTTGCTATCGATATTGCATTTAGCTCATTTCTCAAAGCATGAGTATTGCTTGCAGAAACTTTTTTTTGCGGTTGAAACAGTCTTTCTAGTCATCTTAAAGCAGGGATTTTATTTCGTCTATGCAGTGATCAGGAAAGGCACTTTCGCAAGGTACGACTACGGATTGTGGGGAAACCTAAGGCGCTACGGTCGGCTGTCGCCCCCTCCGTTTGACCTAAGCAGCATACCGGAATCACTGCCAATGTGGATGGGATACGGTGGTCTTGATGCATTGGCTGATGTCACTGATGTCGCGCGTACCATCAAAGAGCTGAGATCTACGCCAGAGCTGCTATACATTAGTGGCTATGGCCACATTGATTTCGTCATGAGCGTGAAGGCCAAAGATGATGTTTATGTCGACTTGATGCGGTTCCTTCGCCTTAGGGCAAATGGATCATTGCACAGTAGCTACTAGGACATGTCCTGCACGCTGGTGTGTGTAATACATATGTACAGCTCTTTTTCTTTTCTGGATTTACGATTGACGGTACCACTATCTATGTATATTATGAGATTGTACATCTCGAGAAATAGTATGAAACTGTATACGTATAAGCTTGCTGGGTTGTGCAATCACTTTGTGTGGCCATTGGTTCCTCCTGTGTATACTAGAGCTAATATAGTACAGTACATATATTTTTTAGAGATAATTGCACTAGAGATACGGGAACTTGTCCTACAAGATCACTTTAGTGCACTAAGTTGCAGAATGATATGGACTAGTCCATTAGCTTGTCTTGTGAGATATATTTGATCCTGATCGCGTTCGAGAGGGTTAACCAAGTGCTTGCATGTCGAGCACGTGACGTTTTGTGTGCCTCGGCTAGGACAGGAGCAATCAACGGGGGGCGATCGCCCACCTGAACATTTTGTATTAATAATAGCAATGAAGCATTTTCGTACATCACATAAACACCCCGCGGAGTGCTAATGGGAGGAAGGGGGATGATGCGGAGCATCCCTCGCTCATCCACATGGACATGTCTACATCTTCCTCAACACCACTTGGGCCCATGACAAGAGCTAGAGCCAAGGCTATCGAAGATAAGGTGAACTCGCTTTTTTCTGAACTTCCTCTCTCTACTCACGAGACTTGCCTACTACCTCATATGGACACTTTGTGTGTGATCAGGTACCTGGAGGAAAGCCATGATGCATCTACATCCATTGGACAAGGAGACGGCTACCAACAAAGAAAGGACAAGAAGAAGAGCTACCGGAGAAAACTCCAGCCACCGGACGACCGGTAGGGATCGGATGTCCGGCGCCTGAAGCCCCAACTGCCAAGTCCCAGCCAACGCAGGCCCCAGCAAGCGGACGTCCGGCCCGGATCGGACGACCGGCCACACTCTCTCCAATGAAGGACGTCTGACGCCACCGGACGTCCCAGTACTTCAACAGAATGGATATTAGCGGAAGTATGAAGATACCGGACGTCCGGCGCCTCCTTCACAGAACGGATCCCGCGGACGTCCGACGACACCGGACGACCGGTCCCGCCTGAGCCACCGGACGACCGCCCCTCACGGACGTCCGGCACTGCTCACAAGATTTAGCCGGGCAAGCCCATGTACCCCTTCACTTCGCCCCCTTTTACACTAAGACTATAAATAGAACCCCTCCTCCTCCTAGCTAGGGTAGCATTGGATTAGCTCATATTTTGTGTGAGGGCCTTTGCTCATCCACTTGGCTACTTCTCCTCGGAGATCAGGACCTCTACGGAGAAGATCCCCCAAGCGGATTCAAGACCCCTTCTAGGGTGGACCCCATCAAGGCCTCCTCACAGAGAAGAACGGCTACCGTTTGTATCTTTCCTTTGTTGATCTTGAATCTTGTGACACCTTATGTGATCGGTGATCTAGCACTTGTGTGATTGATCTCTTGTCGGCTTAGTGATTTCTCTCTCGTTTCCCCCGTGTTTCCCTCTTGTTCTTCCGCGTGTTCTTCGTGATTCACCGTAGGATCCGCTCCAACGTGAAAGATCATCCACGTAGGGTTCCGCCCTACATCATCTTGGTATCATGAGCCACGTTGATCACGTTCTTGGAGCCCCTACACCGTGTTTTCTAGCTTGATTTTGTTGTTTTCGTCCTAAATTCGAAAATCCCCACCAAAAATAGCCCCAATTTTTTTTTGTGATTTGTTTGTGAGTTGAGATTTTGTTGGATTTGGTCCATGGATTTGTGTTTCTACGTGTGGATCTAGCTTTCCCCATCCTCCCCACCCTTTTCCATCCACCAAACCACTCGATTTCGACCTCACCATCCCCTTCCACCCCGAAACCGAGCAGTTCTTCCCGTGCCCAAAAATCACCCGAAGCACCGGACGGACGGCGATTACGGACGACCGACGACCGGTCGACCGCAAAAACCGGATGTCCGTTCAACTCTGACGAAACTGAATTTTCAGTTCGGCCACCACCACAACCCCACCTCCCACCACATCTCCCAAACCCACATACACCAAAATCTTCCACGATACTCCCGATGACGATTTTGACACATTTTGGTCCTTGAGATTTTGAGTTGTGGTTTCCGTATCCTATTGTGTTTGACTATCTAGGTACGGTTCAATTCATCATCACCAGCTCATCTACATCGACTAGTCATCATCGCAAGGACGGTAACTTCGACGACATCTTTGTCATACCTTGCATTTGCATTGATAACCCACATTGCCTCATTTTGCGTAGCTTACCCATCGAGACTAGCCATTGAGTATTGCCGGCAACGTGACTTGTGCACATTAGTGATCATACTCCATAGCATACATACCATACCAAAGTGGTGCATATCTTAGCATCAACTTGTGTGCCACAAAGTTGTCACCGCATACACAATTGCTATCTTGGTTCGTGAAGTTTTGCATGAGAAAAGAGCTCAAAAGAGAAAGAGCCAATCAAGCTTTTAAGCAAAGAGAGAAAGATAAGCAAAGAGCTTATGAGCAAGAACCATAGCATCATACAACATTAAGATTGTCATACTTGATCATCTTGGATCAACACATCGAAACACCATACATATAGCATACTTGGGATAGAAGTCATTGCATTTTTGCTTAGTAGGTTGTGCACAAGCTCGTATCCGCCTATTGTGCAATCGTGCTAGCGTCTCTCTAGTGTTGTGCAACAAGAGCATCTTGGTGAATTCCACATTTTGGCTCATCTTTGGTTGCATAACCCCATATTATCTATTTGCGTGTGTGTTTCCGTGTACCATATCTTGCTATTGGTCTACTTGTTGCATTTGCAAATTTGTGAATCATTTCCAACATTATCGAGTCTCACTTGCAATTACATCAAATTTTGTGCCACCATCCTCACCAAGCTCCACCATAAGCTTTTATTTGTGTAGGTGTGAGAACCGACAAGGATTGGTACCAATAGTGCTATTTCATTGTCCGCATTTGAGTGAACTTGATTCATCTTCAACATCGGTCAAAGGTACATTGGTATAAGTTCTTTTTCGTTCTACCACTCACATTTTGCTTGGAATGATGGATAGGCCAAGTACCTCTACCAACCCACTCTTCATCGAGCAAGACGACGACATGTCATCATACGTCACCAAGAGCCACCTCTTTGGTGTACAACGAGCGTTGCACCAAGAACAACAAGCAATGAGCGACCGCATCGACAACCTCGCCACCGACTTGCGACTCTCCGAGCAACGTACAAGGGACTACTTCGACAACAAGTTTGACGCTCACAAGCAAGAAAATGATGCAAGAATGGACGAGATACGCGCCTTGATGAGAAGCCGACATCATTCTACTTCTTCATCATCAAGACGGAGACGCTCGAGTCGACACTCCGACGACACCTTCTACGACTCAAGTACACCTACTTCGAACACTCTTAAATCGTGCCGCTCGTCAAGACCGTCATGCATCTCGCAACCCGCTACATGACAAGCATTCACAAGAGCAAGTTGATGATCAAGTTCCTCGTCCTCAATCAAACCAAGAGGTTTTGCTCAAGCTCAAGAACGACAACGTCTTCGTCGCCAACAAGAGGAAGAACGAGCGCGTCTTCACCAAAACGAACAAGACACCAAGGCTCAACGTCTTCAACAACAACAACGTGAAGCGCAAGCTCTTGAGGCGCAACGTGCCCTTCAAGAATCAAGTAGAGCCTTCGCCAACCGCAATCGCGAACGGCACAATCAAGAGGAAGCCCTTCGAGAAGAAATCCAAGAGAGGAACTACCAACCTCATGTACAACGTCAAGTTCCTCAAGCCCCTCCACAAGCTCGTCAAGCTCCACCCCAACCTCAAGCTCAACAAGGGCAAGTTGATCATGGTCTTCCTCCACGCCAAGAGCAACATGAAGACGATTACAATCCACGTCAAGGACGTCATCATCAATATCGCCAACAACACAATGAAGAGCAACGCTATGGCAAGCTAAAATTCACCATGCCCAAGTTCAATGGAAGCAATGACCCCGAAGACTACCTCTCATGGGCATTGAAGGTTGACAAAATCTTCCGGTTGCACAACTACGATGAAGCGAAGAAAATTGCTATGGCATCACTTGAGTTCCAAGACTATGTGCTCATATGGTGGGAACAAATCATTGAGCGACGATAAGCAAGAGGTGAACCTCCAATCACCACTTGGGCTCAAATGAAGGATGTCATGCGAGCACGTTTTGTGCCAACCTACTACAACCGCGACCTCTTCAAGAAACTCCAACTACTCAAGCAAGGAACAAAGAGTGTTGAAGAATATTACAAGGAAATGGAGATAGCCATGATTCGAGCCAATGTCAAAGAAGATGATGAGCAAACTATGGCATGTTTCTTGAATGGACTCAATCATCCCATCAAGAAGATCGCCGACTTCCAACCATACTCAACCCTCATTGAGCTCGTGCATCAAGCTAGAAAGGCGGGCGCCAAGTGCAAGATGACTTCAAATGCACGCCAAGTACTCATCCAAGACCTCTGGCTTCTCCAACAACCAAGCTTCAACGACTCCTACAACATCTACATCAACCAAACTTTCTTCAAGAAACGACGACAAGTCAAGTTACAAGAAGACTTGACAAGTTCAAGTCGTCCTCCTCCTACTACAAGCAACCTCAAGCCGCGTGCTTCATCCTCTACTCCGACCGATGAGACCATCAAGACAAGCTCCTTCAAGTGTTTCACTTGCGGCCGAGGCCACAAGTCATCTGAATGCCCCAACAAGTGCACCATGATCCTCAACGACGATGGCACCTATGACTCCATGAGTGAAGAGGAGATGGAAGCTCTTGAGCAAGTGGCCATGCACCGGCGAGTGAACGAATATGAAGATGATCAAGTCTTTTGTGATGAGGATTCGAGCCCCGCTTTCGTTGTCTCCAAGGTCTTGACTCTTCAACATCAACAAGAAGAAGACCAACGATGCCACATCTTCCACACAAAAGCCGGCATCAATGGACGGTCCATCAAGGTCATCATCGATGGAGGTAGTTGCCACAACTTGGCAAGTGAAGAACTATGCTCCAAGCTCCAATTGGTAAAGAAGAAGCACCGCACCCTTACAAGGTTCAATGGCTAAGTGACTCGGCACTATCTGAGTTGAGCATACGGTCCTAGTCTCTTTCAAAATTGGTGCATACGAAGACACTTTGGAGTGTGATGTGGTCCCAATGACCGTTTGTCACCTACTTCTTGGTCGACCATGGCAATTCGACCGTGATGTCATACACAATGGGCGTACCAATCACTATAGCTTCAAGATGAAAGGGAAAGAATATGTGCTACGACCGATGTCTCCTAGTCAAGTGATAGCCGACAAACAAGCCACCCATCATAGAGACAAGAGCGAGGAAGTGATCCAACCAAAAGTGAGTGAGAGCCACAAGCCAAACTTGAGCGCCTCTTCGCCTAGAGAGAAAAACCTCATCCTATTTGCCACCAAAAGTGACATGAGAGAAGTGTGTGAGAACCCATCGAGTGTGATGCACTTTGTCCTTGTGTGCAAGGATGGAGAACCAAAAACTAACACCATTCACGAGCTACCTTTGGTGTTTCAATCTCTTTTGCAGGAATTTCAAGATGTTTTCCCCGATGAGCTACCTCCGGGTCTACCTCCTCTTCGAGGCATAGAGCATCGAATCGATCTCATCCCCGAAGCGCCTCTACCAAACAAAGCTCCATACCGAGTCAATCCCGAAGAAACCAAGGAGATTCAACGGCAAGTACAACAACTCATCGACAACGGCCATGTACGTGAAAGCCTAAGCCCTTGTGTCGTTCCCGTTATTCTTGTGCCTAAGCCCGATGGAAGTTTCCGCTTGTGTTCCGATTGTAGACCTATCAATGCTATTACCGTTCGATATAGGCATACCATTCCTCGATTAGATGACATGCTTGATGAACTTAGTGGAGCCAACTTTTTCTCAAAAATTGATCTTAAAAGTGGCTATTATCAAATCCGCATACAAGAGGGTGATGAATGGAAAACTGCTTTCAAAACCAAATTTGGTTTATATGAGTGGTTAGTGATGTCTATGGGTCTATCGGATGATCCGGGTACTTTTGTGCGTCTTTTGCATCATGTGCTTCGTCCTTATATTGGAGTCTTTGTTGTGGTTTACTTTGATGATATTCTTGTGTTTAGCAAAACCATGAAAGAGCACATCAATCATGTAAAATCTGTGTTGCAAACTCTTACAAGGAAAGCCTTTATGCAAACTTGAAAAAATGCACTTTTGGAGTTGACAAAGTGGTTTTCTTGGGTTTTGTAGTATCCTCAAAGGGTGTCCATGTGGATGAATCTAAAATTGAAGCAATTAAAACTTGGCCCCAACCCACCAATTTGCAACAAGTGCGAAGTTTTCTTGGTCTTATGGTTTTTATCATCGCTTTGTGAAAGATTTTAGCACAATTGCCGCTCCTTTGCATGCTTTGAGTAAGAAGAATACTCCCTTTGTTTGGGGAACTTTGCAATCAACCGCTTTTGATGAGCTCAAGTCTTTGCTTACTCATGCTCCGATTCTTGCTTTGCCCAATTTTGACAAAACTTTTGAGGTTCATTGTGATGCAAGTGGTACCGGAATAGGCGGATTTTTGATGCAAGAAAAACGAGCAATTGCTTATTTTAGTGAAAAACTCTCCGGTGCTCAAATTAATTATCCCATCTATGACAAAGAATTGTATGCTTTAGTGCGTGTGCTACATGTTTGGGAACATTACCTTAGACCTCATGAGTTTGTCATCCATACCGATCATGAAACGATTAAATTTCTCAAAGGTCTAACTATTTTAAACAAGAGTAATGAATATTGGAGTGTATTTATTGAATCTTTTCCTTATGTGATCAAGTACATTAAGGGTAAAGAAAATGTAGTTGCCGACGCCGCTTTCATGCATATGCATGATTGTCACTCAACTTGAGTTGAATGTTATTGGTTTTGAGCATATTAAAGACTTGTATGAGCATGATCCATCTTTTGCTTCTCCTTATGCCAAGTGTTTGACGCATACTTCTTGGGAAAAATATTACATCAAGGATGGTTATCTTATGAGAGCTAACAAACTATGCATTCCCGAGTCTTCTCTTCGTTTGCTCCTTTTGCAAGAGGCTCATGGAGGCGGACTCATGGGACACTTTGGACGCGACAAGACATTCGCCACGCCTCCAACAACTACTTTTGGCCCAAGATGTTCCGCATGACGTCTCACGCTTCACCAACCGATGCTATACATGTCGCAAAGCTAAGTCTAAAGCTCAATCTCATGGTCTTTACATGCCTCTTCCTATTCCATATCAACCATGGGAAGACATTAGTATGGATTTTGTACTTGGTTTGCCTAGAACTCAAAATGGAAAGGATTCCGTGTTTGTTGTTGTGGATAGATTTTCTAAGATGGCACATTTCATTCCTTGCAACAAGATAGACGATGCTTCACATGTTGCAAATCTCTTTTGTAGGGAAATCTTGCGACTCCATGGAGTACCAAAGACAATCGTCTCCGATCGTGACGTCAAGTTCTTGAGTTACTTTTGGAAGACCCTATGCGCCAAGCTCGGAATCAAGCTATTGTTCTCATCCGCATACCACCCTCAAACCGACGGCCAAACGGAGGTGATGAACCGCACACTATCCACTCTACTTCGTGTCTTGATCAAGAAGAACATCAAGGAGTGGGAAGAATGTCTACCCATCGCCGAAATGCGCCTACAACCGTGCAAGACATTCGACTACCGGCAAGTCCCCTTCGAGGTCGTCTACGGCTTCAACCCGTTGTCACCATTGGACATTCTACCTCTTCCTCTACAAGAGCGCACCAACATGGATGCGAGTGCAGGCAAGCTACATCAAGAAGATGCATGAGGATACAAGACATGCCATCGAGCGACAAGTTCAACGACTAACGACCAAAGCTTAACGTAACAAGCAACCCATGGTCTTCAACATTGGTGATCTAGTATGGCTGCACCTTCGCAAGGACCGCTTCCCCAAAGAACGCAAGTCCAAGCTTCTCCCTCGAGCCGATGGACCTTTCAAGGTGATAGCACGCTACAACGACAACGCCTACAAGATCGACATACCTCGAGACAAGTACAATGTGAGCGACATCTTCAACGTCAAGGACCTTGCGCCATACCATGGAGATGAAGATCTTGACCCGAGGTCGGATCCTTCCCAAGGGGGAGATGATGCGAGCATCCTCGCTCATCCCCATGGACGTGTCTACATCTTCCTCAACACCACTTGGGCCCATGACAAGAGCTAGAGCCAAGGCTATCGAAGATAAGGTGAACTCGCTCCTTTCCGAACTTCCTCTCTCTACTCACGAGACTTGCCTACTACCTCATATGGACACTTTGTGTGTGATCAGTACACGGAGGAAAGCCATGGTGCATCTACATCCATTGGACAAGGAGACGGCTACCAACCGCAAAGGACAAGAAGAAGAGCTACCGGAGAAAACTCCGACCACCGGACGACCGGTAGGGACCGGACGTCCGCCATCAAGCCCAAATGCCAAGTCCCAGCCAACGCAGCCCAAAGAAGCGGACGTCCGGCCCGGACCGGACGACCGGCCACACTCTCCAGCGAGCGGACGTCCGACGTCACCGGACGTCCGGTACCCCCCAACAGAATGGATATTAGCGGAAGTATGAAGATACCGGACGTCCGGCGCCTCCTTCACAGAACGGATCCAGCGGACGTCCGACGACACCGGACGACCGGTCCCGCCTGAGCCACCGGACGACCGGCCCCCAGCGGACGTCTGGTACCTGTCTGCGCACAGTTTCGGGCCGAAGCCCATGTACCCCTTCACTTCGCCCCCTTTTACACTAAGACTATAAATAGAACCCCTCCTCCTCCTAGCTAGGGTAGCATTGGATTAGCTCATATTTTGTGTGAGGGCCTTTTCTCATCCACTTGGCTACTTCTCCTCGGAGATCAGGACCTCTACGGAGAAGATCCCCCAAGCGGATTCAAGACCCCCTTCTAGGGTGGACCCCATCAAGGCCTCCTCACAGAGAAGAACGGCTACCGTTTGTATCTTTCCTTTGTTGATCTTGAATCTTGTGACACCTTATGTGATCGGTGATCTAGCACTTGTGTGATTGATCTCTTGTCGGCTTAGTGATTTCTCTCTCGTTTCCCCCGTGTTTCCCTCTTGTTCTTCCGCGTGTTCTTCGTGATTCACCGTAGGATCCGCTCCAACGTGAAAGATCATCCACGTGAGGGTTCCGCCCTACATCGTGGGAGGGAGGAGGGGTGCGTCGACAAACATCCACACACCATTGGCGCAATGGCGCGACAGTCTATCTTGGCGGGGCCCGAACTATCCATAAGAGAAGATGCTCCTGGATCGAACACCGCAAGTCAATATCCGAGGAATGGATGTTATCGAACACCATCCGGTTCCTGGACTTCCAGACCACCCAGAGGATGGAGCACATAGCCGTGTTGAGGAGAGGACGACTCCAAGAGGAGTGGTTGGTAGAGAAGGCGCACCCGACATTTTCCACCGTGCAATCAACAGGCAAGCGATGACGACCGAGGATACGCGCCCACAGCAGGCGCAAACGGGGGCACTCGAAGAAGAGGTGACTGATCGTTTCCGGCTGTCCTGGGCAGAAGGGGCAATCGTCATAGTCCAGGAACCCGATTCGACGCAGGAAGCCCCTCGTGCGGGTGTTGCCATGTCGTAGGATCCAGGCGAACACCTTGACTTTGAGGGGCATGAAACCGTCCCCAGATTGAGGCCATGCGAGGGAGCCCGCAGCGAGCTTTTGATCATATGGTAAACCGTGACTGCCTTGAACTGGAGACACCCCCCAAGAAAGGGTACGCCACATCGATCAAGCAGAGAACCGCCGCGGTTAAGGGCGAACCAGTAGGTGGAGTTCCAACTCGGCAGTTCTAGATAGGCGGTCATGCACGGGAATTTCCTCAAGACCAAGTCGATCGAAGTCCCCCAGGGTCGCGCTGGTATGGAGATAATGGGAGTACGCGGCTGGAAGAGCGGCCGCCAGGGCCTCGAGCGAGGTCCAGTTGTCATGCCAGATGGAGGTGCCCATGCCGTCACCAATTTTCGTCGATGTCAAGGAGCGATAGAGGGGGACCAAGGAAGCGAATGCCTTCCACGAGGGGGTCGAGGACGCGGGACGGTCGCCCAAGTACCAACGGCGCACCAGACGATCCGAAGTGCAGGACGCCCATCAAGATTTTATGGACCATCTTCAATAAGAGACATGTGTTACGGACCTCAATATCGATCAAAGCCAAGCCCCCCTCGTAATGGAGACGGCAAGCCTCGTGCCATGCAACCTGGCAGTCCCCCCCAGTGCACTCGCTTGCCCCTTTCCAAAACATGGCCCTTCTGGGACGGTCCATCTTGGCCACAGTACCTTTCGGGAGGGGCAAAACAGACATGTCATGGGTGGGTATAGCAGCCAGAACCGCGGAGGAAAGTGTCGAACGCCCCACAGTCAAGTGTGTATGTGCGCCACCCGAGAATACGCCGCTCAATTTTGATCGGCCGAAGTCCAGGCATTAGCGGGCAATTTTTCATTGGAGAGAGGCACCGAGATATATGCAGGGAATGTCGACAATGGGCAGCCAAGCTCCGCAGCCCGAAGGCAAAGACGTCCGGGGTCGACACATATGGGGACGAAGGTGCTTTTGTGGAAGTTGATAGTTAACCCGTGGCAGCGGAGAAGGCATCCAAAATAGATCGTGGCCGAGAAAGCTGCCTCGATCAAGACCGGACCAACAGGAGGGTATCATCGGCGTCTTGAACAACAGACAGGCAGATCATCTACCGGAGGATGCAGATGGCCGGTCGGTGGAGTCATCCTTGACAATCAGTTGGTGGAGGAGGTCCGCAACTATTAAGAAGAGGTAGGGTGACATTGGGTCCCCTTGTCGCAGCCCCTTTTTACACTGAATCCATCTATCAGGGACCCTGTTCAACAATACTGCCGTTTTGCCGGTGGTAAGGATATTATGGATCCAAGAGCACCAACGATCGCCAAACCCGCTACCGCATGATTATACCCAAAGCATCCCGGTGAGAGAATCGAAGGCTTTCTTGAAATCAATTTAAGGGCAATCGTCGGCTTCTTCCGAATCTGACGACTCTGGACCAAATCCAGCGTACAAGAAATTATCGTGATGCACCTCCGGCAAAAAACTCAGATTGTTCAAAGGACACCAAGAGCTCAATAAATTTCTGCAGTCGTGTGTTCAAGATCCGGGAGATAATTTTCATGATGCAATTTTGAAGGGAAATGGGTCGAAATCCATCCGCCGAGAGCACCACGTCGCACTTCGGCAGAAGGGTAATAAATGCACGGTTAACACCATCCAGGTCCACTCACCGGAGTAGAAGTCATTCAAGAAGTCCAACGGGTCCAGAGAAACTGTGTTCCAAAAGGTTTTGAAGAAGGCAGGGCCGAACCCATCCGGACCGGGGTTGCTATTGGACCGCATAGCCCAGACCGCCACTTTGAGCTCCTCCATGGTGAAAGGCCTCTCAAGGTCATCCGGACCGAACGCAGCGTTCCAAGTACACACGAGGGTCGAAGCTCCACGAAGAGGCGGCGGCGCCAAGAGAGATTTAAAAAATCCGACAACAGCCTAGCTTTGTCTCCATGGTTAAAGTGAGCGACCCCACCGGCATGCAAGACTTGAATTTGATTTTTCCGAAGACGAGCAGACGCGCCAGCATGAAGGAAAGAAGTGTTGCCATCACCAAGCTTGCAGAGCCGATAAGCATACCGTTCTCGCCAATAAATGTCAAGTTTTTTATATTCCTCGGAAAGGCGACACTTAACAGATGATCGGAGGAGGAGCTCAAGGGGCGAGAGTGCACGGACCTCCTCAGTCAAGTCCAGACATTCGATGACCGCACGGCAGTTAGAAACCACCTCGGCGGGGCGCTTGCGTTTCTTGGCCCATTTCTTGGAAGCACACCTAGCCCACTTCAGAGACCGGGAAAGCCGTTGAGCTGCACGCCCTCCCCGGTTCTGAGGCCTCGCCCAGACGCTACGGATTAAAGCACGGTATTCCTCAGAGAAGGCCCAACAACGCTCATACCGAAAGAACGAGCCGGCCGGCGCACGAGAGACGGCCTCGACGACCAGCGAGACATGATTGGACGTGGTGCGGGTGGTGGAGCGAAAAGTCGTGTTGAACAACAAGGAGCCCCACTCAATATTGATCAGCGCGGTCGAGGCGGACGAGAGTAGGATCAGCCCTACAATTGGACCAGGTGAAGCGACGATCGACGAGGGGAAGGTCCTGAAGCAAAAATCCCCCTGAAGTCGCTAGAATCACATAATTCCATCCCAAAATCGTCGAAATGGTGTTATGATGTGTCCTTGTAGTGTGGCTGTCAACCATGTGACATTTGTGGCGACATGTTGACGTTTGTGACTTTGTGGTGACTAGATTTGCCGGCTCTCTCACATTCATATGATAAGTGTGCATGCATCGATGTGAGCATCCACATTTGTATTGTGTTTCTCATAAAAATAAGTTACTACTATCTCCGTCTTGGTTTATTGGTCGCCGTTGTAATCTGTGTTGAATTTTAACTATAAATTTAACTAACAAAATGTTTATACATGTCATAAAAAATTGTACTCCCTCCGTTCCTAAATATAAGTCTTTCTAGAGATTTCAACAGATGACTACATACGGACCAAAATGAATGAATCTACACTCTAAAATATGTCTACATACATCCGTATGTTGTAGTCCTTTTGAAATGTCTAAAAAGACTTATATTTAGGAACGGAGGGAGTATTATTGAAAACTATGTTTAAATACGAATTCAATGGTATAATTTTTGTTGACATGCACTAACATTTTGTTTGTTAAATTTTTAGTCAAAATTTAGCACAAATTATAAAAAAGACTAATAAATCAAGACGGTGATAGTAATGGACTAGTGATCATTCAGTAATTCTACAAGACTGCAACTCAAGTTGCCTAAATCGTTGCAGAAAGACACATGTAAACCTATGCAATTGCTTATTTATGTCGTAGAGAGGGTATAATTCAGCCGAGCCAGTCAACCCTTGTATTTCCCTCCGTGTGGAACTCCACTGCCGCGTCTTCCTCGGCTCTGGGTCGTTCCCTTTCTAAGCCTCACCATCATCCACCACTTTGGTGCTCTCAACGCGGCGTGGTCAACGAACAACAACCATCGAAAAAGACTGTAGTGGAGAGGGTGACAGTTGAGACCCACCAGCTACATAGTCGCACACAAGGAAATGTCTGCTTATTAGATACAAAAAGATGATTCCTTCCCAGCTGAGACCCACCAGCTACATCTTGCCACATGATTATTATTTTACATTCATTATCTAAAAAATCAGGGAGCAATTCAATCACTATGTCTTGCATTGTGTAAAATAAAATAAAAACATTTCACGCAAATATTTTTTTTGGGGCGGGAAGTAACATTCGGAGGCTGGTTTGATGCGTACAAATGGATCCGACGGCTAGGAATACCCACGGACAAGGAGAAAAGGCACCAAGTCTCTCTCTCGGCTCTGAATGACAACGAGAATGGCGGCGCTCCTCTTACTCCGAAGGCTGGCGGCCGGCGGCGCGGTTGCAAGGCTGCAGCAACCGTACGCCGGCCTAGCCACCGCGGTAGCGAGGCACGACGCTCTAGACGCTACCGGCGAGGAGAGCGGACGGCCGGACAAGGGGAACAAAAACCGCTGGATGGAGCTCCCGCCGTTCCCGCCGGTCGATGCCGCCGCCGCTGCGAGAGCCATTTTTCGAGGGCAGGGAGGAGATGAGATAGAAGGGAGCTCCAACTCCACCGCCATCAGATGGGTCCGGCGATGCTGCCCCCACCTGCCGGCCTCGCTGGTGCAGAAGCTCTTCCGCCTACGCAAGGTGCGCACCACATGCTCGACCAAATGCGCCACTGAATTGCTTCCTCTTATGGAAAAAAAAGGAGCTGGTTAACGCCTAATGCTTACACAATTGTCTAATTGCTCGCTCCTATTTGTGTGGGTTGAATTTCTGTGCTTGCATGCACAAAAGACCTTATTCATATCCAGAACCTCAGGCTAATGAAATAAACACAATCTTGGAGTTATTGTCAACAGAATACCCTACTAGGGCATCTCCAACGCTGACTCGCAAATTTTCTCCCGCATCCGTCTGCGGATAGGGGGAGGGGAGACCAGCCCCCGGACACGGATGCGGGAGCCGGCCATCCAATGCTATCCGCATCTGTCCGGTTACATTTCAAATGAATTTTAACGAAAATGAACAAATTTGATGCATATTTGAACGTATCGAATAATATTCATTCAAACATGGATGATTTTTACATAAAACCGAGTGTTTTTAATCTAAACCGGAGCAAATTCATTACATTTAGACATATTTCAACTAGACCGGACTCTAAACCTAGACTAAAATGACCGCCGGCGCCCGTTCCCCAGCTCCAGCCGGTCATGAGCCCCGGAACAGAAGCCCCACAGCCCTCTGCTCCGACGACATGTCTTCCCCATGTCCGGCAGCTAGCTCCTCAGACTGCCGGATGCCCTGGAGGAATATGCTTCAGCGAGAGGGGAAGAATAGCCCGGTGTTGTTCGGCAGTGCCGCTCCTCCGCTTCCGTGAAGCACGGCTCAGGGTTGGTTTTGGGGGTGGGGGACGACGGTGGCCTGCGAAGAAGTCACCGGTTGTGCACGCCAGCGAAGCGATGGTGGTGGCCTTCCTGGGACCCAAGCGGCGGCGGCTTCCCATGTTCTACTTTTCCTCGCTGTTGGCGGCGGCCGCGGACGTGCTGGCTGCCACCTCGTCGATCTCCGCGAAGCCGGCTTCTTTCTCCGCTGGCAGGGCGCGGTTTCGTGAACGTTGACGGCGGATGGCGTGCCCGCATGCGTGGGAGGAGCAGTACGACACGGCCTCATCCACGGCAGCCATGATGCCTGTGCCGTTGTTCTCCCTTGCTTGCCGGCCTGGAGCAACTTGCCACTCCTCAGCGAGCTGGCTTGGAGCTACGAGTTGCTGAACCACGCGCTGGCTTGGAGCCTCGCCCATGGTACTGACGGCCTGGAGCAGCGAGTTGTCTGGCTCGTATCCGGCGGGCTCGACGGGCCACCCAGTCAGCTTTTATGCCAGAGAACTCCTCTTTCTCTTCCTGCTCGCCGGATGCCATGTGGAGAATATGGTGCAAGGAGGAGATGGGAAGCGAACGTGTGGTGCGATTCTTCACCCGGCGTCCGGCCTCATTTAAATAGCGGGCGGACACGAGGAGCCAACCGGCGTTGTGTTTAATGTCGGCCGGCTCGCTAAAAATTAAGAAATTCATGGAGAAAAGGGAATGGAAGAGGAAGAGGGAGGTGTTACCAACGAGAAGACCGCTGACGATGGAGAGGGACGCCGGAAAAGGTTGTCGCCGCCGCCGAGCTCGCACCAGATCGATGCACTGCCCAGTTCGCCTCCTGGTCGCTACCGCATGAAGAGGGAAAGGGGGAGTAATCCACGCAGGAGAGAGAGGGGTAGCCCTTGCTTCAAGATTGTCCCTCCGGCGCCATCGATATGGCTGCCGCCGCCTCCGCAAACCGCAATCGCCAGCGAGGAGGGGAGGAGAGAGGAACGTGAACCGCTCGCACCTGATTAGAAAATACACGGGTACGGGTGGAGATGTAGAGTGGGCTAGCTCCAAATGACCAGTCAACCGTCGCATCAACGTAAGCAAGGTAAATTTACGGCGGTAGACGTGGAATAATATTTTTTTATCGGTTGAGGATTCGTTAGGCCACACTGTTGCTCGGTCGAATGACTGGGATGAAGAATTACTTATTCTTCACCCTGGGTCCTAATAGACTTTCTATATATATATATATATATATATATATATATAGATATAGATATATATATATATATATATATATATATTGTTGCACTTCCAAACGAAGTGAGCGGTGTAGGTTTCACTTGGTAGTTCATGAATAGATTGGTATCTGATGAACATATATTTTTTAATTTTTTGTACGGGTGTAAGTTTGGCCCTTGTGTGCATGCACTTGCACTCATAAATTACTACTCCCTCCGTCCCATAATATAAGAGCGTTTTTGACACTACACTAGTGCATGCACTTATATTATGGGACAGAGGGAGTAGATGATAAATGATATAGTTATCATCTCAGCATTCTTGAAATAATACACTGCACACTGTCTATGATTCATATATTTGCTTGGAAGTATGTTCCCTCTTATAATTTAAAATGGCATGCTTCTTTTTGTTAAACTGAGAGATTCATATACCAACATTTAGAAAAACATCATCAGGCCATCAATGTTTGAAGGCTGGTTAGAAGTGTTACTAGAATTATTCAAATATAATTGCAGCAAGAATTACTTAAAAAATATAAGCAATTGCTCATGCACAAATTTGCCAAAGAGCAAAGCATTCCCGCTTTGTTACCACCAATATATACTTGAGGTGGTGGAAAACTGTGCAGGCAGAGGGTTTTTGTGAACTGAGCATTCATGCAAGAACATGAGGCGTTCTTGCTGAATACTGTTTGTAGGTCTGAGGTACTCAAGTTTTTTTCGTTTGTTTTAATCTTGGTTAAGAACAATCTAGAACAGGCTTCTGTTTAGAAAATGCATGTTGAAACTGCAGTAAATTAGCAATCTACCATCTTTTTAATTTTAAATACCGCAAACTGTATGCTTTTGTAATGACTACTGTGTTATTAGTTATTTTTCTCCATGGGCAATAAAATAAAAAAATTATTAAGAAGATCTTAATTGTGTTTGGTAACTGACAGGTTAAGAAGAATGCTGTGACTGTTGAGACATCTTCCACAGATGCTAGTGCTGAGCAATTCCGGTTGAGAAGGGTAATGAATAGAATGCGTGAATTAGATATACCTAGCAGTCTAAACTAGAAATATTTGTGTTGTATCATTTGTAGTTCATTATATACTTCGTACTTTTCCGGTTTGCAGACACATACACGCTCATCAGTCAAATATGAATAATGCTATTAACTGAATTTGTCGAGTGAGATAATAAATTTGAACATCACCTATTTTTCATGTAATACTTAACTCAGAAATTTGGTAACTTGTTACCATTGTTCTAAGATGCAATATAACCACTCCAGTCGACA
Organism: Aegilops bicornis; assembly: GCA_021605145.1. Classification (NCBI taxonomy): domain Eukaryota; kingdom Viridiplantae; phylum Streptophyta; class Magnoliopsida; order Poales; family Poaceae; genus Aegilops; species Aegilops bicornis. Next base: position 368,378,217 of record CM038673.1, on the reverse strand, counting down.
TGACCAGGTAATGACACATAACAGCAATACTAGCCCTAGGGATAATGTAAAACACTAAAACCCAATGAATCAGTCATTCACATTCATACTTCTGTCATTACTGGAACCAGACATATAATGTTCATACTCTTTGCTGTATGGTCGCTCGGGTAAATATGAAAGAATTCATTGAGCCTCGGTTTTCTCTTTTTTGCTTGCCTTCTTCTTATGATGGTGTATTTCCAGTATTTCTTCATCCATCGTATGATCATATCACATTGTCCCATACTACATGGCCTGGTTCTTCCTTGACATATGCTCTGTATTTTGGTTTTGTTACCACAGAATACATATGTGGTACCACTGTAGAATGTAGGATGAGATTATATAGCACTGTACTTAGTTGGTACCATGCCTGATGAGATAAGAGAGCACGTATTTTTACTGGTCCTGAGTGCTCTCTGGCAGTATATGACTTTGTTTTCATTGTTGAAGGTTTCGGCGAAAGATCACCTAGTGCCTGGCGATACCCTCTTTCTACCTATTAATATTCAAGAATCTCCTGTTGCTGAGAAGACCAGGAAATTTGATAACAGGAATGAGATTGATTTTTTACGTAGCCTTGAGATTTACAAGGTCTTGATTTATTTTTCTATTTAAAATATTATGTTAATTGATTTGGGTGGTAAATAATATGCATTGGTGTTTGGAATTCTTTCAGGATAAAGCCATCATTGTGGTCAACAAACCACCTGGAATGCCGGTTCAAGTAGGTGAATTTATGCAGGCTTGTTTTTTGCCTGATTTTTCATAAGATCTTACAGTGCATAATAAAGGTTTTTCTTGTTTCTCTATTTGGAGGGTGGTGTTGGCATAAAAAACAGTATAGATGTGCTCGCCCCAATGTTTGAAGAAAATTCTTCTGATGCACCTCGCCTGGTAAGTTCGGTACAGTTCAGTTGTTTCTCACTTGTAGCAAAAGCTGTAAGCATGGAAGTTTTGCCTGTTGTATCTCCTTCGTTTGGGAAAAAATGTGTTTTCTGAGGCAGTATAGAATCACCTGTCATTGCTGTGAGCATAATAATTAGGATAAAGACATACCCTTAGCATTCTGAGAAGATAATGATTAGGTAGTGTTGTGCTACTAAACTGTTTCTTTCGGAGGAGCACATGACTGAATTTGTATTTGTCAAGGTAGACCCATCTCAATTCAGTGAACATTGTATTCTGATTCAAACTAATAAACTTGTAATTCTCTGTTGGCAATTCATGTTTACGTTCATGTAAATTAAGACTAATACTATATACTTTCGATAAGTAATATATTCTGTATAATTATTCGAGATCTCTTTCCATTTGTAGTACCTGCACTAGCAGAAAATTGCTCTATTTGGATAAACAACTTGTTTGTGTTGATATACGTAGAGTTGCATGTTTGTTGATGCCGTCATTTGCTTTTCAGGTCCACAGACTTGATAGGGATTGTAGCGGCGTCCTTGTTCTGGGTAGAACTCAACTTAGCGCTTCCATTTTGCATGCTATCTTTCGTGAGAAAACTGCTGATGCTTTAGCTGATGTAAGTTCAGTGTGACTTCTACTGTGTTTTTCAATGCTCCTATTGAATTTCACACCATATTATATACTCCCTCCGTCCCATAATATAAGAGCGTTTTTAACACTAATGTAGTGTCAAAAACGCTCTTATATTATGGGACGGAGGGAGTATAATGCAGCTGCATGTTATTCATGTACTTATCTTGATACTCATATATTTTATGTTGAAGGGTACTCAACAAGTATTGCAACGAAAATATGTTGCACTTGTTATGGGAACACCTAGACATCCCAAGGGTTTACTGTCGGCTCCACTTGCGAAGGTTTGTAAGAATATGTGTTGTTGTTCCCTTGCTGTTTCTATTTAGCAAAAATATTCTTTACAGTTTTGAAACGTGCAACTTCACTGACAAGAGATGTAACCAGAAATAAACCATGAGTTCAAGTAAGATACAATAGATATTTACTTAACAAGAAGACGCATTCTCTTTTCCTCCATAAGTTAAGATATACATTTGTTTTACTTTAAAATAATCAAAAACTAATTGAGTGTAGACAGGTGATGTGATTCAGTTATAGAAGTCCACATTGGGTATTTACTGGATTGCATAGTTTAGGTGGGAGCCTGCGACCTTAGTATAAAGTACAGGAGTATGGGGCAATTTCCTCTATCCGCAAGTTGGGTATTCCTCTGTCACATGTCCATTTATCCATCTCATGCCCAGAAATCTGTTCTTTCCCACGTCGTTTGTTCATCCAATACCTTGATCGTTATTGTGATTTGTATCCCTTCGTTTATTTGTGTAGAGTGTGGTTTAGCTTCACATGGCTGTAATGACCATTAGTTTTGTGTATTATATATTGTTGGATTGTTTAATAACTGCAAAATCGTGACTACATGAGAAGTACTTCGAGAGAACATGCCTCTAACATGGTGGTAAGACCTCCAGGTGTGGTGCGGCCAACCAGGGCCGGTTCTCACAAAAAAGGCCCCTCGCTTAGTTTGTTCCCCATACGTGTCAGATCACCAATTGCGCCACCATAACGGGTGGAGCCAGTGTTCAGGACCTTTCCTCGACCTAAAAAGTAATGCCTTCAGGTTTCAGTCCCAGAGCACCGAGTGTTTTTTTCAGAAGTGCTTCGAAATACAAATCTGATGGTACAACTTCTGTACCACGAAACCTGTACATTGCTGGAGAAATTGTTGGTCAAAATTAAAAGGTTATAATCTTAAAAGCGCCACGTAGAAATCAGCGGATGGAGTAATATTTTATGGAGATCTGCTTTTTGCAGGTTTTATTACAAGATGGCAAGTCTGAGCGTCTGACTGTTAGAGCTGGTCCAAATACTACGTCTGTTCAGGATGCTTTGACAGAATACAGAGTGATTGAATCTTGCCCCCAAGGTAGGCAAACAATAATCTTGTCTGTAAACAAACATTACTTTTTCTTCACAAAGTAAATTACTGGTAGCAATTTTATGTCAAGATCTCAAGTTCTTCTGAACATATGATATGATAGTTCAGTACCATAACGCAATCAGTATGACCATTGGTGTAAGAAGAAAAGGAATGCCAATATGACATGGAGAAGTATTAACCATCATCATTCTATATCATTGGGGTTTGCTAATGATTGTAGGGTTCACTTGGTTGGAACTATTTCCTCTTACCGGAAGAAAGCATCAGGTAATTTCAATTTCAATCTCTGAACAAAGATCTTACAAAGTATCAGAATCACAGTCACCACTAGAAAACCTGATCTCTCCTGAAAACCCGCCCAGCTCCGAGTCCACTGTGCAGAGGTTCTTGGGACGCCGATCGTAGGGGACTACAAGTACGGGCGTCAAGCGCACCAGGACTGGACGCCTCTTCCCGTGCCGCAAACCGTCAACGAGGAACTGCTCAGGAAGCAGAGGCTTCCCTTTGGTCTTGTCCTGGGCGGTGGGAGTGCCGCGGAGGAGCAGCCTCAGTTGCATCTGCACTGCAAGCAGATGATGCTCCCTGATATCTCAGCTGCTGTCCAAGGGTTGCAGTCTGAAAACGCCGATCATGACTTCTCGGGTCTCGAGAAGCTCAGCTTCGTTGCTCCATTGCCGCTGCACATGCGGCTGAGCTGGGAGGTTTTGAAGTCCGTTGACAAGTAATCGAAGAGTGGCGTCCTTAGTGTCTGTTTTCTACGCCGACCTACTGTGATACGGATGATGTGTTGCTCAAGACTACAGCCACAGAAGCTTCACCAAAAGATCTCATTTTAGTACTGTAGCACAGTGACAGCGGTTCCTTTTTTCTTTTTGTTAGGGAATTCACTATCCACCACATTTTCATTTTCTGCTTGGAGCCTTAACGCTCAACGGCTCAAGCGGTGTACTTTACTGGTTACATTGTTTTCTATCGGCAATCATAGAATATACATCTCATCAGCAAGTACTCCCTCTATAAAGAAATATAAGAGCATAAACGCTCTTGTCAGCTAAGTATGAAACAATCTTGAATATATCCACATCTCATCATCCAAGTATGAAATTGTGTGACACAGTTGACCAATATCATGGTCAAAATGCAGCTTATTGCACGTCTCATCTTGGCGCGATTGTTGCACAGAATGCAGCTTATTCGCTAAAATATGAACAGAAATATCTAGTCAAACACAATACAGTTGAAATCAAATGCTTTCCTTCACCAGCCCTCACTGTGTCTCTCAAGAAAAATGCAAAAAAGACCCCGGAAGGTAGAGCCAGAAAAGCAGGCCAAAGCGCCAAAGTTACATTACAGTGTATTTTGACAAGCTTGCAGTGTTAAAAGAAAAATGCTAACTAATCCTTTGTTGGTTTTAAGCTTGGAGCTTCAAAATACATTACAGCAATGTACCACTACTTCAGTGGTCCCAACCCTATCGATGCACGCAGCTTGTTCATCTCTATAATCTCTGGATCATTAGGATCTGGACCGTTCCCGCTGCCCTTCTTCTCTTTCTTTTCCTTTCTCTTCTTAGGCTCCTCCCTCGGACCATCCTCAGCACGCCCTCGAGGAGGACTGGCACTACCACGGCCACGTCTCTTACGGAGCTCTCCCACTTCACGGTCTCTTTCACGCCGATCCCGGCTTCTGCTCCTTGAACGGCTCCTGTGCCTGCCGCGGTCTCTGTCCCGGCGTTCCCTTTCCCTGCCATCCCGGTCTCGATCTCGGTTGTAGTCGTCATCTCGGATGCGGTGACGGTCTCGTTCCCTATCCCTCTCTCTATCTCTTTCACGGCCTCTATCTCTGTCTCGATCTCTTTCCCGGCCTCTTCCATAGTCCCTGTCGTGATCCCAATCTCTGTCATGATCTCGGTCCCTGGAAAAACAAAGATCAAAAGGCACAGGCAGTCATTATCTAGAGACCAAATCAACACACTGATAGCTAGTGCATGTATCACAGAGAAACATCACACCAAGTTTTCATAAGTATGTCAGTAACCTCAAACCACAGAATGAACATGCGGAGAAACTACAGATCATTTAGTCACATGTCAGCACCTCAAAACCATAGACAGAACATGCCGAGAAACAAGGGATCAATAGTTATTCAGCAATTGCCCCCATTCCCCATACCTATGAAAAACCTCTAGCCAAATAATCAAATCCATTTACATGACAATTAAATGGACCTGGTGCCTTCAGAAAGATATGTCTACAAAGCAGGTACTTTTTTAAGATCTTATCACATTTGAACAACTATCAGGCTTCCATTCCTAAAACAAATCTGTCCAACCCTGATAAAATATTTTGACCCACATATATTACTTTTACGCAAGCACCTACAGTAGTCTCCACCATATGAGTTTATTTTCTCAAACAATAAGTCTACAAAATTACAGCCTATAAAATGGGCAAAAGTTCACACAGATGCTTAAGGGGAAACCATAACAATAACTGTAGTTTACTGAACTTAGAAAGTAGCTCAATGTTAAGAACATCGTACACTTGTGCACAGCTAATGAACATGACCAGCTATCAAAAAAATTATTACACTTCTTTATGACATAATCCGAAGTTAAACCCTTAGGCAGTATCTCAATACATCCTTAAAAGATAAGTTTCCAAAAATAACTGAATCCTTTTCTTCATTTGGTTATGAACAAACAAATCTCTAGAACAGAGAAACTGATCTTATCTAGGCAGAGCATCAAGCTTAGCTATGCAATTATATCAGGTTCTATACATTTATAAATGAAAGAAAGGCTTCTTAACATGGACTAAACAAGAGCAACAAAACCGATAAGCAAAATGTTCAAATTTGAACCACTGTGGATAAGAACTATCTGTTTGGTCCATCATACTTCTCACTGCACACTATCAGTGCAGAGAAACCTGGCAGAGCCATGATTATTCACTATAGGAAGCAGCTTGCCTACCAATGGCTCTTGACATTAACATGCCATGGCAGTAACTCTAGTATGCAAAATTGCAAATATGCAATGCAACTGCAATGCTACAGCATCAGCTTCCAGTATGATCTCCAGGATTAAACAACTATAATAAAAGCTCCCGCGCTGCTCTTTGGTCTTCTTAGCATTTTTTACATTGCATACTTTCCAATGATTTGCAATTTCTGCTCTCAGATTATTTGCATTTTGGATATAATCTAGTTGCCAAAACCAAGATAGCAAAATGCTTATGGCTCCTAATTTAGTATATATTTTCCAAATTGATGTGGCTTAGCATGACATCACTAATATGTATGATGTATCAACATGAAAAAAAATGAGAGTACTTCTATGCCCTTAACCAGTAAGAAGAAGAAATAGAACATCGGTGACTTGAACTCTCAAAGAGCATGTAAATCAACATCATACTCAAAACTTGCCGGAAATGAATATAAGCTCCTTTGGCTCTTTTTTTACTTTCATGCAAGAGCAATATGCATGCAAGGCACATTAAGCTTTGGGGGAAACACTTAAAATAACTCGTTGGCAAACCCATCTGGCACCGCTACAAAATTCTATGAGGCTCTATACATTTTAAACACAATTAAAACAGGCTTCTTACATGTTTTTATAAAAGCAGACACAAAAACAAGCAAGAGCTCTTCATTTCAATCAAAAACTCAAAAGGTTGTAAGCGGCAGAAAAATGGAGGATGTGATGAAACTGATATGATAAAGTTTAACATAAATCCGAATAAGATAGCAAATTTCAATAAGCTGAAATTTCAAATTTGGACCAGTTTGTGATTTTAAATCTGTTTGGCACATCATACTTCTCAACTGCACACTATCAGTGCAGAGAAACCTGGCAGGGCCACAAACATTCACTGTAGGAAGCAGCTCATCAACCAATGGCTCTTGACATTAACATGCCATGGCAGTAAGTACTAAGTGCGCAAATATGCAATGCAACGCTGCAATGATACAGCAACAGCTTCCAGTACAATCTCTATAACTAAAAGTAATACAATATCAAAAGAAAATAAAGAGAAAGTCACTGTTTCAGTCTTGTGCAGTGATACAAGACAAGTGAACCTGCTCGTGCATGGCTGCCCCAGAAGCTCTTGCTCTGCTTGTTGGTCTTGTGTTATTGAGTCACGTCCATGTATGAAAAGGATAGCTTACACAGATGTGGTAATTTTCCTATATATATTCTACAGTTACCAAAACCAAGTTAGCAAAATGCTTAGGGCTTCTTAGTATATATTTTCTAAGTTAATATGTCTTAAGCATGACGTCACTAACATTTATCAATGTAAAATCAGTGAAACATAGGTTACTTCTGGGCCCTTAACCAATAATAAAACAGAACATCCCTTGGCCTGAACTCCCAAAGCACACAGTAAACAGAGTACTAAAAACTTGGCATCCGATGAATATTAACCAATCAGCTCACACCTGATTCTTCCTTAAGCACGAGAGCAGTACAGATGCATTTCAAGAAATAATAGATAAGTCGTTGAGAAACCATCTACATAACAAGCAATTCATATATAGCAGACACCTGTGATGCCTTTCGTGTTTCCTGTCTCTGTCCCTCTCCCTTTCCCTGTCCCGTTCTTTGGTGGGGCTCCTTCCACGAAGATGGTCCTGTTAACACGTTAAAACAAGTCAACACCTCTGGTCAACAAATTAGGTGAACTGATTTAGATCATTTAGCAAGTAATGCTCACCTTTTCACAAGTGTTAGGCTCATCTACGTCCATAGGCTGTCCATCCTCCTTATCTTCCTCCTCTTCCTCAAAATCGTCTTCAAGTGCACTTCTTCTAGGTTCTAGAGTTCCAGAAGCTTCAAGGATCCATCTGTTGAAAATATTCATAAAAATGAATTTGTGAAGCATCTGGAGCACATCAAGAGGCAAACCTGTATTTAAGATTACTGACTAGCGGTCAAAAGAAAATATCTCTAAACCAAAAACATATTACTGAAACATACGTGACAACTATGTGTTTAACAGAGACAGAACAATCAACAACTCCAATCTTTAACACAGAGAGAACAGTGAACAACTTCAATCTCAAAAGGGGTAACTATCTTTTTAAGATGTCACTAGTCTCAAAACATCAGCGAGTAATTGAGCAGCAGCAGCAGATGGCATGGTAGATGCAGATGTTGCAAACAAGATAAATTTCAACTGCACGGCAGAGTTTGGGACAGAGAAAATCAAACCTTTTCTGAATGCGGGGGAGGGCAGTGTCGCAGCTATAGTCCTTGGTCAGGAGCTCGTCAATGAATTCGTCAACGTGTGTCAGCGTGAACTCTGAAACGAATACAGATGATCAAATGAGTAAAATAACCGCATACCCCCAAATCTGACATCTCATACACCTAGCTAGCTACCAGCATAAGTAACAATATGATATCAAAAGAAATAAAATTTGGAGTGCATACTTCCATCGCTGAGCTTTTGCCTAATCTTGCGGTAGTCGTTGTAGAGCGGCTCGAGGTACTGGTAAACGTCGGCGACGGTGCCAGTGAGGCGCAGGTAGAAGGCCCCAAGAACCCGGACATACCTAGAGCAGAAACAACAAGATAAGGGCATCGATTTTTCAATTCAATGCCTACCAGAAGCAGCTAGAGGTAGAGGACGGAATCGACGACTACGTTAAAGGGGAAATTATTACTTGTAGTCCTCGTTCTTGATGAACTCGACGACAATTTCCTTGTCGGGCTGGATCTGGAGCATCTTGAGAGCGAGGCAGAGGAAGGGGGTCGGCCTGCGGTTGCCGCCGTGGGTGCCGCCGGTGTGGTCGAGCTCCATGGCCTTGTCGACTAGGGTCTCCGCCGTGAGGCCGAAGCACTGCTCCTTCCAGTAGTTGCTCTGGTAGATCTTGGCCCGCACGATCTTCTCCACCAGGTTCTGAGGGTTGGTGCCGTGGATGCTCCGGGCCAGGGGGTCCGTGCGGTTCGCCATCGTCGCCGGCTCTCCGGCGCGGGCGCCGAGGGCGGCCGAGGCGGCGGCTACGCCGCTCCGCTGGTGGGGGCGGGATTAGGATTGGGACTGGGACGGGGACTGGAATTGGGGTTTGCGGGCAAAACCCTAGACTATAGTAGACGAGCCAGCCCCGCGGGAGCTTTTGAACCGACCTTGGCACCGGCACCAAATAAAATTTAAAAAATGAGACTAATCCAAGGGCTAATCTTCGTTGGTTTTTTTTTATAAAAGAAACTCCGTGAAGCCAGCAGCGTCCGTCTTGGACTCAAACTTCGGATGGGCTGGCAACCTCTGCCGAGCCAATTCGACGCCCCGTCCTCCAAATAAAATTTTCCAAATATAAGCAAATCAGATACAGTGTAGTTTATTTTCCTTTTCCTTCTATTTAACTTTGAGATATCATGATTTTACACTCTTTTCTCTTCTTCCTTGTCTCTGCATTAATGAAACATCAACATTATAAGAAAATTATACTAAAGGAATAATAAAATACAATCCAATCCTGGGGGAATCCTCCGGCCACTCTGTCCCACACATGCAATGGCGCAACGATGTTGTCGCGACGGAGTTCCGCATTGTGAACGGAACAAGAAAGTAGTATCCACACACAACCAGGAAGTGTCGGTGACGTTAATCCCAAAGGATCCACGGACTGGATGAGTAGACGATGATGGCTCGGTCACATATAGACGTCCGCTCGAGTCGACGAGATAACCAAATCTACGTCATTGATACCGAAGCCAGTGGAGGAGACAGGGGACCAGCAGGGCCCCCCCCCCCAACACCATGGATTTACTACTAGTTTGCTCATAAATAGTACAGACTTAATGATTTTTACCGCTGGAAACTAGTCTTTCTGTTGTTTGGCCCTTCCCAATCCATTTTAACTGCACTCGGCCCTCCTAATCCATTTTTTCTAGCTCCGCCACTGACCGAAGCACCGGCTAGACTAAGACACACAAACTCTCTCTGTAACGAGCAGCGCACGGGCCATCGAAGCAGAAGAAGACGTTATTTAGCACCACCCCCACTACTAACGGAAGTGAAGTGACGATCGGAGAAGACCTACCTCTTTGCATTATCTCATTGTTGGATATGATAAGCACGCATCGGCAAGCCAAAGAAAATGTCGGGGAACCATTTGTTTGTCGGTGATGAGTCAAAGTACTTATCGGCATGCCTCCCTTTGACGCCTGAGTGGGCCCACAAAGCTCAAGAAAACCAACCTACCCTAGGAGGATTGCCACCGCCTCATGAGGAGACTTGCCACCATACAATGCCAATGGAACTAGGAAACACTCACGGATAGGAAAAAGAAGTCAAACGTATTGTATATCAACACCCGGGTCGACTCCTATCCCTGCATGCATCCAATGCACCAACATTGGAGGTCTTCCATAACATGTGTTATATAAGGGGTACCAGGGGCACCGTAGAACAGGACCTCTTCGTCGCCATAATTTAGTCTATGCCACATAGAATGATTTCGATGCTTCTCGGTGCCAAAACCGGCGGATCTCGGGTAGGGGGTCCCGAGCTGTGGATCTTGGATCAATGGGTAACATGGGACGAAGGACACGATTTTTTACCCAGGTTCGGGCCCTCTCTAAAAGGTAAAACCCTATGTCCTGCTTGATTATATTGAAGTGTATAGGATGATTACAGAGTCGATATACCACGAGATCAGATGAACTAAACCCTAGGCTAGTAGGATGATGGTTGTTGTTCTAACCTCTACGGACTAAACCCTTCGGTTTATATAGACACAAGGGGTACAAGGGTTACACATGGTCGGTTACAACAAGGGAAATAACATGTTGAATCTCCTATCCTGACTTGGAGGACACACCAAGGCACCCAAAAATCTCCTGTCCGGATACGACACTACCTCGTAGTCCGATCTTCTAGCAACTGTAGTGCAGCCCACCTGTCCGGCCCATGAAAGATGAGGCAGCGACCCGAGGACCCCCTAGTCCAGGTCTCCCTCAGTAGCCCCCGAACTAGCCTCCAACGTCGGGGTTCGTAATTGTCGGCCACCCTGTGTGCCCCAAAGTCTTCGGCTTGCGAGACGAGTTCTTCACCCCTTCCTTGTTCGGTTGTTTTAATAGTTCGGTCGCTGATGACCTCTTAATCCGTCAAGTCATTGTAGGACCCTCGGTATTAATTTTTATCAAGGGTTCAAGACAACCCTCGACTTCTGTGCACTCATCAGGAGGCGAACAGTCCAGCGCTCGTTTACATAAACGCCCCCTGGGACCAGAAAGCGTCCCTATATAACAGGTCAGGAGCGGGGCGGGTGGTTAACCCATCCAAAGCAAGAGGCCAAGATCAAACCAAAGAAATTTTGGGTCAAATGGCCGGCGCCTCAGGTTCATCCTCCCGCCCTCATGGCCCTCTCCCAGGTGACTGGACTAGCTGCTCGGTTCCACGCCTCCAGTTAAGCAATCTCCAAACGCAAGGATATCTTCTTGTTGTAGATCTCGTATCTGTCCGCACCGGATTAATTTCCGTGAACGATGAGGCCTTCGCGGAGAACTCCCATGCCCCAAGAAAGGAAGAGAGGGTATGTTTTGTGCCTTTCCTTCTACGAGGTCTAGGCTTCCCCATTCAGCCCTTCCCGCGGGGCTTGCTAGAATTTTACGGGATCCAGCTTGACCACCTCACCCCCGGATCCATATTGCACATCTCCGGCTTCATTGCCCTTTGCGAGATGTTCTTGGGTTGTGAGGCTCATTTCGAGTTATGGAGGAAATATTTCTGCCTCGCCTCCCGTACCCGTGGGGGTCGATTTTTGAAGTCGATAGAGCTGAGATATGGCGCATAGCCAGAACGGGGTATCCTATTGGGACCCTGAAAAAGGATTCCAAATAGTGGACCTTGGAATGGTTTTATATCGAAGACGTTCCCTTATCCGAGCCAATTCGGAGGGGTTTGCCTGAATATTCGGACGCTCCTCTAAAGAAGCGGTTTAACTGGCGGCCAAAAAGCCCTTCCCAAGAAGAGAGCACTGAGGTGCTACGCTTGTCCACCAAAGTTCGGCTGCTAACCCATAGCAAGTCAACCATGGTTGACGTGATGGCCACCGCCATTGCTCGATGTGTACAACCTCTTCAACAAAGGATGCACCCCCTTGTGGTGCTATAACGGGACAAACGACGCGACCCGTTACAAGCGGCAGGGGGCGGATAACCAGGCGGCACTGGCTGCCATACTAGTGGATCTCTTCAAAGGAGAAGAAGAAGAGTTCGCCCATTTGAGGAACAGGGACGGCTATGCGAGCTATAACCCCATAGAATGGGTAAGTTCAAAATTTCCTTTCACAGTCCGGACATTACATCCGTATACTGACCGGATCTATATTTTTTGGAACAGAATTGGAGGCGCCAGGTCGAGTCTATTAGCTGCCCCTCTCCTCAACCGGAGAGCCATGTCCGTGATGATGACCCGGGATTTCATGATGACCCGGAAATGTCCATTGATTTCGAGGACGGGTCTTTTTCCAGGAAAGCCTTGACGGTACCAAGGTGGCCCTCATAGCTGATCATCCCCGGGGCCTCCCTTCTTCCATTGTAAGTAGCAAGAAGGCCTCTTCCAGAACAGGGCATTTGCCTCGTGCCACCCCGAGTATGTTGACTTCTACTCCCAAGGGCCACCATACCACGCGCCAATTTCCAAGGGGGATGATGCCAAATGCACATGGCATTGGCCAATAATGGAGCTTCCAAGCGCAAGGCAGCCACGGGAGCTACATCGATCGTACCTTCGGTCAAAAGGTAGTACATCTGAGATTATAGTCAGTTCATTGTTAATGTTGCCACCACGGGTACCCATAACAGTTACTGACACTTGCAGAAGAAGGGCACCACCACCACCGTCCGAACACGTCCAGGAGGTGTCAGGGCGTAATCCCGGACTGGGGTCCTCAACGCGGGTCGGGGTCAACGCGTAAGATTCTGCCGTAGACCTGCCTCTAGAGGATCCTGGGGATGTCTCAATTACCAATTCCGAAGTTGAAAGTGTGAGGAATCATCGACGGCGGAGGGAATCCTTGCACCACACCGCATTTTCTGATCAGAAATTCAATGCATTTAACTCGGTAGACTGCTACTTCTTGAGCTTGCGTTGGTTTTTCCCTTGAAGAGGAAAGGGTGATGCAGCAAAGTAGAGTAAGTATTTCCCTCAGTTTGAGAACCAAGGTATCAATCCAATAGGAGACAACAAACAAGTCACTGAATACCTGCACAAACAATCAAACAACTTGCACCCAACGTGATAAAGGGGTTGTCAATCCCTTCACGGTTACTTGCAAAAGTGAGATCTGATAGAGATAGATAACGGTAAAGTAAATATTTTTGGTATTTTTGGTTTATAGATCGGAAAGTAAAAGATTGCAAAGGAAGTAAATCGGAAACTAAAATTGTAGATCGGAAACTTATATGATGGAAAATAGACCCGGGGGCCATAGGTTTCACTAGAGGCTTCTCTCAAGATAGAAAATATTACGGTGGGTGAACAAATTACTGCCGAGCAATTGCTAGAAAAGCGCAAAGTTATGACGATATCTAAGGCAATGATCATGAATATAGGCATCACGTCCGTGTCGAGTAGACCGACTCCTGCTTGCATCTACTACTATTACTCCACACATCGACCGCTATCCAGCATGCATCTAGAGTATTAAGTTCATAAAGAACGGAGTAACGCTTTAAGCAAGATGACATGATGTAGAGGAATTAAATCAAGCAATATGATGAAAACCCCATCTTTTTATCCTCGATGGCAACAATACAATACGTGCCTTGCTGCTCCTACTGTCACTGGGAAAGGACACCGCAAGATTGAACCCAAAGCTAAGCGCTTCTCCCATTGCAAGAAAAACCAATCTAGCTAGCCAAACCAAATCGATAGTTCGAAGAGACTTGCAAAGATAACAAATCATGCATATAAGAATTCAGAGAAGATTCAAATAATATTCATAGATAAGCTGCCACGATTCATCGGATCTCGGCAAACACACCGCAAAAAAGTATTACATCGAATAGATCTCCAAGAATATCGAGGAGAACATGGTATTGAGAATCAAAGAGAGAGAAGAAGCCATCTAGCTACTAGCTATGGACCCATAGTTATGTGGTAAACTACTCACGCTTCATCGGAAGGGCAATGGTGTTGATGTAGAAGCCCTCTGTGATCGAATCCCCATCCGGCAGGACGCCGAGAAAGGCCCCTAGATGGGATCTCACGGGTACAGAAGATTGCGGCGGTGGAAAAGTGTTTACGTGGCTCTCTCTGTTGGTTTTGGGATATATGAGAATATATAGACGAAGAAACTAGGTCGATGGAGTCATGAGGGGCCCACAAGGGTGGGGGCGCGCCCTACCCCCCTGGGCGTGCCCTCCGTCCTTGTGGCCGCCTCGTGGCTTCTCTGACTTGCACTCCAAGTCCTCTGGATGTCTTCTGGCCCAAGAAAAATCATCACGAAAGTTTTATTCCGTTTGGTATTCCTTTTCTGCGAAACTCTAAAACAAGGAAAAACAGAAACTGGCACCGGGCTCTAGGTGAATAGGTTAGTCCCAAAAATAATATAAAATAGCATATTAATGCATATAAAACATCCAAAACAGATAATATAATAGCATGGAACAATCAAAAATTATAGATACGTTGGAGACGTATCAAGCATCCCCAAGCTTAATTCCTGCTCGTCCTCGAGTAGGTAAATGATAAAAGCAGAATTTTTGATGTGGAATGCTACCTAACATATTTATCCATGTAATTTCTTTATTGTGGCATGAATGTTCAGATCCGTATGATTCAAAATAAAAGTTTAATATTGACATAAAAACAATAATACTTCAAGCATACTAACAAGGCAATTATGTCTTCTCAAAATAACATGGCCAAAGAAAGCTTATCCCTACAAAATCATATAGTCTGGCTATACTCCATCTACATCACACAAAATATTTAAATCATGCACAACCCCGATGACAAGCCAAGCAATTGTTTCATACTTTTGATGTTCTCAAATTTTTTCGACTTTCACGCAATGCATGAGCGTGAGCCATGGACATAGCACTATAGGTGGAATAGACGGTGGTTGTGGAGAAGACAATAAGAAGGAGATAGTCTCACATCAACTAGGCATATGAACGGGCTATGGAGATGCCCATCAATAGATATCAATGTGAGTGGGTAGGGATTGCCATGCAACGGATGCACTAGAGCTATAAGTTTATAAAAGCTAAAAAATAAACTAAGTGGGTGTGCATCCAACTTGCTTGCTCACGAAGACCTAGGGCAATTTGAGGAAGCCCATCATTAGAATATACAAGTCAAGTTCTATAATGAAAAATTCCCACTAGTATATGAAGGTGACAATATAGGAGACTCTCTATCATGAGGATCATGGTGCTACTTTGAAGCACAAGTGTGGTAAAAGGATAGTAGCATTGCCCCTTCTCTCTTTTCTCTCATTTATTTTTTTATTTGGGCCTTCTCTCATTTTTTTGGCCTCTTTTTTCCGTCCGGAGTCTCATCCCTACTTGTGGGGGAATCATAGTCTCCATCATCCTTTCCTCATATGGAACAATGCTCTAATAATGAAGATCATCACACTTTTATTTACTTACAGCTAGGGCTGGAAAAAAAGCTCGAAGCTCGCGAGCTAAACGAGTAGCTCGTGACTGGGCTCGAATCGACTCGAACTCGAAGAATAACGAGTCGAGCCGAGCTTTAGTTTAAGATCGTTTATAGACCAAGTTAAACAAGCCAATCTCACGAGTACTCTTTAACTCGTTAGGCTCGGTACATAGATCAGCCACTCCCAATACAAAAAAAAGATCAGCCACTGAGCACCCTACGTCCCAGGCGCACAACACAAGGCCACCCTTTGAAGGCCCGGCCGCCTAGGAGACTCATGTGTTACAAGGAAATTACAATTACTTAGTGATATATATGTTTAATATATACATAATCATTTTTATCATATTTGAGGGCTTTATGTTCATATCTTTAACGAGCTTAACAAGCTAAACGAGCCAGCTCGCGAGTTATACGAGTCGAGCCAATCTTGGGTTTGAGCTCGTTATAGTATTGAGTCGAGTCGAGCTAGCTTGTTAACGAAACGAGCTGTAGCGAGTCGAACCGAGTTGGCTCGACTCAGCTCGAATTCCAGCCCTACTTACAGCTCAAAAATTACAACTCGATACTTAGAACAAAATATGACTTTATGTGAATGCCTCCGGCGGTGTACCGGTATGTGCAATGAATCAAGAGTGACATGTATGAAAGAATTATGAATGGTGGATTTGCCACAAATACGATGTCAACTACATGATCATGCAAAGCAATATGACAATGATGGAGCGTGTCATAATAAACGGAATGGTGGAAAGTTGCATGGCAATATATCTCAGAATGACTACGGAAATGCCATAATAGGTAGGTATGGTGGCTGTTTTGAGGAAGGTATATGGTGGGTTTATGGTACCAGCGAAATTTGCGTGGTACTAGAGAGGCTAGCAATGGTGGAAGGGTGAGAGTGCGCATAATCCATGGACTCAACATTAGTCATAAAGAACTCATATACTTATTGCAAAAATCTATTAGTTATCGAAACAAAGTACCACACAGATGCTCCTAGGGGGATAGATTGGTAGGAAAAGACCATCGCTCGTCCCCGACCGCCACTCATAAGGAAGACAATCAATAGATAAATCATGCTCCGACTTCATCACATAACAGTTCACCATACGTGCATGCTACGAGAATCACAAACTTTAACACAAGTATTTCTCAAATTCACAATTACTTACTAGCATGACTCTAATATCACCATCTTCATATCTCAAAACAATCATAAGGAATCAAACTTCTCATAGTATTCAATGCACTTTATATGAAAGTTTTTATTATACCCCTCTTGGAAGCCTATCATATTAGGACTAAATTTATAACCAAAGCAAATTACCATGCTGTTTAGAGACTCTCAAAATTATAAGTGAAGCACAAGAGTTCATCAATTTATATAAAATAAAACCATTGCCATGCTCTAAAAAATACAAGTGAAGCACTAGAGCAAAATTGCCTAGCTCAAAAGATATAAGTGAAGCACATAGAGTATTCTAATAAATCACGGTTCATGCGTGTCTCTCTCAAAAGGTGTGTACAACAAGGATGATTGTGGCAAACAAAAAAGCAAAGACTCAAAACATACAAGACACTCCAAGCAAAACACATATCATGTGGTGAATAAAAATATAGCCTCAAGTAAAGTTACCGATAGACGAAGACGAAAGAGGGGATCCCTTCCGGGGCATCCCCAAGCTTAGGCTCTTGGTTGTACTTGAATATTACCTTGGGGTGCCTTGGGCATCCCCAAGCTATTATTGACAACAGAATTTTTGATGTGGAATGCTACCTAACATATTTATCCATGGGTTCCTTTCTTCGGGTTTGTTATGTTGACCACAGACGTTGCACCCGGATACCTATAGTTATGCGGGTATTAGTTATGTTGGGAACCAACCCCGGGATTTTGTGGAGAAAACCTAATTGTTTGCACTTCCCTCATGGTCGACCCATTATTTTCTTAAGAACACTAGGTTTCGGCTTCACCCGTCTGAGGTACGTACACGGCTAACTCGGCCGTAGCAATCAGAGAGGTGCTCCCTTTACCCCCTAGTCAAAAAATTAGGAACATAGGGGGTAAGCACAGGAGCCAGTCAACCCAGCTTGGTAAATAATTTAAGTAAAATTGGTGCATACGATGGCTTGAAATGGTACGGGAAGGGTGCAAACACGACAAAGACGAATATGTGCACGAAAAGTATAGTGATTGGCTTCTTGAAGGGAGCTCCCAGGTAGATCTGGGTAGTACATTTGAAGATGTATACTTAAAGAACCTAACGTAGTTCGGTTTATCCGAACATAGCCCGGGAGGTGCTAACTCCCAAAAAAGTAAAAAAAAAACAAAGAAAAGGGTAGTTAAAGTCACGACACCGGACTACCCGTAGAAGCACCGAAGCCGAGCTGCGTTCCAAGGGTTTGGTTCAAGGCGATTATCCGTTGGATTGCAAAGACGTTATGCTCCTCTTGCTAGCACTTCATCGATTATGAAAGAGCTTGTTCTTTTGCTTCCTAGGGAGACGAAGGACGACTTCGCCTATGTTGTATGCTTTCGCCCAAACTTCCCTGCTCTGGTAGCGTCGGGCCTGTTGTTGACAGAATGTAGAGCGAGCCCGAGCTATGTTGTGCTCTTCTTCCAGGGCGTCCATGTTGGGGAACGTAGTAATTTCAAAAAAATTCCTACGATCACGCAAGACCATGGTGATGGCATAGCAACGAGAGGGAAGAGTGTCCGTCCACGTACCCTCGTAGACCGAAAGCGGAAGCATTATAACAACGCGGTTGATGTAGTCGTCGTCTTCACGATCCGACCGATCCAAGCACCGAACGTCTGGCACCTCCGAGTTCTCGCACACGTTCAGCTCGATGACGATCCCCGGACTCGATCCAGCAAAGTGTCGGGATGAGTTCCACAAGACGACGGCGTGCAGGACGATGATGATGCTCCACCGACGCAGGGCTTCGCCTAAGCTCCGCTGACGATATGACTTCTCCGGCGCAGGCTTCGCCTAAGCTCATGACGATATGACCGCAGAGGAATATGGTGGAAGGGGGCACCGCACACGGCTAAGGAAAGATCCGTAGATCAACTTGTGTGTCATGGGGTGCCCCCTGCCCCCGGATATAAAGGAGCCAAGGGGGGGTGCGGCCAGCCTTGGGGAGGCGCGCCTGGAGGAGTCCTACTCCCACCGGGAGTAGGACTCCCCCTGTCCTAGTTGGAGTAGGATTGGGGAGGGAAAGAGGGAAGGCGCCGCCTCTCCTTGTCCTATTCGGACTAGAGGGGAGGGGGCGCAGCCCACCTGGCCGGCCCTTCCTCTTTTCCCTTGTGGCCCATGAAGGCCCATATACCCCGGGGGTTCCGTAACCCCTGTTCCTAGAACTTTCTGTTTTCACTCGGAACCCTTCCAAGTCCAAACATAGGCTTCCAATATATCAATCTTTATGTCTCGACCATTTCGAGACTCCTCGTCATGTCCGTGATCACATCCGGACTCGAACAAACTTGTGCATCAATACTTATAAACTCATAATGAACTGTCATCGAAGCGTTAAGCGTGCGGACCCTACGGGTTCGAGAACTATGTAGACATGACCTAGAACCATTCTCGGTCAATAACCAATAGCGGAACACGGATGCCCATATTGGTTCCTACATATTCTACGAAGATCTTTATCGGTCAAACCGCATAACGACATACGTTGTTCCCTTTGTCATCGGTATGTTACTTACCCGAGATTCGATCGTCGGTATCCAATACCTAGTTCAATCTCGTTACCGGTAAGTCTCTTTACTCGCTCAGAATACATCATCTCACAACTAACTCATTAGTTGTAATGCTTGCAAGGCTTAAGTGATGTGTATTACCGAGAAGGCCTAGAGATACCTCTCCGACAATCGGAGTGACAAAAACCTAATCTCGAAATACGCCAACCCAACAAGTACCTTTGGAGACACCTGTAGTACTCCTTTATAATCACCCGATTCGTTGTGACGTTTGGTAGTACCCAAAGTGTTCCTCCGAGAACGGAGTTGCATAATCTTATAGTTATATGAACATGTATGGGTCATGAAGAAAGCATTAACATACTAAACGATCAAGTGTTAAGCTAACGGAATGGGTCATGTCAATCAGATCATTCAACTAATGATGTGACCTTGTTAATCAAATAACAACTCCTTGTTCATGGTTAGGAAACATAACCATCTTTGATTAACAAGCTAGTCAAGTAGAGGCATACTAGTGACATCTTGTTTGTCTATATATTCACACATGTATTATGTTTCCTTAATACAATTCTAGCATGAATAATAAACATTTATCATGATATAAGGAAATAAATAATAACTTTATTATTGCCTCTAGGGCATATTTCCTTCAGTCTCCCACTTGCACTAGAGTCAATAATCTAGATTACAAAGTAATGATCCTAACACCCATGGAGTCTTGGTGCTGATCATGTTTTGCTCGTGGAAGAGGCTTAGTCAACGGTTCTGCAACATTCAGATCCGTATGTATTTTGCAAATCTCTATGTCTCCCACTTGGACTTGGTCCCGAATGGAATTGAAGCGTCTCTTGATGTGCTTGGTCCTCTTGTGAAACCTGGATTCCTTTGCCAAGGCAATTGCACCAAGATTGTCACAGAAGATCTTCATCGGTCCCGATGCACTAGGTATGACACCTAGATCGGAAATGAACTCTTTCATCCGCATTCCTCCATTTGCTGCTTCCAAGCGACTATGTACTCCGCTTCACATGTAGATCCCGCCACGACGCTTTGTTTAGAATCGCACCAACCGACAGCTCCACCGTTTAATAAAAACACGTATCCGGTTTGCGATTTAGAATCGTCCGGATCGGTGTCAAAGCTTGCATCGACGTAACCATTTACGACTAGCTCTTTGTCACCTCCATATACGAGAAACATATCCTTAGTCCTTTTCGTGTATTTTAGGATGTTCTTGACCGCTGTCGATGATCCATTCCTCGATTACTTTGGTACCTTCTGCCAAGCTTACAGCTAAGCATACGTCAGTGCGGTACACAGCATTGCATACATGATAGAGCCTATGGGTCAAGCATAGGGAACATCTTTCATTTTCTCTCTATCTTCTGCTTGTGGTCGGGCATTGAGTCCGACTCAATTTTATACCTTGCAACACGGTAAAAACCTTTCTTTGCTCGATCCATTTTGAACTTTTTCAAAACTTTATCAAGGTATGTGCTTTGTGAAAGTCCAATTAAGCGTCTTGATCTATCTCTATAGATCTTGATGCCCAATATGTAAGCAGCTTCACCGAGGTCTTTCATTGAAAAACTTTTATTCAAGTATCCTTTTATGCTATCCAGAAATTCTATATCATTTCCAATCAATAATATGTCGTCCACATATAATATCGTAAATGCTACTGAGCTCCCACTCACTTTCTTGTAAATACATGTGCTTCTCCAAAAGTCCTGTACAAACCCATATGCTTTGATCACACTATCAAAGCGTTTATTCCAACTCCGAGAGGCTTGCACCGCACCATAAATTGATCGTTGGAGCTTGCACACTTTGTTAGCACCCTTTGGGTCGACAAAACCTTCTAGTTGCATCATATACAACTCTTCTTCTAGAAATCCATTCAAGAATGCAGTTTTTACATCCATTTGCCAAATTTCATAATCATAAAATGCGGCAATTGCTAACATGATTCGGACAGACTTAAGCATCGCTACGGGTGAGAAAGTCTCATCGTAGTCAACCCCTTGAACTTGTCGAAAACCTTTCGCAACAAGTCGAGCTTTGTAGACAGTTATATTACCATCGTCGGTCTTCTTCTTAAAGATCCATTTATTTTCAATGGCTTGCCGATCATCGGGCAAGTCAACCAAAGTCCATACTTTGTTCTCATACATGGATCCCATCTCAGATTTCATGGCTTCCACCATTTTGGAATCTGGGCTCACCATCGCTTCTTCATAGTTTGTAGGTTCGCCATGGTCAAGTAACATGACTTCCGAATAGGATTACCGTACCACTGCAGTGCGTATTTTACTCTGGTTGACCTACGAGGTTCAAGAGCAACTTGATCTCAAGCTTCATGATCATCATCATTAGTTTCCTCACTAATTGGTGTAGTTGTCACAGAACCATTTCTTGTGATGAACTACTTTCCAATAAGGGAGCAGACATGATTATCTCATCAAGTTCTACTCTCCTCCCACTCACTTCTTTCGAGAGAAACTCCTTCTCTAGAAAGGACCCGAATTTAGCAACGAAAATCTTGCCTTCAGATCTGTGATAGAAGGTGTACCCAACAGTCTCCTTTGGGTATCCTATGAAGACACATTTTCCGATTTGGGTTCGAGCTTATCTGGTTGAAGTTTCTTTACATAAGCATCGCAGCCCCAAACTTTAAGAAAGCGACAACTTTGGTTTCTTGCCAAACCACAGTTCATAAGGCGTCGTCTCAACGGATTTTGACGGTGTCCTATTCAACGTGAATGTGGCCGTCTCTAAAGCATAACCCCAAAACGATAGCGGTAAATCGGAAATAGACATCATAGATCGCACCATATCGAAGAAAGTCACGATTCCGACGTTCGGACACACCATTTCTCTGTGGTGTTCCGGGTGGCGTGAGTTGCGAAACTATTCCACATTGTTTCAAATGTAAACCAAACTCGTAACTCAAATATTCTCCTCCACGATCAGATCGTAGAAACTTTATTTTCTTGTTACGATGATTTTCTACTTCACTCTGAAATTCTTTGAACTTTTCAAATGTTTCAGATTTGTGTTTCATTAAGTAGATATACCCATATCTGCTCAAATCATCTGTGAAGGTGAGGAAATAACGATACCCGCCACAAGTGCCTCAATATTCATTGGACCACAAACATCGGTATGTATGATTTCCAACAAATCGCTTGCTCGCTCCATAGTTCCGGAGAATGGCGTTTTGGTCATCTTGCCCATGAGGCACGGTTACGCAAGTACCAAGTGATTCATAATCAAGTGATTCCAAGCCCATCAAGATGGAGTTTCTTCATGCGTTTTACACCGATATGACCTAAGCGGCGGTGCCACAAATAAGTTGCACTATCATTATCAACTCTGCATCTTTTGGCTTCAACATTATGAATATGTGTATCACTACCGTCGAGATTCAACAAGAATAGACCATTCTTCAAGGGTGCATGACCATAAAAGATATTATTCATATAAATAGAACAACCATTATTCTCTCGATTTAAATGAATAACCGTCTCGCATTAAACAAGATCCAGATATAATGTTCATGCTCAACGCCGCACCAAATAACAATTATTTAGGTCTAAAACTAATCCCGAAGGTAGATGTAGAGGTAGCGTCCGACCGCGATCACATTGACTTTGGAACCATTTCCCACGCGCATCGTCACCACGTCCTTTGCCATTGCTCGACTATTCCGAAGTCCCTGATTCGAGTTGCAAATATTAGCAACAGAACCAGAATCAAATAACCAGGTGCAACTACGAGCTATAGTAAGGTACACATCAATAACATGTATATCACATATACCTTTGTTCACCTTGCCATCCTTTTTATCCGCCAAATACTTGGGGCAGTTCCGCTTCCAATGTCCGGTCTGCTTGCAGTAAAACACTTTCGCCAGCTTAGGTCCGGACTTGGGTTTCTTCTCTTGATCAAGAACTTTCTTGCTGTTCTTTTTGAAGTTTCCTTCTTCTTCCCTTTGCCCTTTTTCTTGAAACTAGTGGTCTTGTTGACCATCAACACTTGATGCTCTTTCTTGATTTCTACCTCCGCAGCTTTTAGCATCGCGAAGAGCTCGAGGAATTGTCTTAGTCATCCCTTGCATATTATAGTTCATCACGAAGCTCTTGTAGCTTGGTGGCGATGATTGGAGAATTACATCATTGACACTATCATCTGGAAGATTAACTCCCAGCTGAATTAAGTGATTGTTATACCCGGACATTTTGAGTATGTGCTCACCGACGTAACTATTCTCCTCCATCTTGCGGCTATAGAACTTATTGGAGACTTCATATCTCTCAATCCGGCATTTGCTTGAAATATTAACTTCAACTCCTGGAACATCTCATATGCTCCATGACGTTCAAAACGTCGTTGAAGACCCGGTTCTAAGCCGTAAAGCATGGCACACCGAACTATAGAGTAGTCATCGGCTCTGCTTTGCAGACGCGTTCATAACTTCGGCTCAAAGATCTCGCAGCAGTTCGCTACCCGGTGCTTCCGGACGTAATTTTTCTCAGGCAAAGAATGAGGATAATCCTCAAATTACGGACCCGATCCGTGTAATTGCTACCATCATCTTTCAACTTTGCTTTCTCAAGGAACGCATTAAAATTCAACGGAACAACAACACGAGCCATCTATCTACAAGAAACATAGACAAGCAAAATACTATCGTGTACTAAGTTTCATGATAAATTTAAGTTCAATTAATCATATCAATCAACTCCCACTTAGATGACATCTCTCTAGTCATCTAAGTGATCACGTGATCCAAATTAACTAAACCATGTCCGATCATCACGTGAGACGGAGTAGTTTTAATGGTGAACATCTTTATGTTGATCATATCTACTATATGATTCACGTTCGACCTTTCGGTCTCCGTGTTCCGAGGCCATATCTGTTATATGCTAGGCTCGTCAAGTTTAACTCGAGTATTCCGCGTGTGCAACTGTTTTGCACCCGTTGTAGATGGACGTAGAACTTATCACACCCGATCATCACGTGGTGTCCGGGTACTACGAACTTTGGCAACGGTGCATACTCAGGAGAACACTTCTTGATAATTTTTAGTGAGAGATCATCTTATAATGCTACCACAAACAAAGCAAGATAAGATGCATAAAGGATAGACATCACATGCAATCAATATAAGTGATATGATATGGTCATCATCATCTTGTGCTTGTGATCTCCATCGCCAAGCACCGTCATGATCACCATGGTCACCGCGCGACACCTTGATCTCCATCTTAGCATCGTTGTCGTCTCGCCAATCTTATGCTTCCACGACTATCACTACCGCTTAGTAATAAAGTAAAGCATTACATCGCGATTGCATTGCATACAATAAAGCGACAACCATATGGCTCTGCCAGCTGTCGATAACTTGGTTACAAAACATGATCATCTCATACAATAAAATTTAGCATCATGTCTTGACCATATCACATCACAACATGCCCTGCAAAAACAAGTTAGACGTCCTCTACTTTGTTGTTGCAAGTTTTACGTGGCTGCTACGGGCTGAGCAAGAACCGTTCTTACCTCGCATCAAAACCACAACGATACTTTCGTCAAATAGACTCCGTTTTAACCTTCTCAAGGACCGGCGTAGCCACACTCAGTTCAACTAAAGTTGGAGAGACAGGTCTTCCGCAAGCCATCTATGTGCAAAGCACGTCGAGGAACCGGTCTCGCGTGGAAGAGTACGCGTAAGGTTGGTCCGGATCGTCTCGCCCAACAATACCGCTGAACCAAAGTATGACATGCTTTGGTAGGCGGTATGACTTGTATCGTCCACAACTCACTTGTGTTCTACTCGTGCACATGACATCAACGCATAAAACCAGGCTCGGATGCCCTTTGTTGGGGAACGTAGTAATTTCAAAAATTTTCCTCACGATCACGCAAGACCATGGTGATGGCATAGCAACGAGAGGGAAGAGTGTCCGCCCACGCACTCGTGAGACCGAAAGCGGAAGCGTTATAACAACGCGGTTGATGTAGTCGTGCGTCTTCACGATCCGACCGATCCAAGCACCGAACGACGGCACCTCCGAGTTCTGCACACGCTCAGCTCGATGACGATCCCGGACTCGATCCAAAGAAAGTGTCGGGATGAGTTCCGTCAAGACGACGGCGTGGTGACGATGATGATGCTCCACCGACGCAGGGCTTCGCCTAAGCTCGCGACGATATGACTTCTCCGTAGCAGGCTTCGCCTAAGCTCCGCGACGATATGACCAAGTGGAATATGGTGGAAGGGGCACCGCACACGGCTAAGGAAAGATCCGTAGATCAACTTGTGTGTCATGGGGTGCTCCCGCCTCAGATATAAAGGAGCCAAGGGGGGTGCGGCCAGCCTTGGGAGGCGCTGGAGGAGTCCTACTCCCACCGAGTAGGACTCCCCCTGTCCTAGTTGGAGTAGGATTGGGGAGGGGAAAGAGGGAAGGGGCGCCCCCTCTCCTTGTCCTATTCGGACTAGAGGGGGAGGGCGCAGCCCACCCGGCCGGCCCTTCCTCTTATCCCTTGTGGCCCATGAAGGCCCATATACCCCGGGGTTCCGTAACCCCTGTTCGGTAACTTCCTGTTTTCACTGAACCCTTCCAAGTCCAAACATAGGCTTCCAATATATCAATCTTTATGTCTCGACCATTTCGAGACTCCTCGTCATGTCCGTGATCACATCCGGGACTCGAACAAACTTCGTGCATCAATACTTATAAACTCATAATGAACTGTCATCGAAGCGTTAAGCGTATGGACCCTACGGGTTCGAGAACTATGTAGACATGACCTAGAACCATTCTCGGTCAATAACCAATAGCGGAACCTGGATGCCCATATTGGTTCCTACATATTCTACGAAGATCTTTATCGGTCAAACCGCATAACGACATCGTTGTTCCCTTTGTCATCGGTATGTTACTTACCCGAGATTCGATCGTCGGTATCCAATACCTAGTTCAATCTCGTTACGGTAAGTCTCTTTACTCGTTCCGTAATACATCATCTCACAACTAACTCATTAGTTGTAATGCTTGCAAGGCTTAAGTGATGTGTATTACCGAGAAGGCCTAGAGATACCTCTCCCATAATCGGAGTGACAAAAACCTAATCTCAAATACGCCAACCCAACAAGTACCTTTGGAGACACCTGTAGTACTCCTTTATAATCACCCGATTACGTTGTGACGTTTGGTAGTACCCAAAGTGTTCCTCCAGTAAACGGAGTTGCATAATCTTATAGTTACGAGGAACATGTATGGGTCATGAAGAAAGCATTAACATACTAAACGATCAAGTGTTAAGCTAACGGAATGGGTCATGTCAATCAGATCATTCAACTAATGATGTGACCTTGTTAATCAAATAACAACTCCTTGTTCATGGTTAGGAAACATAACCATCTTTGATTAACAAGCTAGTCAAGTAGAGGCATACTAGTGACATCTTGTTTGTCTATATATTCACACATGTATTATGTTTCCGGTTAATACAATTCTAGCATGAATAATAAACATTTATCATGATATAAGGAAATAAATAATAACTTTATTATTGCCTCTAGGGCATATTTCCTTCAGTCCAGGTCATCCTACCGGTCCAACTCGGCTTCTTTTTCTTCGTACATGCGTACTCTAGGCGCGTCACGGATGAGGTCGCATGGGAGGACTTCCTCTGTGCCGTACTCCATAAAAAAGGGTGTGTATCCTGTTGACGGGTTGGGGGTGGTGCGCAGTCCCCACAATACGAAGTTGAGCTCCTCTAACTAGTGGCAATCGGATTCCTTTAGTGAACGGACCAGACGGGGCTTAATGCCACTCATGATTAGTCCATTGGTCTGTTCGACCTGTCCGTTGGTCTGTGGATGATACACTGAAGCGTAGTCGAGCTTGATGCCCATGTTAGCACACCAGTCTTTGGCTTCCTGGGCTATAAAATTGGATCCGTTATCCGTGATTATGCTGTGGGGAACACCGTAATGGTGTACCACATCGGATATAAAGTTGATGACTGGTCCGGACTTTGTTGAGGTTACTAGTTTTGCCTCGATCCATTTAGTGAATTTGTCGACCATAACTAGTAAGTATTTCCTTTTCTTGGTCCCCCCCTTTAAGTGGACCGACCATGTTGAGCCCCCAGACCGCAAAAGGTCAAGTGATCGGTATTGTTTGAAGAGCCGTGGGGGCATATGGCTTTGATTTGCAAAGAGCTGGCATCCAATGCGGTGTGCTTTTCTTGTATAACTCACCCTCGTGGACCTTGTAGGCTTTAGAATGCTAGACTATGCGTCGTGCCTCGGTCTGATCATCGGGGAGCTCCTGCTATAGAAGATAGGCAAGGAAGGGCTTATTCCATGGTGCGATTACTGACATGACTTCGTGAGCCGAAGGTGTCTCCTCGAGCGTTGAGCCACCGATGATGTCGTCGCCTGGCTCAATTTCTGGAGGGATGATTTGTTCGGGGCCATTGGCTGCCGCGTCCTTGTCCCCGTCCTGCCACACCATGGATGGCTTGAAGTGCCGCTCCAAGAAGGTGTTCTTAGGGACCGGTTCACGTTTAGCACCCATGCGAGCGAGGACATCCGCAGCTTGGTTGTTGTCTCTGGAGACATGGTGAAATTCTAATCCTTCGAACCGGGCTGATATCTTGAGGACAACATTTCTATATGCCGCCATTTTCGGGTCTTTGGCATCAAATTCACCGTTAACTTGGGAGATGGCAAGGTTAGAGTCTCCCCGCACCTCGAGACGTTGTATGCCCATTGACATTGCCATCCGAAGACCATGTAGCAGGGCCTCATATTTGACTGTGTTGTTAGAATCCATTTACATGATCCGTAGGACATACCGAATATTGTTGCCTGTTGGAGATGTAAGGATCACCCCAGCCCCTAGTCTGGCTAGCATTTTGGAGCCGTCAAAGTACATTATCCAATGTGAATATGTACTATATTCCTGGGGGAGCTCGGCTTTTGTCCATCCGGCCAGGAAATTGGCCAACACCTGAGATTTAATAGCTTAGCGCGGTTTGTACACAATTTCAAAGGGAAGGAGCTTTATGGCCCATTTGGTGATGCGGCCAGTGGTGTCCCTGTTGTTAATGATGTCATTCAAGGATACCTCGGATGCCACTGTTACCGAACACTCTTGAAAGTAGTGTCGGAGCTTTTGGGATGCCATAAAAACTGTGTAGGCTATATTCTGATAGTGTGGATACCAAGATTTGCACGGGGTAAGCACTTCTGATACATAGTAGACTGGCTTCTTGATACGTCCATTTTGCATCGTGTTTTCCTACTGTTATTTATAGTGTTTTTATTCATTATAACACTTTATGGAGTAATTCAAATGCCTTTTCTCTCATAATATGCAAGGTTTACACAGAGAGGGAGAATACCGGCAGCTGGAATTCTTGGCCTAAAAATCAAGGTCAGAAATACCTATTCTGCACATCTCCAAATGAGCTAAAATTTTACGGAGAATTATTTTGGATTATATAATAAATATTGAAGAAAATAAATACCAGAGGGGGCCACCCAGGTGCCCACCAGGCACCAGGGCACGCCACCCGCTCCAGGCGTGCCTTGGTGGGTAGTGGGGGGCCTGGCCCACCTCCGGTGCCCATCTTCTAGTACATAAGGTATTTTGACCTAGAAAAAATAAGGAGAGGACTTTCGGGATGGAGCGTCGCCGTCTCGAGGCGGAACTTGGGCGGGGCCACTTTTGCCCTTTAGCGGAGCAATTCTACCGGGGGAACTTCCCTCCGGGGGGGGGGGGGGGGGGATCGAAGCTATCGTCATCACCAACAACCCTCTCATATTTGGGAGGCCAATCTTCATCAACATCTTCAACAGTGTCATCTCACCTCAAAACCCTAGTTCATCTCTTGTGTTCAATCTTTGTACCGGAACCTCAGATTGGTACCTGTGGGTGACTAGTAGTGTTGATTACATCTTGTAGTTGATGCTAGAAGGTTTATTTGGTGGAAGATTATATGTTCAGATCCATTATGCTATTTAATATCCCTATGATCTTGAGCATGAATATTATTTGTGAGTAGTTGCCCTTGTTCTTAAGGCCACAGGAGAAGTCATGTTACAAGTAATCATGTGAATTTGATATTCGTTCAATATTTTGATGATATGTAGGTTGTGATTCCCTTGGTGGTGTTATGTGAACGTCGACTACATGAAAATTCACCATCTTTGGGCCTAAGGGAATGCATTGTGGAGTATTTATTAGATGATGGGTTGCTAGAGTGATAGACGCTTAAATCCTAGTTTATGCGCTATTCCGTAAGGGGCTGATTTGGATCCACGTGTTTAATGCTATGGTTAGATTTTATCTTAATTCTTCTTTCATAATTGCAGATGCTTGCGAGGGGGGTTATTCATAAGTGGGAGGCTTGTTAAAGTAAGAACAACACCCAAACACCGGTCCGCCCACATATCTACCTATATTAAAGGGAGCATTGTTTCTCCAGTTTTTTTGGTTATGGTGGGACCCGCATAAATTTCGTACGCCGCAGTTCTTTTCCTCGTCCGGAAGTTTTCTCGTTCTCCCGATTCGTTTCCGGAAGTTTTCTCGTTCTCCCGATTCGTTTCGGTCAAAAACAAATCACAGGACGCAATGGGCCGGCCCATTAGCGTACCAACAGCTCGACAGTAAAAATAATTCCAAGAAAGAATTGGGCGCCACAAGGAATTGAACCCAGCCACTAACGCTGGAGCAATCAGACTGCTAGCCACTAGACTAGACAAGAATTGTTGTTTAATTAGTAGCACATGATTTTAAAATAAGCTCACAATCACGGCAGATACTGAGAGGAAAATATTTTTTTGGAAAAAGTGAATATATTTTAGAACGCGAAAATTTTGTAAAGTTGTTAAAAAAATTAAACACGAACATTGAAAGAAACAATATTTCTCTTTTTACTTATTTTTTGAAACCTGAGTATTTTCTAAAACACAAACAATTTTTAAAAACTAGGAGGTACTATTGTAATATATTTTAGAACGCGCAAATTTTGTAAAGTTGTTAAAAAAATTAAACACGAACATTTAAAAAAACAATATTTCTCTTTTTACTTATTTTTTGAAACCTGAGTATTTTCTAAAACACAAACAATTTTTAAAAACTAGGAGGTACTTGTAACGCCCCGAGACCGACGCTTCAGAAGACTTCCATATATTCCGGGTTTCGCCGTATGTTTCATTTGTGCCTTCCCTTTTATTTTTGCATTGCATCATGTCATCATGCCATCATCTCATAAATCTTTTGCAACCTCAACTAAATAAATTGCATAGATCTTTTGATCTATTTAAATCGAGGGAAGGTTGACTTCTCTTTATAACATATCGTCCCAATATTAGGGAGCTATATTAAATATTTCTTTAATTTGGAAGCCACCGTAACAAACTTGCATTTTAATCTCTCGTTTCCACCTATTCTAAATCCTCGATCATTCTCCAATTGGCTCGGTTCAAGTTGTGGCACTTTGAGTTATGCCAAAGAAGCCCCATGCCAGTTTTCAGCTCAACTTGTATTTATTTGGCCCTCCAAATAAATATTTTTGCTCCTATTTCTTTTCTGTAAATAGAAAAGGAAAAACCTTTTTCCCCTTCCTTTCTTTAAATCCAGCCGAGCGGGCCCCTGGCCACTCTCCTCCTTCGGACTGGCCCATCTGGCCCAAAGCCTAGCCTCCTCACGAACCCTCATCTTAACCTAGCCCGATCCCACTTCTCTCCCTCGTTCCTCTGCCAGCGCCGCCACCTTCGTCTTGATCCCCATCGCACACGCATCGCCCGCTGCCAGCGCCAGGAAAACCTGCGCCCGATCCTCATCTCCCTCTTCTCGATCTCTCCCTCTCCCTCGCTCGTGTCGCCATCCGCAGAGAAAGAAAGAGGAGCGAGACCCTCAAGCCAACCACCCGCAGCCCCATGAGCTCGTCTCACCAAGACGGCCATGGCACCGCCACCTCCATGTCTCGCCGCCACTGCTCCCTTCGCATGTGTTGCTCATACAGGCTGCGGTGCGACCAACTCCAGCGGCCCGTCGCCTCTGCAGCCTTGGCGCCGTCAACCTCCTCCCTCACTGCGGCCTCCTCCTCGTCGCCTCCGCGCCACCCGGCCCACGGAGCCCTTGTTGCCGCCCGGATCATTGCGCTTCGGGAGCTCCTCAAGCTGCTGCCACAGCCTATACCGTGTTCTGCTGCGCCCTTTGGATCGCCGAGACCGATCCTCTGAGGAACCCCGTGTTCAACTACATAATGAGCGGCAAGTACCACTACGACCGGTGTTCGACTACGTGTATTCACCAAGTACTTCTTCGGATACACCAAGTTTGACTACACTGCAAGACCCGTACGCGGACCGTCAATCTTCTCCGAGAATTTTGCCAAGTACCACGATGATGCGTCGAGTACCTCTACCCATGACCCGGAACGCGTCACGACCCGTGAAAAACTACCGTCGCCGAGACCGCAAGTACCACGACAACCCGGAGACATCGGATGCGTCAAGTCCCTCTTCGACCCGTGTACCACTACTTCCTTCGACGAACTCAGTCCGCTTCGAAAATGCACGCTTCGAAGGTATAACCCCGAGACGACCTTCCGAGAACGAATATGGGTTGTATGAGATGCTCGTGTTTGCACCATGTCCGAGTTGTTCCTTGCGCGTTCCTCATTGCCTTGCCGTCGACACGTGGGAACCCGGTAACCGGATCACCCCACCATCTTGCATGGCACGCTCTCCACACTTTCTTTTGCACCGACATCTCAATCAAGTTACCGGGACCGGAATGTTGCCGTGGCACCATTTTCGTTTCGCCGCCGTGGCACCCTTTCGTTCCGCCATGGTGACCAAATGCTTCATAATATGCTCATGTCAACATTTTCATAAAATTGCTTAAAACGTGCATATGTCATCCGCATCATGATAACAACATTTAAATGTTTATATTTGTTGTTTCCATTAATTTGCTAAATGCATATGGGGATTTACCGGATTTGTTGTTTGTTGTTTCCAGCCTCATTTAAACTTGCCTAAATAGATAGTTTACTTATACTTCACCTCTTGCCATGTTAACCAATATCTAATATTGTTGGGTACATAACCGAGAGAGAACTAAATAATTGATGTGGTGTTTCGTCAATATGCTTGTAGTTTTGTTTCTGCATATTGCCATGCCATGCTATTTAAACCGGACATGCATCATGCCATGTTTGTGCTTGTTGGTTTACCATGTTGTTTGTTTGTTTCCGGGTTGCTTCTCTCGTTAGCTTCGGTTTCGTTCCGGAGTTGTGAGGATTCGTTCGACTTCCTTGCGGGATTTCAGGCAAGATGACCATACCCTCGAAATCACTTCTATCTTTGCTTGCTAGATGCTCGCTCTTTTGCTATGCCTATGCTCGATGCCTATCACTTGCTTATCATGCCTCCCATATTGCCATGTCAAGCCCCTAACCATCCTTTCCTAGCAAACCGTTGTTTGGCTATGTTACCGCTTTGCTCAGCCCCTCTTATAGTGTTGTTAGTTGCGGTGAAGATGAAGTTTGTTCCTTGTTGGAACATGGAGATGTTGTTCCTTGTTGGAACATGTTTACTTTTGGGATATCACAATATCTCTTATCTTAATTAATGCATCTATATACTTGGTAAAGGGTGGAAGGCTCGGCCTTATGCACAGTGTTTTGTTCCACTTTTGCCGCCCTAGTTTCCGTCATACCGGTGTTATGTTCCTTGATTTTGCGTTCCTTACATTTGGGTGATTTATGGGACCCCTTGACAGTTCGCTTTGAATAAAACTCCTCCAAAGAAGGCCCAACATTGGTTTTAACATTTGCCACCTAAGACTTTTTTCCCTTGGGTTCTGCGCAGACTCAAGGGTCATCTTTATTTAACCCCGGGCCAATGCTCCTCACAGTGTTGGCCCAAACTAGAGCGCTTTGCGCCCCCTCAAGGAAACTTGGGGTCTGGTTTTAGTTATGCGGACTGCTCATCCGGTGTGCCACGAGAACGAGATATGTGCAGCTCCTATCGGGATTTGTCGGCACATTAGGCGGCTTTCTTGGTCTTGTTTTACCATTGTCGAGATGTCTTGTAGTCCGGGATTCCGAGACTGATCGGGTCTTCCGGTAGAAGGAATATCTTTCGTTGACCGTGAGAGCTTATAATGGGCTAAGTTGGGACACCCTGCGGTATTATCTTTCGAAAGCCGTGCCTGATTTATGAGGCGGATGGGAATTTGTTAATGTCCGATTGTAGAAATCCGAAGTTGACCTTAATTAAAATACATCAATCGTGTGTAACCGTGATGGTCTCTTCTCGGCGGAGTCCGGAAGTGAACACGATGTTGGAGTTATGCTTGATGTAGGTTGTTCTAGGATCACTTCTTGATCATAGTTGTTCGACCGTGCTTTTGCCTTCTCTTCTCGCTCTCATTTGCGTATGTTAGACACCATATATGCTAGTAAACTTGCTGCAGCTCCACCTCATACCTTTCCCCTTCCCATAAGCTTAAATAGTCTTGATCTCGGGTGTGAGATTGCTGAGTCCCGTGACTCACAGATACTTCCAAAACCAGTTTGCAGGTGCCGACGAAACCGTGCAGGTGACGCATCCGAGCTCAAGGAGGAGCTTGATAAAGATCTTGTTCATTGTGTTGTTTCGTTTCAGTTGATCAGTAGGTGGAGCCCAGTTGGGACGATCGGGGATCTGTGTAGCATTTGGGGTAGTCTTCTTTTATTTTGGTTCCGTAGTCGGACCTTGATTGTATCTGTATGATGTAATGCTTTACTCATGTATTGTGTGAAGTGGCGATTGTAAGCCAACTATGTATCTCTTTCCCTTATGTATTACATGGGTTGTGTGAAGATTACCTCACTTGCGACATTGCTTTCAATGCGGTTATGCCTCTAAGTCGTGCTTCGACACGTGGGAGATATAGCCGCATCGAGGGCGTTACAGTACTATTGTGATTATTTTTCGAATTTGCAAAAAAGAACAATATTTATCTTTTTATTTTTTCTAAAACCCGAGTATTTTTTTAAACACAAACAATTTTTTAAAACTAGAAGGTACTGTTGTGATTATTTTTTGAATTTGCAAACATTTTCAAAACACCAATATTTTTTGAAATTTAAATTTGAGAAGGTAAACATTTTTTGAACATGATTTTTTTAACTGGGAGGTATGCCCACCTGATGCATTGTTTTAGTTCAATTTATTAAACTAGGGATATGGAAGGAATCTTTTTCTCTGTCGCGTGTTCATGTACGACCAGTCTCACTCGACCCAGTGACTCCCGTGAAAATGCATGAGGAGTCCAACTAAGGTTTCATGGTCTATCTCACACAAACTACTCAATTTACAAGATGACACGGACATATATAATGTGCAGTGCTTTTCCATATTATATTTGCCAGATGGTAAAAAAAACTTTGTTAAACATTCTCGATCTTCGTTGGACACAAAGGCGGCTCAACAATCCAGCTATTGGACCTGGCCAACTTGGTTAGTGACAACTGATACTATGACCACCGAGGCCGAGGACGACAAAGACGACAACTGGTACTACAACCACCGGCGACGAGGACGACAAAGACGACAAGCGAAAACACGTGTCCGGTGTTATATTAAAATGGAGGATGTGGACATGAGGATGAGGTATTAGTCATGCTTATTATGTTATGGGCGTGAGGCTGAGGTCTTTAGCCATGCTCACTGGGTAATGACGTGTGAGGGCTGTTTTCTCCCGTTGCAACGCACAAGCATATTTGCTAGTCAAATTATCAAAGTAGTGAAGCAAATCAAACCAACATGATGAAAGTGACTAGATGAAATTCCCGTGTCCTCGGGAATGATTTACTTGCTATAAGAGATTGTTTTGGCATGTCCTTTGCTACAAAATGGATTGGGCTACCTTGTCGTACCTATTGTTACTATTGCTACTTGTCAAATTGTCTTTTTATCAAACTACCTTTTACCGACAATTTCAGTGCTTGAAGAAATTATCTTGCTGAAAAGCGCCTGCCCTTTCCTTCTGCTCCTCGTTGGGTTCGACACTCTTACTTGCCGAAAGGACTACGATTGATCCCCTATACTTTTGGGTCATCAAACTCTTTTCTGGCGCCGTTGTCGGGGAGTGAAGCGCTCTTGGTAAGTGGAAATTGGTAAGGAAAAATTTATATAACATGCTGAAATTTACTATTACTTGTTACTATGGAAAACAATCCTTTGAGGGGCTTGTTTGGGGTATCTTCACCTCGACCGAAAACACATAGAGTTGCCCCTCAACCTACTGCACCTACTGAAAATATTGGTTATGATAGAGAAACTGCTAGCTAATCCTTATGCAAGAGATGGAACACTACATCCTGATATGCACCTAATCTATGTGGATGAAGTTTGTGTCTTATTTAAGCTTGCAGGTTTACCCGGAGATGAAGTCAAGAAGAAGGTTTCCATTTATCTTTGGGGGGGGGGCATTGACATGGTATAGGCTATGTGATGATATTGGAGCTTGGGATTGGAATCGATTGAAATTGGCATTTCACCAAAAGTTTTATCCTATGTATCTAGTTCGTCGTGATCGGAATTATATATATGATTTTTGGCTTCGTGATGGAGAAGTATCGCTCTAGCTTGGGGGAGGCTTAAATCAATGTTATATTCATACCCCAATCATGAGCTCTCAAGAGAAATTATTATACACAATTTTGATGCTCGACTTTCTCATAATGATCAATCCATGCTCAATACTTCTTGTACTGGTTATTTTATGAAGAAGACTATTGAATTCAGGTGGGATCTTTTGGAAAGAATTGAACGCAAATCTGAAGACTCGGAACTAGATGAAGGTAAAGAGTTAGGTATTAAGCTTGAGTTTGATTGTGTTAAATCTTTTATGAATACCGATGCTTTTCAAAAGTATAGCATTAAATATGGACTTGACTCTGAGATAGTAGCCTCTTTTGTAAATCATTTGCTACTCATGTTGACCTCCCTAAGGAGAAGTGGTTTAAATATCATCCCCCTATTAAAGAAAAGATTGAGGAGCCAATTACAGTTAAAGATGAAACTATCATTTACAGTGTTGATCCAGTTGTGCCTATTGCTTATACTAAAAAATACCTTTCCCTGTTAGGATAAAGGAACATGCTAAAGTCTCTACCGTGGTTAATGATGCGGCTTGAAACTGTGTCGGTATTTCCCCAAAGAGGAAGGGATGATATCGATGCGGTATAGGTACGGTAGGTATTTCCCTTAGTTATGAAACCAAGGTATCAATCCAGTAGGAGAACCAAGCAACACTATGTAAACGGTACGTGCACACAAAGAACAAATCCTCACAACCCAACGCGTAAGAGGGGTTGTCAATCCCTCCTCGGTAAAAAGATAGATCAGTTTGTATAATTTTGGATAAATAGATCTTGCAAAAACACGAAATAAAATAAATAAAGAAAAAGTGCAGCAAGGTATTTTTGGGTTTTTAGAATAATAGATCTGAAAACAAACGCGAATAAAATTAGATATGAAAGCAATATGATAAAAGATAGACCCGTGGGCTGTAGATTTCACTAGTGGCTTCTCTCGACAAAATAGCATATGGTGGGTAAAGAAATTACTGTTGGGCAATTGATAGAAGATCTAATAATTATGACGTTATCCAAGGCAATGATCAATATATAGGCATCACATCCAAGATTAGTAGACCGACTCCTGCCTGCATCTACTACTATTACTCAACACATCGACCGCTATCCAGCATGCATCCGAAGGAAATATGCCCTAGATGCAATAATAAAGTTGTTATTTTATATTTCATTCATGATAAAGGTTTATTATTCATGCTAGAATTGTATTGATCGGAAACTTAAATACATGTGTGTAAGCCTCTACTAGACTAGCTCGTTGATCAAAGATGGTGAAGGTTTCCTAACCATAGACATGTGTTGTCATTTGATAACGATATCACATCATCAGAAGAATGATGTGATGGACAAGACCCATCCGTTAGCTTAGCATATTGATCGTTCGGTTTATTGCTATTGCTTTCTTGATGACAAATACATATTCCTTCGACTATGAGATTATGCAACTCCCAGATACCATAGGAATACCTTGTGTGCTATGAAACGTCACAACATAACTGGGTGATCATAGATATGCTCTAAAGGTATCTCCGAAGGTGTTTGTTGAGTTTGCATAGATCGAGATTAGGATTTGTCACTTCGAGTATCGGAGAGGTATCTCTGGGCCCTCTCGGTAATACACATTATAAGAAGCCTTGCAAGCAAAGTGACTAAGGAGTTAGTTGCAAGATGATGTATTATGGAATGAGTAAAGAGACTTGTCGGTAACGAGATTGAACTAGGTATGAAGATACCGACGATCGAACCTCGGGCAAGTAACATACCGATGGACAAAGGGAATTACATATGTTGTCACAAGGTTCGACCGATAAAGATCTTCGTAGAATATGTAGGAGCCAATATGGACATATAGGTTCCGCTATTGGTTATTGACCGGAGAAGTGTCTCGGTTATGTCTACATAGTTCTCGAACACGTAGGGTTCGCACGCTTAACGTTCGTTGACGATATAATGTTATATGAGTTATATGATTTGGTAACCGAATGTTGTTCGGAGTCCCAGATGAGATCACGGACATGAGGAGGAGCTCCGGAATGGTTTGGAGGTAAAGATTGATATATAGGACGATGGTATTCGGACACCGGAAGTGTTTTGGTGTGTACCGGGTAGTCATAAGAATACCAAAGGGGTACCGGACACCCCCGGGAGGGTAATGGGCCTATTGAGCCATTAGATGGGAGCACACCAGCCCACTAGGGGCTGGCGCACCCCCTATGGCAGTTGACCAAGTGGGAGAAAGGAGAGGAGGGATTCAGCCTCCCCCTTCCTTCCCTTTCCCCCTTTCTCTTTTCCCCTCCAGCAAATATGGAAGGGGGGCGGCCAAGGGCAGGAGCCCAAGTAGGATTCTGCCCTACTTGGGGCGCCCCTTCGCCTCTCACCTCTCCCCCACCTATATATATGTGGGAGGGGGGTGCCACACATAGCCACGACAATTGCTTAGCCGTGTGTGGTGCCCCCTCCACTGTTTACACCCTCGGTCATATTTTCGTAGTGCTTAGGCGAAGCCCCGCGGAGATAAGTTCACCGTCACCATGTCGTCGTGCTACCGGGACTCATCAACTACTTCGCCATCTTGCTAGATCAAGAAGGCGAGGACGTCACCGAGTTGAACGTGTGCTGAACGTGGAGGTGTCGTACGTTCGGTACTCGATCAGTTGGAGCGCGAAGAAGTTCGACTACATCAACCGTGTTGACAAATGCTTCAGCTTACGGTCTACGAGGGTACGTAGACACACTACCCTATGTTGCTATGCATCTCCTTCATACATCTTACGTGTGCATAGAATTTTTTTGTTTTCCATGCAACGTTTCCCAACAACATCTAGTGTATTAAGTTCATGGAGAAACGGAGTAATGCAATAAGAACGATGACATGATGTAGACAAGATCTATTCATGTAGGAATAGACCCCATCTTGTTATCCTTAATATCAACGATACATGCGTGCCTCATTGCCCCTTATGTCACTGGGAGAGGACATAGCAAGATCGAACCCATCACAAAGCACCTCTTCCCATGGCAAGATAAATCAAAGATTTGAAGAAGAAATATGAGTCTATAAATAATCATGCATATAAGAGATCCAAGAAGACTCAAATAATTTTCATGGATATAGATCTGATCATAAACTCAAAGTTTGTCGGATCCCAACAAACACACCGCAAAAAGAGGATCAAGTAGATCTCTAAGAGACCATTGTATTGAGAATCAAAAAGAGAGAAGAAAACATCTAGATACTGCCTATGGACCCTTAGGTATATGGTGGACTACTCACGCATCATTGGAGAGGCACCAGTGAGGATGATGAACCCCTCTATGATGGTGTTAGATTGGATCTCGTGGTTCTGGAACTTGCGGCGGCTGGAATTATGTTTCGTCGACTCCCCTAGGGTTTTTAAAATATTTGGGAATTTATAGGGTGAAGAGGTGGTGCATGAGACCTCTGTTGGGCCCACAACCCACCTGTGCGCGCCTGGGCCTCCTGGGTACCAGGTGTCTTGTGGTCCCCATGGGGATCCCCTCTGGTGCTTTTTTGACCCCCAAGGTGTCTTTTGGTCCAAAAAAATCTCCAAAAAGTTTCGCTGCGTTTGGACTCCATTTGGTACTGATATTCCGCGAAGTAAAAAACAAGCAAAAAACAACAACTGGCACTGGGCACTATGTCAATAGGTTAGTCCCAAAAAATGATATAAAGTTGCTATAAAAATGATATAATAGCATGGAACAATCAAAAATTATAAATACGTTGGAGACGTTTCAACATCCCCAAGCTTAATTCCTGCTCGTCCTCAAGTAGATAAATGACAAAACAGAATTTTTGATGTGGAATGTTGCCTAACATGTTCATCACATATTCTTTTCTTTTGTAGCATGGACATCTGGACTTTTAGTTGATTCAAAGCAATAGTCTAGTTTTGACATGAGGACTTCAATACTCAAGCATATCAATAAGCAACCATGTCTTTCAAAATATCAACACTAAAGAAAGTTATCCCTAGCCCATCATGCTCAGTCATTGATCCATTCACGAAACACACTCGAATATTAGCTACATCCAATGCTCAAGTATGATCATAGTGCTCCCTAGTTGGTGCTTTATAAGAGAAGATGGAGACTCAAATAAAAATAAAAAATGGCATAAAGTAAATAGATAGGCCCTGCGTAGAGGGAAATAGAGATTTGTAGAGGTGCCAGAGCTCAAAGCAAAAAAATTGAGAGATAAATTTTTTTGGGAGGCATGTTTTTCCCGTCAACAAAAATGACCGAGTAATTCCCCACACTTTCCATGATAGATATATCATAGGCGGTTCCCCAAACATTAAATAAAGTTTATTACTTTTTCCACCATTCTTTCACAATCCATGGCTAGCTGTATCCACGGGTGCCTTCCATACCAACACTTTCCAAGGAATTTATTATTTGACAACATAAAGTAAAATTCTTTTTCATTTCTGGATTGGGCATCCCTATTACCGCCATACTCTCGTGCAATGACAAGTGAATAAACACTCATCTTGAGAACAACACATCTAGCATGGAAAATACTGGCCACCCCCTACCGCTTCATGAGCGGTAAGGGAAAAAGGAAATTTATTTTGAAAATTAGAGATGACACATACAAATTTACTTAGAACGACACAAAAATACCGCATATAGGTAGGTATGGTGGACTCATATGGCAAAACTGGGTTTAAGGATTTTGGATGCACAAGTAGTATTTCTACTTTGTACAAGTGGAGGCTAGCAAAATGATTGAGAAGCAACCAACCAAGAAACAAAAATTCACATAAACGATCATTAAGCATAACTAACACAAAATTATGCACCATAAGTAGGATGTAATTTCATTTCATAACTATTGACTTTAGTGCTTGCATAGGGAATAACAAATCTTAACACCAATATTCTTACTAAAGCATAATTACTCACCAACATGACTCATATATTACTATCATCATATCTCAAAACTATCACAAAGAATCAAGTTTATTTTGTCCAATGACCTTCATGAAATTTTTTATTATATCCCTCTTGAATATCTATCACTTTGGGACTAGTTTCATAATTTGCAATTGCTTTTGACAAGCACAAACAAATTTAAGTGATGAACATGAGCATAAAGATTTCAATCTCTCAAAATAATATAAGTGAAGCATGAGAGAATTTCTTCATAAAATTTACTAACTCTCAAATAAATCTAAGTGAAGCATGAGAGTTTTTCCTCACAAATATTTAATCGCACCATGCTCAAAAAGATATAAGTGAAGCACTAGAGCAATTCCATAGATCAAAAAAAAATTAAGTGAAGCACATAGAGCAATTCTAATAAATCATAGCATAATTTTGGCTCTCTCAAATAGGTGTGTCCAGCAAGGATACTTGTGACAAACTAAAAAGCAAAACAAGCAAAGACTCATATAATACAAGACACTCCAAGCAAAACTCATGATATGTGACGAATAAAAATATAGCTCCAAGTAAAATTACCGATGGTCGTTAGAAGAAAGAGGGGATGCCTTCCGGGGCATCCCCAGGCTTACTTGCTTGGTTCTCCTTGAATAATAACTTGTGCTACCATGGGCATCCCAAAGCTTAGGCTCTTTTCACTCCTTATTCCTTCATCCATCGTGATCTCACCCAAAACTTGAAAACTTCAATCACACAAAACTTAACAAAACCTTTGTGAGATCCGTTAGTATAATAAAGCAAATCACTAATATAATTACTGTTGCAAACCCATTCATATTTTATTATTGCATTATATCTACTGTATTCCAAGTTTTCCATGGCTTATACCCCCCGATACAATCCATAGATTCATCAAAATAAGCACACATTGCAATGAAAATAGAATCTGTAAAAAACAGAACAGTCTGTAGTAATCTGGACTTCGTCCATACTTCTGTAACTCCAAAAGTTTTGAAAAATTAGTACAAAGTAGGAAATTTGTATATCAATCTTGTGTAAAAAATCAGAATTTTATCGCGCTTCTGTGATGTTTAACAATTCTGCTACTGGGCGCAAAAGTTTCTGTTTTTCAACAAGATCAAATCAACTATCACCAAACATGATCCCAAAGGCTTTACTTGGCTCAAACACTAATTAAAACACAATCATAATAGTAGAATAATTGTGTGAACACTCAAGAATAGAAAGTAAAAGGCAAAAATAAAATTTACTCATTGGGTTGCCTCCCAACAAGCGCTATCGTTTTATGCCCCTAGCTAGGCATAATGCATAGATTCAAGTGTTGTCATCTTTAGTTTTTGATCCATAGGATGCCCTCATGATTGATTCATATGGTGGTTTAATTATTGTGCTAGGGAAGTGTTTGATACCCTTTCTTAGTGGAAAATGAAATTTAATATTCCCTTCTTTCATATCAATGACGACACCTATAGTGCGTAAACGGTCTACCAATTGTAATAGGACAAGACGGATTGCCACAAATATCAAGAAAACTAAAATCTATGGGCACATAGTTCCTATCTGTAAGAATAAGAACATCATTAATTCTTCCCAAAGGCTTTTTAATAGTAGAATCCGCCAAGTGCAAATTAAGAGAACATTCTTCGATATCGGCAAGACCAAGCACATCACATAAAGATTTTGGAATTGTGGAAACACTAGCACCCAAATCGTATAAAGCAAAGCACTCATAATTTTTAATCTTGACTTCAATGGTGGGTTCAGATTCATCATGTAATTTTCTAGGAATTGAAATCTCTAATTCCAACTTTTCTTCTAAAGCTTTCATCATGGCATCCACAATATGTTTAGTAAAAACTTTATTTTGTGCATAGGCATGTGGTGAATTTATCATGGATTGCAACAAAGAAATACATTAAATCAAAGAGCAATTATCATAATTAAAGTCTTTGTAATCCAAAAGAGTGGGCACGTCACTAGTTAAAGTGTTGACCTCTCCAAACCCACTTTTATCATTTTTTTTCATCAAGATTTTCGCCCTCTGAATCATCGGGATGCCTTCTAGCTAAAGTTGACTCTTCTTCAGTCCCTTTATCATCAATTTTAATTTTACTAAACATGGAATCAATAGAAGAAACACCAATCACTTTAAGATCTTTATCATTTTTATGAAAGCAATCACTAGAAAATGCTCTTTCTAAAAATTCTCTTTTAGCTCTAAGCATAGCAGTTCTTTTCTTACTTTCATCCGTAGAAACATGTAAAGCTTTAATTGATTCATTGATATCAACCTTAGGTGGAAAAATTTTAATCTTGAGATTTTCTACATCATGGGAAATTCTATCAATGCTTGTAGACATAACATCAATTTTACTCAACTTTTCTTCTATCGCAGTGTTGAAAACTTTTTGAGCATTGATAAATTATTTAATATTATTCTCAATACTAGAGGGGTTCCTATTATTATTGTAAGAAGGATTACCATAGGAATTACCATAATTATTAGAGGAATTTCCAGGAAGAGGCCTAGGATTAAAATTACCTCTATAAGCATTGTTTCTAAAATTGTTTCGTGAGACAAAATTCACATCTACGAGATCACTATTTTGCACAATCAAAGTCGACAAAGGCACATCATTAAGATCAATAGGAGC
This sequence comes from Aegilops bicornis, assembly GCA_021605145.1. NCBI lineage: Eukaryota > Viridiplantae > Streptophyta > Magnoliopsida > Poales > Poaceae > Aegilops > Aegilops bicornis. The sequence goes on along the minus strand of CM038673.1, from coordinate 368,334,657 downwards.
ACTTTTACTAGCAACCAATTTCATAAGAGCATCAACTATTTCACTCAAAGTACTAATTTCTTCAACCGAACTAACTTTTCTACTAGTAGGTGCTCTTTCGGTATTTCATTGTGAATAATTTGCCCTAATGTTACCAAGCAATTTAGTAGCTTCACCCAAATCAATCTCCATAAAAGTACCACCCATGGCAGAATCTAAAAGATTTCTTGAAACAAAATTCAATCCCGCATTTTTTTGTATAATCATCCAAAGATTTAAACCATGAGTAGGACAATTTCTTAGCATCAATTTCATTCTTTCCCAATATTGCACAACATGTTCATGCTCAGGTTGCTTAAAATTCATTATCTGACTTCTAAGGGAAATAATTTTCACGGACGGGAAATACTTAGTGATAAAAGCATCTTTGCACTTATCCCAAGAATCGATACTATTGCGAGGCAAAGAAGAAAACCAAATTTTTGCACGATCCCTCAAAGAGAACGGAAATAATATCAACTTCACAATATCATTTTCCACATGTTTTTTCTTTTGCATATCACACAATTCTATGAATGTGTTTAGATGGGACACGACATCCTCATTAGGAGTTCCAAAAAATTGCTCTTTCATAACAAGATTCAACAAAGAAGCATTAATATCACAAGACTCTGCACTAGTGGAGGGAGGAGCAATCAGAGTGCTATTAAAATCATTATTATTGGTATTGAAAAAAATCACACAGCCTGGTGTTTTCTTGAGACATCGTGACTACAAAAAAAAATTACAAGAAAAAAGATAGATCTGACGAAAAAACCGAACGGAAAAGAAGGCGAATAAAATGAAATTTTTTTGTGAAGTGAGGGAGATGAAAATGAGAGGAAAATGGCAAATAATGTAAATTGCAAGGAGATGAGATTTGTGATTAGGAACCTAACAGATGTTGATGATGTCTCCCCGGCAACGGCACCAAAAATTCCTTTTGATGCGGATTGAAACTGCGTCGGTATTTCCCCAAAGAGGAAGGGATGATGCACTACAGCTACGTTAGGTATTTCCCTCACTTACGAAACCAAGGTATCAACACTACAAAAAAATACACATCCATGACATTTTGGGCCGAATGGAATTTTTTTCTGTCATGCTTATGACACTTCTATGACGATAATATCATCATAGATGCCGTGGGATCCTACTTCTATGACAAAAATCATGACAGAAAATGGGATTTTCGTCCTGGGCGGGCCGGAGATGCACCTGCATGACATTCTATGGGCCGTCCATGACGGAAAAAATCGTGGTAGAAGCGAGGGCGAGGAAAATTTCGGGGAGTTCTCGGTTACAGTGGGTGGTCGGGGCCGAGCGATGCACGGAGGGATTGCGCGTTTCTCTCGTATACATACGCGCGTGTGTGCGAGGCGTTGTGCTCTAACTGAACCCGAGCGAGGCATTTGCTTACTAAACCCGAGCAATTGCACTAGCTACATTACTGAACCCGAGCGATCGATCCCCGGCCGTTAACTGAACCCGAGCGATTCCTTCGCTACTTCTGCTAACTGAAACCGAGCAATCAATCGCTGCTGCTGCTGCTTACTGATGAATAGTGAATGTGGGGGTTGGTTGAACGAGTTGAGACGTACGTGGTTTGGTGTTGGATGAATGATACGTCTCCAACGTATCTATAATTTTTTATTGTTCCATGCTGTTATATTATCAATCTTGGATGTTTTACAATCGTTTATAGTCATTTTATATAATTTTTTGGAACTAAACTATTGACATAGTGCCAAGTGCGAGTTGCTGTTTTTTCCATGTTTTTTACATCGTAGAAATTCAATATCAGACGGAGTCCAAACGCCACGAAACTTTACGGAAAATTTTTATGGGCCAGAAGGAACACAACGGGCCCTAGCTGTGCCTGGGGGTGCCCCAAGGGGGGGCACAACCCACCAGGGCACGCCAGGAGGCCCAGGTGCGCCCTGGTGGGTTGTGCCCACCTCGGATGCTCCCCGGACCGCCTCTCTGCTCTATAAATACCCCAATATTCCAGAAACCCTAGGATCATCGATGAAATAATCATCCAGCCGCCGCAGAGTCCAGAACCACCAGATCCAATCTAGACACCATCTCGGATGGGGTTCACCACCTCCATTGGTGCCTCTCCGATGATGTATGAGTAGTTCTTTGTAGACCTTCGGGTCCGTAGTTAGTAGCTAGATGGCTTCCTCTCTCTCGCTGGATTCTCAATACAATTGTTTCTTGGAGATCCATATGATGTAACTCTTTTTTGCGGTGTGTTTATTGGGATCTGATGAACTTTGAGTTTATGATCAGTTATATCTTTTTATATCCATGTAAGTTATTTGAGTTTCTTTGATCTCTTATATGCATGATTGCTTATAGCCTCGTATTTCTTCTCCGATATTTGTTTGGCCAACTTGATCTTGCAATGGGAAGTGGTGCTTTGTAGTGGGTTCGATCTTATGGTGCTTGATCCCAGTGACAGAAAGGGAGATGACACGTATGTATCATTGCTACTAAGGATAAAATGATGGGGGTCTATCTCTACATAGATAGATCTTGTCTACATCATGTCATCATTTTTATTGCATTACTCCGTTTCTCCATGAACTTAATACAATAGATGCATGCTGGATAGCGGTCGATGTGTGCAGAATAGTAGTAGATGCGGTGAGTCGGTCTACTAATCTTGGACGTGATGCCTATATAATGATCATTGCCTGGATATCGTCATAATTATTTGAAGTTCTATCAATTGCCCAACAGTAATTTGTTTACCCACCATTTGCTATTTTTCTCGAGAGAAGCCACTAGTGAAACCTACGACCCCCTGATAACCCACAAGTATAGGGGATCGCAACAGTTTTCGAGGGTAGAGTATTCAACCCAAATTTATTGATTCGACACAAGGGGAGCCAAAGAATATTCTCAAGTATTAGCCTTTGAGTTGTCAATTCAACCACACCTAGATAACTTAGTATCTGCAGCAAAGTATTTAGTAGCAAAGTAATATGGAAGTAACGGTAACGGTAGCAAAAGTAATATTTTTGGGTTTTGTAGTGATTGTAACAGTAGCAAGGAAAAGTAAATACGCAAAGAACAGTATGTGAAAAGCTCGTAGGCATTGGATCGGTGATGGAGAATTATGCCGGATGCGGTTCATCATGTAACAGTCATAACATAGGGTGACACATAACTAGCTCCAATTCATCAATGTAATGTAGGCATGTATTCCGAATATAGTCATACGTGCTTATGGAAAAGAACTTGCATGACATCTTTTGTCCTACCCTCTCGTGGCAGCGGGGTCCTAATGGAAACTAAGGGATATCAAGGCCTCCTTTTAATAGAGTACCGGACCAAAGCACTAAGACATAGTGAATACATGAACTCCTCAAACTATGGTCATCACCGGGAGTGGTCCCGATTATTGTCACTTCGGGGTTGCCGGATCATAACACATAGTAGGTGACTATAGACATGCAAGATAGGACCAGGTACTCACATATATTCATGAAAACATAAGAGGTTCATATCTGAAATCATGGCACTCGGGCCCTAGTGACAAGCATTAAGCATAGCAAAGTCATAGCAACATCAATCTCAGAACATAGTGGATACTAGGGATCAAACCCTAACAAAACTAACTCGATTACATGATAGATCTCATCCTACCCATCACCATCCAGCAAGCCTACGATGGAATTACTCACGCACGGCGGTGAGCATCATGAAATTGGTGATGGAGGATGGTTGCTAATGACGATGGCGACGGATTCCCCTCTCCGGAGCCCCGAACGGACTCCAGATCAGCCCTCCCGAGAGGTTTTAGGGCTTGGCGGCGGTTTCATATCGTAAAACGCGATGCATCCTTCTCTCTTATTTTTTTCTCCCCGAACACGAATATATGGAGTTGGAGTTGAGGTCGGTGGAGCGTCAGGGGGCCCATGAGGCGGGGCGCGGGCCGAGGCGGAGCGCCCCACCCTCGTGGACAGGTGGAGGGCCCCCTAACGTGGATTCTTCTTCCAGTATTTTTTATATTTTCCAAAAATAAGTTCCGTGGAGTTTCAGGTCATTCGAGAACTTTTGTTTCTGCACATAAATAACACCATGGAAAGTCTGCTGAAAACAGCGTCAGTCCGGGTTAGTTCCATTCAAATCATGCAAGTTAGAGTCCAAAACAAGGGCAAAAGTGTATGGAGAAGTAGATAAGACGTAGACGTATCAACTCCCCCAAGCTTAAACCTTTGCTTGTCCTCAAGAAATTCAGTTGATAAACTGAAAGTGATAAAGAAAAACTTTTCCAAACTCTGTTTGCTCTTGTTGTTGTAAATATGTAAAGCCAGCATTCAAGTTTTCAGCAAAGATTATGACTAACCACATCCACAATAACATTTAGGTCTCATGTTTACTCATGTCAATAGCATAATCAACTAGCGAGCAATAATAATAAATCTCGGATGACAACACTTTCTCAAAACAATCATGATATGATATGACAAGATGGTATCTCGCTAGCCCTTTCTGAGACCGCAAAACATAAATGCAGAGCACCTTTAAAGATCAAGGACTGACTAAACATTGTAATTCATGGTAAAAGATATCCAATCATAGTCATACCCAATATAAATTAATAGTAATGGATGCAAATGACAGTGGTGCTCTCTAGCTGGTGATTTTTAATAAGAGGGTGATGACTCAACATAAAAGTAAATAGATAGGCCCTTCGCAGAGGGAAGCAGGGATTTGTAGAGGGTCCAGATCTCGGTTTTAAAGCAGATATAAATAATATTTTTAGCGGCATACTTTCATTGTCAACATAACAACCAAGAGATGGCGATATCTTCCATGCTACACAAATTATAGGCGGTTCCCAAATAGAATGGTAAAGTTTATACTCCCCCTCCACCAACAAGCGTCAATCCATGGCTTGCTCGAAACAACGAGTGCCTCCAACTAGCAACAACCCCGGGGGAGTTTTGTTTGCAATTAATTTGATTTGATTTGCATAAAGCATGGACTGGGCATCCGGTGACCAGCCATTTTCTCGTGAGTGAGGAGCGGAGTCCACTCCTCTTGAGAATAACCCGCCTAGAATGGAAGATACGGACATCCCTAGTTGATACATGAGCTATTCGAGCATACAAAACAGAATTTCATTTGAAGGTTTAGAGTTTGGCACATACAAATTTACTTGGAACGGCAGGTAGATACTGCATATAGGAAGGTATAGTGGACTCAAATGGCATAACTTTGGGGTTTAAGGGATTGGATGCACAAGCAGTATTCCCGCTTAGTACAGGTGAAGGCTAGCAAAAGACTGGGAACATGTGTTAAATTCTTAGTAAAAGACTTGGAACAGTGCGGCCTTGTGAATGGCCTTCAGAGGACTTTATGGATCGAGCGGGAATCAAGGAAGAATTTAACGCATATTTGCGTAACACTGATCTTGTGAGCTTCGAGGAGGAAAAGTGCCGCCTGTACCACTATCTCACTAGTTCCTTTGTGAGCTTCGAGGAGGAAAAGTGCCGCCAGTACCACTATCTCACTAGTTCCTTTCTGAAATTTTTAGTAACTTCAAATAAAAGTGAACCGAGCTCAACAAAATTGATAGCAACTACTCCTACAAGTGCCTAGAGCCTATATCATACATTAGAACTACTTGGAGCCATATAAATTTGACATGCAAGCTCAAGAACATGGTCACCTAGGCAGCACAAATTTGCAATGAATAAAGCACTAAAACAAAAAATAATTGGACCAATGGAGGAGTCACATACCAAGGAACAATCCCCTCAAGCAGTTTTGTGAGAGATGCTTTGAGCAAGGAGATCAAAAATCGCAACAAAATGAGCTAGAACTCGTGCTTGAGCTGGATGGTGATTTTTTTGGGAGGAAGAAGAAGTTTGTGGGTGCAGGAATAAGTGGAGGGGAGCCACCGTGGGCCCATGAGGCAGGGGGCGCGCCTAGGGGGGTGGGCGCGCCCTCCACCCTCGTGGCCAGGTGCTTGCTCCCCCTGCTGTGTTCTTAGTGCCAAATATTCTCAAATATTCTAGAAAAAATCATATTTCATTTTCAGGGCATTTGGAGAACTTTTATTTTCGGGGTATTTTTATATTGCACAGATAATTCAGAAAACAGACAGAAAAATACTATTTTTACTTTATTTCAACTAAATAACAGAAAGTAAAGATAGGGTACACAAGGTTGTGCCTTCTAGTTTCATCCATCTCATGCTCATCAAAAGGAATCCACTAACAAGGTTGATCAAGTCTTGTTAACAAACTCATTCCGAAATGACATGGAACCGGAGATTTTTCGAATAACACTATGTTACCTCAATGGGGATATGCACATCCCCAATAATAAGAATATCATATTTCTTCTTGACAGTAGGAAGAGGAAATTCAAAACCTCCAAAAATAATTGATGGAATTTTTCCAATAGAATTGATACTATGGACTTGAGGTTGTTTCCTCGGAAAGTGTACCATATGCTCATTAACATTAACATGAAAGGTGACATTTCCTTTGTTGCAATCAATAACAGCCCCTGCAGTGTTCAGAAAGGGTCTTCCAAGAATAATAGACATACTATCATCCTCGGGAATATCAAGAATAACGAAGTCCGTTAAAATAGTAACGTTTGCAACTACAACAGGCACATCCTCACAAATACCGACAGGTATATCAGTTGATTTATCAGCCATTTGCAAAGATATTTTAGTAGGTGTCAACTTATTCAAATCAAGTCTACGATATAAAGAGAGAGGCATAACACTAACACCAGCTCCAAGATCACATAAAGCAGTTTTAACATAATTTCTTTTAATGGAGCATGGTATAGTTGGTACTCCTGGATCTCCAAGTTTCTTTGGTATTCCACCCTTAAAAGTATAATTAGTAAGCATGGTGGAAATTTCAGCTTTCGGTATCTTTCTTTTATTAGTAACAGTATCTTTCATATACTTAGCATAAGGATTCATTTTGAGCATATCAGTTAATCGCATACGCAAAAAGATAGGTCTAATCATTTCAGCGAAGCGCTCAAAATCCTCATCATCCTTTTTCTTGGATGGTTTGAGAGGAAAAGGCATGGGTTTCTGAACCCATGGCTCTCTTTCTTTACCATGTTTCCTAGCAACAAAGTCTATCTTATCATAACATTGATTCTTTGATTGTGGGTTATCAAGATCAACAGCAGGTTCAATTTCTACATCATACTAGGTTGAGCATCATCATGAACATCATCATGAACATCATCATTAACATTATCACTCGGTTCATGTTCATTACCAGATTGTGTTTCAGCATCAGAAATAGAAATATCATTTGGATTCTCAGGTGGTTCAGCAATAGGTTCACTAGAAGTATGCAAAGTCCTATCATTTTTCTTTTTCTTCTTTTTAGAAGGACTAGGTGCATCAATATTATTTCTCTGAGAATCTTGTTCAATTCTCTTAGGGTGGCCTTCAGGATACAAAGGTTCCTGAGTCATTCTACCAGTTCTAGTAGCCACTCTAACAACATAGTCATTTTGCTTACTATTCAGTTCATTGAGCAAATCATTTTGAGCTTTAAGTACTTGTTCTACTTGAGTGGTAACCATAGAAGCATGTTTACTAATGAGTTTAATTTCACCTTTAACATTAGCCATGTAATTACTCAAGTGTTCAATCATATAAGCATTTTGTTTTAATTGTCTACCAAAATAAGCATTAAAATCTTCTTGCTTAACCATAAAGTTATCAAACTCATCCAAACATTGTCTAGCAAACTTAGTAGGAGGGATTTCAGCTTTATCATATCTATAGAGAGAATTTACCTTTACTACCTGTGTCGGGTTATCAAGACCATGAGTTTCTTCAATAGGTGATGAATTAAGATCATATATTTCTTCAACAAAGTGATGAAATTAAGACCATGTATTTCTTCAATAGGAGGTAAATTCTTAACGTCTTCAGCTTTTATACCTTTTTCTTTCATAGATTTCTTTGCCTCTTGCATATCTTCAGATCGAGAAATAGAACACCTCTCTTCTTAGGAGTTGGTTTAGGAATAGGCTCAGGAGTTGGCTCAGGAAGTGTCCAATTATTTTCATTTGTCAACATATTATTCAATAGAATTTCAGCTTCATCCGGTGTTATTTCCCTGAAAACACAGCACAACTATCCAGGTAATCTCTGGAAGCATCGGTTAGTCCATTATAAAAGATATCAAGTATTTCATTTTTCTTAAGAGGATGATCAGGCAAAGCATTAAGTAATTGGAGAAGCCTCCCCCAAGCTTGTGGGAGACTCTCTTCTTCAATTTGCACAAAGTTATATATATCCCTTAAGGCAGCTTGTTTCTTATGAGCAGGGAAATATTTAGCAGACAAGTAATAAATCATATCCTGGGGACTACGCACACAACCAGGATCAAGAGAATTAAACCATATCTTAGCATCACCCTTTAATGAGAACGTAAATATTTTAAGGATATAAAGATAGCGAGATTTCTCATCATTAGTGAACAGGGTGGCTATATCATTTAATTTAGTAAGATGTGCCACAACAGTTTGTATTCATAGCCATAAAAGGATCGGATTCAACCAAAGTAATTATATCGTGGTCAACAGAGAATTCATAATCCTTATCAAGAATACGTATAGGTGAAGTAGCAAAAGCAGGTCAGTTTCATTCTAGCATTAAGAGATTGCTGCTTCCATTTAGCTAATAACTTCTTAAGATCATATCTATCATTGCAAGCTAAAATAGCTCTAGCAGCTTCTTCATCCAGAACATAACCCTCAGAACAACAGTAATTCATATTTATTAGGGAGAGAGTCTTCATCATCACTTTCATCAATATTATCGGTTTCAATAATTTCATTCTCTCTAGCCCTAGCAAGTTGTTCATCAAGAAATTCACCAAGTGGCACAAGAGTATCAAGCATAGAAGTAGTTTCATCATAAGTATCATGCATATTAGAAGTGGCATCATCAATAACATGCGACATATCGTAATGAATAGCGTAAGCGAGGTTTAGGTGTCGCAAGCTTACTCAAAACAGAAGGTGAATCAAGTGCGAGCTAGATGGCGTTCCTTACCTCCCCTCGTAGTTGAGGGATAAATTGTTGTTTTCGCGTCTTTCAAGTTCTTCATAGTGACCAGCAGATATAAACCCCAAGTGACTCAAACAATAGAGCTATGCTCCCCAGCAATGGGCCAGAAAATAGTCTTGATAACCCACAAGTATAGAGGATCGCAACAGTTTTCGAGGGTAGAGTATTCAACCCAAATTTATTGATTCGACACAAGGGGAGCCAAAGAATATTCTCAAGTATTAGCAGTTGAGTTGTCAATTCAACCACACCTAGATAACTTAGTATCTGCAGCAAAGTATTTAGTAGCAAAGTAATATGGAAGTAACGGTAACGGTAGCAAAAGTAATATTTTTGGGTTTTGTAGTGATTGTAACAGTAGCAAGGAAAAGTAAATAAGCAAAGAACAGTATGTGAAAAGCTCGTAGGCATTGGATCGGTGATAGAGAATTATGCCGGATGCGGTTCATCATGTAACAATCATAACATAGGGTGACACAGAACTAGGTCCAATTCATCAATGTAATGTAGGCATGTATTCCGAATATAGTCATACGTGCTTATGGAAAAGAACTTGCATGACATCTTTTGTCCTACCCTCCCGTGGCAGCGGGGTCCTAATGGAACTAAGGGATATCAAGGCCTCCTTTTAATAGAGTACCGGACCAAAGCACTAACACATAGTGAATACATGAACTCCTCAAACTATGGTCATCACCGGGAGTGGTCCCGATTATTGTCACTTCGGGGTTGCCGGATTATAACACACAATAGGTGACTATAGACATGCAAGATAGGATCAAGAACTCACATATATTCATGAAAACATAAGAGGTTCATATCTGAAATCATGGCACTCGGGCCCTAGTGACAAGCATTAAGCATAACAAAGCCATAGCAACATCAATCTCAGAACATAGTGGATACTAGGGATCAAACCCTAACAAAACTAACTCGATTACATGATAAATCTCATCCAACCCATCACCGTAAAGCAAGCCTACGATGGAATTACTCACGCACGGCGGTGAGCATCATGAAATTGGTGATGGAGGATGGTTGATGATGACGATGGCGACGGATTCCCCTCTCCGAAGCCCCAAACAGACTCCAGATTAGCCCTCCCGAGAGGTTTTAGGGCTTGGCGGCGGCTCCGTATCATAAAACGCGATGAATCCTTCTCTCTGATTTTTTTCTCCCCGAACACGAATATATGGAGTTGGAGTTGAGGTCGGTGGAGTGTCAGGGGGCCCACGAGGCACGGGGCGCGCCCAGGCGGCGTGCCCCACCCTCGTGGACAGGTGGAGGCCCCCGACGTGGATTCTTCTTCCAAGATTTTTATATTTTCCAAAAATAAGTTCCGTGGAGTTTCAGGTCATTCCGAGAACTTTTTTTCTGCACATAAATAACACCACGGAAAGTCTGCTGAAAACAGCATCAATCCGGGTTAGTTCCATTCAAATCATGCAAGTTAGAGTCCAAAACAAGGGCAAAATTGTTTGGAAAAGTAGATACGACAGAGACGTATCACCCCGGGTCTTCTTTCACATATATTTGCCTTTGCGATCTACTTTTCTCTTGCATTTATTTTCAGATCTATTAAACCAAAAACACAAAAAATACCTTGCTGCAATTTTTCCTTATTTATTTTATTTGGCGTTCGATCTATCAATTTACTACAAAATTATCTGACGTCCGTTTGCCTATCTTGAGGCGCCGTACCCCGGAAGGGATTGACAACCCCTTTAACTCGTCGGGTTGCGAGGATTTGTTATCTGTGTGCAGGGGCTGTTTACGTTGTGTTGCTTGGTGATAACCCACAAGTATAGGGGATCGCAACAATTTTCGATAAGTAAGAGTGTCGAACCCAACGAGGAGCTAAAGGTAGAACAAATATTCCCTCAAGTTCTATCGACCACCGATACAACTCTATGCACGCTTGACGTTCACTTTACCTAGAAAAAGAATAAAACTAGAAGTACTTTGTAGGAGTGAAAGGATAGGTTTGCAAGATAATAAAGAGCACGTAAACATAAACTAGGGGCTGCTAAGATAAAAACACAACTAAAGTAAATATAGCGAGTGTGGAAAAGTGGTGGTAGGAGTTGTGAAATTGTCCCTAAGCAACTGACTATGTTACTAGACCGGTAATCACTATTGCAATTCTATTTGAGGGAGAGGCATAAGCTAACATATCATACCTTACTTGGAATTCTATGCACTTATGATCGAACTCTAGCAAGCATCCGCAACTACTAAAGATTCATTAAGGTAAAACCCAACCATAGCATTAAAGCATCAAGTCCCTTTTATCCCATACATGAAACAACCTACTTACTCGGGTTTGTGTTTCAGTCACTCACGCAACCCACCATAAGAAAATCATAAACATATAGCAAACCCTACAGCGGGAATCCCTCACGCTTGCGTGACACGGAGGGCACCATAGGACGGCACCAATAATAAAATATGCAACTCAAACCAATCATAGCAATTCATCAATCACCGATAGGACAATGAAAATCTACTCAGACATCATAGGACGGCAACACATCATTGGAAAATAATATGAAGCATGAAGCACCATGTTCAAGTAGAGAGTACAGCGGGTTGCGGGAGAGTGGACCGCTGGATATAGAAGGGGGAAGGTGATGGAGATGTTGGTGAAGATGACGGCGGTGTTGGTGAAGATCATGTGATGATGATGGCCCCAAGCAGCCGCCTCGGCGCCACCGAAGCAAGGGGGAGAGAGGCCCCTTCTTCTTCTTCTTCCTTGACCTCCTCCCTATATGGGAGAAGGGTTTCCTCTGGGTCCTTGGCTCCCATGGCTTGGGAGGGCGAGAGCCCTCCGAGATTGGATCTATCTCTCTGTTTCTGCGTTCTCTCCTGCTCTGTTTCACCGTTTCGTGTATATATGGAGATCCGTAACTCCGATTGGCCTAAAACCTTCGCCGTGATTTTTCTCCAAAAATTAGCTTTCTTGCGGCAAAATAAGAGCGTCAACCGCCTTACGGGTGGCCCACGAGATAGGGGGCGCGCCCCCCTGGAGGGGTGGCGTGGGCCACTCTCGTGGCCACCTCGGGCACCGTTTCGCGTTGACTCTTCCTCCCAAAAATCACAAATATTACAAAATAATTCTCCGTCCGTTTTTATCCCGGATGGACTCCGTTTGTTATTGGGTTTATGCGAAACATAAAACATGCAACAAACAGAACTGCATCGGGCCTTTGGATCAATATGTTAGTCGCAAAAAAATAGTATAAAAAGTTGCCAAAAGTATATAAAAGTTGAATAATATTGGCATGGAACAATAAAAAATTATAGATACAACGGAGACGTATCAGCATCCCCGAGCTTAATTCTGCTCGTCCTCGAGTAGGTAAATGATAAAAAAGATAATTTTTGATGTGGAATGCTACCTAGCATAATCTTGATCATATGTCTAATCATGGCATGAATATTAAGACACGAGTGATTCAAAGCAATAGTCTATCATTTGACATAAAAACAATAATACTTCAAGCATACTAACCAAGCAATTATGTCTTATTGAAATAACATAGCCAAAGAAAGCTCATCCCTACAAAATCATATAGTCGGCTATGATCCATCTTCACCACACAAAATATTCACATCATGCACAACCCCGATGACAAGCCAAGCAATTGTTTCATACTTTTGACGTTTCTCAAACCTTTTCAACTTTCACGCAATACATGAGCGTGAGCCATGGACATAGCACTATAGGTGGAATAGAATATGATGATGGGGGTTATGTGAAGAAGACAAAAAAGGAGAAAGTCTCACATCGACGCGGCTAATCAACGGGCTATGGAGATCCCCATCAATTGATGTCAATGTGAGGAGTAGGGATTGCCATGCAACAGATGCACTAAAGCTATAAGTGTATGAAAGCTCAAACTGAAACTAAGTGGGTGTGCATCCAACTTGCTTGCTTATGAAGACCTAGGGCATTTGAGGAAGCCCATCGTTGGAATATACAAGCCAAGTTCTATAATGAAAATTCCACTAGTATATGAAAGTGATAACTCAAGAGACTCTCTATATGAAGAACATGGTGCTACTTTGAAGCACAAGTGTGGTAAAAGGATAGTAACATTGCCCCTTCTCTCTTTTTCTCTCATTTTTTTTGTTTTCTCTCTCTTTTTTTCTTTTTTTGGGCCTTCTTTTTTTTCCTTTCTCTATTTATTTATTTATTTATTTATTTCGTCCGGAGTCTCATCCCGACTTGTGGGGGAATCATAGTCTCCATCATCCTTTCCTCACTGGGGCAATGCTCTAATAATGATGATCATCACACTTTTATTTACTTACAACTCAATATTACAACTCGATACTAGAACAAAGGTATGACTCTATATGAATGCCTCCGTGATGTGTACCGGGATGTGCAATGATCTAAGCGTAGCAACGACATCAAAAACGGACAAGCCATGAAAACATCATGCTAGCTATCTTACGATCATGCAAAGCAATATGACAATGAATGCTCAAGTCATGTATATGATGATGATGGAAGTTGCATGGCAATATATCTCGGAATGGCTATGGAAATGCCATGATAGGTAGGTATGGTGGCTGTTTTGAGGAAGATATAATGAGGCTTATGTGTGATAGAGCATATCGTATCACGGGTTTGGATGCACCGCTAAGTTTGCACCAACTCTCGAGGTGAGAAAGGGCAATGCACGGTACCGAAGAGGCTAGCAATGATGAAAGGGTGAGAGTGCGTATAATCCATGGACTCAACATTAGTCATAAAGAACTCACATACTTAGTGCAAAAATCTATTAGTCATCGAAACAAAGTACTACGCGCATGCTCCTAGGGGGTTAGATTGGTAGGAAAAGACCATCGCTCGTCCCCAACCGCCACTCATAAGGAAGACAATCAATAAACACCTCATGCTCCGACTTCGTTACATAACGGTTCACCATACGTGCATGCTACGGGACTTGCAAACCTCAACACAAGTATTTCTCAATTTCACAATTACTCAACTAGCACGACTCTAATATCACCACCTTTATATAGCAAAACTATTGCAAGGAATCAAACATATCATATTCAGCGATCTACAAGTTTATGTAGGATTTTATGACTAACCATGTGAATGACCAATTCATGTCATCTCTCTAAATAGATATAAGTGAAGAAAGAGAGTTTAGTTCTTTCTACAAAAGATATGCCCACGCTCTAACAAATATAAGTGAAGCAAAAGAGCATTCTACAAATGGCGGTTTTCTATGTGAAGAGAAACATGCAATCCAAACTTCAAATGATATAAGTGAAGCACATGAAGCATTCTATAAAGCCACACTCAAGAGATATAAGTGAAGTGCAATGAGCATTCTATAAATCAACCAAGGACTATCTCATACCAGCATGGTGCATAAAAGAAAAATGAAAACTAAATGCAAAAGACGCTCCAAGACTTGCACATAATGCATGAACGAAACGAATTCGAAAACATACCGATACTTGTTGAAGAAAGAGCGGATGCCTTCCGGGGCATCCCCAAGCTTAGACGCTTGAGTCTCCTTGAATATTTACTTCGGGTGCCTCGGGCACCCCCAAGCTTGAGCTCTTGCCTCTCTTCCTTTTCCTCATATCGAGGCATCCTCGATTAGACACTACATCCACGCAAAACTTCAACAGAAAACTCGGTAAGATCCGTTAGTATAATAAAGCAAATCACCACTCTAAGTACTGTTGCAAACCAATTCATATCTTGTTTTTGCATTGTGTCTACTGTAAAATAACTTTTTCATGGCTTAATCCACTGATATAAATTGATAGATTCATGAAAACAAGCAAACTATGCATCAAAAACAGAATCTGTCAAAAACAGAACAGTCTGTAGCAATCTGAACGTCCACCATACTTCTGGTACTTGAAAAATTCTGCCAAAATTAGGAAAAATAAAAAATTTGTACTGAAAGACAGTGAAAAAAGAATCAGAACCATTTGACGTTCCAGTAAAAAATTAAAATTCGCGCACTACAGCCAAAGTTTCTGTCCTGCATCGTACAAACCAACAAGCATTGTAAACATCCTAAAGGCAAACCTTGGCACATTATTTTTATAATACAATGGAGTTGTACAAAGGGATAATTATTTTTTTGAAAAGTTTCTGTAATGAAGATTCACAAAGTTTCCGTGAGCATGAACAAATTTCAAGGCCAGCTCCCACTTCAACAATGCTTGTCTTTCTCACTTTCACTTTCCTTTTTGAAAAGTTTTTTGGTTCCCCTCTTTATTTTTGTTGTTTTTAAACTATATAAAAGCACTCAACAGAAATAAATGACTCTCTAAAACTTCCGGGTTGTCTCCCTGGCAGCGCTTTCTTTAAAGCCATTAAGCTAGGCATATAGTGCTCAAGTAATGGATCCACCCGTCCCAAGGTATATCAAAGCCAATTTTAATTGACAATGATTTAGCATTTAGTAGTGAGCACAAAGTAACATATATCATGTAATGACGAAGTCTAACTCTCTTCCTATGCATCGGCATGTCATAAAATAACAATTCATGCACACATAGTAAAGGCCAATGCATAGTATAAGCAGTTTCTTGCAGTTCTATCGTGTTGGAAGCATAGAGAGGTGGAGATATAGTTCCTCTCTCATAATAATTGCAAGTAGGAGCAGCAAGCACATGCATATTATATCTATCAAAATCATCATGTGCAATGGTAAAAGGCAACCCATCAATATAATCCTTAATAAGCACAAACTTCTCCGATGAAGTGTAGTAGGGAGAATTCAAAAACATAATAGGACTATCATGCGTAGGTGCAATAGCAACAATTTCATGTTTAACATACGGAACTATAGCAAGTTTATATCCATAAGCATAATTCATATTGGCATCTTGGCCACAAGCATAGCAAGCATCATCAAAAAGGGATATTTCAAGAGAATCAACGGGATCATAGCAATCATCCTTCGGTAAGCACGAAGGGGAATTAAATAATGTATGAGTTGGAGGGTTACTCTCATTAGAAGGTGGGCACGGGTAGCTAATCCGCTCTTCCTCCTTTTGTTCTTCGCTCTCCTCATCATCTTTTTCATCCAATGAGCTCATAGTTTCATCAATTTCTTCTTCCATAGCTTCCTGCAAAATATTAGTCCCTTCTTGGACATCATTGACTTTCTTCATAAAAGCACTAATATAGTAATTGTATTCATAATTTTCATAGCAATATCCAAGTATAGCAAGATTTTCCGACCTATAACCATCATCATCAAAAGCTTCATACTTTTCAAACAAAGCTTCAATATCATAGGCAGCCTTAAAAGCAACAAATTCTTCTATTTGTTCCACATCATAGTAATCATATATACCATTAGCATAAGGAGCTAAGGTTTCATTATCGTTAAATTTGCATGAAAAGGGGAGGTGTGGAGCCTCCATCCTAGAGCAACAAGTAATATCATATTTCAAGCATAGATTCCAGGCATACCAACGCAACATAATAAATTGATCCCATAATAGTTTCCCTTTTTGTGTCGAGCGATAATCCCTAAAGTATTCACGTTGATCCAACGTGTCTCCCATTATAAAGTTGAATGGGGTTTTCTCAGGATTATCAAAGTAGTGCATAATATCTCTCACATAATGAGAATCGAGGGTTTTAGGAGTTACCCCATCTACATGAGTAGAAAGTACCTCTAATTTTTTTGGTATTTTGTGTTCCATATCCATAACTAAAGATAGAGAACAACCAAGAACAGCAAATAAAAATTACTTAGTGATAAAGCAAACAAGCACACACGAGAATATTCACCCCACGCTATGACTCACGACAACGGCGCTTTAAAAAGGTCTTGATAACCCACAAGTATAGGGGATCGCAACAGTTTTCGATAAGTAAGAGTGTCGAACCCAACGAGGAGCTAAAGGTAGAACAAATATTCCCTCAAGTTCTATCGACCACCGATACAACTCTACGCACGCTTGACGTTTACTTTACCTAGAAAAAGAATAAAACTAGAAGTACTTTGTAGGAGTGAAAGGATAGGTTTGCAAGATAATAAAGAGCACGTAAACATAAACTAGGGACTGCTAAGATAAAAACACAACTAAAGTAAATATAGCGAGTGTGGAAAAGTGGTGGTAGGAGTTGTGAAATTGTCCCTAAGAAACTGACTATGTTACTAGACCGGTAATGACTATTGCAATTCTATTTGAGGGAGAGGCATAAGCTAACATATCATCCCTTACTTGGAATTCTATGCACTTATGATTGGAACTCTAGCAAGCATCCGCAACTACTAAAGATTCATTAAGGTAAAACCCAACCATAGCATTAAAGCATCAAGTCCCTTTTATCCCATACGCAAACAACCTACTTACTCGGGTTTGTGTTTCACCACTCACGCAACCCACCATAAGCAAATCATAAACATATTGCAAACCCTACAGCGGGAATCCCTCACACTTGAGCGACATGGAGGGCACCATAGGACAGCACCAATAATAAAATATGCAACTCAAACCAATCATAGCAATTCATCAATCACCGATAGGACAACGAAAATCTACTCAGACATCATAGGATGGCAACACATCATTGGAAAATAATATGAAGCATGAAGCACCATGTTCAAGTAGAGGGTACAACGGGTTATGGAGAGTGGACCGCTGAATATAGAATGGGGAAGGTGATGGAGATGTTGGTGAAGATGGCGGTGTTGGTGAAGATCGCGGTGATGATGATGGCCCCCGGCGGCGTTCCGGCGCCACCGGAAGCAAGGGGGAGAGAGCCCCCCTTCTTCTTCTTCTTCCTTGACCTCCTCCCTAGATGGGAGGAGGGTTTCCTCCGGTCCTTGGCTCCCATGGCTTGGGAGGCGAGAGCCCCTCCGAGATTGGATCTATCTCTCTGTTTCTGCGTTCTCTCCCGGCTCTGTTTCACCGTTTCGTGTATATATGGAGATCCGTAACTCCGATTGGCCTGAAACCTTCGTCGTTATTTTTTCCAAAAATTAGCTTTCTTGCGGCAAAAGAAGAGCGTCAACCGCCTTACGGGTGGCCCACGAGATAGGGGCGCGCCCCTATGGAGGGGTGGCGTGGGCCACTCTCGTGGCCACCTCGGGCACCGTTTCGCGTTGATTCTTCCTCCCAAAAATCACAAATATTCCAAAAAAAAATCTTCGTCCGTTTTTATCCCGTTTGGACTCCGTTTGATATTGGGTTTCTGCGAAACAAAAAACATGCAACAAACGAGGAACTGCATGAGCCTTTGGATCAATATGTTAGTCCCAAAAAATAGTATATAAAATTTGCCAAAAGTATATAAAAGTTGAATAATATTGGCATGGAACAATCAAAAATTATAGATACGACGGAGACGTATCACTTGGTTCTCCTACTGGTTCGATAACCTTGGTTTCATATCTGAGGGAAATACCTACCGCCGCTGTGCTGCATCATCCCTTCCTCTTTGGGGAAATACCGACGTAGCTTCAAGCGACATCAAAAGGAATTTCTGGCGCCGTTGTTGGGGAGGATCTTCAACATATACCAGGTTCCTAATCACAAATCTCATCTCCTCGCAATTTACATTATTCGCCATTTGCCTCTCGTTTTCCTCTCCCCCACTTCACAAAAATTTGCCGTTTTATTCGCCTCTCTTTTCCGTTCGCCGTTTTCTTGCCGGAGCTGTTTTTGAGTGCAATTTTGTTGTGTAGTCATCATGACTCAAGAGAACACCAAGTTATGTTATTTCTCAAATACCAACAACAATGATTTTATTGACACTCCGATTGCTCCTCTCAACGCTAGTGCGGAGTCTTGTGATATTAATACTGCTTTGCTGAATCTTGTTATGAAAGATCAATTTTCCAGTACTCCTAATGAGGATGTCGCGTCCCATATTAATACCTTCATGGAATTATGCGATATGCAAAAGAAAAAAGATGTGGACAATGATGTGATGAAGATGAAATTATTTCCATTTTCTTTGCGTGATTCTGCAAAAAATTGGTGCTCTTCTTTGCCTCGCAATAGTATCGATTCTTGGAATAAGTGCAAAGATGACTTTATCACTAAGTATTTTTCCCACGCAAAAATTATTTCCCTTAGAACCCAGATCATGAATTTCAAGCAACTTGAACATGACCATGTTGCACAATCTTGGGAAAGGATGAAAATGATGCCAAGGAATTGCCCAACTCATGGGTTAAATCTTTGGATGATTATACAAAAAAATTATGCGGGATTGAATTTTGTTTCTCGTAATCTTTTAGATTCCGCCGTGGGTGGGACTTTTATGGAAATTAGTTTGGGTGAAGCCACCAAATTGCTTGATAATATTATGGCAAATTATTCACAATGGCATACCTAAAGGGCTTCTACTAGTAAAAAAGTTAATTCGGCTATAGAAATTTATTCTTTGAGTGAAAAAGTTGATGCTCTTATGAAATTGGTTGCTAGTAAAAGTGCTCCTATTGATTTTAATGATATTCCTATGTCTACTTTGATTGAGCAAAATAGTGATGCCATAGATGTGATTTTTATCTCTCGAAATAATTTCAATAACAATGCTTATAGAGGTAATTTTAATCCTAGGCCTTTTCCTAGTAATTCCTCTAATAATTATGGTAATTTCTATGGAAGTCAATCTTATAATAATAATAGGAACACATATGATCTTGAGAACAATATTAAAGAATTTATCAACACTCAAAAAGTTTTCAACACTTCCATAGAAGAAAAGTTGAGTAAGATTGATGATCTGTCTAGAAGTGTTGATAGAATTGCTCATGATGTGGAAAATCTCAAGATGAAATTTTTTGTGCCTAAATTAGATGAATCAATTAAAGCTCTTTATGTTTCTATGGATGAAAGTAAGAAAAGAACCGCAATGCTTAGAGCTAAAAGAGAATTTTTAGAAAAAGCGTTTTCTAGTGATTTCTTTCGCAAAAGTGTTGAAGATCTTAAAATGATTGGTGTTTCTTCTATTTATTCGTTGTTTAGTAAAGTTAAGATTGATGAAAAAGGGACTGGAGAAGAGTCAACTTTAGGTAGAAGGCGTCCCAATATTTCGGAGGGTGAAAATCTTATTGAGAAAATTGATGAAAGTGATTTTGAAGAGGTCAAAACTTTAGCTAGTGATGTGCCCATTCTTTTGGATTACAAATACTTTATTTATGAAGGTTGCTCTTTGATTGATTTTATTTCTTTGTTGCAATCCATGATAAATTCACCCCATGCTTATGAAGAAAATAAAGCTTTTACTAAACATATTGTTGATGCTATGATGAAAGCTCTTGAAGAAAAATTGGAATTAGAAGTTTCAATTCCTAGAAAATTGCATCATAAATGGGAACCTACTATCAAAGTCAAGATTAAAAATTATGAGTGTTTTGCTTTGTGTGACTTGGGTGCTAGTGTTTATACAATTCCGAAATCTTTATGTGATGTGCTTGGTCTTACTAATCTTGAAGAATGTTCTTTGTATTTGCACTTGGCGGATTCTACTATTAAAAATCCTATGGGAAGAATTAATGATGTTCTTATTCTTGCAAATAGGAATTATGTGCCCATATATTTTATTGTTCTTGATATTGATTGCAATCCGTCTTGTCCAATTATTCTTGGTAGCCCGTTTTTACGCACTATCGATGTCGTGATTGATATGAAAGAAGGCAATATTAAGTTCCAATTTCCTTTGAGGAAGGGTATGTAACACTTTCCTAGAACTATAATTAAGCCACCTTATGAATCAATCATTAAGGCATCTTATGGATCTCGAACCAAAGATGACAAAACTTGGATCTTGCTTTATGCCTAGCTAAGGGCGTAAAACTATAGCGCTTGTTGGGAGGCAACCCAATGAATAAATTTTATTTTTGCTTTTTGCTTTATGTTCTTGAGTGTTAGCACAATTATTCTACTGTTATGATTATGTTTTTTGTGTTTTAATTAGTGTTTGTGCCAAGTAGAACCGATAGGATCTTCTTGGGTGATAGTTGCTTGATCTTGCTGAAAAAGACAGAAACTATCAGAAAGTGCTTTTCCCCTGATTCATTTTGAGGAATATTAAAATACAAATTGCTCAGGTCGTCCTATTTTTTCAGAATTTTTGGAGTTCCAGAAGTTTTCGTCTAAGTCAGATTGATACAGACTGTTCTGTTTTGACAGATTCTGTTTTCTTTGTGTTTTGTGCTTATTTTGATGGCTCTATGGTTTTCTTTGATGAGTTTTTGCCATAGAAAAGTTGGAATACAGTAGATATAATACAAAAATAAAATATTAATTGTTTTGATACAGTACTTATAGTAGTGGTTTGCTTTCTTACACTAACGGATCTCACGGAGGTTTTGTTGAGTTTTGTGTGATTGAAGTTTTCAAGTTTTGGGTTATCTTACGATGGATGAAGGATAGAAGAGCCTAAGCTTGGGGATGCCCTGGCATCCAAAGCTAATATCCAAAAATGAGCAACCAACTAAGCTTGGGGATGCCCCCGAGTGGCATCCCCTCTTTCTTTTAACAACCATTGGTATTTTACTCAAAACTATATTTTTATTCGTCACATGATATGTGTTTTGCTTGGAGCGTCTTGTATGATATGAGTCTTTGCTTGTTTTATTTTGTGTTTTAAGTCACCAATCCTTGCTGGACACACCTATTTGAGAGAGCCAAAATTATATCATGACTTGTTAGAATTGCTCTCTATGCTTCACTTAAATTTTTATGAGCAATGGACTTGCTCTAGTGCTTCACTTATATCTTTTTGAGCACGGTGTGCTTAGTATTTTTGAAGAAATGCTATCTTTCTTCACTTAGATTTATTTGAAATTTAGTAAAATTTTCAAGAAATTCTCTCTTGCTTCACTTAAATTAATTTGAGAGAAAGAAAAAATTATGCTCATGATCTTCACTTATATTTATTTGAGCTTATGAAAAGCAACACATGAAAATTAGTCCCAAAGTGATAGATATCCAAGAAGGATATAAAAAAACTTTCATAAAGATCATTGGACAAAATAAACTTGAATCTTAGTAACAATTTTGAGATATGATGATGTGATATGTGAGTTATGTTGGTGAGTAATTATGCTTTAGTAAGAATATTGGTGTTAAGGTTTGTGATTCCCTATGCAAGTATGAAAGTCAATAGTCATGCAATGAAATTATATCCTACTTGTGGTGCATTATTCGGTGTTATTTGTGCTTAATGCTTGCTTATGAGATTATCTGTTTCTTGCTTGGTCGCTTCTCAATCTTTTGCTAGCCTTCATTTTGCACTAAGTATGATCTCTACTTGTGCATCCAAAACCCTTAAACCATTTTTGCCACACGAGTCCACTATATCTACCTTTATGCGGTATTCTTTTGCCGTTCTAAGCAAATTTGTATGTGCCATCTCTAATTTTCAAAATAAACTTCTCTTTTGTGTGTTTGTTTCGCTCGCGGAGCGTTGATGGGTGGCTAATATTTTCCATGCTAGATGTGTTATTCTCAAGATGAGTGTTTATTCACTTGTGATTGCACGAGAGTAAGGCAAAGGTATTAGGGATGCCCAGTCCCGAAATGCAAAAATTTGAATTTACTTTATGTTGTCAAATAATAAATTCCTTGTAAAGTGTTGGTATGGAGGGCACCCGTGGATACGGTTAGCCATGGAAAATGAAAGTATGGTGGAAAAAGGAATAAACTTTATTTTCTGTTTGGGAACCGCCTATGATATTTCTAGCATGGAAAGTGTTGGGAACTCTAAGTTGTTTTCGTTGGTGGGATGGATACACCTCCCAAAATGTTTTTATCTCAAGTTTTTCGCTTTGAGCTCTGGCACCTCTACAAATCCCTACTTCCCTCTGCGAAGGGCCTTTCTTTTACTTTATGCAATTTTTATTTTTTGAGTCTCCATCTTCTCTTATAAAAGCACCAACTAGGAGGCAATATGACCGTACTTATGTATCGGGTGTAGCTAATATTCGAGTGTGTTTCATGAATGGATCAATGGTTGAGCATGATGGGCTAGGGATAACTTATTTTAGCGTTGATATTTTGAAATGCATGGTTGCTTGTTGATATGCTTGAGTATCTAAATTATCATGTCAAAACTAGACTATTGCTTTGAACAACTAAAAGTCCAAATGTCCATGCTATAAAGAAAAGAATATGATATGACATGTTAGGCATCATTCCACATCAAAAGTTCTGTTTTTATCACTTACCTACTCGAGGACGAGTAGGAGTTAAGCTTGGAGTGCTGATACGTCTCCAACGTATCTATAATTTTTGACTGTTCCATGCTGTTATATTATCAATCTTGGATGTTTTACAATCATTTATAGTCATATTATATCATTTTTTGGTACTAACCTATTGACATAGTGCCAAGTGCCAGTTGCTGTTTTTTCCATGTTTTTTACATCGCAGAAAATCAATATCAGATGGAGTCCAAATGTCCCGAAACTTTACGGAGAATTTTTATGGGCGGAAAGGAACACAGCAGACCTGGCTGCGCTGGGGGTGCCCCAAGGGGGCACAACCCACCGTGAAAGCACGCCAGAGGCCCCAGACGCTACAGTGGGTTGTGCACACCTCGGGTGCCCCCGAACCGCCTCTTTGCTCTATAAATACCCCATATTCCAGAAACCCTAGGATCATCGACGAAATATTCATCCAGCCGTCGCATAGTCCAGAACCACCAGATCCAATCTAGACACCATCTCAGATGGGTTTCACCACCTCCATTGGTGCCTCTCCGATGATGCGTGAGTAGTTCTTTGTAGACCTTCAGGTCCGTAGTTAGTAGCTAGATGGCTTCCTCTCTCTCGCTGGATTCTCAATACAATGGTCTCTTGGAGATCCATATGATGTAACTCTTTTTTGTGGTGCGTTTGTTGGGATCTGATGAACTTTGAGTTTATGATCAGTTATATCTTTTTATATCCATGAAAGTTATTTGAGTTTCTTTGATCTCTTATATGCATGTTTGCTTATAGCCTCGTATTTCTTCTTCGATATTTGGGTTTTGTTTGGCCAACTTGATCTTGAAATGGGAAGAGGTGCTTTGTAGTGGGTTCGATCTTATGGTGCTTGATCCCAGTGACAGAAAGGGAGACGACACGTATGTATCATTGGTACTAAGGATAAAACGATGGGGTCTATCTCTACATAGATAGATCTTGTCTACATCATGTCATCGTTCTTATTGCATTACTCCGTTTCTCCATGAACTTAATACACTAGATGCATCGCTGGATAGCGGTCGATGTGTGGAGTAATAGTAGTAGATGCAGGCAGGAGTTGGTCTACTAATCTTGGACGTCATGCCTATATAATGATCATTGCTTGCATATCGTCATAATTATTTGAAGTTCTATCATTTGCCCAACAGTAATTTGTTTACCCACCATTTGCTATTTTTCTCGAGAGAAGCCACTAGTGAAACCTACGGCCCCCGGGTCTTCTTTCACATATATTTGCCTTTGCGATCTACTTTTCTCTTGCATTTTTAGATCTATTAAACCAAAATACAAAAAATACCTTGCTGCAATTTTTCCTTATTTATTTTATTTGGCGTTCGATCTATCAATTTATTACAAAATTATCTCACGTCTGTTTGCCTATCTTGAGGCGCCGTACCCCGGAAGGGATTGACAACCCCTTTAACACGTCGGGTTGCAAGGATTTGTTATCTATGTGCAGGGGCTGTTTACGTTGTGTTGCTTGGTTCTCCTACTGGTTCGATAACCTTGGTTTCATATCTGAGGGAAATACCTACCGCCGTTGTGCTGCATCATCCCTTCCTCTTTGGGGAAATGCCGCCATAGCTTCAAGCGACATCAATGAACAGTTCCTGGTGGGGGTTGGATGAATAGGACCCCATGATAGTAGAGGCCGTTGCCGCTGGATGAACATGACCCCGATCGAGAGGAGGCCGCCACACACCCGAGCCAGTTGGGGCTGAATGAACAAGACCCCGTGGAGGGCTGGTTGAACAGGACCCCATGTGGAGGGCTGGTTGAACAGTAGCTGGTGGAGGTTGGATGAACAGGACCTCCGCGGTGAACAGTAGCTGGTGGAGGCTGGAGGAAGTCGATGGTGGATGAACAGTAGCAGGTGGAGGCTGGAGGAAGTCGACGGTGGATGAACAGTAGCCCGTGGAGGCTGGAGCGAGGCAGTAGACGGTGGATGAACAATAGCTCGTGGAGTACCATTTTGTGGTACGCCACACCCCTCCCGATGAACAGGAACCCCGTTTCGACCATAGGCGCTCCAACACAAGTCCGTTTCCTCTGTTTTGCGGTACACCACACCCCTCCCGATCAACATCACCCCGTTTCGACCGTAGGCACTTGAACACAAGTCTGTTTCCTCCGTTGTGCGGTATGCCAGATCCTTCCAGATGAACAGGACCCCGTTTCGACCGTAGGCGGTCAAAAAGAAGGCCGTTTCCTCCGTTCTGTTGTACGCCGGACCTTGTTTCGGCTGTTCCGTCCAAGCCGGTTGGCTCCCGATGAACACACGACGTTGTTTACTCTGTTTCGACCCAGCCTTTTGACTGCCGATGAACAGCACGACGTTGCTCGGTCGCTGTACGCGTTAGAGACCCCGCCCGTATGTACGCACGTAGTCGTATTTACTATCTTGCAGCGTGGTTGTATGTACATGTACACGATATAGACGAGACTATGTGACATGCTACGTCGGCGCCTCTACTTCAACACGTGCCGCTCCTTACTCAGCCACGGTACCTCGCTGCAGAGAGGCCGATCGACGGCGTGGTTGTATGTACATGTACACGATATAGACGAGACTATGTGACATGCTACGTCAGCGCCTCTACTTCAACACGTGCCGCTCCTTACTCAGCCACGGTACCTCGCTGCAGAGAGGCCGATCGACGGCTATGTACGTACATGTTCATGGCCAGACAGATAACGCTACCTTCGCTTCAACCTGGTGGGTCCCAGCTGTCAGGAGGTAAGAAGGCACTTCCTTCCGTGCGAAGATAACACTACAAAAAAAGACACATCCGTGACATTTTAGGCCGAACGAATTTTTTTCCTGTCATGCTTATGACACTTCTATGACAATAATTGTGACAAAACCCGTATCACCGTAGATGTGGTGGGGTCCTACTTCTATGACAAAAAATCATGACAGAAAATGGGTTTTTCGTCCTGGGTGGGTCGGAGACGCAGCTGCATGACATTCTTTGGGCCGTACATGACGGAAAAAACCGTGGTAGAAGTGAGGGCGAAGAAAATATCGGGGAGTTCTCGATTACGGTGGGTGGTCCGGGGCCGAGCGATGCATGTTTCTCTCGTACGTACACACGTGTGTGCGAGGCGTTGGGCTCTAACTGAACCCGAGCGATTGCACTATAGGCTATGCGTTACAGAACCCGAGCGATCAATCGATCCCTTGCTGTTAACTGAACCCGAGTGATTCGCCCGCTCTGCGCTAATCGAAGCCGATCGAACACTGCTGCCTCCTTCCCTTGATGAGCGGTGGCGTTGTTGAGGGGTTTGGATGAGCAGTTCGGTGGGGGTTGGATGAACAGGACCCGTGGTAGTAGAGGCCGTTGCGGCTGGATGAAACGATACCCGATCGATCGGGCGGTGGATGAACAGGACCCGTGGAGGCTGGATGAACAGGACCCGTGGAGGGCTGGTTGAGCGATAACGGTGGAGGGCTGGTTGAGCGATGGCCGATGGAGGGCTGGATAAACGATGACGTGGAGGGTGGTTGAACAGGACCCCATGGAGAGGGCTGGTTGAGCGGTAGCCCGAGGAGGCGCGGTGGAGGCTGGATGAACAGGAGCCCGTGGATGAGCGATCGCGGTGGAGGCTGGAGGAGGTCGACGGTGGATGAGCGATGGCCCGTGGAGGCGGTCGGCGATGGAGATGAATAGTATCCCGTGGAGTCCGTTTTGCGATGCCATACCCCTCCGATGAACAGGACCCCGTTCCGACCGTAGCACTCCAACACAAGTCCGTTTCCTCTGTTTTGCGGTACGCCACACCCCTCCCGATCAACAGGACCCCATTTCGACCGTTTTGCGGTACGCCAGACCCCTCCTGGTGAATAGGATTCCATTTCGACCGTGGCTGGTCGAACACAAGGCTGTTTCCTCCGTTCTACGGTACGCCAGGCCTTGTTTCCATCCCCTATTCCGTTCAAGCTGGTTGGCTCCCGATGAACATCACGCGTTCTGTTGCCTCCCGATGAACACGACGCATTTCGTTGCCTCCCCATGAACACAATGACAACGTAGTTTCTCCATTCCGACCCAGCCATGTACACGAGCCCTGGCCGTACATATGCGCGAGTAGGCATTCGAGACCCCGCCCGTATCTACGTACGTGGCCGTATTTTCTTTCTTGCACCCTGGCCACTGTATGTACGTGTACATGGTACGTGCGCGACTCTACTATGACACGTGCCCTTCCTTACATGGCCATGGTTCATCGCTGCAGCCTGCAGACAGACCAATCGTATGTACGTACACGTTCGCGACCAGAATGACAACGCTACATACGCTTCGACCAGGTGGGTCCTGACTGTCAGGCACTTCCTTCCGTGCGAAGATGTAGCTGGTGGGTCCCGGCAGTCAGGGGCGAATATTTTTTTTGCCCGTAATATGGACGCACTTACTTGCGTGCAAAGATATAGCTGGTGGGTCCCAACAGTCAGGGGGAAATGTTTTTTTCACGAAATACGGTGGCCCGTCTGGTGGGTCCCTGCTGTCAGGTGGAGGAATCATTATTTTTCGCATAATAAGGAGGCACTTCCTTGCTGCGGCCATGGACCCAGCTGTCAGCCTCTCCACGTATAGTACACTTCCGATGGAAGTCGGTCGTTGACCACATTGACCATGCTGCGCCGAGAGTACCAAGGCGGTGGACGACGGCGAGGCCTAGGAAGGGGACGATGCGGAGCCGGGGAAGATGCGGCAGTGGATGCCCACGCGGAGAATCGTGGGTTATTTGCTTGGCTGCGGTGTGAGGCTGCCGTCGCCTGAGAATAACATGAGGTGTGGGTGAGTATATAGGGATGGCATGGCCAGCAGTGGCACCACAGCCGAACATGGGAGGCAGGAGCGGGAGGCACGCCCGACGCTTGTTTGGGCGGCTAGAGCAAGAAGAACAGAGGTTGAAGAAGCACTAAGGCCGTTGGATGGACATCATGCGGTCACTGGAGCTAGAATCGTTCATATTGACTAAGTTGAAAAAGCTCTCCGTCCGCGTCAACTTAGTAGGCCCACAAGTCAGCCTCTCACTATGGTGGGTCCCAGCTAGCAGGGGGAGTATTCATTTTTTTGTGCGTAATAAGGTGGCACTTCCTTGCGTGCGAAGATATAGTTGGTAGGTCCGACCTGTCAGCGGGGGGAACGTTTTTTCGTGAAATACAGATGCCCTTCCAGTGGGTCCCAGATGTCAAGTGGAGGAATCATTATTTTGCATGTAACAAGGAGGTATTTCCTTATGTGCGGACATGGACCCAGCTGTCAGCCTCTCCATGTACATTCCACGTCCGATGGATGTCGTTCGTTCATCACGTTGACCACGCCGCGTCGAGAGCACCAGGGCGGTGGACGAGGCGAGTCCTAGGAAGGGAACGACATGGAGCCGGGGAAGACTCGGTAGTGGTTTCCCACGCGGTGGGGAGTACGAGGATTTACTGGTCCGGCTGCCGTCGCCGGAAAATAACAGGAGGTGTGGGTGAGTAGAGGAATGGCCTGTCCAGCAATGGAGTAGGGTGGGGCGGTGCGGCCTGTGCGGCAGCATAGCCGACCATGGGAGGCGGGAGCAGGCAGTACCACCGGTGCTGGTTTGGGCGACTGGAGCAGGAAGAGCAAAGATTGAAGAAGCATGGCAGCCGTTGGATGGACATCCAACAATCACTGCTTGTGCATCAACCTTTTTTTTAGGAAAGCATTAAATCTATGGAAAATAGCATACAGCCCATCTGCCATTATTTCTAATAATTTATAGCCCATTTGCTAATTCTTAAGGGTTTTTTGGAGCTCATATTCTTTTTGTTAGCATTACAGCCCATATTGTGGCCATGGTTAAAAAATTATACGAAATTTTGCATATTTCGGTGCGGTCCGAACTGTTTTTAATCCCGAAATTTCGAGTCACATTCAAAATAATTTTAGAAATAAATATCAATATAAAATCCAACAAATTGTCCATGCATAAAAATCAATGCAATTTAAATCTTGATATGAAAAAAAAGAAATTTGAAACTAATTGCCGGTTTGATGTGTTTTAAAAATGTACAGCCCATTTCTCATTGCTGATAGGCCATTTTCTCGGCCAGCCGAATGAAGCTCTCCTCGTCTTGAAAGATTTTCAGTCCAACAGGCCTGCCGGAGCGACTTACTTGACAAATCACAAAAAAACTGCGCTAGCCATTTTCAGAAAGAAAGAAATAAACTACTGGGCTGGTCTGTGGTAAACATAAAAGAAAAGGCTGTCTAGACAGGCCAGAGTGCCCCCATACAGCCCAGTTGACACCCTGCTTCCGTCTAAAAAACAAATTAGATAAATGCCACTCCAATTATGGCGATTCATAAAAGTGCCACTACAATTTCCAAACTTTGAAAAATGCCACTGCAATTTTTGCAAACTTTGAAAAAGCATACTTGCAATTTTTGCAAACTTTGAATAACGCCACTCCGGACTTGAAAAATGCCACTTTGGAAATGGCATGAAATGGCGTTTTTCAAAGTTTGGAAATTGCGATGGCATTTCTAATCACCAGATTTGGAGTGGCATTTATCAAATTAACCCAAAACAAAACTAAGCTGAAGCTGTCTTTGGGTCCCTAGTGTCGGCCGCTCGTTGTGCAATTCTCTCGTTTATTGACTATGTTGACAATGGCATGGGACCCGGATGTCGAAATCAATTAGGAGGAGCCATTTTTTATTGGCTTGAAATAAGGAGGCACTTGCTTGCGTCTTGCCATGACCTTGGTGGGTCCTCGCTGTCATCCTCTCCACGTACAATCATCTCTGATTGTGTGCAGCGTCAACTGGTAGGCCCACAAGTCAGCCTCTAAACCCGTGGCGGACAAATACAACCCATTTAAAAAATAACAGCCCGTTCCATAAGTTCAAAGCGGAAAGTTCAACATTCGGAGCAAAATAATGAGGCTGATCTAGATATAAATCTTGAACTTCCAGGTTGACAACCATCATAGCCAAGTTAACTATCTACTCCCACTAATACTCTAGTAGTGTACAAGTACTAACTTACTCTTAGCTAACTAGACGATGCCGGCCGCCATCTGCGGTACATGCTAAACGCCGGCACCGACGTCCTCTGCCTCGCCTCGGACTTGCCAAAGGTGCGATAGGGCGCGTTGCTCGCGCGCGTTAGCCCTTTCCATGTCGGCTGGTCCACTGAAGCTTCGGCTTCTAAGCGGGAAACCCACTTGACGAGCTTGTAGTAAAATTCGGCACCGCGAACACGTGCGTGCTCGACAGCCTCCAAGGCTATTTGCCGGGCGCCGGCCTCCATGTAGTCGGCCCAGTTGCGGGCGCTCTGCTCACGACTCAGAGCGTCGGTGCGTTGCTGCTCCATGTCCCACTGGCGGCGCAAATCGGCGATACGTTGCTCCTCCGCCAGGCGATCGCGCTCCAACAACTCCTCATACTCTGCATTGCCATCTAAAGACCGATAGAATGCCTCCTCCCTCCGTCTGCCTTCCGGTGAAAAACCGAACACTAGTTCCGGCGGTGACCGCCTCCGGCTTCGCCTATCGCGGACGGGCGGGGCATGGCGGACGTGGCAAGAGCGAGGATAAGTGGCGAGCAACGTCGGGCCGGTGGGGGCTTATGAGGATAGGGAAAGTTGGGTGATGGTGCCACCGGAGAAGCCCGGGAAACAGTAATTATAGGTGGAAGGTAGGCGAGCCAGCGTGTTGCGGGAAACACGATGGTCATCGTGGTTATCGGAATTCAATGCATAAGCAGGCATAGCTTAGCGCGCCAACTTGACGTGGAAAACTAGAAAAACTGAAATTATGACTATGCCGCCCCGTCCCGTCAGTGGTGCGTCCCGTGCGTCCTGGGTCGCACGCCGGCATGACGGTCAAACGAGTGCACTCGAATCATCCAGATGAGGTACTCCCTCCTTGTCAAAAATGATTCCACCACTCATCATCTACCTTGGTTGGTGAGATTTTTGAATTAAGCCCTGCAAACCGGAAAGCAGGTAGTACGTGCGTGATCCGCTATTTATTCGTGTAGGATCAAGTAGGTCATTTTTTGAATTGAGCCCTGCAAACCGGAAAGGAGGTAGTACGTGCGTGATCCGCTATTTATCCGTGTAGGATCGAGTAGGTCGGATGGTGTATGTGTATGATCGCATTAGCTGATGAACATTCGCTGTGAACGTTTTTGCTGGCAGTTTATTTAGATTCGCATGGCATTTTCTTCAGAGCAGCTTGTCAGTTTCTTCAGAGGTAGGCATTTTTATTCAAAAAACTGCCACTTCGGATCTTGCGTCGCAACTAAAACTACCAGGAGCGCATCAGTAGGCTAGCTAGTGATCGATCAGTAACTTGTAAACACTGAGTGAACAGAAATAAGGAACTGTTAGTAACTTGTAAACACTGAGAACACATAAATAAGGATCATGCTATGCACAGCAGTAAGAGCCGATCCATTCAAAATGTTCACACGAGACTCACAGGCCTGTCATTATAATATGTTCACATTAGTAGCCCAAATTCAAAACCAACTAGTACGATTCCCATACATAAGATCAACATGTTAATGCATTCAATGATTCTCAGATCATATACAATATGTAGCTCCAAAAGCAAAGATCTAGAAAAAACATATGTTCTTCCTACTAACATGGATGCTTCTCTTGGCCAACATTCAGTACAGAGTGAAAGACAAATTTGTTTGTGAAGTCTAGAATTCCTCTTGCAAACGTAACTAGTTTCACCAACAGCGGTTGTGACTATGTGGGAAAATAAAGAACTGAAGCTCCAAAAGCAATGAAGCACCTAGTGTTGGCCAATAAATAGTATAGTACTACTTTTCTGCAGTCCATGAAGTGATTATCCAATCTTTCTGTGTCTATTTTCAAATGGCACTACATGCAGTGACTATACTATTCTCTTGTGCAGTTCAACCAAAATTGCGGTCACTTTGTTTGTTTGCTAAATAGCAATGGGCAGACATCTCTGTCTGCACAAATATCAAGCAGCTAGTAAACATATACCCCACCTTGTATTCTCGGTTTAAACACGTCTCTTCCGCCTAGCATCTGTCATGTTTTGCACTGGACAATTTGATACAGTCATGTTTTGCCATGGACTATTTCATACTGAATTGATTTGCTGGTTCAGAGCAGAAATATGGCGCCTATTCTTCATCAGACCAAGGATATCCATGTACCCAGTGATGGAAGAGGTGAAATCAATACAACCGAAATTGAGCATCCAATCATTGAATCCTGTCCTGCACCTCCAATGTAGGTCCACCCTGCCAATAAATTCACATGCAAACCACTACTATTACTATCTAATGACTGTACAAAAAGAGTAGCAAGATAGTAGCAAACCATGTACCTTCATAATGAACAGCTCATAGTGCGACCAATTGGATATAAAGGTTTGGAAGAAAACATGCTCCTAATGTTGAACCATTTGGACTTTTGTGCAAAGGCCACTAAAATTGAGCATCCCTGTTTGCATAGATATTGAAAGTGTGATTACTATAAAAGTGGCACTAGTTGAAGCATAGACTCGTAAATATAAGCATTCCAATTTCTTAATGGGAAAAGGTAGCAAGACTGTTTCTAACCACCTGTTTGAAGGAATAAATAAAGGCAACAACGGTGATGTCGTGAAGGCATACATAGTTTTTCTGAAAAATTGAGCCATTCCTGACCTTTCCTCTTCTTTTAAGCATATTTTGTGCAGTTCAACTAAAATAAAATGCCATCACCGCCTTGACAATTCAAAGTGACACCTTACACAAGTAAATGACTTAACATTACATCATGATGTCATGTATGTAGTCGACAGGCATTAGAGACAAACATACATACCTCCTCCGATAACATAATGAACATTAATTTTAACAAAGGTGTGACTAGCTTTACCGGGATAATTTGAGTGAACTCTACACCCACCGTTCCTTAATATAAGACGTTTTCGCAGTTCAATTTAAAGTACCCAAACGTCTAGTATTTAGAAAAATAGGTAATAGTTTTCTTGAGCACATATCTGGGAAAGCTTGCCACACTTTATATATGTCCATACACTAATGCAACACCCTTTGAATAGTACAAATATACACTAATCCAATGGCTAGTGCAACAGTAAAGTAGTTATTTTATTATAGGGTACAGTACAATGGTTTTACTGAACATATTTCCATAAGCTCTAGCACTGGAAGATTTTTATAAGAATTAACAATACAAAATGTAAAGGTAACAAGTTTCAACATTGGTATACTAGTTGTGCAAGAGCATTAAACCAAATACAAAAGTCTGAAGGTAACTAGCATTATTAACTAATGACAATATAAAAAATTGCAAACCATGTACCTTCAAGGTAAATATCATTTCGAACTCGAGGGGACCTAAAAATTGCTATCCCAATCTTGATAATCGATCAAACATAAAAACTTGATCGAACGAATCAAGAGAACAACTGGAGGAGGAGGTGCCCACTCATGACCTTTCCTCTTGACACTGTACAAAAAAAATTGAGTTATCTCATGAAAGTGAGGTATGTAATCTATAAGCATTAACAGTACAAAAATCTGAAGGTAGTAACAAGATTCATCGTTGGTATACTAGCTGTACAACAACATTAGGATGCCATAGCTGAAAAATCTTTAATACATCCACAATCAACAGCTAACCCTAAAATAATTCAGTGACATTAAATGGCATTGCTTAAATTTATCGGTGGCATTAGACTGAGTGCAGTATTAGTTAAATGTGGCATCACTTTAGAAGTAGCATTGCTTGACTTGACCGCTGGCATTATACTAACCGCAAAAAAGTGGCAATAAGAGCATGGGAGGCCCATTAGGACAGTGGGCGCACCAGTACGATGTTCCTCCATGGACGCATAGAGTGGTGAGGGGGTTGCCCAGAGCAACAAATATCCAGGCAGCATATGTTCGCACACCTCCGTTACTCTTTAGGAGGCTTGCTTAATACAAAGCTGTGGTAGTTTTTCCCAGACAGGTACCTGAGGTGCCCTGCTGAGAGAAGAATTTGTCAACAATCAAGCACTTGAGCTTGCAAGAATAAATTACGTCCCATTTTTGTTCTCTTTAGCTACTGATTTCCCCTTTTCAACCTAGATGCGGGTTTGATGCCTAGTCTCTTGGACAATACGGTCTCCCTTCCTTTCCTTATTCAACCCAGACATGGATTAGTCTACATGAAGTAGGTTTCCTTTAATAGTGCAAGTTAAGGTTTTCGTCTGCGTGACCAATAGAGCAGAGGATAGCAAATTGGGAAGATGGTGGAATGGAAAAAGATCCACATGCAACGACGTGGCAGATGGGGCAATAGAACAAGGGTATGGTTCGAAAAGAGGTAGCATACATGAGGGTCGATGGGAAGTGGCTTCGCTCGTGGTCATCGTCCTCTGCACACACTATAGCAGCGAGCTTGGGGACGGAGGCCATCCCGCGCGGGCGCTAGGTCTGAGAGGACGGCCTTGTCATCAATGCATGACCTCGCTCCCCGACGACGAGTGCGTCAACGCCGCACATCATTTTCTTCCTTGGCGGATCTGTGAGGAGGGAGAGAGAGGCCGTCTTTATTAGATCTGGAGAGAGGGTGATAGTGTGAGAAGCAAGTAGGCAGCCCTTAGCAAGAAAGCGCTGAAGCTCCAGCCTATATACTATCTTTTTTATACTACTAGTACTAGAGGTGGAGTAGTGGTAGAGTAGTTTATATTTTCTCTCTGATACAAGACCGATTAGTCGTGCTTCAAAACTGAACGACACGCCATTAAAAAAATAAAGGTTGATAACTAATGCGGCACTTAGGGCCAACGCGGCCAGATAGCATTTTGCACGAGAAATTACACACCATGTTTCATTCACATGTGGTCCCGTTCCAACGTGTCAGTGAGACGACGACGAGTCCTTTTGTTCAATTTCCGAACGGACGTCTATGTAGGCCGGGGCGCCTCTTCGTGTACCGTGTCAACCGTCCACCGACTCTTCGTCTTTCCCTCTTGATTTGGAACTACTGTCGCACGCTCTTCCTCCCTCCTCCATTTTGCTTCACCCTTCCTTCTGCCGTTGTTTGATCGTCTTCTCCATTGAGGGAACAGGACAGAAATGACCCTGTTATTCTTGCCCCGATATGAAAGTGAAAGTGCGTTATATCGACTAGAGGGGGGGTGAATAGGCGATTTTTATGAATTCTTCACTGAGGAATTTGCCGGTGAGGAAATTCCTTAGCGAAGAACTACTTGCAGCGGAATAAGTACTCAGAAGTAAGCATAAGAGAATGCGGGCATGGTCATCATGATGAAATGAAGACAATCAGAGAGTACAGAAAGCGTAAACACAGGATAGCACAAGATGAAGACAAACAGACTGAAGAAATTGAACTGAGGAAATTGAGAAAGTCTTCAGTCAAAGTCTTCAAACAGATATGAACAACCACTCAACACAATAATGAGGAAATGAAAGGGTTGAGGAAATAGAACCGATAAGGTTGGTGAAGACAATGATTTGGTAGACCGGTTCCAACTGCCGTCTCGGTTATGCGTCTGGTTGGAGCGGTGAGTATTTAAACTCGAGGACACACAGTCCGGACACCCTGGGCCCGAAAGCACGCAGCTCGGGACACCAAGTCCTCACCGTATTCTCCTTGAACTAAGGTCACAGACTTCGTCCAATCACTCGTGGTAAGTCTTGAGCGACTTCCAAACCTTCACAGACTTGGTCACTCGGCGATCCACAATTCCTCTTGGATGCTCTAGACCATGACGCCTAACCGTCTGGAAGAAGCACAGTCTTCAAAGGTAACAAGCGTCGGATCCACGCATGATCAATCTCCTCGGTGATGCTCAATCACTTTGGGTTTGTAGGGTTTGGTTTTGGGTTTTCCTCACTCGACGATTTTCGCTCAAAGTCCTCGGAGGATGGGTTGCTCTCAAATGACAAGTGTCAAGTTCTCTCGAGCAGCCAACCAGCTAGTGGTTGTAGGGGCGGCTATTTATAGCCTAGGGAGCAGCCCGACATGATAAGACATAAATGCCCTTCAATGATATGACCGTTAGGTGGATAAGATATTTTGGGACAGCTGGCGCGCAGCACAACAACGGTCGGAAATTTGAATATCAAATTCCTCAGGGCTATCATGTTCCTCACTGTGTAGGCAATCCACACTGGCAAATTCCTAACTACTCAGTCAGAACCAAATTCCTCAGCGACCAGGAGAACTTCGTCTCTGTCACTGAAGAAATTGACTAAACTGTATGATATTTCCAAAGGCTTCACTCGAAGGAATTGGTAGGTGTAGGATTTTGAGTTGAGCATCACATGGAAATTTTTCCTTAGTATTTCCTCGACCCCTTTAACGATGCGGTGTTTCCTATGACTCAAGAAAGAGGAAATGAAACTACGAAAACAAAAGTCTTCACGCTTCACGTTCCTCAAATGAATACCAAGTCTTCAAGGTCACACCAATTTCTTCACTTTCAAAGTCTTCAGAAAGTCTTCAAAATATCAAAGTCTTCAGTCGAAGAACTTCATTTTTAGGGGTCGACTTTCTTTGTAAATATCAAACTCCTCATAGACTTATAGACCTATGTACACTCACAAACGCATTAGTTCCTTAACCTATAAGTCTTCAATACACCAAAATCACTAAGGGGCACTAGATGCACTTACAATCCCCCCCTTTTTGGTGATTGATGACAATATAGGTTAAGTTTTCAACGGGGATAAACATATGAAGTGTAAATACTGATATTGAGGAATTTGATTGCAAGATATAGAAGAACTCCCCTCAAGATGTGCATAGTGAGGAATTTGCTTTTGAGGCAATGCACATTTGAAGAGTTGAATCATGGAGATCTCCCCCTATATCTTGTAATTCATACACGCATTTGACATATAATATGAAGAATTTGAAATGCAAGATGAAATATGGTGCTTGATGTAATTCAGCATGCGTGCAATAACATTAATGAGGAACAAGCATGCAAAATAACGATCAAGAGTATCGAGCTCAAGAAGCTCAAGAGAATCGAGCATAGTGCATCAAAAGTATCAAAGCACCATCGGGTTTAAGATTACAACTCGATCCAATAAAAGTTTCGTAAGAACGAGAGTTTTAAATTAACAAAAATAAATTGCCCATATAATAGACCCGCTTTAAGACTAACTCAAATTTCTCCCCCTTTGTCATCGAATGACCAAAAGGATCGAAACTGAGGACTAACGCCCCTGAAGAATTTCAAGTTGAAGAAGGAGTGCCAGCGTTGTCGGGGTCAGTTGTTGTAGTAGGGCCTGCCGCGGTGTCGTCCAAGTCTTCATTTTCATCAGTGTCGTGCGATGAAGAATAGGAGCTGGCCACCAAGGAAGGAACTTTTACCTTCTTGTATTTCTTCAGGGGAGGTGCAGACCAGTCAAATTCTTCCTTGAGTCCCATTGTCGTCAGTTCTTCCAAGACCGTAGACATTTGAAAGAACAACCCAGTGCGTTTGAAGGTTTCATGGAGGTAGTAGTGGTTTTTCTTCACCGCATTGTGTGTAGAGGTCATGTTGTGAAGAATTGAACCAAACCGACGCTTGACCCATTTATGATTGCGATCAACCTTCCGATGAAGGCGAGGAGTAACTCACGATCAGTCATCACCACAGGTGCGATAGCTTGAGGACTTTGCTTGGCGAGGTATTTGCGGCGAGTCATGTGTGGCGAGTCATCATTGGTGGAGTAGGATGCTGGCTTTAAACTGTCCATCCAATGGACGAATGCCTTCATCAATCACAACAGTAGCCTTGCCCTTGTCATCACCGAGGTAAATGTCCGTTTGAGGACTTCAATCGAGGGCAAGTAGCTGCGATGGTTCGTAGTATCGACCTTGTAATTGAGTGAAGACCTTGTCTGATGAATCTCATTATCCAAGGCGCATAAGGCTTCAGCCCAAATGGTGACATAGCAATGTTTGCGAGTCCTCATGAAGAAATCATGGAAGTTGACGGAACGCAATGGATGATGTTGAAAAGCATATTCTTCATGATGCCAACGACTTCTTCATCATTCGAGTCGTGGCCTTTGATAGGACTCATTGTCTTCGTCGAGAATCCGATAGACGATCCGAGGCACATACAATAATTCCTTGACGAGGAATTTGGTTCTTGGGGCCTGCCTTGGCTTCAAAGGCTTCATCAAGACTTGCATATAGTGATTTGAAAGTTACGGTTCGTTGTAGATACAACGAGCACCATCAAGTGGAGGATCGAGTGGTAGAGCACGCGAAGCAATTCGATTCTTTGGTGCCTTGTAGTGAGTATTTTCAGACATCCAGTCTAATACCCATGAGTTCACGTCTCAGCGTCTCCGGTGATGTCGATGTTGCATAGAATTGAAGAATGAGTTCTTCATTCCGATCCACGAATATCGGTCCAGAAATTCAAGTCCTGCGTCGTGAAGAACACCGAGGACTGGCTCAAAGCCTGGCGGAGACTCCATGTCCACATGAGGAATATGAGCATGATCGAAGACTTTGTCTTTATTGAAAAGCACCGAGGAATAGAAATTGGCTTGATCGGCAGTCCGTAAATGCCTCTTCCTTATGCGAGCGTAATCATATGGATTGTAATCAGTGAAGAATACGTGCTTTCACCAAGAAGTCATCAGCCTTGAACTTTTGCTTTGTTGAGAAGGGATCCTTTGGCTTTGGTAGTGGAGTGTCGTTGAGTTGCATCACGACCTCGTGAATCGCAATCTCGTGTTCTTCAGTGCGAATTTCTTGTTCCTCTACAGGTGCAGTCTGAGGATCAGCAGTAGCAGGTTCATCAGCGCTAGTGGCTGGAATTTCTTCATGGACATATGAAGTGGGATGAGTTTCTTCAGAGCCCATTTGAACAGTTGGAGTAGGGGACTGAGGTATCTGTTGGATTGGGGTGAAGAGTGGAGAATTTGGATGCTGACTTTCCCAAAAGTCATCGTTCATCACCGTGTTGTGCTTCCAATATCCACATCTTCTTCAAGTTCCTCAACACCGCCTCTTCACCGTGAACCGAGGCATAGGCGAGGAAATGATTGGGGTTGAAGGGATTGCTTTCACTTCAATTTCTTCATCAATCTGCTCGGACGAAGCGCAGAATGATTTTCTTCATCGAGATCCGCTTGGGATCACATAATCTTCATCAAAAGGAACAAGGTCCTTTGATGGAATTGAGGAAATTGGAACAACATCAATAGGATTTTCAAAGGAGCTGGTCATTGGCTTCATTTTCTTCGCAGTAGAAGAATTTGACGCCTTGGTGATGCTTTCCGTTTCTTCACAAAGCAGCTCGTTTCTGCAGCCATGATCTTCTTCACATCGAGGCGGATGGAAGAATTGGAGTTGGTGTTGGCGCAGGAGGAGCCGAGGAATCTGGTTGAATTTCCTCGGTATGGCCCGATGCAGATTGCCTCGACTTGTTCGATTTCTTCAGCGCACCACTAGTGGATGCCACAGCAATTTCTTCGGTAATTTGGAATGGGATCATCAGCCTCGAACTGGCATTTTCTTCAAAGACTGAACTTCATCGCCATCTTGGCATGTTCTTCGATCGGTGAGCCGAGGCTCGACTGAGGAATTTCATGTTGCATTGGGGCAGCAACATTTGTGAACTTCTTCGTCGAGGTTGTGAATCGACCTTGGCTCCTTGCCAATTAGCATAATAAGCATCGAAGTTTTTGCTGAGGGCTTGGATTTCATTTTTGACCTTGAGAATTTCCTCAGGTGTCATTTTGACAACGTTTTTCTTTAGGAACTTCTCCTTTCTGTATTGAGCTTTCTTGATCTCTCTTGCCTTTTCAAACTTCCATTTCTCTTTAGTGATGAAATGGGTCAACATATGACTTTGTCCAGGGTCGATGAAAATCAGGCATAGGGGTGTTTGGATCCTTGTGCGAGATCAATATAATCGAGGATTTTCCTCGGATCCAACAATGATGTACAGATGTGCCTTTGGCTCTAGCGGCCCTTTCTTGGCGATCTCGATGATTTCCATAAGTTCATCATCATCAGCCTCATCATCTTCGTGTGGCTCTTGGAAGGCAACCTGTTTCTTCTTGGGACTTGGCCGAGGACCTCGTCCAGCTGTGGCCTTAGTCTTCAGCAGAGTCGGG
Source organism: Aegilops bicornis (assembly GCA_021605145.1). Taxonomy (NCBI): domain Eukaryota; kingdom Viridiplantae; phylum Streptophyta; class Magnoliopsida; order Poales; family Poaceae; genus Aegilops; species Aegilops bicornis. The sequence continues at coordinate 368,294,227 of CM038673.1, read as the reverse complement.
CCAGATGAAGACTTTGGTGCAGCTGATGAACTTGCTGAGACACCAGAGGCAATGGAGAAGCTTGCAGTCCTTTGGCACGTGGCCAGATGCACAGGTGCTGAGGACTTTGTCGGAACTGCCGAGGACTTGGGAGGAGCTGAGGATTTTGGAGGAGCAGGGGCATCATGAGGAATTTGCCATGAGGGCACTGCTGAGGAACTTGGCCGTGAGGGCACTGTTGGTGAAGCACTTGGCTTGTGTCCGGGCTTCTTTGCCATAGATTTTCTTGGCTTGACAGAGGCCTCATGGGCAGCAGCAGTAACAGAGTCCTCATTGAATTTCCTCACTGCCTCATTGGCTTGTCTTGCCAGCTTGGCTTAGCGCTTGGCCCATTCTTCAGGAAAGTCCTCACCACGCTTGATGCTGGTGGGGTCAGCTTCTTGGCCAGGTGCCAATGGAGCTCTTGGGCATGGAGGATTGAGTGTGAATTTCTTCATGTACTTTGGAGTTACATATCTCAGATTCCTCCATTCCCGTGCCCATCTCCGTTCAATCCTTTGGATGCGCACCTTGCGCTGATTTTTGTTCTCTTTGCCGAACTTCGGCTTCATCAGTGTGCAATAATCGCATATATTTCCTCAGGGATTTCAAACGCGGTCATGACCTCAGGCCTCTTTCCTCCTTTCTGTGGCTTCTTTCCTTCTGCCATATTCTTCAGGTGAGGAATTTGAACAAACGAATTCTCTGAAGAAGTATGCAACTTTTCTTCGAGGAACGCTGCAAATGAGTTAAGTTGATGAGAACCTAGTGATTCAACAGCGGACATGAGTACCTGTGAACAGAGTATAGTTGCGAGGAATTTGGAGAGGTCATATGCGTTCTCAGAAGATTTTTCAAAAAGAACAAGTTTTGAGGATTTTGACCAGATGAGACTTGAAGAATTTCACTAAGCGTTCTTTGTCTTAGGTTCCAGAGTTGTACAGATCGAGGATCCACACAATTGAGGAATCTTGAAGAAAAATGATTGCTTAGAGAAACGAATCGAGAGCATATAACTAGTGAGGTGTTTGTGTGTGAGGATTTGAAGAATAAAACACCTCTGAAGATTTTGTAGTGTAAAATTTGGATCAACGAGGGCAGTAAAAGTAACTTTTATTTACCCTAAACGAAGAACACAACGAACTGGGTGTTGTAGATGTGAAGCTCGTCTGTTCAGATCTTCCACGCCCTAACTTGGCGGAGGAAGACAGCTACGGCGGCGGCGGAGTGAGGATTTCCGCAGTCGGCGCGAGTACGTCGGCGACGAGGTCGAGGCAGCGAAGCTCTTCCTCACCGGCGACGATGGAGTAGCGGCGGCGCTAGGGTTTGAGGAGCTCGAGCGGGAGAGAGAGGTCGAGCGGAGTAAAAGAAGTGAGGATGGAGAGAGGGGTATTTATAGAGGCAGTGAAAAACTGTTCACCAAGATTTAGGGACGAACGTGCCTGACCATTCTCCTTCTCACGACATGTGTCACCCACGTCTTGTGTAGTGGAGATCGTGTCTGATCGTGGGTGAGTAAAATAATGCATCGTGGGATGCGGAACGGTTTAATGACAAAACCGAAAGTTTGGATAGGATCAGTTTTAAAGTTTCGCTCGCAATTTCTTCAAATTTGACAAGGACTCAGTGAAGATTTTGAACGAGTTTCAAAATAGAACGCACATGAAGAATTTGTGAATAGTTTGGGTTGAGTATAGCATAGAGGGGGAAGGGTTCGATCACATTCACTTAGCAGAAAAAGCGACTTGAAGAAATAGCCATAAGTGAATGTCAGAGGACATAAACCCATATATATATGTATTGCCAATGAAGAAAAAGCAGCGGAAGCAGTGAAGATTTTGCAAAGTTGAAGAATTTGAAAAACTGAAGAATTTCAAAACTGATGAAAAATTCAAATTGAAGATTTTCAACTTTGGTGGTGGCGTGACCCACCGTATAAGAATGATGATTTCAGACACCTCGTATAATTGTCGTAGGGTTCTGAGAATCAAATTCTTCATTAATTTCTTCACACTTAGAGTGTTATTCTTCATTGATTGAAGAAAAATGTTTCTTCATGTGTTGCACATCTAAGTCATAAATTTTGCATAAGTGTCAGGATGTGTGTCCTTTTCAAAGAACGTTCAAGATTCTAAGATATTTAGCTCACACCGCAACTTGCTAAATCTCTTCTCATCCAAGGGCTTAGTGAAGATATCGGCTAGCTGTTCTTCAGTCTTCACATGCTCGATGGAGATGTAAGCCCTTCAACACATGATCACGAAGAAAATGATGACGAATTTGAATGTGCTTTTTCTTCGAAAGTGCTGAACTGGGTTGTGAGCAATCTTGATGGCACTCTCATTGTCACGATGAGAGGCACATTCTTCACGTTGATGCCGTAGTCCTTGAGAGTTTGCTTCATCCACAACAATTGAGCACAACACGAGCCAACAACAATGTATTCAGCTTCCGCAGTAGACAGTGATACACAATTCTGTTTCTTCAAGGACCAACAGACCAAAGATCGTCCGAGGAAATGACAAGTACCAGATGTTGACTTGCGGTCCACACGATCACCAAAGATAGTCGAGTCGTAATATCCAATGAGATCAAAAGTAGAGCCCTTGGGATACCATAATCCAAGTGTTGGTGTGTGAGTTAGATATCGAAGAATATGCTTCACAGCCTTATGGTGTGATTCCTTCAGTGTAGCTTGAAATCGGGCACACATGCAAACACTAAGCATTATATCTGGCCTAGATGCACATAAGTACAATAAAGAACCAATCATGGAGCGGTATACCTTGTGATCGAAGTCAATACCATTTTCATCAGTGCATAGATGGCCATTTGTGGACATAGGAATTTTGACGCCTTTGCAATCTTGCATGCTGAATTTCTTCTGGACATCTTTGAGGTATTTCTCCTGAGATATGAATATGCCATTGTGTTGTTGGATTTAATTTGAAGACCTAAGAAGAATTTCAACTCTCCCATCATAGACATTTGATATTCTTCACTCATCATATAGGCAAATTCATCACTATAACGTTGGTCAGTACAGCCAAAGATAATATCATCAACATATATTTGGCACACAAACAATTCACCATCATATGATTTAGTAAAGAGAGTAGGGTCGAGTGAACCGGGTGTGAAGCCATTCTTCAATGTATCATACCACGCCCGTGGGGCTTGTTTGAGACTATAGAGGGCCTTGTTGAGTCTGAAGACTTTGTCGGGATTCTTTGGATCTTCAAAACCTGGGGGTTGAGCAACATATACTTCTTCCTCAAGCTTACCATTGAGGAATGCACTTTTCACATCCATTTGATATAGAGTGATATTGTGGTGGTTAGCATAGGCGAGTAATATGTGAATAGACTCAAGTCTAGCAACAGGTGCAAAAATTCCATCGAAATCAATTCCTTCAACCTGTGTGTAGCCTTGAGCTACAAGTCGTGCCTTATTCCTCACCACAAGGCCATTTTCATCTTGCTTGTTGCGGTAGATCCACTTTGTGCCAATGATATTATGCTTGCGAGGATCTGGACGTTTGACCAGTTCGAGACATTGTTGAGCTCGAACTGATGTAATTCTTCTTGCATGGCCTGAATCCACTCGGGCTCGTAAATGCTTCATCTACCTTAGTTGGCTCTGTGATAGAGACAAAAGCATAGTGCCCACAAAAGTTAGATAAATGTGAAGCTTTTGAGCGTGTGAAAGGACCTGGTGCATCAATGTCATCGATGATCTTGTCAACTTGTACTTCTTTTGCAACGCGAGGATGAGCTGGTTGTCGTCGAGGAATTTGATCATTTTCCTCGCATACCATTGTCTTGACATTATCTTCAGTGCATCACCAACGTTCTTCGTGTACTGGAATGAATTCTTCAGCTGATTCTTCAGTAGGAATGACATCCTCAGTTGCCTTGAACTTGATAGATTCCTTAGGTGCTGGTTCATCTAACACAGAAGGTAGGTGCTCTCTTTGCGGGCCATTAGTTTCATTGAACCGCACATCTATAGTGTCAACAATCTTGTGAAGAGCTATGTTGAAGACTCTGTAGGTGTGCGAGTCCTTTCCGTAACCAAGCATAAAACCTTCATGTGCTTTCGGTGCAAAGTTAGAATTGTGATGAGGATCTCTATCCAGCATTTAGCACCGAAGACTTTGAAATAACTTACATTGGGTTTCTTATCAGTGAGGAGTTCATAGGCAGTCTTCTTGAAGAATTTGTGAAGATATACTCTGTTGATGATGTGGCACGCAGTATCTATTGCATCAATCCATAATCGATTAGGCGTTTTGTATTGATCAAGCATAGTGCGAGCCATCTCAACAAGAGTTCTGTTCTTGCGCTCCACGACGCCATTCTGCCGAGGAGTATAGGGAGCGTATAACTCATGAGTAATACCAAGTTCATCAAGATAGGCATCAAGACCGAATTCTTGAACTCGGTTCCATTGTCACTCCCGATGTGTCCGATCTTCACACCAAAGTTAGTTGAAGCCCTCGAGGAAAATCGTTTGAAGACTTCCTGCACTTGATTTTTGTAAGTAACAATGTGTACCCATGTGTAACGAGAGTAATCATCAACAATAACAAAGCCATATAGAGATGCGACATTAGTGACAGCTGAGTGATGATTAGGACCAAAGAGGTCCATGTGAAGCAATTCGAAGGGACGAGTAGTGGTCATGATAGTCTTCGCTGGATGCTTGGCCTTGGTCATTTTTCCAGCTTCACAAGCTCCACACAAGTGATCCTTGAGGAATTTGACATTCTCAATGCCAATGACATGCTTCTTCTTTGCAAGCGTGTTCAAATTCCTCATGCCTGCGTGACCAAGTCGTCGATGCCATAGCCAGTATACGAAGCTTTTGCAAGTAGACACACGGCTGGTTGTGGTCCTGTAGAGAAATCAACAATATACAAGTCTCCTCTCCTAAAGCCTTCGAAGACTTTGGAATTGTCAGCTTCCATAATCACAACACAACGATACTTGCCAAAGATAACAACCATATCTAGATCACAAAGCATTGAGACTGACATGAGGTTGTATCCCAAGGACTCAACAAGCATGACTTTGTCCATGTGAATGTCCTTAGATATCGCAACCTTACCAAGACCCAATACCTGACTTTTGCCTTTGTCAGCAAAGATGATATGCTTCAGATGAGACGGTGATAAGGGAGCATCCATCAATAGATTCTTGTCACCAGTCATGTGATTTGTACATCAGCTATCGAGAACCCACTCAGTGGCTTTGGGTTGATCATCCTGCAGATGAATTAGTGCAACTTACGATCTCATATACTTCATCAGTGAAGAATATGATATCAAGTTCATCAGATGAATTTCATCAGTCAGTATTAACAGATAAGCAGTAGGAGGACGTGTGAAATGAAAGTTCATTTCATCATGATTAGCCTGCGTCCTTTCAGGCATTTTTGTCAGGCCCCCAGCAAATTCTTCAGACGTTTAAAGCACGTCTGGAGACCTGACCCTGCAGAAGAGGTTAGTTCTTTTCTTCACCACCCACATCTGAAGGGGTGGAAAAGAGTTCATCACTCTGCGAGCACCATATGAGAATGGTGGCATAGAGGCCAATCCATTTCGTTTCACATAAGAGGGGTTAGGGTAAGCATATGAATAAGCGGAGAAATTCTTCGAGGACTTATGAACATATTGGTTTGAAGAATAATGCACATATTCATAGCCCTTAGCTCTACCTCGCGAAAGCGAGTTATTAGCACGATGATAATCATATGAGGACTTTGATCCTTTTGAGGAATTTGATCCACGTGAGGAATTTGGTCCGTATGAGGACTTGGATCCATATGAAGAATTTGGTCCATATGAAGAGTTTGATCTGGGGTTCCTATTCTTCACAGGTGGTGCCATGAGGACATTCACCTGAAGACTTTCAAGGCACTTCTTGGGAACCCAGATTTTCTTCATAGGGGAACCGTTCCTGCAGTTAGTGCCAACATATCTAACAAATACTTCACCATTCTGATTTTTGAACAGTTTATAGTTGGAGTCAAATGACTCATCCGAAGAATGAGGAGATTCGCATGAAAAGCCAGATAGGTTAGATGGATCAACTGGAGGTCCCTTTGCAGCAACCCATGAGGTTTTGGGATACTGCACAAGCTTCCAATATGTTCCATCAGCATTGAGTTTCCTCTCAAAGGCAATACCCTCTTTTCTAGGGTTCCTGTTGAGGATATGCTTTTTAAGCACATCACAAAGAGTCTGATGCCCTTTGAGGCTTTTGTACATGCCTGTCATATACAATTCCTTCAGCCCTGCATTGTCAGTGATACTAGCAATGTCCTCAGATGAGGAATTAGTTATAGCAGAGGCAGGTGAAGAATTTGTAACAGTTGAAGCATTTGAACATTCAGGTGAAGAATTAGCAGATTCACGTTCAATGCACTTTAAGCATGGAAGAACAAATTCTTCCTGAGAAGCGCTGATTTGTTGAGCAAGTAATGAATCGCGATCCTTCTGAAGATCTTCATAATTCACTCTTAGCTTCTCAAGATCTTGCTTTCTTTGTAGAAATTCATAAGAAATTTTCTCATGATCAGATAAGAGAGTGTTATGATGACCTTGAAGGCTGTCAAACCTAGGCTCAAGTCTCAAGATTTTCAATCGAGGGCTTTAGTGCGATCCATTTCTTCACCTAACATATCATCACTCTTATCTAGCATGTTTTGAACCTTTTCCAAGGCAGGCTGTTGTTTGGTGGCAATGCAAACAAGTTTGGTATAACTAGGTTCATTGTCATCATCAGATCCATCATCATCAGATTCACAGTCACTAAATTCAGATGAGGAACATTCGGTTACCTCGACACCCTTTGCCATGAGACATGATGTCAAGATGATGATTCTGGTTCGAAAGTCATCGTTTTGAGAGATTCCTTGAAGTCCTCAAACCAGGGATCATGACGGGTTCGATGAAATTCATAGACGTCGGAGATTCGGTCCCAGATAAGCTTCGCATTGCAAAGATGCATAATGCGCTTGAATTCATCTCTAGATAGGCAGGAACAGATCATATCCTTTGCCATGATGTCAAGTCGAGTGTACTTGCGAATATCATCTGCGTTCGCCGTCTTGCACAGATCAGTAAGGCCAATTTCAGTGACGGTCCACAACTCGCTATCCATTGCCATGAGGCGCTTCCTCATCATTGCCTTCCACTTGGGATAATCGTGACCGTCAAAGATAGGGCATGTCACTTTCTTCATACCTGCGGTCGACATAACTAAAACTCCAGGTGGTTAAACCAAAATCACACGTAACAAGGGAGTACCTTGCTCGATACCAATTGAAAGTGCGTTATATCGACTAGAGGGGGGTGAATAGGCGATTTTTATGAATTCTTCACCGAGGAATTTGCGGTGAGGAAATTCCTTAGCGAAGAACTACTTGCAGCCGAATATGTACTCAAGTAAGCATAAGAGAATGCGGGCATGGTCATCATGATGAAATGAAGACAAACAGAGAGTACAGAAAGTGTAAACACAGGATAGCACAAGATGAAGACAAATGATCAAGAAATTGAACTGAGGAAATTGAGAAAGTCTTGATCAAAGTCTTCAAACACAGATATGAACAACCACTCAACACAATAATGAGGAAATGAAAGGGTTGAGGAAATAGAACCCGATAAGGTTGGTGAAGACAATGATTTGGTAGACCAGTTCCAACTCGTCTCGGTTGTACGTCTGGTTGGAGCGGCCGAGTATTTAAACTCAAGGACACACACAGTCCGGACACCCGATCGGCTGAGCACGCAGCTCCGGACACCAAGTCCTCACCGTATTCTCCTTGAACTAAGGTCACACAGACCTCGTCCAATCACTCGTGGTAAGTTTTCAGGCGACTTCCAAACCTTCACAGACTTGGTCACTCGGCGATCCACAATTCCTCTTGGATGCTCTAGACCATGACGCCTAACCGTCTGGAAGAAGCACAGTCTTCAAAGGTAACAAGCATCACAGGATCAATCTCTTCGGTGATGCTCAATCACTTTCGGTTTGTAGGGGTTTGGTTTTTGGGTTTTTCCTCACTCGATGATTTTCGCTCAAAGTCCTCGGAGGATGGGTTGCTCTCAAATGACAAGTGTCAAGTTCTCTCGGAGCAGCCAACCAGCTAGTGGTTGTAGGGGCGGCTATTTATAGCCTAGGGAGCAGCCCGACATGATAAGACATAAATGCCCTTCAATGATATGACCGTTAGGTGGATAAGATATTTTGGGAGAGTCATGCCAAGAACACAACAACGGTCGGAAATTTGAATATCAAATTCCTCGTGGCTATCATGTTCCTCATCGTAGGCAATCCGCCTTTGGCGAATTCCTAACTCCTCGGTCGAGAACAAATTCCTCAATGACGGAAGAACTTCGTCTACATCCTTTGAAGAAATTGACTGAATCGTATGAGATTTACAAAGGCTTAAATCGAAGGTATGGTTAGGTGTAGGATTTTGAGTTGAGCAACACATGGAAATTTTTCCTTAGTATTTCCTCGACCCCTTTAACAGTACGGTGTTTCCTATGACTCAAGAAAGAGAAAATGAAACTACGAAAACAAAAGTCTTCATGCTTCATGTTCCTCAAATGAATACCAAGTCTTCGCGGTCACACCAATTTCTTCACTTTCAAAGTCTTCAGAAAGTCTTCAAAATATCAAAGTCTTCAACAAGAACTTCATTTTTAGGGGTCGACTTTCTCTGTAAATATCAAACTCCTCATAGACTTATAGACCTGTGTACACTCACAAACGCATTACTTCCTTAACCTATAAGTCTTCAATACACCAAAATCACTAAGGGGCACTAGATGCACTTACAGAAAGATGACGTGGTGGAGGAACTCAATGATTGGTGTGACGTCATCACCTCAGCTAGCATGGCAGGTTCGTTCAAGACCATTCTCAACTCAACTAATAACATCATTACAAGGAACCCAAGGGTCCAGGAGCGGTTTGATATCCCCTATCTTCTTCGCCGTGACCCTGCTGACTGGCGCACGAACGACGGAGGCCTTGCCTTGTGCAAGTTGGTGCCGCTTGATAATGATATGTGTGATGTTAAGATGCCATCGCTTGAGGGTAAGACTTGGGCAGGCGTAAATGGAGATTGGGTTATTTAGATTGGGTACAACTGTGAAAGGATCGAGAAGAAGTGTCTAGAGGGGGGTGAATAGACTCTTAGCAAGAAAAGTTGTAGTTTTTAAATTCTTTAAGTTGAAGTGGAGTTTTAGCACTAGTTAAAACATTCACAATACATATCAAGCAATCATGACAAGAGTATATGAGCAGCAGAAGGTAAATCATGCAAATGCAAGAATGTAAGGGGATGGGATTGAAGTGTGCAAACGCAATTGGAGACACAGAGATTTTTTATCCATGGTTCCGATAGGTGGTGCTATCGTACATCCACGTTGATGGAGACTTCAACCCACGAAGGGTAACGGTTGCGCGAGTCCACGGAGGGCTCCACCCACGAAGGGTCCACGAAGAAGAAACCTTGTCTATCCCACCATGGCCATCGCCCACGAAGGACTTGCCTCACTAGGGTATATCGTCACGAAGTAGGCGATCTCCTTGCCCGTACAAACTCCTTGGTTCAACTCCACAATCTTGATGGAGGTTCCCAAGTGACACCTAACCAATGTAGGAGACACCACTCTCCAAGAGGCAATAGATGGTGTGTTGATGATGAACTTCCTGCTCTTGTGCTTCAAATGATAGTCTCCCCAACACTCAACTCTCTCTCATAGGATTGGATTTGGTGGAAAGATGATTTGAGTGGAAAGCAACATGGGGATGGCTAGAGATCAAGATTTATGTGGTTGGAATGGAATATTTTGACCTCAACACAAGTGTAGGTGGTTCTCTCTCAGAAAATGTATGTTGGAAGTGTAGGCATGTTCTGATGGCGCTCTCCATGAATGAAGAGTGGGTGGAGGGGTATATATAGCCTCCACACAAAATCTAACCGTTGCACACAAATCACCAAACTCGATGGGACCGAATTAGAAAACTCGGCCAGACCGATTTGGTTCATATTGTGACCGTTAGGCATTTCGGTGGGACTGACATGATCAACTCGGTGGGACCGATGTGCTAGGGTTAGGGTAAAGCCTTGTCTCGGTTGGACCGATTACACAAACTCGGTGGGACCGATTTGGGTAATAAGCACAACAGGGAGTTGGCCAAGCAAACTCGGTAGTACCGATTTCATATTTCGGTGAGACCGAAATTAATGCAATAGACAACAGAGAGTTTGCCAGCCCATCTTGGCGAGACCGAGATCCCATCAGTGAGACCGAATTGATTAGGGTTTCTGGAAGTGGCTATGTCAAGTGAACTCGGTGGTGCCAGATAGAAAGTTTGGGTGGGACCGAGTTTGAATTTTGGTTTTGGGACATATGTGGATGTGAGAAAGTGGTTGAGGACTTTGGAGCATATCAGTAAGCACTTTGAGCAAGCAAGCCATTAAGCAACACCTCATCCCCTCTTAATAGTATTGGCTTTCCTATGGATTCAATGTGATCTTGGATCACTAAAATGAAAAATGTAGAGTCCTGAGCTTTGAACTTGAGCCAATCCTTTGTCCTTATCATTTTGAAGGGGTTCCACATCCTCTTGTCCATCTCCACTGTTGGACTTATCTGAAATATACTAGATGAAAGTATTAGTCCAACAAGAGATATGTTGACATTAATTACCAAAATCACCCAGGGAGCACTTGTGCTTTCAATCTCCCCCTTTTTGGTAATTGATGACAACATACATAAAAGCTTTAGATAAAGATATAGAGAATAACAAGTAAAGCTTTGGAAACACATGTAACATGTATAGGCTCCTCCTATATGTATGAAATCATGTAAATATGGAATATAAGGGCATGTCAATGCATTAGCATGACAGAGCAAACCATGAGTTACATGTATCTTGGCTATATGTATCAGAGCTAATGGTGTGAGTGTAGGAAATGTACCTTCATGCTCATGAGTCCTTCTTGCAAACAATATGTACATCAGCAAGAAATCCTCATGGACATGAGTGTGATGCATATACCTACCTTGTGGTCTTGAGCTAGCTTTGGAAGAGATGAACCTGGGAAAACAAGGTTAGATAACATACATACAACTGCTAAGCAGAGCAAGAACAACAAACCACAAGAGTACCAAGATTGGGATGACATGTAGAGAGTGAGTACTAGGTACTCTATTGGATATGGACATGTCCCCAAAGGTAAATATATACAATGAATTCAAAGATTTCCTTCCCTTAGATGTCTTGATCCCCCTGAATCTTATATGGGATACTGGGAGAAGATAGGGAACAGAAAATCAGAGCAAATGCAAACAACCAAATAAACACAGATATGAACAACATATAGCTCATTGAGATAATACTATTTCAAGATAAATATTTCAGGAAAGCTCAATGATTGGCATGGCTTGGATTAGAAAGTGGACCCCTCCTAAAGACATGTGTCTTCTCTCCTCTTGAACACCAAGCATCTGGGGCTTTTGATGTGATTCCTCTCTCTCCCTGTTGAAGAACTCTCTCCCCCTGTTGAAATGATTTAAGCTTTGATGTGATCTCTCTCTCCCCCTCTGATATCAATTTCCAAGAAGGGTTCTTCTGGATTTTTGTTTCAAATGGGTTTGGTCCTTGGGTCATAGAGCAAAGCAGCATGTTGAATGTGATGCTGGTAGAGGGTAAGAATCATTGAGTGGAGCTGGAGCAAAAAGAATGCAGGATCAAGTGGCAAGTTGTCTTTTTTGCAGTGGAATCGGTGGCACCGAGTTGTGTGCTTCGGTTGCACCGAAAGGATTCGGTTTGACCAAAAGCAATAGACTGGTGTGACCAAGTTCATCACAGAGAAAACACTTGTCACCTCAGCTCACTAGGCAAGTAAGATCTCACAAAGATTTACAAGGAATTAAATGAAGAATTTGCAAGGAATTGGATGCAGGGAATGCAGAACAAAACAGAGAAAAAGAAAATCTAGATGAAGTTTTTTTTGATAAAGAAAAGGGAATAAATATGCAAAGGGAAAAATGCAAAAACTCAAAGAAACACTAGAGAACTTAATCTAGAATTGGGCTGTGACAAAGTCACCTATGTTAGAGTATATTGACTAAGGAGTCAAGTGAGAACACTTGATCATAAGTCATACTCATCATTTAATCTCAAAATGGGGTTACCATTTTTCGCTTAAGCATTTGATGTATTCACATCTTGTTGAGTTGCTTTAGCCCATGACTTGGAGTAAAGCTTCTCTAAGATGGAATATCATACCTTGGGTGGTGGTGTTGATCTTGATCATGTAGTTGAACTTATGTGGGTTGCTCAAGGTTGATGTAGTTCATCAAGAGTTGGGAGCACCACTTGTAATTTGAGTTCATCTACCTACATGGGTTAGTCTTGCAAGGAATAGCACTTGTGTATCGAAAGTGATAATCATGAAACTTGATACATATAATTTGTCAAAGGATATGTTGAAGGGTTTCGTGCTTCCTTATCATCAACCACCGTATTGTAGAGACTTGGTGATGTAGATATTGCTCAAGATGTGAGAGAGTTGCAATCTCATAGATTTAGATTCATCCAAGTACCTACAAGGGTTAGATAACATGCAAGGGTGCAAATATATCCAAGACATAAGAATAGCATCATGAAGGGAATATCAAGGATTAGTCATAGATTCATGCCTTGCATGTATCCAAATGGAGTTCGTACTCCAAGTTTGAAGCATCAATGATGTTCAATTCTCCTCTCAAACGACAAAATACTTTCTCATCAAGCGGTTTGGTGAATATATCCGCCAATTGCTTATCAGTACGAACATGCTTAAGATTAATGTCCCCTTTAGCAACATGATCTCGAATGAAATGATGACGAACTTCAATATGCTTAGTTCGAGAATGTTGCACGGGGTTGTGAGCAATCTTAATAGCACTTTCATTGTCACAAAGCAATGGGACATGTTTCACATTGGTCCCATAATCTTTAAGAGTTTGGGTCATCCAAAGTAATTGAGCTCAACATGAACCGACGGCAATGTATTCCGCTTCGGTGGTGGATAAGGATACCGAGTTTTGTTTCTTGGAAGACCAAGACACAAGAGATCTACCTAGAAATTGACACGTAACCGAAGTGGACTTTCTATCAACCTTGTCTCCGGCATAGTACGAGTCGTAATAGCCAACAAGATCAAAAGAGGACCTCTTAGGATACCAAATGCCAAAATTTGGTGTATGTATTAAGTATCTCACTATCCTTTTCACAGCCTTAAGATGACATTCTTTGGGGGACGCTTGATATCGTGCACACATGCACACACTTAGCATAATATCGTTACGAGAGGCACATAGATATAACAATGATCCAATCATAGAGCGATAAACCTTTTGATCAACCGGTTTACCATCCTTAGTCAAGTCAAGATGTCCACTAGTAGGCATGGGAGTTTTCATACCTTTGCTTTCTTGCATGTTGATCTTCTTGAATAAGTCCTTGGTGTACTTTATTTGAGAAACAAAGGTGCCTCCCTTAGTTTGCTTGATTTGCAAACCAAGAAAGAACTTGAGTTCACTCATCATAGACATCTCAAACTTCTTTGACATTAGCTTTCCAAACTTTTCACTAAACTGAGGGTTAGTTGAACCAAATATGATATCATCAACATAAATTTGGCATACAAATAATTCACTATTAACCCTTTTAGTGAAAAGAGTAGAATCTATCTTTCCAATCTCAAAGCCTTTTTCAATAAGGAACTTGGTCAAGCATTTATACCACGCTCTAGGAGCTTGCTTAAGACCATAAAGGGCTTTGTGAAGTTTGTAAACATGATCAGGTTTCTTAGGATTTACAAAGCCGGGAGGTTGTTTAACGTAAACTTCCTCCTCAATTTCACCATTTAGAAAAGCACTTTTAATGTCCATTTGGTATAAAGTGAGATCATGGTGATTAGCATAGGCGAGTAAGATGCGGATGGACTCAAGTCTAGCAATGGGGGCATATGTCTCACCGTAGTCCATACCTTCGACTTGAGTGTAGCCTTGGGCGACTAGACGATCTTTGTTGCGGACGACTTGACCATCTTCATATTGCTTGTTGCGAAACACCCATTTGGTACCGATGATGTTGTGGTTGTTGTTAGGCTTCTCGACCAATGTCCACACTTGATTTCTCTCAAAGTTGTGTAGCTCTTCATGCATGGCATTTATCCAATCCGGATCTTCCAATGCTTCTTCAACCTTCATAGGTTCAATGCTAGAGATGAATGAATAGTGTTCACAAAAATTAGCCAAACGAGATTTAGAGCGAGTGATTCTCCCGGTTTGGATATCGTTGTAGATTTGCTCGACGGGATGGTCTTTGGCGACTCTTGCTCGAACTCGTGGGAGCTTTTGCTTGGGTCAGGGTGGAACATCTTCTTCATCATCTCCTTCTTCATTGTTGGCGTTGTCGTTCTCTTGTCGCGGTGGAGAAGGAGGTTGTTGATGTTCATCTTGGTGTACTTCCTCGTTTTCTTTGTCTTGGTGTGTCCCACTTGTGGATGCTTCCGTATCGACTCTTGGTTCACCTTGTCGTGAGGTAGAAGCTTCCACTTGGACGGACGAGGTACTCTTCTTCACCTCTGTTGAACGAATCTTGCCAATAGACAAGTCTTGGATTGCTTCCGAAGGATCTTTATCTCCTACATCAATTGGCAATTGCTCTGCGAGCCGTTAGATTCATCAAACTTCACATCTATAGTCTCTTCAACCTTTCGGGTGAAACTGTTGTAGACACGGCAAGTGTGAGAGTTTGAGCCATAACCAAGTAGGAAACCCTCATGAGATTTAGGAGCAAATTTAGAACGACGATGCTTATCAAGAATGTAACACTTTGAGTCGAATACTCGAAAGTATACAACTTGGGGTTTGTTACTGGTGAGAAGCTCGTATGCCGTCTTGCCGAGTAGCTTGTGAAGATACAAGCGATTTGCTGCATGACAAGACGTCTCAACCGCTTCCGCCCAAAAGTGTTTTGGAGTCTTGTACTCACCAAGCATCGTTCTTGCCATCTCAATAATAGTCCGGTTCTTCCTCTCAACAACTCCATTTTGTTAAGGCTTGTACGTAGCCTAGAACTCGTGTGAAATCCCTTCTTCGTCAAGAAAGGTATCCACATTTGCGTTCTTGAACTCTGTTCCGTTGTCGCTCGAACCTTTTTTATCTTCACTTCAAATTGGTTTTGGGCCTTCCTGGCGAAATTTTTGAAGATCTTTTGTACCTGCGATTTATCATCAAGAAAGAACACCCATGTAAATCTTGAAAAACCATCAACTATGACTAGACCAAATGAGTTACCACCGAGTCTCTTGTAGGCATTGGGACCAAAGAGATCCATATGAAGTAGCTCGAGCGGTCTTCTTGTGGTCATAATGTTCTTCACGGGGTGGCTTTCTCCAACTTGTTTTCCTGCTTGACAAGCACTACAAAGTCTATTCTTGTCAAATATAACATCTTTTACTCAAAGGATATGATCACCCTTAATAAGCTTATCAAGACTTCACATGCCCACGTGACCTAACCTTCTATGCCACAACCAGCCTTTTGAGGATTTGGCAATTAAGCAAGTTCTAGGTTGAGCCTTTTTAGTGAAATCAACAATGTAAAGATCACCTCTACGGATACCGGTAAAGACCATTTTATGATTATCTCTACGAAACACTTGGAAATCTACTTTAGTAAATAGGACGTTGAAACCAAAGTCAGCAAGTCTAGATATGGAAAGTAAATTGTAGCCAAGCGATTCAACGAGCATAACATTTTGTATGGAGCTGTCATGTGAGATGGCCACCTTGCCAAGGCCAACCACCTTACCCTTTGAGTTATCACCGAAAGTGACATACTTTCGAGGGCCATTGTTTTCAGCAAGCTCACGAAACATATCTTTGTCTCCGGTCATATGATCAGTACATCCACTATCAAGGACCCATTCCTTTCCCCCAGCCATGTAGCCGCGAAGATTAGCCATAAGCCCAAAGTGTCTCATAGCATCATCAAGATCATAGTCACTATCATCATCCTCATCATAGTATCCATGTTCTATATCATCTTGTGATTGATCAACTCCTAGAGAGGGTAATTCATTAGAAGTATGACCGTAACAATGTTCATCTCTATGAATTCTAATGACTTCGGAAATGATATTGCTAATAATTCCAACATCTCCTTTGGCACGCATGAGATCACGAAGCTCAAATAGACAATCATCAAACTTAGGATCACTAGTACTCATCTTACTCAAGGCAATAGACTTATGAAGAATTTCGTCTAGATTTTTCAAGGAATAATTTGGGAATCGTTCCTCAAGAAATCTCCATATAGTGTAGACACAGTCAAGAGTAGGTAAGCTAGTAATCAAATTTTTGGGCAATCCTCTAATGATAAGATTGATAGTTCTAAGATTGTGAATCATGTCAAGATCCTCATCGGGAGTGGCATGCAAAGGATCACTAGGGGGAATGCAAGGACTAGTAATGTACTTGTTCAAGTGATATTCATTGAAAATCTCAAGCATCTCATTTTTCCACTCATGAAAGAACTCTCCATCAAGTATATGCACTCTATGTCTAAGACTCCCCAATGTAGACTCATCCATCTTCCTCCAAAGGTGTTTAAACCAAAGCAATGGAGACCAAAGCTCTGATACCAATTGAAAGGATCGAGAAGAAGTGTCTAGAGGGGGGGTGAATAGACTCTTAGCAAGAAAAGTTGCAGTTTTTAAATTCTTTAAGTTGAATTGGAGTTTTAGCACTAGTTCAAACATTCACAAAACATATCAAGCAAGCATGACAAGAGTATATGAGCAGCGGAAAGTAAATCATGCAAGTTGCAAGAATGTAAGGGGATGAGATTGAAGTGTGCAAACGCAATTAGAGACACGGAGATTTTTTATCTATGGTTCCAATAGGTGGTGCTATCGTACATCCACGTTGATGGAGACTTCAACCAATGAAGGGTAACGGTTGCGTGAGTCCACGGAGGGCTCCACCCACGAAGGGTCCACGAAGAAGCAACCTTGTCTATCCCACCATGGCCATCACCCACGAAGGACTTGCCGCACTAGGGTATATCTTCGTGAAGTAGGCGATCTCCTTGCCCGTACAAACTCCTTGGTTCAAATCCACAATCTTGACGGAGGCTCCCAAGTGGCACCTAACCAATCTAGGAGACACCACTCTCCAAGAGGTAATAGATGGTGTGTTGATGATGAACTCCTTGCTCTTGTGCTTCAAATGATAGTCTCCCCAACACTCAACTCTCTCTCATAGGATTGGATTTGGTGGAAAGATGATTTGAGTGGAAAGCAACTTGGGGATGGCTAGATATCAAGATTTATGTGGTTGGAATGGAATATTTTGACCTCAACACACGTGTAGGTGGTTCTCTCTCAAAAAATGTATGTTGGAAGTGTAAGCATGTTCTGATGGCTCTCTCCACGAATGAAGAGTGGGTGGAGGGGTATATATAGCCTCCACACAAAATCTAACCGTTACACACAAATCACCAAACTCGATGGGACCGAATTAGAAAACTCGGTCAGACCGATTTGGTTCATAATGTGACTGTTAGGCATTTCGGTCGGACCGACATGATCAACTCGGTGGGACCGGTGTGTTAGGGTCAGGGTAAAGCCTTGTCTCGGTTGGACCGATTACACAAACTCGGTGGGACTGATTTGGGTAATAAACACAACAAAGAGTTGGCCAAGCAAACTCGGTGGTACCGATTTCATATTTCGGTGAGACCGAAATTAATGCAATAGACAACAGAGAGTTTGCAAGCCCATCTTGGTGAGACCGAGATCCCATCGATGAGATCGAATTAATTAGGGTTTCTGGAAGTCGCTATATCAAGTGAACTCGGTGGCGCCGGATAGAAAGTTCCGGTGGGGCCGAGTTTGACTTTTGGTTTTGGGACATATGTGGATGTGAGAAAGTGGTTGAGGACTTTGGAGCATATCACTAAGCACTTTGAGCAAGCAAGCCATTAAGCAAAACCTCATCCCCTCTTAATAGTATTGGATTTCCTATGGACTCAATGTGATCTTGGATCACTAAAATGAAAAATTAGAGTCCTGAGCTTTGAGCTTGAGCCAATCCTTTGTCCTTATCATCTTGAAGGGGTTCCACATCCTCTTGTCCATGCCACTCCACTGTTGGACTTATCTGAAATATACTAGATGAAAGTATTAGTCCAACAAGAGATATGTTGACATTAATTACCAAAATCACCCAGGGAGCACTTGTGCTTTCAATCTCCCCCTTTTTGGTAATTGATGACAACATACATCAAAGCTTTAGATAAAGATATAGAGAATAACAAGTAAAGCTTTGGAAAGACATGTAACATGCATAGGATCCTCCTATATTTATGTAATCATGTATATATGGAATATAAGGGCATGCGAATGCATAAGCATGACACAGCAAACCATGAGTTACATGTATCTTGGCTATATGCATCAGAGCTAATGGTGTGAGTGTAGGAAATGTACCTTCATGCTCATGAGTCCTTCTTGCAAACAATATGTACATCAGCAAGAAATCCTCATGGACATGAGTGTGATGCATATACCTACCTTGTGGTCTTGAGCTAGCTTTGCAAGAGATGAACCTGGAAAACAAGGTTAGATAACACAGATACAACTGCTAAGCAGAGCAAGAACAGCAAACCACAAGAGTACCAAGATTGGGATGACATGTAGAGAGTGAGTACTAGGTACTCTATTGGATATAGACATGTCCCCAAAGGTAAATATATACAATGAATTCAAAGATTTGCTTCCCTTAGATGTCTTGCTCCCCCTGAATCTTATATGGGATACTGGGAGAAGATAGGGAACAAAAATCAAAGCAAATGCAAACAACCAAATAAACACAAATATGAACAACATATAGCTCATTGAGCTAATACTATTTCAAGATAAATATTTCAGGAAAGCTCAATGATTGGCATGGCTTGGATTAGAAAGTGGACCCCTCTTAAAGACATGTGTCTTCTCTCCTCTTGAACACCAAGCATCTGGGGCTTTTGATGTGATTCCTCTCTCTCCCTGTTTAAGAACTCTCTCCCCCTGTTGAAATGATTTAAGATTTGATGTGATCTCTCTCCACCCTTTGACATCAATTTCCAAGAAGGGCTCTTCTGGATTTTTGTTTCAAATGGGCTTTGTCCTTGGGTCACAGAGCAAAGCAGCATGTTGAATGTGATGCTGGTAGAGGACAAGAATCATTGAGTGGAGCTGGAGCAAAAAGAATGCAGGATCAAGTGGCAAGTTGTCTTTTCTGCAGTGGAATCGGTGGCACCGAGTTGTGTGCTTCAGTTGCACCAAAAGGATTCGGTTTGACCGAAAGCAACAGACCGGTGTGATCAAGTTCATCACAGAGAAAACACTTGTCACCTCAGCTCACTAGGCAAGTAAGATCTCACAAATATTTACAAGGAATTAAATGAAGAATTTGCATGGAATTGGATGTAGGGAATGTAGAACAAAACTGAGAAAAAGAAAAT
The DNA here is from genome assembly GCA_021605145.1 of Aegilops bicornis. Classification (NCBI taxonomy): domain Eukaryota; kingdom Viridiplantae; phylum Streptophyta; class Magnoliopsida; order Poales; family Poaceae; genus Aegilops; species Aegilops bicornis. The sequence goes on along the minus strand of CM038673.1, from coordinate 368,274,615 downwards.
CTAGATGAAGTTTTTTTTGATAAAGAAAGGGAATAAATATGTAAAGGGAAAAATGCAAAAACTCAAAGAAACACTAGAAAACTTAATCTAGAATTGGGCTGTGACAAAGTCACCTATGTTAGAGTATATTGACTAAGGAGTCAAGTGAGAACACTTGATCATAAGTCATACTCATCATTTAATCTCAAAATGGGGTTACCATTTTTCGTTTAAGCATTTGATGTATTCACATCTTGTTGAGTTGCTTTAGCCCATGACTTGGAGTAAAGCTTCTCTAAGATGGAATATCATACCTTGGGTGGTGGTGTTGATCTTGATCATGTAGTTGAACTTGTGTGGGTCGCTCAAGGTTGATGTAGTTCATCAAGAGTTGGGAGCACCACTTGTAATTTGAGTTCATATACCTACATGGGTTAGTCTTTCAAGGAATAGCACTTGTGTATCCAAAGTGATAATCATGAAACTTGATACATATAATTTGTCAAAGGATATGTTGAAGGGTTTCGTGCTTCCTTGTCATCAACCATCGTATTGTAGAGACTTGGTGATGTAGAGAGTTGCAATATCATATATTTAGATTCATCCAAGTACCTACAATGGTTAGATAACATGCAAGGGTGCAAATATATCCAAGACATAAGAATAGCTTCATGAAGGGAATATCAAGGATTAGTCATAGATTCATGCCTTGCATGTATCCAAATGGAGTTCCTACTCCAAGTTTGAAGCATCAATGATGTTCAATTCTCCTCTCAAACGGCAAAAGACTTTCTCATCAAGCGGTTTGATGAATATATCCGCCAATTGCTTATCGGTACCAACATGCTTAAGATCAATGTCCCCTTTAGCAATATGATCTTGAATGAAATGATGACGAACTTCAATATGCTTATTTCGAGAATGTTGCACCGGGTTGTGAGCAATCTTAATAGCACTTTCATTGTCACAAAGCAATGGGACATGTTTCACATTGATCCCATAATCTTTAAGAGTTTGGGTCATCCAAAGTAATTGAGTACAACCACTACAAAAAAATGACACATCTGTGACATTTTGGGCCGAACGAATTTTTTTTGTCATACATATGACACTTCTATGACGATAATTGTGACAAAACCCGGTATCATCATAGATGTGGTGGGCTCCTACTTCTATGACAAAAAATCATGACAGAAAATGGTCTTTTCGTCTGGGCGTCTTGGAGACGCAGCTGCATGACATTCTTTGGGCCGTCCATGACGGAAAAACCGTGGTAGAAGCGAGGGAGGAAAATTTCGGGAGTTCCCGATTACGGTGGGAGGTCGGGGCCGAAGCGATGCGCTGCTTTCTCTCGTGACACGCACGCTGCTGCAGTGTGTGAGGCGTTGGCTCTAACTGAACCCGAGCGAGGCGTTGGGCTCTAACTGAACCCAAGCAATTGCACTGCAGGCTACGCGTTACTGAACCTGAGCGATCGATCGATGGCTGTTAACTGAACCCCATCAAGCGATTCCTTCGCTACTACTTCTAACTGAAGCCAATCGATGGGATGAATAGTGAGCATTGCGGCGGGGGGGGGGGGGGTGGATGAACAGTGAGCGGTGGCATTGCCTCTGGATGAACAGGACCCCGTGGTGTGGTGGAGGGCTGGATGAACAGTAGACGGTGGAGGGGTGCCCGTGGAGGGGTGGTTGAACAGGACCTCGTGGTGTGGTGGAGGGCTGGATGAACAGTAGACGATGGAGGGTGCCCGTGGAGGGGTGGTTGAACAGGACCCTGTGGTGTGGAGGGCTGGATGAACAGTAGACGGTGGAGGGGTGGTTGAACAGTAGCCAGTGGAGTAGCGCGCCGTGGAGGCTGGATGAACAGGAGCCCGTGGAGGCTGGAGGAGGTCGACGGTGGAGATGAACAAGTATCCGTGGAGTCCCTGCTTTTGCGGTACGCCACACCCTCCCGGCGAACAGACCCGTGCTGATCAGAAGCGCCCGACACAAGTCTGCTTTAAATCCGTTTTGATGCACGCCACACCCGCCTCGATCAACAGGACCCCGTTTTGACCGTGGGAGGTCCGTTTAAATCTGCTTTTGCGGTACGCCACACCCCTCCCGATCAACAGGACCCCCGTTTCGACCGTAGGAGGTCCCTTTCCTCTGTTTTGCGGTACGCCACACCCCTCCCGATCAATAGGACCCCTGTTTCGACCGTAGGAGGTCCGTTTTGTCCGTTTTGCGGTACGCCACACCCCTCCCGATCAAAAGGCCCCGTTCCGAATGTAGGAGGTCCGTTTCCTGCATTGTGCGGTACGCCAGGCCTCGTTTCCATCGCCTGTTCCGTCCAAGCCCTCCCGATGAACACGACCACGCATTCTGTTCCGACCCAGCCGGTTGGCTCCCACGCGTTCCGTTGCCTCCCGATGAACACGACGCATTCCGTTGCCTCCCCATGAACACGATGCATCCCGTTGGCTCCCCATGAACACGACGACGACGCTGTTTCTCCGTTCCGACCTAGCCATGTACACAAGCCCTGGCCGTACGTATGTGCGAGTAGGTGTTCGAGACCCCGCCTGTATGTATTCATACGTGGCCATATTTTCTTTCTTGCACCCTGGCCGCTGTACGTATGTGTACATGCTACGTGCGTGCCTCTACTACGACACGTGCGCGCCTCTACTACGACACATGCGCGCCTCTACATCGACCAGTATGTACATACACGTTCACGACCAGAATGACAACGCTACGTACGCTTCGACCAGGTGGGTCCCGACTGTCAGGCACTTCCTTGCGTGCGAAGATGTAGCTGGTGGGTCCCAACAGTCAGGGGGACGAATCATTTTGTTTTTTTTTTGCCCGGACGCACTTCCTTGCGTGTGAAGGTGTAGCTAGTGGGTCCCGACAGTCAGGGGGAAACGTTTTTTTTGCAAAATACGATGGCCCGTCCGGTGGGTCCCCGCTGTCAGGTGGAGGAATAATTATTTTGCGCGTAATAAGGAGGCACTTCCTTGCTGCGGCCGTGGACCCAGCTGTCAGCCTCTCCACGTACAGTCCACGTCCGATGGAAGCCGTTCCTTGACCACGTTGACCACGCCGCGCCGAGAGCACCAGGGCGGTGGACGACAGCGAGGCCTAGGAAGGGGACGACGCGAGCCGGGGAAGACGCGGCAGTGGATGGCCACGCCAGAAGGAGTACGAGGGCACTGGTTCGCTGCGATGTGAGGCTGTCGCCGCCGCAGAGTAACATGGGATGTGGGTGAGTAGAGGGATGGCCTGGCCAGCGGTGGGAGTAGTAGGGGGCGGTGAGGCCTCCGCCGCATCGCAGCCGGCCACGGGAGGCAGGAGCACGAGGCACGACCGGTGCTGGTTTGGGTGGCTGGAGCAAGAAGACCAGAGGTTGAAGAAGCACTACGGCCGTTGGATGGACATCGTACGGTCACTGGAGCTAGAATCGTGCATATTGACTAAGTTGACAAAGCCCTCCATGCCCGTTAACTTAGTAGGCCCACAAGTCAGCTTGCCACCATACTGGGTCCCAGCTAGCAGGGGAGTATTCATTTTTTGTGCGTAATAAGGAGGCACTTCCTTGCGTGCGAAGATATAGCTGGTGGGTCCGAGCTGTCAGCGGCGGTAACGTTTTTTCGCGAAATACTGAGGCCCTTTCGGTGGGTCCCCGATGTCAGGTGGAGGAATCATTATTTTGCGAGTAATAAGGAGGCATTTCCTTGCGTGCGGCCGTGGACCCAAATTTCGGCCTCTCCACGTCTGATCCACTTCAGATGCATGTCGATCGTTGACTGACGTTGACCAGGCCGCACCGAGAGCACCAGGGCGGTGGATGACGGTGAGGCCTAGGAAGGAACGACACGGAGGCGAGGAAGACTCCGGCTTGTTTCCACGCGGAGGGGAGTACGACTGTCTGAGGGTTTCTTGGTTCGTCTGCCGTCACGGAGAATAACAACAGGTGTGGGTGAGTAGAGGGATGGTTAGGTCAGCGATGGGAGTACGGTGGGGCGGAGGTCACAAGGCAGCAGAGCCGGCATGGGAGGAGGGAGCAGGCAGTCCGCGCGCTTGTTTGAGCGATCGAGCAGAAGAGCAGAGATTGAAGAAGACGACGGCTGTTGGATGGCCATCCAACAATCCTTTGCTAAAGGCCAACCTTTTTAGGAAAGCCTTAAATCATGGAAAACAACATACAACCCATCTGCCATTATTTCTAATAATTTACAGCCCATTTGCTAATTATTAAGGTTTTTTGGAGCCCATATTCTTTTGTTAGCATTACAGCCCATATTGTGGCCACGGTTAAAAAATTATACTGAAATTTTGCATATTTCAAAAGTGTTCAAACTGTTTTAGTCCTGAAATTTCGACTCACATTCAAACTTATTTTAAAAATAATTATATAACAATATAAAATCCAACAAATTCTCCACGCATAAAAATTAATGTAATTTAAAATCTCGAAATGAAAAAAAAGATATTTGAAACTAATTGTCGATTTGATGTGTTTTAAAAATGTACAACCCATTTCTCATTACTGATGGGCCATTTTATCGGCCAGCCGAATGAAAGCTCTCCTCGTCTTGAAAGATTTGCAGCCCAATAGGCCTGACAAAGCGACTTACTTGGCAAATCACAAAAAAACTGGGCTGTGGCCGTGGACCCAGCTGTCGACCTCTCCACGTCTGATACTCTTCCGATGGAATGTCGTTGACCACGTTGACCACGCCACGAGAGCACCAAGGCGGTGGACGATGGCGAGGCCTAGGAAGGGAACGACGCGAGCCGGGAAGACGCGGCGGTGGATGCCCACACGGAGAGGAGTACGAGGGTTCACCGGTTCGGCGGTGTGAGGCTGCCGTGCCGCCGCAGGCTCGCTAGCGGTGGGAGTAGTAGGGGCGATGAGGCCTCAACGGCAGATAGCCGCCACCGGAGGTAGGAGCAAAGGTCTCCCGGCTGGTTTGGACGGTGGTGCAAGAAGAGCAGCGATTGAAGAAGCGGCAGGACCGTTGGATTCAAATCCAACGGTTCTGCTACTAGAATCGCTTGTTGACTAAGTTGGCAAGCCTGCGTCTGCGTCAACTTAGTAGGCCCACGTGTCAGCCTCCCAACCGGTCGCCCCAGATGTCGATTGGGAGGAATCATTTTTTCAGCGTAATAAGGAGGCAGTTGATTGCGTGCGGCCGGGCCAATGGAGGGAGTAGGGTGGGCAGAAGCTCAGCGGCATCACAAATGAGCCACAAGAGGAGGGAGCAAGCAGTCCACCGACGCTAGTTTAGTCACCGAGCGGGAAGATCGAGATTGAAGAAGACGTCGGCCGTTGGATGGACATCCAACGATCCTTCGCTAGAATCGTGTGTTCACCGACAAAGCCTTATGCGTAAACAAGTCACCTCGAAATCTGTGGCGTATGTACAGCCCATTTTCTATTATTTTTACAATTTTTACTCATTTTCTAATTCATATGGAATTTATTGCAGCCCGCTTTCCATTTTTAGAATTGCTGGCCATTTCTGGTCAAGATGCAGTCAAAAATTAACTAAATATGTGGGAAATTTTGAAAATTCGCAAATTTTTCTTTGGGGAATGAAATATTCTTAATCCAAAAATTAATAGCCATACTAAAACAAATTTAAAAATAAATTAGTACTATGTCATGTTAAATCCAATGAAATACATTATAAGATATCAGTGAAGAACAAAAACAAAAAAAGAGACTTATATCCCATTTGCTATATTTTTTTTGGAATTTTCAACCCCTTTTGATATTACTTTTAACAGACATTGACCATACTCTTAAGCCAGGTCGGAATGCATCCCGCCTCGTCTTGAAAGATTTGCAGCCCAGTAATTCAGAGAAAACAAATAGGCCTAGCTTGGGTATTCTTCAAAAAGAAATATTGGGCTACCTATTTTCCCAAAGAACTGGTGCATGAGCATTTAGCTTTATTTATTTATTTACTTATTTATGTTTAGAGGACCATGAGCATGTACCAGGCCAGATTCATGTGAGAGCCTCCCTTCCGATTAATTATGGGCTTCTCTATTGGGCCTTCATCAATTGGGCTGCATGTTATCAACAAGTGGAAAATGTGTTCGTCACGAAAATAGTGTGCGCTTACGTGCGATGCACGGGCACTAAAGGATCGAACCGTGCAGCGACTTCCAAAACATTGTGTTTGTCGTTCTAACAACACATTTATTCAACCAACAGACGAAATATACTACTGATTGTACATTGAAAACAACAGTAGCAGCAACCAGGGCTGGGGGTGCAACAGAAGCAGTAAGTAGGCTAGAAGAGTGAAGACGCAGCTCTCTCTTCCAAACCAAACATCAGCCATCATTACAAAAGGGCTACCAAAAAAGAACAAGTGTATGCATCAAACTAAATAAAGATCCTACTACACCAAGTGTATCGCATCTAACTAATGGCTCGCTTAGACGTTACTATTTATTAAGATGTGGAGATTGGTGGACGGCTTGAATGAGATGGGTGATCGACGGGGAAACTCCGGCCCGGTCGGAAATGCGATACTTGCGACCCTCTCTACTACTTTGGGGCTGTAGAGCGTGGCGGCACATATCGAGGTATGGTGCATGCAGAGACGCATGGTACGCGTGTACACACAGTTTGCTCGATGAACGAAACCGCGCTGCCATCTTGATCCTTGCCGTCGGTTATCTCACAGTTAATCGGATAATTCAGTCCGACAAACAGAGAGCGTGTACCAAGGCTACTTACCAGCCTCCACCAAAAATTCACGAAGGCCCGGAGAAGCTGGGATCCCGCTCAAAAGACCTTGCAAAGGATCGTGATTGTATTCCAGAAACAACACGTCCGATGCGTCGCGAATGATCATCAATCTTTCAACATCGTCGATTGAGCCAGAACCACCGCAATCGCCATGCCGCTTTTCTTTGAAAGGTTCTAGGATTAGGAAGGGTAGGGACACCAAAGTGCCTACAACATCATATCAAGTTGAGTCAAACAAAAGGGCTCTTGATTTAGTCAATCTTAAGAACAACATGTTATGAGCATGAATATTTTTTAGCGAGATGTTGATGATAATATAAGCAAGCCATAATGATATCATAGGAAAGTAACATCTTTCTTTAACAGCCGTTTGTAGCGATGACTGGAGTAGGCCAGCAATACGTCCAGCCATAGAAGGAGTCGACAGCGTAAATGAAGCCCTTGTGTTCAATGACATCAGAGAACCATGGAGGATGTATGATCCTGCGATGGACGTGCAGATTTATCCACTTACCGCAGTGACCTGTCAGATAGGCGAGACCGCGGTTGAAGGACGCAATTAGCCTCAAGTCTTTATAATTCGCAGATCTTGTGGGCACTTGGCAGATTACAACCTTGAGCAAATCAAACTTGGTATCATCTTTGGCTCTTTGTAAGATTCCGAGTATTCGGGCCACGGTGCCAAAGCGATTACCTCGTTAATCGAAGGAAGGGGATCAATCGCCGAGTGTAGACCTCCACGTGCATCCAAATCGCGACCGTCGACGAGCACCATCCAAGACGTGTTCATGCCGACCCAAAGTACATACCGTTAATGTAGTTGAGGCTGACGGGGATCGGATCGCAGTCAAGGGGGTTGATGCTCGCCACCCTACGATCGTTATGCTGCGTGACACGCAGTTTCTGAAGATCAGGCGGCATCAGCAAGCAAGGAGCTGGCTTAAAAAGTTCCAGCCTGAGGGCTTTGAGTAAATGGTACAGCCCCGACGAGCACGCGGCAAGCGGCATGGTACTGAGATTGTCCACACGCGAAATAATGAGCTTGATTACCTCTGTGGGGAGCGAATTCCAGCCACTCTTTTGGCGGACGCTGCTCGGTTCTGCCATTGTTAGTGCTTGGGTTTCGAATGAGGGGGGGGGGGAGGCGCCTTAGCGGGGATGGAAGATTGGACGAGATTATGTGCGGACAAATATGGAGAAGCGAATATGTGCTGCGGGAAGTGGATAGGTGATGAGGACTACAAAGACGCCGCTTGACTTACGAGACACATACCAGCCAGCGTAGGGTCATGTCGATGCTGCATAACTTGCTTGAGTGATCACAAAGATCGGTACTCCCTACAAAGGCTATGCCCTAACTTGCTTGAGTAGAGTAGTAGAGTAGGACTCTGCTCTACTACTAACACCGGAGGAGTAGTATATTCTAATCTAAAATAGTTACAAACTTCAATGCCCGAGCGTGGGCGACTACGAACCATGCTCAAAGACCGTGTCTCACGTGGTGTTTGGACATGGGCGACAACCTCAACACCAACGGTGCTGCTCCCGTTGCACCGTGTGTGTTTCTATCCTTCCTGTTCAAATCGTGGTAGAATTCATGTTTCTACTGTATCCTACTACTATGCTAGTCCACATGATTAGTTTCATCTCTTTTATAGCCATCATGATTTATTTTGTGCTTATTCGGATTAAATCTCGTAGTAACTTGCTCATATATTCAACTGGCGCAACGTCCCCTACAGCCACTCTCGTTTCATGGACGGCCTGGTTGATGTTGGAATTTTGCTAGTAGGCCTTTATAAGGTGAGCTCTTCTACCACTTGTATGAGCATGACAAGAGGATACCTACACGCGCGCTCCTCCTCCTCGCTCGCCTCGCCACGCCACGCCTCGTCACGACGCTACCGCTGGTTATGGATTGAGCCGAGCCGAGGACAGAGCTATACTCCCACGACCTACCCGGCCCGCACTATATAGTTTCTCATCACCGTTCCAGATCATTGCGCCGCCAAGCAGTCTTCTCCATCCCTCCTTTCGGCGTGCACCGGGAGAAGGGATAACAGGCCTTCGGAACCCCGCCTCTCGTGATCCTGTACGGGAGAGGGGCAATCAGGTTTTTGGGGAGCGCACTCATGATCACCGGGCAGCGACGACTTCGAATCGACTTCTTCCCGACCTCGGCAACCTCATCCTCGACGACATGGGCGACAACGTCAATGCCGGCGGTGCTGCTCCCGCTGCACCGTATGTGATTCTATCCTTCCTGTTCGAGATCGTGGTAGAATTCATGTTTCTAGTATGTGATCTGTTCATCTGCTATGCTAGTTCGCATGATTAGTTTAATCTCTGTCAATGCTGTCATGATCTATTTCCTATTTATTCGGATTAAATATCATAGTAATTTGCTCATACTTCCAACAATCCAAAAACCTGATAATAGGCCCTTCGTCCACTGCTATGAGTGCCCGATGCTGTTTTGTGGCTCGCCGGCGGACATGGTGCGTCACCTCACGGATGCATGCAGCGGTCACTGCTGGCCCTTGGCGGAGAAAATCAAGTACGAGACATGCTACCCGTTCACCATGCCGGAGTCGCTGGAGGATCACCGCCGCCTGCTAGTCTCGGAGGAGGACGGCAGCGTCTTCCTCTTGATCGTGGGCACCGGCGAGGCCCGCGCAGGCGGCCGCCCCATCTCCGTAATGTGCGTCAGGGGCGACACACGACGCCGATAATCGACACGAGGCCGATGTACGGGTGCGTGGTCAGTGTTACTACCCCTCCGCGTCGTGTGGGCGGCGACACCGGCCTCATCGAACGGACTTGGACTCTGGGGAGCTGGGACTATCCCGCCAATGTGGACTTGGAAAACCCATGCATCCTTTACCCGCCGACGCGGTGCACGGGGACTCCAAGGAGGTTCACCTGGACATACGCATTATCAAGTTAAATGTTGATCATTAGTCTTCGCCAAAGGTAATCCGCTGTCTAAGCATGTGGAGACTTCCATGCAGGATCTTGCTCTATTGAGTATCGCGCATGAATAAAAGTGTATCCGCTTATGGTTTAGTCTAGAATCTTCCATGTATGAATTTTTACTACAAGATCGGTGAAAGACTTACGATGAACCATTTCTTACATCTCCTCCGCCCGCTTGCAAGTCATCCTGATTTAATCCCTCCGTCTAGGTGTATAAGGGCATGGTTAATATTACTTAATACTATAGCCAACTGTTGACTATAAGAAAGTGCCATGTCATCTCAGAGCCAACATGTATAACAATCGATACTCAAAAACTAATTCTTAAAGATCATTTCTTGCAAAGCACAATAAGTGTTATTTCTTCACAAGTTTTGGATGCAGGTTGAACAGTTGAACGCTTTTGTTTGCAAAAGATACCTTTTTATCTATTTCACCCAGATGTTTGTGAGCTCTAGTGATGAAATAATATCCGAAGAAACCTATCGATACTCATTACACATGAGATGACCCCCACATCCTTTGTCAAAATAAACAACTCCCCGATCAATGCATTTCACTCTTCGGTGCAACGCACAGGCACCTTACTACTATAGATTAGTACGACCAAAATTTGAACTAACATTATATATAGTATGATAAATGCTGATGCATGTCACCTAAAATTATATCATTCAAAACTATGTTCAAATATGAATCCAACGATATAGTTTTTGTTGACATGCACTAACATTTTGTCAGTTAAATCTTCACTCAAATTCAATGGGGGACTAATAAACCACGACCGATGTAGTACTCCTACAAGTGTAGAGGGCGGCGCTGCACGGGAGTCTCACCTCTCACCCCGCTCGTGGCGCAAGCAAGAAGTCATATCACAAAACCCAACCACTCCCAAGAATAAGTGGCCCGTAAAATAAACGGACAAGCAACCATCACATCCCTCCTTCTTTTTGCATTTCATCTCTCTGCATTTACTTTCTCCTGTTCATCTCACACTCGATCCCTAGCTACTACTCCTAGGGCCAGTTCTTTTGGCGGCTTCCCCAGCTTTTCCCACAAGACTAGTCACGGTGGAGAGTAACAATAAGGCGCCTCACTCATTTATTTGGGCTTCTAAACTACTACTCCGTCACGGCTTATTCCTCACCATTGTAATTTGTGCTAAATTTTGACCAAAGATTTAACTGGTTTATTCCTCACCATTGTAATCCCTCCGTCTAGGTGTGTAAGTCATCTTACGGAAACCAAATAATCCCAAAACACTTAGGCGCGATGCATTAACTTCTACCTCGTTTCTTGTTTCTTGACATATCAACCAATAAGAGATAAAGAGTGTGCATGCTTTTAATGACTTGAGATATCAAAAACGACATGCAGTGGTTAGTTCATTGCAATCAATACAATTAATTACCAAATAAACATTAACGCTTTCTGGTTTTCTCCTCCTCCTTGGTCACGGTGCACAGCCTAAGATGACTTACTCACCTAGACGGATGGAGTAGTGCATGTGACATGCACTAACATTTCATTTGTTAAATTTATGATCAAAATTTGACATAGATTACAATGGGGACCAATAAACCAGGACAGAGGTAGTAGTTATGGGATTACTAATCTAGAAGCCTAAAAGAACTGGCCCCTGGTACTCCTACTAGTAGTAGCACTCAAGTTAGAATTCCGATTGCACGGCACAACTTGTTAGGCAAAACATTCGATATAGGGTGTAGGAAGTGGTTTGGGAATTTGCATGCCTTTCCAATCAGTGAGATACTCCGTACAAAGTACGACAGAGAAATAACCACAGAGAAGGAAGCTAAAAGTAAACAATCAAACGAGCATTTTTGCATTTGTTTTGCACTGAATCGTTTCACAAGCTTGACTAGTGTTGTTTTTCTACTTTTACAAAAACCGCATCGTAATGTTAAAATGTGCATTTGCACGTACATAAGTAATAGTAGTACTCCCTCCGTCTAGGTGTATAAGTCTTCCCTCCTTCTTGGTCACGGTGCACAACCAAAGATGACTTATTGACCTAGACGGAGGGAGTAGCACAGTCTGCAAGCATATATCAAGAGAGACGTGTAGTGCGATAGTATATAATAAAGTTTGTTCTATATGCACGTACTTGCAAAATGCGTACGAATACACAAGGTTTCCAAACTTTCCCTTTTACATACTTAATTGAGGACGCTAAAAATTCCTGAACTTTCAGGATTTATCTTTTGCGTCCCAAAACTAATGAGATCACCTTACGAAACAAAAATTATACTCCTCCTAAAAGCCATGACGCTCGCAGGAGCGCTTGCGGCGCGCCACGAGTGCCCTGTTGCGCGGCCGTTTCCCAGCACGCCGACACAACGCCTCTTCCTTAGCCTCGCAACTCGCAAGGTGCTGATTGGTGGCTTGCCGGCGGGCAAGCGCGATCTCACCGGTGTGGTGATCCGGCGCCAACAGGTACTCCTCCTCATTTGAGCGTGCACCCGTCCACGTCTTGCCAAGCATAGATGAGGCGCTTGGGCCCGGCGCACTTAGGGCGTCGGCACGGGCGTCCTCCGCCCCCTCACGGCCCTCGCGACGAATATACGCCAAAGAGCCAAGTGCCTGACTCTCTCGGACGCGACATAGGCCTTCCAGGCAGCTTGTTCCGCGGTGTGCTTCTCTTCCTCGGCCTTCTTCTCTGCCTCTATTTTGGCACGCTCTGCTGGAGGCAAAGCCTCCCACAAGGCGACATCCATTTCTTTCCAAAGCTCCTCAAGGCTGGGGGCTCGGCGGGCGGCGCGGCGTTCTCCTCATAGCGGGGAGCCGACGCATCCTCCGGCGCGCGTGCTGGCGATATTGGGAACGCCGACGCGTCCACCTTGACGCGTCGCGGTGAGGAGTGGAACGCCGACGCGTCCTCCTCGACTAGTGGCAGCGAGGAACGGAACGGCGAAGCATCACGTCGCGACGAGGAGCGGAATGCCGACGCGTCCTCCTCGACTAGTGGCGGCGAGGAACGGAATGGCGACGCGTCGCGTAGCGGCAAGGAGCGAAACACCGACGCATCCTCCTCGACTAGTGGCGGCGAGGAACGGAACGGCGACGCGTGATCACCGTCAGCGGTGCAACGAGGGGCCTTAGGGCTTGGGAGGCGATGCCATGGTGGTCGGCGTGAGGGAGGGGAGGAGATAGCGATGAACGTGAACGTGAGGGGGGGGGGCAGATAGCGATGTCATGGGAGGCGCAGTATTGCGAGCAATGGCACACCTACGTAAGATATGGATCGAAGCTGCATCGACTTAATCGCAGGTTCAGTTATGCCACCGACATGTGGGCCGGACCTGTTGGGCCCATATGTCGATGACCCAATGCACTGCAGCTAAGTAACAACTACGTGGGCATATTTGTTGGAGTAAATTACAGGGGAGCGAAGGGGTGGAAATATTGCTGGTCACAACGGATTGGACGAGCGTGGGGGGAGGAGAGTCATGCATGCAGATTTTTTCACACGGGGTGGAGTGGTGGGACCGTCGGAGGGAGAAGGAGAGTTTGGCAGGCATATTGTTTCCACACATGGAGAGGAAAAGATTTGGAGACGAACGGGCTTCCTGCAGGTATGGGGAACGGTGCATAATAAGTCATCTTGCATACCGGGCTAGGTATAGTCTCAAGTCATTAAAAACATACACGCCCCACACATGCTCATATTTCAAGGTGCACTAAATTATTGCATGCGATGATTAAGGCTGGCCATAATGGTGGTATGTTAGCTGGTATCATGCACACGGGAATAGCAAACATGCTGATGTGGCAAAGAATTAAAGAAGAGAGGGGGGTTAGAGTAACTAGTGTTCATGCATGCATTGGTAAGCACATTTTTTGTGAAGAACGACAGCAGTAGTTGAGTACTTTTGCAGACTTGAAAAACTATTCCACCGCCTCTACTATCTTGCTAAGAGTAGGTGAAATTTTTGAATCGAGCCCTTTAAACTAGAAGGGAGGTAGTGGTACTCTAATAGCTAACCTTGTTGTGATGACAAGATAGGACATGGCACGCACCTGGACGGAGGAACTAGTCTGCATTGTGCATTTAAGTTTTGTCTCAAGTCAATGTACCTCTACTTTCACCAGACTTATAGAAAAATGTGTCAACATTCACAATGTCAAATCAATATTTTTACACTCATTATAAAACGTAGTTCTTATACTCATTATAATCATTATCGTAGATATTGATATTTTTAGTATAAATTTGGTCGTGGGATTTCATTGATGCCTGTCAAAGCATGGAGGAAGCGGAGCTTAGGGCTTGCATTTCCGGTCTCTACATAGGTATTTCTCTTCATAATCCTGTAATTTTAGAGACTGATTGCGCTTTTGTGGTAGCGTCTCTTGCATCGGGGACTATGACAGGTCTGCTATGCGTGACTGAAGATGAAAGCGTTGAGCATCTCGAAGTTGATCAACAATCTTCAATTGTCAAAGATTAGCCGTTCGACCAAAGAAGGTGGCACACTTAATCGCTAAGTATAGCTTTGACAATAGATTAGATGGTATTCTTGTAAATAACATACCGCCTGTGGTGAATATTGCATCGAATGAGTGTACCGGTGTGGCTGGTTAATTAATATAAGGTGGTGTTAAAAAAAGTATAAATTTGGTCAAACACTTTGCAAACGGTTGACGGGAGTAAAAAGGACCAGAGGGAGTATCATGCATGCGGAGTAGGCAAAAAAATTGCTTGTCTAAAAAAAGGCAAAAAAAATTGCTCATTTATAGCCGGTCGAAGTCTCAAAGGGCGCGACCGCGAGGGAGGCGAAGGTCGTGGGAAGCACGACATTTGACAGAATTAAGTGAAGTTACATCCACGCGCCGGCATGGCGTACAAGTAACAGCGTAAGCTATACCATCGTGCCTACGATATGGGTCTAGTAGACATGACATCTAGTGGGTCCCGCATAGTTCTCGAGAACTCTTTGGGGGCTTGCAGCCGTTTATCCACCGGGCAAGCCAGCAACCCCACGCCGTTCGCATGCCCTACTCGTCCCCGTCTTCTACTAGTAGTACAGTACCTTACGGCAGTTCCACTAATCCTAACCCTCCTCCCAAATCCATGGCGTCCCAAATCTCCATGATCGGCGGTGAGTACAATGTTAGAACCATCACCGGCGATGAGTTCGACGTCATCTACACCCGTTCTTCCACAACGGTGAAAGAATGCCTTGCTCGCTTCAAACGCATGTTCGAAAACTCAAATGATGAGTGGGTCATTTGGGCTAGATGTTGAGTACACCACAGTCACTGGAAGCGAGAAGAAACTAAAGGAGGCAGAGAAGAAGAAGCCCGCCGTGATCCAGGTTTGCGTGCATGACTTATGCTTGGTCTACCACATATGCCATGCCGATGTTGAGTGCGAGGAATTTAAGAAGTTCCTCAAGGGCGGCCGAGTCAAATTCACATCAGAGACTTTAGGAACGACAAGGAAATCCTGGGTCGGATAGGCATCGTTGTAGGCCAGCCCTTCAATCTCCAGAAGGCAAGCCTGGTGTCCTCCTCTCAGCCTTCAATGTTGACCCTGGCAGCAGCCATGATTGATCGTTCATACGCTAAACTGAAGAAACCTCACCACGAGTTTCATCATGCATGGGAGTCGAAGACATTAGATGAAGATCACATCCTATACGCAGCAATGGATGCCTACCTTTGTTTAAATATCTACAAGGGTTGGATGAAGAAGCAGAGCCCAGTGTCCGGTTCAAGCAAAGAAGCGTCGGTGAAGAGGAAGAGGAAGAGGGACGAGGACGAAGTCGAGGACGTGGACTCGGACTCCGAGTAGGTGGCGATGTCGCCGCTCATGCTGGTTCTACCGCAGTGTCAAGCGGACTAGTTGCTTAGTTTATTTTCAAGGGTGTGTTGTCTGAGGCCCCAAAGAACTATGTTTATGTTCTTTCTCGTTATTTGAACTCTTTAGTACGCATGTAGTACTAGTACTATGTCTTACTACTGTTCTTCTTGCGCTTGGTACCACTGTCAGATCTTCGTGTTCCTACTGTACTTAATACGTTCGTACTAGTAGTATAATTTGGGTCAGTCGATTTGTGAAAAAAGTTCAACGGAGCAAAGGAAGAAGACGGCAGAAGAGGTGGAAGAAGCCCTTCTAGCCATCCATGTTGCATCAAATGGCTCACATGAGTCGACTGACCCAAATTGCTCCTTCAGATTGCAGGATCCACGTGGCATTCAATGTCTCGAAGGTAGATTCCGCGTTCGCACCCGGTTTGCGGGCTCGACGCTGCTGACGACGCTTCCGCCGCGACAGCCACCATGCGCGCCTCCTCCGCGCGGGCGGAGATGACAATGACAAACTAGTTCCTCCTCGCCGGCGTGCTGGAGCACACGCTCGTCCTCCTCTTCGTACGATGCGTGCATAGACGCGGCTCCACCAGCTGCTCGCATGCTTGGCAGCACGGCGGCATCGCGAGGAGGGACTGCAGACAACATGAGCGGGCGAGCCTTCGGCTTCATGGCACAGGGATGGCGGCGACACGGCGGTGATGGGCGAGAAATTGTTGGCCGGAGTAGGCGGGCGCCGGCATGTGCAACGGCGGCGGCGGCATATTGATGAGTGCGCGTGTGGGAGCTTACTTTACTTTTATATATAAGGTCGGTCAAACTTAAAAGAAAACCGTACTAGTACACGTAAACATTAGACTTAGGCAGCGCTTTTATTAGTTAGTACCACAACCACGATACGGAATCCTGTGCAAGCGCGTGAACCGCGGCCGCACGGTCGATCGAACGGTGCGTCACCGTGTCATGCTCAAAGGACATCCACCGAACCTTTTTGTGTGTGTGAAAACAATCCTCGAATATTACTCAACTTTTTTTCCTGTGAAAGTTCTTGACTCTGCAATATTTCCATATATTTGAATTTAGCTCCAGTTCATGTTTATTTGGATTTGGACGTTTTAGGTGCGCCCTAGTTTTTTTAATACTGATTTTGTGTGTGCGACTGAGAGAGAATGTGTGTATGTGCCCATATGTGTGTTGTGGCGGAAGGGCAATGTGGAGACGGTAAAGTGTGATATGTATATAGAGAGGTGTGAATGTGCAAATGGTCATGCATGAGTGAGACATAGACAGATGTCGATATGTTGTGTATACATGAGAGAACGGTCTTCTAGTTTACTTGTGTGTGTGAGAGAGAGAGAGAGAGAGAAAGAGAGGGAGAGAGGGAGACAGAGAGAGGAGCATCCGTAACACAACAACCATCTCTCTCGATTCGTCTCATTCCCTCGTGCAGTCGCATGCAACACATGCATCAACGTGCACATTTTGACACCCTCACCCGGCCCCTGCCCACCTCAAGGCCCGCACAATCTCTTCGTGAATACCCATTTCTCTCCTTAGGTTTGTTTTCTCTCAATATCTGACACACACACACACACACACACACACACAGAGAGAGAGAGAGAGACACGCAGCACAACACACACACACACACACACCCCCGAGCACACAATTCATCCCCATCCAAGGTTATATGGCGACCACTCTCGCTTGTGCTTCTTTGCACCCCAACATGAACAACACCTCAATCTTCAAAGAGGGCATCGAGCAGATCGAAGATGGCGACCACACCGCGCTAGAGAATGCGGGGTCATTTGGAAGCAGTGTGATGTGACGATGGCTGACTGACTCCTCCCCCCACCCTCTCTCTCTCTTGCACAAAATTACCAATCCCTCTCTCCCCCGCACAAAATTGTCAATCCCCCAACCCACGCGATCCTTCCCCTCTCGTCCATGTTTTTCCAGCTCTCCCATCAAACATGTTGTCTCTTCTCCTTCCATGTATACAGAATCCAGATGCACACGCATCTCATGTATATTACATGTATCCATCTTTCTCACAGACCTAATTTCTTCCTCTCTCTTTCTCTCTCTATCTCTCTCTCTGTCTCGTTAGGTTTGTCTCCTACTCTCTTGTCCACATACATACAATCTTTCCCGCCCTATCTGCTCCATCTTCAAAAGCTCTCTCTACATGTTTCATTCACACATTGGGATATGTCAAAATGTTGCTTCTATAATGGCTGATGTAGAGTTATGGTTGTTTTTGTTGCATCCTACAAAGTAATAACTATGAAATGCATTTAGATTCTCATTTGACTGGGATTATGTGAGTTTGAGCATGTTGTGAAGTACCATAAACCTTGTATACATCTTGGGATTCGACAATGATTGTAACTATTGAATTGTATAGACCATTACATTCGAAGTCAATAGCCTAATATTTATTTCACAATTTCAACAAATGATTAGTTCACTACAAACTAAGAAAACAAATATGTACTCCCTCCGTTTTTATTTAAGTCCGCGTATTAGCATTGGTCAAAGTCAAGTTTTGTAAACTCGGAAAGCTTATAACAAAAATATTAACATATACAATAACAAATAAATACCATTAGATTCATTATTGAATGTACTTTCACATCATACATATTTGTTATGGTAAATGTTTATATTTTTCTATAAACTTGGTCAAACTTTAGGAAGTTTGACTTCGGTCAAACCTAATATGCAGAGTTTACTACTACTACTCGCTAGTTGCTTAGCCGAATCACTCAACACGCCACACGAGTGTCACAAAATTTTGAGGTCGGCGGGAAAATCTCCCGCGACCCTGATTCAAGCAAAGGAAGTTACCATCATAGCCTTCGAACAGGCCTACGGATGACGCTTGGTAGGGGCTGTTTTCGTAACTTCAGTTCACCCTACCCAGCCAACCCCACCCCGGCATCCGTGAGTAGTACACCTGAATACTCCCCATTTTCTATCCCCACCGCAAAATAGACTTCTCCACGGCACCGCAGCCTTTCGTGCTCCTCCCTTTACATCGGCGCACTCGTCCACCGCAGCGCATCCGCCTCATCGATGACCTCAGACGCCACCGAGCCGAGCCGTCCATCGTCGTCGTCCTACACGGAGCCTCTTCCCCGACATCGTCTTCCACGGTCTCGGATCTGCTTCCCGGAAGCCGACGTCAAGCGTAGAAGTACCGCCGTCGTGGACAATGAACTGGCTCCCGTTGCCAACCATGACTCACAGAGGCCGCCGCGACCATCGTTCTCCTCCTCGATTGGTAATGTGTGTATTGAATCACTTAGCAGTACATGTGCAGTTCCAATTTTGTTCATACCTACCCTTCAAATTTCACAGGTGCTATTGTTCCCGTAAAAGTAATTGGTTATAGCCACCATTGTCCAACAGAATATCAGCTTGTAATTGTGCGTCGCTCTGTATCGCTATTTGTGCTTGGGTAGGTTTTTCATCTGCAACCAGTAGTGTGGCAAATGATGGAAATGTTTTTAGAACTAGCAAGATGCCCATGCATTGCACGCATCAAGATGCATTTGTATGAGTAGTTTATTTTGTGGGAGAGAAGGATGAATGAGGGAAGGCTTTATTTGCAAATCTGGAGAGGGGTATGGGTATCTTTTTGCAAAATTCCCATTTGTTTCCTTCCTATCTGTCAGATATAAATCGGACGGCCTATATTGCAAGAAAAAAAAGTATAGAGAAAAAAAGTAGACAGTAAAAGAAGTAGAGATAAATATTAAATATTAAATAAACATAATAGTAGAGAAGAGAGTAGAGATAGCAGAGACGTCAGGAAAGGATCGCGGGAAAAAGCGGCCGGGCGTGCGCTTAGTTTTGGCGCCGGCGTTAGTAGCTTTATAAAATCCAATGCCCTCCCACCGCTCATGCCTTGCCACCGCTCTCTCCCGCTCTGTGCCTCGCCACCGCTCTCCCGGCTCATTTTCGCCTCGCCGCCGCCGCGCCACCATGCCGCCGCGTCGCCGGGAAACTTGGGGATACCGCGGCGTCCGCGCGCGCCCCTCCGGCGGCTTCTCCGCCGAGATCCGGTTCCGCGGGATGCGCCTCGGCCTCGGCAATTTAGACACCGCCAACGAGGCCGCCCGCGCGTACGACGCGGCGGTGTGGCGCCTCTGGTGGCCTCATAGAACATTGAACTTCCCCAACGTGCCGACGCGGGAGTGGGCGCAGGAGCTCGCGCCTGTGCTGCGGCTTAGCACCGACGAGGATCGTCGCGACAACCAGAAGCGGGAGCACCGTCTCGACATCGCCGAGATGGACGAGGAAGCCATGGCATTGTGGCGCCAACACTTCCCGCAGGACATCATCAACGAGCGCGGAGTTCTACGTGCAAAGGAGGGCGGAGAGGGATAAGAGGAGGGCAGAGCGAGCCGCCTATCACGAGGACAAGCGTAGGCGAAAAGCGGACACTCAATTCAACATGAGGCTAGGAGCAGCGTCGCCCTAGGAATCTAACGACGATCAGTATCTTCACGCCTACAGTCAGACGTCGGAGGAGGACATCACCGAGGAGGAGTCGGACGACGAGGAGTAGTTGAATTATCTTTTTTTATCTATCTATGCTGAGAACTATCCTCTACTCTCTAGTATCTACTTCTCGATCTCAAAGATCAGAACGCTTTTTAAAGCGCCACGCATTACGATTCTGTTGGAGATGCTATAACATGGCGAATTTAGTGCTTTAATGTTGCCCACAAGATGGGCGAGTATTACTAGTAGTATATTTTTCTTGCCATGTTGAGATTTTAAAACCACGAAAAGTCATACATGCAGAGGAGCAATGAAGACCAAACACGGGATATTCGGGACATCTTCAAGGAGCGTGGCAAGTTAAAGAGGAGCTGCACCGAACCTCAGAAACGAGCTTTGGTAAGTAACACCCTTCAATTACTTTCGTAGCCTCGTGTTCTTCGATGTGTATATGTTTTAGTTTCGCTTCTCTTAGGCGTGGTGTTCTTCGATGTGTAATAAGAAGAGTCTTAATCGTCCTAATGCTTTCGCTTTAGCTTGATGTAGGAAGTGGGTGTTCTCACCTTGTAGTCTGTTTTTTTCCTTTTGAATTCACTTCTCCGAGTTCTCGCTTATCCGGCTTGTACTAAATGGATCTAGGTTGCTCGAGTATTGATCTAAAAAGAAGTAACTTCATGTCGATGCGCCCCGCGAGGAGGGAAGTATGGTCAACCTCGAGATCATGTTTCCAAAATGAGGTTGGATTACACACAAGGTGCCGCCTCCCTAATGATGCCGGATTAGACACAAGGTGAAAATTCTGATGATGCTTTGGATTACACACAAGCCGTGGAGTCGCCACTGTTCGTGTCCTCGTGGCATTAGTAAAGGCTGAAAGAAAGCGCAGCAGCCCTTGAGAATGTAGATGAGTTCTCGATGAAGCGAAAAGAGCAATCGGATGCTCTCTTCACCCAAGCCAAAGAAGAGATGGAAGAAGCGAAATAAGCTAGCAGAGGCAGAGCAGGCTAGGCGTCTCCTGCTATCTAAAACTGTTGTCAATACAAAATTTCCTTCATAATAGCTAGGTTCAAATGTTTACCCAACAAGATGCCTGTTGTGATGTCCGTGCATCTACCGATGTGGTACAAAATGTTTTTGGGTCATGTAATAACAACAATTACTTTCCAAACAATAATGCATTTAAGCATTGGACATGGTATAGTTCACGCGCAAGCCCGACATTCCAAGTTCAACTTCCACGTCAAACTCATGTTCACAGATATCTGCACATTCATACATAATGTCCACAACCATGATTCACTTCAAAGCCAAAAAATGTGAGGAGAGTTATAAATAAAGAAAATCCTCTACTAGTTCCTCGCTACCAAAGGCGAGCACAACAAGTCAAGACCATGCGTAAATTAATTATATTTTAGTCATTTTTTGTGTTCTAAAATGCCTGCCGGCTTGCGGAAGGACGTGTTGCCGACACATGCGCGGATTCAATGAAGGCAGGCGAGGCAGTCTTAAGCTGGTTGCACGCGGCGAGGATGCGTGCTCAGCCGGGCCTGCAGCGAGTGTGGCTCTCTTGGCCGGCGCGCCGGTTCAATGCCTGCGCTATGAGAGGTCGCGTCCGTGTTAGAGCACTCCCTCCAGTCCTTTTTTGTTTGGGTATAACAAAATCTCGTTTTCCACTCACATTTTACAAGTAAAATTCGTGGACAAACTTTGACCCAAAGTACGATGGGGACTAGTAAACCAGAATGGAGGTAGTAGTTTTTTTAATCAAAGAAGGGTTTCCCCTTTCATTACTGAAAACCAGCATCTAAATCTAAACCATAGTATTTGCCCTAGAACTACCAGGTTCAACATCTCGCAACATAAATCCATACAACCTCCATCGAAAAAAAACCATACAACCATACTGAAAGTGCGTTATATCGACTAGAGGGGGGGGGGGTGAATAGGCGATTTTATGAATTCTTCACCGAGGAATTTGCGGTGAGGAAATTCCTTAGCGAAGAACTACTTGCAGGAATAAGTACTCGAGTAAGCATAACAGACTACACGCATGGTCATCATGATGAAATGAAGACTAGCACAGAGTACAGAAAGCATAATCACATGATAACACAAGATGAAGACAAACAGACTGAAGAAATTGAACTGAGGAAATTGAGAAAGTCTTCAGTCAAAGTCTTGAAACACAGATATGAACAAACACTCAACACAGTAATGAGGAAATGAAAGGGTTGAGGAAATAGAACCAGTTAGGTTGGTGAAGACAATGATTTGGTAGACCAGTTCCAAGCTTCTGCCTCTCGGTTGTACGTCTGTTGGAGCGGCCGAGTATTTAAACTCGAGGACACACAGTCCGGACACCCGGTCGGCCGAGCACACAGCTCAGACACCAAGTCCTCACCAGATTCTCCTTGAACTAAGGTCACACAGACCTCGTCCAATCACTGTGGTAAGTCTTGAGCGACTTCCAAACCTTCACAGACTTGGTCACTCGGCGATCCACAATTCCTCTTGGATGCTCTAGACCATGACGCCTAACCGTCTGGAAGAAGCACAGTCTTCAAAGGTAACAAGTGTCGGATCCACGCAGGATCAATCTCTTCGATGCTCAATCACTTTGGGTTTGTAGGGGTTTGGTTTTGGGTTTTTCCTCACTCGATGATTTTCGCTCAAAGTCCTCGGAGGATGGGTTGCTCTCAAATGACAAGTGTCAAGTTTCTCTCGGAGCAGCCAACCAGCTAGTGGTTGTAGGGGGCGGCTATTTATAGCCTAGGGAGCAGCCCGACATGATAAGACATAAATGCCCTTCAATGATATGACCGTTAGGTGGATAAGATATTTTGGGACAGTCACAAGAAGACAAAGAACGGTCGGAAATTTGAATATCAAATTCCTCGTGGCTATCATGTTCCTCATGTGTAGGCAATCCGCCTTTGGCGAATTCCTAACTCCTCGGTCGGGACAAATTCATCAACACTGTAAGAACTTCGTCTCACATCAAGAAATTGACTGAATCGTATGAGATTTCCAAAGGCTTCACTCAAGGGATTGGTAGGTGTAGGATTTTGAGTTGAGCATCACATGGAAATTTTTCCTTAGTATTTCCTCGACCCCCTTTAATAGTACGGTGTTTCCTATGACTCAAGAAGGAGAAAATGAAACTACGAAAACAGAAGTCTTCACGCTTCATGTTCCTCAAATGAATACCAAGTCTTCAAGGTCACACCAATTTCTTCACTTTCAAAGTCTTCATAATATCAAAGTCTTCAGTCGAAGAACTTCATTTTTAGGGGTCGACTTTCTCTGTAAATATCAAACTCCTCATAGACTTATAGACCTGTGTACACTCACAAACGCATTAGTTCCTTAACCTATAAGTCTTCAATCCACCAAAATCACTAAGGGGCACTAGATGCACTTACAATCTCCCCCTTTTGGTGATTGATGACAATATAGGTTAAGTTTTCAACGGGGATAAACATATGAAGTGTAAATCGATAATGAGGAATTTGATTGCAAGATATAGAAGAACTCCCCGAAGATGTGCATAGTGAGGAATTTGCTTTTGAGGCAATGCACATTTGAAGAGTTGAATCATGGAGATCTCCCCCTATATCTTGTAATTCATACACGCATTTGACATATAATATGAAGAATTTGAAATGCATGATGAAATATGGTGCTTGATGTAATTTAGCATGCGTGCGATTTTCAAGAAGCTCAAGAGAATCAGAGCATAGTGCAAGAGCATAATGCATCAAAAGTATCAAAGCACCATCGGGTTTAAGATTACAACTCGATCCAATAAAAGTTTCAGAAGAACGAGAGTTGTAACTTAACAAAAATAAATTGTTGTATATAGGCAATAAAATAGACCCGCTTGAAGACTAACTCAAATTTCTCCCCCTTTGTCATCGAATGACCAAAAGGATCGAAACTGAGGACTAACGCTCCTGAAGAATTTCAAGTTGAAGAAGGAGCGCCAGCGTTGTTGGGGTCGGTTGTTGTAGTAGGACCTGCCATGTGTCGTCCAAGTCTTCATTTTCATCGGTGTCGCGATGAAGAATAGGAGCTAGCCACCAAGGAAGGAACTTTTACCTTCTTGTATTTCTTCGAGGAGGTGCGGACTACCAAATTCTTCCTTGAGTCCCATTGTCGCCCTGCTCTTCCGCATCAGAGACATGTGAAAGAACAGCCCAAAGCGTTTGAAGGTTTCATGGATGTAGTAGTGGTTTTCTTCACCGCATTGTGTGTTGAGGTCATGTTGTGAAGAATTGAACCAAACCGACGCTTGACCCATTTATGATTGCGATCAACCTTCTTATGAAGACCGAGGAGTAACTCACGATCGATCATCACCACAGGTGCGTGAGCTTGAGGACTTTGCTTGACCGAGGTATTTGCGGCAGAGTCATGTGTGGCGAGTCATCATTGGTGGAGTAGGATGTCGCTATAAACCGCCCATCCAATGGACGAATGCCTTCATCGATCACAGCAGTAGCCTTGCCCTTGTCATCACCGAGGTAAATGTCCGCTTGAGGACTTCAATCGAGGGCAAGTAGCTGCAGTGGTTCGTAGTATCAACCTTGTAATTGAGTGAAGACCTTGTCCCGATGAATATCATTATCCAAGGCGATAAGGCTTTAGCTCAAATGGTGACATAGCAATGTTTGCGAGTCCTCATGAAGAAATCATGGAAGTTGACGGAACGCCATGGATGATGTTGAAAAGCATATTCTTCATGATGCCAACGACTTCTTCATCATTCGAGTCGTGGCCTTTGATAGGACTCATTGTCTTCGCTGTAATCCGATAGACAGTCCGAGGCACATACAATAATTCCTTGACGAGGAATTTGGTTCTTGGGGCCTGCCTTGGCTTCAAAGGCTTCATCAAGACTTGCATATAGTGATTTGAAAGTTACGGTTCGTTGTAGATACAACGAGCACCATCAAGTGGAGGATCGAGTGGTAGAGCACGAAGCAATTCAGTTCTTTGGTGCCTTGTAGTGAGTATTTTCGGACATCCAGCCTAATACCCATGAGTTCACGTCTTGGCGTCTCCGGTGATGTGCAGCGTTGCATAGAATCGAAGAATGAGTTCTTCATTCCATCCACAGATATCGGTGCAGAAATTCGTAAGTCCTGCGTCGTGAAGAACACCGAGGACTGGCTCAAAGCTGGCAGAGACTCCATGTCCACATGAGGAATATGAGCATGATCGAAGACTTTGTCTTTGTTGAAGAGCACCGAGGAATAGAAATTGGCTTGGTGGCAGTCCGAAACGCCTCTTCCTTATGCGAGCGTAATCATATGGATTATAGTTAGTGAAGAATACGTGCTCGGCAAAGAAATCTTCAGCCTTGAACTTTTGTTTGCTTGAGAACGGATTATTTTGCTTGGGCAGAGGGGTGTCGTTGAGTTGCATCACCACCTCAGAATCGCGAGTTCAGGTTCTTCAGTCGAGGGATTTCTTGTTCCTCAACAGGTGCAGTCAGAGGATCAGCAGCAGCAGGTTCATCAGCACTAGTGGCTGGAATTTCTTCATGCACAGAGCAAGTGGGTTGAGTTTCTTCAGAGTCCATTTGGACTGTTTGTGTAGGGGATTGAGGAATCTGTTGGAGAGGGGTGAAGAGAGGAGTATTGGGATGCAGGCTTTCCCAAAAGTCATCATTCATCACAGGTGTGGTGTACCCAATATCCACATCTTCATCTTCAATTTCCTCAATACCAGCCTCTTCAGCTGTGAACTGAGGCATAGGTGAGGAAATGACTGGGGTTGAAGGGATTGCATCCACTTCAATTTCTTCATCAATCTGCTCGACGAAGCAGCAGAATGATGTTCTTCATCGATCCGATTGGGATCTCATAGTCTTCTCAAAAGGAACAAGGTCCTTTGATGGCATGGAGGAAATCGGAACATCATCAATTGGATTTTCGAATGAGCTGGTCATTGGCTTCATTTTCTTCGCAATTAAGAATTTGACACAGCCGATGCCTTCCTTTTCTTCACTGCAGCTCGCTCAAGAGCCTTGGTTTTCTTCACATCGAGGCGGATGGAAGAATTGGAGTTGGTGTTTCTTGCAGGAGGAGCCGAGGAATATGGTTGAATTTCCTCAGCGCAATCGATGCAAATTGCCATGTCTTGTTCAGTTTCTTCAGCGCACCACTAGTGGATGCCCCGGCAATTTCTTCGGGCCGGAATGGGATCATCAGCCCTGAACTAGCATTTTCAGCAGCCGCTGAACTTCATCACGGTCTTGGCATGTTCTTCGGTCGGCTGAGCCGAGGCTTCACTGAGGAATTTCATGTTGCGTTGGGGCAGCAACATTTGTGAATTTCTTCGTCAGTTGATTTAATCGACCTTGGCTCCTTGCCAATCAGCATAGTAAGAACCGAAGTTTTTGCCGAGGTCTTGAATTTCGATCTGAACCTTGAGAAGTTCCTCGTGTCATTGTTACAACGCTTTTCTTCGTGAACTTCTCCTTTCGTATTGAGCCTTCTTGATCTCTCTTGCCTTTTCAAACTTCCATTTCTCTTCAGCGATGAAATGGGTCAACATATGACTTTGTCCGTGGGTCAGATGAAAATCAGGCATAGGGGTGTTTGGATCCTTGTGCCAGAGATCAATATAATCGAGGATTTTCTTCGGATCCAACAGCAGTGGCACAAATGTGCCTTTGGCTCTAACGGCCCTTTCTTGGCGATCTCTGATGATTTCCGCAAGTTCATCATCAGAAGGCACATGGAATGCAACCTGTTTCTTCTTTGGACTTGGCCGAGGACCTCGTCCAGCTGTTGCTTTGGTCTTCAGCAGAGTCGGGCCAGATGATGAAATTGGTGCTGCTGAGGAACTTGCTGAGACACCAGAGGCAATGGAGAAGCCAGCAATCCTTTGACATGTAGCCAGATGCACAGGAACTGAGGATTTTGACGGAGCTGTTGAGGACTTTGGTGGAGCTGTAGCAGTGTGAGGAATTTTCCTTGAGGGCGCTGATGGTGAAGCACTTGGCTTATGAGCAGGCTTCTTTGGCATGGATTTCCTCGGTTTGACCGAGGCCTCGATGTGATAGCGATGGCGTAATCCTCATTGAATTTCTTCACTGCCTCCTTGGCTTGTCTTGCCAATTTAGCTTGGCGCTTAGCCCATTCTTCAGGAAAGTCCCCACCACGTTTGATGCTTGTGGGGTCAGCTACTTGGCCAGGTTCCAATGGAGCTCTTGGGCATGGAGGATTGAGAGCGAATTTCTTCATGTACTTTGGAGTCACATATCTGTATTCCCTCCATTCCCTTGCCCATCTCCGTTCAATCTTCTGAATACGCACCTTGCGCTGATTTTTGTTTTCTTCATCAGGTTTGCAATAGTCAGCATAAATTTCCTCAGGGATCTCAAACGCAGTCATAACCTCAGGTTTCTTTCCTCCTTTCTATGGCTTCTTACCGTCTGCCATATTCTTCAGTTGAGGAATTTGAACAATTGAGTTCTCTGAAGAAGTATGCAGTTTTTCTTCGAGGAACGCTGCAAATGAGTTAAGTTGATGAGAACCTAGTGATTCAAAGCGGACATGTGTACCGTGAACAGAGTATAGTTGCGAGGAATTTGGAGAGGTCATATGCGTTCTCGTAAGGTTTTTCAAAAGAACAAGTTTTGAGGATTTTGACCAGATGAGCCTTGAAGAATTTCACTAAGCGTTCTTTGTCTTAGGTTCCAGAGTTGTACAGATCGAGGATCCACACAATTGAGGAATCTGAAGAAAATGATTGCTTAGAGAAACGAATCAAGAGCATATAGCTTGTGAGTTGTTTGTGTGTGAGGATTTGAAGAATAAAACACCTTTGAAGATTTTGTAGTGTAAGATTTGGATCAACGAGGGTAGTAAAAGTAACTTTTAATTACCCGAAATGAAGAACACGACGAACTGGGTGTTGTAGATGTGAAGCTCGTCTGTTCAGATCTTCCACGCCCTAACTTGGCGGAGGAAGACAGCTACGGCGGCGGCGGAGTGAGGATTTCCGCAGTCGGCGCGAGTACGTCAACGACAAGGTCGAGGCAGTGAAGCTCTTCCTCACCGGTGACGATGGAGTAGCGGCGGCGCTAGGGTTTGAGGAGCTCGAGCGGGAGAGAGAGGTCGAGCGGAGTAAAAGAAGTGAGGATGGAGAGAGGGGTATTTATAGAGGCAGTGAAAAACTGTTCGCCCGAAGATTTAGGACGAACGTGCCCCTGACCATTCTCCTTCTCATGACATGTGTCACCCACGTACTGTGTAGTTGAGATCGTGTACGATCGTGGGTGAATAGAATAATGCATCGTGGGATGCGGAACGGTTTAATGACAAAACCGAAAATTTGGGTAAGATCAGTTTTAAAGTTCCGTTCGCAATTTCTTCAGGTGACAAGGACACAAAGTGAAGATTTTGAACGATTTTCAAATAGAACGCACATGAAGAATTTGTGAATAGATTGGGTTGAGTATAGCATAGAGGGGAAGGGTCCGATCACATTCACTTAGCGTAAAAAGCAACTTGAAGAGATAGCCATAAGTGAATGTCAGAGAGGACATAAACCCATATATATATATATATATATATATATATATATATATATATATATATATATATATATATATAGCCAATGAAGAAAAACAACGAAAAACAGTGAAGATTTTGCAAAGTTGAAGAATTTGAAAAAGCGAAGAATTTCAAAAGCGAGGAAAAACTCAAATTGAAGATTTTCAACTTTGGTGGTGGCGTGACCCACCGTATAAGAATGATGATTTCGGACACCGCGTACAATTGTCGTAGGGTTACGAGAATCAAATTCTTCATTAATTTCTTCACACTTAGAGTGTTATTCTTCATTGATTGAAGAAAAACATTTCTTCATGTGTTGCACATCTAAGTCATCAATTTTGCATAAGTGTTAGGATGTGTGTCTTTTTCAAAGGACATTCGAAGATTCTAAGATATTTAGCTCACACCGCAACTTGCTAAATCTCTTCTCATCCAAGGGCTTAGTGAAGATATCAGCTAGCTGTTCTTCAGTCTTCACATGCTCGATGGAGATGTAAGCCCTTCAACACATGTTCACGAAGAAAATGATGACGAATTTGAATGTGCTTTGTCTTCGAAAGTGCTTTGAATCGGGTTGTGAGCAATCTTGATTGCACTCTCATTGTCACAGTAGAGAGGCACATTCTTCACGTTGACGCCATAGTCCTTGAGAGTTTGCTTCATCCATAGCAATTGAGCACAACACGAGCCAGCAGCAATGTATTCAGCTTCCGCAGTAGACAGTGATACGCAGTTCTGTTTCTTCGAGGACCAACAGACCAAAGATCGTCCGAGGAAATGACAAGTGCCGAAGTTGACTTGCGGTCCACACGATCACCAGATAGTCGAGTCGAATATCCAATGAGATCAAAAGTAGAGCCCTTGGGGTACCATAATCCTAGTGTTGGTGTGTGAGCTAGATATCGAAGAATATGCTTCACCTTATGGTGTGATTCCTTCAAAGGTAGCTTGAAACCGGGCACACATGCAAACACTAAGCATTATATCTGTCCTAGATGCACATAAGTACAATAAAGAACCAATCATGGAGCGGTATACCTTGTGATCAAGTCAATACCATTTTCATCGATTGCATAGATGGCCATTTGTGGGCATAGGAATTTTGACGCCTTTGCAGTCTTGCATGCCGAATTTCTTGAGGACATCTTTGAGGTATTTCTCCTGAGATATGAATATGCCATTGTGTTGTTGTGAATTTGAAGACCTAAGAAGAATTTCAATTCTCCCATCATAGACATTTGATATTCTTCACTCATCATATAGGCAAATTCATCACTATAACGTTGGTCAAGACAACCAAAGATAATATCATCAACATATATTTGGCACACAAACAGTTCACCATCATAAGATTTAGTAAAGAGAGTAGGGTCGAGTGAACTGGTGTGAAGCCATTCTTCACGAAGAATTTCTTCAATGTATCATACCACGCCTGTGGGCGCTTGTTTGAGACCATAGAGGGCCTTATTAAGTCTCAAGACTTTGTCGAGATTCTTTGGATCTTCAAAACCTGGGGTTGAGCAACATATACTTCTTCCTCAAGCTTACCATTGAGGAATGCACTTTTCACATCCATTTGATATAAAGTGATATTGTGATGGTTAGCATAGGCAAGTAATATGCTGAATAGACTCAAGTCTAGCAACAGGTGCAAAAGTTTCATCGAAATCAATTCCTTCAACTTTGTGTGTAGCCTTGAGCTACTAGTCGCCTTATTCCTCACCACAAGACCATTTTCATCTTGCTTGTTGCGGTAGATCCACTTTGTGCCAATGATATTATGCTTGCGAGGATCTGGACGTTTGACCAGTTCCCAGACATTGTTGAGCTCGAACTAATGTAATTCTTCTTGCATAGCCTGAATCCACTCCGGCTCCAGAAATGCTTCATCTACCTTAGTGGGCTCTTTGATAGAGACAAGAGCATAGTGCCCACAAAAGTTAGATAAATGTGAAGCTTTTGAGCGTGTGAGAGGACCAACGCTTTAATGTCATCGATGATCTTGTCAACTTGCACTTCTTTTTGCAACGCGAGGATGAGCTGGTTGCCGTCGAGGAATTTGATCATTTTCCTCAGCACCATTGTCTTGACATTATCTTCAGTGCATCACCGATGTTCTTCACAGACAGAATGAATTCTTCAGCAGATTCTTCAGTAGGAATGACATCCTCAGTTGCCTTGAACTTGATTAAATCCTCAGATGCTCGTTCATCTAACACAGAAGGTAGGTGCTCTCTTTGCGAGCCATTAGTTTCATCGAACCGCACATCTACAGTGTCAACAATCTTGTGAAGAGCGATGTTGAAGACTACAGAGGTGTGCGAGTCCTTTCCGTAACCAAGCATGAAACCTTCATGTGCTTTCAAGCAAATTTAGAATTGTGATGAGGATCTCTAATCCAGCATTTAGCACCAAGACTTTGAAATAACTTACATTGGGTTTCTTGTCGTTGAGGAGTTCATAGGCGATCTTCTTGAAGAATTTGTGAAGATATACTCTGTTGATGATGTGGCACGCAGTATCAATTGCATCAATCCAAAATGACTAGGCGTTTTGTATTCATCAAGCATAGTGCGAGCCATCTCAACAAGAGTTCTCGTTCTTGCGCTCCACGACGCCATTTTGCCGAGGAGTATAAGGAGCGGATAACTCATGAGTAATATCAAGTTCATCAAGATAGGCATCAAGACCGAATTCTTGAACTCAGTTCCATTGTCACTCCGATGTGTTTGATCTTCACACCAAAGTTAGTTGAAGCCCTCGAGGAAAATCGTTTGAAGACTTCCCGCACTTGATTTTTGTAAGTAATAATGTGTACCCATGTGTAGCGAGAGTAATCATCAACAATAACAAAGCCATATAGAGATGCATCATTAACGACAATTTAGTAATGATTGGGACCAAAGAGGTCCATGTGAAGCAATTCAAGGGACGAGTAGTGGTCATGATAGTCTTCGTTGGATGCTTGGCCTTGGTCATTTTTTCAGCTTCACAGGCTCCGCATAAGTGATCCTTGAGGAATTTGACATTCTCAATGCCAATGACATGCTTCTTCTTCGCAAGCATGTGCAAATTCCTCATGCCTGCATGACCAAGTCGCCGATGCCATAGCCAGCCTTCTGAAGCTTTTGCAAGTAGACACACGGCTGGTTGTGGTCCTGTAGAGAAATCAACAATATACAAGTCTCCTCTCCTAAAGCCTTCAAGACTTTGGAATTGTCGACTTCCATAATCACAACACAACGATACTTGCCAAAGATAACAACCATATCAAGATCACAAAGCATTGAGATCGACATGAGGTTGTATCCTAAGGACTCAACAAGCATGACTTTGTCCATGTGTATGTCCTTAGAGATCGCAACCTTACCAAGACCCAATACACCGACTTTTGCCTTTGTCAAGAAAGATGATATGCTTCAGATGTGACGGTGATAAGGGAGCATCCATCA
The DNA here is from genome assembly GCA_021605145.1 of Aegilops bicornis. Taxonomy (NCBI): domain Eukaryota; kingdom Viridiplantae; phylum Streptophyta; class Magnoliopsida; order Poales; family Poaceae; genus Aegilops; species Aegilops bicornis. The sequence continues at coordinate 368,242,535 of CM038673.1, read as the reverse complement.
ATAGATTCTTGTCACCAGTCATGTGATTTGTACATCCACTATCGAGAACCCACTCAGTGGCTTTGGGTGGATCATCCTGCAGATGAATTAGTACAACTTACGATCTCATATACTTCATCGTTGAAGAATATGATATGAAGTTCATCGATGAATTTCATCACCAAGATAACAGATAAGCAAGATGAGGACGTGTGAAATGGAAGTTCATTTCATCATGATTAGCTGCGTCCTTTCGTGCAATTTTGTCAGTTCCCAAGAAATTCTTCAGACGTTAAGGCACGTCTGGAGACCTGACCTCGCAGAAGAGATTAGTTCTTTTTCTTCACCACCCACATCTGAAGGGGTGGCAAAGAGTTCATCACTCATGCGAGCACCATACGAGAATGGTGGCATAGAGGCCAATCCATTTCGTTTCACATAAGAGGGGTTAGGGTAAGCATATGAATAAGCAGAGAAATTCTTCGAGGACTTATGAACATATTGGTTTGAAGAATAATGCAAATATTCATAGCCCTTAGCTCTACCCTGTGAAACAGAGTTGTTAGCACGATGATAATCATATGAGGACTTTGATCCTTTTGAGGAATTTGATCCATGTGAGGAATTTGGTCCGTATGAGGACTTGGATCCATATGAAGAATTTGGTCCATATGAAGAATTTGATCTAGGGTTCCTATTCTTCACAGGTGGTGTCATGAGGACATTCACCTGAAGACTTTCAAGGCACTTCTTGGGAACCCAGATTTTCTTCATAGGGGAACCGTTCATACAGTTAGTGCCAACATATCTAGCAAATACTTCACCATTCTGATTTTTGAATAGTTTATAATTGGAGTCAAATGACTCATCAGAAGAATGAGGAGATTCGCATGTAAAGCTAGATAAGTTAGATGGATCAACTGGAGGTCCCTTTGCAAAGAACCCATGAGGTTTTGGGATACCGCTCGGGCTTCCAATATGTTCCATCAAGATTGAGTTTCCTCTCAAAGGCAATACCCTCTTTCCTAGGGTTCTGTTGAGGATCTGCTTTTAAGCACATCACAAAGAGTCTCGATGCCCTTTGAGGCTTTTGTACATGCCTGTCATATACAATTCCTTTAGCCCTACATCGTCAAGGATACTAGCAATGTCCTCGATGAGGAATTAGTGATAGCAGAGGCAGGTGAAGAATTTGTAACAGCTTGAAGCATTTGAACATTCGTGAAGAATTAGCGATTCACGTTCAATGCACTTTAAGCATGGAGGAACAAATTCTTCCCGAGAAGTGCTGATTTGTTGAGCAAGTAATGAATCGCGCTCCTTCGAAGATCTTCATAACTCACTCTTAGCTTCTCAAGATCTTGCTTTCTTTGAAGAAATTCATAAGAAAGTTTCTCATGATCGAGATAAGAGAGTGTTATGATGACCTTGAAGGTTGTCAAACCTAGACCCAAGTCTCTCAAGTTTTTCGATCGAGGGCTTTAGTGCGATCCATTTCTTCACCTAACATATCATCACTCTTATCTAGCATGTTTTGAACCTTTTCCAAAGCCCTTTGTTGTTTTCTGACAATCTTAGCAAGTTTTGAGTAACTAGGCTTTAGATCATCATCAGATTCGTTTTCACTAGATTCAGAGGAGGTATATTTGAGTACCTTGGCACCCTTTGCCATGAAGCAATAGGTGGGAGCGTAGTCATCACTGTCTTCATCAGCTTTGTTGGTGAGGTCATTTTCTTCAGAATTGAAGATGGACTTGCTGACGAAAGCAGTAGCGAGAGCTAGACTCGCCACACCAGACTCAGATTCTTCTGATGCCTCCTCTTCCTCATGTTCCTCAGATTCAGCTTCAGAGTCCATTTCCTTGCCAATGAATTCCCGAGCCTTTTTGGAGCTGCTCTTCTTCTGAGAAGAAGGCTTTGAGGATTTTGATGATGAAGATTTCGATGATTTCTTCTTCTTCTTCGCGTCATCAGAACTGTAATCCTTGTGTTTCTTCTTCTTTAATTCCTTTTCCCACCGAGGACAATCTTGGATGTAGTGACCAGGTTTCTTGCATTTGTGACAAAGTCTTCTCTTATAGTCACCGGATGAGGAATCACCGCTTCTTGAGGATTTTCCAAAGCGACCACGTCTTGAGAACTTCTCGAATTTCTTCACGAGCGTGCTAGCTCTGGCCTAATTCTTCGTGATCTCCAAGGCTACTACCAAAGTCTTCACACTCAGATTCGCACCTGACCTTGGCCTTCGTGGCACATGTTTTTCCATAGCTAGAACCATAGAGATCTCTCTTTTGACAAGCTAGAACTCGTGAGTATTTAGCCTTTCGAGGATATCGGCGAGGATCAAGAGACTTGTAGTCACTTCGTTCTTGTATCATCGGTGCGAGTATCAAATGAGGAATCAAGCGATCTTAACAATTTCTTCACCACCTCATGGTCGGTGATGTCCGTGGCGCCAAGTGCTTGAAGCTCATTTGAAATGTCAGTGAGGCGATCGAAGGTTTGTTGAACTTTTTCGTTGTCGAGTCTTTTGAAGCGGTTGAAGAGATTTGAAGAACATCAACTCGAGTCACGCTGAGTTGAGACTCCTTCATTTACTTTGGACAGCCTGTCCCAGATGAGCTTGGCAGTTTCCAAAACACTCACTCTTCCATATTGACCTTTGCTCAGATGGCCACATATGATATTCTTCGCTTGAGAATCCAGTTGCTTGAATCTCTTCACATCAGCAGCATTCAGAGAAGGTGTGATTGAGGGAACACCATTTTCCACAACATACCAGAGATCGTTGTCAAATGCTTCAAGATGCATTTGCATCTTGTTCTTCTAGTAGGGATAGTCCGTCCCATCAAAGGTAGGACACCCTGCTGAGACCTTGATCATACCTGCGGTCGACATAACTAAAACTCCGGTGGTTAAACCAAAATCACACGTAACAAGGGAGTACCTTGCTCGATACCAATTGAAAGTGCGTTATATCGACTAGAGGGGGTGAATAGGCGATTTTATGAATTCTTCATCGAGGAATTTGCGGTGAGGAAATTCCTTAGCGAAGAACTACTTGCAATGAATAAGTACTTTGCGTAAGTAAGCATAACAGAATACACGCATGGACATCATGATGAAATGAAGACTAGAACAGAGTACAGAAAGCGTAATCACAGGATAACACAAGATGAAGACAAACAGACTGAAGAAATTGAACTGAGGAAAATGAGAAAATATTCAACAAAGTCTTCAAACATGATATGAACAAACACTCAACACAATAATGAGGAAATGAAAGGGTTGAGGAAATATAACCGATTAGGTTGGTGAAGACAATGATTTGGTAGACCAGTTCCAACTGCCGTCTCGGTTATGCGTCTGGTTGGAAGCGGTGAGTATTTAAACTCAAGGACACACGATCCGGACACCCGATGCCGAGCACGCAGCTCAGACACCAAGTCCTCACCATATTCTCCTTGAACTAAGGTCACACAGACCTCGTCCAATCACTGCGTGGTAAGTCTTCAGCGACTTCCAAACCTTCACAGACTTGGTCACTCGGCGATCCACAATTCCTCTTGGATGCTCTAGACCATGACGCCTAACCGTCTGGAAGAAGCACAGTCTTCAAAGGTAACAAGCGTCGGATCCACGCAGGATCAATCTCTTGATGATGCTCAATCACTTTGGGTTTGTAGGGGTTTGGTTTTGGGTTTTCCTCACTCGATGATTTTTGCTCAAAGTCCTCGGAGGATGGGTTGCTCTCAAATGACAAGTGTCAAGTTTCTCTCGGAGCAGCCAACCAGCTAGTGGTTGGAGGGGGCGGCTATTTATAGCCTAGGGAGCAGCCCGACATGATAAGACATAAATGCCCTTCAATGATATGACCGTTAGGTGGATAAGATATTTTGGGACAGGTGGCCAAGAAGACAAGAACGGTCGGAAATTTGAATATCAAATTCCTCGGGGCTATCATGTTCCTCATCGTAGGCAATCCGCCTGGCGAATTCCTAACTCCTCGGTCGGGACAAATTCATCAATGACCGGAAGAACTTCGTCTCTGTCATCAAGAAATTGACTGAATCGTATGAGATTTCCAAAGGCTTCACTCGAAGGGATTGGTAGGTGTAGGATTTTGAGTTGAGCATCACATGGAAATTTTTCCTTAGTATTTCCTCGACCCCCTTTAACGATCACGGTGTTTCCTATGACTCAAGAAGGAGAAAATGAAACTACAAAAACAAAAGTCTTCACGCTTCATGTTCCTCAAATGAATACCAAGTCTTCAAGGTCACACCAATTTCTTCACTTTCAAAGTCTTCGTAATATCAAAGTCTTCAACAAGAACTTCATTTTTAGGGTCGACTTTCTCTGTAAATATCAAACTCCTCATAGACTTATAGACCTGTGTACACTCACAAACGCATTAGTTCCTTAACCTATAAGTCTTCAATCCACCAAAATCACTAAGGGGCACTAGATGCACTTACACATACGCCAAGGAGGTACGTAGTACTATGAATTCCATTTTCGCTCCATACCAATCGTTCTAAAAACTACTTACTACTTATAACGCGCCATTGAAAATCGGAACTCTTAACCCCGCTAAAAAACGATATTTTAAACGTGGCTACTCGATCCGTGGCAATGGCGAGCCACCGCGCTCAAGTCGTTCACTGTGGTCCCGACCATCAACTCCCTACGGATCAAATTATCACGTGAGTCGACATTCCTACAAAGGTGCTCCACCACGTACCGGTACCCTTGAATGCAGCAATCGTGCACCTAGGGTTTTAGGGTTTATTTGTTAACGCCGCTTTACGTAACACTCATGTGTGCGAGACAATGAGAGGCCACGCGTCGTCGCCTCTTCTCTTCGTATATGTACTCCACCGCTTGTCTGGTGTCTAAAAATTATAATAACTACTAGCAATGTGCCAATGCGTTGCCACACGATCAAAGTAGATTTATACATATTCACCGATTTGATAGAAAAAAAGTCTAGTTTTGAAATACGTATATCACTAAAAATATGTTATGTTTCACTCAAAATATATTCCTTTGGAGGTTTTGATGAGATAAGGGTGGAATGTTGTTGGTTTCAAGATTCGAGAAGTGGTATATGTCTAATTTCTACTCTTACTAGCAAGATGCCCGTGCATTGCACGGAACATCAAGATCTTGTGGGAGAAAAGGATGAATGAGGAAGGCCTTATCTGCAAATGTGGTGAAGAGTGCGTAAATTGCCATATTTTCCTTCCTATCCGTCAGATATAAATCAGACGACCTACATTGTAGGATGGCGGGCCCACCATCATCACGAACTCTATTTTTATCCCTACTCTTATAAAAAGCATTGTCGGTGATGATCGTGTGCCGCCATCCTGCAATATAGGCCGTCCGATCTATATCGGACGGATAGGAAGGAAACTATGGCAATTTTGCAAAGATACCCACACCCTCTCCACATTTGCAAATAAGGCCTTCCCTCGCTCATCCTTTTCCCCACAAGATAAACTAATCATACAAATGCATCTTGATGTTCAGATAACGCATGGGCATCTTGCTAGTTGTTGCAAAAAGCCCATGTGTGTGTGTGTGAGAGGGAGAGTGGAGGAGGACGGAGTGCATGTGTGACAAAGACACAAGGAGTGTGTGTGCGATAGGTATCAGCTTAAAATGAGGCGATAGTACGTGTGTGTGTGTGTGCACGATCGAGAGGGCGTGTCTCAAGAAGGGAAGAAAAATCTACATAGATACAAGGAGCAGGAGAGAGACATGTATGCGATGGTGGAAGCACGAGTGTGCGGGTGTATAAACCTATCTAGAGGCTAGCTAGTCGATAAGTGTTTGTGAGAGAAATACGAGTCGGGGTGCGAAAGTGAGAGTTTTGTGTGTGTGAGAGAGAGACGGTAGTCGGGAAGGGGAGTGGAAGCAGGAGTTGTGTGTGTGTGTCTGAGAGAGAGAGAGAGAGGAGAAGGGGAGTGGAAGCAGGAGTTGTGTGTGTGTCTGAGAGAGAGAGAGAGAGAGAGAGAGAGAGAGAGAGAGGAGACGGTAGTCGGGGTTGTCTGATCGGTAAACAAATGAATAATGTCAGTCTGGGATGGAGACGAAAAGGAGACTGCAACAAATGTTGTGTCTACAAGAGAGAGAGAGTAATTTTAGTGGTATGAGTCATATGTAGAGACATATAGGGTGTGTGAGAGAATCCCATAGAGAGAAAGACAAAGTGAAAGACGAGTGGAGACTGTGTGTGTGGCGGTGAAAAAGAAAGCTTAGGTACCGAGTGATACCAGAGAATGGTAGAGACGTGAGAGATAATGAAAACCATGTAATGTATAATGATAGGGAGAGTGTGACACTTCTCAAGGGAGACGTTGAGAGACCATGTTTGCGAGGATAGGAGAAACATGATGTGAGCGTCTTGGTGAGCTGGAAAAGAGTGATAGCTACTGAAGGAGCATGCATGCGAGAGAGATGGGCGTGAAAGGAGGAACAAAAAGGGATTCAAATATTGGAATTCGAGGTGATGATACATGTAATCCATACTCAACCAAAATTGATCTATCAAACATGCATACTCATATGAATTCACACACATCTATGTTATTTAATATGTAGATATTACTGATCCATACATTTTAGTAGAACATAATTTGGTTAACTTTTTTCGAATTCAACCTTAAGATTTCGAGATCGTTGTATTTGTATATCATATTATACATATAAAGGAGCAGAATTCTTTGTTGTGCTTTTGAAAGTATATATATAAAAATGATGTATATAGAATGTAATTCCAATTGAAAATGGATCCCTTGGGAAAAAATAGAATACAAAGCGGGATTCGAATTGAGTTGGCACGGTAAATGTGCACTCTACAAAATTTGAACGAAGCGGGGAAAGTCGCGAATCACCGAAACCAAAATCTGCGAGATGTAAATCACTACTGCCTATCCCTGCCACGCAAAGCCTATCTGCTGGATTTCTATAGGTTTCGATAGGGGTAGGTTTGTAATTTCACCCAAACGTGACGTAACCGCTTCTCACCCGGATTCATACACGCTGGGCGCCAAAACACAGTGTGTCCTCGACCGAAATCGACTCCCTCCCCAATTCATATTCATACACGGTGGGCGCCAAAAATAAACTCTCGTCGGCAAATATTCGGTCTGTTAGGGAACGTAGTAATTTCAAAAAATTTCCTACGCACACGCAAGGATCATGGTGATGCATAGCAACGAGAGGGGAGAGTATTGTCCACGTACCCTCGTAGACCGTAAGCGGAAGCGTTATGACAACGCGGTTGATGTAGTCGTCGTCTTCACGATCCGACCGATCCAAGTACCGAACGTCACGGCACCTCCGAGTTCAGCACACGTTCAGCTCGATGGCGATCCCGGACTCGATCCAGCAAAGTGTCGGGATGAGTTTCACAAGACGACGGCGTGGTGGCGTGATGATGCTCTACCGGGCAGGCTTCGCCTAAACTCCGACGATATGACGACCGAGGTGGAATATGGTGGAGGGGCACCGCACACGGCTAAGGAACGATCTGTAGATCAACTTGTGTGTCCATGGGGTGCCCCTGCCCCGTATATAAAGGAGTGGAGGAGGGAGGGCCGGCCTCTCTATGGCGCGCCCTAGGGGAGTCCTACTCCCACCGGAGTAGGATTCCCCTTTCCTAGTCCAACTAGGAACCCTTCCATGTAGTAGGAGTAGGAGAGAAGGAAAGGGAAGAGAGAAGGAGAAGGAAGGAAGGTGCGCCCCCCTCCTAGTCCAATTCGGACTAGTCCAAGGGGAGGGTGCGGCCACTCTTTTGGCCCTTTCTCTCCTTTCCCGTATGGCCCAAAGAGGCCCAATATGAATTCCCGTAACTCTCCGGTACTCCCAAAAATACCCGAATCACTCGGAACCTTTCCGAACTCCGAACATAGTCGTCCAATATATCGATCTTTACGTCTCGACCATTTCGAGACTCCTCGTCATGTCCCCGATCTCATCCGGGACTCCGAACTCCTTCGGTACATCAAAACTCATAAACTCATAATATAACCGTCATCGAAACCTTGTTGCGTGCGGACTCTACGGGTTCGAGAACTATGTAGACATGACCTAGAACTATTCTCGGTCAATAACCAATAGCGGAACCTGGATGCTCATATTGGCTCCTACATATTCTACGAAGATCTTTATCGGTCAAACCGCATAACAACATGCGTTGTTCCCTTTGTCATCGGTATGTTACTTGCCCGAGATTCGATCGTCGGTATCCAATACCTAGTTCAATCTCGTTACCGGCAAGTCTCTTTACGTAATGCATCATTCCGTAACTAACTCATTAGCTACATTGCTTGCAAGGCTTAGTGATGTGCATTACCGAGAGGGCCCAGAGATACCTCTCCGACAATCGGAGTGACAAAACCTAATCTCGGAATACGCCAACCCAACATGTACCTTTGGAGACACCTGTAGTACTCCTTTATAATCACCCAGTTACGTTGTGACGTTTGGTAGCACCCAAAGTGTTCCTCCGTTAAACGGAGTTGCATAATCTCATAGTTACAGAACATGTATAAGTCATGAAGAAAGCAATAGCAACATACTAAACGATCAAGTGCTATGCTAACGGAATGGGTCATGTCAATCACATCATTCTCCTAATGATGTGATCCCATTAATCAAATAACAACACATGTCTATGGTTAGGAAACATAACCATCTTTGATTAATGAGCTAGTCAATAGAGGCATACTAGTGACTATATGTTTGTCTATGTATTCACACATGTATTATGTTTCCGGTTAATACAATTCTAGCATGAATAATAAACATTTATCATGAAATAAGGAAATAAATAATAACTTTATTATTGCCTCTAGGGCATATTTCCTTCAGTCTCCCACTTGCACTAGAGTCAATAATCTAGTTCACATCATCATGTGATTCAACACTAATATTCACATCTGTATGTGATTAACACCCATAGTTCACATCGTCATGTGACCAACACCCAAAGGGTTTACTAGAGTCAGTAATCTAGTTCACATCGCTATGTGATTAACACCCAAAGAGTACTATGGTATGATCATGTTTTGCTCGTGAGAGAAGCTTAGTCAACGGGTCTGTCACATTCAGAGCCGTATGTATTTTGCAAATATTCTATGTCTACAATGCTCTGCACGGAGCTACTCTAGCTAATTGCTCCCACTTTCAATATATATCCAGATTGAGACTTAGAGTCATCTGGATCGGTATAAAAAGCTTGCATCGATGTAACTCTTTACGACGGGCTCTTTTATCACCTCCATAATCGAGAAATATTTCATTAGTCCTCACTAAGGATGTTCTTGACCGATGTCCAGTGATCTACTCCTAGATCGCTATTGTACTCCCTTCCCAAATTCAGAGCAAGGTATACAATAGGTCTGGTACATAGCATAGCATACTTTATAGAACCTATGACAGAGGTATAGGGAATGACTTTCATTCTCTTTTCTATTTTCTGCCGTGGTCGGGATTTGAGTCTTTACTCAATTTCACACCTTTGCAACACAGGCAAGAACTCTTTCTTTGACTGTTCCATTTTGAACTATTTCAAAATCTTGACAAGGTATGTACTTATTGAAAAACTTATCAAGCGTCTTGATCTATCTCAATAGATCTTGATGCTCAATATGTAAGCAGCTTCACCGAGGTCCTTCTTTGAAAAACTCCTTTCAAATACTCCTTTATGCTTTGCGTAATAATTCTACATTATTTCCGATCAATAATATGTCATTCACTTTATCGTAAATGCTGTAGTGCTCCCACTCACTTTCTTGTAAATACAAGCTTCTCCAAAAGTCTCAGATAAAACCATATGCTTTGATCACACTATCAAAGCGTTTATTCCAACTCCGAGATGCTTGCACCAGTCCATAGATGGATCAAGCTTGCACATTTTGTTAGCTCCTTTAGGATTGACAAAACCTTCTCGTTGCATCATATACAAATCTTCTTTAATAAATCCATTAAAGAATGTAGTTTTGACATCCATTTGCCGATTTCATAAAATGTGGCAATTGCTAACATGATTCGGACAGACTTAAGCATCGCTACGCTTGAGAAAATCTCATTGTAGTCAACACCTTGAACTTGTCGAAAACCTTTTGTGACAAGTCGAGCTTTGTAGATAGTAACACTACTATCAGTGTCCGTCTTCCTCTTGAAGATCCATTTATTTAACATGGCTGGCTGATCATCAAGCAAGTCAATCAAAGTCCATACTTTGTTCTCATACATGGATCCTATCTCAGATTTCATGGCCTCAAGCCATTTCGCGGAATCTGGGCTCATCATCGCTTCCTCATAGTTCGTGAGGTTCATCATGGTCTAGTAACATGACTTCTAGAATAGGATTACCGTACCACTTTGGTGCGGATCTTATTCTGGAAGACCTACGAGGTTCGGTAGTAACTTGATCTGAAGCTTCATGATCATCATCATTAGCTTCCTCACTAATTGGTTTAGGAATCACTGGAACTAATTTCTGTGATGAACTACTTTCCAATAAGGGAGAAGGTACAATTACCTCATCAAGTTCTACTTTCCTCCCACTCACTTCTTTCGAGAGAAACTTCTTCTCTAGAAAGGATCCATCTTAGCAACGAATAACTTGCCTTCGGATCTGTGATAGAAGGTGTACCCAATAGTTACCTTTGGGTATTCTATGAAGACGCACTTCTCCGATTTGGGTTCGAGCTTATCGGTGAAAACTTTTTCACATAAGCATCACAACTCCAAACTTTAAGAAATGACAACTTAGGTTTACTTTGTTAAACCATAGTTCATACGGTGTCGACTCAACGGATTTAGATGGTGCCCTATTAAACGTGAATGCAGCTGTCTCTAATGCATAACCCTAAAACGATAGTGGTAAACCGATAAGAGACATCATAGATCGCACCATATCCAATAAAGTGCGGTTACGACTTTCGGACACACCATTATGCTGTGGTGTTCCATATGGCGTGAGTTGCGAAACTATTTCATATTGTTTCAAATGAAGACCAAACTCGTAACTCAAATATTCATCTCCACGATCAGATCGTAGAAACTTTACTTTTCTTGTTACGATGATTTTCCACTTCACTCTGAAATTCTTTGAACTTTTCAAATGTTTCAGACTTATGTTTCATCAAGTAGATATACCCATATCTGCTCAAATCATCTGTGAAGGTGAGAAAATAACGATACCCGTCGCGAGCCTCAACATTCATTGGACCACAAACATCAGTATGTATGATTTCCAACAAATCAGTTGCTCGCTCCATAGTTCCGGAGAACGGCGTTTTAGTCATCTTGCCCATGAGGCACGGTTCGCAAGTACCAAGTGATTCATAATCAAGTGATTCCAAAAGCCCATCAGTATGGAGTTTCTTCATGCGCTTTACACCAATATGACCTAAACGGTAGTGCCACAAATAAGTTGCACTATCATTATTAACTTTACATCTTTTGGTTTCAAGATTATGAATATGTGAATCACACGATCGAGATCCAACAAACCATTTTCATTGGGTGTATGACCATAGAAGGTTTTATTCATGTAAACAGAACACTAATTATTCTCTAACTTACATGAATAACCGTATTGCAATAAACATGATTAAATCATATTCATGCTCAACGCAAACGCCAAATAACATTTATTTAGGTTCAACACTAATCCCGAAAGTATAGGGAGTGTGCGATGATGATCATATCAATCTTGGAACTACTTCCAACACTCATCGTCACTTCCCCTTCAAGTAGTCTCTGTTTATTCTGTAACTCCTGTTTCGAGTTACTAATATTTAGCAACCGAACAAGTATCAAATACTCAGGGGCTACTATAAACACTAGTAAGGTACACAAATAACCTGTATATCTAATATACCCTTGTTCACTTTGCCATCCTTCTTATCCACCAAATATTCAGGGCATTTCCACTTCCAAAGGACCATTTCCTTTGCAAGATAATCATTCAGTTTCAGGCTTTGGTCCAGCTTTGGGCTTCTTCATGGAGTGACAACTTGCTTGTAATTCTACTTGAAGTTTCCCTTTCTTTCCCTTTGCCCTTTTCTTGAAACTAGTGATCTTGTCAACCATCAACACTTGATGCTTTTTCTTGATTTCTACCTTCGTCGATTTCAACATCACGAAGATCTCGGAATCGCTTTCGTCATCCTCAGACATCAGTAGTTCATCACAAAGTTCTACTAACTTGGTGATGGTGACTAGAGAACTCGTCAATCACTATCTTATCCGGAAGATTAACTCCCACTTGATTCAAGCGATTGTAGTACCCGTAAAATCTGAGCACATGCTCACTAGTTGAGCGATTCTCCTCCATCTTTTAGCCATAGAACTTGTTGGAGACTTCAGATCTCTAAACTCGGTATTTGCTTGAAATATTAACTTCAACTCCTGGAACATCTCATATGGTCCATGACGCTCAAAACATCTTTGAAGTCCCGATTCTAAGCCGTTAAGTATGGTGCACTAAACTATCAAGTAGTCATCATATTGAGCTAGCCAAACGTTCATAACGTCCGCTTTTGCTCTGCAATAGGTCCGCTACCTAGCGGTGCATTAAGGACATAATTCTTCCGGCAGCAATGAGCATAAGCCTCAGATCACGGACCAAGTCCGCATCATTGCTACTAACATCTTTCAACACAATTTTCTCTAGGAACATATAAACATATGAAAGCAACAACGCGAGCTATTGATCTACAACATAATTTGCAAAATACTACCAGACTAAGTTCATGATAAATTTAAGTTCAATTAATCATATTACTTAAGAACTCCCACTTAGATAGACATCCCTCTAATCCTCTAAGTGATTACGTGATCCATATCAACTACACCATGTCCGATCGTCACGTGAGATGGAGTAGTTTCAACGATGAACATCAATATGTTGATCATATCTACTATATGATTCACGCTCGACCTTTCGGTCTCCGTGTTCCGAGGCCATATCTGTTATATGCTAGGCTCGTCAAGTTTAACCTGAGTATTCCGCGTGTGCAACTGTTTTGCATCCGTTGTATTTGAACGTAGAGCCTATCACACCCGATCATCACGTGGTGTCTCAAAGACGAAGAACTTTCGCAACGTTGCATACTCAGGGAGAACACTTCTTGATAATTTTTAGTGAGAGATTATCTTAAAATGCTACCGTCAATCAAAGCAAGATAAGATGCATAAAGGATAAACATCACATGCAATCAATATAAGTGATATGATATGGCCATCATCATCTTGTGCTTGTGATCTCCATCTCCAAAGTAATCACATGATCTCTATCATTACCGCACGACACCATGATCTTCATCATCTTGATCTATATCAATGTGTCGTCACATGGTCGCCTCGCCAACCATTGCTCTTGCAACTATTGCTATCGTGATAGCGATAAAGTAAAGCAATTATTTGGCACTTGCATCTTATGCAACAAAGAGACAACCATAGGGCTTCCGCCATTGCCGATAACTTCAACAAAACATGATCATCGCATACAACAACTTATATCTCATCACGCCTTGACCATATCACATCACAACATGCCCTGCAAAAACAAGTTAGACGTCCTCTACTTTGTTGTTGCAAATTTTACGTGGCTGCTACGGGCTGAGCAAGAACCGTTCTTACCTACGCATCAAAACCACAACGATAGTTTGTAAAGTTGGTGCTGTTTTAACCTTCGCAAGGACCGGGCGTAGCCATACTCGGTTCAACTAAAGTGAGAGAGACAGACACCCGCCAGTCACCTTTAAGCAACGAGTGCTCGCAGCGGTGAAACCAGTCTCGCGTAAGCGTACGTGTAATGTCGGTCCGGGCCGCTTCATCTCACAATACCGCCGAACCAAAGTATGACATGCTGGTAAGCAGTATGACTTGTATCGCCCACAACTCACTTGTGTTCTACTCGTGCATATAACATCAACGCATAAAACCAGGCTCGGATGCCTTTGTTGGGGAACGTAGTAATTTCAAAAAATTCCTACGCACACGCAAGGATCATGGTGATGCATAGCAACGAGAGGAGAGTATTGTCCACGCACTCGTGAGACCGTAAGCGGAAGCATTATGACAACGCGGTTGATGTAGTCAGATGCGTCTTCACGATCCGACCGATCCAAGTACCGAACGTACGGCACCTCCGAGTTCAGCACACGCTCAGCTCGATGACGATCCCGGACTCGATCCGGCAAAGTGTCGGGGACGAGTTCCACAAGACGACGGCGTGGTGACAGTGATGATGCTCTACGGCGCAGGCTTCGCCTAAACTCCGCGACGATATGACCGAGGTGGAATATGGTGGAGGGGGCACCGCACACGGCTAAGGAACGATCCGTAGATCAACTTGTGTGTCCATGGGGTGCCCCTGCCCCTCAGATATAAAGGAGTGGAGGAGGGAGGGCCGGCCCTCTCTATGGCGCGCCCTAGGGAGTCCTACTCTCACCGGAGTAGGATTCCCCCTTTCCTAGTCCAACTAGGAACCCTTCCATGTAGTAGGAGTAGAAGAGAAGGAAAGGGAAGAGAGAAGGAGAAGGAAGGAAGGGTGCGCCCCCCCCCTCCCTAGTCCAATTCGGACTAGTCCAAGGGGAGGGGTGCGGCCACTCTTTTGGCCCTTTCTCTCCTTTCCCGTATGGCCCAAAGAGGCCCAATACGAATTCCCGTAACTCTCCGGTACTTCCAAAAATACCCGAATCACTCGGAACCTTTCCGAACTCCGAATATAGTCGTCCAATATATCGATCTTTACGTCTCGACCATTTCGAGACTCCTCGTCATGTCCCCGATCTCATCCGGGACTCCGAACTCCTTCGGTACATCAAAACTCATAAATTCATAATATAACTGTCATCGAAACCTTAAGCGTTCGGACCCTACGGGTTCGAGAACTATGTAGACATGACCTAGAACTATTCTCGGTCAATAACCAATAGCGGAACCTGGATGCTCATATTGGCTCCTACATATTCTACGAAGATCTTTATCGGTCAAACCGCATAACAACATACGTTGTTCCCTTTGTCATCGGTATGTTACTTGCCCGAGATTCGATCGTCGGTATCCAATACCTAGTTCAATCTCGTTACGGCAAGTCTCTTTACTCGTTCCGTAATGCATCATTCCGTAACTAACTCATTAGCTACATTGCTTGCAAGGCTTATAGTGATGTGCATTACCGAGAGGGCCCAGAGATACCTCTCCGACAATCGGAGTGACAAAACCTAATCTCAAATACGCCAACCCAACATGTACCTTTGGAGACACCTGTAGTACTCCTTTATAATCACCCAGATTCGTTGTGACGCTTGGTAGCACCCAAAGTGTTCCTCCGTAAACGGGAGTTGCATAATCTCATAGTTACGAACATGTGTAAGTCATGAAGAAAGCAATAGCAACATACTAAACGATCAAGTGCTATGCTAACGGAATGGGTCATGTCAATCACATCATTCTCCTAATGATGTGATCCCATTAATCAAATAACAACACATGTCTATGGTTAGGAAACATAACCATCTTTGATTAATGAGCTAGTCAAGTAGAGGCATACTAGTGACTATATGTTTGTCTATGTATTCACACATGTATTATGTTTCCGGTTAATACAATTCTAGCATGAATAATAAACATTTATCATGAAATAAGGAAATAAATAATAACTTTATTATTGCCTCTAGGGCATATTTCCTTCACGGTGTATGCGATATTACCGTCCTATCCCCAACCGACTAATGTTGCTGTGATGTAGTAGAAATTTGAAACGGGGTCTAAGTTTGTAAATTTCCTCGCATTTGAGACAAGCGCGCCCTGAATACATGGTTCCCCCTTCCTCTCTACCTCCCTTTTCCCCATTCATACTCCGTGGGCGCCAAAACACCCTCTCCACCCCACCATCCTCTGTCCGCCGCCGTCTGCCACCCCATCCACCGCCGTCCTCCTCCACCAAGCCGGAGCTGATACCCCGACGCCGCCGTCCATTACAAGAGATCGACCTCTCTCATCCACGGCTTCGGACCGGGATCCTTGCATCCCGTCCTCTCGCTTCATCCCCGCCGTCGTCCACCTTGCCGGGCGCCGCTCTCTGACCGTCTCGTCCACCGCGCCTGCCGCCACCGTCTACCCTCCTAGATCTGCTTCCATGCCGCCGATACCATCGCTACCGCAGCACCGTCAAATTCTCGGCAGATGCGTACACGGCGCCCGCACTGCAGGCGGTACTCTTTCAGATTCTGCTCAACTTATTTATCACAGAAGAAAATAGATCGCCACCGCTTTACTCGATTTCTTGTCTTGGCTGCGAAGTTGCCTTTGTCCAGTTGCACCTTCAGATCCGCCATGGCACGCTCAACACTATACTCCCAATGCTTATGGTTTTCCCTTTTATATTCCACACTAGTTAAATCATAGTAGACTAAATTTCAAAATTGGGTCATCGGTTTTTGAGCTACTTGAAGTTCGCCGGTGCGATCGAAGGGCTCAGTGGTTGTGGGGCCTCGCCGAATGAAGAAAACTCGACGCTGGTGGGGGTTGGGGCGGGGTGGGGGTGGGGTGGCGGAGGAACACATGCGGTGGGGCGGTGGTCCGCCGGCGTCTGCAAGGTGTTCTCAGAGTAGGAAGAATCAGAGACGAGGAAGAAGAATGGTTAGGAGACTAGGATCTTCATCCAACCGCCTGAAATGGTCGAGAGACAGTTGGGAGTTGCATTCTTAATGCACTCTGGTTCATCATGTGTGGGCACTGCGCAACCAACATTTTATTATCCAAAATCTGCTTGCTCTGTTTTACCATGTTCCTCTTCCATTCTTCTTTAATATGTACTCTCTTTGTTCCTAAATACAAGTCTTTGTATAGATTCCACCATGGACTACATATGGAGCAAAATGAGTGAATCTACACTCTAAAATGTATCTGGATACATCTGTATGTGATCCATAGTGGAAATCTCTACCAAGACTTATATTTTGGAACAGAGGGAGTATGATAGTAGTACAGTATGTTCCTTGTACTGAAGATGAGCAGGGACATTTGCAGTGTAGAGGTCTATACTGTCGGTTGTGATGTACACTTTGATCCTCTTTGATTCGTAGGATCTTGTAAACATAGGAATAGGATCTGTAGTGGCCTGCCCACTTGAATCCTATAAGAATAACAAGGAAATGCGGGGAGCTGTGTCGCCTTTGAGAGTTACACTGATATTAACAGTACCACACCTTCACTTGAAGAGAGATGGTATCCGAAGCCTTTCTAGCCGTACCAGCAGTACTAGCACATATATTCCAGCAAGTTCCACTTTGCTGATTTTACTCTGACGCTTAAGGTTTCCCGGTTATATCTACACTATGATCTGTGTAGCTGCTTTGTGTCGCACTAGCAGCAGTCCACTCTTGAAGCTAAACACTGCAATGACTTACAAAATTGGCACCAAGGCATTGAGTGCCATTCTGGATGCAATGAAACTCATACGCTCCCACCTGTTGATTCTTGTTCAGAATATGATCTTAATGACTATTCTAACCTCGAGGAGTCAAAGGCAGATGGCCTGTCCTGTTCACCCATCAAGGTGTCTTTTCTAATTTGGCAATGTTTTATTGATTGCGGGTATCTTGCATATGTTGTCTTGCATTTCTTCTACTTTGTTGCACCGCCATCTGCTTAGTTTACTCATCATATATGTCGAGATGCCATGCCCATCCATTATCAATACATATTCCATCTGTCATCATACCATGTTTTTCCACTCAAATGCTGTTCTTGTGCATCGGACATCAAAAGGAAGAGGGTGATTGCCGAACCGTATGAGCACCAGCAAAGTCCTTGAAAAACATGGTGGTGCCGGAGAAATCAGACAGCACCCCACTTATATTGGCTGTACAACCAGTGACACAAAACGTAGGACCGACTCCAGCAGACTGTACCCATACTTCACTAGCCACACCACTAGCCCCACCACACAGGACTCCTGACTCCAAAGAAAAGGTATACCGATTTCATTTGCCATAGCACCAAATTGTACCACAGAAAAATCCCACTCCAGCAAAAAGTACAGCAAGTCCACCGGCCGAAGACCTATCCCAACTGCAGGGACGGCCAATTCCTGCAGATTGGAACCCCATTCCATTTATTCCCAGTTTAAAAGACAATGCTTTCAATGTTGTTAGGGACTACGTGCATATATTCCCATCATGGGAAGATTATTGTGAAGACAAACACCATTTTCACATCTTCTGTCCAACTTACGTGTAAGTGCTATTATTCATGGTTATTATTTTCCTGTTTTCTGCTGATTGAACACATCAATGATTTACATTACATTGTTGTAACTAGGCGAGGGTCAATCTGGATAGTCATGACGAGCAAAGCTTGCTTGTGCTTTTCAGTGAAGCATTGCAGCAGTATCGGTGTTACCAGAGGAAATCACACTTTGATGGCAAGTCTATAAACGAATTTCCGGTGAAGTCTCCTGTGCTAAATTTAGAAGACATTGAATGGAAAAACCTTGTTATGCAATCGTCTCATTCCTGTGATGAGGTAATCGCCTATGAAATCACATGACAATTTCAACTTCTACTTTTCCGCATGTGCCTTACGGATCTTTTTGCGTGAAATCTGCTCGAAGAAGAATTCCGGTTTGACAAGAACGACGGGATATCGCAAATATGCTGCCGCTGCTTTGCTCTTGTTAGTACCGTTGTCCTGTATCAACGTACTTGCATACATACCTGGTTCATTATGTGACAGCAGATGCATGATAGCTTGCTTATAAATTGTTCGCTCCAAATTATCTCGATCTGTATGAATGGTTACATTAGTGTAGAATATATCCAATGCCAATGTTTTTAGCTCTGCATTGTTCTTGTAAGTACATGCTGTCCTTTATCAAGGTACTTATAATGACATGCAGTTGTTCATGTACCATCACTGTAGCTTATTTTCCTTTTCCTCCATTTTCTACACATCGATCTATATTTACTCTTATCATAAGGTTGGTACAGAAGAAGTTTAGCTGTGCATTGCTCTTGGCTGTACCTTTTGCCTGTATCGCTGCACTTACATTTATAGCTACTTGGTTATGTAGCATCACTCTTCATCTTATCTTAAATATTCTCCATTTTTTTGTATATTATCACATTTATATTTAATCTTAACAAAATATAGAATAAAGGCGTTGCTTTTGAAGAAGATTCTGTGGTAAACTTCTTGAATTGCCCCCATCGCCAAGACGGGGCCTTTATAGAGCCCGTCTTCACCAATAATTTAAGTTTGTCCATCTCAATCCTTCAAAATTTGTTGTATATATTTGGTTAGGCATGACTGCAACAGCTGTTTATTTTTGGTGTTTGCATCAAATTGCTTGTTTAAAGTTTATTATGTAGTTCATAAACAAAAGGTTGTTCTTTTCTCAATCTAAGTTTTCAGTTGTACAACCAAGTTCCTTCTTCATACCTAGTAAATTAAACTATACGGAGCAAGTGATCTTCTTTTGCACTGCATGTATGCTTCTGTTCTTCATCCGTAATCCAGTGGTGTGGTGAACCTACGCACTACAGCACAATGTCATATTCTGCAATGTCTTAACTATGAACAATGTCATATCATTCTACTATTATTTAAACCGTCTCTTTATTTGCCAATCTAAAATGGTATAAATTGACAACACACTAACCATTGATACTTATGAGTTCTTGATCTATAATCCAGTGGTGTCGTGAAGCTGCCAACTCCTTCACAATGTCATTTCCTGCCATGTCTTGACCTGAACAATACCATATTGTGTTAATGCTATTTTAAACTGTGTCACTTTATTCGTCAGTAAGAAATGTGATGAATTGTCAGCACTGATACTTTTATGTGCAAAACCTGTCATTTGTCTGCTTGTTTATCTTTCGAGTGAGGAAGATATACGTGTTATGATCTCATCATCTTGCTCAGCTGCTTGCGCTGCAGTTTCCCAAAGAGGGCTAACCTTTCTTGAACTCTATTGAAGTGTGTCGGTTTTGTATATTATTTTGTCGGCGTGTTTATTTGCACTGGTGGCGATCTTTGATGCCCAGTGTATGTAATCTGATGTCTGCTTGTGCTTTATTATCATAGTGGCGAACTTTGATGCCCAGTGGATGTAGTATGCCGTAATTTCTTTATTGTATAGTCTAGGTTTTTTCTTATTCACGATGCTGTGATTTTCAGTGAATTGCTATGATAAGATATTTTTGAATGAATTGCTATGATTTTCAGGGGAAATAAAAATCTTTTTGAGTCCTATTTGAATTTTTTTTCTATTTTTTGTTTGGACTCCTATTAAATATTTTGAAACCATAATCAAATTATGGAGTGAGAATAAAATGACTTTCTCAAATGTGGTGGATGAATATTTCATTTGAAGTTCTTTGAATTTTGGGATTTCCGTTTGAATTGGGTCTTATTTGGAGCTTTAATGCCATTTAAATATTTCCAAATTACTCAAATAAAAATAAATGTGAGAGGAGATAATATGACTTCTCCAAAACTATTATTGGGAAATATTAAATATTTCTTGTTAGTCATTTGGGTATTCATAAAACCCTCACACATATGTTGGGGAAAATATGAAGCCCGTAATGCATTATTAAAACAAGTTTGTGCACGAAAATAAGTTTATTGAATTCTGAACTTAATGTGCGTAGAATTGAATAATAAATAGGTAAACACAAACATTTTAATTCCTGTTATAATTAAACCTCTTGCACACACGCACACAAAATATAGTTTATTAGTCCTAAAACTAATTGGGCTAGGCCCAACCAGCTCCCACAGCCCAGCTCCTCACGTACACGTACATGAGGTCTTCTTCCTCCTCACGTTCACCCCACAGAAGCCGCCACGGCGTACAACGTCTGCGCCCAACGCTTCCCTTCCCTTCCCCCGCACCCGTTGACCTCCTGAATCGGTTCCTCTCGTCTCCCACGACCCCTCACCTCTATTAGTGCGCCCTAATTTCCCCTTAATGGCCATTAGCATCACAAGTAACAGCCGCCATTAACACCCATGAAACCGATGACGCTCGCTCGATTCTGACCTCCCCTGACCCTATAAGTATCACCCAGAGGAGTACCTAGATATCCTCACACCCCTCCCCTGAAAGCCCTCACCAATTCCTTCTCCTCTGTGAGTAATTCCTCGTCGAAGTGGAGATCCGCTGTCGCGGCTGGCGAACCTTGCAACGCCTCCGGTGAGTCTCTCGCGACTCCTTTTCTTCCTCTGGATGCTGCACCTGCTTGCGGACCTCACTGACGTCTTGGCTCCTTCATATACGCAGAACGCACCATCCGCAAGTACGCTACCCACCGGAGTCCGGTGCAACTCCGGCGGCCTTCAACCACTGCCACGTGAAGGGTCCGAGGCCAGGACGTTGTCCATTAAACTCCTATCGCCCTCCTCTACGCCGTTCTGCCGTTCGTTGATGCCGAGGACTTTTCTTCTCCAACTCCGGCGAAACTCCGGCAAGAACTCCGGTGAACTCTCTCTCCCTCCTGTAGATCCTCTCTGTTTTTGATTAAAAAAATCGAATGGGTATTGGGCCTATCAGAAGTTGACACATGGCAGCCAATATGTAATTCCCGTAATACATTTTTAGGAAAATATTCAACTTTGAAAAATCGTATCTCCTACACTGTAAGTCCGAATTTGACAAATTTTATATCCCCGGACTCGTTGGAACATGTAGTATTTTATAAGAGCAAATATTTCAGTTTTTGTAATTTCAAATTCAACTCAAATTTATTATGTGAATTCGAGTATATTTAATATACCTCTTATTCTATTATATACTTGGAGATGATTCCTTCACCAAAATTATCCCTAGAACCATACCCTTCTATTGGAACACCTTCCATAATTTTTCATCCAAGTGTAGCTACAATTTTGGCCTCAACACTCCAAATTGCCTTTATTTTATCGTAATTCAATTCCATCATTGGTTCAAGTTTTGTTCTTGACTCAATCTTCTTGAGTATATTATTACGAACCTCTATGGTCATAAGTTATCACCACAAAAATTTGGAGTTACAAGATTAAGAATTTAATTCTTTATCTCAAAACCTATGCCATACCCATTGCCGATTACCCAAGTCAAATATCCCGAATAGTCTCATGATAGAATTTGTTATAGGAACTTCTCTCAACCATGATCTTCACTTAGTATCACTTGAATCCAACCGTTGTATATGACTATGTCATGTCTCGTTTAAGACCAAACTTGATTCTATCTCAAACCATAGCCACGTCATGATAATTATCCTACGAATGTATTTATTGTCAATTTGAATCTTTCATTTGGATCTTCATTTGGATTGTGTGTGTTCAAGTATTTTGTTTTATCGATAAATATATCGTAAAGTGAAGGAGTGACGGTAACGAATAGAGAATCAACTTTAAGGCTCAGGCAAGTTGCAAATTGATCATGCTTTGACCTATGTTTTCATATTATGCATATTCCTTTATATTTTAATACTATGCATGTTTTATAAAAGTTTTACAAGTATTATTACTAGCTAGAGCCATAGGTTCAAGACTTGCAACCATGCTTGGCCACGCTTGCACAAAATGGGTGGGATGAAAACCAAAATTGTTTTAAACCTTTAAACTTGCCTCTTTTGGGGCAACGTTTTGTGAAAACTTTTGGAAAACAAAACTATATACTATTTTACTTCTACTCCCTGGGCGGAATGGTATTGACGGGAGCGTCTACAAGTGATTGCGCCCATCGGGGTCTTGCAGTGAATGCGCCCGACTGGGGTCTTGCACACAGGTTTTTGGTGGGGATTGCCGTCCGGGGGACTGAGATCTTCCAAGTATAGTTTGATGTAGCTTCCAATACAGCCACATGCTACTATGGGCTCTGGCTTAGCTTAGTACTAACGGGAAACCCTACCCCAGGACCGCCATCGGAGAGAGGCTTTCGTGCCGAAGTTGTGGGCGGCTTGGTGGTATAGGGGGCTGTTACGGAAAGGCTTCGTCACAATCTCCTCCTAGTCATGCACCCAAGTGTGCAACGATAAACGGGGTTGGTTGTGTCATGTGGGGAAGGTGTACGACCTCTGGAGAGGGTTAAACCTAATCGATTAGCCGTGCCCCCGGTTAGGGCAATTTTGAGCAACTAAAGACTTGTACTGAAGAAGAATATCCCCTCTCTTTTTCTAAAATTTGTTTTAAGGGTTAAAGTTAAGGAATGAGCACAGTGAATGTGTTTCACTTCAACCTTATGTATGTTTTAAAACTATTTTGGAGAATGAGCACTAGTGCGTATATCCAACTGTCTCACTCCTATCTTTTATACCAAAAACTATTTTTTTATTTCAAAAGATCTTTACAAAAATTTAGTATAGGAGAAAATTGGCTTTATGCAAAGGAAACCTCCACCAATACTTACCTTGCATATATAATCTGTTATACTTTCCTTTGCAACTTGCGAGTACATTCCACGTACTCATCTGCACCTGTCATGTGCAGATCTTGACATATTAAGAGACGATAGGGTTATGGTCTACACTCAACGAGCCCAGTGGCGTTGATGGAGCCTAA
The DNA here is from genome assembly GCA_021605145.1 of Aegilops bicornis. Lineage (NCBI taxonomy): Eukaryota > Viridiplantae > Streptophyta > Magnoliopsida > Poales > Poaceae > Aegilops > Aegilops bicornis. Next base: position 368,218,964 of record CM038673.1, on the reverse strand, counting down.
CTTAGTGACTACGTATAATTTCGTTGTATTATCTGCCAACTTGAGCTGTGCCTAAGGTATGATTTATATATATCTGGATCTACCGTTGTAGTAGAATGATGTATGTCTTATTGATATTCATTTTTGTTACTGTGTGTGCTAGCTATGATCCAGGGATAGCACAGTAAGCACAGAGACTTGGATTTTACCAAATCCGGGTCGTGACAAAATGGTATCAGAGCATACGTTGACTGTAGGACGTGACCCTAGAAAATAGTTTAGAAATAAGAAGACCTTGATAGGAACAACTTATATTTCAATAGTATCGACAAGCATTCTCGTAGCCTCTTATTTCCTTTACTGAGCTCTCTTCTGCTTTCAAAAACTTAGATATCAACCGCCTATAGACTCCAATGATCTTGACACTAATATGGATTTTCAAGAGCCAAGATATTACTTCATGGAAATGATGCTAAGACAAAGGCGTCTCTAATACTGAAGTCTACGTCCAAGAAGTTGAAGAACTTGAGACACTCAAAACCAAGGTGGTTGTGAAGAAGCTGAAGATTACCACTACAAAGAATATTCAACACGAATCAAATAGTATCCAAGCCCACCATGAGAGTTGCGAAATAAACGAAAGAGTGCGATTAGTGTACCGCACTATGCCAACTCACGTTGGATGGAGGTACCATAGGAATTATTGAATGAAAACTATGAGTGAAATTTGGTGCTTTGTTGGAGTTCGCCGCCATTGATTTGGTTTTGTTGTCATTTGAGTTGTGTGAACTAAATCTTGCGTTTTTAGGATACGAATCACGTAGGCATGTACTATTTACTCAACCTTGAGAGGTGTGAGTTACGAAAGATATAACGGAAGACCTCCATAAGGGAGGACCTTCAACCATAGAAGATTTTCAAGAACTGAAGGATTGAAGACTTCGTGACGAAACCATAGTACACGAGCCTATTATAATCGTTAGAAACGATGAGATATGAGTTTTTCAATGACTGATTGTATGTATATTCTTTCTCCTTACTATCTAAAACTCTACTTCCTCTCTGACCAAACCTTAAACCCCATAGTTGGACGACATTATTTTGATGGGACAAGTGACACATTCAGAAGCAGAAGAATGGATTCAGAATACAGAAAGAGTAATGAAAGACGCCAAGGTAAAAGGAGAAGGTGGATTATGCTTCTTAGTATTCCATCCGAGAGACTCACACATGGTGTAAGATGCTTATAGCCATCGATGAATCCCAAAGGCAATTATATGGGAACAATTCAAGAAGTATTTATGTCAATCTCGTCTTGTCAGACAACATCCGAAGAAAACAAGTGAAGATACACGGAAAATTCTATTGTTTACGGGTGCAAGTTTTAACGCCACCTGTGTAGGGTAATCGCCACCCAAAACGTTTTATTAGCTTTGCAGGTGAAGGCCTCTTAATGTGGAGTGAGAAAGACCGAGTGTTAGAATACGCGATTCTCCTGTCTACATATGAAGTAATGATTTGAGTACGGGATGGATTGGCCCCCCATACTGGAGACTCTTATTATATACTTTGGTATGTTTGATTGGTAAATTAGAGAGACTTGAGAACATAGTTGAGTGTCGATATGACAAGCCCAAACCATAAAATGGTAAGACGTATTACCCATATAGATAGGCAAATGTGCCTAACGTAGATTCGACGTGAGCAAAAAAAAAACATGAAGATCTTCAAGGAGTTCCATCGGTAGATAATTCATTTACCCCCATGAGAGTCTCGATAGGTAGTTCTGGAAATTATGGACTTTGAGTGAAGACTTGTTCTTATGAGCCAAGGCTCAGTTCTAGCCGAGAGGAGCTTGATTGAAATCATCATGGAATAAAGAAATTCTGGAAATCCCAACAAGTTTGTTCTTAAGGGTGGTAGCACCCGAACACCCTCGAAGGACAATTGGGTCATACGACAAATCAGCAGAGACTCCATAATGGTGCAAGAATTCTCAGACTTAGGTATGCCGAATAATTGGAATACACGGAATTGACTCAATAGAAGACATTCTCTCAAGAAAGGAGGCAAAAGGATAAACCGCAAACCTGTAGATGACATGACCAAACCTTGGGGAAGTAACCCAAGGAACCCAAACCCAAACCTAATTCTTTCTAGCCTATGCAAATCTCGAGGACGAGATTTCTTTTAAGGGTGGTAGTTTGTAACATCCCAAAATTTTCCAAATTTTGGAATGTTAATAATAAGATATTTTTGAGTGAATTGCTATGATTTTCAGGGGAAATTAAAATCTTTTTGAGTCCTATTTGAATTTTTTTTCTATTTTTTTGTTTGGACTCCTATGAAATATTTTGAAACCATAATCACAATATGGAGTTAGAATAAAATGACTTTTTCAAACGTGGTGGATGAATATTTCATTTGAAGTTCTTTGAATTTTGGGATTTCCATTTGAATTGGGTCTTATTTGGAGCTTCAATGCTATTTAAATATTTCCAAATTACTCAAATAAAAATAAATGTGAGAGGAGATAATATGACTTCTCCAAAACTATTATTGGGAAATATTAAATATTTCTTGTGTGTCATTTGGGTATTCATAAAACCCTCACACATATGTTGGGAAAAATATGAAGCCCGTAATGCATTATTAAAAGAAGTTTGTGCACGAAAATAAGTTTATTGAATTCTGAACTTAATGTGCGTAGAATTGAATAATAAATAGGTAAACACAAACATTTTAATTCCTGTTATAATTAAACTTCTTGCACACACGCACACAAGATATAGTTTATTAGTCCTAAAACTAATTGGGCTAGGCCCAACCAGCTCCAGCAGCCCAGCTCCTCACGCACACGTTCACCCCACAGGAGCCGCCATGGCGTACAACATCTGCGCCCAACGCTTCCCTTCCCTTCCCCCGCACCCGTTGACCTCCTGAATCGGTTCCTCTCGTCTTCCACGACCCCTCACCTCTATTAGTGCGCCCTAATTTCCCCTTAATGGCCATTGGCTGCACAAGTAACATCCGCCATTAACACCCATGCAACCGATGACGCTCCGCTCGATTCTGACCTCCCTGACCCTATAAGTATCACCCAGAGGAGTACCTAGATATCCTCTCACCCCTCCCCTGAAAGCCCTCACCAATTCCTTCTCCTCTGTGAGTAATTCCTCGTCGAAGTTGAGATCCGCTGTCGTGGCTGGCGAACCTCGCGACGCCTCCGGTGAGTCTCTCGCGACTCCTTTTCTTCCTCTGGATGCTGCACCTGCTTGCGGACCTCACTGACGTCTTAGCTCCTTCATATACGCAGAACACACCATCCGCAAGTACGCTACCCACCGGAGTCCGGGGCAACTCCGGCGGCCTTCCACCACTGCCACGTGAAGGGTCTGAGGCCAGGACGTTGTCCATTAAACTCCTATCGCCCTCCTCTACGCCGTTCTGCCGTTCGTTGATGCCGGGGACTTTTCTTCTCCAACTCCGGCGAAACTCCGGCAAGAACTCTGGTGAACTCTCTCTCTCCCTCCTGTAGATCCTCTCTATTTTTGATTAAAAAATCGAATAGGTATTGGGCCTATCTGAAGTTGACATGTGGCAACCAATATGTAATTCCCGTAATACTTTTTTAGGAAAATATTCAACTTTGAAAAATCATATCTCCTACACCGTAAGTCCGAATTTGACAAATTTTATATCCCCGGACTCGTTGGAACATGTAGTATTTTATAAGAGAAAATATTTCAGTTTTTGTAATTTCAAATTCAACTCAAATTTATTATGTGAATTCGAGTATATTTAATATACCTCTTATTCTATAATATATTTGGAGATGATTCCTTCATCAAAATTATCCCTAGAACCATACCCTTCTATTGGAACACCTTCCATAATTTTTCATCCAAGTGTAGCTACAATTTTGGCCTCAACACTCCAAATTGCCTTTATTTTATCGTAATTCAATTCCATCATTGGTTCAAGTTTTGTTCTTGACTCAATCTTCTTGAGTATATTATTACGAACCTCTATGGTCATAAGTTATCACCACAAAAATTTGGAGTTACAAGATTAAGAATTTAATTATTTATCTCGAAACCTATGCCATACCCATTGCCGATTACCCAAGTCAAATATCCCGAATAGTCTCATGATAGAATTCGTTATAGGAACTTGTCTCAACCATGATCTTCACTTAGTATCACTTGAATCCAACCGTTGTATATGACTATGTCATGTCTCGTCTAAGACCAAACTTATTCTATCTCAAACCATAGCCACGTCATGATAATTATCCCACGAATGTATTTATTGTCAATTTGAATCTTTCATTTGGATCTTCATTTGGATTGTGTGTGTTGAAGTATTTTGTTTTATCGATAGATATATCGTAAAGTGAAGGAGTGACGGTAACGAATAGAGAATCAACTTTAAGGCTCAGGCAAGTTGCAAATTGATCATGCTTTGACCTATGTTTTCATATTATGCATATTCCTTTATATTTTAATACTATGCATGTTTTATAAAAGTTTTACAAGTATTATTACTAGCTAGAGCCATAGGTTCAAGACTTGCAACCATGCTTGGCCACGCTTGCACAAAATGGGTGGGATGAAAACCAAAATTGTTTTAAACCTTTAAACTTGCCTCTTTTGGGGCAACGTTTTGTGAAAACTTTTGGAAAACAAAACTATATACTATTTTACTTCTACTCCCTGGGCGGAATGGTATTGACGGGAGCGTCTACAAGTGATTGCGCCCATCGGGGTCTTGGAGTGAATGCGCCCGACTTGGGTCTTGCACACAGGTTTTTGGTGGGGATTGCCGTCCGGGGGACTGAGATCTTCCAAGTACAGGTTGATGTAGCTTCCAGTACAGCCACATGGTACTATGGGCTCTGGCTTAGCTTAGTACTAATGGGAAACCCTACCCCAGGACCGCCATCGGAGAGAGGCTTTCGTGCCGAAGTTGCGGGCGGCTTGGTGGTATAGGGGGCTGTTACGGAAAGGCTTTGTCACAATCTCCTCCTAGTCGTGCACCCATGTGTGCAACGATAAACGGGGTTGGTTGTGTCATGTGGGGAACGTGTACGACCTCTGCAGAGGGTTAAACCTAATCGATTAGCCGTGCCCCCGGTTACGGGCAATTTTGAGCAACTGAAGACTTGGACTGAAGAAGAATCTCCCCTCTCTTTTTCTAAAATCTGTTTTAAGGGTTAAAGTTGAGGAATGAGCACAGTGAATGTGTTTCACTTCAACCTTATGTATGTTTTAAAACTATTTTGGAGAATGAGCAATAGTGCGTATATCCAACTGTCTCACTCCTATCTTTTATACCAAAAACTATTTTTTTATTTCAAAAGAACTTTACAAAAATTTAGTATAGGAGAAAATTGGCTTTATGCAAAGGAAACCTGCACCAATACTTACCCTGCATATATAATTTGTTATACTTTCCTTTGCAACTTGCGAGTACATTCCACGTACTCATCTGCACCTGTCATGTGCAGATCTTGACATATTAAGAGACGATAGGGTTATGGTCTACACTCAACGAGCCCAGTGGCGTTGATGGAGCCTAACTTAGTGACTACGTATAATTCCGTTGTATTATCTGCCAACTTGAGCTGTGCCTAAGGTATGATTTATATATATCTGGATCTACCGTTGTAGTAGAATGATGTATGTCTTATTGATATTCATTTTTGTTACTTTGTGTGATAGCTATGATCCAGGGATAGCACAGTAAGCACAGAGACTTGGATTCTACCAAATCCGGGTCGTTACAATAAAATTTTAAGTTAGCACAATTAGTCTAATCCGAGAGCACAACCGAAGCTAAAGTAGCACATACCCCATCGGTTGAGCACTTTATGAACACCCATCCAGGATGTTCCGGCGTTCTAGACACGCGGCGCAAGACCTTCTTTGGGCAGTCGTCGCACGTAATGAGTGGCAACGGTGCGCCTACGAGCTTTTGGGCCAGCACTGAGCCCGGTCGACCGCCATTCATGTATCTACCAGCGGACCGCCAACGGTGTAGATCCAAGCGGCTAGAGGAGGAGTCAGTACCTTGATAACCCACAAGTATAGGGGATCACAACAGTTTTCGAGGATAGAGTATTCAACCCAAATTTATTGATTCGACACAAGGGGAGGCAAAGAATATTCTCAAGTATTAGCAGTTGAGTTGTCAATCCAACCACACCTGGAAAACTTAATATCTGCAGCAAAGTATTTAGTAGCAAAGTAGTATAGAAGTAAGGTAACGGTGGCAAAAGTAACAGTAGTAGTTTTGTAGTAATTGTAACAGTGGCAACGGAAAAGTAACTAAGCAAAGGGCAATATGTGAAAAGCTCGTAGGCATTGGATCAGTGATGGAGAATTATGTCGGATGCGATTCCTCATGCAACGGTTATAACATAGGGTGACAAAGAACTAGCTCCAGTTCATCAATGTAATGTAGGCATGCATTCCGAATATAGTCGTACGTGCTTATGGAAAAGAACTTGTATGACATCTTTTGTCCTACCCTCCCGTGGTAGCGGGGTCCTAATGGAAACTAAGGGATATTAAAGCCTCCTTTTAATAGAGTACCGGACCAAAGCATTAACGCTTAGTGAATACATGAACTCCTCAAACTACGGTCATCACCGGTAAGTATCCCGATTATTGTCACTTCGGGGTTAATGGATCGTAACACATAATAGGTGACTATAGACTTGCAAGATAGGATCAAGAACTCACATATATTCATGAAAACATAATAGGTTCAGATCTGAAATCAAGGCACTCGGGCCCTAGTGACAAGCATTAAGCATAGCAAAGTCATAGCAACATCAGTCTCAGAGCATAATGGCTAATAGGGATCAAACCCTAACAAAACTAACTCGATTACATGGTAAATCTCATCCAACCCATCACCGTCCAGCAAGCCTACGATGGAATTACTCACGCACGGCGGTGAGCATCATGAAATTGGTGATAGAGGAAGGTTGATGATGACGATGGCGATGGATTCCCCTCTCCGGAGCCCCGAATGGACTCCAGATCAGCCCTCCCGAGAGAGATTAGGGCTTGGCGGCGGCTCCGTATCGTAAAACGTGATGAATCTGTAGGGGAACGCGACAGAAAACGAAAATTTTCGATATAGCGTGCACGCCCAGGACCACTATGGAGACGGCATACAAGTTTTGATCTGTTCCGTACCGACTCGAAGCGCAGCGGAAGAAGAGTCGATGGAGATCGTTGGTGCAGATCCCCGCAGCTAGGGTTTACAACCTCCCAACCGCGAGGATGTACTCCCTCGCTGGACAGCCCTTCGGGAGGCGGTCGTACAGTCTCCCGAACGATGTCGCAGACAGCCCTTCGGGAGGACCCTCAAAACTCGAACGGAGACTCGGACAGCCCTTCGGGAGGACACTCAAACAACCCCTCGTGCAAAAGACCGAAACTACGAGCCCTCTACGGGTTTGCACACATACGGTGTCAGCTATCCGGCAGGGCTTCGCCGTCCAGAATTAGTTCCTGCCAGAACCCAGACAGCCTTACGGCTCTATGAAACTCTTTTCGTGGGAGGGAGAGAAGAAGCCAGATAATGCATGGCATGTGTATGAGAGCAAGGGATGATCCTTTAGGCAGCCCCCTCCACCCCTATTTATAGGCCAAGCCCAAGGATGGCTTCTCCAAGAAGCCAAGGGGGGAAATACCAAAGAGGCCCTCAAGGTGGCTTCTCCAAGAAGCCACCCAAAAAGCACTTTCACTATTCATGACGACATTTTTCAGCATCCGTTCGAACCGAAAATATTTATGTGGGCCTAGAACATTTCCAGTACCCACTTAAAATAATTCTCGATGCGTTCCGAAACAATTCCAGATTAGTGATTTTCATTTGCGAAAAGCAAACAAGAATGCGATTTCACTATTCATGACGACAGTTTTCGGCGTCCGTTCGAACCGAAAATATTTATGTGGGCCTCGAACATTTCCAGTACCGACTTAAAATAATTCTCGATGCATTTCGGAACAATTCCAGAATAGTGATTTTCATTTGCGAAAAGCAAACAAGAATGCGTTTTCACTATTCGTGACGACCGTTTTCAGTGTCCATAAATTCCAAAAATATTTCTGTGGGTCTTAGAATAATTCCAATATCCACTAAAATGATTTTGGATTTTTTCCGAAACAATTCCGGATTAGTGAATTTCTCTCAGACTCCCTGTCTAGTATTCAGTAGATAGATGACCCTTAAGCGTGTGACCCTATAGGTTCGGTGAAGTATAGACATGACCGGAACACCTTCCGATCAATGATCAACATCGGAGCCGTGGACACCCATATTGATCCCTATACCCACACGAAGAAATATTCAAGTGAACCTCCAGTTGTTGTGTGCTATTCCCGTTGCTTCACGATACGTTACAAATACCCGAGGTGATATTTATCTACATCCCTGTGGATCAACAACTTGTCCACTATGCAAGTTACCTTGTTATCGGTTTTGTTCTCTTTTCTCGTTTTTGTGTTCCGGCATCCCTGTGATCAAATCACATTCTGTCTGGCCAGACGATGATGGATACCGTGACACCGAGAGGGCCCGAGGATATCTCTCCATCGCCAGAGGAGCAATTCCCAATCTTGAGCTATCTGGTTTCTAGTCATACATTTCCATGAACCCGTAAGCCGCCGTAATAGCCACCCATTTACGGATGACGTTTAACAAACCCCATAGTTCACGAAGCAAGCACGAAGGAACTCGATGCTCTCATGGTCTAAGGAATTATGCAAACATTAACTTCTATGTGTTATTAACCATTAACTTGTGACGAATGTATCTCATGGCATAACATCAATTTGGGTCGATCCAACACAAGTGTTGTACTAACACCGTGCCCTCAAAATTGCCAGCATAGACATGCGCATGATCAGGAAAACATGATCATCATGCAATACTTGAGTCAGTCTTAGAGGCAAGACTAGGAATACATTTTACCGTTTATTATACCACACGTGCATATGAGTTTCCCTCTAACCCTCGTGTTATTGCAGACTCGGGAATCATAGCAGTTATAGCATGGAACATAAAAATTCACTACAAACTTGGAGATACAAAATAACTGTTATTACTGCCTCTAGGGCATATCTCCTACAGACTCCCACTTGCACTAGAGTCATAATTCAGTTACATGGCTTCCCTTACACCAACGGCTATCCGGTGCTGCTCATGCTTTGCTCGTGGCAGAGGCTTTGTCATCGGGCCTGACACATTCAGATCTGTGTGAACTTTGCGTACTTTCACTAAACCCTCTTCGACATGATGTCGAATGAGTTTATATTTGCGTTGAATATGTCTTGTTTTATGGTGAGAACTTGGCTCCCTTGCTTGGGCCCCAGCGCCACTATTATCATAATAGATCTCCACTGGGTCCTGAGCACTAGGAACCACACCAAGGTCTTCAAGAAATTGCTTGATCCATACTGCCTCCTTGGAGTCTTCTAAAGCAGCAACATATTCCGTCTCCGTCGTAGAATCCGCCACAGTTTTTTGTTTGGAACTTTTCCAATCTACTGCGCCACCGTTCAATATGAAAACATAGCCTGATTGAGATTTGAAGTCATCTGGCCGGGCCATGAAGCTTTGCATCAGTGTAACCACTTACAATGAGCTCTTCATCACCTCCGTACACAAGAAGTAAATCCTTGGTCCTTCTAAGGTACTTAAGAATACCCTTGACTGCGGCCCAGTGTTCCAATCCTGGATCACTTTGGTACCGGCTGCTAACACTTAGCGCGTGGGAAACATCCGGTCTTGTACATAGCATGGCATACATAATAGAACCAACTGCCGAGGCATATGGAACATCATTCATTTGTACTCGCTCATCGAGAATCCGAGGACACTGATTCTTGCAAAGCACTGTGTCAGGTGACATGGGGAGAAGGCCCTTCTTGGAGTTCTCCATGTTGAACCTTTTCAACACCTTGTCAATGTACGTGCTTTGGCTAAGCGCTATCAGGCGTTTTGATCTATCTCTATAGATTCTGATGCCCAATACATATGCCGCTTCGCCTAAGTCTTTCATTGAAAAACTCTTCTTCAATGACTCTTTTATTTCGCTAAGAAAATTCACGTCATTTCCAATCAACAATATGTCATCCACATACAAGATTAGAAATGCTTTTGCGCTCCCACTAAACTTCTTGTAAACACAAGATTCTTCGTCATTTCTGATGAATCCAAACTCTTTGACCACTTCATCAAAACGAATGTTCCAGCTCCTTGACGCTTGCTTCAGTCCATAAATGGCTTTCTGAAGTTTGCATACCTTTCCAGCATCCTTATGAATTACAAAACCTTCTGGTTGTATCATGTATACATCCTCTTTGAGGTTTCCGTTTAGGAAAGCCATTTTGACATCCATCTGTCATATTTCATAGTTGAAATAAGCAGCAATTGCTAGTAATATCCGAACAGACCTAAGCATAGCTACGGGCGAGAAAGTCTCTTCGTAGTCCACTCCTGGAACTTGCATGAACCCCTTCGCGACAAGTCTAGCTTTATGGATAGTAATGTTACCATCCGCGTCCGTCTTTCTTTTGAAAATCCATTTACAGCCAATCGATTCCGCCTTCTGGAAGTTCTTCCAAGTTCCAAACTTGGCTTTTGTACATGGATTCCATTTCGGATTTCATGGCCTTTTGCCATTCCTTTGAGCTGGGCCCCGCCATCGCTTCCTTGTAGTGTGCAGGTTCATCGTCTTCAAGAATGAAGATTTCGTTATGAAACCACTCAAGTGGCTGGATAGCCCTACCTGATCTGCGCGGTTCAGTTACAACATTGTCTGAAGTCTCCGCATCACATGCGAAAACTTCTGGCTTGGTTGTAGGGATAATTAGTGGAATTTCTTCCGGTTCCTTAGCCATATCAACGGTTGCCGAAGATTCACTAATCTCGTTAAGTTGTACTGTCCTCCCACTCACTTCTTTAGTGAGAAACTCTTTCTCAAGAAAGACTCCATGTTTTGCAACAAACACTTTGTTCTCGGAGGCGTGGTAGAAAGAATACCCAACTGTCTCCTTGGGGTAACCTACAAAGTAACATTTGTCTGATATGGGATCAAGTTTGCTTGGCTGTAAACGCTTTACATAAGCTTTACAACCCCAAATTTTGAGAAACGACAGGTCGGGGTTCTTCCCGTGCCACATCTCATGTGGTGTCGTCTCAACAGACTTAGACGATGCTTTGTTTAGTGTGTGAGCGGAAATTTCTAGTGCGTGACCCTAAAAAGATATCGGTAGATCTGTAAGAGACATCATCGACCTTACCATGTTCAACAGGGTTCGGTTACGTCGTTCCGATACTCCATTTCTCTATGGAGTTCCGGGAGGCGTAAGCTGTGAAACGATTCCGCGGTCACTCAGATGTTGGCCAAACTCATGACTAAGATATTCGCCTCTGCGATCAGACCGCAGAAACTTAATCTTTTTGTCACGATGATTTTCAACCTCATTCTGAAATTCTTTGAACTTTTCAAAGGTTTCTGACTTATGCTTCATTAAGTAGATATATCCATACCGACTTAAATCATCAGTAAAAGTCATGAAGTAGAAATACCCACCCCGTGCGGCTGTGCTCATTGGACCACATACATCACTATGTATTATTTCCAATAATTCATCCGCCCGTTCAGGATGACCCGTGAACGGCGTCTTGGTCATTTTCCCCATCAGACAAGCTTCACATGTGTCAAATGATTCAAAATCAAAGGATGCTAAAACTCCATCTCTCTGGAGTCTTTGCATGCGTTTCTTTCCGATGTGGCCAAGGCGACAGTGCCACAAGTAAGTGGTGGTGGTATCAGCCTTCTTAAGGCGTTTAGCATTCACTTTAAAAACATCATTTTCACATTCAAGATTTAGTATGAAAAGGCCCCCAACAATGGGTGCAAATCCATAAAACATATCCTTACAATAAAGTGAACAACCATTGTTCTCAGACTTGTATGAATACCCATCATGTACTAAACATGATCCGGAGATAATGTTTCTACACAACAGTGGAACAAAATAACAGTTACTTAGTTCTAAGATAAATCCTGAAGGAAGACGTAGAGGCATAATGCCGATGGCTTGAGCAGCGATCCCAGCGCCGTTCCCGACGCGCATCACGACTTCATTCTTTGCCAGCTTGCGCACCTTCTGAAGCCCCTGTATCGAGTTGCAAATGTGAGCAACTAATCCGGTATCAAATACCCAAGACTTAGAATTTTCGCTAGCAAGCAAAACGTCAATGACATTAACTTGTATAACAATTATACCTTTTCCGGTTTTCCCGGACTTCTTATCTTCCAGATACTTCTTGCAGTTTCTCTTCCAGTGTCCTGTGCCCTTGCAGTAGAAGCACTCAGTTTCATTCTTGGCTCCGCCCTTAAGTTGCTTTGGGAGCCGGTCTTACCGGCTCCCTTGCCCTTCTTTGGCTTGCCTTTCTTCTTTTTGAAACTGGTGGTTTTATTCACAAGCAACACTTTCTTGCGATTTTTCCGCAGTCCTCCTTCTGTAGTTTTCAGCATGGCAAGCACCTCTTTCGGTGTCAAATTCCTCCTTAATTTCTGCTTGGACCATGAAATCTTCTGACGGCCATTCACAAGGCCGCACTTGAGCTTCTCTTGGTAGTTCATGGTCCGGCTCACGTATTGCGGGCCTAGGTCCTTGCTTCCTTGAAGAACCACCTTGGTACATTTTCCTAAACATATTTCTTTCTCTGAAAAATTTCTGAAAATTTTAGTGACTCAAAATAAAAGTGAACCAAACTCAACAAAATTGATAACAACTACTCCCACAAGTGCCTAGAGACTATATCATGCATTAGAACTACTTGGGACCATATAAATTTGACATGCAAGCTCAAGAACAGGGTCACCTTGGTAGCAAAAATTTGCAATGAATAAAGCACTAGAACAAAAACTAATTGGACCATTGGAGGAGTCACATACCGAAGAACAATCCCCCAAAGCAGTTTTGTGAGTGGAGCTTTGAGCAAGGAGATCGAAAATCACAGCAAGATGAGCTAGAACTCATGCTCTAGCTGGTTGGTGATTTTTTTTGGGAGGAAGAAGAAGTGTGTGGGTGCAGGAATAAGTGGAGGGGGGCCACCAGGGGCCCACGAGGCAGGGGCGCGCCCTGGACCCTCGTGGCTGTGTGTCAGCTCCCCGATGTGTTCTCGGTACAAATATTCTCAAATATTCTAGAAAAAATCATATTTCATTTTCGGGACATTAGGAGAACTTTTATTTTCGGGTATTTTTTATTGCACGGATAATTCAGAAAACAGACAGAAAATACTATTTTTGCTTTATTTATTCTAAATAACAGAAAGTAAACGGAGGATACAGAAGGTTTTGCTTTCTAACTTCATCCATCTCATGCTCATCAAGAGGAATCCACTAACAAGGTTGATCAAGTCTTGTTAACAAACTCTTTTCGAATAACATGGAACCGGAGAAATTTCGAATAACACTAGGTTACCTCAATGGCGGTATGCATGTCCCCAACAATAAGAATATCATATTTCTTCTTGACAGTAGGAAGAGGAAATTCAAAACCTCCAATAGTAATTGTTGGAATTTTTCCAATAGAATTGATACTGTGGACCTGAGGTTGTTTCCTCGGAAAGTGTACCGTATGCTCATTACCTGTCGGGGAGGCTGATCGTACCCGCGGACACCTATGGGGCCGGCGGAGCAGGCCCCTTTGTGGTTCGGAGGGGGGCGGAGGTCGCACGAAGAGCGGATCGAGGCGATGCACACGAGCGGTTTTACCCAGCTTCGGAGCTCTCCGGAGAGATAAAACTCCTACTGCTGCTTGTTTGATCTATTATGTTCTTGCTAGGGAGCGATGTACGCTACCAAACCTAGCGTGAGTGTATCTAGTCTATGGCCAGTCGAATGAACTGAACCTTGCGAAAGACGCGAACCGAACCCCCTCTACGTTGCACTCGGGCCTCCTTTTATATGCTCAAGGGGTCTCCGACAGGTGGCAACATAGGCGGGGTACAAATGTAAAACAGGGGTTGGTACACCTACTTGAACAAAGGTATGCGATTGCAAAATACCTAACTCGACGGCAAGGGACAAAGCAATAAATGCCCGTCGTTGTCGCCCAAACAAGTGTAACAGAGACCGTCAGTGCGCCTCCGCTTCGCCATGATGGCGAGCCTGTCACGCTTATCGCTGCTCTCCGCTGGCTGCACAGCCACTCGACACGCGCCCATGGAACGGCCCCGTGGTGACACGTCGCTGGGTGAGCTGGAGCGGAGACGGAGAGAGGTTGCATGCCGCGGCAAGCGCCTTGCCGCGGCCGAATCCTTGTCGCGCTCGGAGACTTGTCGCGCCCCGAGCCATCCCGGCAAGCTCCTCTTGCCGGGGCCTTGTCTTCTGCGTGCCCGGAACGGCCTTCCCGACAAGCTCCTCTTGTCGGGACCTTGTCTTCTCAATCTAATACTTTGTTCTTGAATGGCTCCACGACCACGGCGTAACTCGCCCCGGACCCACCACGATCCCCACTAACGGCACGCACCGAACGTGGCGTCGTGCGAGAGATCGTGGGCGCGGTCGTGGGGAGTTCTTTATTAATATAAGCGAAACGTCCGCCCCCCTCCTCCCCTTTATAAGCGGAGGGAACAGAGGCAGGCCGACCACTCCTGCCATTGTCGTCTTGTCCTCAGGGAGCTCCCGGGATGTTCCTTTGGTGCCTTCTGGCACCCGTAGCTCGTCTAGGCGTTTCTTTTGCCCTTCTCGCCTTCTTGACCTACCTCCTGAAAAGAGGGACATGAAAGGGATTACGGGCATCTTATCTTTTTAATTTGTAAGCCTTCGGGCCTTATCCGCATTTAAAACTTGTAATCCTCTCTTTCATGTTTTTAATTCCCCACGGATTGTATCCGAGTAGAATGTTTTTAATGAAAGAGGGATGCTTGAAAAAGGACGAAGGGCTTATCTGATATCTCAGCCCCCGGCAACTCTGGCTTGCCGCAGCCCCCGGCAACTCTGGCTTGCTGCAGCCCCTGGCAACTATGGCTTGCCGCAGCTCCCGGCAACTCTGGCTTGCCGCAGCCCCCGGCAACTCTGGCTTGCCGGGGCTTGGGTGCCGACGCGCCCTTCTTCTCCTCTTCGCTGTTATTTCAGTTCTGAGGACGATTTAGCTAGTGCCGCGATAAGTTATTTTTGTAACATAACTTTATTCTGGGCAACATCAGCTACATTACTTCCTTTATTCGACTCTTGGCTTTGTATGTTATTGCCCTACGCTTTTCAGGGAAACTTGCGGTCTGCAGCACCCTTGCATGGCCGAAAAGCGGAACTTCAAGAGCCAAGGGTCGCCACCGACAAGCAACCTTGTCACGGACTAGCCGCAGCTCACTTAAGTTGTTGAGCGGACTCGAAACAAAGTAAGGGCGACCGATCCACGATTTGGTTCCTCCGCGCACGGGTTTTTCATACAAAGCGCGGTCGTTCAAGGAAGATAACTTTAAAAAAAAAACTTATTACTGATCGATCAATGCAATGTTATTTCCTGTACTTGATCTCTTCCTTTGTACGTTTCCGCCTTACGCATTCAGGGAAACTTGCCGGTGCAGGCACCCTTGCCGCGAGCGCCGAGTGCGGAACTTCAGCAGCCCGCTGGCGGGGTCGCTACCGACAAGCAACCTTGTCGTGGACTAGCCGCAGCTCACTTAAGTTGTTGAGCGGACTCGAAACAAAGTAAGGGCGCGACCAGTCACGGTTTGGTTCCTCTGCGCACAGGTTCTCCATACAAAGTACTATCGTTCGAGGAAGATAACTTAAAAGTTTAAAAATTGATTGCTCAAACTTTGGCAACTTAGCTTTTCGGGCTCTTGCTCCCCGATGAGGTGAATCTTCCTCGAGCGGTGTCTGGTCCATAACATAGTATTATCTCCTCCTTCCCCCCTGGTTAACTTGTGCGCGAGGGAGCCTCCCTTTCTTTGCGACAAGAGAAAGAAGAGGAAATAACGTTATGGAGCCCAGTGGCTCGATTCTGCTTACCGGGTGTGGTTGCTGCACAAAGTGTTAGCCAAAGCATGCAATAAATGGATGAAAGCATGAATTTGACGGTTGTGCGCAACACATGGGCTTTATCGATGCACGGGTCTGGCGCTCGCTTTGTACAAAGGATCACATGCAACAGCGGCAAGACTTGTACAAAAGGTGGTTGCCGGACGGGTCCCGACAACCGCGCTTTATGGGTAAAACTTACGAAGATGCTCAATGTTCCAGAGTTGCTCACCGGAATGCCATCTTCGGTCTCCAAAGCGGACAGCGCCAGCCTAGTGACTCGTTTCACCCGATAAGGGCCTTCCCACTTCAAGGCCAACTTGTTTGAATTCTTGGCGGATCGAGCGCCAAGAACAAGGTCGCCTTCCTCGAGACTTCGGCATTAACCCTGCGGCCATGGTAGCGACGCAGAGCTTGTCAGTAGCGAGCGGCTCGCATGACAGCTCAAGACGATCCTCCTCAAGGAGCAAGCGTCATCTTGTCGCAGCTGCTCTTGCTCAAACTCATCATAAGCGAGCACTCGAGGCGACCCGTGATCTGAAGTTCCGTGGGAGAACTGCCTCTGCTCCATAGACTAGAGCAAAGGGTGCACCGCCGCTGGCTCGATTTGGCGTCGTCTGATCGACCAAAGAACCACCGGCAGCTCCTCGATCCAGCTTTTTTCCGCACTTGTGCAGCACAGCCGAAAGTTACGGTCTTGAGTCCGCGCAGCACTTCAGCATTTGCCCTCTCGCTTGACCGTTGCTTCTCGGGTGAGCAATGTGAAGCGGCAGACCTTGGCGCCAAGGTCTTGGACGTCTTGCATGAAGGTGCGACTTCAGAAATTGTGTGCCGTTGTCGGTGATGATCCGTTAGGGATTCAAACGCGGACAATCGACCAAGAACTTGATCACCGATCTGTCACCTTCCTCATCGCTTCCACTTCCGGCCACTTTGTGAACTTGTCGATGGCGACGTACAAGTACTCAAAGCCCCCGACTTCGGGGAAGGGGCCGAGGATGTCGAGCCCCGGACCGAAAATGGCCGGGATAAAGGGATTGTCCGGAGAGCTTGAGCTGGCCGGTGTATCTGCTTAGAATGGAACCGCACGCTTCACACTTGGTTACTTGTGCGATTTGCATCCGGAGGGCTGTCGGCGAAGAAACCTTGTCGGAAAGCTTTGCGGCAAGTGCTCTTGCGCCAATGTGGTGACCACATATGCCTCCATGTATCTCTCGCCAACAACTTCATCCATCTTCCCCGGGAATACACTTCAATTTCACACCGCTGAGTCTTCTTCAGATAGTATGCTGTCGACAAACTGGTACATACTTGATCGCCGGGCTACTCTTTCCGCTTCTTCTTGCTCTTCGGAAGTTCTCCGTCTGGAGGAAGTGGACAATCTGCTGCGCCCATGCTTTGGAGCTTGTGGCTCGACAACAAGGACTAAAGGCACATCTGTCTGCTGGAACATCAGCTTCTACGGCAAGAACTTGCGTCCTCGCCGAGCTTGATGCTCCCCGACAAGCTTGCCGGAGCAAGACTCGTCGGGAGCGTTTGCTTCAACGAAACAAACCCTGGGGTCTGTCGGAGCAGACTGCTCCTCAGCACTGTTGGTGTTGATCTTGGGGACCTTTGCAGCGACGGCTTCGGGAAGCTCTGTCGGAAAGTAGTCACCAGAGGCCAACTTCCTCTTCTTACTTTGTCCGGTTGATGGTGTTACGGTTGGTTGAGTCAGCTTGAGCACAAAGATCCCTGGTTCCATTGTGTAGCTTGAGTCTGGCGCGCACTTTGACAGGCCGTCAGCAATATCATTCTGAGCTCTTGGAACATGTTCCATTTGCAGGCCGTCAAAGTGCTCTTCTAGCTTCCTCACTTCATCAACGTAGGCTTCCATCAACAGACTCTGGTAATCCTTGTTCACTTGTCGGACGACAAGTTGCGAGTCACCCCTAACAACAAGCTTCTTGATCCCAAGTTCCACGGCGATCCTGAGACCGGCAAGCAAACCTTCATACTCTGCAGTATTGTTTGTCGCTTGCTCCTTGGGAAAGTGCATCTGGACGACGTACTTGAGGTGCTCTCCGGTGGGTGCGATAAGCAACGCCGCGCATCGGGCGCCTTTGCAGCGAGAAGGCACCATCAAAGTACATCAGCCACTCTTTGCTTGCTTCTTTGGACGGGATGCTCGTCTCGAATCTCTTCATCTGGCGTTGGCGCCCATTCTGCTATGAATTCTGCCAAGGCTCGCTTTGGATAGTTGATGTGCTTTCAAACTTAAGACCAAAGCTTGACAGCTCCAAAGGCCCACTCGATAATCCCGCCTGCCGCTTCGGATTCTCGCAGATCCTCTTCAGGGGAAAGCGAGTGACAACTGTGATCTCATGTGCTTGGAAGTAATTGCGCAGCTTTATCGAGGCCATGAGGAGGCCGAAAAGTAGTTTCTGCTCACCAGAGTACCTTGACCTAGCCCCCTGCTGGAGGGAATCGACAAAGTAGACTGGGCGCTGCACCATCCTTTTCTGCATCTGTTCACGCGTCTTCGCGGACTCGTCCTTGTCAGGACCAGAGCTTGTCGGCGAAGCCCCCTGCTTGTCGCCGGATGTGCTTGCCGTGGTAGATGGCTCGTCATCCGCCTCCCTCTCTGCTACTAGCGCAGCACTAACCACTTGATTGGTTGCCGCTATGTACAGCAGCAACTTCTCTTGTGGCTTAGGTGCGACAAGTGTTGGAGTAGAGGACAGGTATCTCTTCAAGTCCTGCAGCGCAGCCTCCGCTTCGGGAGTCCATTTTACTGGACCTGCCTTTTTCAAAATCTTGAAAAATGGCGTATGCATCAGCAGACCTAGAAATAAACCTCTTTGAGAGCAGCCACGCAACCGGCAAGTCTTCGTGACATCCTTGACGCTTCGTGCTTCAATCTGCTCAATGGCCTTGATCTTGTCGGGATTAGCTTCAATCCCTCACCGACACGAAGAACCCGAGAAGCTTGCCGGAAGGGACTCCAAACACGCACTTCTCGGGGTTGAGCTTGAGGTTGATCTTGCGCAGATTTGCAAAGGTCTCGTCCAAATCTTGAACCAAAGTTGCTTTGTCCTTGCTCTTGACCACTATGTCATCCATGTAGGCTTCTACATTTCTGTGCATCTGCGGCTCAAAAGCGTCATGGACTGTCCTTGCAAATGTTGAACCATCATTCTTCAAACCGAAAGGCATCCGTATGAAACAGTATGTGCCACATGGTGTGATGAATGCAGTCTTCTCTTCATCTTCTTCAGCCATGAAGATCTGATGGTATCCTGAGTAGGCGTCAAGAAACGAAAGCAAATCACACCCAGCCGTGGAGTCGACAATCTAGTCAATGCGCGACAAGGGAAATGGATCTTTGGGACAAGCTTTATTAACATCCGTGAAGTCAATACAAAGTCTCCATTTCCCATTTGCCTTGCGCATTTACTCGTGATTGGCCAACCACGTAGGATGGAGCACCCTCCGACAAGGCCCGCTGCTTCCAGCTTTCTTGATCTCTTGACTATGAATTCTTGGCGCCCACCGCTTGCTTCCCGACTCTTTGTTTGGACGGGCCGCCGCGTGAGGACAAACGGCCAGCGGTGCTCAATCACTTTCACAGGAACACCGGGGATATCGACGGTTGCCATGCAAACACGCCGACATTCGCCCGCAGAAAGCAACGGCGCGCCTTCCTATTTTTTCGTCGAGAGAGGCACCGATGGTGAAGGTACCACCGCAGTCGCCCTCCTTGGCGGGCACCTTCTTGGTCTTGGCGGAGCCACCATCTTCTTGCACTTGCCGGTGGAGCTCGATGGTGCGTCCTCGACGGTAGCGCATCACTCGAAGAGGCGCGCTTGCCGGAGTGAGCATCGAGCCTTTGCGGACTTGGACTTGGTCTTCTTCCCCGGGAGCTTCAGCGGCAAGTGTCTCGCAATCTGTCATGCTGCATCCCGGAAGATCTTGTCGGCACAGATAAGGGCATCCTTCTTGTCGCCATGGACAGAGATGACGCTTATCGGGCCTGGCATCTTGAGTAGGTTGTAGGCGTAGTGAGAGGCCGCCATGAACTTGGCGAGTCTTTGGGCGGCCAAGTATCCCATTGTAAGGCAATGGGAAATCGGCGACGCCAAACGTAACCCTCTCGATCTGAAGTTCAGCTCACGCCAAATGTGACCGCAACGTAATCTTCCTTCGCTTGCTCCTTCCGGATTGATTCCTTGAAAGGTACCGGTCTCTTCGAGCTCGCCGTCGATTTGAAGCTTCGGAGCACCGCGGAGGAGATCAGATTCAAGCCGGCCCGCCGTCAACTAACATTTTTGTGACCTTGAGGTTGTGGATGGTTGGCGAGACCAACATCGGCAAGCACCCGACCGCAGCTTATGCGATCGTGGTGGTCCTCAATATCAAAAATGATAGGCGTCTTGGACCACTTCGTGGGTTTGCGTGACTTCACGGATGGTTCCGCTGCATTGACCTCCCGCATCCATTGCTTGAGTTGGCGGTGGGAGGTATGCGAAGCACCTCCGTCAACGCAGAAGAACCTCTGTGGCTTTACGAAACCCCCGCTTTCGTCGGCGTCTGCGTCCTCCATGTCTTCATCGTCGTCATCATCTTCATCCTTATCGCGCGGCCGCGGGAGGTCGATCTCCTTGCCGCTGCTTGACCTTGCCAAGGCGTCCTCCCCTGCCGGGGCGTTTCTTGCTTGCTCCCCGGCACCTTCTGGGCCTTCTCCTTGTCGCGCGCTTCGTACTCAGCTCTTTCTTTGCTCGGACGAGCTGCTCGACCTTCTTGCAGCTCTGGAGGTCGTGGCCCTTGGTGCGGTGGATCTTGCAGTATTGCTTGCCGGAGCTGTCCTGCTTGTCGGCGGCCGCCACCGACCGGTGGTTGGCGTTAGCGGCAACCTCCTTGCCGGAGCTACCATCCTTGGCGTTCTTGTCGCCACCTCCATTGCCAGACAGCTCGACAGCTAGCACTTTTCTGCTTTTCTTCTTCCTATTGCCTCGCCGCCGGCCCTTCTTCGCCGGGGCGGTGTCATCACCGCTGACCTTCGCACTTTCTCCGTGGAGTCTCCTCCCTTCCTCGGCATACGCACACTTGTCGGCCAAGGCGTCTCATCGACGCGTCCTTGACTTTGCTCATCGCCATCTCCTCCCTCATCCTGCGGTTCCGCACATTACGATGAAATGCGCTGATCACCGCGGCAGGTGGACGTCTGGGATGTTGTAGTGCACGGCTGAATCTCTGAATGAACTTGCGCAGGACTCTCCTTCCTTCCCGGGCGAGCAAGTGAAGGTCACTCTCTTGGCCATGAGGTTTGTGGCCACCGTGAAGGCGCCAACAAACCGATGGCACAGATCTGCCCAGAGGATATGGATCTGTCCGGCAAGTGCATGAGCCAAGATCTCGACGTTGAGCTTGAGCACGAGCAGGAAGTAGTTGGCGAGGATCTTGTCGTCCCTCCCCCCGCAGCCTGCACCGCGATGGTGTAGATGCTGAGGAACTCCGACGGATGTGTCCTGCCATCATACTTCTCCGGCACGTCTGGTTTGAAGTTTTTCTGGCTGGGCCACTGGACCTGCCGCAGCTCACGAGTGAACGCAGGGCAACCTACCGCGTACGGCAAGTCGCCTGGCCCCTCCGGTGCGTGCATGTCGACGTAAGGCCCAGCGCTTGTCGGACTGACGTCAGCGCTTCTCTTCGGCGCTCGATGCGAGTTCGAGCGTCCTCTTGTTGTCGCTCGTGAAGAACTTGGCGCTGATCGCGGCGAGTCCGCGGATCCGACGACGCGGTGGAGTCGCTGTCGAGGTGGATCCGTTGGGTCGGCGATCTTGGCCTTCTTGGCGGAGAGTGCACGGTGGTTGCACCTCCGACAGTCTCGTCGCCACCGGCTCGTGCCTTGTCGTCTTGCCGCGGCAACGATGGCGTTGGTTGCCGCGGAGCGTCGCCCGGGCAAAGCCGATGAGGCTCGATAGTGGCCCTCCACTCGTCGACCTTGTCGGCCGTCGAGGGTAGTCGAGGAGCAGCTGAGCTCTCGCCCGCTTCTGCTGGAGTAGTGGGTGGCATTGGAGAACGGTGCGAGGCGGGACACGCTCGGACTTCTAACTACGTTAGAAGGAGCAGCGCCCGTCCGGGCGATCAGATCTCGCTTGCGCCAGCATGTTGGCGCGCATGCTGGTCTTGAGGGTCTCGATCCAACGAACGTATGGCGTTGTGAACGCCATGACGTTGTTGGTCCCGCGTCTCCTGAGACGGGCGCGGGGGATGGGCGGACGCCGAGGTCTGCGGTGCCTTGTCCTTGGACTTGGCAACGTCGCGAGCACCTTCGTCGGCGCCCGTTCCTCCGCCAGCGTCTGCCCCACCACCCGTTTGCTGCGGTGAGGGTGGATATGACGCGGACGGCTCTGCCGCCGCCGAAGCCTTCTTCTTCGGTGGCATGTTGAGGAAGATGTTGACGACGCTGCTCGTGTGAACGCCGGATTAGATTCACACGGCCTCGACGCCCCCTACATGGCGTGCCAGAGATGTCGGGGAGGCTGATCGTACCCGCGGACACCTATGGGGCCGGCGGAGCAGGCCCCTTTGTGGTTCGGAGGGGGGCGGAGGTCGCACGAAGAGCGGATCGAGGCGATGCACACGAGCGGTTTTACCCAGCTTCGGAGCTCTCCGGAGAGATAAAACTCCTACTGCTGCTTGTTTGATCTATTATGTTCTTGCTAGGGAGCGATGTACGCTACCAAACCTAGCGTGAGTGTATCTAGTCTATGGCCAGTCGAATGAACTGAACCTTGCGAAAGACACGAACCGAACCCCTCACGTTGCACTCGGGCCTCCTTTTATATGCTCAAGGGTCTCCGGCAGGTGGCAACATAGGCGGGGTACAAATGTAAAACAGGGGTTGGTACACCTACTTGAGCGATGTACGGTGCAAAATACCTAACTCGGCGGCAAGGGACAAAAGCAATAAATGCCCGTCGTTGTCGCCCAAACAGTGTAACAGAGACCGTCAGTGCGCCTCCGCCGCCACGATGGCGAGCCTGTCGCTTGCTTATCGCTACTCTCCGCTGGCTGCACTGACCGCTCGACACGCCGCCCATGGAACGGCCCGTGGCGACACGTCATTGGGTGAGCTGGAGCGAGACGGAGAGGTTGCATGCAGCTGACAAGCGCCTTGTCATGCCGAATCCTTGTCGCGCTCGGAGACTTGTCGCGCCCCGAGCCATCCCGGCAAGCCCCCCTTGCCGGGGCCTTGTCTTCTGCGTGCCTGGAGCGGCCTTCCCGACAAGCTCCTCTTGTCGGGATCTTGTCTTCTCAATCTAATACTTTGTTCTTGAATGGCTCCAAGGGAGCCACGGAGGAGATTGGCGGTGACGAGGCAAACCTTGCCGCGGGGTGCTGCAACTGTCCGTGCACGAGTACGGGATACTAGGGTACCCCTACTCTAGTACACCGACATTACCATTAACATGAAAAGTGACATTGCCTTTGTTGCAATCAATTACAGCCCCTGCAGTATTCAAAAAGGGTCTACCAAGGATAATCGACATACTATCATCCTCGGGAATATCAAGAATAACAAAGTCCGTTAAAATAGTAACGTTTGCAACCACAAGAGGCACATCCTCACAAATACCGATAGGTATAGCGGTTGATTTATCGCCCATTTGCAAAGATATTTCAGTAGGTGTTAACTTATTCAAATCAAGTCTACAATATAAAGAGAGAGGCATAACACTAACACCGACTCCAAGATCACATAAAGCAGTTCTAACATAGTTTCTTTTAATGGAGCATGGTATAGTTGGTACCCCTGGATCTCCAAGCTTCTTTGGTATTCCACCCTTAAAAGTATAATTAGCAAGCATGGTGGAAATTTCAGCTTCCGGTATCTTTCTTTTATTTGTAGCAATATCTTTCATATACTTAGCATAAGGATTCATTTTAAGCATATCACCAAACGACATACATAAAAGATAGGTCTAATCATTTCAAAGAAGCGCTCAAAATCCTCATCATCCTTTTTCTTGGATGGTTTAGGAGGAAAAGGCATGGGTTTCTGAACCCATGGTTCTCTTTCTTTACCGTGCTTCCTAGCAACAAAGTCTCTCTTATCATAACGTTGATTCTTTGATTGTGGGTTATCAAGATCAACCGCAGGTTCAATCTCTACATCATTGTTATTGCTAGGTTGAGCATCAACATGAACATCACCATTAACATTATCACTAGGTTCATGTTCATTACCAGATTGTGTTTCAGCATTATAAAAAACAAATATCATTGGGATTCTCAGGTGTGTCAACAACAAGTTCACTAGAAGCATTCAAAGTCCTATCATTTTTCTTTTTCTTCCTTTTACAAGGACTAGGTGCATCAACATTAGTTCTCTGAGAATCCTGCTCAATTCTCTTAGGGTGGCCTTCAGGATACAAAGGTTCCTGAGTCATTTTACCCCCCTCTAGTCATAACTCTAACAACATTATCATTTTTCTTATTATTTAATTCATTGAGCAAATCATTCTGAGCTTTAAGCACTTGTTCTACTTGAGTGGTTACCATAGAAGCATGTTTACTAATAAGTTTAAGTTCACCTTTAACTCTAGACATATAATCACTCAAGTGTTCAATCATATAAGCATTACGTTTCAATTGTATACCAACATATGCATTGAAGTTTTCTTGTTTGACAATAAAATTACCAAACTCATCTAAGCATTGGCTAGCAGACTTATAACGAGGAATATCACCTTCATCAAATCTATAGAGAGAATTTACCTTTACTACCTGTGTCGGGTTATCAAGACCGTGTATTTCTTCAATAAGTGGTAAATTCTTAACATCTTCAGCTTTAATACCCTTTTCTTTCAAAGATTTCTTTGCCTCTTGCATATCTTCAGGACTTAGAAATAGAATACCCCTTTTCTTCGGAGTTGGCTTAGGAGTTGGTTCAGGAAGTGTCCAATTATTTTCATTAGTCAACATATTATTCAATAGCAATTCAGCTTGGTCAATAGTTCTTTCCCTGAAAACACAACCAACACAACTATCCAGGTGGTCTCTGGAAGCATCGGTTAGTCCATTATAAAAGATATCAAGTATTTCATTTTTCTAGAGAGGATGACCAAGCAAAGAATTAAGTAATTGGAGAAGCCTCCAAGCTTGTGGGAGACTCTCTTTTTCAATTTGCACAAAATTATATATTTCCCTTAAAGCAGCTTGTTTCTCATGAGCGGGGAAATATTTAGCAGAGAAGTAATAAATCATATCCTAGGAACTGCGCACACAACCAGGATCAAGAGAATTAAACCATGTTTTAGCATCACCCTTTAATGAGAACGGAAATAACTTAAGGATATAATAGTAGCGAGTTTTCTCATCATTAGTGAACAGGGTGGCTATATCATTTAATTTAGTAAGATGTGCCACAACAGTTTCAGATTCATAGCCATAAAAAGGATTAGATTCAACCAAAGTAATTATCTCAGGATCAACAGAGAAATCATTATCCTTATCAAGAATACGTATAGGTGAAGTAGCAAAAGCAGGGTCATATTTCATTCTAGCATTCAAAGATTTTTCTTTCAGCTTAGCTAATAATTTCTTAAGATCATATCTATCGTTGCAAGCAAGAAAGTCTCTGATGACCCACAAGTATAGGGGATCTATCGTAGTCCTTTCGATAAGTAAGAGTGTCGAACCCAA
Source organism: Aegilops bicornis (assembly GCA_021605145.1). Lineage (NCBI taxonomy): Eukaryota > Viridiplantae > Streptophyta > Magnoliopsida > Poales > Poaceae > Aegilops > Aegilops bicornis. The sequence continues at coordinate 368,193,226 of CM038673.1, read as the reverse complement.
CGAGTTGCAGAAGGAAATGATAAGCGGTTTTCAGCAAGGTATTCTCTGCAAGCACTGAAATTATCGGTAACATATAATTTTGTGATAAGGTAATTTGTAAAGGGTAACAAGTAATGAAAGTAAATAAAGTGCAGCAAGATGGCCCAATCCTTTTTGTAGCAAAGGACAAGCCTGGACAAACTCATATACGAAGAAAAGCGCTCCCGAGGACACATGGGAATTATCGTCAAGCTAGTTTTCATCACGTTCATATGATTCGCGTTCGGTACTTTGATAATTTGATATGTGGGTGGACCGGTGCTTGGGTGCTGTCCTTACTTGGAAAAGCATCCCACTTATGATTAACTCCTATTGCAAGCATCCGTAACTACAAAAGAAGTATTAAGGTAAAGCTAACCATAGCATGAAACATATGGATCCAAATCAGCCCCTTACGAAGCAACACATAAACTAGGGTTTAAGCTTCATCACTCTAGCAACCCATCATCTACTTATTACTTCCCAATGCCTTCCTCTAGGCCCAAATAATGGTGAAGTGTCATGTAGTCGACGTTCACATAACACCACTAGAGGAGAGACAACATACATCTCATCAAAATATCGAATCTAATACCAAATTCACATGCCTACTAATAGCAAGACTTCTCCCATGTCCTCGGGAACAAACGTAACTACTCACAAAGCATATTCATGTTCATAATCGAGGGGTATTAATATGCATATAGGATCTGAACATATGATCTTCCACCAAATAAACCAACTAGCATCAACTACAAGGAGTAATCAACACTACTAGCAACCTACAGGTACCAATCTGAGGCTTTGGGACAAAGATTGGATACAGGAGATGAACTAGGGTTTGAGAGGAGATCGTGCTAGTGAAGATGTTGATGGATATTGGCCCCCTCCCGATGAGAGGAGCGTTGGTGATGACGATGGCGATGATTTCCCCCTCCCGGAGGGAAGTTTGCCCCGAAAGAATAGCTCTGCTTGAGCCCTAGATTGGTTCCGCCAAGGTTCCGCCTCGTGGCGGCGGAGTTTCTTCCCGAAAGCTTGCTTATGATTTTTTCTCGGACGAAAGACTTCATATAGCAGAAGATGGGCACCGGAGGGCCTCTAGGGGGCCCACGAGACAGGGGGGTGCGCCCAGGGGGGTAGGGCGCGCCTCCCACCCCCGTGGCCAGGGTGTGGCCCCCCTCTGGTATTTTCTTCGTCCAGCATTTTTTATTAATTCCAAAAATGACTTCTGTGAAGTTTCAGGACTTTTGGAGCTGTGCAGAATAGGTCTCTAATATTTGCTTCTTTTCCAGCCCAGAATTCCAGCTGCCGGCATTCTCCCTCTTAATGTAAACCTTGTAAAATAAGAGAGAATATGCATAAGTATTGTGACATAATGTGTAATAACAACCCATAATGCAATAAATATCAATATAAAAGCATGATGCAAAATGGACGTATCAACTCCCCCAAGCTTAGACCTCACTTGTCCTCAAGCAGAAGCCGATAACGATAAATATGTCCACATGTTCAGAGTTAGAGGTGTCAATAAAATAAAATACGGACATGAGGGCATCATGATCATTCCTATAACAACAACATATATATGTATTGTCATATGATTTCTTATGCTCAAGTAATAATCTATTCACAATGTCAAGTATGAATCCGAAACTTTATTTAAAACAAACAAACTATAATCTCATTCATTGAAGCAATTGCAATTTATCATAACATCGGAAAGAGTCAATATAAGAGCTTTTCAGCAAGACCACATACTCAACTATCATTTAGTCTTTCACAATTGCTAACACTCACGCAATACTTGTGGTTACAGAGTTTTAATCAGACACAGAGAAAGATAGGGGCTTATAGTTTCGCCTCCCAACCTTTTACCTCAAGGGTTATGTCAACAATAATAGCTCATGCTAACTTACATCCAATTGGATATATATATCAGGATCTTTCAACACAATGTGCTTGCCAAAGGATAAAATATAAAAAAGGAAAGGTGAAGATCACCGTGACTCTTGCATAAGGTAAAAGTAAAATATAGGCCCTTCGCAGAGGGAAGCAGAGGTTGTCATGCGCTTTCATGGTTGGATGCACGGAATCTTAATGCAAAATAATGTCACTTTATATTGCCACTTGTGATATGGACCTTTATTATGCAGTCCGTCGCTTTTATTTCTTCCACATCACAAGATCGTATAAAGCTTATTTCCTCCACACTAATAAGTGATACATATTTAGAGAGCAATTTTTATTGCTTGCACCAATGACAACTTACTTGAAGGATCTTACTCAATCCATAGGTAGATATGGTGGACTCTCATGGCACAACTGGGTTTAAGGAAATTTGGAAGCACAAGTAGTATCTCTACTTGGTGCAAAGAATTGGCTAGCATGAGGGAGAAAGGCAAGCTCAACATGTTGGATGATCCACGACAATATACTTTATTTTAGATATAAGAAAACATAACCCATTACGTTGTCTTCCTTGTCCAACATCGACTCTTTAGCATGTCATATTTTGATGAGTGCTCACAATCATAAAAGATACCCAAGATAGTATATTTATATGTGAAACCTCTCTTTCATTATTACTTCCTATTAATTGCAACGATGACCAAAGCTATGTTTGTCAACTCTCAACAACTTTTAATCATCATACTCTTTCTATGTGAAGTCATTACTCTCCATAAGATCAATATGATCTCTTTATTTCTTTTTATTCTTTCTCTTTTCTTTTATTCCCTCAAGATCATAGCAAAATAATCAAGCCCTTGACTCAACACTAATCTTTATTATATATAGCTCACGGACTCGATTACATAGAGGGATCATAAAGCAAAACTCAGAACTAAATCATACTAAAACTTTATTCTACTAGATCAAGATATTACCAAAAGGATCAAACTAAGAAAAATGGTAAAGATAGGAGTGTGATGGTGATACGATACCGGGGCACCTCCCCCAAGCTTGGCGGTTGCCAAGGGGAGTGCCCATACCCATGTGAAGAAGATGGTGGGGTTGTTGGATAGTCGCACATCGAGCGTAGGAGGTCCTCCAACTTGCGGATAATGCCCTTGAGTGCGATGATATGCTCCTTCAAGAAAATATTTTCACGTGTGAGATACTTGTTTTGTATACAAGCTAAATCAATCATCTTGAAAGCTTCGATCTCAATTGGGGTAAGAATATTGTGATCAAGTTGAAGGATGTCTTCTGCTGCCGGGGCTTGGTCCTCCGTGGCCTTCTTGATCCCTTCATCCTTGTTGATCTCCATGAATTCTTCCCTCTTCAGCTCTATCTTCATTAGCCAAGCATCGTTGTCACCATTGTTGGAGGAGGGGGACGACATGATGCCTGGCCTTGACAACCCTGACAGAGAATAGCTCGAAACAAGAACAGAGGATAATTGCGTGATACGGTGGTCAAAACCTTTGGGAGATTATATAATGAATTTTTACCGACCAAAAGAAGTATCGTGCAAGAAATCGGAGTCCGGAGAGCGCACGAGGTGCCCATGAGGCAGGGGGCGCGCCCAGGGGGTAGGGCACGCCTCCCACCCTCGTGGAAGCCTCGTGTCCTTCCCGGACTGCTTCTTATTTTCCTATTTTCTTAAATATTCCAAAACGGAGAAAAATTGCCATTAAAACTGTTTTGGAGTCGGTTTACTTACCGCATTAATGCACTCTATTCCTTTCCGAGTCTCAAACGCGTTACGAAAGTGTCTCTTATGTATTCCTCCGGGGTTACGGTTTCAATAACATTAGTTTCAACATTTATGGGATTACCTGAGATATAATGTTTGATTCTTTGACCGTTAACCACCTTCTGATTTGTGCCTTCGAAGTTGTTGATTTTTTATGGCACCCGAACGATAGACCTCCTCGATAATGTAAGGAACCTCCCATTTAGAGAGAAGCTTTCCTGCAAAAAATCTTAAACGTGAGTTGTATAGCAACACATAATCACCTACATTAAACTCACGCTTTTGTATCCTTTTGTCATGCCATCTTTTAAATTTTTCTTTAAACAACTTGGCATTCTCATAAGCCTGGGTTCTCCATTCATCAAGTGAGCTAATGTCAAATAACCTCTTCTCACCGGCAAGTTTGAAATCATAATTGAGCTCTTTAGTAGCTCAATATGCCTTATGTTCTAATTCGAGAGGTAAGTGACATGCTTTTCCATAAACCATTTTATACGGAGACATACCCATAGGATTTTTATATGCAGTTCTATAGGCCCATAATGCATCATCAAGTTTCTTGGACCAATTCTTTCTAGATCTATTAGCAGTATTTTGCAAAATTTATTTGAGCTCTCTATTGCTCAATTCTACTTGACCACTAGACTGTGGGTGATAAGGAGATGCAATTCTATGATTAACATCATACTTAGCTAGCATTTTATGAAACGCACCATGAATAAAATGTGAACCACCATCAGTCATTAAATATCTAGGGACGCCAAACCTCGGAAAAATAACTTCTTTAAGCATCTTAATAGAGGTGTTATGACCAGCACTACTAGTTGGAATAGCTTCTACCCACTTAGTAACGTAATCAACAACAACTAAAATATGTGTATACCCATTAGAGGAAGGAAAAGGTCCCATATAATCAAAGCCCCAAACATCAAATGGTTCAATAACAAGTGAATAATTCATAGGCATTTCTTGACGTCTTTTAATATTTCCAATCCTTTGACATTCATCATAAGATAAGACAAACTTACGAGCATCCTTGAAGAGAGTAGGCCAATAAAAACCGGACTGCAATACCTTATGCGCAGTCCTATCTCCAGCATGGTGTCCTCCATAAGCTTCAGAGTGACACTTGCGTAGGATCTGTTCCTGTTCATGCTCAGGTACACAACGTCTAATAACACCACCTACTCCTTCTTTATAAAGATGTGGTTCCTCCCAAAAGTAATGTCTCAAATCATAGAAAAAATTTTTGGTATGTGAAACTAGGTGGTATAAATTTAGCAACAATGTAATTAGCATAATCAGCATACCATGGAGCAGTACGAGAAGTATTTATGAAAGCTAATTGTTCATCAGGAAAGCTATCATCAATAGGTAGTGGGTCATCAAGAACATTTTCTAACCTAGACAAGTTATCTGCAACGGGGTTCTCAGCTCCCTTTCTATCAATAATATGTAAATCAAATTCTTGCAGCAAGAGAACCCATCTAATAAGTCTAGGTTTAGCATCTTTATTTTCCATAAGGTATTTAATAGCAGCATGATCAGTGTGGATAGTTACTTTAGAATCAACAATATAAGGTCTGAACTTATCACAAGCAAATACAACTGCTAAGAATTCTTTTTCAGTAGTAGCATAATTTCTCTGAGCACTGTCTAGAGTTTTACTAGCATATTGAATAACATTTAATTTCTTATCAACTCTTTGTCCTAGAACAACACCTACAACATAATCACTAGCATCACACATAATTTCAAAGGGTAAATTCCAATCAGGTGGCTGAACAATAGGTGCAGAAATTAATGCTTTCTTAAGTATTTCAAATGCTTCCACACAATCATCATCAAATACAAAAGGGATATCTTTTTGTAGTAGATTAGTTAGAGGCCGAGAAATTTTTGAGAAGTCCTTAATGAACCTCCTATAAAAACCGGCATGACCGAGGAAACTTCTTATACCTTTGATGTCCTTGGGACAAGGCATCTTTTCAATAGCATCAACTTTAGCTTTATCAACTTCAATACCTCTTTCAAAAATTTTATGGCCCAAGACAATTCCTTCGTTAACCATAAAGTGGCATTTCTCCCAGTTCAAGACAAGGTTAGTTTCTTCACATCTCTACAAAACTCGATCAAGGTTGCTCAAGCAATCATCAAAAGAGGATCTATAAACGGAGAAATCATCCATGAAAACCTCACAAATCTTTTCACAAAAATCAAAGAATATAGCCATCATGCATCTTTGAAAGGTAGCAGGTGCATTACATAAACCAAAAGGCATACGTCTATAAGCAAAGGTACCGAAAGGGCAAGTAAAAGTGGTCTTTGCTTGATCATCAGCTGACACATGTATTTGAGAGAAACCAAAGTAACCATCTAGAAAGCAAAAATGTGTATGTTTGGATAATCTTTCTAGCATTTGATCAATGAATGGAAAGGGGTAATGATATTTTTTAGTAGCTTTATTTAATTTGCGGAAAATCAATTACCATCCTATAACCTATAATAATTCTGTGCGGAATCAATTCATCTTTATCATTAGGAACGACAGTAATACCTCCCTTCTTAGGGACACAATGGACATGACTTACCCACTGACTATCAGCAACGAGATAAATTATACCTGCTTCAAGGAGCTTTAATATTTCCTTTCTTACCACTTCTTTCATCTTAGGATTTAACCTTCTTTGGTGATCAATAACCGGTTTGGCATCTTTCTCCAAATTTATCTTGTGTTGACATAGAGTGGGACTAATGCCCTTAAGATCATCAAGAGTATATCCAATAGCAGCACGGTGCTTCTTCAGAGTTTTCAATAATTTTTCTTCTTCCTTCTCCAAAGGTTAGCACTAATAATAACATGATATATCTTCTTTTCATCAAGATAAGCATATTTAAGAGTATCAGGCAATGGTTTAAGCTCAAACACAGGATCACCCTTGGGTGGAGGAGGATCCCCTAGGATTTCAACAGGCAAATTGTGTTTCAGAATGGGTCCCTGTTTAAAGAATACTTCATCTATTTCCCTTCTTTCATTCCTAAACATATCATTTTCATGGTCTAGGAAATATTGTTCTAAAGGATCACTAGGAGGCACGACAATAGAAGCAAGACCAATAATTTCATCTTTACTAGGCAATTCCTCATCACGGGGTTGTCTATGAAATTTAGAAAAATTAAACTCATGAGACATATCATCCAAACCAATAGTAACAACATCCTTTTCGCAATCAATCTTAGCATTGACAGTATTCAAGAAGGGTCTACCAAATATAATGGGACAAAAGCTATCTTGTGGGGAACCAATAACAAGAAAATCAGCAGGATATTTAACTTTCCCACACAAGACTTCAACATCTCTAACAATCCCAATCGGTGAAATAGTATCTCTATTGGCAAGCTTAATTGTAACATCAATTTCTTCTAACTCAGTGGGTGCAATATCATGCATAATTTCTTTGTATAAGGATATAGGTATTGTACTAGCACTAGCACCCATATTACACAAGCCATGATAACAATGATCTCCTATTTTAACAGAAATAACAGGCATGCCTACCACAGTTCTATGTTTATCTTTAGCACTAGGTTTAGCAATTCTAGCAGTTTGCTCACAGAAATAAATAACATGCCCATCAATATTATCAGCCAAGAGATCCATAACCATAGCAATATTAGGTTCAACCTTAATTTGCTCAGGAGGTGTATAAGTTCTAGTATTACTCTTACAAACCATGGTCGAAGCTTTAGCATGATCCTTTATCCTAACAGGGAAAGGTGGTTTCTCAACATAAGCAGTAGGAACAAAAGGGTCATTATAAGTGATAGTCTTTTCTTCAACTTTAATAGGTTCAACTACTTTTACTTCTATGGGAGGATGATATTTAAATCACTTCTCCTTAGGGAGATCAATATGAGCAGCAAAAGATTCACAAAAAGAAGCTAGTATCTCAGAGTCAAGTCCGTATTTAGTGCTAAATTTACGAAAAACATCGGTATCCATAAAAGATTTAACACAATCAAACTTAGGTGTTATACCCGACTCCTTACCTTCGTCGAGATCCCAATCTTCAGAGTTGCGTTTAATTCTATCCAATAAATTCCATTTGAATTCAATAGTATTCATCATAAAAGAACCAGTACAAGAAGTATCGAGCATGGAGCGATTGTTGTCAGAAAGCCGAGCATAATTTTTTTGAATAATCATTTCTCTTGAGAGCTCATGATTGGCGCATGAATATAACATTGACTTAAGCCTCCCTCAAGCTTGAGCGATGCTTTCTCCTTCGTGAGGCCAAAAATTATATATATATAATTACGATCACGATGAACAAGATGCATAGGATAAAACTTCTGATGAAATTCCAATTTCAATCGCTTGTAGTCCCATGATCCCATATCATCACATAGCCTATACCATGTCAATGCCTCTCCCTTCAAAGATAAAGGGAATACCTTCTTCTTGATAACATCATCGGGCATACCTGCAAGCTTAAATAATCCACAAACTTCATCCACATAGATTAAGTGTAAATCGGGATGCAATGTTCCATCTCCTGCAAAAGGATTAGCTAGCAGTTTCTTTATCGTACCCGAAGGAATTTCAAAGTAAACATTTTCAGTAGGTTCAGTAGGTTGAGGAGCAACTCTTTGCTCGACTGGTCGGGGTGAAGATACCCCGAACAAGCCCCTCAAAGGATTACTTTCCATAGTAACAAGTGACAGTAAATTTCAGCACACTATATAAATTTTTCCTTACCAAATTCCACCTACCAAAGGCGCTTCACACCCCGGCAACGGCGCCAGAAAAGAGTCTTGATGACCCACAAGTGTAGGGGATCTATTGTAGTCCTTTAGATAAGTAAGAGTGTCGAACCCAACGAGGAGCAGAAGGAAATGATAAGCGGTTTTCAGCAAGGTATTCTCTTCAAGCACTGAAATTATCGGTAACAGATAATTTTGTGATAAGGTAATTTGTAACGGGTAACAAGTAATGAAAGTAAATAAAGTGCAGCAAGATGGCCCAATCCTTTTTGTAGCAAAGGACAAGCCTGGATAAACTCTTATATGAAGAAAAGCGCTCCCGAGGACACATGGGAATTATCGTCAAGCTAGTTTTCATCACGTTCATATGATTCGAGTTCGGTACTTTGATAATTTGATATGTGGGTGGACCGGTGCTTGGGTGCTGTCCTTACTTGGACAAGCATCCCACTTATGATTAACTCCTATTGCAAGCATCGACAACTACAAAAGAAGTATTAAGGTAAACCTAACCATAGCAAGAAACATATGGATCCAAATCAGCCCCTTACGAAGCAACACATAAACTAGGGTTTAAGCTTTTGTCACTCTAGCAACCCAACATCTACTTATTACTTCCCAATGCCTTTCTCTAGGCCCAAATAATGGTGAAGTGTCATGTAGTCGACGTTCACATAACACCACTTGAGGAGAGACAACATACATCTCATCAAAATATCGAACGAATACCAAATTCACATGACTACTAATAGCAAGACTTCTCCCATGTCCTCAGGAACAAATATAACTACTCACAAAGCATATTCATGTACATAATTAGAGGGGTATTAATATGCATATAGGATCTGGACATATGATCTTCCACCAAATAAACCAACTAGCATCAACTACAAGGAGTAATCAACACTACTAGCAACCTACAGGTACCAATCTGAGGCTTTGGGACAAAGATTGGATACAAGAGATGAACTAGCGTTTGAGAGGAGATGGTGCTGGTGAAGATGTTGATGGAGATTGGCCCCCTCCCGATGAGAGGAGCATTGGTGATGACGATGGCGACGATTTTCCCCTCCTGGAGGGAAGTTTCCCCGATAGAACAACTCTGCCGGAGCCCTAGATTGGTTCTGCCTCGTGGCGGCGAAGTTTCTTCCCGAAAGCTTTCTTATGATTTTTTTTCGGATGAAAGACTTCATATAGCAGAAGATGGGCACCGGAGGGCCACCAGGGGGCCCACGAGGCAGGGGGGCATGCCCAGGGGGTAGGGCGCGCTTCCCACCCTCGTGGCCAGGGTGTGGCCCCCCTGTGGTATTTTCTTCGTCTAGTATTTTTTATTAATTAGAAAAATGACTTCCATGAAGTTTCAGGACTTTTGGAGTTGTGCAGAATAGGTCTCTAATATTTGCTCCTTTTCCAGCCCAGAATTCCAACTGCCGGCATTCTCCCTCTTTATGTAAACCTTGTAAAATAAGAGAGAATAGGCATAAGTATTGTGACATAACGTGTAATAGCAGCCCATAATGCAATAAATATCAATATAAAAGCATGATGCAAAATGGACGTATCAGTCTCTAGCAGTTTCTTCATCCATAACATAACCCTTAGGGACAACAGGCAATTCATATCTAGGGGGAGAATCTTCATCATCACTTTCATCAATATTAGCAAGTTGTTCATCAAGAAATTCACCCAATGGCACAGTAGTATCAAGCATAGAAGTAGTTTCATCATAAGCATCATGCATAGCAAAAGTGGCATCATCACTAACATGCGACATATCAGAATTAATAGCAGAAGCAGGTTTAGGTGTCGCGAGCTTACTCAAAACAGAAGGTGAATCAAGTGCAGAGCTAGATGGCAGTTCCTTACCTCCCTCGTAGTTGAGGGAAAAATCTTAGTTCCTTCGTCTTTCAAGTTCCTCATAGTGATCAGCAGATATAAATCCCAAGTGACTCAAAGAATAGAGCTATGCTCCCCGGCAACGGAGCCAGAAAATAGTCTTGATAACCCACAGGTATAGGGGATCACAACAGTTTTCAAGGGTAGAGTATTCAACCCAAATTTATTGATTCGACACAAGGGGGGCCAAATAATATTCTCAAGTATTAGCAGTTGAGTTGTCAATCCAACCACACCTGGAAAACTTAATATCTGTAGCAAAGTATTTAGTAGCAAAGTAGTATGGAAGTAACGGTAACGGTGGCAAAAGTAACAGTAGTAGTTTTGTAGTAATTGTAACAGTGGCAACGGAAAAGTAACTAAGCAAAGGGCAATATGTGAAAAGCTCGTAGGCATTGGATTAGTGATGGAGAATTATGTTGGATGCGATTCCTCATGCAATAGTTATAACATAGGGTGACACAGAACTAGCTCCAGTTCATCAATGTAATGTAGGCATGTATTTCGAATATAGTCATACATGCTTATGGAAAAGAACTTGTATGGCATCTTTTGTCCTACCCTCCTGTGGTAGCGAGGTCCTAATGGAAACTAAGGGATATTAAGGCCTCCTTTTAATAGAGTACCAGACCAAAGCATTAACGCTTAGTGAATACATGAACTCCTCAAACTACGGTCATCACCGGTAAGTATCCCGATTATTGTCACTTCGGGGTTAACGGATCGTAACACATAATAGGTGACTATAGACTTGCAAGATAGGATCAAGAACTCACATATATTCATGAAAACATAATAGGTTCAGATCTGAAATCATGGCACTCGGGCCCTAGTGACAAGCATTAAGCATAGCAAAGTCATAGCAACATTAATCTCAGAACATAATGGCTACTAGGGATCAAACCCTAACAAAACTAACTCGATTACATGGTAAATCTCATCCAACCCATCACCGTCCAGCAAACCTACGATGGAATTACTCATGCGCGGCGGTGAGCATCATGAAATTGGTGTTGGAGGAAGGTTGATGATGACGATGGCGACGGGTTCCCCTCTTCGGAGCCCCGAACGGACTCCAGATCAGCCCTCCCGAGAGAGATTAGGGCTTGGCGGCGGCTCCATATCGTAAAACATGATGAATCCTTCTCTTTGATTTTTTTCTCCCCGAACGTGAATATATAGAGTTGGAGTTGAGGTCCGTGGAGCACCAGGGGGCCCACGAGGCAGGGGGCACGCCCCCACCCTCGTGGACAGGGTGTGGCCCCCCTGGCCTTGATTCTTTCGCCAGTATTTTTTATTAATTCTAAAAATATTCTCCGTGAAGTTTTAGGTCATTCCGAGAACTTTTATTTCTACACAAAAATAACACCATGGCAATTCTGAAAAACAATCGGTCCGGGTTAGTTCCATTCAAATCATGCAAGTTAGGGTCCAAAACAAGGGCAGAAGTGTTTGGAAAAGTAGATACGATGGAGACGTATCATACCTGCATGCGGCCTTGCAGCCTTGCCGGGGACTTCCGGCCCGGTCCCCGGCCAGTCCATGGCGCGACGCGGCCTCCCACAGCCGGGCAAGCTCAAGCCCGACCGGAGCCGCTCCAAATCCTGCCGCCAGGTGCGTAAAACACGTAGCCGTGGTTGGGTAGCTCCGGGGTGTCGAGGGAAAGGGGGCTGAGCGAGCGCGCGTCCGAGCTGCACGCGCTAGAGTTGGCCTAGCGGCGTTGCAGATCAACCGTGTGGGGGTGCGAAGTGGCTTCACTCGTGTGGGGGACAGAAGCCATCTCGCGCGGGCGCTAGGTGTGATAAGAGGGCCTTGTCGTCAGTATGTGACCTCTGTGGCAACCGTCCGTTCCCCACTAGCCTCTTCGTTGACATGTGGTCCCGTTCCAACATGTCAGTGAGACGACGATGAGTCCTTTTGTACAATTTCCGAACGAACGTCTATGTAGGCCGGGGCGCCTCTTCGTGTACCATGGCAACCGTCCACCGACTCTTCGCCTTTCCCTCTCGATTTGGAACTGCTGTCGCACGCTCTTCCTCCCTCCTCCATTTGCCTTCGCCCTTCCTTCTGCCATTGTTCGATCGTCTTCTCCAGGGAGGGAACAGACCGGAAACGACCCCGTTATTCTTGCCCCGATCTGAATGATGACGTGGTGAAGGAACTCATTGATCGGTGCGACGTCATCACCTCGGCTAGCATGGCAGGTTCATTCAAGACCATTCTCGACTCAGCTAATAACATCATTACAATGAACCCAAGGGTCCAGGAGCGGTTTGATCTCCCCTATCTTCTTCACTGCTCACTGCCGCACGGACGATGGAGGCCTCGCCTTGTGCAAGTTGGTGCCGCTTGATAATGATACGTGTGATGTTAAGATGCCATCGCTTGAGGGTAAGGCTTGGGCAGGCGCAAATGGAGATTGGGTTGTTTATATTGGGTCCAACTGCGAGTGGGAACTTGTGAATGTGTACACTCGTCACCGGGTTCCACTTCCAAAAATCTCAGACCGCCCAGAGGTTGAGCACACCGGTTATGACCGTACTTTCAACTACGGTCATGGTGACCGTCGTCTACAGAAGATATCAATTTGTCAAGTTCCCGGTCGCTCTTGGGATTTAATGGAATATGTAGTTGTTGCTATCTTCGACAAGCTTGTTGCCTTCCTTCATAGTTTGACTGGATGGATATTGCTCAAAAATCAGTTTCTATACAAGGATGAGTACTGTGATGCAGTTCAATATGAGGGTCTTGTGTTTACTGCCACCACTCGTGGCACTATTTTTGCATGGAATCCTTATGCTTTCGGTACGTTTGTCTTCCACCATAATTATAATTGTTTCATCCACATGCATGCGGGTTAGCTAGTTTCCCTTTACTAATTAACCTTCTTGTCTTTCCAAGGTCCTGTGAACATTCCACCACCTATACTTGAAAAATTTTATAACCAAGGGGGAGATGATGATGATGATGATCACGAGCATGAGGACCCATATACTCAGTGGCGCCTGGCAACTTATTCCTATGGATCACCTCTTCTTGTCTGTATATAGGGCACCGCTGATGTGACTAAGGAAGCAGGTGTTGTCTCCCATGCTCGCACTCTCCGGACCAATTCCAACATCCATTGCAGGGTATTCGGGATGGATACTACTGTGCTAGTGCCAACACCTTCTCCCTGGTTTAGTATTGATACTCTTGGAGGAAACTCGCTCTTCCTTGGACAAAACTATCCAATCATGGTGAAAGGCGATCCAGCTGCTGTTGACACAACGTTACTACCATTTATGAGAAGCAATAGTATCTATACCTCGGACATTGGTATGGTTCCCTACCGTGGCTATCACAATATGGGTCATGAAATAGGCCGCTTCAGCCTGGATGATCAGTCCTACGTTGGTCTCGAGATTGACAGTAGCTGGCCCTTCCGAGACAAACTCTTCTGGTTCAAAGCAAGCGTTTCCAACACCGAGGAGTGGTTGAGCTGAAGTTCATTTCATTGCTTGTTATTTGTTGTGTGATGAAAACTTTAGTATTTACTAGAATGTTTTGTTGGAACTAATCTATAATCTAACATGTATCCTCATTGTCGTTGTGTGTTGATGACTTGTTGTATGTAATGAATGGTACATTTGCATATGCATGTCATAAACTCAATTTATAAATGGTTTTTGACTCACTTCTTGGAGTGTTAGTGCCGTAGTAGTATAGCCAACATCCGTAGTAGTATGAAGTTGCCACATCACATAGAGCCAACCAATAGTTAGTTCTAGTTAGATCAACTAGAGCTAGGTGTCGCACGGAGGCCGAGAAATATGGTGATAGCGTGACTGCACGAGGTGGGCTTGTACGTAGTATGATGTAGGCACAAGGCTTGCCGTGTTTCCTACTCCTCCGGTCAAAATGTGGAGAATATTTGGTCGAGTTCTTCCTCCTCTTGCCAACACGTGGGACATCCAGCATCCAGGTCGTGTCATGCAAGAAAATGGAGTGGTAGTTGAAGCCACGTAATGTGCATCTTGGGTTAAACTGTAAGTAGAATCTTACTACTCTTGAGTAACTCCAAAAGCGGCCACCGAAGATCTATATTGGATTTGTTTTTCATCACCAGCACATCGAGGTGAAAGATGTGCAGGTTCAGTGGGTCCTCTTGCGTTTTAACTGACATGTGGGACCGCATGTGAGCAAACAGACGATGGGCTCCGCGCGTCTGCTGGCTGGCTGAGAAGAGAGATAGAGGAGGGCTGAGCACGGACTCCAGGAAATTTTTTCTACGTAACCAGCACCTCTATATAGGCTCTATATAGTGGGGTGGCATGGTCCATAACTAGCATTCACGTCTAGCAGTACGGCACACGCCACCCACACGAGTCCCATCCGACACCAATTTCTTGGAGTCCGTGCTACAACCATCTCTTCTCCCTCCTGTTTTCTCAGCCATCATGCGGTGGGCGGGGTGGGGGTTTGCCGATAGTTGGTTTGCTCAACTGTGGTCCCACTTGTAAGTGAAAATGCAACACAACACGCATTCCCGGCGTGCTGGATCAACCGTGTGGGGGTGCGATGCGAACACGGTGGGCTTTTCCTTTTGTACTTGTAACTTGTAAAATTTGGTTCTGCTCCATGGCGCGACCGATAGATAGAAATAATGAATTTCCCTAGAGTAATGAGAAGTTTGGTTCTGGCGCGGTTCATGCATGGAGTACGTATGAAAATTATGAAGTTGATGCGAAAGGTAAGATAATTACTAGTAGTACCATATACTACTACATGGATTTGACGGAAAGATAAAGATACATACGGATCCATCAATGACATCCTCACGCCCTAGTGCGCCGGGTCACCAACCGACATGTGAGGAGCAGCGGCGTTGGCGGCGAGCTCAACGTGCTTCTGAACAATGCGGTCCAAGGTTGCCCTGCGGCTCAAGAAGGCCAGCGACCTATCGTCCTCCTCTGGCACGTAGTAGTCCTTGTGGACAATTTACGCGTAGACGTGGGTGATTATGTCGACGGTGTCTTGCTGCGCCAGGCGCT
This sequence comes from Aegilops bicornis, assembly GCA_021605145.1. Taxonomy (NCBI): domain Eukaryota; kingdom Viridiplantae; phylum Streptophyta; class Magnoliopsida; order Poales; family Poaceae; genus Aegilops; species Aegilops bicornis. The sequence continues at coordinate 368,177,818 of CM038673.1, read as the reverse complement.
GTGCAGCGAGCATGACCTCGAGGTGGACATTCTCCGGCGCGATGGCGGGCAGTCGTAGGGCCACTAGTGCATCGAAGAGGTTGTCACCATAGAGGCCATTGAGGGTGGCGGGCATCGCAGAGCCTGGGCGCGTGGGCTGGAGGCGTACGTCAAGGTCGTCTGCGAGCTTCTTGACGACGGTGAACTTGTCGAGGAAGCCGACGAGGACCTTGTCGAACAAGGAGATGAAGTTGTCGTCCAAGCGGCCTCTCGCCCTGGCGGCCTCAAGCACTACCTGGAGACGTTCCTCGGTGCCGGGCCGCAGGCCGGCGTCGTGGAACATCTGGCACAGTCGGCTGATGCTCGCGCTCATCGCCTCCATGGGTGTAGCTTCTAGTCAACTGATCTTGCGATTGGAGTGATCACTCTTGCCCTTGGTTAGGGTGCATAGGTGCATAGGATTTCGTAGATTGGACTGGCTGGGAGCCTTTATATGAGAAGTGCAGACTGCGTTGCATTCATGTGTGTGTTGGCCATCTACTCTCCTCGGCCCTCTACTGCACCTGCCTTTGGCTGTATGACAGGTGGGCCAGCCACCTGTTGGGCCCACGTGTCATTCACCCAAACGCATGTGCAGTAAGTAAATGAAGCTGCGCCGCCCTTCGTCCCAAAACACTTAGGCACGGTACATTAACTCCCTCCTCGTTTCTTATTTTGTGACATATCAACCAATGAGAGATGTGGGCCGTGCATGCTTTCAATGACTTGAGACTACTAAACATGACATGCAGTGGTTAGTTCATTGCATGTAATCCTACTAATTAGCAAAAATACATTAAGTTCTCTCGCTTTCCCCTTCGTCTTGGTCATGGTGCACAACCTAAGAGCATGGTTAATACTTAATAGTATAGCCAGCTGCTGGCTATATGATGTTGCCATGTCATAGTAGAGCCATCACTTGTAGCCACTCATACAATAAGGTTAGCTATAAGGCTGGCTATAAGAGTACTACTTTTTCTCATCTTCTCTCTCTCTTTCTCAATATTTATTGTATATCGGCCTAGGAATCCACATATAGCTAGGCTCTTGCATGAGAGCCCACTCCTCTTTTTCACTTGCTCTAAGATGACTTAGACTAGCCACAATGGGAGTAACTTTAGCAGTAATATCGAGTCCAACTCAACAAAATTGCTTATGTGGCAATGAGCTAATGAGGAGAGAGGTAGTTTGAATAACTTAGCTAGTTATTACTGTAACATCACATGTCCCAATCAACAAGGAAAGCCTGTCAAGCAAGGAAGCCACCAAGCATGCAATATGAGTCTATAACCTAATAAATGAGGCTTTGCATGTTACCATACTTATGTTACTGCCCACTATGAAAGGTAGTAACATAGTTTAGGGATATGTGTATGTCACTAGTGTATGTTAATCTTCATTGTGGCTAGTCATACACCTAGACGGAGGGAGTAGTCTCAAGTCATTGGATGCATACGCACCCCACGTCTTGTATTTGTATTGGGTGATTTCTTTTTTCGTGGCAAGAAACAGGGAATGAGGTGGGTAGTTAATGCACCGCGCCTAAAAGTTTTGGGAATACTATTTGGTTTTCGTAACGACTAATGCACCAGTACGGAGGGAGTATAGTAGTAGTCTTTGATTGTAATTTTTTGTTGGTAGCTTACAAAGCTGAGCGCTCGGTGAGTACAATAGTAGTCTGATTGATGGGACTTCACCGGAAGGAATAAAACAATACACCATGTATTTATTTACAGAGGGAGTAGTACATTTTTTGTGACATGCATTACTAGATATTGCTAGTCAAATACTGAATCCAGATGGACGTGGTAGTACTACTAAATCCAGACGGTGGTGCTAGTACTAGTAGTAGTACTACCAATGTAGTAGCACTATACTACACGTTTGCCAAATTATTACGTGCTGCTTGTCGCAGTGAAGTGACAAGACCCTGCGCCGGAGATGACACCTGAGTATAGGCGTCGTGTTCGGCATAACATAAGTCAGCCTCACCGTCTGCAGTCACTATCATCATAGAGCTAGTCTGCTTACAACTAGCCGCGTTCGACATAATTTCCCGTGCATAGATGCCCATGCATTGCACGTAACACCAAGATTGGGGGTGGACGGCGCCGGCAGCGGCCATCGCGCCAGATTTTTCCATGGCCTTCTAGATGTGGTGGGAGGAGATAAGGCTGATTGTGAGAGACAAGGAGTTGTTTGTAAATAGGGAACAAGTGCGGGCATCTTTTTGCAAAACTGGAGAAGTTTGGTTTGTATGCGTCAGATCTAGATCCGACGACTATTGGTGAAAGATGGCAGGCACAACATCATCACCAACTCAGGACCTCTTTGATTCGCAGGATTTTGAAAATGCAGGAATAGGACACGGCAATATTACAAGTTTCAAACTGATATTACAAATGTTAGGAGTAATGCTGCACCTACGAAGAGGGAATCTAGGAAGTTTACATAAGAATTTTCGTTACTTTAGGTCGATGCAGCATTATCGTACAAACTAAAATCCACCGCCCTGACAAGTCACTAATGGGCAAATAAATTTTCGAGTCTCTGGCCACTTGATGTTTCAAAAACAAATTCAGCTTCTGTGGAGACTTTGTCATTTAGGCTTAGATGCTTGCGGTGATCAAAGACGCCATTCATTGTTGCGCTAGAGAACGCCAAACCTCATTACCTTGAGCACACTTGCCTCCAGAAGAAAGAACCTGGCCAATTTAATCTTAGATGTGCTGCCTCGGTAGTCGATCAAATCAATTTCTGTAAGATGGAGATCAAGGCATTCGATGAGATTGTTATAATGCAACACATTTTTCACTTTGGGTCTTTTTTATCTGCAAAAGAGGAGAACATATTAGAGCAGTTGGCTGTATAAGATTGCCATGTCATCAAGAGGTACCAATATCATTCGCTCATACGATAGGGTTGGCTGGCTAGTGATATTTTTCACTCTCTCTCTCTCTCTCTCTCTCTCTCTCTCTCTCTCTCTTTCTTTCCTCTCATTTACCTAGGAGCACGTGAGGAGCTTGGGCATTTGTTGCCTTCCTCTATGTGGCCGATGCCATATTTCTCAAAAGTATGCCACATAATACGCATCGATGTCAAATCAAAAGATTTTGGCACCGCTCTCGCGATGTGAGAGAGTTGGCACCGCTGCGCACACAGACCCACATGTATAAACAAATCAATCAAACCAACTACACCAGCCTCTCACTCTCCCAAACAAGTTTTTTATTGCCTCGGTCCTCTCTCTCTCCCCCATGCAAGTGTTTTTTCATTGCGTGAGTTAATTTGGCACTGAAGCAATGTAGGTGGTCCAGATTGGGGCACCAGGTGAGCAATGGAGGGGCATCGATGCCAAATGCATCACAAGTGAATTTGGCACGTGTTTTGGCCTACATAGTGGAGGGCCGTTATAGCCCACTTTTGTACTACCTCGTATTTAGTGTAAAATTTTGACCATAGATTTACCTAAGATGCCAAGATGGCAGATTCAGGCATATTGTTGTTCTACTTTGTAAGGTCCTCGAGAATAATCAATAAAATTGCCGCATGCATCTCCTAGATGCAGAGGCCGAGGGTCATCCTCCTTTTCAAAAAAATAGATTTACCTAAGAAAATGCCAATGCATATCACAAAAAATTATACCATTTGAAATTATGTTCAAATACGAATCCAACGATATAATTTTTAGTGACATGCATTAACATTTTGTCTGTTAAATCTATGGTCAAATTTTGATACTACAAAATAGGAAGAGTAAACCAGGACGGAGGTAGTACTTGCTCTTAGGGTAACCATAGAGTTACTAGTCTAAGTTACTTTCCACTATGACTAGCCTAGGCTACTATAGTAGTACAACAAAAAAACGGTGCAGGTGATCACGCGAGAAAAAAATACTAAAAACATTTCTTTCGGCGCAGTGCGTAGATGCAGTTTTGAACACTACACTTGACATTGTAATTTGGGAAAATTATGAAAAAATTGAGCTACGTTGTGATTACCATTTACTAATAGGAAAGAAGTTTGACCTCGATGAGTAGCTTCTCCGTGCACGGAAAACATGTAAGGATTCCAACAACTTTATCCAAATTGGGGCCGATAGATTTTATTGCCAAGATCTTCACTGTGCGCATAGACTGGGTGAAGCTTGTGGGAATCATTTTCTGGAAGACGGTCGTAAATACATCAAGAAGAAATTAAAAAATGTGAATTTCAAGAAGATGGAGAAGAAGATGAGTGCTATACCTGAATGATTACATATCCAATGAGGAGTTCGGATAATTTGGCAAACAAGTACACCAACGCTGTCAATTTTGGCGCATCAACGACCCTGATTTTTGTTGGACCTTCTAGATCAGATACAAGCAATCTCTCAAGGAAAGGTGCATTCTCAATGACCATAACGTGGAACAGCTGGAGTGATCTCCTCCTAATTGATGTCTTGTTGCGGGGCCAGCAAGACACATAAATCCATCGGAGATTCATCGAGGCGATGTGGAGGCTAATGAACCCATGGATCTGCTCAAGACGAAGGTACTCGCACTACTGCCGGATGCTGCTAACACGACACTACGATCAGAGACCCTTCCAGAAACTGTGTACGATGCAGTAATCGCAAACGGTGGTGTATGAAAACCGTCAAAAAAGGTGCAAAACGTTTGCGATGGAGGATGCATAAAACACGGTTCAGATTTTAGTTCCATGTGCGATTCAGGCCACATGGTTAACCCGTTCGAACTGTTTGCGATGAGGCAGAATAACAACGGGCAGTCATATCAATGTGTGTGCGATATACGGCATACAGTTCGCTTCGATGAACCATTTGCTATTAGGGAGTGCAACATAAACGGTTAGCCACATCAAGGTGTGTGTGATATAGGGCATACGGTTCACTCGGACGAACTAATTTCGATTAGCGAACGCAAAAGAAACGGTTCAACTTAACAAGATGTGTGTGATACGTGGCAAACAGCTGACTTGGATGAACTGTTTGTGATGAGAATTTACAACACAAACGGTTAATACAGTTAGTTCGTGTGCGATTCTGTGTGTACAAAAAACTTTGAAAAATGCAAACTAGTTGCTTGCGGTGGCTAGGAGTATTGCACACGATGCGTCTGCGGGTACTCGTGTGCGATGATTAGTAAGTTACACATGCATTTCCTTATGTTAACACTTGTGTGATAAATAACATGTGGCACCGGCTACGGTATTTGGGTTGTGTGTGTGCTCCACTTAGTCTTCCCGCGCTCCAGTGAATGCTTCCTGCGCTCCACATGGGTGAATTGTAAAATCCACGCCTATTCCCTCACCGGTTTCCCGCCACCAGCTAACGGCTTGCTGCATATAACCCAGGCAGCAACGCACCACCGTGACACTCTGTGAAGATCTAGTCCTCACCCATCTACTATTAGTTATTCCAAGCATGCCAGGCAACGACCAAAGCTTCAACGTCGATGCCTATATGCTTTACATCTTCGGCGAGGAGAACGAGCCGGAGCAGGTCGGGGAGCAAGAGCTTCATCGGCCGGTGCAGGCACCATGGCCCATCGGCAGCGATATCGGCGTCACAGTCCTTGGGAGCACAATCGACATATTGCAGAGGAGGTGTGATGAGCAGTTTGCCATCCACCGTGCAAAAGATCCAGAGCTGCTCGGCGGCATGATCGACGACCCACCCGAAGAACCGCCGTCACCAGTGCTCATCGAGAGCCTGATGCCCCGCAAGGAATGGGCACAGGACCTCTGCGATTCAGTCAAGACAAAGGCAGCTTGCGACTTCATCATTGCCCGCGGCGGCCGTGTCATCCTCGATCCTGATGATGTGGTGGCCAGGCTCGAGCGCATCCTTGGCAGAGGTGACGTCCCCGATGAAGTAGAACATCGCCACCGTGATATCTTGAGGATGCAGGTGATCGACGGAATTTGATACCAGGCTAGAGACATGGAAATGGAGCGGTTCCGCGGAGTTGTCATGCACGCGATTGCACGCTATCAAGCTCTTCTGGAAGAGGCACGGCAGCCCCAAGAGCCTCCCATCAGTGCCAGCAGCTCCGTAGACGGAGGCGGGTCGGGACACTCGGAGTGAACGGCCGCAAGGGTGCTATGATGATCATGGAGTCCGAGAAGACCATCATCGGAATGCCGACAGCTCAGCCTTTTAGCTTATATTTTATTATAATTGTATGCATATGTAGGTCGTGAGTGTTCTGGGCCTTGCCGCATTTGGCATTTTAAATTATCCTGAATATGTAAGACAATTATTAAGAATTGTTAACAGTTGCCATTGTAACTTTGCTTCAACGGCGAGCGTAGCGCCGCGAGGCGTCGAGCCGGCGCCATGCCTCAGCAACGGCGAGCAACCATGTGGTCAACCTTCTGCCATAAATAAGTTTGACCTTGTTTCTCGTCACATTGCTGATTACAATGCAATAAGTAATTGCAAATCTGTTCACACCTCTCAAACTAATATGTGTTCACACTTAGCACCGGGCTATAAAAACTACCCACTCGAAAATTACTTCACAATTCCTCTCCTCATCACCCACAAAACTGGTTTTCTCTGTCAAGTGGTTCCGCCATGACCGGTAGGTGGTGTTTAAGGTGGACATATAACCAGGCACCAAGGACCAAGGCCGCGGAAGCACTAGAGAGGTCCCGCCGCGAAGCCGCAGCCGCAACAGAGATGTCCGGGCGCGTCGCGGAGCCCTCGAACGAGCTCTCACAGGCACGCGAGGGCTCTCACAAGTGCATTCGCGGCGTCGGCCATCGCGACGAGCCGGCGTTCCTGAAGTCCTTCACGTGTGGCGACGACATTCTCGCTGGCGTCACTATGCAGCAGGAGCTGGTCAATGGCTTGATGAAGCTACTCAAGACCAACGATGCCTCGGTTGACAAGGCGACCGGCCTCGTTGAGTAACTCATGGATGACAATGTGAAGCTCCTCAAGTTGGTCGCCAAGAAGGAGGAGGAGACCGCCGGATGGAAGATGCTGCATGAGCAGAGCAGTGCCTCGGAGATGACGCTGAAAGCGGTCGTCGAGGAACTGATGGGTGGCTTGAGGAAGATTTGGATCGAGCACGAGCAGGAGGTGGAGGAATTCGTGGCTTCTTTCAAGCAAAGTCGTGAGGAATTGAAGAAGGAGCTGGAGGATTTCGTCGCCCGGCGATCCATCGACGAGTAGAGACGGAGAGCGACCCAGATCATTGTCTGCAATTTCCTTCTTCTCTTGCCCCCGTGTCTTCTAGGCTTTGCCGCATGTGGCATTTTAAATTATCCGGAATATGTAAGACAATTATTATGTGCGCCTTAGTAAATTTGTCATCGTATTATCCGTTGCCATTTTATTTGTGGTTGTATTATCCGTTGCCCTATGTGGCGATTTAAATTAGGGTGGAATACTAGTTGAAAACACGAACAAAGCAAATGCTACCATGGGATCACAAGCAAACACCCTCCGTCCAGGTGCTTTAATTAAGGGACAATTGTTTCTGTGCCCTTAGTTGGGTCACCCTCGACTGATTTGCCCCTAATTTTGGAAAACACGCGGTCTTGCCCAGCTTTGACCGCTCCCCTTGCGTTTTTGCCCTTCTGGCACGTCTCCGTCCAGTCAGCGCCGTTTGACCGCAAACGACGCGTTACTTTGGACACCGCTTGCCCCGTGCTCACTCGCACTTCCTCATTCCCCACTCTTGCTCTCTCTTTTTCCCTCTGACAAACCCTAAATTGCGGCGCCGAGCGGTGGGCAGCCAGATCCATTTCAAGGTGATGGGGGAGAGTGGAGAAAGCGTCAGTGGTGGCCACTGCGGTGGTAGGAATAACACACCTCCAGTGCAGCACGGAGAAGGCGGCGGCGGCACCAACGGCGACAAGGGAAGCTCCTGTGGCGGATCTGCACCAACGGCGAGAAGCGGTGGCGGATTTGCACCAATGGCGACAAGCGGGGGCGGATTTGCACGGCAAATTCCCCCAGGGTTAGTATTGGACCTGATTTGCTCAGTTTTTTCACATGAGATTTACTTGGATTTAGGGTTTAGTCTAAAGTTTGTGCGTTTTATCACTGAATATTGTTCACCCATAGGATGGATCCAGCTACATCATTCTTTCTTTCAGTTCGAATGGAGACCATTGTTCTAGTCTCTACTGGTACAAAAGGAAAAGATTGTGGATTCACATTTCCTTTAGTTGTGGACAACACTAGTTCATATACTAATTTTAGGGCTGCCATTTGTGCCAAGTATCCATGGGGATTGTTTGATGCCGTGGAGATCAGATATTGGGATAGTTCCAAACTTTGTTGGGTCCCTGTGCAGAGTGATGCAGAGTTAGGTCTGATGTTTGCAAGTAATGCAGCAACTACATCATGCAATTTGGAAATCACAGTTATACAAAGAACTAGAGGTCAGAGATGTGTGAATACATCTAGTTCCAGGCCATCTGCATCCAGAACTAGGGCTAGCAGTAGAACACCAAGTGCTCCTAGAACACCAAGTGTTTATCCAACTGCAAGTGTCAATGAAAGCCAAGAAAACCAAAAGAAGCCACTTGATCCTGTTGTGGAGGAGGCATTGCCTGATGCACCTAGTGTGGAGGATGAGGTTCTATATCCTGGATATGTCCAAAGACAATAATGAAGAAGGAGATCACGGTGAGATAAAGAGTACATTCCTGCAGAATTTTCAGATGCAGATGATGATGAGAAGCAAGAGGATGTTGAGATGGAGTTTTTTAAGATGCGGAAGAGGATAGGCTTGTAAAGATGTATGACAGGGAAAATCCATGTATTGATGAAGGTGTGGTATTCCCTAGTGTAGTTGACTGCAGAAATGTAGTTTCAAGCTTGTCAATCAAGTCTAAAACTGAGTTCCTTACTCTGAAAAGTGATCCAACAAGGTTTACTGTCAAATGTGCTTATGAGAGATGCAAGTGGAGACTGCATGCCTCTTTAATGAGGAAGAGCACATTGTTTCAGGTATTGGTTTTCTGTTTTAGTTTATTTTCAGGTATTGCATTTTCTGTACTAATCTCATTGTTTTCTTTGGTTTGTTTCAGATTAAAGTCAACCCATATCAGGATACATGTCCTAGTGTGAATAGATCTCAGAGATTGAGAGCTGCAAAAAGAACATGGATAGCAGATGCTTCTATGGCATGGATCAGAGCAAATCCAGGAATTGGTCCTAAAAAAATTCAGAGCAAGTTGTTAGAGAAATATGGTGTGGAGGTGCCATATGACAGATGCTACCATGGCAAAGAGATTGGACTTGACAAGCTATATGGAAAGTATAGTGATAGCTTCCAGCTGTTATATACTTTCAAAGCTGAAGTAGAGAGGGCATCACCAGGCAGTATTGTGGAAATTGAGAAGCACACAGTTGAGTACAAGCTTAATAACAAGAAGTTCTACAAGGAGTGCTTTAGAAGGGTGTTTGTGTGCTTCAAAGCATGTCAAGAAGGTTTTCTGGAGGGGTGTAGGCCATACCTAGCTGTAGATGCTACTACACTGACTGGTAGGTTCAGAGGGCAACTTGTGGCAGCATGTGCCCTAGATGGACACAACTGGTTGTTTCCTGTTGCATAAAGGGGAGTCAATTGAGAGTTGGACTTGGTTTTTTAGCAACCTAAAGAAAGTAATAGGTCATCCAGAAGGTTTAGTGATACATACTGATGCTTGCAAGGGATTGGAAACTGTTGTTGAGGATGTTTACCCTGGAGTGGAGCACAAAGAGTGCATGAGGCACTTGGCCCAAAATTTCAGCAAAAAAATCAAGGAGGAGTTTTATGATGATAATTTGTGGCCATGCTCACTAACTTGTAGCATCAAGAAACACAACTATCACTTGAACCAGTTGAAAAGCAAGCCCAAAGTAAAGGAATATCTAGAGGAACACCACACAAAAATATGGGCAAGAGCTGATTTCAATGAGATGAGCAAAGTTGACTATGTCAATAACAACCTAGCTGAGTCATTCAACTCTAGAATAAAAAATTACAAGAGCCTGCACATAGTTGATCTGCTACACAAGATAAGGCAGTACATCATGGAGAAATTTGACTTAAGAAACAGAATTGCCTCTGACCATTTCATTGGGCACTACATCATACCAGCAGTAATGAAGGTGTTAATGGAGAAAACAAAAGGTTTGCAAATGAGTATAGTGAGGAGAAGCCCAACAGAGGCAGAGGTGACTGCTACTGACAGTGAGAAGAGAGAATGGAGGTACCCTGTTGACTTAAAGCGCTGGTCTTGCAGTTGCAGACAATGGCAGATCACTGGTAAACCATGCATCCATGCACTTTTCTTTATCACTACTCTAAGAGGTGAAGCAAGTGGAATAGATCAATATGTCCACAAATATTACTCACTTGATATGTTCAGAGCTACTTATGCTGAGAACCTCCCAGCTCTAGAAGGCAAGCAGCAGTGGGACATTATAGATCCTGGATTCAAATTGTGTGCTCCTGTTGAACACAGAGCTCCAGGCAGACCAAGAAAGCAAAGGATTAGAAGTAGCACTGAAGGAAAAGGCCTTGGTACTAGGAAGCACAAGTGCAAAAGGTGTGGGAGATGTGGACACAAAGCCAAGGGCTGCAAACAATCTGTTGATCCAGCCTTTGGAGAAGATGAACATTGGGGAGCAGACAATGCAGATGATCATCCTACAACCAATGAACCGGCAGAAGCAGAAATACAAGAGGAGGAGGAGGAGGATGAGACAGCACCTGATGTTCTTCAGCAGCAGATGCCACCACCAGAGGAGCCCTCACATGATGCATATACATGAGCTAGTTGTGCAGTCAGGTATAAGATCTTGGCTTACAAATTCTTACATGTTTTGATCTTACTGCTTTATAAAATCTTTCAAATTGTGATATGCTTCCACTTGTTTTAGCCCTAGGAAAAATTATAAAAGGGCAGCAGCAAGAGGAGCTTCTCCCAGGTGTGTGAAGCAGAAAACAGTTGTGGAACAGGAGCAAGAAAGTAGTGTTCAAAGCAAAGGTTTCTCTCCAAAAAGAGCAGCAGCAGCAGTTGAAGCTCCAAACCCATCAAAGAACACTAGAAGCAAGGCAATGCTAGCTCCAAAACCAGCCAAGAACACCAGGAGCAAGAAACTTAAGTTCTAATGTTATGTTATATTTGCCAGTGATGTTATCTTGTTGTTATGCACTTAAGTTCTAGTACTAAGTGTGCTTAAATGCACTATGAAGTTGCTATATTTGGTACAATGTCAGTTTGTTGAATTTGGTACAATGTCAGTTTTTTCTATTTGGTACAATGTCAGTTTGGTAAAATATGTGCTCTATTTGGTACAATTGGTTGCTCTATTTGCTAGTGTGTGTTGCTCTATTTGCTGAATTTGGCACTACATATGGAATAAATATGTATTTGGTACAGTGTCACAAGCATCAGCAGTGAATAATAATCTTCAAATTTAGCATACAATAGTGCATCATAAACAACATTCAACGCATCTCTCTCACACACACTTTCTTCAACAACTGCTAGAAACTAGAACACAAAAAACACAGCAACACACATTCCTAAAAACAACAATGTCAGAACTAGCAGCATATCATCTCTCTCTCTCTCTCACTGTCGTCTTCAAAGCAAGATTTTTCTTTGACAGATCCATGTTTTGCTTCTGTATTTTGTGGCTTCTGATCCAGCTTTGTTCTAGCTCTGCGTGCAGGTCTTCAAAAGCAAGGGCGGCACGTAATGGAGGAGGAGGATCAACCCAAACGACCCAGTGGCACTCATGTGGTAACTGCTTGAACATCAAATTAACAATACATTAGAGATTGCGTAAACACCATCTTAAACATGGTATAATTCACAAGATCTTACATCTAGAGGACACCCTAAAAACGGCGACCAGTGTTAGCTCCTCCCCACGCAACACACCGGGCAGGAACAAGGCCATGACCAGGGCAGTGATGCTTTGATAAAAGCTCCAATCCGCAATAACTTTCATCTGGAAGATAGAACTCGGAGACATGCTCCACAATCCCGACCCCATCAACCTAAATCAGAAAATTCCCCAATTATCACAAACCCTAGAATGCATTGGGGGGTGGAAGAAGCGTTGCCGGAGTTTTACTTACCTCTCCGGCCATCAGCAAGAAGATGGAAGAGCCCGAGCTCGCCATGCGTCGCCGCTCCTTGCTCTACCGCGCCACGCCTTGCCTCCCACTCCTTTTTCCTCGTGGGCGTTCTTGCTCTCCTCTGTTTGCTTGCGCTAGCACAATGAGGACGAAGGGGTATCAGGTATAGCACCGACAAGGGCAAAAATGTCCAAAGTAACGCGCCGTTTGCGGTCAAACGACGCTGACTGGACAGAGACGTGCCGGAAGGGCAAAAACACAAGGGGAGCGGTCAAAGTTGGGCAAGACCGCGTGTTTTCCAAAATTAGGGGTAAATCAGTCGAGGGTGACCCAACTAAGGGTATAAATTCAATTTTCCCTTTAATTAACCCATTAATGGAGAAGTTGTGAGCGAGGCGGGCGGCGGATGGTGCATGGAGGTCAAAGAGCTCGCTTCCCGGTGAGCATGGGCGGCCTTGCTGCTCGCATGTGTCCCGTCGAGCCTGCGTGGCGGACTGCTCGCACGCGTCCCGTTGAAGCTGCATGGCGGACTTCTCGCGCTCGTCCCGTCTAATCGAATAGCTGCATGCACGCCATCGAGTATGGTTAAATTTCGACACGGTAAATATAATACAAACGTTTGCGATATTAACGTGTTAGCTTTTTTTTTCAAAAAGGACTTCGTTGGCTACTAATGTGTGCGCCTCTTCTCAAACTGGACGATTTTTTTACCATGACATATATGTGCCATGTCATGAAACCATGCCAAGTTTCATGTTTTTTTGGTGACTTTTTTATTTACTGGGATTTAAAAACCGAGATTCTCATTGTTTCAGGATGACGACAAGTTTGTAATTCATTCTCATTCCTTAAATGAGACCTAAATATGCACCCAATGACACATGTACGATTTCCCACCCATTTTGCTTCATTGGAGCATGTGGTTGTAGTTCAAATTTGAATTATGGACTACATTAGATGCATAGAAAACTTAGTAATTAGTAATATATATACAATGGCCAAACGAACCCTGAACAGTTTTAAATTTTAGCCCGACACTCCTGTTATTTTATGTTGCCTATAGAAAACAAAGTTCAAGGTGAGAAGAGGCATCGATTATCGTTTCGCCCACAAGAGGGGCAGGTTTCCCTGCCAGAACCACGAGGGTTGCGACAGGCTCCGGCTTGTAAAAGGCTTGTAATATATCTTCGCCCAAATTGGACAATTATATATACCATGTAGTGACACCATACCAAGTTTCATGATTTCCTGGTGAGTTTTGGATTTACAGACATTTAAAAACCGAGATTACAATGTTTGTGGCCGGGCCAGACGACGAGACGGTTGAATTCGTTCCCATTCATTCCATGGGACCTAAACATGCACCCCAAGGAAACATGTACATTTTTCTAGCCATTTTGGTGCACTTTGGAGCATGTATTTGTAGTTCGGATTTGAATGATGGACATTAAATGCCTAGAAAACTCAATTAATGAATAAAAAGGTCAAACGAACACCTAATAATTTCAAAGTTCAGCCCGAATCTCCGGTTGTTACGTATGGCGTGTAGAAGAAAATACGAGGCTAGAAGAGGGAGTTATTATCGTTTGGCCCTGAGGGACACGTTTCCCTATCGAAACCACGAGGGTTCTTGACGATGCTCCAGCTTTGTAAGAGGTTTGTAATAAAGCTTGGCCCAAATTGGCAATGTTTTTACCACAACATATATGTGCCATGACATGACACCTTGCCACCTTTGATGACTTTCTTTTGAGTTTAGGATTTATGGGGACTTCAAAACAAAGATTCGAAATGTTTGAGGAAGAGCCAGGACACCGGTATGGTTGTAATTCGTTCCCATTCCTGGCATGAGACCTAAACATGCACCTAAGGACACATGTATAATTTTTCTAGCCATTTTGGTGAACTGGAGCATGTATTTGTAGTTCAGATTTGAATTGTGGACATTAAATGCGTAGGAAACTCAATTAGTGTATAACAAGGCCAAACGAACCCTGAATAAGTTTAAATTTCAGCACGGATATCCTGTGGTTCCATGTTGCCGTGGAAGAAAATACAAAGCGAAAAGAGGCAGTGATTACGTTTCGCCCACAAGGGGAACACGTTTCCCTATCAGAACCACGAGGCTTCTTTGAGAGAAGCTCCAGTTTTTGTAAGAGGTTCGTAATAAAGCTTGGCCCAAATTGGACAATGTTTCTACCACGACATATATGTGCCATGACGTGACACCATGCCACCTTTGATGACTTTCTGGTGAGTTTAGGATTTGTGGGGACTTAAAAACCGAGATTCGAAATGTTTGAGTACGAGTCATGACACTAGTACGGTTGTAATTCGTTCCCATTCCTGGCATGGGACCTAAACATGCACCCAAGGACACATGTATAATTTTTCTAGCCATTTTGGTGAACTGGAGCATATATTTGTAGTTCAGATTTGAATTATGGACATTAAATGCCTACAAAACTCAATTAGTGTATAAAAAGGCCAAACGATCCCTGAATAAGTTTAAATTTCAGCACGGATATCATGTCGTTCCATGTTGCCCGTAGAAGAAAATACAAGGTGAAAAGAGGCAGTGATTACGTTTCGCCCACAGGGGGGACACGTATCCCTATCGGAACCATGAGGCTTCCTTGAGAGAAGCTCCGGGTTGTAAGAGGCTTGTAATAAAACTTGCGCCACAATGGACGAAAAAAATTCCTCGACATATAAGTGCGATGTCGTGACACCATGGCAGGTTTCATGATTTTCAGCTTAGTTTTGGATTTACGGGGATTTAAAAACCAAGATTCTTCTCACGAAATGTTTTCAAATAGCACACGGTTCACTCACAAAAGCCGATATTCAATGAAAACTTCATGGAAACCATATTTTAAAGTTTCATAATAATCTGAAAAAAATGTGGGATGTTAACAAGGTGATGTTTTATTGCGACACAAAATTTCAAGTTGAAAAACATTACGAGATGTGAGCTATGAAAAAGACAAATTCCATACGAATAGTGACATTACTATTCGGCACTATTCAACACTGATTTTGTCTTTTTCATAGCTCACATCTCTTAATGTGTTTCAACTTGAAATTTTGTGTGACAATAAAACATCATCGTCTTAACATCCAGCATTTTTTTGAAACTTCAAAACATCCTTTTCTCGTGGTTTTCACCGGTTTCCACTGAATGTTGGTTTTCGTATGATATCCGCCCCAAGGCTGCTGTGATCCGAGTCCCGTGTTCGACCGCCAGAACCCAAACCCCACGGATCGTACGTGTGCACCGTTGGATGCTCCCAGATCGAACGGCAACCCTGAGCCCTTTCGACAACACATGCAGTACATGGGTAAGCACTGTGCGCATGCGTCGTGTAGCTCACGCTTCCTTCTCTACTAGGTTTTCACTCAAAACAGGCTACCGTTTCTCGCCACTCCTCTCATCGGTTTCCCGCCTCTTCTCCCAGATATGCATGATGTAGATGTTCGTTTAATTCTTATAGTTCATCTCATCCAAAATCAATTAGTTTTCTAAAAAAACTATTTTAAGATTCATGGAATTGTGCATTGTAAAGGTAAAAATAAATAGTGACAATTCATTTAGAAAAAAAGGTTTGGGCAATTAAGGTATGGAAGATTCTTGAGAACAAAGGAGAAGTGCTTGTGTTTAGAGATATGTGCATTATGCTTAAGTTCAACCATGGAGTCTTCTAGATTGTACATGTGGCAGAATTTGGTGGAATGTAGATGATATCCAACGGCCAGTAGTGCTCGGATTTGCCATCTCTGTACCGTCGGATTGGCTTCATCCAACGAGCAACTTTCTTAGTTATTCGCACATTGTATATGTGTATAGATGTATATATAGATGTATAGATGTATAGATATATATATATATATATATAGATGTGTCCCATGCTAGACAAAATAAAGTTTGAGCGCATGCGTGGGATGACACCCCCCTCGGTGCCGCCTCGAAGTTGGGAAACTGACATCATAGGTATTGAACAAGGCTGGAGTCGGGTACGGTGTTTGGTTTGTAGTACTTGGCGTGGCCCATCGAAGTTGTGCATTTGGGATTTAAACACGTCATACACCATCGTACCCATACATATTTTCGGGCCGCATGCACGGTGTATCACGGGTCTTCGATCGACCACGTCTCCCTTGTGCAGTTTTTGTGACGACACGGATATATGTGGGCTCCCAGTGTATATATATCATCCCTTTGACTGATAATGAGGGGTATGTGTTTTCCATGAATGGATTCCTCCTAGTTCATGTTAGGGCCGGTCACCGTCAAATGTCGGTCAACCAAAACTCGAGCTCATGCGTTGTCAGGATTCCCTCCCAGATACTTGGATTGCTGGGTTTGACCTACATCAAGCCCTGCGTACGTATCTCGTCCTTAACTACCTTGCCTTCATGGTTTTTGTCTGTATCGAGAGGTAGGCACCACATCTAAATTGTACATTATTCTATATTGAAAACACACATCACCCCTTCCCAACGTACATAATTTTGGGCCGCATGCAAGAGGTGCTGGTTTTGTGGTCCCTCTCGTGCGATGTTTATGATGGTTCAATCTATTGGCCCAAGTGGTTTATCGACAACAACTGTCATTTGACCAAACGAAAGATTCATTGGCCCGTCTTATGGTAGGTCATGTCGACATGCATGCATGACCAAAGTATCGATCATTACGTGCATTCACCCCGCTGACACGAAGTGGGAGGTGGTGGGCCAAGCATCCTAGCTAGGTAAGACATTATGTCATTATATATATCCTAGCTAGGTGGTTGTTAGGGTGCTTCGGGTTTTGCGAGGCAGGTGCCACCAAAGTTATGCATTGTGTATTTAAAGTTTTAAACATCCCCAATATTCGTACATATATTTGGCCACTTCCAGGTCGTTCTTGACTTCTGGCCCCTCTCATCGATCTTCAATGACGCGCCCAACCGTGGGCCCGCGGAGTCAAAGTTGTGCGTTGGAATCTTGAACATCACATACCACCCTTTTCACTCATATATATTTGGGCCACATGCTGGTGTGTCTGTCTTTTGATCCTCCCTAACGTTATATTTTGCTGCAAAGACTCTGATGATCCTCAACGGACACGGGGTATAATATCTAAACCGTGTGTGATACAAGTGCGATGTGAATCACCACGACCGCGCAAGCGCGAGCAAATTAAGGTGGAGGTACTGGCTCAACCGTGTGCGATGCAAGTGCGCTGAAATCACCACGATCGCGCAAGCGCGAGCAAAGGGTGGAGGTACTGGCTTAACTGCAAAGCGATGCAAGTCTGCTGTAAAACCACCACCTGTGGAAGCTAAAGGTGGGTAAGTTCATTTGGAAATTAGGACGAACCGTGTGCGATAGACCAGCTAGCTAGAAATATAAAAAACAAACTACCCGCCTTGAGCGTTGCAAAAATCGGTGGACCCGCACCACTTTTCCTTATTATCATACACACATATTGTTATTGGACCGTGCGCGATCTTGGGCACTCCTGCCCCGCATCAATTCCTTTACCCAAATTTTAGTTGCCGCCGTACTTCAACCGTTGCCCACACTCCTCCAGCACCGACCTTATAGTAAAATTTTAGCAGCCGAGGCATTTGAACCGTCGCCCTCCCTCGTCCACCACCATCTCCACCCACCATTACTAAAATTTTCAAGAGGCATGGCGTATCCTCAAACACCACCCCTCCAGTCCCCCACCTCCCTCCCCCTTGAACCCCTAGCTCATGGCCGGGCGCCAGCCGCCAACCCCGCCGGGTTCCGCCTGCCTCCTAGCTTAGATAATAAAGTTCAGGTTACCCAGCGATTCCCATACCGTCGCCCCACTCCCCTGAGTTTTTAGATGAGGCCTGCGGTGTCCCTCCCCGCCAGATCCACATCCCCTGCTCTAGAATGTCGCAGCCTAAGCTCGACCACGTATCCCGGGGAGCCCGACGAGCGTTCGGCCAAGAAGAGGTTTATCATGGCCTCTCCGGCGGATGTTAGCAAGGTGGCCGCCGCTCGCCCCGACCTGTCGATCCCAGGGCAACATGTCGCCGCGGAAGCTGGCGAAGACGTTGACTACGTTGCCATGCCGAAGGCTTCATGTTAGCGGGCTAGCGTATTACTGTATCTCGGGAAAGCTGGCTACGACATCAAGCTCGTCCACACCGACGGCTTCACGCGGGCCATGTCACAGGTTAAGTGGTCCATCCCCAACCCCTCTGGTTCAACCACCGTCGATCTCTTCGACGGCCCTGCCGCTGATCTCCTCCGCCAAGCGGTCAAGGATTTGCGAGCTTTATACGCCATCGAGCCCATTTTGTCACTTCTGAAGGACACGTTCTACGGCGGCGGCTTGGGATCCTCAATTGCCAAGTCAGATCTCATCGACCACGACCACGACCATGAGGAGGTGATAACCCACAAGTATAGGGGATCGCAACAGTTTTCGAGGGTAGAGTATTCAACCCAAATTTGTTGATTCGACACAAGGGGAGCCAAAGAATATTCTCAAGTATTAGCAGTTGAGTTGTCAATTCAACCACACCTGTAAACTTAGTATCTGCAGCAAAGTGTTTGGTAGCAAAGTAATATGATAGTGGTGGAGATCAGAAACGTTTCAGGATCCACTACGTTTGCGATCAATCTCCAGTGCACACACAACTTTCTCTTGAAAATTGTTTGCGTTAGGCCACCTTGCGCAAACGTTTATCACAGAAAAAGTGTGCATGATGGACAACCTTTGCCACACAGTTTCTTTCTATGCACCGTGTGTGATGCATTCAATAACGCAAACGATAAAATTATTAATATCGTGTGCAATGGCAACGCTATCACAAACGGTTTAATGGGAAAAATTGTGTGTGATGTAGCTGTGAACGGAAACGTTTTCCTTGGAGCGACTGTGTGGGATGTACATACGAATGTAAACGTTTAGCGGGGACTGAATGTGTGGGATGTACTTGCGACCGGAAACAATTTTGCCGTATAATTGTATTTTTTCAGCTCTACTGTACGTATTTCCGTATTTGAGCGCCCGCCGGTCACACACGACCTCATTTTGTCGAACGTGTGTGCCAGGCGGGCATATCCCCGACGATTTCTGGGTCGTGTGGGAAGGACCCCCCTATCGCCCACACTCACTTGGCGACGGTTCCAGATGCCGTCGCGGAAAGGGGTTAAAAACCGTTTGTTTAGGACCGACGTGCACCAGTGTCGAGCGCAATACAGCTG
The DNA here is from genome assembly GCA_021605145.1 of Aegilops bicornis. Classification (NCBI taxonomy): domain Eukaryota; kingdom Viridiplantae; phylum Streptophyta; class Magnoliopsida; order Poales; family Poaceae; genus Aegilops; species Aegilops bicornis. Next base: position 368,158,469 of record CM038673.1, on the reverse strand, counting down.
CGGAGCAGGTGCCCCATAGCTTGATTTGAGATGCCAACGTCGAAGAGGTCGAGCTGCTTGAGTTGAGGGAGAAGAAGGATGGGCGTGACATTAATCTGGGGAAGATAGCAGGAGCTGAAGCTGGCGCGGCGCAGCGTTGGCGTGAGGCGGAGCACGGACAGCGGCATTGAGCGACATCGTCCAACTTCAAAGCTAAGCTCCTCGAGCTCATCTAGGGTGGGGCATAAGAACCACTCGTCGAACTTGGCTTGGACCTTGCAGTTGGTACTGAACATGCGAATGTAAGGCGTCTGGCTGGCCCAGGGTGCAATGAAAGGATTGAGGGAGTCCTGGATTAGGGGGTATCCGGACAGCCGGACTATATCCTTTGGTCGGACTGTTGGACTCTGAAGATATAAGCTTGACGATACGGATATGTAGATCTCCTTCTGTTGTAACGACTCTGTGTAACCCTAGCCCCCTCCGGTGTCTATATAAACCGGAGGGTTTAGTCCGTAGGACGACAACAATCATACCATAGGCTAGCTTCTAGGGTTTAGCCTCTACGATCTCGTGGTAGATCAACTCTTATAATACTCATATTCATCAAGATCAATCAAGCAGCAAGTAGGGTATTACCTCCATAGAGAGGGCCCGAACCTGGGTAAACATTGTGTCCCTTGCCTCCTGTTACCATCCGCCTTAGACCACAGTTCGGAACCCCCTACCCGAGATCCGCCAGTTTTGACACCGACATTGGTGCTTTCATTGAGAGTTCCACTGTGTCGTCGCTGCAAGGTTCGATGGCCCCTTTGATCATTGACAACGATGCGGTCCAGGGTGAGGTTTTCCTCCCCGGACAGATCTTCGTGTTCGGCGGCTTCGCGCTGCGGGCCAACTCGTTTGGCCATCTAGAGCAGATTGAAAGCTACCCCCTGGCCATCAGGTCAGGTTTGGAAACTTGAAGGTATCCGCGGAGACTTGATATTCGACGGGTTCGGGCCCATGCCAGGTGTGCCACACGATCACGACGAGCACGATATAGCTCTGCTGTCGGACGGTGTTCGGGAGATCACGCCAGCAACTACTCCGGCCTCTAGTCCGGAGCAGATCGCGCCACCCGAGGACGGGAGGATAGACTCCACCACGGAAGCCGCGCCCTTAGTGGCGACAGAGCTGAATACTGACCTTACCCCTCACGAGAGCCGTGTCGCCGAACTGCTGGACTCGTCCTCAGCCACGGACTCCGTACCACCCACGCCCATACCTATCGAATCCGATTGGGCGCCGATCATGGAGTTCACCTCCGCAGATATCTTTCAGCACTCGCCCTTCGGTGACATACTGAACTCATTGAAATCTCTCTCCCTATCCGGAGAACCTTGGCCGAACTATGTCCGACTAGAGTGGGATGCGGATGACGAAGAAATTCAATCCCCAACCACCACTCACTTAGTAGCCACTGTCGACGATTTAACTGACATGCTCGAATTTGACTCCGAAGACATCGATGGTATGGACACCGATGCCGAGGCGAAACGAAACCATCGCCCCAGGGCCTTTGGACCGCCACCTCATCATATGATATATACATGGTGGACACACCCAAATAAGGCAATGGCGACAAGACAACGGATGATGATCCCTCCAAGAAGCAACCCCAGCATCGACATCAGCGGCGCCGCTCTAAGTCTCGCCACAGCAAAAACGGTGATACCGGCACAGGGGATAACAGCACTCCGGACAGTGCCGAAGATGATGACAGTCCCCTCCAGAACAATCAAGAGCCGGAGGATGAACAAGCCAGCCCTCCTAAGAGAGCGGCACAGGGAGAAACGGAGGACGACAACTATATGCCTCCCTCCGAAGACGAAGCGAACCTCGACGACGAAGAATTTGTCGTGCCTAAGGATCCCATCGAGCAGGAGCGCTTCAAGCGCCGGCTTATTGCCACAGCAAACAGCCTGAAGAAAAAGCAGCAACAGCTTAGAGCTGTCAGGATCTGCTAGCAGATAGATGGACTGAAGTCCTCGCGGCTGAGGAGTACGAACTCGAACGCCCTTCCAGAGGTCACCCCACGTTTGATGCAGCTGATCGGCCACCCCGTGGCCGAGATAGAGAGGCAGTATGGCCCGAAAATCAGCCTACACCCTGCCGCCATTCAAACAAACATACCAAGGCAACGAGAAACAAGCGAGACCTGCGAGACATATTGGAAGACAGGGCAAGACATGGTAGATCGATCTATGGATCACGGGGCCGTGCCCCTACAAGGTACGTGGACCGCCTCGCTGGATACAGTAAAAGCAATTCCGGACGGGCCGAATACAGCAGGCAGGACTCATACGAGCTGCGTTGCTACATAGCCCAGCACAGAGGCGCGACACACCCCCTATGCTTCACCAATGAAGTAATGGAGCATGAATTCCCAGAAGGTTTCAAACCTGTAAACATCGAATCATACGATGGTACAACAGACCCCGCGATATGGATCGAGGACTTCCTCCTCCACATCCACATGGCCCGCGGTGATGATCTACATGCGATCAAGTACCTACCGTTAAAACTCAAAGGACCAGCTTGGCATTGGCTGAATAGCTTGCCAGCAGACTCCATCGGCCGTTGGGAGGATCTGGAAGACGCATTTCTCGACAATTTCTAGGGTGTCGGCATTCTGGAAATGGGGGTCCCCAGACTTGCCTGCCTGCGGCCTGCGGCGTGGCTCAAAGGAGGCCCAGGACGGCCCATCTTCATCAACACAAGCTCAAGATCCTGCATGAGGCGAGCCTCATGAAGCGGCGACCAAGAGCTTCCTCGGTAGCGACCTCGTCGAGCTGGCTCATGAGGAGGCGGAGAACTCAAAGCGGGGTACCTCGCGAGGTGCCCGTGGCGTAAGCCATGACGACCAAGAGGCGCGCCATTGAGCGCCAGCCAGCATAACGTCCTCCTTTCCTCTTTGGTGCAAAGGGGGCAAGCGTGAGGCAAGAACATCAAGCAAAGGCATCCGTTTGATTGCAACAAGACCAAGACCAGCCCCAACGGCTGGAATGCGATCATCGTGGAGCCCAGCAAAGGCGTCATCACGAGCCTTTGGCAGGCGAGGACCAACTTTAGTCAGGATAAGTGTACTCGCTGTTCCCCTTCGAAATGGCCAATTGTTGGCGCCCTTCCCGCTCAATATTTGGGAAGAGGCCCAGGGCCTTCGCCTATAAATAGGGATAGCCACACTCAGACGATGGAGAGAAAAGGAGAGAAGGACGAAGGACGATCGGATCGAGCATTCGGAATCCAGAGAGAGAGAGAGAAACCCGCTCATCAGGCTAGAGCAACGGGATACCACTTAGCAGTTCATCACACCCACCAAGAACAGACCCTCGCGAGGCTGTTCTTCCCTGTACTGTTCTTCATCAGCCCCAGAGGCAATCCACACACCACAAACTAGAGTAGGGTCTTACACCACAACGGTGGCCCGAACTAGTATAAATCTTGCGTCTCGTGGGTTGTTCTTGTTAGTAGTTTACGTCCCTGCGGTTCGGCGAGGTACGAGACGGTGGAGGGTTGGATCTCCGCGCGCACCCCAGAGTTTGAACCTTAAGGGTCTGCCGGAACCTGTGATCCGACATTTGGCGCGCCAGGTAGGGGTGCGCCGGAATCTGCCTTTCGTCGCCTCGTTCTCCCTCGAGCACCGCCACCATGTCTGACGCTCGTCGGGCTCACGCCGAGCGCCGAGCCGCCCTCGCTTACCACTTCGCCCAGACGGACCCCGTCGGCGGACGTCCTCGTCGTTCCCCGTCACCGACGGTCAACGCCGCCATCGGCCCGTCGGGAACAAGCAGCAAGCATCGCCCCAAAGACCGTCCATGAGGCGGGGCGGCCGCACCGCCACGCCGCTTACCCCCGGCTGGTTCTTCGTCGCGCGCGCCCAGCGCGCCATGGAGGCTCGAGCCTGCACTCATCGCGCTAACGAAGCTCTGCGCTACCGCCCGTCGACGACGCGTCACGAAGAGTGGCTCGACCGCTGCCGCCGAAGCTTCGTTCAGCTGCGGAGGCGACCCGCCGTCGCTTTCAGACTGCACTCACCGCCCAGCTGGCGATGAAGCTCTCGGGGCGCCTCAGCCACCTCCTCCTCAAGACGGCGCCCTGGCCCCAAGACATGTGGCCCCTGGGCGGAACCCGCTCCACCAGGCGCCGGCGCGGCAAGAGCAGAGCTGCCAAGAAGTTCCTCGCCCACAAGAAGCTGCCCGAGCGCTCCCCGCTCCAGCACGTCAAGACCCTGCGCTGCCCCCATCTGCGGCGCAGGGAGGCTTGCAAGACCAATCTCTCTGCCGTCCGAGGCCCCCCGCGGCCACGGCGGGCTGCCGCGCCTTCACCACTGAGCTGCGCGGCGTCGCGTGGCCCGCCAAGTTCAAGCCAGACCTGCCCCCACGCTACGACGGCACGGCAGACCCTACGGAGTTCCTCCAGCTCTACGAGCTGGGCATCGAGGCTGCCAACGGAGATGAAAAGGTCATGGCGAACTGGTTTCCCATGGCGCTCAAGGACGGAGCCCGCACCTGGCTCCTGAATCTAGCCCCAGGCACGATCTCTTCCGGGACCGAGATGCGTACCCGCTTCATCGCCAACTTCCAAGGTACTCGCGACCGGCCGCCCGCCGTGAGCGACATGCGCCGAATCAAGCAGCAGCCAGGGGAAACCCTGCAAAAGTACATCCAGCGCTTCAACAATGCACGCCTCAAGATCCCCAGGGTAACGGAGGAGGCCATCATCTCTGCTTTCTCTGACGGCGTGCGTGACGTCAAGATGAAGGAGGAGCTGGCGATGCATGAAGATTTGTGCACCTCCCTGGAGCTGTTCAACTTGGCAACCAAGTGCGCCAGGGCTGAGGAGGGGCGCCTCTCCCTCCTCGAGCTGCCTGCCGTGGATCCTGGAGAGAAGAAGTCCAAGGCCAAGGATGTAAAGCGCAAGGGGGCTGCCGTACTCGCGGCCGAACCAGACACCAAGCGGGGCAGAGATCAGCCCGAGTCTTCCAAGGGCAGCTCGTATCGCGTGTACCACGACCTCCACACCCACAACACCAATGAATATCAAGAGCTCCGGGTCAGGCGCGGCGAAGGGTCGGCAGACGCCTGAGCGCAATGACCGGGCTACGGCCGGGAGGAGGAAGAAATGCAGACGCTGGGAAGACCCATGCCCGCGCCAAGGATGGGGCGACCAACCTCGCGAGGACCGCTGGCAAGACCCACCTCGCGAGGGGGGCTGGAGGGATCAGCCTCGTGAGGATCGTCCGCAAGGGAACGCAGGCCTCCGTCCGCTGCCGCCACCACCAAGGAGAATCGAAGACCATCATCAGGACGAGCGGGCTGGGGGCTTCGAGGAAGCGCGCGCGATCGCCTGCATCCTAGGCGGAGCCCAAGCCCCAGCCTCCCACCGCATCTTCAAGCAGTTCGCCCGTGAAGTGAATGCAGTCCTCCCCAAGCTCGAGTCCACGCGCCCTCTCAGGTGGTCGGCGTGCGCCATCACGTTCAGCTCAGCGGATCAGCTCAAGTGCGCAGCCACAGCCGGAGTTCTCCCAATGCTTTGCTCCCCAATCATCGAGAACGTCTTTGGTCACCAAGACCCTCATCGACGGCGGAGCAGGGCTCAACGTCCCGTCCATGGAGACCTTCAACAATCTTCAAGTGCCCTACAGTCAGCTTCAGCCAACCAAGCCCTTCTCCGGAGTCACCGACGGCTCCACGGCCCCGATCGGGCAGGTCCGCCTTCCTGTCACCTTCGGGGCCCGCGACAACTACCACACCGAGCTCATCAACTTCGACGTCGCCCACATTCGCCACAGACAACGCCATCCTCGGGTACCCAGCGTTGGCCAAGTTCATGGCCGTGACTCACCATGGCTACAACATCCTCAAGATGCCAGGAAGCGGCGGGGTCATCACGGTGCCCTGTGAAGAGAGAGATGCAGTGTGCTCCTTGGAGCGAGCTTTTCAGGCCGCATCACTGGAAGACCCAGGCCACAGCAGCAGATCGCCTCCCGAGGCAGCACCCAAGAAGAAGAAGACATCGACCGGCCCGGCTCATCAAGAGACAGGCCCCTCAGGGCCAGCCGGGCCGGGAGCCTCCTTCCATCGCGCCATAGGAAAGCGCGCCCGGCGCCCTCCTCGTGCAGGGCTCGGGGCTCTCCACAGAGGGCCACCGACCTCGCCAAGGTCTCGAGGGAGGCGCTTGGGCACCACGTGGAGGCGTGTTTTGAAGCACGTTTCCCACAAGCAGGAGCAAGACAAGGAGGACAGAACCCCCGAGAGTTCATCAGCAAGGCCATTCAGGAGTCACATGAGTCAAGGGTCATGAGGGGCAGCCGCCGCCACTACTGTGGCCCCCATCCAGCGAGGATGGTGGGCTGCGTCTGCATCGACGCATGCAGGGCTCAACCGAGCCGCATCTCAAGAGCGCCTCGGCCCCTCGCGAGTGGGGGCGCTATGCGAGGGTCCGCCCCAGCCTACGTCGCATGCCTTATGGCTCACAAACGCGGCTGCTGCGCACCAGCGTCTCATGAGGACCATCCTGGAGGCTCAAGAGGTCAGGCACGTCGCAGCCCTGGCGGAGATGAAGACGGCCCATGAGGAGCCGCCAGCGCCTCCGGAGCCTCCCGAGGCCCCTGGGCCTAGGGGCTCGTGAGGATCGGCTCCCGCAGCCCACCGAGTCTGCTACATCAACAACCCTTCATTCCCAACATCACCAGGTGACATCTTTAAGTTTAATTTCCGGCTGGGAGCGCCTTCAGGGCCGCATTATTCCCAGGCCGCGTGGGTCTGTCCCTGCGGCATGTATCCCTTTTATTTCATGTCTTTAGCTTATCCTGTTGGGGGCGCCCCTTGGGCTGCATCACCCCCAAGCCGCTCGGGCCAGTCCCAGCGGCATGTATCTTTCATGCGTTTTCCTTAGGATTATGCTCTCGTTCCACCATGCTCGTTATTTGGTCCTTCTTCTGGGTGGCGAAATCTTGCACGTTAAAGGGGGGGGGGGTGCCTGAGCATCGCGACTCAGGGCTCCTACCGGCTCTCCGGCCCTCACCCTCTGGTCTTGTCCATGGCATCGTGACCTGGCTTGCCAGCGACAGTAGAGACCAGCCCGAGAGCCGGGACCCGAGGACGTAGAGTTTCGTCATCCAATCCATCTTGCGCGTTAAAGGGGGGGTGCCTGAGCATCGCGACTCAGGGATCCTACCGGCTCTCCGGCCCTCACCCTCTGGTCTTGTCCATGGCATCGCGACCTGGCTTGCCAGCGACGGTAGAGACCAGCCCGAGAGCCGAGACCCGAAGACGTAGAGTTGTTGCCTCCAACCCAGCTTGCGCGTTAAAGGGGGGGTGCCTGAGCATCGCGACTCAGGGCTCCTACCGGCTCTCCGCCCTCACCCTCTGGTCTTGTCTATGGCATCGCAACCTGGCTTGCCAGCGACGGTAGAGACCAGCCCGAGAGACGGGACCCGAGGACGTAGAGTTGTGTCATATAATCCAGCTTGCGCATTAAAGGGGGGGGGGGTGCCTGAGCATCGCGACTCAGGGCTCCTACCGGCTCTCCGGCCCTCACCCTCTGGTCTTGTCCATGGCATCGCGACCTGGCTTGCCAGCGACGGTAGAGACCAGCCCGAGAGCCGGGACCCGAAGACGTAGAGCACCGGCATCTAGCCACTTTTGCAGGAACCCACTCGAAGATAAGGCCCAGAGCTAGGCGCAACCCGCCTTGAGGTAGGGCCTCGTGAGTCCCGCGCTGGCTCACGAGTGCCCAGATACACCTCGTCTAGCCCTATCGTGCCAGCCACGTGTCGTGGTGGGCATGTATCGCCCAGGGCTCCTCCCGGGGGGAGCCCTCCCACGATCCAGATGGAAGCACCATGCTCTGCTGGCTGACGACATCGCCGAGGAGCGGCTATGCCCGTCTGCATGCGGAGCGCTTATGCTCCGCTGGTGATAAACAACCGAGGGTGGCCTCCGGGTCGCGTCAACCTCGTGGGAGCCCAGAGCTCGGTCTGTCCTCGTCGCAACGCCTCCTCTCGGAAGTGCCGCGCGAGGGGGCTGTGCACGGGGGCTGCGCCTGGGTCACGCCCAGATGCACGCCACCCAGCCAGGCCCCTCGGGCCTGGTTCGTCACACACCACTCCCCGAGCGGAGCCAAGGTACGCATGCCGTTTGAGCGTCAAGGGGGACTCCTGAGCATCGCGACTCAGGAGCCTAACTGGTCACGTAGCCCCTCACCCCTTAGTTCCGAAAGGCTAACGGCGGTTGGGGTATGCGCGGGGCCGGGCTCTGCAGACGTAGAACGGTGGATCCGCCCGCGCCTTACCTCCCTACTTGCTATTCGTGCGCCAAGGGGGACTCCTGAGCATCGCGACTCAGGAGCCTAACTTGTCACGTAGCCCCTCACCCCTTGGTCCCGTCCTGGTTTCCGGTCGGGGCTAACGGCGGCTGAGGTATGCGCGGGGCCGGGCTCTGCCGGCGTAGAACATAAGCAAGTAGGAAGCACAAATTTCAAGGAATTCAAAAGCAAATATTACAGTCCACACTGTTATCGCAGTACCAAACGCAAGTTTAAACGCCTCCCCGAGGCATGATACATGTGCAGGAATTAAAAGCAAGACATGAGCCACAGTAGAGTCACTTGTGGCGGTGGAGCAGCGCGGAGTGGGCTCGCCTCGTGAAGCAGCAGGGCCGGCAGCCTTCGCTCGGCTTGGTGTCAAGGCCCGAACTTCCCCAACAGAGCCTCCATGCGACCCTTCACAGCCTCGGCAATGCAGCTGCATGCTCGCCACTTACCGGCTCCAGCAGGCTGTCCATGTCGACTTGAGGATCGCGAAGATAGATGTGGGTGAGGATCCGCGTCAATGCCGCAGAAGACAAGACCCGCGCCTCGGCCTCAGCCGTGGGGCCAAGACCAATGGAGACATCTTCAAGAGCACGGATCAGGAAGGGAAGCAGCTTGGCAGGGCCGTCCTCCGCGCCGGCCAGTGGGCTCTCCAGGCCGCTGTCGTAAAGCTCCCTCAGCAGGACGCGAGCCTTCACCTCCATATCCATGAAGGCCACGCGATCTTCAGCAAGAACCCGCGCCTTGGCGTCCAGCTCGACCTTCCTCGCCTCCAGCTCCTGCTCTAGTGCGCCTAGGCGGTCGCGGCGCTTCTTCAGCTTGGCCTCCCAGTCCTTGAGGGCCGCCTCGTGAGCCTTCATGCCTTCCTCCTGCTCCTGGCGGAGGCGGGCCTCCTCGGCGAGCTGGTTCTGCAGGCCCTTCAGCTCGCCCTCCAGCGTCTCGCAGCGACCTCGGATGCTGGCTGCCTCCCCCAGGGCAGCATCGCGGGCTACCTTCGCCTCGCGAACAGCCTGCTTCTCCTCGTCACAGGCCGTCGAAGCCTGGACCAGCGCCGCCCGAATCGAAGCATCGGCACGAATCCAGCCAGAGGCCAGCTCCAGGCGCCCGGCCACCAAGCGGGGGTCGGTGCCCAGAAGATCCTGCCGCAGCCGGTCCAGTTCAGCAGCAGCGCGGTCTAGGACCGTGGGAGGAGTCGGAGAGACAGCAGTTGGCGGAGTAGGAGGATTTGGAGGCGGCGTAACCACTGCGCCCTGAGGCGGAACCAGCGGCGCCACGATGACGGTGGAGGCTGCGCCCAGTAGGGCTGCCTCGGGAGTCGCTTGGGACAAGGGGGCTGAGCTCGGCCCAGCGGGCTCAGCCAGGCCTCGCGAGGACGCCCGGGCAGGAGAGGCCTGGGCGTCGGGGTCGTCTTCCTTTTTGAGCCAAAGGCACCACCACGGATGGGACCTCGAGAGCCCCCTTGACTTCTTTCGCCCAGCGCCTGACCGAAGAGCATGGACATCGATCTCGTCAACAAAGCAATAATCAAGGCAGAAGCGGGCACTTACAGGTCGTCGCTGGTGGACTCGAGCAGCCTCCGGCCATACTTGAAGCCCGAGAGCCGGCTGCAGGGATCGGCTTCAAGGGGACCAGGAGCGGCAGGCGCGTCCGTGGATCGCCCCGGGGCCGGGGCGGACCCGCGGGGGACCAGCCCGGTCCGGTCCTTCTTCGGGATCGGGGGCAGGCTCTTGCCTCCCCGCTCCTCCTCATCTTCATCGTCGTCACTTTCGGGGAGGCGGAGAACGCGGGGCCTGCGCCGCAGGGAGGGAGCCCTTGATTCCGCCCCCGAATCAACCCCCTCTCCTGGCTCCCTTTCCTCCACCTCTTCGCTTGAGTCGGAAGAGGGCACGTCCACCAGGTCCTCCGGAGCCTCCGCGGGCACGAGCCCGTCCCCATTGAAGGCGGGCATGGACCCCACAACCTGCTCCCAATCCTCGCGAAGAAACAGGGGCGCGGGGGCGCCCTCCGGTCTCGCCACATCGCCCCCTACCAAGGACTGGAGGACTGTCACCAGATCCTCGCCGGCCAGGGCCACGGGGCTCGAGTTAGGCCTCCACATCGGAAGCGAGTACTGGCGAAGCGGGGCCAGTTGGTGCTCCAGGAACTCCCTCAGCAACGATGCGCCGGTCAGCCTCACCGCCGCCGCGTCGTCCGGCTTCAGATCTGCGTCCATCCTCTCCAGCACCCGCTTCGCACGGGGATCCCGAAGCTTCGCCCGGGACCAGTCGTCGGAGCTCTCGGCGGGCTCCGTGGGAAGGATCAGTCGAGGGTGGATCCGCCCGGCATCCACCAAGACCCACTTGCTCATGAAGCCCTCAATCCGCTTCCCAGTGTTTGAAATGGCAATGGCTCCGCCAGATGCATTTAAGCTTCGCGCCTGCGAGATGGGACCACGGGAGAATCGGAGGAAGAAGTAGTGGCGCAGCAAGGCCACCGAGGGCTTCACCCCAACATGGGCCTCACAATAGTAGGCGAAGATTGCCAGGAGAAAGACGGAGTTGGTATGGAGGTGCAGACCGTGGATGTTGTAATGGCGAAGGAAGGAGAAGAAGAACTCAGAGAAGGGAGGCGACAGACCAGCAATAACGGCACCCGCGAAGAATGGGTGGAAGGTACTCCCCCGACCCTCAGGGGCGGAGGAGCTGGCCTTGAACACCGCCGTCCCGTTGACACCGTGCGCCTCCGCCAGCCGGCGCATCAGGCAAGGCTCGCCGCTGACACATTCGGTGGGTCCAAGGCAGGAGAGTACCAGGCTCCGGCCGGGGTTTGACGAGGAGCCATGACTGGCTAGGGCACGGAGGCGGAGTGGATCTGAAGGTCTTGGAAGCAGAAAGGAGAGGCGCAAGAAAGGGGATCTGAGCAGCAATCGGAGAAAGTAAAGGAGGCAAGCAAGATGCCGCTCTATTATCAACCAGCAGCTGCGTTAGCGCATACGCCCAATCAACCGCCACGCGGCGCCCAAAGCAGAGCTGTTAGGGCCCTAACGCCGCACTTGCCCGCTCGCCTCTCTGCACGCCAAGCACGGGCGCTGCCGTGGCCCCGGGCTCTTGTCGGCGTTACGGGAACGGGGGTCCCCAGACTTGTTCACTGCGGCCTGCGGCGTGGCTCAAAGGAGGCCCAGACGGCCCATCTTCATCAACACAAGCTCAAGAGCCTCGCGAGGGGCCTCATGAGGCGGACGACCAAGAGCTTCCTCAGCGCGGCTTCGTCGGGCTGGCTCATGAGGAGGCGGAGAACTCAAGGCGGGTACCTCGCGAGGTGCCCGTGGCGTAAGCCATGACGACCAAGGGCGCCCGGTCGGGTGCTAGCCCAGCGCGCCTCCTCCTTTCCTCTTTGGTGCAAAGGGGGCAAGCGCAGCAAGAGCATCAAGCAAAGGCATCCGTCTCGGTGCAACAAGACCAAGACCAGCCCCAACGGCTGGAATGCGATCATCATGGAGCCCAGCAAAGGCGTCATCACCAGAGCCTTTGGCAGGCGAGGACCAACTTTAGTCAGGATAAGTGTACCCGTTGTTCCCCTTCGAAATGGCCAATTGTTGGCGCCCTTCCCGCTCAATATTTGGGAAGAGGCCCAGGGCCTTCACCTATAAATAGGGATAGCCACACTCAGACGACGAAGAGAAAAGGAGAGAAGGACGAAGGACGACCGGATTGAGCATTCGGAATCCAGAGAGAGAGAGAGAAACCCGCTCCTCAGGCTAGAGCAACGGGATACCACTTAGCAGTTCATCACACCCACCAAGAACAGACCCTCGCGAGGCTATTCTTCCCTGTACTGTTCTTCATTAGCCCCAGAGGCAATCCACACACCACAAACTAGAGTAGGGTATTACACCACAACGGTGGCCCGAACTAGTATAAATCTTATGCCTCTTGTGTTGTTCTTGTTAGTAGTTTAGGTCCCTCCGATTCGGCGAGGTACGAGACGGTGGAGGGTTGGATCTCCGCGCGCACCCCAGAGTTCGAACCTTAAGGGTCTGCCGGAACCCGTGATCCGATATAGGGCACTTACGTGCAACCACCAGACGTCGATGACTTGAGCCACATAATTCAGCAGCCAGGGGAATCGGCCAGGCAATTCTGGACACTGTTCCTAACAAAGAAAAACCAAATTGTCGATTGTCCGGATGCAGAAGCCCTAGCGGCATTCAAGCACAACATCCGTGACGAGTGGCTCGCCCGGCACCTCGGCCAGGAAAAGCCAAAATCAATGGCAGCCCTCACGACACTCATGACCCTCTTTTGCGCGGGAGAGGATAGCTGGCTGGCTCGTAGCAATAACATATCAAGGAACCTTGGCACTTCGGATACCAAGGACATCAACGATAGGTCACGTCGCAGCAAACACAAGCGCCGCAGCAACGGTGATAACGCCGAGGGCATGGCAGTCAATGCCGGATTCAGAGGCTCTAAATCCGGTCAGCGGAAAAAGCCATTCAAAAGAAGTACCCCGGGCCTGTCCAGTTTGGACCGCATACTCGATCGCTCGTGTCAAATACACGACACCCCCGATAAGCCAGCCAATCACACCAACAGAGAATGCTGGGTGTTCAAGCAGGCCAGCAAGATAAATGCCGAAGACAAGGACAAAGGGCTGCACAGCGATGACGAGGAGGAGCCCTGGCCGCAGAACACGGGAGGACAGAAGAGGTTCCCCCCACAAGTGAGGACAGTAAACATGATATACGCAACCCACATCTCCAAAAGGGAACGGAAGCGTGCACTAAGGGACGTATATGCGATGGAGCCCGTCGCCCCAAAGTTCAACCCATGGTCCTCTTGTCCGATCACATTTGATTGTAGGGACCACCCCACGAGTATCCGTCATGGCGGATCTGCCGCATTGGTCTTAGACCCAATCATTGACGGATATCACCTCACTCGAGTCCTTATGGACGGCGGCAAGAAATGAACCTGCTTTACCAGGATACAATGCGCAAAATGGGTATAGACCCCTCGAGGATCAAACCCACCAAAACGACCTTTAAAGGCGTTATTCCATGTGTAGAGGCCCATTGTACGGGCTCAATCAGACTGGAAGTGGTCTTCGGATCTCCGGATAACTTCCGAAGCGAGGAGTTAATCTTCGATATCGTCCCGTTCCGCAGCGGCTATCATGCACTGCTCGGGCGCACCACATTTGCAAGATTCAATGCGGTACCGGATTATGCATACCTCAAGCTCAAGATGCCATGACCTAGGGGGGTCATCACAGTCAATGGAAACACAGAACGCCATTCGCGCGGAGGAGCACATCGCGCCCTCGCAGCAGTGAAGCACAAAGCAACCTTTTGAGGCAATCGACCAGTTCGGCGATCAAGCCCCGGACACCGCTGCGCGTCCGAATAACACCTGCAACAGGATCGCCTGGCACGTGCAGAGCTCGCCTAGCAAATTCGGCCCCCGCCCTAGTCTTAGTACAATGGCAAAGTCCGTCCCACGCGTGCATAATTACGCATTGAAAATACCATGGGTATAGGCGGGGGCACGATCACGGCACGTTCCGCAATGCGGTTTAACCGCACTAGGGGCTTACTACCTTCATCACTCTCTCTCTTTCAGGACTCTACTCTCTGGAAGCCTTGTCCGACAGTACGGTAGCCGGACACATGATACAACACCCAAGGAGGCAGGAAGCTACGTCATACAAACGGAATCCCCAGGTGGTCTCTGATAACGAGCTAAATACCTGTTTTAAGATACCAGTCCGCATCTTGCCCTTGGATGGGACATGTCAAATAGTCCTATTGTTTGCTTACCGCACCATGTGTATCATTATGCTTTATCGCATCTCTTAAATAAACAATGCATAGTACTAGTCTATTACTGCATTCTATATTCTTTCATATATATGCTTATCTATGACAAACAGCACCCGTACACTGTGGTACGGCAAATACGCCATGGGCTTCCGTATACCCCATAATTCGGCGTGAGAAGTCCGAACACTTTCGACAGTGCGGCACCCCGAACTTATAGCATTATATGAATCAGCTCCGAATCATGTCTTGGGTCAATAGTTGGGTTTGCCCAGCTCCCATGTTCCGGTACCTTACGCCGCTATATCGGCTAAGGTAGCACTGGGAGAACTACTGCGATTGTGCCCCGGTTCTTCCGGCCGAGCACCTCAGTAGAGAAAGCTAAAACTGACTGTCATGATGAGGCGAGAGCTGGTTGCTGTTCGAGAGGTCTCAAGTCCCTAAAGACTTTTTCCGCTTCGGGCGAGGAGCCGGCCTTGTCCGGCTTAGGCGTGTATAGCGCCCCAAATTCGGCTTTCCGAAGACTAGGGGCTTCGACAAATTTAAAATTGTAGACTTCTATGGCTAAGTGAGAGCGATAAAGCATTATAGTCCGATTGCCTGGTTCGTTGCGCTGAACACCTCCCTCGAAGGACCCAAGAATGGGAAAAAGAGCGCTCAGATTTATCCCGAACACCCCAGCACTAGTTGCATGGGGGTAGAAGCCGACGACTAGCAACTCTTAGAATTTATAAATGGCCGCACAGAAGGTAATATTTAAATACAAAAGCGTTGCATAACGAACATGAACTAGTTTTCATAAACACAAGGATCACATGAGCAAGTTCATTCCAAGATTACATCTTTGGTACACTCGTCCGCCACGAGACGGGCACCCTTCAGGAGACTTTCATAATACATTTCGGGGTGGCGATGCTCCTTGCCCTGCGGCGGTCCCTCCTTCACCAGCTTCTCGACGTCCATCTTCGCCCAGTGCACCTTTGCACGGGCAAGAGCCCTGCGTGCACCTTCGATGCAGACGGACCGCTTGGTGACTTCCAGCCGTGGGAAGGCATCTACAAGCCGCCTCACCAGGCCGAAGTAGCTGTTGGGCAGGGAGTCGCCAGGCCACATCTAGACTATAAGGCCCCTCATGGCCTGTTCGGCCGCTTTGTGGAGCTCGACCAGCTGCTTCAGCTGGTCGCTCACGGGCATCGGGTGTTCAATCCCAGTATACTGAGACCAGAACAACTTCTCCGTCGAGCTTCCCTCCTCGGCCCGGTAAAACTTCGCGGCGTCAGACACACTACGGGGCAGATCTACGAACGCTCCTGGAGAGCTCCGAACTCGGGTAAGTATAAGGAAATTTTCTTTCGCGTACCTACTTTGCATTATGAATGCCTTACCCGCCGCTATCTCCTTCACCGCCTCAACTTCCTGGAGGGCCTTATGAGCTTCGGCCTTGGAATTTTTTGCACTTTCGAGGGCCTGGGCAAGCTCGGACTCTCGTGTCTTCGAGTCCAGCTCCAGGGACTCATGCTTCTTGATGAGTGCCTGGAGCTCTTACTGCACCTCACCTACTCGGGCTTCGTGTCTTTCTTGCTCAGTGCGCTCCTTGGCCACTTTGTTTTCGGCCTCGGACAGCGCCTTCTTGAGGGTCGCCACTTCGGTCGTGGCCCCTGGCAAAATTCATGATGATCCTATTATCCTGCAACCAAAACTTTCTTTTTTAATATTGACAAGGTCTTGCTTACCTTTGTTCTCCTCGAGCTGCCTCTTGGCAAGGCCGAGCTCTTCCTTGGATCGCTCCAGGTCCTGCTGTAGTGCGGCGACCTCCGCAGTACGTGCGGCAGCGGCCAGCAGGGAAGCCTGCAGATTCACATAGACATACTATAATTATACTCCTGCGATTATTATTCGATCCTCTATTCGGCTTTTTTTCGCGAACGCCAAACAGAGCATCAGGGGCTACTGTCTATGCGGTGATATTTCCCTATAATTTAAATACTTACCTCAAAGCCTATTAGGAGGCTGGTGCAAGCTTCAGTTAGTCCGCTTTTGGCGGAGTGAACCTTCTCCATCACCGCACTCATGATAGTGCAGTGCTCTTCGCCGATGGAAGCGCCTTAGAGCGCTTCCAGCAAGTTGTCCGGTGCCTCTGGATGGATAGAGGTCACCGGCACGGGCGGCTTGCCCCTCTTCACAGGGGGTCGCCTGATAGAGTCCGGAACCATTGGAGGTTCCGGCGCGGTGTTCGACTGGAGGCCGAACTCGGAGTCCATGGGAGTCTTGCTCCTTCTGCACCCAGGGTCCGGAGCGCCGCCTTGAGGCGCCTCCATGACTACTTCCCCCCGGCTCGGTGCCCTTTCGGACAACACCTCGGCGTCGCCCGTAGGGCGAGGGGTGGAGGCAGTCGGAAGTGAATCACTATTCATATCCGACGGGTCCAAAGAGTCGTCCGACAAATATACGTAAATATGGGCTCGGGGTGGGCTGCGTAATCATGTTCGGCATGATGAGAAGCAGTGCGATAAAATATATCAAGAATTATTATGGTATCCGGATACTTACGACTTTGCCAGGGGCTTGTCCCTGGGCAACCACTTGTCGTCACTGTGGGCGGCGGTCGTAGAGCAGTCTAGAAGGAGGGTCCTTCCTTTCTTGGACCCTTCGGCCTCCCCGGTTGGGGTGGCCTTCCTTTTCTTGTCTCCCCCGGCTGGGGGAGAACTTTCCTCTTCCTCCTCGTCATCGTGGAGGAGTGCGCCTCGGAGGATTCGGACGATGAGTCCAACACAACCTTGCGCCGGAGACCCCGTCGGGTCCCCGTGGCCTTCTTCTTGGCCGTTTTCGCTGGAACCTCATAAGGTGCCGGAGTCAGCATCTCCGTCAGGAGAGCGTCTGCTGGATCTTCGGGCAGGGGAGCTGGGCAGTCAATCCGCTCGGCCGTCTCCACCCAGTCCTGTCAAAGGCATGGGGGCTTAGATCCTGCATATGATTAAACTAAGGAAACTAAACATCTTATGATGTGTAAAAACCTATCGGATTGGCGTGGTGCTTTGCGCTGAGTCCATGGTCCTCGGTAAGGGGAGGAGGTACCTCGGCGCCTTTAAACAGCACTTTCCAGACGTCCTTATGCATCGTGCCGAAAAGCTCCTGCAGCGTCTGCTGCTCGGCCGGGTCGAACTCCCACATATTGAATACCCGTTGTTGACACGGGAGGATCCGGCGGAAGAGCATGACCTGGACCATGTTGACAAGCTTGATTTTCTTTCTCATCATGTTCCTGATGCAGGTCTGGAGTCCGGTCAGCTCTATCGGGTTACCCCAGGTCAGGCCCTTCTCTTTCCAGGAGGTGAGCCACGTGGGGATTCCGGATCGGAACGCGGGGGCCGCCACTCAGTTGGTGTCGCGCGGTTCGGTGATGTAGAACCACCCCGATTGCCACCCCTTTATGGTCTCCACATAGGAGCCTTCGAGCCATGTGACATTGGGCATTTTTCCCACCATGGCGCCACCGCATTCCGCTTGCTGGCCGCCTACAACCTTCGGCTTGACATTGAAGGTCTTCAGCCACAGGCCGAAGTGGGGCTGGATGCGGAGGAAGGTTTCGCACACCCACGATAAACGCCGAGATGTTGAGGATGAAGTTCGGGCCAGGTCATGGAAGTCCAGCCCGTAGTAGAACATGAGGCCGTGGGACGAATGGGTGGAGAGGAAATCGATCCATGACGAAGTGGGTGAGGAAGACAACCCTCTCGTAAGGTTCCGGGTAGGAACGATCTGCCCGCGTCGGGCAGCCGGTGCGCGATATCCATGACCAAGTATCCGCTCCCGCAGCTTCTCGATGTCCTCCTCCATGACGGAGGATTTCATCCACTTGCCTCCTGCTCCGGACATGATTGATGCGGTTTGAGGAGAAAAGGTGCAAGCTTGGGCGTTGGAGCTCGAGTGCGCAAGAATGGATATGCGAGAGAGAAGAAGGCGTGGGTGAAAGAGGTGAGGTCCATATCCCTTTATAAAGGAGGACGAAACTATGCACCCCCACTTGCCTAGTAAAACTCGCTTGATCCCCAAGCGCCGTAATTGATGTCGCGGTTGGGTTACCCACGTCCATATTGATGAGAATCCCGTGATAAGGGGACACAATCTCTGCTTCGACAAGACGTGCCTACGAAACTGCCTCGTGATATGTGCGGCAGCCAGGTCATGCCCTTCTCTTTCCAGGAGGTGAGCCGCGTGGGGATTCCGGATCGGAACTCGGGGGCCGCCACCCAGTTGGTGTCGCGTGGTTCGGTGATGTAGAACCACCATGATTGCCAACCCTTTATGGTCTCCACATAGGAGCCTTCGAGCCATGTGACATTGGGCACTTTTCCCACCATGGCGCCGCCACATTCCACTTGCTGGCCGCCCACAACCTTCGGCTTGACATTGAAGGTCTTCAGCCACAGGCCGAAGTGGGGCTGGATGCGGAGGAAGGCCTCGCACACGGTGATAAACGGCGAGATGTTGACGATGAAGTTCGGGGCCAGGTCATGGAAGTCCAGCCCGTAGTAGAACATGAGGTCGCGGACAAATGAGTGGAGAGGAAATCCTAGTCCGTGGACGAAGTGGGTGAGGAAGACTACCCTCTCGTAAGGTTCCGGGGTAGGAACGATCCGCCTTGTCGGGCGGCAGCCGGTGCGCGATATCCGCGGCCAAGTATCCGGCTCCCTGCAGCTTCTCGATGTCCTCCGTGACGGAGGATTTCATCCACTTGCCTCCCGCTCCGGACATGATTAACGCGGTTTGAGGAGAAAAGGTGCAAGCTTGGGCATTGGAGCTCGAGTGCGCAAGAATGGATTTGCGACAGAGAAGAAGGCATGGGTGAAAGAGGTGACGTCCTTATCCCTTTATAAAGGCGGATGAAACTATGCACCCCCACTTGCCTAGGTAAACTCGCTTGATCCCCAAGCGCCGTAATTGATGGCGCGGTTGGGTTACCCACGTCCGTATTGATGAGAATCCCGTGATAAGGGGACACAATCTCTGCTTCGACAAGACGTGCCTAGGAAACTGCCTCGTGATATGTGCGGCGGCCAGGTCAGGCCCTTCTCTTTCCAGGAGGTGAGCCGTGTGGGGATTCCGGATAGGAACTCGGGGGCCGCCACCCAGTTGGTGTCGCGTGGTTCGGTGATGTAGAACCACCCCGATTGCCACCCCTTTATGGTCTCCACATAAGAGCCTTCGAGCCATGTGACATTGGGCATTTTTCCCACCATGGCGCCGCCGCATTCCGCTTGCTGGCCGCCTACAACCTTCGGCTTGACATTGAAGGTCTTTCGCCACAGGCCGAAGTGGGGCTGGATGCGGAGGAAGGCCTCGCACACGATGATAAACGCCGAGATGTTGAGGATGAAGTTCGGGGCCAGGTCATGGAAGTCCAGCGTGTAGTAGAACATGAGGCCGCGGACGAATGGGTGGAGAGGAAATCCCAGTCCGCGGACGAAGTGCGTGAGGAAGACTACCCTCTCGTAAGGTTCCGGGGTAGGGACGATCTGCCCCGCGTCGGGCAGCCGGTGCACGATATCCGCGGCCAAGTATCCGGCTCCCCACAGCTTCTTGATGTCCTCCTCCGTGACGGAGGATTTCATCCACTTGCCTCCCGCTCCGGACATGATTGACGCGGTTTGAGGAGAAAAGGTGCAAGCTTGGGCGTTGGAGCTCGAAAAGCGCAAGAATGGATATGCGAGAGAGAAGAAGGCGTGGGTGAAAGAGGTGAGGTCCTTATCCCTTTATAAAGGCGGACGAAACTATGCACCCCCACTTGCCTAGTAAAACTCGCTTGATCCCCAAGCGCTGTAATTGATGGCGCGGTTGGGTTACCCACGTCCGTATTGATGAGAATCCCGTGATAAGGGGACACAATCTCTGCTTCGACAAGACGTGCCTAGGAAACTGCCACGCAATATGTGCGGCGGCTGGTTGTGAAAAACGGTTCGAATAATGACCGGGCCATGGCGTGATGTCATGCTATAATACGTCAGCAGATGAGATTTGTGGAAATATTATTCTCTCTACGATGGTATGTGGAACTTGTTTTGCAGAGCCGGACACTATACTTGTGTTCAAGATCTTCTATGGAGTATTCGGAGGAGGAACCCGCCTTGCAATGCCGAAAACAATCTGCGCGCCGGACTCATCGTCATTTAAGCCTAGTTCAGGGGCTACTGAGTGAATCCTGGATTAGGGGGTATCCGGACAGCCGGACTATATCCTTTGGCCGGACTGTTGGACTGTGAAGATATAAGCTTGAAGACTTCGTCTCGTGTCCGGATGGGACTCTCTTGGCGTGGAAGGCAAGCTTGGCGATACGGATATGTAGATATCCTTCTGTTGTAACCGACTCTGTGTAACCCTAGCCCCCTCCGGTGTCTATATAAACCGGAGGGTTTAGTTCGTAGGACGACAACAATCATACCATAGGCTAGCTTCTAGGGTTTAGCCTCTACGATCTCATGGTAGATCAACTCTTGTAATACTCATATTCATCAAGATCAATCAATCAGGAAGTAGGGTATTACCTCCATAGAGAGGGCCCGAACCTGGGTAAACATTGTGTCCCTTGCCTCCTGTTACCATCCGCCTTAGACGCACAGTTCGGGACCCCCTACCCGAGATCCGCCGGTTTTGACACCGACAAGGATCTTGGAGATTGCGGCCATGCGTTTGCAATCCGCGTCATAGAGGCAGCTGTCGACGACGAGGTTGAGGGGGACGCGGCGCCAGAGGGGGCGCCATCCCCGGGAGAGCAGGGCGTTACGCACGGAAAATTTGGTGGGGAGGAGGCCGATGATGACGAGCAGCATGTCATCGGGGAGGCTGCTGATGAATTCCAGGCTCGCCGAATGCGGTTTTGGCTCGAGCCGCCTCCGCTTGTTGGCTGCCTCACTGTCCATCCCAACCGGCGGAGACACCGGTGTACACGTGTGCTGGTGTGTGTTGTGTGCTGGCCTGCTGGGAGTGCGCGAGTGCGTCCTTCTGTGCATGCCGCTGCACAGTGGTGAATTCTGCGCGAGTGCGTCCTTCACGCGGAAGAAGTGTGTCCTCAATGCTCCCTCAATTTACTAGCGTGCGGGGTGCTACCTTGAGTGGTTTCAACTTTGTTTACTTCACCGCGTGTCAGATGGGCCTCCAGTTTACTTATTTTCACCCACTACCACATGGGCCAGCACACGAAGATAGAGAACACGAGCTGACAAGGCAGCATGTGGACTGGTTGACCGGCCAACTAAATAATATACGGAGCTATACGCTAACACAATGAGCGTATAATTCGTTGGTATATAGAGTTCAAGTGAGAGGGGAGGCCCATGAGAGATAGCAGAGAGAGAGAGAAAGAGCTACTCCCTCCGTTCGATAATGTAGTGCCAACATTTTTTTAAGTCAAACTTTTGAAACTTTGACCTAGTTTATAAAGAAATTACTTATATCTACAATACCAAAGATAAATGATAGCATGAAGTAAGTACATGTTGTGATGAATCTAATGATCGTTCCAGATGTAAATGTTTTTCTCCGCATATACCTGGTCAAACTTTTATGAGGTTTGACTTTTCAAAACATCCATATGCTTATGGACGTGAGAGAGTCCCTAACTAGAGAGAGAAAGAGAGAGAGAGTGTGTGTGTGAAATAGAAAGAGTGAGTGAAAAAAGTGTGTGTGCGTGTGTGAAAGAGATATGGACAACACACGATAAAAGTAGAGAAAAGGCGTGTGTGTCTTATGCAAACATATCACACATGCATCTTAGACAACGGAAGCAAGGTGAGGAGATAGTGTGTGGTTGTGTGCAACCGAGAGAGAAAGACCCCTAGCACGTGGCCAAGAGGGGTCTGACAAACAAGGGAGAGAGGTCGAGAGAGACGTACGGGGAAAATGCAGACATGGGGAGGAGAGAGTGTATGTTTGCCATAGAGAGATCCCGTGGAGATCGTGATGGGAATACATGGATGGGATATCGAGTGACAAGGTGTGTGCGCGATAGAAGATACCCCAAGAGATATCGAGATAGACGTATGGATGGAAGGAGACTATGCGTGTGTTCCAGATGGCTAGTGAGAGATAATCATACTTAGGGGGGAGTGCGTGCGCCTATGATGGAGTGAGGGATTATGGTACTTAGGGGGGTGTGTGTCACATAGAGAGAGGACAAGGGCGGAGAGTGTTGGATGGGTCTATATGTAGCGCTAGCGAGACATGTGTATGTGTGAACCAGGGAGATATAAAGTTTGAGAGAGATAGAGGAGCCCCGATAAGGCTGAGTGGTGCGTCAGATAGCTGAGAGGGGGAAAGAGATATTCCATCCGCTCGATAATGCAGTGCATGTAAATTTTTTAGAAGTCAAACTTTGGAAACTTTGATCAGGTTTACGCAAATGTTATTTATATCTACAATACCAAAGATACATCATACAAAACTACATCTCATGATGAATCTAATGGTATATGTTTGCCGCTCTAGATCTAAATGTTTTTCTCCACGTACATGGTCCAGCTTTGTGATGTTTGACTTTTCAATAAATCTATATGCTATGGACCAAAGAGAGTGCCTAAGTCGAGAGAGATCAAGTGCGTGTGAAGGAGAATGAGTGAGTGTGCAAAAAGAGTATGTGTGTGAAAGAGAAATGGACAACAAACGATAAATTAGAGAGATAGTGTATTTTTTTTTCTTATGCAAACATATCACGCATGCATATCTGAGATACAAAAGCGAGGTGAGGAGATACAGGAAGATATCTAGTGCATGATTGTTTGCAACGGAGAGAGACACCCCTATAGAACATGTCCAATAGAGGTCTGGCCAACAAGGAACAAAGGTCGAGAGGGACACATGGAGAACATGGACGCATGGGGAGGGAGAGAGGGTGTGTTTGTGATAGAGAGATCCCCCCAAGATCGTGAGGGGACTATATGGGTGGGAGATCGAGGGAGGTGCGTGCGCGATAGAAAGGTGCCCCGAGAGAAATTGAGATAGACCATGCACATGTTTGTGATGGAGGCTAAGATTAGCTAGTCATACACATATAGGGGGGGACTGCGTGTGCCTACATTTGAGTGAGAGACCATCATACTTGGCTAGGCATGAGATTGTGTGTGTGTGCGTGTGAGATGGAGAGAGAACAAGGGAGAGAGATAGAGTTTTAGATGGGTCTATCGAGTGCGAGTGAGATATGTGTCGGTGTGGAACGACACCTATGGGATCACAAGAATCCCTACTACGGTTGCCGGGGCGTGGGGTTGCGAGAAGAGCAAGGCTAGTAGACAGCACAAGGATCGTTTACCCAGGTTCGGGCCGCGAGGATGCATAAAACCCTAGTCTTGCTTTGGTGGGTGTATTTCGGAGAGCTCTTGAGCTCTCGAACTAGCTGTGGTCAGTGCGTGGTTCGAGAGAGCCGAATCCCTCTCCAGTATGCCATGGGCCTCCTTTTATAGTTGGAAGGGGCTGCCACAGTGACACACTAGAGGTGGAAATGCGTACAGTGCCCAGAGCTTATCGCTCATATTACATGACAAGACGCATTTAATGCGTAGCTAATGTGTCCCCTTGCTTTATTGGGGAGGGGGCCAAGGCACGTCCCGTCCGTCACCGCTCCTCCTTGCTTTGACACGCGCCCTGGCCAGCGATGCGTGCGTGGTGCCATGTAGGCGGGCAGGCAGCTTAGGTGGCACAGTGGCGGAGCCTTCACGAAGATCTGCATGCCGCCACGCAGGCGCTCGATGAGTTGGCCTGGGAGCTGCATGTTGCCACGCAGGTGCCCGCCCAGCTGGTTGGGCTGGCAGCTGCATGTGAACGGTGGTGGAAGCTTGGTTGGTGCGGGCCTGGCGGTGGCCCTGCTGGCGTCCTTGGCGAGGGCCTTGCCGGGTGGCCCGGCAAGGGTCTTGCCGTGGCGCGCTGTCGTCCCCGGCAAGGGCCTTGCCGGGGGTCTGGTGGCCTTCCTCGGCAAGGATCTTGCCGAGAATCGTCGTCTTCTAATCCTCATCTGATCTTGAATATGTCTTCACAAAGATCTGCATGCCGCCACAGAGGTGCCTTCCCGAGCCCTGGCCCCACGTTGATGATCGCGTTGGGGGCTGTGGGCTCAAGGGTCTTGTCGGGGCTGCTGAGGCTGCCCCGGCAATGGTCTTGCCGGGGGAACCTGCTTCATCCCTCTGCTCTTTGTGGTCTTGGCCTTGGCGTTGCTTTGATTGTCTTGGGCTTCGGTCTTACCTTGGCTCACCTCCCCTGTTCTGTTTGGCGTGACCGTAGGCGCGACTTCGACTGCCCGCGCATAGGGAAAGGGGTACAAAAACGCACCCCTCTTTTTGTACACCGACAGGATCCCCCGGGCCTGGGCCACACATAAGCGCGACATGTTGTTGGGCCAGGCCCAAAAGCAGTGCTTGTGAGCGAGGTGGGGCGGTTTTACCGCAAGAAGAATTTTCGCGCTGCGCTTCCATTCCAGCAGCGAAGCGTGGAGGGGTGTGCGTGACGTGGGCGGCGTGCATGGGGCGGTTTCCACACGCATGCGTCACATCGTAGTAAAGAGGCAGCTCGCGCCTTCCCCGTAGAAAGTGGGAGGCATGGGGGCGCGGCTCATTTACTGAAGAGGGGCGGGTCGCGGTCTTCGAGGCGTCCACTCCCCATGATCACGGGGTGGGGAGAGGTCGCTTCAGCCGTCCCCTAAGTTATGCACGTCCGCCACGCGTCCTTCATGCGCCTAGGGTGGCAAGTGGTGGTGGCGGGATACCGGGCCGTCGCTGGTTGGGGCAGCGGGTTGGTCCTGATTCCCTGCGCCTCCGGTGGCTGGATTGGCCGAGTGGGGCGGCCGAGCCCCGACCCCGCCTCTTTATAAAGAGGGGGGAGGGGGATGGCGCCCCGCACTCTCATGTTATCTGTCTCCTCCTGCTTCTGCTTCTTCCTTTCACTCGCTATGGAGAAAGGGAATCCGGGTCCCTCGACGGTGGCGGCGAGGGTCGCCGCTCGACAGCGCGTCCCTCCTTCCCCTGAGCCCGTGGTGGTGGAACCGGCCGCGAGGGGAAGGGGGAGGGGGCGAGGCCGTGGGCGAGGCCGAGGCAGAGGCCGTAGTGCTCGGGGAAGAGGAGGACGGGGCGGCGCGCCGGCCTTGCCCTCGCCAATGATGCCCTTCCTGATGGAGGGCCACGTTGAAGACCAGCCTTGTGAGTTCTTCATCAGGCTGCGCCGGCCTCCGCGTCGTCATCTTCGTCTCCCCGCCCCGTTAGCTTGGGTGATGGAGCATAACCCGCCCCAGACCCTCAGGTTGCACATGAGGGGCTGTGGAAACAGGGGCACGCGGGTCGACGTCGACTTACCAGCTCCTCGGGTCATGTACCTCCGTCGTGGGTGGAAGACGTTCGCCCGCATCCACAGCCTGACGACGGGGCTCATCATTTACTTCAAACTGATGGAGGATGGCCTGCTCTCCGTCAAGGTTTTCGGAGAGTTCGGGACTCGCCTGAAGTGCTGCGTGGAGAGCTCCTCCGATGGAGATTCCGATGATGGAAGCTCTTCCTCGAGCGTAAGTGACGAGAAGGACAGTAGGGCAGATGACGGGGATGAGTCCGACTAGGCGTCGGATGCCCTGCGCCTGGGCGGGTGCGGCAGCAGCAAAGATCTGCACTGCCGCCGCCTTGAACTTCTCGGGGCCGTCTCCTTGGGCGGCTGGCGTCGGGAGACTGCGGAAGAGGAAGAGGGCGGGCGGCAAGGCCGTCAACTCGGAGTACGCGGGCACCGATGCCTTCATCGCATACTGCCGGTCCTGCCGCCTCATCTTCCAGCTCCTTTCCCGGCACCGTCATCACCGACTTACCCTTGGGCGGCCACCGAGGTGTTCTCTTGGTGCATTCTGCTGCTCGTAGCTCGCCTAGGCGCCCCTTTTGTCCTCTCGCATCCTTGATCTGCCTCCTGAGGAGAGGGACAAGAAAGGAATCACGGGCACCTTATCTCTTTTTTAATCTGTAAGCCTTCGGGCCTTGTTAAATTTAACGCTTGTAATCCCCTTTATTCATGTTTTTCATTTCGTACGAACTGTACCTGTATGGGATGTTCTGTCAGGACCCCGATTCCAGGTCACATCAATCTAGCCGGTAACACCTCATATCACTTTGCGGCCTCACGCACGGTATTCCCACGGACGTCGCCTTACCATGGCCCGGGACCGTTTGCGCCTTTTGGCTCACGTATATGATAGTGTCGCTAGCATCCATATGACAGATAACCCGGGCCGACATGGCTAGTCGTGAACCCAAAGCGGCACTAACCCATGGGGACAGGCATACATGAATCAACTTCGAGCATGTCGGTCAGCAGCGTGTGAATCCGGGCTGTAGCACTGGGCTAACAGGACTCGGGAACCCGGGCTGTAGCAGGCTAGGCAGGACTCCGGATGTCACCGCGTGACATTTCCCGAAGAACAGAGAACGAGCGAAGTGAAACACATGCCGGCCAGTCAAGCGTCACGGCGGTAGTCTTTGGGCTAGCAGGACTCCGGTGAACCGGGCTGTAGCGGACTACTATGGCTCAAGGAAGCACTAGACTACATTTCCCCATAAGAGAGGCTGCCACGGATAAACAACTAGATTGTCGGATCCCACCCATACCAAGCATTTCAAACATACACACAATATGCTCGATATGTGTAAATACAACATGGCATCACAACATAACTCTACGACTCAAGTATTTATTCATTAGGCTCTGAGGAGCGAGATATTACAAACATGGGCCTCATGACCCAACATTCAGAGCATACAAATCAAAGCACACGCGGAAGCTTAACATGTCTGAGTACAGGCATCTACAAATGAAAAAGGCTGAGAAGCCTGACTATCTACCAGATCCTGCCGAAGGCACAAGATCGTAGCTGAGGTATCAAGCTAAACGTCGAAGTCCATGCGGTACTACTAGCGAGACTTAAGTCTCTCTGCAAAACATAAAATAGGCAAACGTGAGTACAAATGTACCCAGCAAGACTTACATCAGAACTAACTACATATGCATCGGTATCAACAAAGGGGGTGGTGGAGTTTGACTGCAGCAAGCCAACGTTGACTCGGTGGCTATCCTGAACTTCATCGCAAGTAACTCTTTTGAGGTGGCGCACACGAGTCCACATATTCACCATATCAATACACCACTATGGATCCGCCTCCGTCTCCTCACGAGAACACCATCCATAGCACTCACGCTTATCTTGTGCATTTTAGAGTATCCACTTTCACTTGTCTATGAACTGCATGCAACCCGTAAGTCCTTCTCCGGGGACACGGCTATTGAATAGATGATGTTAACCCCGCAAGGGTGTACTTCTTCACACACGCCTCGCCACTTACCACCATGTACACGTCGTGTATCTCGGCAACCTTCAAGCGGAAGCTTTGGCGAGGAGTCGGCCACGACCGACTAACCACACAAGTCTCTAGTCCAGGTTTATCACCTTCCGTTCCATCCGTAAGGAGATCCGGCCGGGTGTCGCCACGGCCCAACGATGTGTGCAGGGTTCCCAAGTCTACCATCCGGTGCCACTTGGTACACCGCCATCAGGTTTAGTCTGTCCCAAGCCCACCTGCACGGGTGCCACTTGGTAGATTACTAACACTACCTACAAACACCGTAAACTAGTTGCAACTCCCGGACAGAGATCGGGTTGATTAATAAGTCGAGAGGGGCACTTAAGCATTCCAATGCGTGGTAGTAACTGTTCATGGATCACAAACACGTAACTCAGTTCCTCGAGGATGGCTGCAATGAGACAACCCACCATGTACTCCTACATGGCCTCTCACCGCTACCTTTACCAAATCGTGTTCACACACTTAGCTCTCACAAGAGGGACATGTTCACCACATTCCAATTCATCCCGGTGAATCGGACTGACTCAACTCTAAGCGTAGCGTGCATGACAACAAGCATGAATGAGTAGGCACATCAGGCTCAAACAACTCCTACTCATGCTAGTGGGTTTCATCTATTTACTGTGGCAATGACGGGTCATGCAGAGGAAAGGGGTTCAACTACCGCAGCATGTATCAGTTGAATCGTTGTTGTCCTAATGCAGTAAAAGAGAGCAGGAGCGGGAGACTGGGATTGTATCGAAATGAACAAGGGGGGTTTTTCTTGCCTAGCACTTCTGAAGATAATATAGTTCTTCATCGGTGTCATCGAACTAATCGTCGGTACGTCGTCTACTGAGAGGGGACAAACACCGGCAACACAGAAGGAAACACCATCAATGCAATGCACAATATGATGCATGATCATGACATGGCAATATGTTGTGGTTTGAGCTAATGCAACTAGCAGCAGGTTAAATGAAGTTGGTTTGAACCCTAGGTTCAAATTCAAACTCCATATGTGAAGGTTTAAATGCCATTATAAGAATTGGCCTAAACAGCAGCCCTAAGTTGTTCTATCATGCATGGAAATGGTACAGACGGATTGATTGGATTTTTCTGATCATTTTTCATATATAAATTATTTCATTTGGAGTTACGGTTGAATTTATATGATTTTTAGAAGTTTAGGACATTTTCTGGATTTTTCTAAATTATTTTAAATCCAGGAAATTATTAACTGCGTCAGCATGTCGTCTGTGTGACATCATCAGGTCAACAGCGTCAACCCAGGTCAAACCTGACGCTGGGGCCCACACGCCAGCCTCTAACTAAACTAACCTAGCTTAGTTAGTACTAACCTAACTTAATTAGCCGGGTGGGGTCATTAGCACTAACCTAAACAGGGTTAGGCCGGCGTTAAGCTGGCGACAGCAGAGGCGGTGGAGCGCCCTTGAGAGCAGGCTATGGCGCCCGTTTGCAGTGTGGTTGTGCTCGTGCGAGAGCCTGCAGCAGCGTCGGGCGGTGGCGCCCGGTCGAACTGGGGTGGCGGAGGCGGCAATGAGGGCCTCGGCATGTGCGGCCGGAGCTTCGGGTGAGGCGCGAGCGGAGCTGCGGTGCGCGTGCGGGCGAGCTGAAACGCTTGTTTGTGCGTGCGTGATGCGGCGAGGGCGATGGACACGCCGAGTGGACCAAATGGTCACCGGGGGCGCGTCGGCGGCGAGCGCGGGCGGCGGCGCGTGCGGGTCAGCTCGATGCAGTGACTATGGTGCATAGGGAAGAGAACAGAGAGGGGGAGGACGGGCAGAAGCTCACGGCGATCTTCGGGTAGTGGACGGCGAGCTCAGGGAGGGCCTGAGGCACTCGGGGCGTCGAGGGGGATCTCCGACGACGGCGGTCGGGGACGAGCTCAGTGAGGGCAGAGGGGCGCGTCCGGCTACGTGTGGCGAACCGAGGAGGTCGGGGACGTCGCAGCGGAGCTCGCAGGCATGGCGAGGGGTTGAGGGAGAGGCGGTGGCGTTGACTACGGCGGCGGCGGCTTACGGGCGCGTCGGCCATAGAGGGAGAGGAGGAGGGAGAGAGCGAGGGGGAGAATGGGGGTGTCGGCGGGGTCGGGGCGGTTGCCGAGGAGTGGCCAGGCGTGTACGCTGTCCAAGCGGGGCAGGCGACCATGGAGCTGCGTGGCGAGCTCGGCGTGCGCGGGCGCGCTCCTCTCTGCCTGCCTGGCGAGAGGAAGCAGGTGGCTGGCACGAGCCAGCACAGTGCTGGGCCGGCCAATGGGCTGCCAGGTGGGCTGCCAGTGCAGCTGGGCCGATTACAGGTAAGGCTAGGTAGGTTTTCTCCTTCTCTATTTTTTTCCTATTTTGGTTTTCTGTTTTCTATTTTTGCAATTTGTTTTTGATTTGGTAAAAACACCAAATCATTTCTATAAATCCTGAAATTAATTATGGGCAATAACTGAATTATCTCAGAGGCCCTTAGCTATTTCTAGAATTGTTGTAGCATTTAATAATATTAATAGCAATTAAATGCCCCAATTCAAATATTTTATGACTTAAATTCAATGGCCAACTTGTTCCTTAAAAATGCTCATTATTTTTGGTATGGATCAAAACCATTGCCAAAAATATCAAACATCAAATAAGAGCATTTTGGGTTCTTGAATGCAATTTATTTAAGCTGGACCTATTTGGATTTCAAAGTGCTAGGGTTTTATCACCCCCAATTCAACTTTTAAATAAAATTTAAACATGATGCACACATGAAGCTAGCCTAGTGCAAACCCAGAAGCTAGGGATGTGACAACTCACCCCCACTAAACAAGAATCTCGTCCCGAGATTCAAGCGTAGGGTAAGATGACAGAGGGGACACAACTAACACAATCTTCACGATCCAGGTTGCACTTCAATCACCATCTTTGTATCGTCGTCTTTCTCTGAGAACTCCAGCCAACATGACAATGAGAGGAGAAGGAGACTCTAGAAGGATCGATCTTCTCGAAGATTGAACAACTCAGGATTAACTCTCGGAGGGAGACATGGAAACATCTCTGGAGCTGAGAGGAAAACATGCATCGGGAAGGACGGAGGAAACAGTTTGACAAGGGTTTTCAACTAGCGAGGAGAAATTGCCATGATCCCATAATGGGGCACCTTGGGAGAGGTGCCTCGTAGATTTACCCTTGAAGTGGCAAAAAGAATTACTTTGATACAAAGATCATTGAAACTCTTTATACCAGCCCAAGGCAAATCACAATCGATCATTTGGTGAGGGACAAAAAGATGGCATACCCGGACTAGAATGGATGATGTGGATTACCTTGTTGAAAACAACACAGGGGATGATTTTAGTAACTGGGGGAGAAGCTCAACAGTAGAGAGTGAGTCCACTGTTTGGAAAAGTTATAGCATAACCGAGGAAACTGAGAGCAAGCCCAGTTAGTGCCGATGATAACACCTAGCGCTTGTGCGTGCTCTCAAGAACTTGAGCATCTCCATATTCATCAAGGTTTTACCAATATCCGTGTCAAGGATCCTGGCAACACAACATACTACCATGATGAATGGTGATGGACGATGCAGATGCAAAAGGAGATAACACCTTCTCAAATTTCACCTTAGCGGGGCCAAGGGAACAAAATCTGGATGATCGACCG
Source organism: Aegilops bicornis (assembly GCA_021605145.1). Taxonomy (NCBI): domain Eukaryota; kingdom Viridiplantae; phylum Streptophyta; class Magnoliopsida; order Poales; family Poaceae; genus Aegilops; species Aegilops bicornis. Next base: position 368,127,330 of record CM038673.1, on the reverse strand, counting down.
AGAGACATTTAGCACTCCGCTTCTCATGTTCTCCTTGATGTGCTAGCTACCACAGTCATGCTTAAAAAGCATCAACATGGCCATCAAGTAAAGTTCAGACTTCGGGAGCACAAAATCCATAAGGAACAACTTCTAGATTACGTCATGCGAAATCCTCATGGGAAGTGACCAAACGGCTTAAATAAGATACTACAATAATAGTGCTTCCAGCTAGGTGCGTCCACTTCACTAGAACCTATATCATAGTTCTTGGGAGAAGTTCCAACCATCATATCTGCCTGAGATTCAGATCTGGTTGGTAACAGGGTAATTCAGACAACGTGTCTGGAAAAGAAATTTGCAACACAAACCGACGAGATGATGTTGCGAGATTCTCGAGGAGTGAACTACGATAGCAAGCTCCAAAACATGAGCTGGTTCTGCTACAACATGTGAACGTGTTGTCCGAGACAAGCATGAACACATAGTAGTCTTATAATAAAACGCTACCCGAATTCGTAAGGGAACCATCATCGAGGATATCAAGTCCTTGCATAAGTCTTGCTCTTAAGAAGGAACTTCATCTCCTTGAACAAATCAATCAGTGGCTTGGTGAGCTAGTATATACATATGGAATGAAGATGATCAGTCTATCAATCCACAGAATACTTCGCACGTGCATAAATGACTTGGGATGATTCCAAGGAAAACAAAACAATCTTTCTCGAACTCACGACGACAACTTGCACCAAATGCACGTGAATCAGAGGAAGTCACTTCTTTCATCCAACATATGCTTCATGAGCTAGCATGAAGAGATGCTTTCAAAAGTTTCCCACACTCGCTTAATGTTCAAAAAGATCATGGGGAGGACATGGATGTTGTCGATGGGCTCAACAACAATTCATCCAGGTTTCCATTAAAATGGAATTCCATAATTAAGTGAACACAGTGATAGCATTGGTCAGACCCAAAGAATATAATGATGTATGCTCGAGGAATTAACCATGAGTAAGACAACATTACGAATATCGTTGGTTCTGATTTGATTTGAAGATAGCCCACACTCAAATCAAGGTTTGGACAAGACAATAGATTCAACAACTGATCACGGGGATCAGTCGATGAAGATATCATCTTTCTTCAACACACATACAAGATATCCCTTAAAATGAACTAAGTCGGACAAGCTTTTATCTTCCAACTCTCCAAGTTGTTGTCCAGCTTAGCCAACTAGCTCAGGGGTATCCAGCACAGATTCTTGGGGAAGGGGTGGTTACAAGAAACCAACTTGATCACGAGCTCAACATAGCGGTCAGGGAACAACCTGGTGATACCTCCGAGAAGACATTCGGAGAATCACGAACCACCGGTATGTTACTAAGCTCGAGAACAATCTTGCTTTTCGAGGGCAAGACGATATGATTCAAAGAGCGAGGGATTAACACAATCCTAACTCATTGATCGAAGAGTGCACCGAAAACAGGGACTAGGTAGCACAATCTATCTTAGCACAATGGTTCAGGAACCAACACGCTAAGAATGAAGTTATTATCCTTTAACTACCAGGCAACAAGGTTGCTAGGAGTATTGACTTCACACATCACGATTCACTTGTCGGCATTCCGGTTACAATAACACGGGACCGATGAATGAATAATTATGGCGAGAAGTATCACTGCGTCAAGAATTCATAAGAGGTGGTGCAATTCTCATGACATTCTTGACATAAAGATGGTAACACTCCATGGTAGAGCAGAGCAGAAGCTGGATTGGCATTTTGATCTGCGAAATACAATTGCTTTGACCCAATCCTAGATATGGATGAGGTTCTGGAGTTTGTTTCTCCTAGTCATTCTAAAATAGAATGGATTGACGAACCACAAGAATAATAGGCATCGATAACACGAATGCACAACTAGTCCTGATTATCAATTGATAGACAGAGGTCAGAAAACAGCTAAAGAGGGACAACTCAAAGGAACATACGATTTTCTGAGTTGTGGGTGCATAGACTAGCATGTCGAACGAGTTCAACATATTTCTTCCGGATAACCCATGCAGAAAGGTAGAACTGGCAGAGTCACATCATAGAATCGAGAACTCGTCAAGAGCACTCTTATTGTGATCTTTTGGTTCAACGAACTTCCGCCAAGGATGGTTCATGGTATTAGGAAGAATGATATACCACGGACCTCGAGGACTATCACAAGGGTTACTAATATCCTAAAGGTACGAGCAACACTAACAACATGAAGTAAATAGGGAAATCTCGGGTTCAGAAACCCAGGAGTAGAATACCTACTACTAAGTGGCATCACGGGATGCTTTCAAGAATAATGTCTAGAATCATCACACCGGGAACACAAAACATGGCTAGATTACTAGATGATCCCCTAAGACACCTAGGGTCATAATAATAATTCCAACATATACATCGAGGCAATAGAGTACCTCAACTTACCGATTAGTGTGGTTAATCTGGCTTAAAGGAACATCAAAACTAGAGGGAAAGGATTTTGCAAATGCATCAGATGGTTTAGAAACCTGGGATGACCTGGACAGCATAACGGCTGTAAATGCTCAAAAAGATTTGAGACATCCTTCAAAATAGTGGCATAACCACTCAACATCACAATATCAAGGTTCCGAGACCAACTGTTAACACATGGAAGTAGTAGGAACAAAACTGAGGCTTGAATCCATCAATCCTATAAGTCTACGGATTAGTAACACATGATCCTGATAGAAAGATGAGAAGCCTAGTTCTTAATCCCCGTAGAAAAGAAGAGGATGACTCAGATCAGAAGTCCATGAGGTATAAGGAGTAAAAAGAGCCTTACGTTCCCTTCCACAATCAATTCCCTTATATAACTAAAGCATTTCTAGACTCAACTTCGACCAGTTTGGCTTCCTAATCCTACAGGCAGTCAGGATCTGATACCAAAGCTGTCAGGTCCTCGATTCCAAGTCACATCGATCTAGCCGGTAACACCTCATATCACTTTGCGGCCTCACGCACGGTATTCCCACGGGTGTCGCCTTACCATGGCCTTTTGGCTCACGTATATGATAGTGTCGCTAGCATCCATATGACAGAGAACCCGGGCCGACATGGCTAGTCGTGAACCCAAAGCGGCACTAACCCATGAGGACAGGCATACATGAATCAACTTCGAGCATGTCGGTTGACGTGTGAATCCGGGCTATAGCACTGGCTAACAGGACTCCGGGAACCCGGGCTGTAGCAGTGCTAGGCAGGACTCCGGATGTCACCAAGCGTGAAATTTCCCGAAGGGATGACCACGAGAACGAAGTGAAACACATGCCGGCTAGTCAAGCGTCCTAAGCAAGAGTGCTTTGGGCTAGCGAGGACTCGGTGAACCGGGCTGTGGCGGACTACTATGGCTCAAGGAAGCACTAGACTACATTTCCCCATAAGAGAGGCTGCCAAGGATAAACAACTAGATTGTCGGATCCCACCCATACCAAGCATTTCAAACATACACACAATATGCTCGATATGTGTAAATACAACATGGCATCACAACATAACTCTACGACTCAAGTATTTATTCATTAGGCTCCGAGGAGCGAGATATTACAAACATGGGCCTTATGACCCAACATTCAGAGCATACAAATCAAAGCACACGCGGAAGCTTAACATGTCTGAGTACAGACATCTACAAATGAAAAAGGCTGAGAAGCCTGATTATCTACCAGATCCTGCCGAGGGCACAAGATCGTAGCTGAGGTATAAAGCTAAACGTCGAAGTCCATGCGGTACTACTAGCGAGACTAAAGTCTCTCTCCAAAACATAAAATAGGCAAACATGAGTACAAATGTACCCAGCAAGACTTACATCAGAACTAACTACATATGCATCGGTATCAACAAAGGGGTGGTGGAGTTTAACTGCAGCAAGCCAGCTTTGACTCGGTGGCTATCCCGAACTACGACTGCAAGTAACTCTTTTGAGGTGGCGCACACGAGTCCACATATTCACCATATCAATGCACCACTATGGATCCGCTCCCGTCTCCCTACGGGAACACCATCCATAGCACTCACGCTTATCTTGCACATTTTAGAGTATCCACTTTCACTTGTCTATGAACTGTACAGGCAACCCAGAAGTCCTTCTCCGCGGACACAGCTATTCGAATAGATGATGTTAACCCTGCAGGGGTGTACTTCTTCACACACGCTCTCGCCACTTACCACCATGTACACGTCGTGTATCTCGGCAACCTTCAAGCGGAAGCTTTGGCGAGGAGTCGGCCACGACCTGACTAACCACACAAGTCTCTAGTCCAGGTTTATCGCCTATTCGGGTTCCATCCGCAAGGAGATTCGGCCGGGGTGTCACTCACGGCCCCAAATGATGTGTGCAGGGTTCCCAAGTCCACCATCCGGGTGCCACTTGGTACACCGGCCACTGTGCCTAATCTGTCCCAAGCCCACCTGTACCGGGTGCCACTTGCTAGACTACTAACACTACCTACAAACACCAGAAACTAGTTGCAACTCCTGGACAGAGATCAGGTTGATTAATAAGTCGAGAGGGGCACTTAAGCATTCCAATGCGTGGTAGTAACTGTTCGTGGAGCACAAACACAGAACTCAGTTCCTGAGGACGGCTGCAATGAGACAACCCACCATGTACTCCTACATGGCCTCTCACCGCTCCCTTTCCCAAAGCGTGTTCACTCCCTTAGCTCTCACACAAGAGGACATGTTCACCACATTCCAATTCATCCCGATGAATCGGACCTGACTCAACTCTAAGCAAAGCAGGCATGACAACAAGCATGAATGAGTAGGCACATCAGGGCTCAAACAACTCCTACTCATGCTAGTGGGTTTCATCTATTTACTATGGCAATCACAGGTCATGCAGAGGAAAGGGGTTCAACTACCGCAGCATGTAACAGTTGAATCGTTGTTGTCCTAATGCAGTAAAAGAGAGCAGGAGCGGGAGAGTTGGATTGTATCGGAATGAACAAGGGGGTTTTGCTTGCCTGGCACTTCTGAAGATAATATAGTTCTTCATCGGTGTCATCGAACTCATCGTCGGTACGTCGCTCATCGAGACGGGACAAACACCGCAACATACGTAAGGAAACACCATCAATGCAATGCACAATATGATGCATGATCATGACATGTCAATATGATGTGGTTTGAGCTAATGCAACTAGCAGTAGGTTAAATGAAGTTGGTTTGAACCATAGGTTCAAATTCAAACTCCACTTGTGAAGGTTTAAATGCCATTATAAGAATTGGACTAAACAGCAGCCATAAGTTGTTCTATCATTCATGTAAATGGTACAGATGGATAGATTGGATTTTTCTGATCATTTTTCATATATAAATTATTTCATTTGGAGTTACAGTTGAATTTATATGATTTTTAGAAGTTTAGGTCACTTTCTGGAATTTTCTGAATTATTTTAAATCCAGGAAATTATTAACTGCGTCAGCATGTCGTCTGTGTGACATCATCAGGTCAACAGCGTCAGCCCAGGTCAAACCTGACGCTGGGGCCCACACACCAGCCTCTAACTAAACTAACCTAGCTTAGTTAGTACTAACCTAACTTAATTAGTCGGGTGGGGTCATTAGCACTAACTTAAACAGGGTTAGGCCGGCGTTAAGCCGCCGGCGACAGCCAGAGGCGGTGGAGCGCTGCGAGAACGGGCTATGGCGCCCCGTTTGCAATGTGGTTGGGCTCGTTCAAGAGCCCAGACCAGCGCGCGTCGGGCGGTGGCGCCAGTCGGGCCTGGGGTGGCCGGAGGCGACATCGAGGGGCTCGGCTGCGGCGGCCGGATCTCGGGTGAGGCGCGAGCGGAGCTGTGGTGTGCGTGCGGGCGAGCTGAAACGTTGGTTTGTGCGTGCGCGATGCGGCAAGGGCGATGGACACGCCGAGTGGACCAAATGGTCGCCGGGGGCGCGTCGGCGGCGAGCCCGGGCGGCGATGCGTGCGGGTGAGCTCGATGCGGTGACTATGGTGCATAGGGAAGAGAACAGAGAGGGGGAGGACGGGCAGAAGCTCACGGCGATCTTCGGGTAGTGGACGGCGAGCCCAGGGAGGGCCTGAGGCACTCGGGGCGTCGAGGGGGATCTCCGACGACGCCGGTCGGGAACGAGCTTGGTGAGGGCAGAGGGGCGCGTCCGGCTACATGTGGAGAACCGAGGAGGTCGGGGACGTCGAGGCGGAGCTCGCAGGCACGACGAGGGGTCGAGGGAGAGGCGATGGCGTCGACTACGGCGGCGGCGGCTTACGGGCGCGTCAGCCATAGAGGGAGAGGATGAGGGAGAGAGCCAGGGGGAGAATGGGGGTGTCGGCGGGGTCGGAGCGGCGCCGAGGAGTGGCTTCGGGGTGTGGCCACACTGTCCAAGCGGGGCAGGCGACCAGGGAGCTGTGTGGCAAGCTCGGCGTGCGCGGGCGCGCTCCTCTCTGCCTGCCTGGCGAGAGGAAGCAGGCGGCTGGCACGGGCCAGCACAGCGCTGGGCCGGCCAATGGGCTGCCAGGTGGGCTGCCAATGAAGCTGGGCCGATTACAGGTAAGGCCAGGTAGGTTTTCTCCTTCTCTGTTTTTTTTCCTATTTTGGTTTTCTGTTTTCTATTTTTGCAATTTGTTTTTGATTTGGAAAAACACCAAATCATTTCTATAAATCCTGAAATTAATTATGGGCAATAACTGAATTATCTCAGAGGCCCTCAGCTATTTCCAGAATTGTTGGAGCATTTAATAATATTAATAGCAATTAAATGCCCCAATTCAAATATTTTATGACTTAAATTCAATGCCCAACTTGTTCCTTAAAATGCTCATTATTTTTGGTATGGATCAAAACCATTGCCAAAAATATCAAACATCAAATAAGAGCATTTTGGGTTCTTGAATGCAATTTATTTAAGCTGGACCTACTTGGATTTCAAAGTGCTAGGGTTTTATCACCCCCAATTCAACTTTTAAATAAAATTTAAACATGATGCACACATGAAGCTAGCCTAGTGCAAAACCAGAAGCTAGGGATGTGACATGTTCTTAAGAAAAAAGGGATGCTTGCCGGGTTTTTCATTCGCGGGTAAGTCCCGCGACAAGGAGCGAATCCTTGTTATCGTTTAAGATAAACGTTTTTCGCCCGGCAACAGGCCTTGCCGTCCCCCACCCCACTCGACTGTCCTCGCGCTCTTGGCGGAGGCAGGGATGAGGTGGGCTTCAGGCTCCTCGTTCTACCTCCTTGCCGCCGCGGCTACAACCAAATCTGGACCTAGGAAATAATCCTTGGGTATAGGAAAAAGGGGAGCACGGCAGCCTAGAGATAAAAACGAGGTTTCACATGCCCCAGTCCTGTTCCGAAATGCATGACAGAGGATAAAAGACTTATCTGGATCTACAGCCCCCGGCAACCTTGTCTTGCCGCGGTTGGATCCCCGTGCTTGCAGCCCCCGGCAACTCTGGTTTGCGGGGTTGTGACGCCGGTCTGTTTCCCTTCTTCCAAGTAGCTCAGAAAAAGAAATAGATAGACGCGCACTCGACCTCTAAGCTGGGGGTTAGTCGCTGCTGAGCACTATCAACCCTAACCAAGGAAGAGACTCGACCTAGCATGCATGCTATGACTTAGGCGCCCAGCTTCATTTATTTATGCTCAGGGTCTGCGCCTAGCTTTGTACAAAGGGTCACATGCCTCGCCAGCAAAGCTTGTACAAAAGGTGGCTTGCTGGGAGGCCCGGCAAGGCGCGCCTTACGGGTAAAACTTGCGAAGATGCTCGATTTTCCAGGAGTTGCTCACTGGGACAGCATCTTCGGTCTCCAGGCGGACTGCGCCGGGCCTTGTGACTTGCATTACCCGATAAGGGACTTCCCACTTCGGCGTCAACTTGTTGGAATTCTTGGCCGACTGAATGCACCGAAGAACAAGGTCGCCTTCCTCAAAGCTTCGGGCATGAACCTTGCGGCTATGGTAGCGGTGCAAGGCTTGCTGGTAGCGCGCTGCTCTCACAGCTTCCCGAAGGCGATCTTCCTCAAGGAGCGTCGCGTCATCTTGGTGCAATGGCTCTTGCTCAAGCTCATCATAAGCGAGCACTCGAGGTGACTCGTATATGAGTTCCGTGGGGAGAACTGCTTCTGCCCTGTATACTAGGGCAAAAGGTGTCTGGCCGGTGGCTAGATTTGGCGTTGTTCTGATCGACCAAAGAACCGCCGGCAACTCATCAATCCAGCGCCTTCCACTCTTGTGCAGCTTGTCAAAGGTATTTGTTCTCAGGCCTCGCAACACTTCAGCATTTCCCCTCTCCGCTTGGCCGTTGCTCCGTGGATGTGCCACAGAAGCAAAACAGACCTTGCTACCGAGGTCTTGAATGTACTGCATGAAGGTGTGGCTTGTGAACTGCGTGCCGTTGTCGTTGATGACTCTGTTTAGCACACCAAAACGGCAGACCAGTCCCTTGAAGAACTTGACGGCCGACCGAAAGCAGTCACCTTTCTCATCGCTTCCACTTCCGGCCACTTTGTGAACTTGTCGATTGCAACGTACAAGTACTCAAAGCCCCCGACAACACGGGGGAAAGGGCCCAGTATATCGAGCCCCCAGACCGAGAATGGCCAGGAGAGAGGGATTGTTTGAAGGGCTTGAGCTGGTTGACGATGAAGCTTCTTTGAATGGAACTGGCACGCTTCACACTTGGTTACTAGTGTCGTCGCATCCTGGAGGGCGGTGGGCCAAAAGAAACCTTGCCGGAACGCCTTCCCGGCAAGGGCCCTCGACCCTATGTGGGAGCCACATATGCCTCCATGTATCTCCGCCAACAGGCCCAGTCCTTCCCCCCGAGGGATGCACTTGAATTTCACACCGTTTGGCCTTCTCCTGTATAGGACTTCATCAACGAACTGGTACAGGGCGGACAGACGTGCTACTTTTTCCGCTTCTTCCTGCTCCTCAGGAAGCTCCCCTGTTTGGAGGAATTGGACGGTGTGTTGTGCCCATGCCGGAGCCTGGGGCTCGACGTCAAGGGCCAAAGGCATTTCTTCCGCCGTGGGAGCGGCTGTCTCTACGGCCATGGTTTGACGCCCTGCCGGAGCCAGTTGCTCTTGGGCAGGCTTAGCGTCCGCGGCAGCACCCTTGCCGGTGGCCCCAGGGGGCTCGGTAGGAAAGTGCTTGCCGCGGCCTGACTTTCTCCGCTTGTTCTGCCCTGCTGATGGTTCGACGGATGGTTGAGTTAGTCGGAGCAAAAAGGTACCTGGTTCCACAGGAAGCTTGAATGCGGCACGCTTTGACAGGTAATCGGCGGTGTCGTTCTCCGCTCGGGGGATGTGCTCCGCTTGGATACCATCAAAGCGTTCCTCCAGCTTCCTCACCTCATCAACGTAAGCTTCCATCAATGGGCTCTGATAATCCTTGTTGACCTGTCTGACAACGAGCTGCGAGTCACCCCTGACGGTGAGCTTCTTAACTCCGATGTCTGCCGTGATCCTGAGACGGGCAAGCAATCCCTCGTACTCAACAGTGTTGTTGGTGGACATCTCCCTGGGGAAGTGCATCTGGACCATGTACTTGAGGTGCTCTCCGGTGGGTGCGATGAGCAGCACACCGGCACCAGTGCCCTGCAGCGAGAAAGCCCCATCAAAGTACATGATCCAGTCGCGGTCCGCTTCCTTGCCGGGGAGAGTGGTCTCCTGGATTTCTTCGTCAGGCATCGAGGTCCATTCTGCAATGAACTCCACCAAGACTCTGCTCTGAATTGTCGAGGTACTTTCAAACCTTAAACCAAAACTTGACAGCTCCAAGGCCCATTCCACAAACCTCCCAGTCGCATCTGGGTTGTGCAGTATCCGTTGCAATGGGAGGCGGGTGACGTCAGTGATCTCGTGGGCTTGGAAGTAATGACGCGGCTTCCTCGAGGCCATAAGGAGGCCGAAGAGCAGTTTCTGCACACCAGAGTACCTTGATCTAGCTCCCTGCAAGAAGGAGCTAACAAAGTAAACCGGGTGCTGCATCATCTTCTTATTCTGCACCACCTCACTTTACTACGCGGGCACCACCTCAGTGGCATCATACTCTGCCGGGGACCTCGCCTTGCCGGGACCAGGCCCTGCCGGGGGAATCTTGGACTTGCCATCCGCTGGTTCCGCCGCCGTCACCGCCTCCTCATTAACCTCCCTCTGTGCCACCAGTGCGGCGCTGACCACTTGATTCGTTGCCGCTAGATACAGCAGCAACGACTCTTGGGGTTTAGGCGCAACCAGCATTGGCGTGGAGGAAAGGTACTTCTTCAGGTCCTGCAATGCTGCCTCGGCTTCTGGGGTCCACTCCATTGGGCCTGCCTTCTTCAAGATTTTGAAGAAAGGAAGGGCGCGCTCGGCGGACTTGGAGATGAATCGGCTCATGGCGGCAACGTAGCTGGTGAGCCGACACACATCCTTGACCCGCTTAGGCGCCTCAGTCTGCTCAATAGCCTTGATCTTGTCTGGGTTTGCCTCGATCCCGCGCTGCGACACAAAGAACCCGAGAAGCTTGCCGGATGGAACACCGAAGACCCACTTCTCAGGGTTCAGCTTGAGGTTGATCTTGTGCAGGTTGGTAAATGTCTCTTCCAGATCTTGCACAAGAGTTGGCATGTCCTTGGTTTTGACCACTATGTCATCCATGTTGGCCTCCATATTTCTATGGAGCTGAGGTTCAAAACCAATTTGGACTGCTCTTGCGAACGTTGAGCCAGCACTCTTCAACCCGAAAGGCATCCGTAAAAAGCAATACGTACCACATGGGGTGATGAATGCTATCTTTTCTTCATCTTCCCTCGTCATGAAGATCTGGTGGTAGCCCGAGTAGGCGTCGAGGAATGACAACAGATCACACCCGGCCATGGAGTCAACAATCTGGTCGATGCGCGGCAATGGGAAGGGGTCCTTAGGACAAGCCTTATTGATATCTGTCTCCACTTCCCATTTGCCTTGCACACCACTACCGGATTGGCCAACCACGTCGGGTGGAGCACTCCTCTCACCAAACCCGCCGCTTCCAATTTCTTGATCTCCTCTGTGATGAACTCCTGCCTCTCCAGAGCCTGCTTCCTGACCTTCTATTTGACGGGCCGTGCGTGGGGGCAGACAGCTAGGTGGTGCTCAATCACCTCCCTAGGAACACCGGGGATGTCGGATGCTTGCCATGCAAACACGTCGACATTCGCCCGCAGGAAGGTGACGAGCGCGCCTTCCTATTTGCTGTCAAGGGTGGAGCCTATGGTGAAGGCCCCTCCCGTGCCATCCTCCTTAACGGGCACCTTCTTGGTCTGCGGTGGCTCGGCCCTGGATCTCTTGCTCTTGTCGGTAGAGCTCTCCAGCACGTCCTCAACGGTTGCACAACACTCCAAGGAGGTGCGCTTGCCGGAGTGGGTGCAAGAGGTCTTGCCGGGCTTATTCTTCCCTCCCGAGCCTTTTCGGGCCAGGAGCAGTGCCTTTGACGACAAGCCGCAATCGCTTCCCGGTAGAGTTGGTCGGCGCAGATCAACGCGTCCTTCTTGTCGGAGGGGACGTAGATGATGGTCAACGGCCCAGGCATCTTTAGCATGTTGTAGGCGTAGTGTGACGCTGCCATGAACTTGGCTAGTGTCGGGCGGCCGAGGATCCCGTTGTAGGGCAAGGGGATCTCGGCCACGTCGAAGACGATCCTCTCCGTCCTGTAGTTCAACTCTCCTCCAAATGTCACGGGCAGTGTGACCTTTCCCTCCGGCTGGCTCCTCCCCGGATAGACCCTTGAAACGCGTGCCCGCTTCCTCGAGGTCTCCATCAGGGATTTGCAACTTTTTGATCACGACAGGTGAGATCAGGTTCAGGCCGGCCCCACCGTCAACCAACATCTTGTTCACTCCGAGGTTGCGTATCGTTGGTGAGACCAACAACAGCAAACACCCGACCGCGGTAGTGCGGTCAGGGTGGTCCTCGGCGTCAAAGATGAGGGGTGTGCTGGACCACTTCAGCGGCTTTTGAGCGTCGAACGACGGCTCTGCTGCAGTAATCTCACGCGCCCACTGCTTGAGTTGGCGGTGAGAGGTGTGCAGCGAGGCGCCACCATCGACGCACATGGCCTCCGTAGCCTTCTGGAAGCCTTGCTCACCAGACTCATCGTCCTCGTCGTGATCATCGTCTTCTTGTTTCTTGTCGTAGTCCCGGGCAGGCCTCTCTTGCTGGTTGTCCTTGCCGGGGCGGCCTCCTTGGCCGCCACGCTTCTTGCCAGATCCCTCCATACCATCCTGGTCCTTCTCCTTGTGCCGCCTCTCGTACTCAGCCTATTGCTTCTCATCGAGCAGCTCGACTTGCCGGCAGTTCTGGAGATCGTGGCCCTTGGTCCGGTGGATCTTGCGGTATTGCTTGCCGGAGCTTCCTGGCTTGTCGGTAGCTGCCAAGGCCCGGCAGGCGGCGCACCCGGAAATCTCCTTGCCGAGGGCGTCTGCCTTGACCTTCTTGCCGGCACTGGTGTCGTCAGATCCCTCAATGGCAAGCACAGCCATGCCTTTGCGTTTCCTGTTGCGACGCCGACCCTTCTTCGTCGGGGTAGCGGCGTCTTCATCGGTAGAGTGGGTTTCCGCGCCGGCATCTTCGCCGGGGTACTTCCTTCCCTCTTCAGCCCGGGCGCACCTATCGGCCAGAACGTAGAGCTTGGCCACATCCTTAACTTTGGTCATCGCCAGCTCTTCGCGCATCTTGTGATTGCACACGTTCTGGTGGAACGCGCTAATCACAACGGCGGGATGAACGTCAGGGATGTGGTACTTCACCTGGCTGAATCTCTGGATGTACTTGTGTAGGGTCTCCCTTTCCTTCTTGGGAATGATATGCAGATCACTGGCCTGGCCATGAGCTTGGTGGCCTCCTGTGAAGGCACCAACGAACTCATGGCACATATCTGACCAAGAAGAAATGGAGTCCACCAGCAAGTGCATCAACCAAGACATCACATTGGGCTTGAGCGCCAGTGGGAAATAGTTGGCAAGCACCTTGTCGCCGCGAGCCCCAGCAGCCTGCATCGCGATGGTGTAGATGCTGAGGAACTCGGATGGATGGGTCTTGCCAGTGTACTTCTCGCCGACGTCGGGCTTGGACGTGCGGTGGGACGGCCACTGGAACTGCCGCAACTCTCGGGTAAAGGCCGGGCAGCCTACCTCGTAAGGTAGGCCACCGAAGCCCCCCGATGCCGGGTGGTCCATAGCGGGTCCCGCCCGCTTGTCCGACTGGCGGCGCGTTTCGCGCCCGACGCTCGACGGTGGTTCGAGCGTCTTCGTGAGCTCGTTCCCGAAGGACCTAGCACTAGTCACGGAGGGTCCGTGGGTCGGACGACGCTATGGAGATGTTATCACAAGCATCGTCATGACGGGCCGACGCCCGCGGCGGCTGGCGAGGAGGAGGAGAGTGCACCGTGGCCGCAGCTCCCCCGGTCCTCCCAGCGCCAGCATGTGGTGGCTCAATGGAGCGCCGACCCGAGGGCCCTGCTGGTCGCAGATCGTCCTTGTTGGCAACGGGGACGAGGCTCCGGATGGTGGCCCTCCACTCGTCGAGCTTCTCCGCAGCAGGAGGGAAGTTGAGGAGCAGCTGCGCGCGCGCCAAAGCTTCCGCTGGTGTGGGCGGCGGCGAAAGCTGTGTGGATCGCGGCGCGCTTCGCTTCTAACTACGTTAGAAGGAGCTCCGTTACGACCCAGCGGCCGCGTGCCATTTTCACCAGCGCTTCGGTGAGCGTGCTGAACCCCTCCATCTTGCGGATGACACACATGGCTCTTCCTGCGGCGGTGCCCAGGGTCACCAACATGGTGACGCTGCTCGGCGTGCACCCCATGGGAAGAACGCGCGGTGGTCGCTGGTGTGGGCGTCCTGGAGGTCGCTGCGCCGCCCGGAGGTGGCACAACGACACCCCTGGAGGGCCCCGCGCCGCCTGCGGGGGGCCCAGCTCCGTCTTTGGATCCGGCGACGTGTAGCCGGTCGTCTGGCGCGCGAACGACGCCGCTCGCCAGGCTCCGACTGCCTGGGCGATGCTGGTGCTCGCGGGCCGCGGCCCGGGTCCTGTCCGCGACCGGTCCATGTCGTCAATCGCGGCCACGCAGGCTTCGGCTCCCAACGAGCCGATCGTCGTGGCCGTCTTCTTTTTAGGAGCCATGGCGATCAAGAACTGCTAGGCTAACTACTAGACCAGATTCTCACAATTGCGCCCCTTACCTGGCGCGCCAAAGATGTCGGTGTGGAACGACACCTATGGGATCACAAGAATCCCTACTACGGTTGCCGGGGTTCCGGGTTGCGAGAAGAGCAGTGCTAGTAGACAGCACAAGGATCGTTGACCCAGGTTTGGGCCGCGAGGATGCGTAAAACCCTAGTCCTGCTTTGGTGGGTGTATTTCAGAGAGTTCTTGAGCTCTCGAACTAGCTATGGTCAGTGCGTGGTTCGAAAGAGCCGAATCCCCTCCAGTATGCCATGGGCCTCCTTTTATAGTTGGAAGGGGCTGCCACAATGACACACTGGAGGTGGAAAGGCGTACAGTGCCCAGAGCTTATCTTTCATATTACAGGACAAGAGCATTTAATGCGTAGCTAAGGTGTCCCCTTGATTTATTGGGGACGGGGGCAAGGCCTGTCCCGTCCGTCGCCGCTCCTCCTCGATTTGACACGCGCCCTGGCCAGCGATGCATGCGTGGTGCCATGTAGGCGGGCATGCAGCTTAGGTGGCGCAGTGGCGGAGCCTTCACGAAGATCTGCATGCTGCCACGCAGGCGCTCGATGAGTTGGCCTGTGAGCTGCATGTTGCCACGCCGGTGCCTGCCCAGCTGGTTGGGCTGGCAGCTGCATGTGAACGGTGGTGGAAGCTTGGTTGGTGCGGGCCTTGCGGTGGCCCTGTTGGCGTCCTTGGCGAGGGCCTTGCCGGGTGGCCCGGCAAGGGTCTTGCCGTGGCGCGCTGTCGTCCCCGGCAAGGGCCTTGCACGGGTCCGTGGCCTTCCTCGGTAAGCATCTTGCCAAGAATCGTCGTCTTCTAATCCTCATCTGATCTTGAATACGTCTTCACAAAGATCTGCATGCCACCACAGAGGTGCCTTCCCGAGCCCTGGCCCCACGTTGATGATGGCGTTGGGGGTTGTGGGCTCAAGGATGGCTCGCTCTGTTGGTATGGGGCGAGCTGCCCTGGCAAGGGTCTTGTCGGGGCTGCTGAGGCTGCCCCGGCAAGGGTCTTGCCGGGGGAACCTACTTCGTCCCTCTGCTCTTTGTGGTCTTGGCCTTGGCGTTGCTTTGATTGTCTTGGGCTTCGGTCTTACCTTGGCTCACTTCCCCTGTTCTGCTTGGCGTGACCGTAGGCGCGGCTTCGACTGCCCGTGCACCAGTAAAGGGGTACAAAAACGCACCCCTCTTTTTGTACACCGACAATATGCATGTGTATGTGTGAGCCAGGTAGATGGATAGTTTGAGAGAGAGAGAGGGAAGAGCTCCGAGACGACATAGTGGTGCGTGAGAGAGTTACGGCAACGAGCCAAGGAATTTGTGTGCGTACGATGAGTGCACCCATGATATTTAGCTTGGACTAGAGAATCATACATAGTGTGCGAGAGAGACCTATAGATGGAGTATATATGCATGCGGACTAGAAAGACCCCCCGCACACACACACAAAGAGAGAGAGACGGAGAGAGAGGGATAGGGACCAAAAAGGTTTGTGTGTTGGATGTGTGCGACAGAATTGAAGATTGTCGGCGAGAGAGAGAGAGAGAGAGAGAGAGAGAGAGAGAGAGAGAGAGAGAGCAGGAGTCCGGAAGAGGGGGAGGTCACGTTTTATGCATCAAAGACTGATATAAACCATGTTTCAATATATACTTGCATTCAAATAGTTAAATTGGAGAACATGTTGTCTGCAATCCACACATGAACGGAGATATGCGTATATCAAACAAGTTCATTAATTTGACTTTCATGATGTTCATGGAGTACTATAATACTGTACAACATGCTACTCGATTGAGGTGTTCAATTTTGGATTTAGTTCACTATTTTGACCTGGTGAATGAGCTATTTCATTGAATCAAGATATTTCATTTTGGGTTTGATTCCCGTTTTTGAGTGGGTCAACTATTTGTCATATAGTAAATCGCTAGCAACGAGCATGTAAAAACACATTACTCCCGAGCATCATATCTCCATCTAAAAAAAGAAGTGGCAAGATAATATTTCAAAATTTGATTCGAATCAACTTGGTAAGGTTGACGTGGATGCTCGTTCTCCCAAAATTTGAACGAACCGTTAAACACCCTCTGCTCGGTGGAATTTGCCCGAGCAAATAAATGGGAGACGCGAAATTACCGGCCTATGTGGGACACACATCAATTGGCCCGTTGTACATTGAGGGTAGGTTCGTAACTTCATCCAAACGCGCCTTCTCCTAGGCCGAAATGACATGTGTCGAATAATTCATAAACCATGGTCGGCAAAACACCCTCTCCTCACCCGAAATAGCTCGCAGCCACTATTTCAAAACACGCTCTCCCCGCACAAAATCGCTCGCGCCCACTATATTTGAAAACACGCCCTCCTCGCCCAAAATCGCTCGCACCCACTATGTTTCAAAACACGCCCTCCTCGCCCAAAATCGCTCGCGCCCACTATTTGGGAGAAGGAAAGTTACTCTACTATCCCTGACCCTGAGTACACAGACCCAAGCCGAGAATCCTAAAGGCAGGCGTATAACTATAACTCCCCCCCCCCCACATTTCAGACAAATGCATCCGTAAGACATGGTTCCCCCTCCCAATTCCCCATTCATACCTCATGGGCGCCAAATCACCTTCTCCCCGGAAAGCTCCCTTCTCCCGAGTCACGAAACCTCAGCCCCTCCTCCATGGCACCGCCACCGCACCAAATTCACAGCCGCCCTCCTCTCTAATCCCAGAGACGCCGCCCATTTGCCGTCGTGCACTAGGTCGTGTGCCTCTTACTCCGTGCTGTCGAAGCTGCCTTGACGACGGGCGCATGAACTGTACCGGAGCCGATTCACCCCCGCTGTTGTTCACGGCGCCGGAGCGGCTCCAACTTTGGACCCGCCCAGAGCCCTGATGGTGCTTCCCCGTAGCCGTCGACCATCGCGACATCTCTGCTTCCCTGCCGCCGGTAGCCACCGCAACCGCGCTAGCCTCACCGACTAGGGAGCTGGAGCTGCCTACTTCACCGGGCCGCCAGATAGGTCGCATCCTCATCTCAAATCACTTTATTTAGGCGTCAGTTGTCTGAATTTTTATTCTGGGCCAATCGATTCCCAATGGGAAGCAGCACCCCTCGAGCCGGCGAAGCTCCTAGGTTGCCGGTTGGCTGGTGTCTAACGTAAGGGTGCAGGGGCGCAAGTTCGCCACGGAAGCAGCGCTTAGATGGTTATCTTAGAGTTGCATGGGTTGAAGGTACTGCCGCCGCCGGATCTGGATGTCAGCGAGTCTTTGTGGATTGGCCCGGGGGCGGCGCAACCACGGCAGTGCGGTGGGGCGGGGAGCGTTGTTTTGGTTGGGGCCACGGACGGCGGAGGCAGGCTGCTTTGCCGATGGTCGCTGGCTCTTTGAAGAAGATTCTAAACAGTGTCAGTCGGGAGGCATAAGACGGACATCAAGCCATCTGGCGTAGATCGGACTGTACCAAAATAAAATAAAATCGTGTGACCCTGATTTAGTCTTCAGTTGACAGACATGTGACCACTATCGTACCTTGCTGTTGATCTCTTAGGGTATTTCTTCAGATCAGGGAGATGTGTCATTCTTAACATTATGCGTTTTCTGCATCTTCAGCCACACCGTCTTTCGACTCACCGCAGCAGCTCCAACAAGGGAAGCATACACCAGAAGGGAGCTATAGTCCCCACTCAACAGTTCCCTGCATCGAATGCGTGTGCCCGACATGGACAGCCACAACAACTGCAGGGCCATCGACGAAGTCAAAGCACATGATGCTCACTCCTATGGATGGCGGCCAGATAGGTTGTACCCTCATCTTACTTGTGTGCAACATTTATGGCTTTGTTATTCATCTAAGCATGGAAAATAGATTATCACATCTCACTGTATATTCATGTTGATCTCTTACGTGTCTTGTTCAGGAGTTAACGTTGTTCCATGGTTCAGCTAAGAGACTTGTTCTTTAGGTAACGTTGTTCCATAGTTATCATCCATTAGCCAATGCTATCCCACAGGCTGGTGATTATAGTATTATACCACTTCTAGTATAACCTATATTGTTCCTTAATACTTTTGTGTGCCATCTAGTTAAGCTCGAGTACAAACGATACATATTCTGTATCTTTCATCTGTGTTCTCCCTTTAGTTTTTGAGACCTGTTGCTGCTAGTTAACCCCAGTCCTACTATTTATGTCATCTCCTACAGGCACTCATTACATAAATCTAACTACTAGTTGTCTTCCATGCATGCCCGATATAATTGCACACACTGATTTATCCACAAGAACCTCAGGAGCAATGTAACGGCCAACAAACTTGACGTCAATGATACCCAATATGATGGAACATGTAAAGGCAGTTCTTCACAAGACTTGCAGAAAGATGATGAATCCTATTCACCCCATAAGGTCCTTGCTCTAACTTGGCCCTTGATATGGGCACAACATGCATATAATGGCCTGGAGTGCATCTACTCTGTTGTAATGCCTTGTGCTTAGCCTGCTGATCATGCATGTAAATATGGCATGCCTTCCTGTTTTTCAGTACCTATTCCATCCATGATAACATGTTTTCAAATTCAAGTACTGTCATTCTACTCTATCACAATTCCATCTGCTTAGTTTGGACATCATGCTTCTCAATATCTTATGCATTGTTATTCATCAGTATGTACTTCATCTGTCTACCATACCATGTTTTTTTACATCGAAGTGTTGTTCTAGTGGTCTCTTGCAATGCCATCTTAGTTTCCTAATCATACATGCATATGTTGCCTTAGTGTTTTTCTGTATGTATTCCGCTAGCATACAGTTTTACATTCAAGTAGTGTTTTTTACACTGTTGTCCTGTCGTATCCCTAGCTCTTACATCATACTCCCTCCGTCCGGATTACATGTCACAGAAATGGATAAAACTGGATGTATCTAGAACTGAAATACACCTAGACCCATCCATTTATTTCCGGATGGAGGGAATACATGTCAATATGTCATGCCTTTCCATTCTTCAGTACCTATTCCATCTCTGTTGTAGCATGTTTTATAATTGAAGCACCATTCTTCTATATAAGGCATGCAAGGGGAAGACGTCTATGTTAGAATCTGAAGGGTTACAAACCAGGTCTTTGCAAAAGATCCAAACACTAGGAGATAATAAACCAACTCCAGTTTTCATAGATACTGCTCCAGGATAGAGAAACCCAGCTCCCACTGATAATAAGCAGATTCCAGTGGCCAAAGAACTAGTCCGCTCCAGTCCAGCAAAAATAAGTCAACTCCATTCTAAGAAGCGTGTGCGTATCCTCGCATCATGAAATTTTATAGCATTCTGATCATATTTTCTACATGTTTCTTACCCATCTCTTTTAGAAAATAAGCCTAAATGATAGAAGACTTTACGCATTGGGATCGTATTCAAGGAAACTATCTTATGGGAATTCTCTCAGGCTCCAATGTCAATGTAAGTACCTGTTGAATATCACTATATTTTTACATCAGCATGTATTTATCCAACCTTTATCTGATCTAAATTTAGTTGTAGCAAAATGTATAATTAAAGGCGACAATGTTGATTTTTGTAAGGAAAACTGCCTGGTAGTTTTGCATACTGAGCTGCATGAATTTACTATCTCATATCACGCACATTACTGAATAGTAGTGCTGCTCTGGTTGCCCATTCATTCATTCATTCAATGTGTCAATGTTGCTTTCGTATTACCTTACCTGGTTGATGATAGTTGTGCCATATTGTGTTAATTTGGTGTAGGCTGGTGTGGTCTGGTTGCCCAAACGTTCGTTGTGTCAATGTTGCTTTCCTATTATCTGACCTGGCTAATGATAGCAATGCTAGTGTGTTAATTTGGTGCGGGCTACTGAAGATAAGAAGACAAACTCTGAAAACAGCAAGGCAGCCCCATTGTTTCTTTCCAATAAATCTAGGCCAGGTAATATGGCAATAACTCTTGATTAATCTGTTCGGTTCTCCTCCTAATTTATGTTATGATTCAATGGTCAAGACACTCTCCACTATCACTAATACAAGCCAGCCAAAACCGCCATCTGAATCTGTTCAGTTTCCTCTGTCTCGAATGCAACGGAAAAAAGTATGTTTGTGAACCAATTAATGGCTGAAGCAATGATGGAAATGGTGGAGGTGCACATTCGTGCGCAACAACAACTATTCAATGTTTTCAGAGACACTGTAGCAAAGCAGCAAGAACTTGCCCACATGCTTATGGGCGTCATCCACGCTGAGGTTGCAGATTGTGATGTTGTAGATCATTAGGTTCTGTTCATTTATTTGCACTGGCATTAATCTTTGATTGCCAAGTGGATGTAATTTCCTGTAATATATGATGGATGCGCAACATTTTTCCCTGTATGTCGTACCTTTTCTTGATCGGTTTAGGTCTTGTGCATAATTGCTCGTCGTAATGGGCTCAAATTATCTAATTGGGCCTAAAGACATGTATGAACTTTAGTGGGCCCATTAAGTTAATGGGCCGTTACCAAGCCGAAAGTTAATGGTCGGCCCTCTTACCTCCCGGGTCGTTAACAGGCCGACATCGAAGCGGGCGACAGGTGGGCCCATTTGATTTCACGGGCCGTTAACAGGCCGTTACTAAGGTCGGGCTATGTATGGCCCAACTATGCTGTGGGCCTTTAGCAGGCCGAAAGAAACAACGGGCTCGTACTGGACCATGAAGAGCATGGGCCGCTAAGAGGCCGAAATTCAAGTCATATAGTAAATGGCCCAACTGTGTTGTGGGCCTTTAGCAAGCCGAAAGAGAAACCGGGCTGGTATTGGACCATGAAGAGCATGGGCCGTTAAAAGGCCAAAACTCAGGTCCGACTAAAAATGGGCCAACTCATTTATGGGCCGTCAACAGGCTGAAAGACACACCGGGCCGGGAATTGGCCCAGCACTTAAATGGGTCGCTAAAAGGCCAAACTATGGTCCGACTACAAATGGCCCAACTCATTTATGGGCCGTCAACAGGCTGAAAGACACACCGGGCCGGAAATTGGCCCAACACTTAAATGGGTCGCTAAAAGGCCGAAACATACATCATGAAAATTGGTCCATCCCTTGAATGGGCCGTACAGACCAAAATCACATCGCGCTGATATTGAGCCCAAATATATGGCGGGTTGTTAATGGGCTCGAACTGACGATGGGCTCCAATGGTGTCAAATCTTTAACAGACCATTGACGGGACGAATTGGCACATCTCGTATGGGTCGTGGGCTTAAATGGACCTGACACAAGTAGGCCTTATATGGGCTAGCCTGCTAATTTTTACTGGGCCGGCCTTTTTCACCAGAATGTGCCACTGTTGGACCGTGCCACGTGTCAACCTATCATAGGCGCCTCCTATCCAATGAGTGGATGACATGTGTCCCAACGGTGAGCCAACACGTGTTTCCTCCGGCTAATGAAAATTTTACACGTGGAAAATCCCCATTGGTCCGGGCTGTTAACGGGTTATCGGATCCGAAACCGGACCCGATAGCTTAACGGCGACCCGTTACGGTGGATGCCACGTGTCGGTCACCCTTGACGAAAGCACTTTCATGACACGCCATTTATCGTCATGGAAGTGGACACTTCCGTGATGATAATTTTGGTAATGTCATGGAACACTTCTACGACAGCACAGGTATGACTATCTTGATTCTGTCATAAAATCATCATGGATGTACATGCATGACAGAAAACGTGACCTACTGTGACAAACACGTATCATCACAGAAGTGTATTTTTTGTAGTGTAAAGCCAGTGGGTCCCAGCTGTCAGGGGGAACATTTTTTTGCAAAATACAGAGGCCCTTTCGATGGGTCCGAGATGTCAGGTGGAGAAATCATTATTTTGCGGGTAATAAGGAGGCATTTCCTTGCGTATGCCCTCGACCCAAATGTCACCTTCTCCACTTACAAACTCTTCTCGATGGTCAGCTGCTCATTGACCGCATTGATGACACCTTACCGTCCGGGAGAACCAAGGTGGTGGATGATGGCGCGACCTAGGAAGGGAACGGCACGGAGCCGGGGAATACGCAAGATTGGATGCCCACGTGGAGGGGAGTGCGAAGGTTGATTGGTTCGGCTGCAGTTTGAGACTGCCGCCGCCGGAGAATAACAGGGGGTGTGGGTGAGTAGAGGGAAGGCCTGGCCAGCGGTGGGAGTAGGGTGGGGGGTGAGGCATGCGCGGCAGCACAACCAGCCACTAGAGACAGGAGCAGGTGGCCCTGCCGGCGCTGGTTTGGCCGACTGGTGCAAGAAGATCAGAGATTGAAGAAGCAGGAAGATCGTTCGATTAAAATCCAACAGTCACTGCTGCTAGAATCATTTGCTGACTAAGTTGACAAAGCCCTGCCTATGCGTCAACTTAGTAGGCCCACATGTCAGCCTACGAACCGGTGTGACCCAGATGTCAGTGGGAGGAGTCATTTTTTTGCGTAATAAGGAGGCAGTTGCTTGCGTGCGGCCATGGACCATGGGGGTCCCTACTATCACCCGATACGACTCCAACGTATCTATAATTTTTGATTGTTACATGCTGTTACATTATCATTCTTGGATGTTTTACAATCATTTTATAGCAACTTTATATCATTTTTTGGGACTAACCTATTGACATAGTGCCCAGTGCCAGTTGCTATTTTTTGCTTGTTTTTTTACTTCGCAGGAAATCAATACCAAACAGAGTCCAAGCGCAGCGGAACTTTCTGGTGATTTTTTCTGGACCAGAAGACACCTGTTGGGCCAAGAAAGTACCCGAGGGGAGCTCCGATGGGAGCACAAGCCACCAGGGCGTGCCTGGGGGCCCAGGCGCTCCCAGGTGGGCTGTGCCCACCTCGGTGGCCTCCCGCACCGCCTCTTTGCTCTATCAATACCCCAATATTCCAGAAACCCTAGGGCAGTCGACGAAAATCAATTCCAACCGCCACAAGTTCTAGAACCACCAGATCCAATCTAGACACCATCACAGAGGGGTTTATCATCTCATTGGTGCCTCTTCGATGATACGTGAGTAGTTCATTGTAGACCTACGGGTATGTAGTTAGTAGCTAGATGGCTTCCTCTCTCTCTCTTTTGATTCTCAATACAATGGTCTCTTGGAGATCTATTTGATGTAACTCTTTTTGCGGTGTGTTTGTTGGGATCTGATGAACTTTGAGTTTATGATCAGATCCATGTTTTTATCCATGAAAGTTATTTGACTCTTTTGATCTCTTATATGCATGATTACTTATAGCCTCGTATTTCTTCTTTGAATCTGTGGTTTAGTTAGGCCAACTAGATCGATTTTTCTTGCCATGGGAAGAGGTGCTTTGTGATGGGTTAGATCTTACGGTGCTTGATCCCAGTGACAGAAGGGGAACCGACACGTATGTATTGTTGCTATTAAGGATAACAAGATGGGGTCTATTTCTACATAAATAGATCTTGTCTACATCATGTCATTGTTCTTATTGCACTACTCCATTTCTCCATGAACTTAATACACTAGATGCATGCTGGATAGCGGTCGATGTGTGGAGTAGTAGTAGTAGATGCAGGCAGGAGTCGGTCTACTAATCTTGGACGTGATGCCTATATAATGATCATTGCCTGGATATCGTCATGATTATTCGAAGTTCTATCAATTGCCCAACAGTAATTTGTTTACCCACTGTATGCTATTTTTCTCGAGAGAAGCCACTAGTGAAATCTACGCCCCCCGGGTCTCTTCTTTATTATATTTGCCTTCGCGATCTATTTTTATTTGCTTTTATTTTCAGATCTATTAAACCAAAATATAAAAATACCTTGCTGCAGTTTTTATTTATTTATTTTATCTCGCGTTCCCACGAGATCTATTTATCCAATCTACTACAATTTTACCTATCTTTTTACCCGCGAGGGATTGACAACCCCTCTCTTACGTTGGGTTGCAAGTATTTGTTCTTTGTGTGCAGGAGTTGTTTATGTGGTGTTGCGTGGTTCTCCTACTGGTTCGATAACCTTGGTCTCATCACTGACGGAAATACCTACCGTAGTTGTGTTGCATCATCCCTTCCTCTTTGGGGAAATATCGACGTAGTTCAAGCCGCATCACCTCTCCACATACATCCCTATCCCGATGGTTGTCGTTTGTTGAATGTTGACCACGTTGAGCACGCCGCACCTAGAGCACCAACGTGGTGGACAACGGTGAGGCCTGGGAATGGAATGACCCGGAGCCGGCGAAGACATAGTAGTGGATGCCCACACTGAGGGGAGTATGACGGTTGACTGGTTCGGTTGCGGCGTGAGGCTGCCACCATTGGAGAATAACAGGAGGTGCGGGTGGGTAGAGGGATGGACAGGCCAGCGGAGGGAGTAAGGCGGGCCGGTGAAGCCTGCGCGGCATCACAGCCGGCCACAAGAGGAGGTAGCAGACAGTCCCGCCGGCGCTTGTTTAGGCGGCTAGAGAAGGAAGATCGGAGAATGAAGGAGCATGTTAGCCGTTGGATGGACATCCAACAGCCAGTGCTGCTAGAATTGTGTGTTGACTATAAGTTAACAAAGCCTTCCGTAAACAAGCCAGCCTCAAAATCTGTGGCGTGTACAACCCATTTGTTATTTATTTTTAATTTACAACCCATTTGAAAATTCATATGAAATTTATTGCAGCCCATTTTCCATTTTTAGAATTGCTGGCCATTTTATGGTCAGTACCAGGGTTAAAATTTTGAACTAAAAATAAGCGAAAATTTTAAAAATTCGCATATTTTTGTTGGGGAACAAAATATTTTTAATCCAAAAATTAGTAGCCATAATAAAACTAATTTAAAAATAAAGTAATGCTTGTCATGCTAAACTCCAATGAAATATAAAATATTAGTGAAGAACAAAAAAACAAAAAACAAAACTAGATCTCCTAATGATGTGATCCCGTTACCAAATGACAACACATGTCCGTGGTTAGAAACTTTAACCATCTTTGATCAACGAGCTAGTAGTACAGGCTTACTAGGGACACGATATTTGTTTATGTATTCACACATGTATTTAAGTTTCCGATCAATACAATTCTAGCATGAACAATAAACCTTTATCATGAATAAGGAAATATAAAATAACAACTTTATTATTGCCTCTAAGGCATATTTGCTTCACAAAGATAGGTGAAGTAGCAAACTTAGGACCACATTTCATTCTAGCATTCAAAGATTTCTCTTTCATTTTGCATAATAATTTCTTAAGATCATCTCTATCATTGCAAGCAAGAAAATCTCTAGCTGTCTCCTCATCCATAACATAACCTTCAAGTATCTTAGGCAATTCATATCTAGGAGAGGTAGGTCTAATAGGTGTTTCAAGATTTGAAGTTTCAAGCACTTCATCAGTTTTAATGATTTCATTCTCTTTAGCTCTAACAATTTGTTCATCAAGAAAATCACCTAGTGGCACACCATCATCAAGCAGGGTGCTAGCATCATCATGAGTAGCATTCATAGAAGTAGCATCATCAATAACTCGCGATATATCAGGATTAATATCATGTGGTGGTGTTGCAAGTCTACTCAAAACAAAAGGTGAATCAAGTGCAGAGTGTGATGGCAGTTCCTTACCTCCCCTCGTCCTAGAGCGAATGATCTTGGTTTTTGTATCCTTCAGATTCTTCATAGTGATAAATAGATAATAATGTCAAGTGACTCAACAAATATAGCTATGCTCCCCAGCAATGGCGCCAAAAAAAGTCTTGATAACCCACAAGTACAGGGGATCGCAACAGTTTTCGAGGGTAGAGAATTCAACCCAAATTTATAGATTCCACACAAGGGGAGCCAAAGAATATTTGCAAGTATTAGCAGCTGAGTTGTCTATTCAACCACAACTAGAGATTAATTATCTGCAGCAATATGATCAGTAGCACAGTAATATGATAGTTTTGATAGCAGTGATGATAGTAACAGTAATGGTAACAATGATAGCAATGATTTTGTAGCAGTTGTGACAGCAGCAATAACAATAATAACTTAGCAGAAACAATATGTGTATATTTCGTAGGCAATGGATCGGTAAATTCGTTGGATGATATTCATCATATAACAGTCATAACCTAGGGCGATACAAAACTAGCTCCAGTTCATTAATATAATGTAGGCATGTATTCGGTAAATAGTCATACGTGATTATGGAAAGAACTTGCATGACATCTTTTGTCCTACCCTCCCGTCGCAACGGGGTCCATAAGTAAACTAAGGGATATTAAGGCCTCCTTTTAATAGAGAACCGAAACAAAGCATTAGCACATAGTGAATACATGAACTCCTCAAACTACGGTCATCACCAGAAAGTATCCCAAATACTGTCACTCCGGGGTTTACGGATCATAACATGTAATAGGTGACTATAACTTGAAAATCGGATCTAGAACATAGATATAACGGTGATAAGATAAACGGTTCATATCTGAAATCATGGCACCCGGGCCCAAAGTGATAAGCATTAAGCATGGCAAAGTCATAGCAACATCAATCTCAGAACATAACGGATACTAGGGATCAAGCCTCTAACAAAACTAACTTGATTACATGATGAATCTCATCCAACACCTCACCGACCAATGAGCCTACGAAGGAATTACTCACTCCTAGTGGGGAGCATCATGGAATTGGCGACGGAGAAGGGTTGGTGATGACGAAGATCAAAGACCCCCCTCTCCGGAGCCCCAAACGGACTCCATATATGGCCTCCCGATGAAGAATAGGAGGCGGCGGCGGCTCCGTCTCGTGAAACGCGATAATTCTTTCTCCCTGATTTTTTTATCCAAAAATGTGATTTTATAGCATCGAAGATAGGGTATGCGAGGCCACCAGGTGGGCAGAACCCACCAGGGCGCGCCGGGCGCGCCCTGGTGGGTTGTGCTCCCTAAGGGACCCCCTCCGGTGGTTCTTGGCTCCAGTATTTTTCTTTTATTGTACAAAAATTCTCCAAAAAAATTCTTTCCATTTCGAGAACTTTTATTTCTGCACAAAAACAACACCATGGTAGTTCTGCTGAAAACAACGTCAGTCCGGGTTAGTTTCATTCAAATAATGGAAATTAGAGTACAAAATAAGAGTAAAAGCATTAGGAAAAGTAGATACGTCGGAGACGTATCAATGACCAAGGAAACTTCTTATACCTTTGACATCTTTAGGACACGGCATTTTTTCAATTGCATCAACTTTAGCTTTATCAACTTCAATACCTCTTTCGGAGATTTTATGCCCCAAGACAGTACCTTCATTAACCATAAAGTGGCACTTCTCCCAATTCAAGACAAGATTAGTTTCTTCACATCTCTGCAAAACTCGATCAAGGTTGCTTAAGCAATCATCAAAAGAAGTTCCGTAAAAGAAAAAATCATCCATGAAAACCTCAACAGTCTTATCACAAAAGTCAGAGAATGTAGCAGTCATACATCTTTGAAAGGTAGTAGGTGCATTGCATAAAGCAAAAGGGCATGTAAAAGTAGTTTTTTCTTGATCCTCTTGTGACACTTGTATTTGGAAAAAACCAGAGTAACCATCTAGAAAGCAAAAGTGTGCATGTTTTGATAGTCTTTTGCTACCTCTTGAGCATGCGTTGGTTTTCCCTTGAAGAGGAAAGGGTGATGCAGCAAAGTAGCGTAAGTATTTCCCTCAGTTTTTGAGAACCAAGGTATCAATCCAGTAGGAGACTACACACGAGTCACCTAGTACCTGCACAAACAATCAAGAACCTTGCAACCAAGGCGATAAAGGTGTTGTCAATCCCTTCACGGCCACTTGCAAAAGTGAGATCTGATAAAGATAATAAGATAAATATTTTTGGTATTTTTGTTGTATAGATTGGAAAATAAAGATTGCAAAATAAATAGTAAACTAGAATTATTGATCGAAAACTTATATGATGTAAAGTAGACCCGGGGGCCATAGGTTTCACTAGTGGCTTCTCTCATGATAGCATGTATTACGGTGGGTGAACAAATTACTGCCGAGCAATTGATAGAAAAGCACATAGTTATAATGATATCTAAGGCAATGATCATGAATATAGGCATCACGTCCGTGTCAAGTAGACCGAAATGATTCTGCATCTACTACTATTACTCCACACATCGACCGCTATCCAGCATGCATCTAGAGTATTAAGTTCATAAGAATGGAGTAACGCTTTAAGCAAGATGACATGATGTAGAGGGATAAACTCAAGCAATATGATATAAACCCCATCTTTTTATCCTCGATGGCAACAATATAATACGTGTCGGTTCCCCTTCTATCGCTGGGACCGAGCACCGCAAGATTGAATCCAAAGCTAAGAACTATTCCCATTGCAAGAAAGATCAATCTAGTAGGCCAAACTAAACCGATAATTCGAAGAGACTTGCAAAGATATCAAATCATGCATATAAGAATTCAGAAAAGAACCAAATAATATTCATAGATAATGAAGTTCATAAACCTACAATTCATCAAATCTCGACAAACACACCGCAAAAGAGCATTACATCAAATAGATCTCCAAGAACATCGAGGAGAACTTTGTATTGAGAACCAAAGAGAGAGAAGAAGCCATCTATCTAATAACTATGGACCCGAAGGTCTATGGTAAACTACTCACACATCATCGGAGAGGCTATGGTGTTGATGTAGAAGCCCTCCATGATCGAATCCCCCTCCGGCAGATTGCCGGAAAAGGCCCCAAGGTGGGATCTCACGGGTACAGAAGGTTGCGGCGGTGGAAAAGTGGTTTCGTGGCTCTCCTGGATGTTTTCAGGGTATAAGAGTATATATATAGCCAAAGAAGTAGGTCGGTGGAGCTACGAGGGGCCCACGAGGGTGGGGGGTGCGCCCTCCTACCTCGTGGCTGCCTCGTTGCATCTCTGACTTCCACTCCAAGTCTCCTGGATTGCATTTGTTCCAAGAAAGATCTTCGTGAAGGTTTCGTTCCGTTTGGATTCCGTTTGATATTCCTTTTCTGCGAAACACTGAAATAGGCAAAAAATAGCAATTTGCACTGGGCCTCCGGTTAATAGTTTAGTCCCAAAAATAATATAAAAGAGCATATTAAAGCCCATTAAACATCCAAAATAGATAATATAATAGCATGGAACAATCAAAAATTATAGATACGTTGGAGACGTATCATGTTCTAGAATTTGATCAATGAAAGGTAAAGGATAATGATCTTTCCTAGTAGCTTTATTTAATTTTCTAAAATCAATTACCATTCTATAACCTATGATAACTGTTTGCGGGATTACTTCATTTTTGTTATTAGGAACAACAGTAATACCTCCCTTCTTAGGGACACAATGAACATGACTTACCCATCTACTATCAGCTATAGGATAGATTATACATACTTTCAGAAGCTTTAATATTTCTTTTCTTACTACTTCTTTCATCTTAGGATTTAACCGTCATTGGTGATCAACAACTGGTTTGGCATGACGTTCCATATTGATTTTATGCTGGCATAGAGTGGGACTAATGCCCTTAAGATCATCAAGAGTATATCCAGTAGTGGCATGATGCTTCCTTAGAGTTTTTAATAATCTCTTTTCTTCATGCTCTGAAAGGTTAGCACTAATAATAACAAGATATATCGTGGACTTAACATGGCAGATGCCCTAGCAAAAGGACTTAGGTGCGGAGCCATCGCTCCTCATCCAATTCAAACTATCAGGGAACTTCTCACTCCTCATCTGGTGACTCCACTGGGACTCAGATCCCCCTCTTCAAAGTCGCCCCTGGGTGAGAACATTGAATTTCTTTGCTTTTAAACCCTTTGTAAATCATCATGCTAATATCTTTGTGTCTCATTGCCAGTGGTAAAGCCAAACCAAGCAAGAAGGTGAAGACAAGTAAGTCAGGCGATGACACCAACACCACTGAGCCGGAGAAGCAAATGATGTCAGAAGCTTCCCCTCAGACTCTTGAAGCTGCCACTGATGATCCGCCGCCAGAAGAGCACAATGTCACCATGGATTCTATGGATGTTAACCCGTCCAATGCTAATCCGCCAAATCCCATCAAGCCTGTTGAACAAGAGGCTAAAGATGTTATTGTCACTGGGGTTGGCTACATAGAGCCAGACAACCCCACTGTCTTATCAAAACATAGCGCTAAGGAATAATTTGCAGCTGCTGAGAAGGGCAAGTGGAAGGTGGATTTGGAAAGTTATACCCAGTTTAATGCTCATGAGATTCATGCGGGCTATTCAAACCGCCTTCATACCAGCCGTGACTTTGAAGCTGGCCTGGTTAACCTCATGAAGGAGCGCCTTGAGGTAAGCACTAACAAAACCTTCTCGTATAAGTATATATCAGTCTGGATATGAAAGAATTGAACATGTTGTAGGCATTAAAATCATATGTTGCACCTTGTAGCTTCTCCATATTAGTTTATCTCCATTGAATCAATAATGAGTAGTACCCAAGGGCCGGCTTAAGCTGAATAGCTAAGTCGGGACTTATCATCATCATGTTGTGAAGAAATCTAAATATGTAGCCCCTAAGGGTCGGCTTAAGCTGCATAGCTAAGCCGGGACTTATCACCATGCTTATGAACAAATCCAAATATGTAGCCCCCATGAGCCGGCTTTAGTTGAAGAAACTTAACCGGGTCATTAAAGATTTTCCTTAAAAAAGAGCAATGTACATTAGTCCACAAGTGCCAAGTAAAATACTTGTATTATGCTTGGGACTTCAAAGAAGATGATTATAATGTTGCCTGTATTTGTATATTGTAGGCTGAATTACATATGAAGGAATCTCAAGTCACCAATTTGCAACAAAACATCCAGTCCCAACAATCAGAGACCTCGAAGGCCAAATCAAAGATGAAAACTGCCTTAGAAGACATTGAAAGATTGAAAAGGGATTTCGGTGCTGAGAGAACCGACAGGGATGCTGAGAAGGCGGCCCTGTCAAAAAGAGCGGAAGATGCTGAGGCTGCTCTTAAGCCGGTGATTGATGAGTTATCCGTCTTGAAGCATCAAATTAATAGCATGACAACTGCCATCTTTGGTAAGTAATATTGTACTGCAATCCTTCACCACCAACATTAAATAACCATCCACCGGGTTATCAATATCTTTGTTAACGCAGGCTCCAGAAGTGCCAACCTTGGTCCAGACATGCATGTGAAACTTAAAGCTGCATATACCCTTGTGGAGCAGTTATACACCGGCGCTCAATGGGCTATATCTGTCGTCTCGCATGAAAAGAAGGCACATTCACTCATCAGGGAAGTGCTGGATAAATTGTAATGTGCTGCCTCAAAGAGTTGAAGAGTTAAAGTGATCAGCCGCCACAGCCGGTGCCATCACCGTGCTAAGCCGGGCAAAGTCATGGCAAGCAGAACTGGACCCAGAAGAGTTGGCCACCGGCTGCCCAAGCCTGAAAGAGGACGGGTCTCCCTTCGAAGCAGCAGACTTCACCAAGTGTGTAAGGGAGATGCGCCCTCTGGCAAGCAAGCTAGCGGAGGAAACTAATTTGTCAAAATATCAAGCTGCTTACACCAAAGAAAATTCAAAAATAATAGCGTCGATTCATAATGCCGTGGATCTGATCCCGCCAACACGTACGCTCCTGATATTGAACCATCGACCCTCATAGATGATGAAGCCGTATTCAAAGCTTTGACTGGGATCAACAGGGCCACACCTGACTTGCAGATGACGGGAGAGGACGAAGAACCGGCGCAGGATGACCCAGAATCCGCAAACCGCCAGGACCAAGAGAATTGACCAAAGGGCCAGCTTACAATCTGCCACAGAAAAACACTTATTCTTTTGGGCCATATGACGCCTGGTAATAGGCTAGCTAAAAACAATGATCTGCCATGCCATCGTGCATGTTTATTTGCATAATACTTTAAACCATCGATCTAATGTTGAAGACCTGCTGCTTATGCTCATAATATTATCAATCACGTAGGTCATATTATCATATTCCCTGCACACAAGTAGATAACATGTGCCCTGGTGATTCTCGCCAGGGCGGGTCATGATGTCCCATCTAAAATTTTCTGGTGACTGTAAAGTCCATAACCAGGGCGGGTTGTCAAACCTCGCATATTCATATACCAAGTAAAAACATACTTGTGAAATAGGCTCATACTGTCGGCTTACATCGCCATACCCAGTGAAGGTGACAGTCCAAGAACTTATAGCGCATATCTCACTTGATCAATCAAAGTACACTGGTGAGTTAACATCCAAAGCCAGGACGGGTTATCAAAACCCCAAATATGCTCAAATATGATTCATAAAGATTAAGGCTACATGGCCTAAATTGTTTTAAACCATATGTAAATATGGGACAGGGATATGAATCCAAACAATGTTCAATGAAAATAACAAATCAGAAAAAACAAGGCTTTCATAGGCTGCCAAGCCGAAATTTCAAGTGCTTTCATGGGCCGCACAACCACTAAGTTAATCCTTCAGTCAAACCCGTAAGCCGGCCCTCACATGACCAACCGCCGTTTTAACCTTGACAAGTTCAGGGTCTTTATTACAAGATTGACGGTTGAGAGCACGGCGGGTCATTCCAGGATTACCTGGGCGGAGTGACAAGGACATACAGGCAGGATAACTTGGAATTTGGTGTTTACTCCTGGCATACAAGCCGATCAAGAGGGTAAGTATAGCTATGTTCATTGAACAGGAAGCCCCCAAGTGACCTATAATGAGCCTCAAGGCAGGATACCTATGTTTGAACTACGCACTTCAGCAAGTTCTCTTTAGTAACCCTTAACTTGGGCAAGAATCCCCCAAGTAATTTGTAACAAGGCGTGCAAGCCGGACCAAAAGGGTAGTCACAGCTATGCTCAGTGAGCAGGAAGCCCCCAAGTGATCTTATGAACTGACAATAAAGACTCAGATACTCATAAATGAAATGACAGAAGCCCTGAATTCACTAGGGATGCCAGCTTTATTATACTGATCACAATATATACATTAATAGAAGTATGTACAACATACGAGCCGGTGGCTCAATCGTAATAAGGCCGAAGATGAGCAATGTTCCAAGGCCGGCGGGTCTCCTCCTCCGATGTGCATGAGTCCTTGTGGCGTCGAATATCAATGAGGTAGTATGACCCGTTGTTCAGATTTTTGCTGACCACAAAAGGCCCTTCCCAAGGTGGGGATAATTTGTGCATATCTGTTTGATCCTAGATGAGCCGGAGCACCAAGTCACCTTCTTGAAAGGTCCGGGTTTTAACCCGGCGACTATGGTAACGATGCAGATCTTGCTGGTAAATCGCCGAATGAGCAGCCACAAGGTCATGCTCCTCATCCAGGAGGTCAAGATCATCCTGACGTGCTTTCTCATTATTAGCTTCAATATAAGCCGCCACACGGGGCGAGTCGTGACGGATGTCACTGGGAAGAACCGCCTCTGCTCTGTAAACCATGAAGAAGGGTGTATAACCCGTGGATCTGTTGGGGGTAGTATTGATACTCCAAAGCACTGAGGGTAACTCCTCAACCAAACAACCCGGTGTCCTCTGCAAAGGGACCATAAGCCGGGGCTTTATGCCTCTCAAGATTTCTTGATTGGTTCTTTTAGCTTGACCATTGGATTGGGGTTGAGCCACGGATGAAACTTCAAGACGAATATGCTCTCGTTGACAAAACTCTTTCATAGCACCCTTAGACAGATTAGTACCATTATCAGTTATGATGCTATGAGGGTAGCCAAAACGGAAAATCACCTTTTTAATGAATTGAACCGACGTTGCCGCATCACACTTGCTGACCGGCTAAGCCTCAACCCACTTCGTAAACTTGTCAACTGCAACCAACAGGTGGTTCTTTTTGTCCTTGGACCTCTTGAAAGGTCCAACCATATCCAGCCCCCAGATAGCAAACGGCCAAGTAATTGGAATCATCCTCAATTCTTGAGCCGGCACATTAGCTCGTCTCAAAAATTTCTGACAGCCATCGCACTTGCTAACCTGATCTTCTACATCAGCCTGAGCCGTCAGCCAATAAAACCCATGCCGAAAAGCCTTAGCCACGAGAGACTTAGAGCCGGCATGATGGCCACAATCTCCTTCATGAATCTCTCGTAGAATCTCACGACCCTCCTCAGAAGAAATGCAGCGCTGAAACACCCCTGTGACACTGCATCTGTGTAACTCGCCATTGACAATGGTCATTGACTTAGACCGCTGGGTTATTTGCCTGGCCAAAGTTTCATCCTCAGGAAACTCAGCCTACTACAAAAAAAGACACATCCGTGACATTTTGGGCCGAACGAATTTTTTTTGTCATACTTATGACACTTCTATGACGATAATTGTGACAAAACCCGGTATCATCATAGATGTGGTGGGGTCCTACTTCTGACAAAAAATCATGACAGAAAATGGGCTTTTCATCCTGGGTGGGCCGGAGACGCAGCTGCATGACATTCTTTGGGTTGTCCATGAAAAAAAAACCGTGGTAGAAGCGAGGGCGAGGAAAATATCAGGGTGTTCCCGGTTACGGTGGGTGGTCGGGGCCGAGCGATGCATCGCTTTCTCAGACACGCATGCGCAGGGTGCAAGGCGTTGGGCTCTAAATGAACCCGGCGAGGCGTTGGGCTCTAATCAACCCGGCGATTGCCGCAGTTACGCGTTCATCGAACCCGAGCGATCGATCGATGGCTGTTAACTCGATCGAGCGATTCCTTCACTACTGCTGCTAACTGAAGCCGATCGATGCTGCCTCTGGATGAACAGTGATTGCTGGGGGGAGGGGGGGTTGGATGAACAGTTCCCAGTGGGGGTGGATGAACAGGACCCCGTGGTGTTGCCTCTGGATGAACAGGACCCCGGTCGATCGAGCCGGTTGGGGCTGGATGAACAGGACCCCGTGGAGGGTTGGATGAATAGTAGATGGTGGATGGCTGGATGAACAGTAGCCCATGGAGGGGTGGTTGAACAGGAGCCCGTGGAGAGGGCTGGTTGAACAGTAGCCGGTGGAGTAGCGCGCGGTGGAGGCTAGATGAACAGGAGCCCGTGGATGAACAGTCGCAGTGGAGGCCGGAGGAGGTCGACGGTGGATGAACAAGAGCCCGTGGAGGCTGGAGGGGCCGACGGTAGAGATGAACAGATCCCGTGGAGTCCCGCTTTTGCGGCATCGCCACCCCTCCCGATGAACAGGACCCTCGTTTTGACCGTAGCGCCCCAATACAAGTTCGTTTCCTCTGTTTTGCGGTACGCTACACCCCTCCCGATCAACAGGACCCCCGTTTCGACCGTAGGAGGCCCGTTTCCTCCGTTTTGCAGTACGCCAGACCCCTCCCGATGAACAGGATCCCATTTAGAACGTGGCCGGTCGAACACAAGGCCGTTTCCTCCGTTCCGCGGTACGCCAGGCCTCGTTTTCATCGGCTGTTCCGTCCAAGCCGGTTGGCTCCCACGCGTTCCGTTGCCTCCCGATGAACACCATGCATTCCGTTGCCTCCCCATGAACACGACAACGACGCAGTTTCTCTGTTCCCACCCAGCCATGTACATGAGCCCTGGCCGTACGTACGCGCGAGTAGGCATTCGAGACCCCGCCCGTATGTACGTACGTGGCCGTATTTACTTTCTTTCACCCTGGCCGCTGTACGTACGTGTACATGCTACGTGCGCGCCTCTACTACGATACATGCGCGCCTCTACATCGACCAGTATGTACATACACGTTCTCGACCAGAATGACAACGCTACGTACGCTTCGACCAGGTGGGTCCCGACTATCAGGCACTTCCTTGCGTGCGAAGATGTAGCCGGTGGGTCCTAGAAGTCAGGGGGGCGAATCGTTTTTTTTGCCTGGACACACTTCCTTGCATGCGAAGATGTCGCTGGTAGGTCGCAGCAGTCAGGGGGAAATGTTTTTTTTGCGAAATACGGTTGCCAGTCTGGTGGGTCCCTGCTGTCAGGTGGAGGAATCATTTGTAAGTGCATCTAGTGCCCCTTAGTGATTTTGGTGTATTGAAGACTTATAGGTTAAGGGACTAATGCGTTTGTGAGTGTACACAGGTCTATAAGTCTATGAGGAGTTTGATATTTACAGAGAAAGTCGACCCCTAAAAATGAAGTTCTTCGACTGAAGACTTTGGTTTTCTGAAGACTTTGAAAGTGGAGAAATTGGTGTGACCTTGAAGACTTGGTATTCATTTGAGGAACATGAAGCATGAAGACTTTTGTTTTCGTAGTTTTGTTTTTCTCTTTCTTGATTCATAGGAAACACCGTACTGTTAAAGGGGGTCGAGGAAATACTAAGGAAAAATTTCCATGTGATGCTCAACTCAAAATCCTACACCTACCAATCCCTTCGAGTGAAGCCATTGGAAATCTCGTACAGTTCGATCAATTTCTTGATGATAGAGACGAAGTTCTTCCGTCAATGAGGAATTTGTCCTGACAGAGGAGTTAGGAATTCGCCAAATAATCGCCTACACAAAGGAGGAACATGATAGCCTCAAGAATTTGAGAGTCAAATTTCCGATTTATGCTACGCGCGCCAAATTGTACCAAAATATCCTATCCACCTAACGGTCATATCATTGAAGGGCATTTATGTCTTATCATGTCGGGCTGCTCCCTAGGCTATAAATAGCCACCCCCCTACAACCACAAGCTGGTTGGCTACTCCGCGAGAAACTGACACTTGTCAATTGAGAGCAACCCATCCTCTGAGGACTTTGAGCGAAAATCATCAAGTGAGGAAAACCCAAAAACCAAACCCCTACAAACCCAAAGTGATTGAGCATCACTGAAGAAATTGATCCTGTGTGGATCCGACGCTTGTTACCTTTGAAGACTGTGCTTCTTCCAGACGGTTAGGTGTCATGGTCTAGAGCATCCAAGAGGAACTGTGGATCACCGAGTGACCAAGTCTGTGAAGGTTAGGAAGTCGCCTGAAGACTTACCACGAGTGATTGGACGAGGTCTGTGTGACCTTAGTTCAAGGAGAATACGGTGAGGACTTGGTGTCCTGAGCTGCGTGCTCAGAGATCGGTGTCCGGACTGTGTCCTCGAGTTTAAATACTCAGCCGCTCCAACCAGACGTACAACTGAGACAACAGTTGGAACTGGTCTACCAAATCATTGTCTTAACCAACCTAACTGGTTCCATTTCCTCAACCCATTCATTTCCTCATGACTGTGTTGAGTGTTTGTTCATATCTATGTTTCAAGACTTTGACTGAAGACTTTCTCAATTTCCTCAGTTCAATTTCTTCAATCTGTTTGTCTTCATCTTGTGTTATACTGTGTTTACGCTTTCTGTACTCTGTGCTTGTCTTCATTTCATCATGATGACCATGCCTGTACTCTGTTATCCTTATTTCTGAGTACTTATTCCGCTGCAAGTAGTTCTTCGCTAAGGAATTTCCTCACCGGCAAATTCCTCAGTGAAGAATTCATAAAAATCGCCTATTCACCCCCCTCTAGTCGATATAACGCACTTTCATCATTATTTTCTGCTTAATAAGGAGGCACTTCCTTGCTGCGGCCGTGGATCCAACTGTCAGCCTCTCCACATACAGTCCACGTCCGATGGAAGCCGTTCCTTGACCACGTTGACCACGCCGCGCCGAGAGCACCAGGGCGGTGGACGATGGCGAGG
Source organism: Aegilops bicornis (assembly GCA_021605145.1). Taxonomy (NCBI): domain Eukaryota; kingdom Viridiplantae; phylum Streptophyta; class Magnoliopsida; order Poales; family Poaceae; genus Aegilops; species Aegilops bicornis. Next base: position 368,089,540 of record CM038673.1, on the reverse strand, counting down.
TCTAGGAAGGGGACAACACGGAGCCAGGGAAGACGCGGCAGTGGATGCCCACGTGTAGAGGAGTATGAGGGTTCACTGGTTCGCTACGGTGTGAGGCTGCCGTCGCCACAGAATAACAGGGGGTGTGGGTGAGTAGAGGGATGGCCTGGCTAGTGGTGGGAGTAGTAGGGGGGCGGTGAGGCCTCTGCGGCATCGCAGCCGGCCACGGGAGGCAGGAGCACGAGGCACGACCGGTGCTACTTTGGGCGGCTGGAGCAAGAAGACCAGAGGTTGAAGAAGCACTACGGCCGTTGGATGGACATCGTACGGTCACTGGAGCTAGAATCGTTCATATTGACTAAGTTGACAAAGCCCTCCGTCCCCGTCAACTTAGTTGGCCCACAAGTCAGCCTCCCACTATTGTGGGTCCCAGCTAGCAGGGGGTATTCATTTTTTTGTGCGTAATAAGGAGGCACTTCCTTGCGTGCGAAGATATAACTGGTGGGTCCGACCTGTCAGTGGTGGAAACGTTTTTTTGTGAAATACAGAGGCCCTTAAGGTGGGTCCCAGCTGTCAGGTGGAGGAATCATTATTTTGCGCGTAATAAGGAGGCATTTCTTTACATGCGGTCGTGGACCCAGCTGTCAGCCTCTCCACACACAGTCTACTTCCGATGGTGTCGTTCATTGACCACGTTGACCACTCCACGCCGAGCGCATCCGAGGTGGTGGACGACGGCGAGGCCCCAGACAGCATCGAGCCGGAGATGGGAAGACGCAGGAGTAGAGTCACAGACGGAGAGGTGTACGAGGGTTAACTTGTTCTGGTGCGGTGTGGTTCGGCAGTTGGTGGAGAAGAACAAGAGGTCTGGAGGGGTGGAGGGATGGCCTGGCCAACGGTGGAGTAGCGCTTCATAGCGAAGCGTGCTAAGGAGAGCTATTAGCAGCAGGAGGCGGGAGCAGGTGCTTCCGGTGGCGCTGGAGGAAGAATACGAGAGATTGAAGATGGATGCCGGTCGTTGGATGTAAATCCAACGGATAACAATGTCAGAATCATTTGTTGACTAAGTTGACAACGACTTGCATTGGCTTCGACCTATTGGCCCACATTGCAGCCTCCAAAAATGTGGCACGTATTCAACCCATTTTTTCAGAATTTACTGTCTTTTTTTTGCGGGGTAGAATTTACAGTCCATTTGATCTTTTTTTTTGAATTACAGTCCATTAGTTGGGCTGGGTGAACAAATATTGTAGCGTCCATGCGGCTCATTTATGTTTTTCCTAAAAAATTAAAGGCCATTTGCACTTTCTCGAACGGTGAACAAATAATGTAGCGTCCATGCGGCTCATTTATGTTTTTCCTAAAAAATTACAGGCCATTTGCACTTTCTCGAAATACACGATTTTGCTGGGTTGATTCTAATTATAATGTTGGGGTGGGTGCAACAATGTTATCAAAAAATAAATCGGGGCTGAGCATTTTGTTATATATATATATATTTATTTATTTATTTAAATAATAAGTGATTTATTATTACATTGGTCCTTAAATCTTACCAAGCTTTTGTACACAATCACCAGGATTTTCATTGCCAAAAAAATCCAGGCTTTTATTGTTAAGAAATTATTTTTATAAGTTAATAACATGTGGGATATTGTTTTCTTACATATGTAAGTATCTGTTAATTATATGATGACAATAACAATAATATATAATAACATATAAAATAATTTAAATATATATAATATAGTTAGAAGGGAAACATAAGTTGGACCAGGGGTTCCTATTCTTATATAGAAAAATAGAACAAACCTCTGCATTTTCTTAAAAAAATACATAAATTGGGTTGCCGATGTTTCAGGAAAAAAAAAACCTCGGATGGGAGGCCCATAGGCCGGTCAATACATGACGGCCCTCAAGAAAATACAAATAGGCCTATGGACCTCCCATCCGAGGTCGTGGGCTGCGCATGTTAAAAAAGAAAGCCTAGATGGGGCAGCCCAAAACCCAGCTGAAACTTGCTGCCCCAGTGATAATAAATGATACCTGCCAGCTCCCCGGCTTTGTTGTGTATTTATCTCCTATAGTAACTACGTTGAAGCACCTAAAAAAATGTAACTATGTTGACAAACCCGTGGGCCCCAACGTCAGTATAGCATTAGGAGGAAGTATTTTTTCGATGAGGCACTTGCTTGCGTACGGCCATAGACTTGGTGGGTCCCGACTGTCCGTCTCTCCACATACAGTCCTCTCCAGATTCCTCTCGTTTGTTCAGCATGTTCACACCGGCAGACAGTGACATCGCGGCGAGTGCACAAAGGCACAGGAGGAGATCCAACCACCTGAGGAAGTGCCTTATTAGTAACGAAACAACTGAACTAGCCTAGTGGCTGAGTGACACTACCCGATAGCTGTTCCGCCCAGTTTCGATTCCACCTGTGCAGAGAAAACATCTCCAAAATTTTTGCCTCTGCCTTTATTGACATATGGGTCCCAATTGTCATCTACGCACACCACGTCCAACACTTGCCAAAACTTCATCCCTCGTTTTCTCTGTTTTTTGCACACTCGACATTGTGTGGGCATTTTGAAAATAGCATATCTTTTTGACTGTGCATCATATGAAGATGTGCTATGCATGAATGTTGATCAGCATGAGGTTAACTGGCTGGTAGTTCCAGTTTTGACCATGAATACAACTTCCAGCATGATGTTAACACTGTTTGAAAAGGCCGTGTTAATATAAATGCTCCGCCTCTGAACGTTGCAGTTTCTTATCTGAAACTGAACTTGGAGTTTCTTATCTGAAACTAAAACTTGCAGTTTCTTCTCTGAGAATCACATTGTTCCGCACTTTTATACTACTATGAATCTACATTTTTAAGTGCTAAAAATAGATCTCTAGAATTCATAAAATACTTCATATGCTCAATACTGCAAATCTGAAATTCAAAAGACATTCATATCTGAAAGTACTCTCAAAATACACAACACAAAACACAATTCACAACCTGCAAATACTAACAACCCTAAGCTCCTCCTGACAATTCACAACCTATCCGACTATTGGTCTGGGGGGGTGGGGGGGCAATCCCTCCTATTCCTCGGCGGCAGACAGCCGCCCCGTGAGACGATGTGAACGACGAGAGAGAGGATGGCAGGGAAGCTTCGTCGGGCCAACTGTTTTTCTCCTCTTGCAGTTGGGTTCGGTCGACGAAGATTCCACCGGCTCGCTCTGGCACGACACCCTCATAAACGGCACCCTGTAGATGCTCGATCCTTCAATCTCTGGTGGATGCTCCATCTGGGATCGATACTCCCACCGCCGCTCCCTCACGATCGGATTCGGTGAATCTGTTTGCTCCATGGCCCAGAGGAGTAGCTCTACATACTCCCGCGCGACTCCCTCTGGGAGTACCGCCGCCTTTTCGCTCTGTAGCCGATATTTGGCCATGGATGTCACCGTCGCCGCTAGTTGGTCCTTGTTGTCAAACCAAGACTGTATCTCCAACATACTAGCTAGCTTCACAGGGTCGCCGTCTGTGATCCTCACGTATCGGTTGTACTCCTCCATCGATCTACTTCTCCACAGCACCTTCACTCTCCGACGGTGGTTTTTGAATGGAAGAGGAGAGGAGCAGCGCTGGTTTTGGTTTAGAACGGGAGAGGAGCGATGTTGGTTTTGGATTGGAACAGGAGAGGAGGGGTGGTGGTTTTGAAATGGAAGAGGAGAGGAGCGGCGCTGGATTTTGATTGGAATAGGAGAGGAGCGGCGATGGTTTAAAAGGAGAAGAGCGGAAGAGCGGCGCTGGTCTTGGAAGTATTTTTTTGTTTTATGATTTTGGGTCAAAGTTTGACCACGTACTGTACTTGACAAGCAAAATGTGAATGCATGTCACCAAAAATTGTATCGTTTGGTTCGTATCTGAATGTACTTCCAAATTATATTATTTTTGCAACCTATAACTTATATTTTATTTGCGAAAATCATGGTCAATTATGACCCAGAATAAAAGGGAGACTAGTTAATGTGTGGTCGCTTTCTTAATTGAAGGGTAAATTGATTTTGATTTTGATCCAGTCACAGCGCGCTGACCCTCTCGTCCAATCCTAAATCGCTGCCGCACGCTCCTCTCCCTCTTCTCCATTGCAAAACCACCTCCTCTCCTCTCCGTCATCTCCATTCCAAAACCACCGTTTCGCCTCTCCCTCTTCTCCATTGCAAAACCACCTCCTCTCCTCTCCATCACTTCCATTCCAAAACCACCGTCTCGCCTCTCCCTCTTCTCTATTGCAAGACCACCGTCTCTCCTCCCATCTTCCAAAGCTAGCACCGAATCAAGCAGATCATCGGCGGCGACTAGGCAAAGTTAGCCAGGTTGAAGGAGATCCTTACTTGGTTTGACAATGAGTGGGAGATTTTGAGGACGGTAGGGTTTAAGGTAAGCTTCACACTAACCTAATCTTCCACCTGCTCATGCTTACAATCAGTGTGACAGCTAATGAAAATCATGGTTACAATCAGTGTCCGAGCACTATGCCAATCACCCTTAAATAGCTCTGGACCTTTGGGTCAAAGTTGTGACACTGTGTAGAAATAAATAAAAATAGATTGGTGCTTCTTTCAGAAAAGAGTACTCCCTAGAAAACTGCCAATATAAGCTACTGGTATTTGGTTAGAGGATTTGCTGCCGAGAAAGATCCGTCCACAGAGAGCGCCACACATCCCACTGGTGGTGGTGGATGCCAATGCGTGCATGGAGCATGGTTGGTGTTGGTAATTTTTACTTGGCACATCTCGCACTCTGCATATATGCCGGTTCCATCCGTACATTTGTGCAGTTCCACCAAAATGCAGCTGAATAACCCTGTTTGCACAGATAATGAAAAAGCATGATTACATTATAGTGGCACTAGTTGATGAAACACGCAAAATAAATAGAAGAAAATATTGTGATAGTATCATAGTATGCCATGCTGCAAGGGCGAGATGGGCCCTGCGTCGCCTCATACGGTATGCCACGCCTCATACTGGAAATCGTCCCAAGTCTCCCCGATACACCTTCTGCTAGTGATGAACATCAGTGTACAGCGGAAGTACAAGGAGGGACCTTGAGGCATTCAAATCTCTATTTTTGTGCAGATGAACTAAAATTAAGCACCACAGTTTGCAGAAACGCTTAAACATTAACAATGGGACTATTTGATGAAACATACATTAACAAAGAGAAGCACTTTCTTTATCTACATTGGAAATGAAATGATAGAGAGGACACTCGCTCTATTTTAATTGTATTATTACTTCATTTTATCAGTGCCACTAGGGTTTGACGGTGGCAAACGAGGTGTACCGTATGTCGCAAGGATGAAGGCCGGGTGCTTAGACTAGGATGTCAAGTCGGCTCTTCAAATCCTATCTTCCCCCTGATGTTTCTGTGGTAGCATTTGGGTTATAATCCAAACTTGTTCGAGCTGGTGCTGCGTCCCCCTACCTGCCTAGCTTATGTGGCGAACTTGTCTCCTGCTAGTACTCAATCCGTTCTAGTAGTAGTTGCATAACTGCCCGTTTACACTGAGATGTTGTCGGATAATGGTTCTCTATGGTTGGGTTTCTTTAATTAAATCAGAGGGAACCCCCTCTTTCGATATATAAAAAAACAGTGGCACTAGCGGTGCCAAAACATTGCCTCAAATTAATAGTGCCACTAGATTAAGGTGCAGAATAATAACATTACTGCTTTATCATGGCAGTGCCAAAACAGTAGCACAAGAGCAGGATCAACATGCAGGATCTTTGGCAAACAAATGTAACCAAAAAGGAACATACCTCGTGATGGGAACCATATCTGCAAATAACGCCATCATAGAAGGGATGACACCCGTCACCATCATGGATGATTCAATTCATGGGACCTTTTGGTGCAGTTCACCTAAAATGAAGCAATGTCCCATGAGCTAGCAGCTTCTTCTTCTTCTTTTTTAAGAAAAGGGCTCCAGCCCCGGTTCCATTTCCATCAGAAAACGAAACCCACAGAGCTTCTTCTTCATTAGTTGCAATAAAATTGAGCAACATCAAGGTTGGTCGTGAAGCTCCTGGAGAGTAGGCGGACCAGGACAGTTGCATCTCTAACAAAAAGAAGCAACTTATCTTAACGGGAAATTTAGCAGGACATGAAAAAAAGTGCCATTGATTCATATTACTGGAGGCATTACATTGAAAACAACATTGGTTTAACGTGTCCTTACTTTTTAATAAAGGTCGATCGCTACATTTTACCAGTGGCATTACATAAGAGCGGCTCGGGGCAACAAACATCAGAAGAGGATATCTGGGTTGGTCCCATTTTTGTTCGGTATATAGCCACCTTTACTGTGCGAGGCTAGCAAATCTAGTGCTGGACTTACTCTGTTGACTTGTCCCCCAGCCCCCACTTTCTTTCTTTTTTCAACCAATAGATCGGCTTTATATTAAGTTTGTACTACATTCCCTTTATTTCCCTGTTAGACCTAGAGACCAGTTGGATAGCCAGTCTCTGTTACTTTTCGCCCCCATTATTTCCTTTTTCGACCAAGTCCTAGATTCAGGTAACAAATATTCTGCCACCCCACCCCCTTTCTTCCTTGTTTGAACTAAGTACTACTAGATTCGAGTGCATGAACTAGTTTTACCTCTCAACAGTAAAAAATTAGGTGGTTTTCGAACAGCCGATCGATCCTATCTACACGAGGGGGCCTGAGAAATAGTAAAAGATACAAATGCAGCGACGTCAGGAGCTCGGGAAGTAGAGTAAGGCCGGTTTCAAAGGAAGTTATACCTGAGGGTCGCCAGGATGTCGCTAGGTGGGTGGCGGGAGGCTGGATCTGCCCACACTATGGCAGTGAGGAAGAAGGGGTGGGAGGCCCTCCCTCGCCAGCGATGCTTGGGAGAGAACGGCAAGGCACGCTGATTGGGACGCGCCGGCAGTGGGTAAGAGCCGTCGTCGAGGACGACCGCGTGAACGTTGCACCTTCTCACCTTCCTTGGCAGAGAGGATCCAGCTGGATCTGTGACCAGCGGTGAGTAGAGAGAGAGAGTGTGGCCACCGCTGTCGTGTTTAGATCTGGAGAGGACGAGACAGTGTGAAGAGAGCAACACTAGCAAGCAAGCGCAGAGGCTCCTGCCTATATAGTGGAGTACTAGTTTTCTTTTGTCTACCGGCCGGAGCCGGCTTGACCTCGACAATAATTGTCGAGAAGTCTTCGTGCACGTGCCCCGGAGGCGCAGTTGTCGTCATTTTGATCTGAAGCACCGGATTATAACATATAACACGAAAAAATGCCACATGACAAGAAATCATAACCTCACTGCCCAAAGGAGACAAGATGAATCCCGACGGACAAACAAGACGAGGATCAAAGCTCAAATTAAAGATAAACTCGTAGAAAAGGGGTCCGTTGATAGATGTCCTAATTAACATAGCCGGCTTGACCTAGATGGCAGCCGAGTAGTCTTCGTGCATGTGCCCCCAATGACTAGCCCAACTCAGCTGTCACTGTTTTAACCCTCGCAGTGATCCGAAGCACATGCCACCTAATCTTGCGAGATGACAAGTGTCGGTGTCAAAACCGGCGGATCTCGGGTAGGGGGTCCCGAACTGTGCATCTAGGCAGATGGTAACAGGAGACAAGGGACACGATGTTTTACCCAGGTTCTGGCCCTCTCGATGGAGGTAAAACCCTACTCCTGCTTGATTAATATTGATGATATGGGTAGTACAAGAGTAGATCTACCACGAGATCAGAGAGGCTAAACCCTAGAAGCTAGCCTATGGTATGATTGTTGTTCGTCCTACGGACTAAAACCCTCCGGTTTATATAGGCACCGAAGAGGGTTAGGGTTACACAGAGTCGGTTACAATGATAGGAGATCTACATATCCGTATCGCCAAGCTTGCCTTCCACGCCAAGGAAAGTCCCATCTGGACACGGGACGAAGTCTTCAATCTTGTATCTTCATAGTCCAGGAGTCCGGCCAAAGGTAATAGTTCGGCTATCCGGACACCCCCTAATCCGGGACTCCCTCAGTAGCCCCCGAACCAGGCTTCAATGATGACAAGTCCGGCGTGTTGATTGTCTTTGGCATTGCAAGGCGGGTTCTTCTCCAAATCCTGTGCACCTATTGAATAGTGCCCGACTTCTCGTAAATATCACGCTCCTCGGCTTCCACGCCCAATAATGGACATCTTCCACGTGCCGAATGAATGTGAAAAGCCAGGGTATTTTTACATTTATCCCCCTAGCTGCGCAAATGAGCCGCCTATAAAAGAGACAAGGATCTAGATCCGAATCACACCATCCTCCCTCCGCGAGCATTCATCGGAGCGCCTCTGACAAAAATCCATTCCATCATGGACAGTCGACGCGGCTCCTCCTCTCGCGCTCCCAGCCCTCAGCCTGGAGATTGGGAGAGATGCTCAGTCCCGCATAGCGAGCTAGTGGCGCTCCAAACCAAGGGATTCCTTCCCCCAGCCTTCATGGTTCCGGTTCGAGCCGGACTCGCCACATATAAGGGCGGAAAGCAAGCGGAGAGCGCCCCCGATCCCTCCAAAGGAGAGCGGGTATGCTTCATCTCTTATCTGATAAGAGGGCTCGGATTTCCAATTCATCCATTTCTCCGGGGGCTCCTGGAGTTCTACGGCCTCCAGTTGCACAACCTTACCCCTGCCTCCATTTTGCATATTGCGGGCTTCGTGGCCCTTTGCGAGCTGTTTTTGGGCATCGAGGCTCATTTCGCGCTGTGGAAGAGATTGTTCTGCCTTGTACCCCGTTCTCATGAGGGGTCAATATATCAAGTGGACGGAGCCGAACTATGGCGCACCGCCGGGACCGGATATCTATCCGGAACCCCGAAGAAGGCGTCCGAAGACTGGCCTTTGGAATGGTTTTATATGGAAGACGTCCCGCTGCCGGATCCTGTTCGGATCGGCCTCCCAGGTTCAGCAATGCTCCCTTGAAGAGACGCCTAAGTTGGCGTCCGCGGAGCCCTCAGAGGGAAAACGACAGGGACGTCCTTTACCTGATGAGCCGAATAAGGTTGTTGGCTCATTCCGGACTGACCATGATCGGGGTCATGGCCACATGCATTATGCGGGGGGTGCAGCCGCCCAAAGATAGGGGCCACCCATGTGGGATTTCAACGGGGAGGATGATGCCACCCGTCATGGCCGTAAGGGGCCGGGATCGGTCGCCGATCTGGTGAAGATCTTGTCCGCATTGTACAAGGGGGAAGAGGAGGATTTTCTCCGCGTCAGTCCGTTGAATGGATTTTCTATGAACAACCCTCGAAGCTGGGTAAGCGGACACTTATTCTCGCCCATCCGATCCATATTCCCATGGTCAAGTATCTCATTTTGTGATTTCGACGCAGGAACTGCGCTGGGCTGTAAAAGATTTATACAGCCCGCCTCCACAACCCGAGGATCCGGAACGGTCCCTCGATCCGGCTTCCCAAGAGGATCCGGACACAAAGGTGGAGCTGATTGATGGGGTATTTCACCAACTTTGCATCGACAATGCCTTGGTCGCCATTATGGCTAATTACCCCGGAATATTCCCAGCCTCACAGGTAACTGCGACCGAAGTCTCAATACCGTGACCCATCCATGCTTATTTCTGATCACCATATATCAATGGTGTTTCGCAGGGGGTGCCTTTGAGGCGGGAAGCCGAGCCCGCGGCGGCTGGCCAATAAGGGGCAGCTCGGCCCAGCAGGCTGAAAAGGAGTGCGGTCCGGATCGAAACACCGCCGCAACGGTATGGCATGCCATTGTGTTTCAAAGTTCGATTCCTGGAAGGCATACTAACGCTTGTGATCTTTTCAGGAAAAAGAGCGCTCGCCGGACTGTGTCCGGAGAGGTTGCCAATCGAGCCTCCGCCAGCCAGGCTCCAAAGCCAGGTCCGGAAGCGGAGGCGAACACGAGGCGTGCGTCGGATGCTCCTCCAACGGAGGATGCCGACAGGTTGTCCGCCACCAACTCTGAGGTGGAGAGTGCCATGAATCATAGGCGCCGTCGGACAGTTCTTCGTGACGCATGTTTCTCCCAAGAGGCATTGAATGCCTTTAATTCGGGAGATGCGCACCTCCGTGCCGCTCAAGATGGTCTAGCCAGAGCCACGGAGCAGTATGTGAAAGACATACGGGTGAGGAATTTTGACAGTTATATATGCCAGTAGCCCCCGAGACTTAAAGTAGTTAGAATAACTGATTTAAGGATCATTTGTTATGCATGATCTTTCAGAAAAATACCCGACTGTCCCAGGAGCTTCAAGAGTGCAAGGCCCAACTTGAGGCCGCACTAGCCGCGACAGGGGAAGCCACAGAGACCCCCTCTGGTAATATATGCTTCAAAATATAAGTAGTTTGTGAAGTGCGGCGTGTGTATCAGTCTGACAATAATATTGCAGATGGCGCCGGGGTAGATCCGGACAAGCAACATCTCCTGCGCCGGTTAAAGGCCGGCGAGAATGTGCTTACAAGGGTGAGGCAAGAGAAAAATAATCTCCAAGATGCCAACACCCAGCTGGGTGAGGAACTAAAGGATGTTCGTGCCCAGCTGTCTGACTCCGTTAAGGAGAATCGGCGGCTTTGTCGCGGCATTTTTAGTAAATGCTTGAACGAATTTTGAAAAAGAGTTCAGCGAGGAAGTCGACTAACAGGGATATGTATGTAGGTACGCTCACAGGTCGTCCTGCAGAGGAAATGCCCGGTTCTACGGGTGACCTTCTTCCCGAAGTTGCTACAACCGCATTTAACGAGTTCGGCAGGTGATGAAAGGCGTCGCTCAGGCCTTATGGCCATCTATCTCCCAGCCCGAAGGCCTTGGAGAGCTTGCAAAGAGGCTTCAGGGAGCACGGCGGCGCTTCCAATTATGGAAGATATCGACCTGCCGTCAAGGCGCCAGGGAGGCCTGGGCCATGGTGAAGACGCGATACACGAAGGCTGACCCAAACCACATGGCCGAGGTCGGACCTGTGGGGCCCGATGGGAAGGAGATCCCTGTGAGCTTAGTGTACGGCCAAGTGGAATTGACCGCAAAGTATTCCCAGCAGGATTATAAACTAGACAGCCTATTAGATGGCATTGAAGAGGAATACAATCAGTCAAGTTGACTATGTAATTAATATGACATGGAAAATGCCTTCTAGCCGGATTGTAGATCGTTTGCCATAGCGGACCTTTTAAACCCGACCTCGGGACCCAATAGTCCGAGTGTGTCCGAATACCCTCGCGGTTATATAAAAACCAGGGCATGCGTGGAGACCAAAGCGTAGGGGTCATTAGTGCTTTATCGGACAAGTGCCCAACTAGTTATGTTATATTACATGGTCAAGAAGAAACATCTTCCAGGAGAATAGTTCCGTTAAGGGTTCCTTTTCTCGGGAGGCATGCCCTAAAGTGCATGTCCGGACTGTAAAAAAGCAGAAAAGCATCTGGGGCAGGTAAATAAATAGGTAAGAAATCGTCTTTTAGTTCACCGACCGAATATTCCCTTAAGAACGCTTAGCTTCGGCTTCACCCTACCGAGGTACACATCCGGTGACCGGCAAGAATAATCGCAGAGGTGCTCCCTTTACCACCTAGCCGAACAATCGGGAACGTAGGGGTAAGCACAGAGCCAGCAACCCAGCTTGGCCAAAACTTAAGTCATATCGATGCATATAATGGTGAATAAAAGGTACATGCGGAAGTGTGACACATGTGTTGGGCATAAAGCCCGTATAAATAAGCTTCTGTTAAAGAAGCCCCCAGGTATAATGAGCGCGGGTAGCGCGTCAAGTATGTGTGAAAAATGCGCAAGCGAGCCTCCAAAGGCTTCAAGAAAAAGGAGGGAGAAGGAGAGAAACAAAAGACAGCTAAAGTATAAAATGTGGAAGCAGGAAGGAGACGAACTCAGAATTCGGCGCTAGGCGTAGAATCTTCGGAGACGGGCTGCGTTCCATGGGTTCGGCTCGAGTCAGTTAGCCGATGCGTTTCGCAGACGGTATGCTCCGCCGGTCAGGACTTGGTCGATGATGAAGGGACCTTCCCATTTGGGCTTGAGTTTGTCCTTTTTCTTGTCCGACAGCGAGAACTAATTCGCCAACATTGTAAGCTTTCGCATTTCTTCTACGCTTTGATATCTTCGAGCCTGTTGTTGATAGAATGCGGAACGAGCTTTTGCCACGTCGCGCTCCTCCTCCAAGGCGTCCAAACTGTCCTTCCGATCAAGCTCGGCTTCTCTTTCTTCGTACATGCGCACGCGAGGTGAGTCATGAATTATGTCGCAGGGCAAAACTACCTCTGCGTCGTATACCATAAAAATGGTGTGAATCCGGTAGTGCGATTCGGTGTGGTCCGCAGCCCCCAGAGTACGGAGTCGAGCTCCTCTACCCAGTGCGTTTTAGATTCCTTGAGGGACCGCACTAGTCTGGGTTTAATGCCGCTCATGATTAGACCATTTGCTCGCTCGACTTGACCGTTAGTTTGAGGGTGATAGACTGAAGCGTAGTCGAGCTTGATGCTCATGTTTTTGCACCAGAGTTTGACCTCGTCGACCGTGAAGTTCGTGTCGTTACCAGTGATGATGCTATGGGGGACGCCGTAACAGTGTACTACCGCTGATATGAAGTCTATCACCGGTCCGGATTCGGCCTTCTTAACAGGCTTGGCCTCTATCCATTTGGTGAATTTATCCACCATGACCAATAGGTATTTTTTCTTGTGGGTTCCCCCTTTAAGGGGTCCAACCATGTCAAGCCCCCAGACCGCGAACGGCCAGGTGATGGGTATAGTTTTTAGGGCGGTGGGTGGCATGTGGCTTTGATTAGCAAAGAGCTGGCAACCGACGCATCGCTGGACTAAGTCCTGAGCATCTGCCTGGGCCGTCGGCCAATGAAATCCTGTACGGAAGGCCTTGCCTACAAGGGCCCGGGCTGCAACGTGGTGCCCACCGAGTCCGGCATGAATTTCAGCCAGAAGATTTCGCCCTTCCTCTTTGGAGATACACCTTTGAAGGACTCCGGTTGTGCTTTTCTTATAAAGCTCTCCCTCATGGACCTTATAGGCTTTAGATTCCCGTACTATGCAGCGGGCCTCGTTTTGGTCCTCGGGAAGTTCCTGCCTAGTTAGGTAGGCTAGGAATGGTTCCGTCCACGGGGCAATGACTGCCATTATTTCGTGGGCTGAAGGTGTTACTTCGTTGGCAGACTGACCAATTATGTCAGAGTGTTCGGTGTCGGGTGGTACGGTTGGGTCCGGATTGTTGTTTCCGGACTCCACCTCCCATAGTACGGATGGCTTGAACAACCGCTCCAGGAAGATGTTGGGAGGGACAGCATCGCGCTTTGCGCCAATGCGTGCCAATACATCTGCCGCCTGGTTATTATCCCGGGCTATATGGTGAAATTCGAGCCCTTCAAACCGAGCTGACATTTTTAGGACGACGTTGCGGTAAGCTTCCATTTTCAGATCCTTGGCATCGAAGTCTCCATTTAGTTGGGATATCGTGAGGTTCGAATCCCCGCGCACCCCTAGGCTTTAATGCCCATGGAGACCGCCATCCGGAGGCCATGTAGAAGGGCCTCGTATTCGGCTGCGTTGTTGGAGTCCGTGTACATTATCTGGAGTACGTATTGAACTCAGATCTCCGGTTGGGGACGCCAGACGACGCCAGCCCCTGTGCCAGCCAACATTTTGGAGCCGTCGGCGTGCATGATCCAATTGGAATATGCGTCGTACTCTTTAGGGAGTTCGCTTCAGTCCATTCGGCGAAGTCGGCCAAAACTTGTGACTTAATAGCTCGCCGTGGCTTATAGGTTATGTCGAATGGGAGGAGCTCGATGGCCCATTTGGCAATTCGGCCCGTCGCGTCGCGGTTGTTTATAATGTCATTAAGAGGTACTTCAGAGGCTACTGTTATCGAACACTCTTGAAAGTATTGTCGCAGCTTCCGGGATGCCATGAACACCGCCAGACGCTTATCTTTTGATAATGCGGATACCGGGACTTGCATGGAGTTAGGACAGTGGACACGTAGTAAACTGGTTTTTGGAGGGGGAACTTGTGTCCGTCCGTTTCTCGTTCGACGACGAGCACCGCACTTACAACTTGATGGGTTGCCGCGATATATTATAGCATTGGTTCGCCCATGTTGGGCGCGGCCAGGACCGGATTTGTTGCCAATACAGCTTTGATTTCTTCTAGTCCGTGTAACGCCCCAGATGCCACTTTCCATATTCGTAACTCCAACTCTTGCCTTTTCCGAAGATGCGATATATTATTTCCTCCGTGGTTGGGTTTTTGTCTTCTGTTTTGCATTTTGTTCATGTCATGCATCTCATCTCATAGCATCATGCGCATTGCATCTGCATGTTTTCATAAAGCTTGCATCCGTTCGTAGTTGTCCAGTTCCTTCTTATCGTCGTTGACCGTTCCGAGTCCAATCGGGTTTTCGCTCCCCTTTTGACCGTGACCACCTAACCTCTCTTGCCAGTGCATCGACCCCTCGCCCGCGTCCGAAACTTCCCCGAAGCCGAACCGCTCAGTAGTGGCCATTGGATCCGGATCATCCCCAAATATCTATAAAATATCTCCGTTTTCTTTTTGGACTCCCCCAACCTAATTATCTCGACCGTCCGATTTAAATCGAAAGGTCCTAACCTAGTTTTATTTCCCTATATATAGTCTAACCCTAGCCATGTCCCATCCATTCCTCCCCTATCCTATCGCCGCCGCCACTTCGTTTTCCTCGGGATCCCTCCCGATCCAGCCGACCCGACCATCTCCCTCGTTTTCAGCGCTGTCCAATCCATCGATCCACCCAACCAGCGAGCCTCCTCCCGATCCATCCCAAATCAATCGCAACAGCCTCGCTCTGTTTGAGAGGAGATCAGCCCTGAAACATCCTTGCCTCGTCGCCTCCCCGCCGCCTCAGATCGTCCACGCCACGGCGACAACAAAGATAGCGAGGTCATGCCGCCGGCCTCATACCGCTCATCTCCTCCGCTGTCTCCCTTCCTCCCCGTGCTTCTCTCTCTCACACATCTCTCTCTGACTCGTTTCCGTCAGGGAACGGAAGGAAGCCGCCATGGACTGGGCTCGGCCTCAAGATCCCATCGCCAGCAGCCCCCGATCTGGATCGAGGCAACCCTGTCCGCCCCGCCGCGCCGGCCAGCGAGCCAACGCCGTCGAGCCCCAGCCAGCAGCAACCGCCAGGATGCCTCCCCTGCCTGCTCCCTCTTCTTCGTCGTGAAGCTGCTCGAGGCCCCGAGCAGGAGCGCTCGGCCTCGTCCCCTCGCGCCGTCGCAGCCGACGACCACCTCCAGTAGGCTCGTGCCGCGCCCCGTCTCCCTCGCTCTCTCTTCACTTCCTTTTCTTCTTTCTGCGATTCATCTCTCTGCTCTCTCTTCGCTGGACAGGAACCCCATCGATGGTCGCGTCCACAACGTCCGCGCCGTCGCCCGTTCGTCCCCGTCGGCAGCCGTGCTGCTCCCCTTCCTCGTCGCCGGACCTCCTTCCTTCGTCGCCCCTTGCCGTTCCAGATGGATCCGGCTGCATCCGCGCCATCCCGGTCGACAAGTCCCGCGCCGCTGTCGTCTTCTCGAACTACACCGAGCGCAGTCGAGCTCTGCTTCCCCTGCGCGCGCCACCCTCTGCCTCGCGCATCCGCGCGCCTGGAACGCCGCCCCTTCGTCCATTGACCGAGAGCGGCCATCTCGAGCCGATCCCTGGCCGCTGCTGCGTTGACTGTTCCACCCAGCCCACAGGCGTGACCACCGGCTCGACCTCTGCTCCGCTTCCACCGACCGGGCCAAAGCCCATTGTGAGCGCCCCAGTAGCCTATCAAATTCAGCCCATGCCATGTTTTTTTCCCTGCTGCGAATTTGTCAAATTACCCAGAAACTGCATATTTACAGATTGCACCCTCATGTTCATGCATGTAATAACTCACAAACGGTGCATCGGATTAAAATGATTTTAACATGTAGAACGCTTAGAATTGTGTCTAGTTTCGTAATATGCCACTTTCGTCCATGTTTAAAATGTTTAAAATGCTGTTTGCTTAATTTTGTCCAAATGCCATGCTAAAATGATTTATTTCATAACTAAATAACCGTAGCTCGGTTTTAAATAAACTTTATATGTAAATGGGGTGGAAAAATGCATAGTTTAAAATGGTAGCATTACTTTGCATGTTTAACAACTCTAAAATATGCTTTAGGTCAGAACAGTACCAAATTTGAAATATGCACATGGGGATTTTCCGGAATTGTTGTTTGTTGTTCCATCCTCATTTAAACTTGCCTAGATAGGTAGTTTTCATATGTTTCACCTTTTGCCATGTTTAACAACATTTAATATTGTTTGGTAGCTTAAACGAGATTAAATTAAATATGTCAATGTGGTGTTTTGTCCACTTAACTTGTAGTATTGTTTGTTGCACTTTGCCATGCCATGCTCATTAAACCGACATGCATCATACTTGTTTGTGCATCATGCCATGTTTATGCTTGTGCATTTATCATGTTGTTTGTTTCTTTCTCGTGTTGCTTCTCGGTTCCGGTAATGTTGCGATTGTGAGGATTCGTTCGACTACTCCTGTTCATCTTCTTCATGGACTCGTTCTTCTTCCTAGCTGGATTTCGTGCAAGATGACCGTCACCTTGGATCTCATTACTATCATTTCTATGCTAGTTGCTTCGTTCTATCGCTATGCTGCGTTACCTACCACTTGCTGCTCAAGCCTCCCAAATTGCATGAACCTCTAACCTTTGTTACCTTCCTACCAAACCGTTGTTTGGCTATGTTACCGCTTTTGCTCAGCGCCTCTTATAGCGTTGCTAGTTGCAGGTGAAGATGAAGATTGCTCCATGTTGGATTATGTTTATGTTGGGATATAACAATATCTCTTATATTTTTAATGCATCTATATACTTGGTAAAGGGTGGAAGGCTCGGCCTTATGCCTGGTGTTTTGTTCCACTCTTGCCGCCCTAGTTTCCGTCATATCGGTATTATGTTCCCGGATTTTGTGTCCCTAACGCGGTTGGGTGATTTATGGGACCCCTTGACAGTTCGCTTTGAATAAAACTCCTCCAAAGAAGGCCCAACTTTGGTTTTACCATTTGCATCACCACCACCTATACCTTTCCCTTGGGTCGGCCAACCCGAGGGTCATCTTTATTTTAGCCCCCGGGCGGTGCTTCTCTAAGTGCCGGGTTCGAACCGAAACACCTGAGGCCACCACGGGAAACTCGAGGCTTGGTTTTACTCGTAACTTTGTCTCATCCGGTGTTGCCCTGAGAACGAGATATGTGCAGCTCCTATCGGGATTGTCGGTGCATCGGGCGGTCTTGCTGGTCTTGTTTTATTACTGTCGAAATGTCTTGTAGCCGGGATTCCGAGACTGATCGGGTCTTCCCGGGGAGAAGGAATATCCTTCGTTGATCGCGAGAGCTTATCATGGGCTA
The DNA here is from genome assembly GCA_021605145.1 of Aegilops bicornis. Classification (NCBI taxonomy): domain Eukaryota; kingdom Viridiplantae; phylum Streptophyta; class Magnoliopsida; order Poales; family Poaceae; genus Aegilops; species Aegilops bicornis. Next base: position 368,072,075 of record CM038673.1, on the reverse strand, counting down.
AGTTGGGACACCCCTGCAGGGTATAAATTTTCGAGAGCCGTGCCCGCGGTTATGTGGCAGATGGGAATTTGTTAATATCCGGTTGTAGTAAACTTGAAGTAAACTCTTTTAAAATACACCAACCGTGTGCGTAACCATGAGTGTCTCTTTTCGGGGTTGATCGAGAGGAGAACACGGTTTCTGGGTTATGTCTGACGTAAGTAGGAGTTCAGGATCACTTCTTGATCATTACTAGTTGACGACCGTTCCTTTGTTTCTCTTCTCGCTCTCATTTGCGTAAGTTAGCCGCCATACTACCTTAGTCGCTCTTTGTAACCTCACCACTTTATCCCTTCCTTTCCCATTAAGCTTTGCTAGTCTTGATACCCATGGTAATGGGATTGCTGAGTCCTCGTGGCTCACAGATTACTACACCAACAGTTGCAGGTACAGGTTTGCGATGATCATGACGCGAGAGCGATGTTTGCTTGTTTTGGAGTCATTCTTCTTCGTCGATCAGGGGATAGGTTCCAGGTCGGCAGCCTGGGCTAGCAGGGTGGATGTCGTTTGAGTTTCTGTTTGTGTTCATCCGTAGTCGGATGGTGCTCTTATGTATTGTGATATTGTATTGTTGCGGCATTTGTATGCCTTGTATGTATCCCCATCTATTATGTAATGTTGATGTAATGATATCCACCTTGCAAAAGCGTCTTCAAGATGCGCTTCTATCCTTGGTGGGACCTTCGAGTTCCTTTAGGATAGGGTCGCATCTTGGGCGTGACAAGTTGGTATCAGAGCCTCGACCGACCATAGGAGCCCCTTTGATTGTTGGCCGTTGTTGAGCCTAGAAGAAAACTATTTTGAGTCTTAGGATTATATATATCGGAGAGTAGGATTCTTTTTACTCCTCGGTCCCTTCGATCGCTCTGGTGAGGCCTCCTGACCTAGATGTTTTGTCTTTCCTCTCCTCAAATTTCACGAAATTTTTTTTAGGATCACGCGGGTATCTTGGGATTGTTCCGATATTCTTGTGACGAGAACATTGTTCTTGGTGCCTCCTGACATTTAGGGGTTGTGGCAGTGTCTCGGGGAGTTGAGCTCCGAGGTGTTGTCGTCACAATTTTATCGTTGCGATTCTGGAATACCGAGTTTTGCCGACATCGAAAATCTCTTTTATGCGCTTGTTGGTGAGATAACCTCGACACCACCCGATCGGGAGTTTGGGAGTATTGCCATAGCTTGTATAACGGATGCTTTTCAAGGTTGAGGTACACGATTTCGGAGTTTTCTTGGTTATGTGTTGAAGGATGGATACAATTTGGATCTAGGTATTGTTAGTTTGGGTGATATATTTTGTGTCCTCAGATCCCCAACACCAGATTGCATAACCGTAAAGTTTCGGGAGTTTATAGGTGGGAATTCAAGTAGCTCCTAGAATATCTTTCAGACAGATGCATGATATGGGATTGGGTAAATCTCTATCATATGTATTTGTTCCGCTTATTCTGCAAGCCAAATCCTTTGTTTTGTTTTTGAGTTGTGGTATTCGAGTTGCTTCAATGTCAAGTGTTGATTCCATACCTTTCAAGCGGTGTTCTCATATTTCTATGAGAGTGCTAATCCTTCTTGTTTATCGAGATCGTCATGTCAATTCTTTTTCAATACCGGTGTGCTTCTCTTCAAGTGGATCCGATCATTTTCAACATCCGCAAGATCAACTTTAAGTTTTCTCACCGGTGTTTGTTTCATCCGTCCCCAAGTTGCCTTTGTTTTCCCGCCCTCCCACCCTCTTCTTCCCGGAGTCTGAGTCTATTTCGAGCATCAATTTCATTCGTACGGAGCCTCTTCAGTCTTCCCTCAATTATTTCAACCGGTGATTTCTCGTTTAGATTCGTCTTTCTTCATCCCTTTCTTTTTCCGGTGCACTCAATTCAAGTTTTTCGGGTTGATCATATTCTTTTCCCTTGGATCAAGTGATCTCCTTGCTCGTTGCCTCTCGCCATTCAATAATTCCGGAGTTCGAAGACATCTCGTAAGATTCGTCTCGTGTTCCAATTAATTCGAGGTTGTCACCTCATTCAAATATTTCAATTGTTCCGATGCATCATCTATCTGCTCAACATCCCTTTCCAACGGTGTTTTCTTTAAGTGGGCCCTAACCCACAGCTCTTTCCTGTGATCTTACGACTCTTTTAATTTCCCGGCTATTCCCAATTCTTTTCAAGTGTGATGTAAGAATGGATCACATCAGTCACATGCCTTTTCCAAGATGGATTCCGAATCATTTTCATTGTTGGCTCAACCTCTTCGCCTTTCGTTTCCCCGGAGTGTCTCAACAAATTTTGGTGGTGTTTCTCGTCATCATTTGAAGATAGAAGAAGAGTTTTTCCTCTAAATCTTGTCCGTTCTACCGGAGATTCGCGGTGCTAGCTCGTTGTTATCCTCTCAAATTGTTTTCAATCGTGCAAATTCTTTTCATCCATCCGGAGTATTTCAGGAGTTGATTTCTGTTTCTTTTCACCGGAGGCCATCGTCCAGAAGAATTCTTCGTCCTCACATTTCAGTTACCGTTATCCAATGATTCCGGTGCTTTGTTCAAGTATTCTTCAATCAGTTTGCGATCTCTTCGTTCTCTTGCTTTTTAATTCCCTCAAGTATCTTCGTGCTTTCCTAATTCTTCCCGGCGATTCTTTCTCTTTTCTTCGTTCATTGTCATTTCTTACGGTGGTTCGTTCAAGATTCTTTTTCCTTGATTATCACTTTAATTCATTCGTTCTTTCGAATCCTACCGGTGGTTCATGAAGACCTTCTCAAGTTTGCGTTATGCCACTTCTCAATTCTTTTGCAAGAAGAATAAGTAGTATGTGAAATCCATTGCTTGTCATCAATTTAATTTGATGAAGGAAAACATACAATAAATCTTATTCTTATTTCCTCGAGGTGATTCAATTCTTTTCTTCCGGAGTTGTTCATGATATCATTTATCGGTTCTAAGTTGTTCATCTTTTCTTTTCCGGAGTTCCAAGTTTTCCGCATTATCTTGTCGCGAAGCTCCATCTAAATTATTGCAAGGCTTCACCTTGTGTTTTCAACTTCTCTTTATTTTTATCATCCTTTTATTACCGGAGTTCTTCATGGAGGCTCTACATGATAGTTCGTCAAGGATTCTTTTCATTCTTCAATTGTTCTTCAAGATTTCTCTCGAAGTTATGATCCGCCAAGCTATACTCTAAAATAAACATGGTGTTCAACACATGTTTTGTTTTGAGGAGTTCAAGCATTCTTCATCTTGCATTCCAAAGTGCAATTCGTTCTACCTTATCATATGAGGTGGTGTTATGTCATTCTTGACAATTTGAGTTCGTGTTTCATGATTCATTTGTTGTCAAGAATGAGGTATTTTAAATCCACCAATCTCTTTGTTGGAGTCATCTTGTGTCATGTTTCACCTAAATCCTTCCATTGGGAATGTTGCTATTTGTGGTGCTTGTCAATGATCCTTATCTCTTTATCATCTTGGTGGAGGAAGTGTTCATCTCTTCCTCGATCTAAAGCAAGCAATTGTTTCCATCGGTGGCCGGTTGTCACCTCATAGTCTCGAGATGTTTTCCATAAGCCCACAACAAGCTTGTGCTTTTCGTTGTTGATTTTCCAACAACTCCGTTCAATTCTTCTTTGCAAGGATGTTTTCCAAGCTCATTTCTGGCAGAAGTTGGCATTTTCTTCTCCATTCTTTTATTTCAATGATCTAACTTCTATTCTTTCTTCCGGAGGCATGGTGATGTTGTGCTCTTCACCAATCACCTCGTTTTGTGAGGATCGTGTTCTTTTCTTGCTTATCCATTTAACCGGAGTGTTGTATCATCTCGTCAATATCTTTTCATCTCATCAAGTTTTCTTCTCTTTTCTACCGGAGTGCTGTCCAAATTCTGTCATTCTTGCTCCTTGGCTATCTCATTATACCGAGGTGGTCATATTCTTTTCGTTCGTGAAGCTCTTATTTCCATGTCTTTCAACCTTCAAGTTCTCGTAATACTCCTTGTTCCTCTTTTCTACCGGATTGTTTGCAATCTCATTCATCTCTGCGGTACTCTTTCTTTTAAAATTGCTCAACCTCTCAAGGTTCGTGGTTTCACTCGTTCGTCAAAGAAGCAACTTAGTTTACCTCTTATCTTCCTCTTCCTTTTCCCTCCGGTGCCATCCTAGATCTCGGACGAGATCCTCTCGTAGTGGTGGAGTGTTGTAACGCCCCGGATGCAACTTTCCATATTCGTAACTCCAACTCTTGCCTTTTCCGAAGATGCGATATATTATTTCCTCCGTGGTTGGGTTTTTGTCTTCTGTTTTGCATTTTGTTCATGTCATGCATCTCATCTCATAGCATCATGCGCATTGCATCTGCATGTTTTCATAAAGCTTGCATCCGTTCGTAGTTGCCGCGTTCCCCCCTTGCCTTCGTTGACCGATCCGAGTCCAATCGGGTTTTCGCTCCCCTCTTGACCGTGACCACCTAACCTCTCTTGCCAGTGCATCGACCCCTCGCCCACGTCCGAAACTTCCCGGCCGAACCGCTCGAGAGGTGGCCATTGGATCCGGATCATCCCCAAATATCTATAAAATATCTCCGTTTTCTTTTTGGACTCCCCCAACCTAATTATCTTGACCGTCCGATTTAAATCGAAAGGTCCTAACCTAGTTTTATTTCCCTATATATAGTCTAACCCTAGACCTGTCCCATCCATTCCTCCCCATATCCTATCGCCGCCGCCACTTCGTTTTCCTCGGGATCCCTCCCGATCCAACCGACCCGACCATCTCCCTCGTTTTCAGCGCTGTCCAATCCATCGATCCACCCAACCAGCGAGCCTCCTCCCGATCCATCCCAAATCAATCGCAGCAGCCTCGCTCTGTTTGAGAGGAGATCAGCCCCGAAACTTCCTTGCCTCGTCGCCTCCCGCCGCCTGCATCGTCCACGCCCGTCGGCGACAAACAAGCAGCAGGTCATGCCGCCGGCCTCATCCCGCTCATCTCCTCCCCTGTCTCCCTTCCTCCCCGTGCTTCTCTCTCTCACACATCTCTCTCTGACTCGTTTCCGTCAGGGAATGGAAGGAAGCCGCCATGGCCTGGGCTCGGCCTCAAGATCCCATCGCCAACAGCCCCCGATCTGGATCGAGGCAACCCCGTCCGCCCCGCCGCGCCGGCCGGCGAGCCGACGCCGTCGAGCTCCAGCCAGCAGCAACCGCCAGGATGCCTCCCCTGCCCTGCTCCCTCTTCTTCGTCGTGAAGCTGCTCGAGGCCCCGAGCAGGAGTGCTCGGCCTCATCCCCTCGCGCCGTCGCAGCCGACGACCACCTCCAGTAGGCTCGTGCCGCGCCCCGTCTCCCTCGCTCTCTCTTCACTTCCTTTTCTTCTTTCTGCGATTCATCTCTCTGCTCTCTCTTCGCTGGACAGGAACCCCATCGATGGTCGCATCCACGACGTGCACACCGTCGCCCGTTCGTCCTCGTCGGCAGCCGCGCTGCTCCCCTTCCTCGTCACCGGACCTCCTTCCTTCGTCGCCCCTTGCCGTTCCAGAAGGATCCGGCTGCATCCGCGCCATCCCGGTCGACAAGTCCCGCGCCGCTGTCGTCTTCTCGAACTACACCGAGCGCAGTCGAGCTCTGCTTCCCCTGCGTGCGCCACCCTCTGCCTCGCGCGTCCGCGCGCCTGGGACGCCGCCCCTTCGTCCGTTGACCGAGAGCGGCCATCTCGAGCCGATCCCCTGCCGCTCGTCTGCGTTGACCGTTCCACCCCAGCGCCTGGGCCAGCGGCCACCGGCTCCAGCCTCCTGCTCCACCGACCGGGCCAAAGCCCATGGTGAGCGCCCCAGCAGCCTATCTGATTCAGCCCATGCCATGTTTTTTTCCCTGCTGCGAATTTGTCAAATTACCCAGAAACTGCATATTTACAGATTGCACCCTCATGTTCATGCATGTAATAACTCACAAACGGTGCATCGGATTAAAATGATTTTAACATGTAGAACGCTTAGAATTTTGTCTAGTTTCATAATATGCCACTTTCGTCCATGTTTAAAATGTTTAAAATGCTGTTTGATTAAATTTGCCCAAATGCCATGCTAAAATGATTTATTTCATAACTAAATAACCGTAGCTCGGTTTTAAATAAACTTTATATGTAAATGGGGTGGAAAAATGCCTAGTTTAACATGGTAGCATTACTTTGCATGTTTAACAACTCTAAAATATGCTTTAGGTCAGAACAGTACCAAATTTGAAATATGCACATGGGGATTTTCCGGAATTGTTGTTTGTTGTTCCAGCCTCATTTAAACTTGCCTAGATAGGTAGTTTTCATATGTTTCACCTTTTGCCATGTTTAACAACATTTAATATTGTTTGGTAGCTTAAACGAGATTAAACTAAATATGTCAATGTGGTGTTTTGTCCACTTAACTTGTAGTATTGTTTGTTGCACTTTGCCATGCCATGCTCATTAAACCGGACATGCATCATACTTGTTTGTGCATCATGCCATGTTTATGCTTGTGCATTTATCATGTTGTTTGTTTCTTTCCGGTGTTGCTTCTCGGTTCCGTAACGCTATGCGATTGTGAGGATTCGTTCGACTACTCCCATTCATCTTCTTCATGGACTCGTTCTTCTTCCTAGCTGGATTTCAGGCAAGATGACCGTCACCTTGGATCTCATTACTATCATTGCTATGCTAGTTGCTTTGTTCTATCGCTATGCTGCGTTACCTACCACTTGCTGCTCAAGCCTCCCAAATTGCATGAACCTCTAAACTTTGTTACCTTCCTAGCAAACCGTTGTTTGGCTATGTTATCGCTTTTGCTCAGCCCCTCTTATAGCGTTGCTAGTTGCAGGTGAAGATGAAGATTGCTCCATGTTGGATTATGTTTATGTTGGGATATCACAATATCTCTTATATTTTTAATGCATCTATATACTTGGTAAAGGGTGGAAGGCTCGGCCTTATGCCTGGTGTTTTGTTCCACTCTTGCCGCCCTAGTTTCCGTCATATCGGTATTATGTTCCCGGATTTTGCGTCCCTAACGCAGTTGGGTGATTTATGGGACCCCCTTGACATTTTGCTTTGAATAAAACTCCTACAGCAAGGCCCAACCTTGGTTTTACCATTTGCATCACCACCACCTGTACCTTTCCCTTGGGTCGGCCAACCCGAGGGTCATCTTTATTTTAGCCCCCCCCGGGCCAGTGCTTCTCTAAGTGCTGGTTCGAGCCGAGCCGCCTGCGGAGCCACCACGGGGAAACTCGAGGCTTGGTTTTACTCGTAGCATGTCTCATCCGGTGTTGCCCTGAGAACGAGATATGTGCAGCTCCTATCGGGATTGTCGGCGCATCGGGCGCTCTTGCTGGTCTTGTTTTATTACTGTCGAAATGTCTTGTAGCCGGGATTCCGAGACTGATCGGGTCTTCCCTGGGAGAAGGAATATCCTTCGTTGATCGCGAGAGCTTATCATGGGCTAAGTTGGGACACCCTGCAGGTATAAACTTTCGAGAGCCGTGCCCGCGGTTATGTGGCAGATGGGAATTTGTTAATATCCGGTTGTAGTAAACTTGAAGTAAACTCTTCTAAAATACACCAACCGTGTGCGTAACCGTGAATGTCTCATTTCGTAAGTAGGAGTTCAGGATCACTTCTTGATCATTACTAGTTGACGACCGTTCCTTTGTTTCTCTTCTTGCTCTCATTTGCGTAAGTTAGCCGCCATACTCTGTTAGCCGCTGCTGCAACCTCGCCACTTTATCCCTTCCTTTCCCATTAAGCTTTGCTAGTCTTGATACCCATGGTAATGGGATTGCTGAGTCCTCGTGGCTCACAGATTACTACACCAACAGTTGCAGGTACAGGTTTGTGATGATCATGACGCGAGAGAGATGTTTGCTTGTTTTGGAGTCCTTCTTCTTCTTCGTCGATCAGGGGATAGGTTCCAGGTCGGCAGCCTGGGCTAGCAGGGTGGATGTCGTTTGAGTTTCTGTTTGTGTTCATCCGTAGTCGGATGGTGCTCTTATGTATTGTGATGTTGTATTGTTGCAGCATTTGTATGCCTTGTATGTATCCCCATCTATTATGTAATGTTGATGTAATTATATCCACCTTGCAAAAGCGCCTTCAAGATGCGCTTCTATCCTTGGTGGGACCTTCGAGTTCCTTTAGGATAGGGTCGCATCTTGGGCGTGACAGTCCGACCGTGGCGGCATCCGTCCACTCGAAGTGTTCGGTGCGCGGGAGGAGGCGATAAAGGGGTAATGCCTTTTCTCCTAAACGGGAGATAAAGCGGCTTAGAGCCGCCACGCATCCAGTCTATTTTTGTATTTGTTTGAGGTCTTTTGGGATATCCAATTGTGACAGAGCTCGGATCTTGGCTGGGTTTGCTTAAATTCCTCTACCGGATACAATGAAGCCCGAGAGCTTTCCTGCTGGTACGCCGAAAACGCATTTTCCGGGTTGAGCTTAATGTCATATGCTCGGAGGTTATCGAATGTGAGCCTCAAGTCGTCTACTAGAGTTTCGACATGCTTGGATTTGACGACCACATCATCTACGTATGCCTCCACTGTTTTGCCGATCTGGTTTGCCAGACATGTCTGAATCATGCGCTGATATGTTGCGCCAGTGTTTTTGAGCCCTAAGGGCATTGTGTTGAAGCAGAATGGGCCGTATGGAGTGATGAATGCCGTTGCCGCTTGGTCTGGCTCTGCCATCTTAATTTGGTGGTAGCCGGAGTATGCGTCGAGGAAGCACAATGAACCGTGTCTCATGGAAGGCGTCGATAATTTGATCGATGCGGGGAGGAAGGATCCTTTGGGCAAGCCTTGTTAAGGTCCTTGAAATCGACACATAGGCGCCAGGATTTGTCCTTCTTTGGTACCATCACCAGGTTTGCTAGCCAGTCCGGATGTTTTATATCTCTGATGAATCGGGCCTCCAATAGTTTGGCTAGCTCCTCTCCCATGGCCTGTCTTTTGGGTTCGGAAAAACGCCGAAGAGCCTGTTTGACTGGCTTGAATCCTTTTAGGATATTTAGGCTGTGCTCGGCCAGCCGGCGTGGGATTCCTGGCATGTCTGAAGGGTGCCAGGCAAAAATATCCCAATTTTCGCGTAGGAATTCTCGTAGTGCGGCGTCTACATCAGGGTTTAATTGTGCCCCGATGGAGGCCGTTTCTGTAGGGTCCGTTGGATGGACTTGGAATTTGACTATTTCGTCCGCTGGTTTAAAAGAGGTGGACTTGGATCTCTTATCGAGTATCATATCGTCCCTGTTCACCGTGGAGCGCAGCGCAGTGAGTTCCTCGGCCGCTAGGGCTTCAGATAGTGCCTCGAGGGCCAGTGCGGCTGTCTTATTTTCTGCGCGGACTGCTATGTCCGGGTCACTGGCAAGAGTGATGATTCCGTAGGGCCCAGGCATTTTGAGCTTCATGTACCCGTAATGGGGTATAGCTTGAAAAATTGTGAATGCCTCTCGCCCTAATAACCGCTGCTGAACGAGCCACTTGGAACGTGACCTCCTCGGACTTATAATTATCCGGTGAGCCGAACACCACATCCAGTGTGATTTTTCCTGTACAGCATGCTTCCCGACTGGGGATTATTCCTCTAAAGTTGTGCTGCTTCGCTCAATGTGGCTCCAGTCTATTTCCATTTTTTGGAGGGTTTCCTCGTAGATGAGGTTCAATCCGCTACCGCCGTCCATGAGTACCTTGGTTAGGCGAAAGCCGTTCACTATTGGACTGAGGACCAATGCGGCTGGTGCTCGGGCTGTTCGGAATTTAGGTTCGTCACTGGCGTTGAAGGTAATAGCCGTGTCACTCCATGGGTTTATTGTTGCTACCTGGTAGACTTCGGCAAGGCTGCGGAGTGTTCGTTTTCGCATATTATTTGATGTGAAAGTCTCGAAGACTGTTAATACCATACTGGTATTGCTGGGCTGGTGCTCTGGAGCTAGAAGCTCTTCGCCACTTTTGGCCACCTGCCGTAGTATCCAACATGCTCTAAGGCTATGAGTTGGAGTGGCGCACTCTGTACTATGAATTTTGCAGGGTCCATTGAGCCATCCCTCCAGTACGGTTCCATGCCCTTTAGAGGGTTTTTGCTTTTTGGTATTTAACCCAGGTGCCTGGTGATGATGCACCCTTTTATTTCGGACTAGGGTTGTATTCAGGGCCGGATTATCCCAAAATTTGATTTCGGTTTTCCAGGTGCTCTCCATCGCACAAGATTTCTTTGTACTATGGACGCCAGTCGACCAAAGCGTGTAATTTCACGACGACTTATGGCGTTTCGGATTCCCTTGTCCTTGCAATTGTTGCAGAAGAATGAAATTGCGTCCTCCTCGCGGCAATCCTTTATCCTGTCCATAACCAGGAGGAATCTGGCCCAGTAATGGTGTACTGTTTCAGCGGGCTCTTGCCGGATTTGGGATAGATCGCTTATGTTACGTGGTAGGGTGGAATTAAATTGAACCCCGTCCAATCTAAGACTCAGGGGCCAAGAAGTTTCCGAACTTGGAAGCTTGGGTTTTGGATGTTGTCCAATGAATCTAGCCATTGCTGACTTTAGGTTCGGGGCACGAGTGGCGTCGTCCCTCATGAGGAATCCGACATGGAGGGGTCAGGAATCCGGACATAGCTAGTCCTTAAGATAGAAGAAGGGTCGCCTTATTGTTCCTCTACCACAGCAACGTGGTGGGTAACCTGGGGAGAGTTGATCTCTCTCAGATCGGTTTTAGGCCCAATCTGATCGTAGTCTGTAGGGACTCCCATGGCGGCGATGCAATCCGAGAGCTCGTTTAAGGAGGAGAGCTCCATCGGATCTACCTGCTCGGTGAGTTCCGAGTTAACATGAAGATTGCTTTCGATGACCCGAGAAGTCATCATCGGTGCGGCGGCCGAACAGGCGGTCATAAGAAAACCGCCTAGCCGGAGGGTTTGGCCGGTGGCCAAAGCTCCTTTAGCAATGGGGCCGTCTTTAAAGACGGGATGAGGCATCCTTCCTGACGGCGACAGCACAGAGGAACTCTCAATGAAAGCACCAATGTTGGTGTCAAAACTGGCGGATCTCGGGTAGGGGGTCCCGAACTGTGCGTCTAGGCGGATGGTAACAGGAGACAAGGGACACGATGTTTTTACCCAGGTTCGGGTCCTCTCGATGGAGGTAAAACCCTACTCCTACTTGATTAATATTGATGATATGGGTAGTACAAGAGTAGATCTACCACGAGATCAGAGAGGCTAAACCCTAGAAGCTAGCCTATGGTATGATTGTTGTTCATCCTACGGACTAAAACCCTCCGGTTTATATAGGCACCAAAGAGGGTTAGGGTTACACAGAGTCGGTTACAATGGTAGGAGATCTACATATCCGTATTGCCAAGCTTGCCTTCCACGCCAAGGAAAGTCCCATCCGGACACGGGACGAAGTCTTCAATCTTGTATCTTCATAGTCTAGGAGTCCGGCCAAAGGTAATAGTTCGGCTATCCGGACACCCCCTAATCCGGGACTCCCTCAACAAGAAACCTTTTTTTAGATTTCTCACCAGAACTACAGCCCTATAAAACACAGATTGCATGATATGTAGACGATAGCCAATCGAGGCGTGTCTGTTGGAGTCTGGTCACATGCATGGATGAACTGATATTCCGTGTCTTGCAGGGATCGTCCAGGTACCAACGTATGTACTCCTACAACACTTCTCTAGTAGTACTATCGCTCATCTCTCTCTTCTATTAACACATTCGACTTGCGGGGCCGGGGTGTGTGCCTATGGTCGGTTCTCAATTGTGGTCCCACATGTGTGTGCAAACGCAATATGACACGCGTTCCATTCGGAGAGCGGCGTGCCAGACCGACCGACCGTCTGGGGTGCGACGCGAACGCGACGGGCGTGCTGTATACTCCATACATGTGTACCGCCGTTTTCTTGAGGCTTTGCTCCATGGCGCAATCCATCGATACAAAATTAGTATACTGTACTATTTAAAAGTCGAGGGCGGGGCTTTTCCCGCGCGGTAGGCGGGGAAGTTCCACCTAGTCGGTTCGACAGGGACGCGAGAAGATGAGGGAGTAGGCTGCTGCAAACGTAGGGCTGTGTGATTTGTGATGAGTTACTTCTTTGGACAGGTGGGGCCGGTGATTTGACTTACCATTATCATTTTAACTACGCGCTATGAATCTCCGATTCTGACCACCTCCATACAGTGCCTCTCCGATGCTCCACCATGTAGAGGCTGGCTCTTGCTTGAGAGCCCACTCCTCCACTTTTTCCTTGCCTCTTTCCCCCACATATGCAAAAATGCCATGTAAAGCGGGCTTATAGCCCACTATTGTAATTGATCCTATAGGTGCTAAGCCTGCCACATAGGCATAAAGTCTGATGTGGCAAGTTAATTAAGAAGAGAGAGACTAGTTTGGTGACCCCGGGAAGAAACGGTGATAAGCGCGTGTACCTAGATGAAGCAAACTTAGCAACAAAAAACTAAGCACCTATGCATTGGGTACTTGAGTTGCTAAGCCATTTAATGCCCATAGCACCTCATCTAAGCACCATTTCATTGGAAGAGGTCACTCCTTGGCAAATGCAATAAATACTATGAAGAAAGAGATAGAGAGAAGTAAACAAAAAATACTCTTATAGCCAACCTTATAGCTAACCTTGTCGTATGAGTGAATAAGTGATGACTATGTATGACATGCCCACATCAGATAGCCTAACGCACCGTGTTAAATCTCCAAGGGCGTGACCGCGTGAGCGAGGCGACGGTCGTGGTAGGCGCGACCATTATACGGGCTGCTGGCAACCCTTGGATCTGAGATCGAACGGTCGCATGCTAAGTTGCTAAAAATTTGCAGAATAACCCTCTAGGATAGGATATTCACCTATAGGTCTAGAATCACGCCATGCAACTGTTCGATCTCAGGTCCAAGGGCTCTCAGAAGCCCATATCATGGGAGAATGGAAAGCTTCGTATCACCTGTAATTTTCCCGACGCTTGACATGACATCAAAAGCCATTTAATTGGGCGTCGAGTAGACATGACATCTAATTGGGCCCCCATAGTACTGTGCATGAATCCATTTATCCACCAGGCAAGCCACTACCCTGCTATTCGCACGCCCCCCCCTCTCGCCATTTTTACAATCGATAAACCGCTCCTAGTCTTCCCGTTCTTTCACATTACAGTAGTTCCACTAATCCTAACCCTCCTCCCAAATCCATGGCGTCCCAAATCTCCATGATCGACGGTGAGTACAAGGTTAGAACCATCACCGGCGATGAGTTCGACGTCATCTACACCCATTCTTCCGCAACGGTGAAAGAATGTCTTGATCGCTTCAAACGCATGTTCGAAAACTCAAATGATGAGTGGGTCGCTGGGCTAGATGTTGAGTACACCACAGTCCTAGGAAGCGAGAAGAAACTAAAGGAGGTAGAGATGAAGAAGCCCGCCGTGATCCAGGTTTGCGTGCATGACTTATGCTTGGTCTACCACATATGCCATGCCGATGTTGAGTGCGAGGAATTTAAGAAGTTCCTCAAGGGAGGCCAAGTCAAATTCATTACTGTAGACTTCAGGAACGACAAGGAAATCCTGGGTCAGATAGGCCTCGTTGTAAGCGACCCCTTCGACCTCCAGAAGGAAGGGCTGGTGCCCTCCCTTGATCAGCCTTCAATGCTGACCCTGGCAGGAGCCATGGTTAATCCTTTGTACGGTGAACTGAAGAAAGCTCCACACACGTTTCATCGTGCATGGCAGTGGACTGTACTAGATATAGACCACATCCACTACACTACAATGGATGGCTACCTTTGTTTCAATATCTACAAGGGTTGGTTGAAGAGCAAGAGCCAAGTGTGCGGTTCAACCAAAGAAGTATCGCCCAAGAGAAAGATGGACAAGGACGAAGTCGAGGATGTGGACGAGGACTCTGAGTAAGGTGGCAGTATCGTTGCTCATGGTGGTTCTAATGCAGTTTCTACCAAATTAGTTGCTTAGTTTAATTTCTGGTGTGCTTAGTTTTATTTGAGGGGTGTGTTGTGCTGAGCCCCCGGCAGAACTATGTTATGTTTCTTCTCGTCATATTTCGTACATTTCATCTTTTAGTTGGTATAGTACTACCACTCGTTTCTTGACATTATATATGTACAATATATATGGCCAACATCATATAGCCAGCAGTTTAGTTGTCAAAGAATTTCAGGGTGCATAGTTTTGTCAAAGAATTCCAGGGTGCTTAGTTTTATTTGAGGGGTGGGTTATGCTGGACACCATTCACTTATCATTGTGAGAATCGGCTTATGTTTGTCATGTAACATGGTCAACGGGTTTGACGTGAAAATAACAATGTCTAATGGCATTTCTGAGCAAACATCTAACTTAATGATGCCATTTTTTAGATATCTAATTGCATTTCTGAGCAGGCATCTCACGGATCGATGGCATTTTTTGAGTAGTTGTAACTTCTAATGGCAAAACTGAGTAGTGGTACACAACTAGTGGCATAAACAATAAGAACCCAAGAATTAAATAGGTATGCTAATTTCTTTATTTCTTTATACCTTTATGTGCGAAACAATATACGCTGCCTCCCCCCAGATTTTCTTTACAGAGGCAACATAGAACTATATGAGTGCCCTGTTGTTTTGGAATTATTCCGGGTTCGTTTGGCCTTTTTATACATTACTTGAGTTTCTGGTCATTTAATGTGCATAATTCAAATTTGAACTACAAGCACATCCTCCCGTGCACCAAAGTTGACTGAAAAATAACATGTGTGTCCTCGGGTGAATTTCTAGGTCCCATGCAAGAAATGGGAATGAAATTCAAACATATGGGCATCGTGGTTCGGCCAAGAACATTGAGAAGCTTGGTTTTAAAATTCTTGTAAATTCATAACACGCCTAAAAATAATGAAACTTGGCATGGTGTCATTTCATGGTACTACCATGCTATGGTAAAAAAAAATGCAGAATAGGAACAAGTTTTGGTATAAGTTTCTTGCAAACTGGAGCTTCTCTCAAGAAGGCTCGTGGTTCTGAGAGGGAACGTGTCACCTTTGTGTGCATAATTCAAATTTTAAATACAAGCACATGCTCCAGTGCACCAAAGCTAGTTGAAAAATCACATGTGTGTCCTCGGGTAAATTTCTAGGTCCCATGCTAGAAATGGGAATGAAATTCAAACATCTGGGCGTCATGGCTCGGCTGGAAACATTGAGAAACTTGGGTTTTTAATTCCTGTAAATCCGAAACACGCATGAAAATCATGAAACTTGGCTTGGTGTCATGACATGGCACCAACATGCTGTGGTAATTTTGCTGTCCGATTTGTGAAGGCGCACACATTAACAATCAACAAATTTATTTTGGAATAAGTGTTGTCACGTTACAATCGGAAACACAAGTATTATTGAAACCATGGGCGTTCTATTTACCATTTACGTGCCGCCACGCGTCCCCTTTTTTATTAGCTAGGAGGCGCCGTGCAGGGTAGTTATTTGAGTACGGGAAGCGTGCGATGAGACCCCTGCGCGTGCTTATCGGGAGGAGAGCCCTTTGACATCCATCTGCCCTCCACCTCTCTCCCAAGGTCTCCATTAATGGCGCCCGAGCCTCTGTTTAATGGCGTGGCAATGTCTCACTCGACTGAGATTTAAGAGAGAAAAAAGAAAATCTGAAAATAAAATTTTGCACGAATCTTGATGTAAGATCCGACGGACCTATATAGCATCTACTGCGACTTATAGCAAGACTGATGAATATATATAAGGACGACGAGAGTGGATAATAATTGTCTTACATAATTAGGAAGATAACTAAAAAAGCCACATGCAGCTATGCCCGAAATACACAAGGGCAAAAGAAGAAGGAAGACACATACAACGATCTGGCTCGTTGATCTCTACTTTCTTTACACGCTGCAGGTCGCGGAGACTAGTTCTCGCGGCGGGCGATGATCTCTTTTATCAGTTTCATGTCCTTAATACGCTTCTTGGCAGCATCCATAGATTCCTCCACCAGCCTGTTGCGCTCGATGCGGAGCATGGCATTCTCGTCAATAAGTTTCTTAATGATGACGCACGTCCTCTGCAACAAGGCAGCGGTCTCCTCCTCCTGCTTCGCCCTTCCGGCAATCTTCGCCCTCAGCAGGCCGCGCTTGCCCGGGAGCTTCGCATTGCCCTCCCCCAGTTGCCAAATGACGCCGGTAGCCTCATCCTGCATCCTCGCCCAGCTGAAGATATGATCCATCTAGCTATGGACTATCGCATGCATGCACCTGTAAGAGTCCTCGCCTGCCTGCAAGAAATTTTCCCAGGCCGCCGTGGCGCGGCAGGACCTCCCCGCTGCTTCGGCGGCGCGGCGGGACATCTCTGTTGCTTCCGTGGCGTGGCCGGACTAGTCTGCTACATCGACAGCGCGGCGGGACCTCCGTGCTGCATCGGCGGCGCGGCGGGACCTCTGTGCTGCTACTGCGGCGTGGCTGGACATGTCGGCTGCTTTCGCGGCGAGGCGGGACATCTCTCATGCTTCCTCTTCCATGCTCACCTCTCCCTGGTGGAAATCTCTCGACCCAGAACTCACGCTGGCTATGGCTTGATTGACTTGATTGTATTTTGTGGATGAGGAGTTGAGGAGGAATGTGCAGTCATCTTAGCATAGTAGTATTTATAACCGAGTACTACTAATACGCTCCTAAGTGGGAAACCGTTTAGGTTGTGATCGGTGTGAACTGGTTTGCAATTAAATATAGCATGGTAGTAGTAGTAATTTGGAATGTGACGAGACGCGCTCAAAATTTATTGACGGTTCTAGTTTAGAAGTGCGACACTATTCTCGGATGGCGTAACATCGGCACGTTTTCTCGGCCGTGCTGTAGCATATGCCATGGTACTAGTTCTTTTTCTACTGTCGTGTACGTGCAAAAACCGGCACCGTCGGATACGTATCTTACGCTTGGCATTCGACAGGAATAGCCTCGTGGCGAGCTATAGACTAGTCTTTTTTTCAGACGCATTACACCTATCTCTCGGGACTTCTCGCATGCACCATCACTGCTCCCTAGGTCGATGCCACCCACATACAGTTGTACTCTGAGAAGAGGTGCACGCACGCACTCGTTCTCTCTCACACACGCATCTGTAGCTACGCATTGTAGTGTTCTCAACCATCCGATTGGCTCTATCATAGGTTTCACGTTGCTCCTTGGCCTTTAGATTGAGAAGTTTAAAACACGGAGGCTAAGATGGAGGCGCGAGAGTTTGGTTAATGTGCGGGCCGCACACGGCACCAACACGACACGAGCTTCGTCTGCCTGGTGTGCATGCAGTTGGGTGAGTTGTCCAAGTATAGACACAACCAGGCCCTCGTTGGTATCCGCGCCTCGACTTTGGCTGGACATAGTGGAGAGTAACATAGACTAGTTACTAGTCTATGTTACTAGTACCTTCGTAGTGGGTAGTGTCATATAGTATATGCATAATTTGGCGACGAGCGCTCTCTATATGTACCACCTTTTTTCTTTAATTACGTCTTGTTAGTTTTGCTCCATGGCGCAATCCATCGATATTACTACTGTACAAATGTATACATTTTTTAAAAGGCTAGAGGGCGGGGCAGTCTAGCTTGGTCCTTTTCACGAGAGGCGAGGGCCTTTGTGATTTGACAGCTCATTACTGCTGGAAGGCGGGGCCTTGTGATTTGACTGCTCGTATAAATGTGCCGATGACCTGAGGAGGAGCAAAGAACCGTGTGGTATACTCAAGTTTTCCACTGGAGTACGATGGAGGAGCACGAAACACGGCAACCCAGTTCCATATGATCTACTCTCTACTCTTATTATATATTACTAGCAAGAGGCATTGTTCTATTGGCGATAAAGAATGATCTAATTTGCTAGTCATCTCATTTTTAGCATTGTTCTATTCATGCCTCGTAGATAAGGTGACACGTGCGGCGAAACACCCGAAGCAATAAGAAACATAGGAGCAAAAGAAGAAGGAGGATTATCACCCCAAAAAAAGAAGGAAGACGCATACACAATTATGGCGCGCTACTCTCACTACATGAAGGGTTGCTGGCCACCGAGTCATAACTACTTCTTCATCGCCTCCACGACCGCCATCTCCTTGCGCGTCTCCTCCACAATCTCCTTCATTGTGTCCATGACGTGGGATTTCTCGACGCGAGCCTTCATCATCTGTTCCACGGCCGCATTACGTACCTTGACAGCAGCCGGGTGCTCGATGCGGAGCTTCGCCAACTCCTCCTTCTGTTCCGTGACGAGGGCCTGCATCATCTTCATCGAGGAACTACTATTCTCATGCAGCTTCTTCCAGCCGGCGTTCTCCTCCTTCAGCAGGTTGAGCTCGTGGCAGAGCTTCGCCTTGTCCTCCTGAAGTTGCAAGATTTCACTGGTCGCCTTCTTCTCCGAGGCAATGCTCTTCTTCAGCAGCATCACCAAGCCAACGGTCAACTCCCCCTGCTCATTGAGCTCAGCGGGCATGTCGTCGAGGCTCTCCTTCATCAGCTCCACCAAGCCGTTGATGAACTCCTTCTGCTTATTGAGGTGCTTATTGAGCTGATCGGGCATGCCGTCGAGGGATAACGACTCAAGCGCCACCAGCTCGGCATGTTCGTCTCCGCGTCTAGGGCGCTCCTGGGAGCCATCGCCTGCCCGTGAGAGATCTTTCGAGGTCTCTGCGTGGCGGCGAGCCCTCTTTTTTTCCGCGGCCTTGGTTGTCACTCCCTTGTTACGAGTAGTTCTCGACCTAGAGCTCTGCACACCGGCCATGGCAAGGACGGACGAAGAAGGAGGACTTATGAGGAGGAAGGTAGAGTAATTTTTGGTTAGGTGGTTCCCCTTTTATAACCTAAGTACTAGCACTAGTACTAAAACCTGCTTAGTGGGAACACGTTCAGGTTTGGTACATACTGGTAGGTGTGAGCAGGCTTGCACTTAACTGTAGCACTAGTACTTTCGAATGTGATGGGAACAAGGTCAAGATTAATTGATGGTTTTTAGTTTCGAGGCCCGAAACGGCTCCCATGAGTTTAGTGGAACATAAATTTCAAGTAGACTACAGTGCTCAGATGCGTAAATATTATGTTACTGTCAAAAATTGGCACAAAATACGAAGGAGACCAATGGAAGTACTACTAGCAACCCATGATTTAACTACTCGCATGCGCCTTGATGGAGTAGTAATGTCTTTCTTCCGCCCTCACGTCCACTCAATTTGCATGCGCCGTGTTAATTGACCATCAATGAAGTGAAGGACTTTACACGCGTCAAATTATCATATGGGGTGGATCTTGGTACAAAATTGTGGCCACCCGTGTACCCGCGTGTGCGTGCGAGGGAATGAGTGCGTGCATGGCGTGCGTGCACATCTTAAACCGATGCATATACCGCCCGGTCTTGACTCGGGGGAGGGCAGTACATTCTTCCGAACCAGCAGCACGTCACTGTGATCAATCCACACAAGGATGTCGCGACAACGCCTCCACATGTGCCACATGGCTTCATGAACTGTAAGAGAGACACTGTGTAGTGTGCCATTGTGTTTTGCACATACTCGAAGTACTAGTAAGGTACACGTGCATTGCACGCATCAGATTTTGCAACCAAATTATGAATAAATACCACACTGTAGCATGTAAGCTCTGAGTCGTATATGCCTAATGTAGACCTTCGTTTAATTCTTATAGTTCATCTCATTCAAAATCAATTAGTTTTTATAAAAAACCTAGGGCCTCTTTGATTCGTAGGATTTCCAAAACACGAGAATAGGAACAACATGGGATTAGAGTGGAATGTTGTCTTGAATCCTACAGGATGGTACGAGTGTTTGATTGTGCATAGAAAAAACTCAGAATTCTTTCAAAGAGGTTTGAGTGGATGGGATGTTTCCCATGAAATCTAGTGCAAATAAATCATATGGAAAAATTCCTATGGTTTATAATCCTACGAATCAAACAACCAAGATAGGAAAAATTCTTAAGGATTAGAATCCTCCAAAATTCCTTCAAGAATCCTTTGAATCAAAGAAGCCCTTAATCTATTTTATGATTCATGGAATTGTGCGTTGTAAAGCATAAAGTAAAAACAAATAATGGCAATTCAACTAGCAAAAAGAGTTTGGGCAGTTATGATACGAAAGATTCTAGAACAGAGGAGAATCGTTGTTGTTTTCAGATTTGTGCATTATGCTTAAGTTCAACCATGGAGTATGCTAGATTGTACATGTGGCAATATCCGGTGGGGGCTAGAAGATGGTGCGAGGGGCCGAGTGGAGGGAGACTATGAAGGAGTGCACAACTGCGAGATCGATATTTAGAGAGAGGGGCGAGAAGCGTATGTTGCCGCGATGGCGTGAAACCATGAAATATTTCCCTTGAGCTAGGGGGACAAGCATTGCTAGTCCTTTACGAGGAGGGCCAATTCATCAACTTAAACCATTTTACCAGCAATTTCTAATGATCACATTCATATTAGCCTCGACATATAGTGATGTTAGGGGGCAGGGCCCTTGCTGCCCCTTGTCTTCGCCATTGTGCGCGCGTCTGAGAGATGAAGCGGAAGGCATGGATGATGAGAGGGGGGCGTTGGATATATAATTAATGTGGGTGTATTAGCTATATATGTAATCCTATATAGAGAGGTATAGATTGATCGATGTGGACGTGGGAAAGAGGGTGAGACCTCACTAGATATATAGATTGATCACTTTATGTGGAAAACTATGAAAGACCTAGCTATACACACACACACATAGAGGAACATCGATCGTTGCGCATGCACGTGAGAGATAAAGAATGCCCGATATGATGGAGAGGGGGATGTGTGTGTGCGTGTGTGCCTTCATGGGAGACCGACCTAAAGAAAAAGATTGCATGTGTGCGATGGATAATGCCGACTGGTAGTGTGTGTGCATGCATGCATGAGAGAAAGTTAGTGGTACAATTATAAAGAGAAGACCAATGTGTGGGTGTAAAAGACTAGGTGAGGTCATAATGAATGTAAAGTTGAATTCAAATATTTGAATAAGAGATCATGATGTTTGAAACCCATGCATGCATGAATATAATGGAGATCTGCACGTTGTGATTTGGAAACGAGCATGTTGCAATGTATACACATTGAACAAGGTCAGGCTGGTTTGAATTTGAGATGCCGATGGCAGACATCGTTTGGCCACATTGCACCCGTGCATGGACACACTATTTGTCGGATTTCGGGTTCCGACAGACCTTTGAGGTTCGAACACTGGGGTGCACGCGGAGATCCAACCCTCCACCGTCTCGCACCTCGCCGAATCGCTGGGACCTAAACTACTAGCAGAACAGCACAAAGAGACACGAGATTTATACTGGTTCGGGCCACCATTGTGGTGTAATACCCTACTCCAGTGTGTGTGGTGGATTGCCACTTGGGCTGATGAGGAACAATACAAGGAAGAACAGCCTCGTGAGGGTCTGTTCTTGGCGGGTGCGATGAACTGCTAGGTGGTGTTCAGTCGCTCTAGCTACCGGTTTCTTGATGAGGATTCGGATCTCGGTCCTCCCATACAGGGGTGGCTACTCCTATTTATAGGCGAAGGCCTGGGCCTCTTCCCAAATATTGAGCGGGAAGAGGCGCCAACAATTGGCCATTTTGAAGGAGAACAACGATTACACTTATCATGACTAAAGTTGGTCCTCGCCGCCAAAGGCTCTGGTGATGGCCTTTGCTTGGGCTCCACGATGACTCCCTTCCAGCCGTTGGGCTGGTCTTGGTCTTGTTACACCGAAATGGATGCCTTTGCTTGATACTCTCGCCTGCGCTTGCTCCCTTTGCACCAAAGGGGAAAGGAGGACATCCTGCAGTGGCGCCCGTGGCGCCCTTGGTGCGTCATGGCTTGCGTCATGGGCACCTCGCGAGGTACCCTGCCTTGAACTCTCCGCCTCCTCATGAACCAGCCTGACGAGGCCGTGCCTGAGAAAGCTCCTTGTCGTCCGCCCCGCGAGGCTTGGCCCCTCGCGATGGTCTTGAGCTTCGTTGATGAAGATGGGCTGTCTTTGGGCCTCCTTGAGCCACGCCCGCAGGCCGCGAGCAGGCAAGTCTGGGACCCCATTCCCGGAACGCCGACAGTAGCCCCGGGCCCGCTGCACTCCGAACTTGGCCGGCGAGAGGCGAAAGGGCAAGTCTGCGGCGTTCTGAGCCCTAACAGCCTACAGCCTTGGGCGCCGCGTGGCGGTTGATTGGGCCAGCGTGCGCCTTTGCTTCCCCACGATGCCTCGGTAACCACCCGGATTCGACAAGTCCCTGCATGCAGAGTCGGTCATGATTACCGGTGATCGTGGAGGCCGACGGTTGGCCTTCGCCGGCTATAAGTACGGAATGGCGCGCGCCCTTCCAGTCTATCCTTCTGCTTCTCCTCCTCCTCGTTTTGTCTGGTTGCCATGGCTCCGATCCGCCGGTTCTCCACGGAAGAGAAGGGAAAGGCTCCTCAAGAGGATCCTGACCTGCTCCACCCAAAGAAGCGGCTTGCCCTCTGGTGTCAGGGCAAGAGCGCTCGCCAGGAGGCGCCCATGCCACAGTGCGGCGGCCGCCACCGAGTTCCCTCTTCCCTTGTATGTCGCACATCGGCGGCTCTGAAGGAGGCGGCGTGGGCGCCACGAAGCGCCCGCCGCCCGACGCCGGGCGGAGTCACGAAGGTGTGCATCTCCCCCTGGAGTCCACGTCGAGGGCTCCTGCCGGGAGTTCGTGCTTCACGTCGCCACGCCTCCTAAATCTTGGATTCGTCTTCCTTCTTTCTTCGCCTCCATCGTCCGTGAAGGAACCCCTGGGACTCACAGCTGCAAGACGCCGGCTCGGCACCCTCGCGACCGGGGCGGTCGCGGTAGTTCTCCCGGCGAGGTCTTCATGACTCGAGGCTGGGCGAGGTCGCCAGGTCTGCGGGGCGCAGGCGCCCTCACGATCCACCTAGAGTACGATGGTGCTTCGGTGGTGTCCTTCAAGGTCTTCGACGCGGAGGGTCGTCGGCTGGAGTTCTGCCCCGGGAGAGGTGGTCGGTATCCTGCTGCGGTGAGACAGAGGCCGGCCGATCGCTCCCTTGGCCGCTCCTCAGGCGACGAAGGCGCCGGAGGATCCAGCGACTCCGTCGAGCTCTTCGCGACGCCGGAGGCGGCGGCAACAGCCTCTGAGCCTCCGAGCCTGCGCCGCTCCGGGCAGGGCGGGCTCGTCAGGTCGTCGCCGCCCCTGATCTGGATGGGGTTGGCGCCGGACCGGGTGGCCCACTGTTGGTGATGGCATCTGCCGCGATGCCCCCTGTAGTTAGGATTCCTTAGGATGCGCGCCTTTTGTTCCTGCGAGGGGCCAAGAATATACCCCACGGGGGCTTGTAAGATGTTTGCAGCTCCATCCGTCAATATAATCCTTTTTATGAAGCAGTGCGAGATGCTCATTCCGTTCTAGCTCAGTTTCCTCCTTTCGGTCCTCCACGAGGGCACGATGCTCTGCGCCGATAGGTCCCAGTCCCAAAGGCGGCTTCAGCCGTCATTGGTATGCTGTGTCGTGATGTCGTGGTCAAGGCCAGGAGGTGAGCGGCCCGAGGTCCGTAAGAGCCCCTGAGTCGCGATGCTCGGGGTCCCCTTGGCGCTCAAGCAGCCATCATTCGGTGAGAAAGGAGAGCGTTGCTAACACGGGGTTGCATTGAGTGTGGGGATGGTGTTGCGATAACTAGTGTGTCCGGAGGGTGACTTATCTCGAGGGTCAGGACAATGCTTCCTGGTGCGGCGCTAGGTCCGTGCCTTGGCCGGCGAGAGATTGTGTGGCGGGGTCGTTTCGTGCTCCTTGAAGGGACCCTGCAGGTTCACCACAAAAGGAACAAGAGCTCGTCGTGGCGATCGTTAGTTCTGCCATTAGTTGCTTGGGAGAGGCGCGAGAGGCCTCGCGAGGTAGGTGTGTTGGGGGACCCTTGAGCCAGCGCAGGGCTCACGGGGCCCTACCTCAAGGCGGGTTGCGCCTGGCTCTGGGCCTTATCTTCGAGTGTGTTCCTGCAAATTTGGCCGGATGTCGATGCTCTCGTCTTGGTCCCGGCTCTCGGGCTGGTCTCGGCCGTCATTGGCAAGCCAGTCGCGATGCCATGGACAAGACTAGAGGTGAGGGCGGAGAGCCGGTAGGAGCCACAAGTCGCGATGCTCGGGCACACCCCTTTAACGCATAAGCTGGGTTAGATGATGAAACTCTCGTCCTCGGGTCCCGGCTCTCGGGCTGGTCTCGGTAGTCATTTGGCAAGCCAGGTCGCGATGCCATGGACAAGACCAGATGGTGAGGGCCGGAGAGCGGTAGGAGCCACTGAGTCGCGATGCTCACGCACCCCCCTTTAGCAGCGCAAAATTTGGGTTAGATGCAGCAACTCTCGTCCTCGGGTCCGGCTCTCCGGCTGGTCTCGGCCGTTCGGCAAGCCAGGTCAGCGATGCCATGGACAAGACCAGAGGGTGAGGGCGAAGAGCCGGTAGGAGCCCTGAGTCGCGATGCTCAGGCACCCCCCCCTTTAACGCGCAAGGCTGGGTTAGATGGCGAAACTCTCGTCCTCGGGTCCGGCTCTCGGGCTGGTCTCGACCATTGCCGGCAAGCCAGTCGCGATGCCATGGACAAGACCAGAGGGTGAGGGCCGGAGAGCGGTAGGAGCCTGAGTCGCGATGCTCGGGCACCCCTTTAACGTGCAAGATTCCGTCACCTAGGAAAAGGCACCAA
The DNA here is from genome assembly GCA_021605145.1 of Aegilops bicornis. Taxonomy (NCBI): domain Eukaryota; kingdom Viridiplantae; phylum Streptophyta; class Magnoliopsida; order Poales; family Poaceae; genus Aegilops; species Aegilops bicornis. The sequence continues at coordinate 368,047,315 of CM038673.1, read as the reverse complement.
ATAACAAGCATGGTGGGCGAGAGCATAATCCTAAGGAAAGCGTAAGAAGGATACATGTCATTTGGGGACAGGCCCGGCGGCTTGGGGATGATGAAGCCAGGGCGCCCCCAACGAGATAGGCTAATGACATGAAATAAAGGGATACATGCCGCAGGACGGACCCACGCGCACTGGGAATATTCTTGACCTGAAAGGCGCTCCCAACCGGAAACAAAACTTAAAGATGTCACCTGGTGATGTTGGGGACGAAGGGGTGTTGGTGTAACAGACTCGATGGGCTGCGGGAGCCGGTCCTCACGAGCCCCCAGGCCCGGGGGCCTCGGGAGGATCTGGAGGCGCTGGCGGCTCCTCGGGGGCCATCTCCATCTCCGCCAGGGCTGCGGCGTGCCTGACCTCTCGAGCCTCCAGGATGGCCCTCATGAGATGCTGGTGCGCAGCGACCGCGTTTGGCATGCCGTGAGGCATGCGCCTGCGTAAGCTGGGCGGGCCTCGAACGTCCCACTCGCGAAGGCCGAGGCGCTCTTGAGGCAGCGGCTCGGTTGAGCCCTGGTATGTCGATGCAGACGCTGCAGCCCACCATCCTCGCTGGATGGGGGCCACAGCGGTAGTGGCGGTGGCTGCCCTCATGACCCTTGACTCCTGTAGCTCTGAATGGCCTTGTTGGCCGAACTCCACGAGGGTTCGGCCCTCCTTGCCTTGCTCACCTTGCGGAAGCGTGCTTGAAGCACGCCTCCACGTGGTGCCCAAGCGCCTCCCTCGTGACCTTGGCGAGGTCGGCGGCCCTCGAGGAGAGCCCTCGAGCCCGGCTGAGGAGGCGCCGGCGCCTTCCTATGTGATGGAAGGAGGCTCCCCCTGGCCGGGCCACGGGCCTGAGGGGCTGCCTCTTGAGGAGCCGGGCCGGTCGATGTCTTCTTCTTCTTGGAGTGCGGCCTCGGGAGGCCTCCTGCTGCTGTGGTGCAGGTCTTCTAGCGATGCGGCTCTGAAAGGCTCGCTCCAGGAGCACTGCTGTGTCTCTCTCTTCCACAGGGCACCGTGATGACCCCGCCGCTCCACGGCATCTTGAGGACGTTGTAGCCGTGGTGGAGTTACGGCCATGAATTTGGCTAGCGCAGGTACCCGAGGATGGCGTTATGCAGCGAATGTGGGCGACGTCGAAGTCGATGAGCTCGGTGTGGTAGTTATCGCGAGCCCGAAGGTGACAGAAGGCGGACCTGCCCGATCGGGACCGTGGAGCCGTCGGTGACTCCGGAGAAAGGCTTGGTTGGCTGAAGGCTGGTATAAGGCACTTGAAGATTGTTGAATGTTTCCACGGACGGGGCGTTGAGTCCTGCCCGCCCGTCGATGAGGGTCTTGGTGACCAGCACGTTGCTACCTTGATTGGGGAACAAAGCATCGGAGAACTCCGGCTGTGGCCGCGCACTTGAGCTGATCCGCTGAGCTGAACGTGATGGCGCACGCCGACCACCTGAGAGGGCCCGCGGCCTCGAGCTTTGGGAGGACTGCATTCACTTCGCAGGCGAACGGCTTGAAGATGCGCTGAGAGGCTGGGGCTTGAGCTCCGCTCAGGATGCAGGCGATCGCACGCGGTTCCTGGAAGCCCCCAGCCCCCTCGTCCTGATGACGGTCCTCATTTCTCCTTGGCTGCGGCGGCAGCGGAGGGAGGCCTGCATTCCCCTGCGGGTGATCCTCGCGAGGCTGATCCCTCCATCCTCCCTTGCGAAGCGGGTCTTGCCAACGGTCCTCGCGAGGTTGGTCGCGCCACCCTTGGCGCGGGCCGCGGTCTTCCCAGCGTCCTGCATTCCTTCCCCCTCCTCGGCCGTAGCCCCGGTCGCTGCGCTCGGGGCGTCTGCCGACCCTTCCTTCAGCGTCTGGCCGGAGCTCTTGGCATTCATTGGTGTTGTGGGTGTGGAGGTCGTGGTACACGCGATGTCGACCGCCCTTGGAGGACTCGGGCTGATCTCTGCCTCGCTTGGTGTCCGGTTCGGCCCGCGATCTGGCAGCCCCCTTGCGCTTCACGTCCTTGGCCTTGGACTTCTTTTCTTGGGATCCGCGGCAGGCAGCTCGAGGAGGAGAGGCGCCTCCTCAGCCTGGCGCACTTGGTCGCCAAGTTGAACAGCTCCAAGGAGGTGCACAGATCTTCATGCATCGCCAGCTCCTCCTTCATCTTGACGTCGCGCACGCCGTCGGAGAAGGCAGAGATGATGGCCTCCTCTGTTACCCTGGGGATCTTGAGGCGTGCGTTGTTGAAGCGCTGGATGTACTTTTGCAGGGTTTCCCCTGGCTGCTGCTTGATTCGGCGCATGTCGGCGGATGGCTGGTCGCGAGTACCCTGGAAGCTGGCGATGAAGCGGGTGCGCATCTCGGCCCAGGAAGAGATCGTGCACGGGGCCGGTCAGGAGCCAAAGGGCTCCGTCCTTGAGCGCCATGGGAAACCAGTTCGCCATGACCTTTTCATCCCGTTGGCAGCCTCGATGCCCGGCTTCGTGAAAGCTGGAGGAACTCCGTAAAGGTCCATTTGTGCCGTCGTGGCGGGAAGGCAGTGCAGCTTGAACTTGGCGGAGCCACGCGACGCTGCGCCTTTCGGAGGTGGCGCGGCAGCCCGCCGTGGCCGCGAGGGGCCTCGGGCGGCGAAGAGAGCTAGGTCTTGCAGGCCTCCCTGCGCGCCTTGGTAGAGGCGAAGCAGCTTCTCGTGGGCGAGGAACTTCTTGACAGCTCTGCTCTTGCCGGCGCGGCGCTGGCGGGCGGGTTCCGCCAGAGGCCACGCGCCCAGGGCGGGCGCCTTCTTGAGGAAGAGGCGGCAGAGGCGCCCAGAGAGCTTCATCGCCGCGCGAGCGGTGCGGTGCTGCGAAGGCGGGACGGTGCGGGCGCCTCCTGCAGCAGCGGGCGAAGCTTAGCGACTTCGGTCGAGCCATTCTTCATAGACGTCGTCGACGGGGCGATAGTGCAGGAGCTCGTTTGCCGCGATGAGTGCAGCTCGGGCCTCCATGGCCGCGCGAGGCGAGCGAAGGCGTGGCGGTGCGGACGTCCCGCCTCATGGACGGGTGCTGGGACGATGCTTGCTGCTCGTTCCCCGCCGGGCCGGTGGCAGCGTTGACGGTAGGTGACGAAACGACGAAGGGCGCCCGCCGGCAGAGCTGTCAGGCGACATCTGCGCGGCGGCTCGGCGCTTCGGCGTGGGCCCGACGGGCGTCGAGCGTGGTTGCGGTGGTCGGGGAAGAACGAAAGGCGAAAGGCGATTCCGGCGCATCCCTACAGCGCGCCAAATGTCGGATTCGGGTTCCGGACCCTTGAGGTTCAAACAGGGTGCGCGCGGAGATCCAACCCTCCACCGTCTCGCACCTCGCCGAATCGCTGGGACCTAAACTACTAGCGGAACAGCACAAGAGACACGAGATTTATACTGGTTCGGGCCACCATTGTGGTGTAATACCCTACTCCAGTGTGTGTGGTGGATTGCCTCTTGGGCTGATGAGGAACAATACAAGGAAGAACAGCCTCGTGAGGGTCTGTTCTTGGCGGGTACGATGAACTACTAGGTGGTGTTCAGTCGCTCTAGCTACCGGTTTCTTGATGTGGATTCGGATCTCGGTCCTCCCCGCCCTGGGGGTGGCTACTCCTATTTATAGGCGAAGGCCCTGGGCCTCTTCCCAAATATTGAGCGGGAAGGGCGCCAACAATTGGCCATTTTGAAGGGGAACAGCGGGTACACTTATCCTGACTAAAGTTGGTCCTCGCCTGCCAAAGGCTCTAGGGATGGCCTTTGCTTGGGCTCCACGATGACTCCCTTCCGGCCGTTGGGCTGGTCTTGGTCTTGTTGCACGAAATGGATGCCTTTGCTTGATACTCTCGCTGCGCTTGCTCCCTTTGCACCAAAGGGAAAGGAGGACAACTTGGCCGCTGGCGCTGGCTGGCGCCCTTGGTCGTCATGGCTTGCGTCATGGGCACCTCGCGAGGTACCCTGCCTTGAACTCTCCGCCTCCTCATGAACCAGCCTGACGAGGCCGTGCCTGAGAAAGCTCCTTGTCGTCCGCCCCGCGAGGCTTGGCCCCTCGCGATGGTCTTGAGCTTGCGTTGATGAAGATGGGCCGTGATGGGCCTCCTTCGAGCCGCGCCGCATGCCGCAGGCGTGCAAGTCTGGGGACCCCCGTTCCCAGAACACCGACACTATTCTAATTGGAGATGATGGGTGGCTTTCGCATCACATATCTATATCTATACCCTTATATACATATATATTATATTTTATATTTTTTATATAGTGTGCGGATAACTTCAACTTTGAAAGATGTTCGTTGGATCGGGCCAATCCGATGTTGCAGAGCTGGCAAATTTGAGCACTACTGGCCGCTGGATATCATCTAGATTCCACCAGATTTTGCCACATGTACAATTTAGAAGACTCTATGGTTGAACTTAAGCATAATGCACAAACCTAAAAACACAAGCACTTATTCTTTCTTCTAGAATCTTCCGTATCAGAATTGCCCAAATGTTTTTCTACATAATTTGTTTTTACTTTATGCCTTACAACGCACAATTCCATGAACCTTAAAATAGATTAGCTTTCTTATAAAAACTAGATGATTTTGAATGAAATGAACTATAAGAATTAAACGAACATCTACATCATGCATATATGACTCAAAGCTTACATGCTATAATGTGGTATTTATTCATAATTTGGTTGCCAAATCTCATGCGTGCAATGCACGTGTACCTTACTAGTCTAAATGGTGTCTGTGTGTGTGTGTGTGTTGTGCGTGTTAAACACATTGTACGTAGTATATCATACTAGTATAAATTGTCTTTTTTTGGTACACGTTAAGCTCGTTCTCCCGAAATTTCAAGTCGCGCCTTGTTATGACGAAATTTCAAGCTAGCGTCTCTGTCTATCGTGCTGCGAAACTCCCGCCTCTTCAACCCGGGCCTTGTTACCCCGAAATATTTAAGATAAATCTTTGTCTCGTTGTGCTCTGACAACTCCCTCCATCTCAACCTGCGCCTTGCTATTCCAAAATTACAATGCACGCAAAAACTCCCACCTCCTGTGAAATCCTGACACGTGAAATGCCCGTGATACCCTCGAACCGAAAGAACCGCCTCAAATCAGTGGGGGTACTTTTGTAACTTACCCCACATTCCGGACAAGCGCATCCCTAAGCCATGGTTCCCCACTCCCATCCCATCCGCCCACCCATTCATACACCGAGGCACAGAAAACCATGACCCCACACCCTCCTCCGCCCCGCCACCCAGCTGGAGCATCTTCCCCGACGACGTCGTCCACAGCAACACCTCGACGTCCCTCATCCATCGTACTGGATGAGGATCCGTCGTTGATCTGGTCGTCCCGCCGGTTCAGCCACCCCGTCCTCCACCTCTAAGGAGCTGCCCCGACGTTCCCCTCATCTTTTGCGCCACCTCCATTCCCACACCACCGTCTTCACCTGCACCACCGGAAGAGCATCACCATCACCGTTTCCTCGGATGAAGTTGCGGCCTAATCGGTGCCACCAAAGCGGTTGTACACTAATCGCCGCATTTTATTCTTGATTCGATCTCACGGTGCTGCCGGCGCTCGGTCCCGGAAACGACCGCGGTCTTGACTCCATCCGCAGCGGCGTCGCCGACCACTTCCTCCATGGTGTCGCTCCCTCGGCGGCGACATCCACATTAGTAGGAGCTGCTGCTGCTTTAGCTCTCGCTCGCGTTGCTGCTCTGCTCTTGCTCTCGGTCCCCTGCCTGGTATGCTCTTGCTCTTGCTCGCGCTGCTACTCTTGCTCTTTCTCTTGCTTGCGATGCTGCTCCAATTTAGCTACACTTCAGTTGACTGAATCGACTTTTGGGTCAGTCGATTTTCATGGGGGGGCTCACGGAGTTAAGGAAGAACCAGCCTTGTGAGGAGGGGCTCACTTAGAGGTACCCCACTATTTATCTTAGGGTTCAAGGTAGGGTGGTGGTCGCCGGCGGTGGCGTGGGGATCGTCGAAGAAAAATCTCGGCACAGGGGGCCTACAAGGATGGCAGACGTGGCGGACCCGGCAGTGGGGACTGTTTTGGCGGGCGAGGCGGCGACCGCCCGGCCATGGCGGGTGGCGACTGAGGCGGCGGGCGGCGCACCGCCGGCCCCGGGCGGCGGGGGGCGACTCTTTGGTCGATGGTGGCTGGCGGCTCAGGGGTGTGGAGGTTGAAGATGAACTGCAGGCCCTTGATTTCGTATCCAACGGCTACAAAATCGTCTGACCAGAGATGAAAAAAGTCGATCGGTGACGTGTAGCCTCACCTCTAGTGAGTTCGGTTTAACAAGAAATTCAGTTTCAACGGCAAAATTCAGTTTCGGCGGTTAAGTTCAGTTTGATAGTTAAATTTAGTTTAACGGTTAAGTTCGGAGATGAGCGGCTGATGTATACATCTAGCACTTTGTGGTTAAGTATTTTACGTCATCTATTGGAGATGCTATTAGAATTCCACTCAGGATAACGTTGTCTCTCTTGTCCTGCTTCAGCCTCGGCGTCGTACAACTCACCGGAGCTGCTCCAACGACGAAACCCTCCATCACAGCAGAGCATTACCTCGGGCTCCATCTCCAGACACTTAAGATCTTCTTCCCCTCCTCCGATAGCCAAGTCAGCCGAAGCATCCTCACCGGCCAACCCAATCACGCTGAGATCGACATGGCTTCACCAAAGAGGTTGTACACTTCTTGTGGTTTGACTTAATCTCACCATGCTTATTTGCATCCTGTGATCTTCCAATTCTTGTGAACCAAACACCCAGATTGGCAGAAATCCTGTATTTTTAAATTCTCTGTTTTGCACGTGCATTCCCATCCTATTCATATCTATTTCCTTTCCCTGCATTGTTAGAATCCTCAAATTCAAACAAGCCCTTACACAATTACTTCTGTTACAGATATGTGTCAAAGAAAACCTTGTATGGTTTGTCCTCCTCCTGCGGTGCTGTGTTCCACCCCAGCTCAGCTGCTCCTATGACGGAAGGGTTCACCACAACAGGGATCCGCTCTCCAGACTTTCTTTCACCGCCTCAGATCTTCTTCCCTTGGCCGGCATACGACAACCCATTACCATCATCAACTGAGCAGATGACCTTGAGGACTACACGGGTCCACAAGAGAGGTCGTACTCTTCCGTGTCTACTTACATTATGCATCGCTTAATATGATGACATGCTACTTTATCGTCGTGTTCACCTACTAGACTATGACTCAGGTCCAAACTTATGCTGAAACTTGAGTTTTTAAATGGTTGTGGGGTACATATTGGGGCAGCAATCAGTACTATCTGTCTACTATCTGGTTAATCTCGGGTGTCTACTATGAGTTTCATGTTGGGTGCAAACAAACATTAAAGGAGCCATTATCTGTATTTTTTAACTAAAGCTATTATCTGACTGCTATCATTTGTTTTGGGTCTATCCACAATTTGCTACCATCACTCTGGATTTGTGATTGCACTCCTTACATAATCTCACTATGTTATATTCCTATGCATGTCAGTTATTGTACACAATGGAACTGAACATGTAGAGCAAAAGAGACGAGCCTTGTGTTGCAATAAAATTTCATGCAGGCGCCGCTCCATGGTGGGCGCAAAGGCAGCCCCCCTCCATCCATTTCGGATCGTAATCAAGAGGAAGATAAGCATTACGAGGGGATTGAGGCGAAGACCACTCCTATTTACCCCATGAGGTCTTCGCTCTAACTTGGCATCTTGATGTTGGTAATATCATGCATATGGTGCCTTGCATTGCTTACTGTATACATTAAAGATGTCATCTGCTTAGTTTAGACATGCTTTGTGTCAATGCTATCTGTTTAGTTTCTTTATCGTATATGTGAATCATGCAATGCCATCTTGTTTAGCCAGGCTTTATATATGTGAATTTCGCAATGCCACCCTGGTTAGCCAGTCACCTTATATGTGAATTATATCATGACATCATTTTTTATTACGTGTTAAATTTGTCAACAATTATAGTACATTCAATTACTCTTCCTGTGCATCTGCCATTCGGCACGGTCATGGAAAAATCTGGAGTGGAAACAAGGTCTATAGAGCAGACAATGCTATTTGACGAAGCGCATGTCTTGCTGGTTACAGATAGCTCCTCAGAGGAGGATTCAGAGATAGATGACCAGTCATATCCCCCCCCCCCCGAGGTGCATGCTCTAACTTGGCAGGGTTATGATGCTCATATCGTGCGTATGGTATCTTGCATTGCTATGTCATTTGTTTAGTTTAGACATGCTTTGTGTGAATGCCACTTGTTTAGTGTCGAATTACCATATATGTGAATTATGCAATGCCATCTTGTTGCAGGACATTATATATGTGAATTATGCAATGCTATCTTGTCGCAAGGCATTATATATGTGAATTATGCAATGCCATGTTGTTTAGCCAAGCGTCATATATGTGAATTATATCATGCCGTCCTTTTTTTGTATTTCTCATTGCTTTTTGTCGACAATGTTTGTATATTCAACTGCTCTTCCTGTGCATCAGCCATTTGAATTGGTGATGGATAAATTTGGAGTGAAAACAAGGTCTTGAGAGCGCACAATGCTACTCGGTGAAGCGAGATATCTTCTTTGGTTACAGATAGCTCTTCAGAGGAGGATTCAGAGGCAGATGACCAGTCCTATTGTCCCCCTGAGGTGTATGCTCAAACTTGGTAGGGTTATATTACTCATATCATGCATATGTTGTATTGCAATGCTTAGTTTTTACATCATATACACGATAATGCCATCTCCTTAGTTGACACATCATATATGCGATTGACCTCTGCTCATTTCCTTAGTATATAAATCATATATTTGAATTATATCATGCCATGATGTTTACATAGACAGCATGTATCTGAATTATGGCATGCCAACCCATTTTCTAAAGACATAATATAGTTATATCATCTCATCCTGTTCACATAGTCATCATATTTTGAATTATGTCCATTCTATCCGTGAATTATATCATGCCATCATGTTTCCATCGAGGGCATGTTTGTGATTTATGGCATGCCAACCACTTTAATAGACACATCGTATAGTTATATCATGTCATCCTGTTTACATAGTCATCATATTTTGAAGTATGTCATTCTATCATGTTTAGCCATCATACATGTGAAATTGTGTCATGCTATCCTGTTTAATTAGCCATCATATATGTGAAATTATGTCCTGCTATTCTGTTTGGTTAGACAACATAAATGTGAATTATTTCATGCCCTATTTTCTTCCCTACTATCCATTGCACTGTCTATCTTACATTATGTCTCAGACATTCAACTACTTTTCTTGTTTATCAGCCATTTCAATTGGAGGGGTGATGGCGATGTCTGTGGGAGTAAAACACGGTCTTGAGAGAAAATATCGTGCTACACATCGATGGAGATAGAACCACGGTTGTACTTGCCCAGAACCAGCCCCACCACATAACCCAGACTCACATGATTGTTCCCCTACCCAGTTGGACAGAGAACCAGCTACACCCCTTCTAACCCCAACCCCAGCAGATAGTTACCCAGTTCCCGTTGACACAGCACCATCTCCCCCATAGAGCACCCAAACACGAGCAATTAGTAAGGCAACTGCAGTGCCCAAAGCACGAGGACCACCACTCCGAACCCCAAGTCAATGCTTAAATCAAAGAAGAATTGTTCTCAGGTCAGGTTCCGTAGCTATGGTTCATACTACTTTGCTCTTGCATCACTATATTTACTCATACCAACTAATTTCAAATTTGAAGGATGCAATTGAAATTCCAATGGCGCAACAGGTATGTTTTAAACCTGTTTCTTTAACGTGTTTGTTGTTGTAACTTGCTCTATGTTCATTTCAGTTTCAATTAAATAAACAGTTATATTCTCATGCCATGCACCTTACAAGTGTTGTTATTGCTGTGTAGTTTCCCACACTAATATTCTGTCTGAGCTACTTTGTCTTAAATATATATGATTGAATCAGATCTATCTTGATTTGGCAACATAAACTAGAATGATATAGACCATACAAAGTGACCATACTACATAGATATATGTTTGTTTCATGCTGTTATCATGTCCACCTTACTACTGAACCGGTTTACCAAAATGAGTTTCATATACTACATTGTAAACCTGTGATGTGTTTGTTTGTTTCTCTTTTAGAATGCGGTTAAAATATTGGAGAAGAGTACCCTTGCAATGGTACAGGAAGTAATGCAGATAAGGTTCAAGATAGTGAGACATCCCTGTTGGTCTCAAAGAAAGCTGATAAAAACTATATTGAAGACACTGAGACAACCCCAAAGTCCTGGCTTGATGTAGTGTTCGAGTTACTGGCTACTACTGCTGGCACCAATTCTTCGAACTTCATTTGCTGAATCAGTTCGACTTCTTGAGTCTCAACTTCAAGTTGAAAGACATCGATCGAGATGTTATCTTGACGAAGTGAAGGACTGAGGAAATGGCTAATGTAGAATTCAGATGCATACTTTCTAGTGCAACAGCAAGTGCTAGAGGATTTAAGCGCCAAACAATAGGAAGTTAATAATCTTGCTAAGCATCTTGCCAGCATTATGGGTACCCAGGATATTGTTTTTTGAGCTCTTCTGAAGTGGTTTCAGTTCTGGACATGTTTTTCTGCTGTTGGATGTGGGGTTCCGGCAAACCCTTAAGGCTTGAACACTGGGGTGCGCGCGAAGTCTTTCCCTCCTACCGATCTACGCCCAAGCTCGCTAAGGTCTCGCGGACGAACTCGACGAACTCGCAACACAAAAAGACACGAGGTTTATACTGGTTCGAGCCACCGTTGTGGTGTAATACCCTACTCCAGTGTGGTGGTGGTAGATTGCCTCTAGGGCTGATGATGAACAGTACAAGGGAAGAACAACCTCCTGAGGTTGAGGTGTTCTTGTGGGTAGGCTCTCGATCGGGTTGGATCAAAACAAAGATCCGATCGCCTCTACTATGGTGGCTAGCTCTACTTTAATAGGCCCTGGTCCTCTTCCCAAATGTTGAGCGGGAAGGGAGCCAACAACGGCGGGCAAATTTGAAGGGGGACAGCTAGTACAAGCTATCCTGACAAAAGTGGTCTTCGCTGCTGAAAGCTACAGTGGTGGCGCGTCTTGGACTCCACGATGACCTCCATCTTGCCGTCCTCCTGGTCTTGGTCTCATTGCACAAATATAGCAACCTTTGCCTGATGCCTCGGTACTCTTCGCCTGTGCTGGCCTCCTTAGCACCAAAGAGGAAATAAGAGGGCTGCGAGCCGTGGCGCTACTGGCGCGCCGCTTTGGTGTAGTTCGTCATGGCTCACGTCACAAGGGCATCATGAGGTTTGCCCCGCCTTGATATCTTCTCTCCTCGTGAGCCTGCCTGGCTAGCCACTCTAGAGGAGGTCTTGCGTCGTCCACCTCGTGAGGCTTGGACCCTCGCGAGGGTCTTGGATGCCTTGTGGATGAAGATGGGACGTACGGCTTGCTAGCTTAGCCACGCTGTGGGCCACAGGCAGGCAAGTCTGGGGACCCCCGTTCCCAGAATGCCAACAGTAGCCCCCGGCCCCAAGGTGCGCTCGGGCTTGGCTTCACGGCGAAGCCAAGGGTCAAGTCCGGAGTGCCGCGGGCCCCCAAAGCCTGCGGCCTCGGTTGACACGTGGCGGTTGATTGGGCGTGGGCGTCTCCGCTTCCCCATGCTGCCTCGGCAACTGCTTGTCCTGACAAAAGGCTGGCGCGGGCAGTTCTTGCCTTCATTGCTTCTTCATCGCCTCACCCCAGATCCCCTTTCTCGCTCTTCGCCGCCGCTACCTCCAGATCTGCTCCATCCTTGCTCTGCATCTGCCGCCCATGGCGCCGCGCAAGGTCAAGACTTCCTCGGCACCGGCTTGGTACGAGCCCATTCTTGAAGCGCCCACCGTCACAGAGAAGAGCCTTGCCTCCGTGCGTCTCTTGGCGTGGGGAGAGCAATGAAGTGGGGAAGGCAGACTTCGGCTCACCTCCGACGAGCCGGAGCCTGAGGGGAGCACCTTCTTCCCTTTCTTCTCGAGCCGCGTCGCTGTCGGGTTGGTCCCTCCTTTCTCTGATTTCTTTTATGAAGTCCTCGACCACTACGGTTTGCAGGCATTGCATCTCCATCCCAACTCTGTCCTCCTCCTATCCATCTTCGCCTACTACTGTGAGGCGTACCTGGGCGTGATGCCGTCTGTGGCGCTCCTTCACCATTTCTTCTTCCTTCGTGTCAGCGGCGAGCACACCTCCGGATGCGCTAATTTTGTCGCATGTGGCAAGGCCAACTCGATCTCTAGCACCGGGAAGAGGGCCGACAACATTCGATCCAAATGGGTGATGATGGACGCCAAGCACGCCGACCCGCGTCTAGCGTTGCCAACGGCGGCGCCCCCTCCCAACGGGGGGTGGCCCAAGGCAGAGCTTGTCGATGAGCGGGCATCGTCAATGTTGGGGCAGATGATGACCAACTTGAAGCTGGGCAACGCGAGGGCGGCCAAGGTAATGGGGGCGCTGCTCCTGAGGGAGTTCTTGATGTTGCGGGTTGCCCCACTCCAGGCGCGTGCGCGCCCCCTGTGGGAGCTTGAAGAAGAGGGAAACAAGACCCGCCTGAGGCCGGGGGACCTGCCTGGCGATGAATTGGACGCCGTCCTGCGCCTCATAGTTGGAGACAACCAGGAGTATCCGCCTAGTGCCTTCGTTCCCTTGTTCCAGCGCAGGGACCGGGAGGAATTCGTTGCCTCCAGGCCAACATTTGATGCAGCGTCTTTGGTGCTGCCGGGCGCTTCGGGAGCTCCTTGACCTGAACCGGTGGAGGTGTCTTACGGCGGAGTCCTGCGGAGAGGGGGAAGAGGAGGTGGACTTGGAGAAGACTCTGGAAGAGGTGGGGGAGACTTCCCCTCTGAGCAAGGCCGAGATTCTCCGCGCCCTTCCTGATGATGCCGAGGCCGACGCCTACCAAGGGGAGAGGGAGCAACCCCTCGTCCCAACAAGGGGTAGGTCATCGCTGGTGGCCCGTGGTGCCGCCTCCGCCTCGACACCTCCTAGGTCAAGATCCGGTTCTGCCTCCGCACCGCCTGGCGCCGCCGGTGCCCGAACGCCTGCTCCTCAGGTCCCGGAGTTGTCAGGCTTCATGCTTCCCAAGCGGAAGTATGTTGCGGTGGATCAGTAGGTGTCTTAAGCTTTGCCTCGTCCATTTTTGTACTCGTCATTTCCTAATGCTCGCCCTTGGTCGCTCAGGCCAACGTCTTCGGCGAAGAAGAGGAAGGAAGACGCAGCGGCTATGCCTCCCCCCGCGGAGAAAGGAGGCAGCAGTGCCCGCATCTCCCCAGCCCGGTCGTCCTCGCAAGGCCAAGAGGAGTATCGCCGCGGGGAGTCAGCCCCCAGGGTCCCGCTGGCTCCGGAGGTGCCGGCGCCTGGTGCGGCTGATGAGGTCCCAGCTGATCCGGAACCCGCGATCCCCCAGGCCCTAGTGATGATGTCGCCTCCTCCCGCTGCTGCACCTCCACTCCAAGGTTCTTCTGCTACTGTTGCTCTGGAGCGTGCTCTTTCAGAGATGACCTAGCTGCAGGCGGATCTCCTGAGTGCGGACCCACGTCTTGTGGCCGGGTGCCTGGAGCTGGCCTCAGGCTGGCTCCACTTCGACTTGGCCGTTCGCGCGGCGCTAGGCCAGGCCGCCGCGGCTTCTGAGAAGGAGAAGCAGAGTGCCGCCACTGCCGTGGCCGATCGCGAGATGGCACTGAAAGACGCCAAGGCCGCCCGTGACCACTACCGGGTGCTTGAGGACGAGTTGTAGAGCCTGCGCGACAAGCACGCCGAAGAAGCACGATGCCGTCAAGCAAAGGAGGAGGAGGTGAAGGCCCGGGAGGACACCATGAAGAACCGCGATGCCGAGCTGGCGGAGTTGGAGAAGACGCAGGCCACCAAGCGGAGCCGGTTGGAAGGGCTGGAGCAGAAGGCGAAGGCGAGGGAGGCCGATCTTGACGCCAAGGCGCGTGTCCTCGCCGAAGATCGCGCGGCCTTTGCCGACCTCGAGAAGAGGTCTCGCAAGGCGCTGAAGACGCTCTATGAGCACGGCCTGGAGAAGTTGCTGGCTACTGACGAGGACGGCCCCGCCCGGCTGCTTCCTCTCCTGGTGAAGGCACTTGAGGAGGTCGTTGATAGCCTCGGTCCCATGGCGAAGGCGGATGCTCACGTCCTGTCTTCGGCTGCGCTGACTCGCGTCTTCAGCCACCTGCACCTTCGCGACCCCAACGCTTGCCTTGACGAGCTACTGGAGCCTGTAGCTGAAGATCAATGCGAGGCCGCCGCTGCGGCCGTGCAAGGTCGGGTGGAGGCCTTGCTAAAGAAGTTTCGCGGCTTTGTCTCCGCTCCTTTGTCCGGCGATGTCGCCGATCCTGCAGCCGGTGGTGAAGGCGAAGACAAAATTGCTCACGGGGGAGCACCTTTCGCAGGCGACGGCGATGTCTAGAGGTGACCCGCGGCCATTCTTCCCGTTTCGTTCTTGCAACATGTATTGGGCCTCGTGGAGGCGTTTAGACTTTTCATTTGGTATTGTGAGGACAATATGCTTGTAATATTTGCTTCGAGATTTTGCGATTTCCTTCCTATTTTCTTTGTGTTCTGCGTCGGCAGAGCCCGGCCTCACATACCTCAACACGCCCGTTGGGCCGACCGGAGACCAGGACGGACCAAGGAGTGAGGGGCTACGTGACCAGTTAGGCTCCTGAGTCGCGATGCTCAGGAGTCCCCCTTGACGCGCAAACAACTTATAGGGAAAGTTCACAAGGGTAAACTAATGTTCTACGTCGGCAAAGCCCGGCCCCGCGCATACCTCAACCGCCATTGGGCCGACCGGAGACCAGGACAGACCAAGGAGTGAGGGGCTACGTGACCAGTTAGGCTCCTGAGTCGCGATGCTCAGGAGCCCCCCTTGACGTGCAAACAATTCCCATACCTGCCTTGCCGAGGCGGGAGGGGCGCGTGATGCCCAGATCCGGGAGACCTGGTTGGGTGGCGTGCGCTCGGTCGTGACCTGAGCGCAGCCCCCTCGCGCGGCTCTCTCGAGGGGAGGCATTGCGGTGAGGCTAGACGCTGAGCTCTGGGCTCCCTGAGGTTGGTATGACCGTGGGGCCGCCCTCGGTTGTTTATCACCAGCACGGAGCATAGTGCTTCTGCTTGCGCACGGGCATAGCCGCTCCTCGGCAGTGTCGACAGCCAGCATGGAGCATGGTGCTTCCACTTGTGCGTGGGATGGGGGGCCCCCTCCGGGAGGAGCCCCCGGGGCGTGTACAGCCCATACGACACGTGGCTTGCACAAAGGGCTGCGAGGTGTATCTGGGCACTTTCGTGAGCAGTAGCAGGACTCACGAGGCCCTACCTCAAGGCGGAGTTGCGCCTGGTCTTGAGTCTTAGTGACTGTGTGTTCCTGCCAAAGCGGTTAGATGCAAGCACTCTCGTCCTCCGGTCCCGCCCTCGGCGAGCTCAGCCGGCTGGTATGCTGTGTCGCGATGCCGTGGTCAAGGCTGTGGCTGAGGGCCTGAGAAAGCCGATGAAGCTCCTGAGTCGCGATGCTCAGGAGCCCCCCTTTTAACGCGCAAGCGAATTGCATAGGATGAGCAGACCCGTGGTGGGCGGTGATCGAGCAGGCGATAGCCGTGGGCAGGCTAAGCCTGGAGAGCAATTCAACTTGGGTAAATGCAGGAAGATACAGGCCACCGGGTCCGGCCCGAGCGGCTTGGGGATGATGCAGCCCGAGGGGCGCCCCCAGCAAGGTAATCTAAAGACATAAGCAGAAGGGATACATGCCACAGGGACAGACCCATGCGGCCTGGGAATAATGCAGCCCGAGGGGCGCTCCCAGCTAAATGAGCTTGGAAGATGTCACCTGGTTTTGTAGACAAAGTAGAGTTGGTGCAGTTGAAGGCATGCGTTGAAGAAATGACTCCTCATGAGCCGCCGGAGCCCTGAGCCTCGGGAGGCTCTTGGGGCTCGGGAGGTTCCTTGAAGACCGTCTCCATCTCCTCTAGGACGGTGTGGTACCTGGCCTCCTGAGCCGCCAGGACACGCCGCATGTTGTGCTGGTAGGCCGACGCCATGCTCGGCAAGCCGAAGGGCATCTGACGTGGGCTGTCTGGCGGGCCCTCGCAGCGGCCCACACGCGAAGGCCAGAAACGCTCTTGAGATGCGGCCCTGTTGAGCCCTGGGTCGTCGACGCAGATACGCAGCCCGGCATCCTCGCCTGGATGGGGAGCTGTGTCTTGTGAGCGGCTGTCGCCGCGCATGGCTCTTGCGTCTTGTAGTTCCTGTTTGGTCTTGGTGATGAATTCCTGGGTGGTGGGCACTCCTTGCCCTATGCCCCCCTTGAGTTACACGTGCCACGAAGCACGCCTCCAAGTGGTGCCCGAGCGCCTCCCTCGTGAGGTTGGCAAGGTCTAAGGCCCCCCAGAAGAGAGCCCCCGAGCCCCGCCTGAGGAGGGCACCGGGCACTCTTTCCTATGCGATGGAGGGAGGCGCCCCTGGGACGGGCACTGATCCTGATGACACTCCTGACGCGATGCCATCCTCCTGAGGTCCTGCGCGGCGCAACTGCTTCTTCCTGGGAATGGTCTCCGGAGGGCCTTCACTTCTGCTGTCGGGGTCATCAATTGCTGCAGCTTGAAAGGCGTGCTCGAGGGAGCACACCGCATCCCTCTCTTCACACGGGACCGTGATGATTCCTCCGCTTCTTGGCATCTTGAGAACGTTGTAGCCGTGACTGGTGACTGCCATGAACTTGGCCAGGGCTGGATACCCGAGGATGGCATTGTACCAGCGGATGTCGCGACGTCAAGTCGATGAGCTCGGTGTGGTAGTTCTTGCGCTCCCGAAGGTGACAGGCGGCGGACCTGCCCTATCGGGTGTGGTGGAACCGTCGATCCACCCTGAGAAAGGCTTGGTGGGCTGGAGCTGTTCATATGGCACTTGGAGGTTGTCGAACGTGTCAACGGATAGGACGTTGAGCCCTGCGTCGCCGTCGATGAGGGTCTTGGTAACCTGCACATTGCTGATGACTAGGGAACACAGCATAGGTACAGTTGTGGCTGCGCACTTGAGCTAATCTGCCGAGTTGAAAGTGATGGCGCATTGGGACCACTTGAGCGGGCGTGTGGCCTCGAGCTTGGGGAGCACCGCATTCACCTCGCGAGCGAACTGTTTGAAGATGCGCTGAGAGGCTGGGGCCTGGGCGCCGCCTAAGACGCAGGCGATTGCACGCGGTTCCTGGAAGCCCCAGCCCGTCGTCCTGGTTGTGGTCGTCATTCCTTCTTGGTGGCGGCAGCGGGGGAAGACCGGCGTTGCCTTGGGGGCGATCCTCATGAGGAGGGTTCCTCCAGGTGCCCTCGCGAGGTTGGTCCTGCCAGCGGTCCTCACGATGCCGGTCGCGCCATTCCTGGCGTGGACCACAGTCGTCCCAGCGTCCGCCTCCACGTCCTCCTCCGTGGCCGTAGCCCCGGTCGCTGCGCTCGGGGCATCGACCGAAGCGTCCTT
This sequence comes from Aegilops bicornis, assembly GCA_021605145.1. Lineage (NCBI taxonomy): Eukaryota > Viridiplantae > Streptophyta > Magnoliopsida > Poales > Poaceae > Aegilops > Aegilops bicornis. The sequence goes on along the minus strand of CM038673.1, from coordinate 368,029,782 downwards.
CACGTATGGCTCTGAGCTCTTGACAGTCGCTGGTGTTGTGGGTGTTCAGGTTGTGAAAGGCGCAGAATGGTTGGCTGTTCTTGGAAGACTCGGGCTGATCTCTGTCCCGCTTGGTGTCGGGTTCCGCTGCGAGCACAGCTGCCTCCTTGCGCTTTACGTCCTTGGCCTTCGGTTTTCTTCTCCTCTGCGCCCCCGGCCGGCAGCTGAAGGAGAGAGAGGCGCCCCTCCTCAGCTCTTGCGCACTTGGTCGCCAGGTTGAACAACACCTGAGAGGTGCAGAGCTCCTCGTGGATGGCGAGCTCTTCCTTCATCTTGACGTCACGGATGCCGTCAGAGAACGTCGAGATGATGGCTTCGTCCGTGACCTTGGGGATTGTCGGTGTCAAAACCGGAGGATCTCGGGTAGGGGGTCCCGAACTGTGCGTCTAAGGCGGATAGTAACAGGAGGCAAGGGACACAATGTTTACCCAGGTTCGGGCCCTCTCTATGGAGGTAATACCCTACTTCACCTTGATTGATCTTGATGAATATGAGTATTACAAGAGTTGATGTACCACGAGATCATAGAGGCTAAACCCTAGAAGCTAGCCTATGGTATGATTGTTGTTGTCCTACGGACTAAACACTCCGGTTTATATAGACACCGAAGGGGGCTAGGGTTACACAGAGTCGGTTACAATAGAAGGAGATCTACATATCCGTATCGCCAAGCTTGCCTTCCACGCCAAGAGAGTCCCATCCGGACACGGGACGAAGTCTTCAATCTTGTATCTTCTTAGTCCAACAGTCCGGCCAAAGGATATAGTCTGGCTGTTCGGATACCCCCTAATCCTGGACTCCCTCAGTAGCCCCCGAACTAGGCTTCAATGACGGTGAGTCCGGCACGCAGATTGTCTTTGGCATTTCAAGGCGGGTTCTCCTCCAAATTCTGAATACTTGTTTGAATAGTGTCCGGCTTCCCATAAATGTTGCACTCCTTGGCTTCTGTGCCCAATAATGGAGATCCTCCACGCGTCGGCCCGAATCACGAAGCCGGGGCATTTTTTCAATTGCCACCCTAGCCATGTAGGCAAATCACCTATTGAAAGAGACGGGGATTCACAGATCCATATCATACCATCCTCCCACAGCGAGTATCCATCGGAGCACGCCTGGAAAAAAAATCCATTCCAACATGGCCAGTCGCCGCAGCTCCTCCTCTCGCCCCCGTAGCCCTAAGCCCGGTGATTGGAAGAAGTGTTCCATCCCGCATAGCCAACTAGTGAGACTACAGACCCAGGGATTTCTCCCCTAGCGTATATGGTCCCCTGCTCGAGCCGGGCTTGCCACCAATAATGGCGGAGAACAAGCGGAGAGCTTCCCCTAATCCCTCCAAAGGGGAACGGGTATGCCTTGCCCTTATTTATTAAGGGACTGGGATTTCCAATCCACCCGTTCCTCCGTGGGCTCTGAGTTCTCGGCCTCCGGCTGCATAATTTCACTCCTGCCTCCATATTGCACATTGTCTGGCTATGTCGCACTTTGCGAATCAAGTTTACGGGCTGCAGCTCACTTGAGCTATGAAAGAGGCTAATTCGCCTCAGACTCCGTTACATGGGGGTCACTGTTTCAAGTGGGCGGAGCCAAAATATGGCGCATCGCAAGGACCAGATACCTGTCCGGCACCCCGAAGAAGGCATCCAAAGACTGGCCTTCAGAGTGGTTCTATATAGAGGACGTCCCTCTTCCTGATCCTATTCAGACCGGCCTTCCTGAGTTTAATAATGCTCCTCTGAAGAAACGCCTAAGCTGGCGACCAAGGAGCCCTCAGGAGGAAGACGATAGAGACGTTTCTTACCTGATCAGACGGATAGAGGTGCTGGCTTTATTAGGACTGACTACAACCGAAGTTATGTCAATATGCATTATGCGAGGGGTGCAGCCGCTTCAATACCGAGGCCGCCCAATGTGGGATTTTAACAGGGAAGACGATGCCACCCGCTGCGGCCGTAAGGGGCCGGACTCCGTTGCCGCTCTGGCAAAAACTCTGTGCAGTCTGTACAAGGGAGAGGAAGAGGAGTTCCTTCGCAACAAACCGTGGGACGGATTCTCCATGTACAGTCCTCCGAGCTGGGAAGCTGCCACTTTTCATGCCCTTCCCTGCCGCATTTCCACAATAAATGTCTTATATTGCCCGTTCACCGCAGGAGCTGCGTAAGGCAGTGAGGGAAATAACTAGCCCACCTCCACAACTAGAGGAACCTGAACGGTCCCTCGACCCCGGTCTTCAAGAGGATCCGGACATATTCGTGGAGCTAATCGATAGGATATTTTATCAATCAAGCCGTGATGGGGCCATGGTGGCTATTACAGCCGATTATTCGGGGCTACTGCCTGCCTCGCAGGTAGGTGAGACCAGGGGCCTGACCTTTGAGAAGTATCCCTTTCCACACACCTTACATTCCGTATCTGCACGGTGTCTTACAGGGAAGGTCCTCCGGACGCCATGCCGAGCCCGTGGCGAAGTTATCGACAAAAGGGGTACCGAGGCAGGCGGTGAAAAAAAGCGGTTCGGACCGAGACGCCGGCGCAGAGGTATGATACAAAACCTCGCTCTGTGGGTTTGTCTATGAAAACATAATAACACCCATGTTTCTCAGAAGGAAAAATACTCGCCGGACTATATCCGGAGAAGTTGCCGATCACGCCTCCACTAGCTGTGCCCTGTGGCCGGACACGGAGGCGGGGCACGCGTCGGACGTTCCTCCTACAGAGGATGCGGATAAAATCTCCGCTACAAATTCCGAAGTGGAGAGCTCCATGAATCACAGGAGTCGCCGGGCCGTACTCCGTGATGCTTGTTTCTCCCAAGAGGCATTTGATGCCTTCGATTCGGGAGACGCGTACATCCGTGCTGCTCAAAATGGTCTTGCCAGAGCCACGGACCATTATGTAAAGGATATACGGGTAAGAGAATTTGATTACTATATATATCAGTAGCCCCCGAGACTTGGAACAGTATGTACAACTGATTTAAGGATCATTATATGTGCAGGTTCTTACAGAGAAGAATACCCAATTGTCTCAAGAGCTGGAAGAGTGCAAGGCCCAGCTATGGGCCGCAGTGGCCGCATTGAAGGAGTCCGAGAAGGCCCCCCTCTGGTAACACATGCTTTAAAGAGTGACAGGTACCATATAGGATGCAACATGTATGCAATTCTGACAATAAAAAAATATTGCAGATGACGCCGGAGTGAATCCGGAGCAACATGTCATCACAATGGCTAAAGGTCATGGCGGCGTGCTTACAAAGGTTAGGCAGGAGAAAAACGATCTCCAAGATGCCAATACCCAGCTGAGCGTGGAACTAAAGGATGTTCGCGCCCAGCTGTCAGACTCCATGAAGGAGAACAAGTGGCTTCGACGCGGCATTTTCAGTAAGTGCTTGAGCGAACTTCAAAAAGAGTTCGGCTAGGAAGCCCGGTAACAGTTATGTCTGCAGGTATGCTGACAGGTCATCCCGTGAACGAGATACCCGGGGTCTGTGGGTGATCTTCTACCAGAGCTCTCCCAACTGCACGAACAAGTTCGGCAGGTGATGCAAGGTATTGCCCAGGCCTTGTGGCCATCCGTCTCCCTGCCCGAAGGCCTTGGAGGACTTGCAGAGAAACTCAAGGGAGTGCGAAGGCGCTTCCGATTATGGAAGGTATCGGCCAGCCGTCAAGGTGCTAGGGAAGCCTGGGCCATGGTGAAGACGCGGTATACCAAGGCAGACCCAAACCACATGGCCCAAGTCGGACCTGTGGGGCCCGATGGGAAAGAAATCCCTGTCAGTTTGGTGTATCACCATGTAGAGTTAGCCGCCAAGTATTCCCAACAGGATTGTAGGCTAGACAGCCTGTTGGATGGCATAGAAGAAGAATTTAATCAGTCTAAGTGACTATGTAATTTGAATGACATGTAGAATGTCTCTAGCCGGATTGTAAATCATTTGTCATGGCGGACCTTTTCGCTTCAACCTCTCGTAATTCGATATTCCGAGTGTATTCGAATACCAAAGACAGTTATGTAAAACCGGGGTATGCGTGGAAACCAGCGTAGGGGTCATAAGTGCTTGAACATGCATAAGTACCCAACTAGTTATGTTATATTACATGGGTAGTAAGAAACATCTTCCAGGGATAATAGTTCCGTTAAGGGTTCCTTTCCCTGGGTACACATGCCCTAATGTGCATGTCCGAACTGCGAGAAGAGACGCGGGCGAAAATATCTAGGGGCAAGTGGAAAAAACAAAAAAGTCATCTTTTATTCACCGACCGAATATTCCCTTAAGAACGCTAGCTTTCGGCTTCACCAGTCTGAGGTACACATCCGGCTGACCCAGCAGTAACAATCACAGAGGTGCTCCCCTTATGCCCTAGCCGAATTAACGGGAACGTAGGGCATAAATACAAGAGCCAGGCAACCCAGCTTGGCCAAAACTTAAGTCATATCGATGCATATAGTGGCAAAAGGTACATGTGGAAGAATAACACATCTGCGGGGCATGAAGCCCATAAAATATTTAAGCTTCTGTATAGGAAGCCCCAAGGTATAATGAGCACGGCTGGCACATCAAGATTGTGTAGTCAAAACACATTTTAGCCCTTCAAGGTCTCGAAAGAAAAGGGGAAGAAAGAAAGAAAGAAAAGACAGATAACAAATGTATAAAAATTTGACGGAGGTAAGGAGACGAACACGGAGTCCGGCACTAGGCATAGAATCTTCGGAGTCTCGCTGTGTTCCATGGATTTGGCTCGAGGCGGTTGTCTGATACATCCCGCAGACGGTACGCTCCGCCGGTTAAGACCTGGTCAATAATGAAGGGACCCTCCCATTTGGGCTTGAGCTTGTCCTTTTTCTTTTCTGGTAGGCATAGAACGAGTTCGCCAACGTTATAAGTTTTGGCCCGTACTTCTCTGCTTTGGTATCTTCTAGCCTGTTGCTGGTAGAATGCGGAACAACCTTTTGCCACATCATGCTCCTCCTCGAGGGTGTCCAAACTGTCCTGCCGATCGAGCTCGGCCTCTCTCTCTTCATACATGGGCACTCGAGGTGAGTCATTAATTATGTCACAGGGCAGGACCGCCTCTGTGCCGTACACCATAAAGAACGGTGTGTATCCGGTAGTGCGATTCGGCGTGGTCCGCAGCCCCCAGAGTACGGAGTCGAGCTCCTCTACCCAGTGCGTGTTAGATTCCTTTAAGGACCGCACTAATCTGGGTTTGATGCCGCTCATGATAAGACCATTTGCTTGTTTGACTTGGATATTAGTTTGTGGATGATAGATGTGCGTAATCGAGCTTGATGCCCATGTTGTTGCACCATATTTTCACCTCGTCGGCAGTGAAGTTCGTGAAGTTGTCAGTGATGATGCTATGGGGGACACCATAACGGTGTACAACCCCGGATATAAAGTCTATCACTGGTCCGGATTCAGCCGTTTTAACAGGTTTAGCTTCTATCCATTTGGTGAATTTATCCACCATTACCAGTAAGTATTTTTTCTTATGGGTTCCCCCTTTAAGGGATCCAACCATGTCCAGCCCCCAGACCGCAAAAGGCTAGGTAATGGGGATTGTTTGTAGGGCGATGGGTGGCATATGGCTTTTGTTTGCAAATAGCCGGCAACCGACGCAGCGTTGGACCAAGTCATGTGTGTCTGCTTGGGCCGTCGGCCAATAAAATCCTGTACGGAAGGCCTTACTTACGAGGGCCCGGGCTGCGGCATGATGGCCATCGAGTCCGGCGTGAATTTCTGCCAGAAGCTTCCGCCCTTCCTCTTCGGAGATGCACCTTTGAAGGACTCCGGTAGTGCTTTTATTATAGAGCTCTCCCTCGTGGACCTTGTAGGCTTTAGATCGTTGCACAATGCAGCGTGCCTCATTTTGGTCCGTGGGAAGTTCCTGCCTGGTTAGGTAGGCCAGGAATGGTTCAGTCCATGGGGCAATGACGGCCATTATTACATGGGCTAAAGGTGTTATTTCGGTGGCGGAGCCGCCGATTATGTCAGAGTGTCCGGCATCTGGTGTTGTAGCCGGGTCCGAATTGTTGTTGCTTGTTTCCCCTTCCCATGCCACGGATGGCTTAAACAGCCTTTCCAAGAGTATGTTGGGTGGGACCAGATCGCGCTTAGCATCGATATGGGCAAGGACGTCTGCCGCCTGATTGTTTTCCCGAGCTACATGGTGGAATTCGAGTCCCTCGAACCGAGCTGACATCTTGAGTACGGCATTGCGATAAGCCGCCATTTTCAGATCTTTAGCGTCGAAGTCTCCGTTTATTTGGGATATTGCGAGGTTCAAATCCTCGCACCTCCAGTCGTTGAATGCCCATGGAGACTGCCATCCGGAGACCATGTAATAGGGCCTCGTATTCGGCGGCATTGTTGGAGTCTGTATACAGTATTTGGAGTACATATTGGACTGTATCTCCGGTAGGGGACGTCAAGAAGACGCCATCCCCTAGACCGGCCAACATTTTAGAGTCGTCAAAGTGCATAATCCAATTGGAGTATGCGCCATATTCCTTAGGGAGTTCGGCTTCTGTCCATTCGGCGACAAAATCGGCCAATACCTGCGACTTAATAGCTCGCCGAGGTTTATATGTTATGTCGAACGGGAGGAGCTCTATGCCCCATTTGGCAATCCGGCCTGTGGCATCACGATTGTTTATTATGTCATTCAGTGGCACTTCAGAGGCCACTGTGATTGAACACTCTTGAAAGTAGTGTCGTACTTTTTGGGATGCCATGAATACCGCATACGCTATCTTTTGATAATGCGGGTACTGTGATTTGCATGGCGTGAGGACAGTGGATACATAATATACTGTCCTTTGAAGGGGGAATTTATGTCTGTCAGTTTCTCGTTCAACGACGAGTGCTGCGCTTACGACTTGATGAGTCGCTGCTATATATAGCAGCATCGGTTTGTCGATGTTTGGTGTGGCCAGGATTGGGTTGGTGGCCAGTATGGCTTTTATTTCTTCCAATCCGGCCGTGGCATCATCCGTCCACTCGAAGTGTTCGGTGCGCCGAAGAAGGCGATAAAGGGGTAGTGCCTTTTCTCTTAATCAGGAGATGAAGCGACTTAAGGCCGCAACACATCCAGTTAACTTCTGGATTTGCTTGAGGTCAGTTTGGATGGCCAACTATGACAGGGCTCGGATTTTAGTCGGGTTCGCTTCGATCCCTCTACTGGAGACGATGAAGCCCAGGAGCTTCCCGGCGGGCACGCCGAAAACGCATTTTTCCGGATTGAGCTTGATGTCGTATGTTCGGAGGTTGTTGAACGTAAGCCTCAAGTCGTCTATTAAAGAGTCGACGTGTCTGGTTTTGACGACCACATCGTCTACGTATGCTTCCACTGTTTTGCCCATTTGCTTTTCCAGGCATGTCTGAATCATGCGTTGATACGTTGCACCGGCGTTCTTAACCCCAAAGGCATTGTGTTGAAACAGAAGGGGCCGTATGGCGTGATAAACGCTGTTGCGGCTTGGTCGGACTCGGCCATCTTGATTTGGTGGTAGCCGGAGTATGCATCGAGGAAGCAAAATGATTTGTGTCCCGCGGTGGCGTCGATAATTTGATCGATGCGGGGGAAGGGGAAGGGATCCTTTGGGCAAGCTTTATTGAGGTCTCTGAAGTCGACACATAAGTGTCAGGATGTGTCCTTCTTTGGTACCATCACCAGGTTTGCTAGCCAGTCCGGGTGTTTTATTTCTCTGATGAATCCGGCCTCCAATAACTTGGCTAGCTCCTCGCCCATAGCTTGTCGCTTAGGTTCGGAGAAGCGCCGAAGAGTCTGCTTGACCGGCTTGAACCCTTTTAGAATGTTGAGGCTATGCTCGGCCAACTTGCGTGGGATTCTTGGCATATCTGATGGGTTCTAGGAAAATATATCGCAGTTCTCGCGCAGGAACTCCCATAGTGCGGCGTCCACATCGGGGTTTAACTGTGCCCCAATTGAGGCTGTTTTTTTAGGGTCCGTTGGGTGGACTTGGAATTTGACTATTTCGTCCGCTGGTTTAAAAGAGGTGGACTTGGATCTCCTGTCGAGTGTCACGTCGTCCTTGTCCATGGTCGAGCGTAGCACGGTTAACTCCTCTGCCACTAGGGCTTCGGATAGTGCCTGGAGGGCTAGTGCGGCTGTTTTGTTTTCGGCGCGGAGCGCTATGTCTGGATCACTAGCTAGAGTGATGATTCCATTGGGCCCAGGCATTTTGAGCTTCATGTACCCATAATGCGGTATAGCTTGGAAGATCGTAAATGCCTCCCGCCCTAGAAGGGCGTGGTATCTGCTACTGAACAGGGCCACTTGGAATGTTATTTCTTCGGACCTGTAATTTTCTGGTGTGCCGAATACCACATCTAGTGTGATTTTCCCAGCGCAACGTGCCTCCCTACTGGGGATGATTCCTCTAAAGGTTGTGCTGCTCTGCTCAACGCGGTTTCAGTCTATTTCCATTTTGTGAAGAGTTTCCTCGTAAATGAGGTTTAATCCGCTGCCGCCGTCCATGAGCACTTTAGTGAGCCGAAAGCCGTCCAGAATTGGACTAAGGACTAGTGCGGCTGGTGCTCGGGCTGTTCGGCATTTGGGTTCGTCACTAGAATTGAAGGTGATAGCCGTGGCGCTCCATGGATTTATTGCTGCCACCTGGCAGATCTCAGCAAGGCTATGGAGTGCTCGCTTGCGCCTATTATTTGAGGCGAATGTCTCGAAGTCTGTTAAGACCGTATTGTAATTCACGGGATGTTGCTCTGCGGTGTTTTGAATGAGGAGATCCTCACCGCTCTTAGCAACCTGCCGGAGTACCCAACATGCTCTAAGGCTGTGTGTTGGTGTGGTATCCACCGTACTGTGAATCTTGAAGGGTCCGTTAAGCCATCCCTCCAATACGGTTCCGTGCCCTCTAGTGGGCTTTTGCTTTTTTGTGATTGAATCGGGTGACTTACGGGGGTGCACCCTTTTGGTTCGGACTGGGTATTTAGCCCAAGACGGATTGTCCCAAAATTCTGTTTCGGTTTTCTAGGCGCTCTCCAACGCATCAGATTGCATCGTGGCCGCCAAGTCGTGAAGTGTGCTATGTTGCGCGGCTTATGGCGTTAAGGATTCCCTTGTCCGTGCAATTATTGCAGAAGAATGAAATTGCGTCTTCCTATCGACAGTCCTTGACCTTGTTCATTACAAGGAGGAATCTGGCCCAATAGTGATGTACTGTTTCCTTGGGCTCTTGTCTAATGTGGGAGAGATCGCTTGTATCTGGGTGGGTGGGCGGATTTAAGTCTGAAACCTGACCCAGTCTGCGACCCGGGGGTGTGGGGAGTTTCCGCTCTTGGACGTTCAGGCTCCGGGATGTCGCCCGATAGGTCTGGCCCACTGCCTGATTCTGCGTTCAAGGCTTGGGGGATGTCCTTCCGTGTACAGGTATCCGGCTCGGAGAGCTCTGGCGCATTGTTCCTCCACCACCGCTATCTGATGGGTGACCGGCGGAGAGTTAATCTCCCTTTGGTTGGGTATAAGCCCGATCCGATCATAGTCCGTAGAGACTCCCAAAGCGGCGATGCGGTCCAAGAGCTCGTTTAGGGAAGAGAGCTCCATCGGATCCATCTGCTCGGAGAGTTCCGAGCCGACGTGGAGGCTGTTTTCGATGACCCGAGAAGTCATCGTCGGCGCAGCAGCCGAACGGACGGTCATGATGAACTCGCCTAGCCGGAGAGTCTGGCCGACAGCCAGGGCTCCTCCAGAGGTGACGCTGTCCTTGACAACGAGACGAGACATCCTTCCTTATGGCGACGGCACAGTGGAACTCTCAATGAAAGCACCAATGTCGGTGTCAAAACCGGCGGATCTCGGGTAGGGGGTCCCGAACTGTGCGTCTAAGGCGGATGGTAACAGGAGGCAAGGGACACAATGTTTACCCAGGTTCGGGCCCTCTCTATGGAGGTAATACCCTACTTCCTGCTTGATTGATCTTGATGAATATGAGTATTACAAGAGTTGATCTACCACAAGATCGTAGAGGCTAAACCCTAGAAGCTAGCCTATGGTATGATTGTTGTTGTCCTACGGACTAAACCCTCCAGTTTATATAGACACCGGAGGGGGCTAGGGTTACACAGAGTCGGTTACAACAGAAGGAGATCTACATATCCGTATCGCCAAGCTTGCCTTCCACGCCAAGATAGTCACATCCGGACACGGGACGAAGTCTTCAATCTTGTATCTTCATAGTCCAACAGTCCGGCCAAAGGATATAGTCCGGCTGTCCGGATACACCCTAATCCAGGACTCCCTCAGGGATCTTGAGGCGGGTACTGTTGAAGCGCTGGATGTACTTCTGGAGGGTCTCTCTTGGTTGCTACTTGATGCGGCGTAGATCAACCGCGGCCGGCGGGCGGTCGCGAGTGCCCTGGAAGTTGGCGACGAAGCGGTCGCGCATCTCGTCCCAGGAGGAGATCGAGCCGTGCTGTAGGTTCAGGAGCCAGGAGCGAGCCCCATCCTTGAGGGCCATGGGAAATCAGTTCGCCATGACTTTTTCGTCGCCGTTGGCCGCTTTGATGCTCAGCTCATAGAGCTGCAGGGACTCCGCGGGGTCGGCGGTGTCGTCGTAGCGAGCAGGTAGGTCCGGCTTGAACTTGCCTGGCCAGGCGACGCCACGCCTTTCGGGGTGAAAGCGCGGCAGCCAGCCGTGGTTGCCGGGGTTCGCTTCGGAGGTGGAGCTTGGTCTTGACGGGGTCCGCGCTGCGCCGCTGCGGGCGGAGCGCGGTCTTGACGAGGTGGCGCGGGGAGCGCAGGTGCAGCTTCTCGCGGCTGCGGAATTTCTTGGCAGCTTCTCTCTTCGCGCAAGGGCACCGGGCGTGGTGGATCATGCCGCGGAGCCGCGCGCCTTGGTGCCATGGCACCGTCTTGGGGCAGAGCCGGTGGAGGCACGCCATGAGCCTCGTCGCCCGTGGCTGGTTGAGGGGGAGGTAGAGAGAGGGACGGCGCCGGGGAGCCCCCTCCGGCGCGGACGAGCTCGGCGACGCGGTCGAGCCACTCCTCATAGAGGTCGTCGACGGGGCGGTAGCGCATGAGTTCGTTTGCCGCGAGGAGCGCGGCGCGCGTGAGACGAAGAACCGGCAGGGGTCAGCGATGGAGTGGCGGTGCAACCGTCCTGCCGCACTGAAGGATGCAACGAGGACGCCTGCTGCTCATTCCCCGTCGGGCCGGTAGCAGCGTTGGCAGCGGGTGACGGAGAACGATGAGGTGGCCCGCCGACGGGAGCCGTCTAAGCGACGCGGGCGGTGAGGGCAGCCCGACGCTCAGCCCGAGCATGGAGAGCATCCGCCATGGAGACGACGGAGCGACGGAGCGACAACTGATGGAAGGGAAGCTACAACGCACCCCTACTTGGCGCGCCAAATGTCGGATGTGGGGTTCCAGCAAACCCTTAAGGTTCGAACACTGGGGTGCGCGTGAAGTCTTTCCCTCCTACCGATCTACGCCCTAGCTCGCTAAGGTCTCGTGGACGAACTTGACGAACTCGCAACACAGAAAGACACGAGGTTTATACTGGTTCGGGCCACCGTTGTGGTGTAATACCCTACTCCAGTGTGGTGGTGGTAGATTGCCTCTGGGGCTGATGATGAATAGTACAAGGGAAGAACAGCCTCCAGAGGTTGAGGTGTTCTTGTGGGTAGGCTCTCAATCGGGTTGGATCAAAACTAAGATCTGATCGCCTCTACTATGGTGGCTAGCTCTACTTATATCGGCCCTGGTCCTCTTCCCAAATGTTGAGCGGGAAGGGAGCCAACAACGGCAGGAAAATTTGAAGGGGGACAACTAGTACAAGCTATCCTGACAAAAGTGGTCTTCGCCTGCGAAAAGCTTTGGTGGTGACGCTGTCTTGGGCTCCACGATGACCTCCGTCTTGCCGTCCTCCTGGTCTTGGTCTCGTTGCACCAATATAGCAACCTTTGCCGGATGCCTCAGTAGTCTTCGCCTGCGCTGGCCTCCTTAGCACCAAAGAGGAAATAAGGACGCTACGCGCGCTGGCACCCGCCTGGCGCCCACCTGGTATCGTTCGTCATGGCTCATGTCACTAGGGCCTCGTGAGGTTTGCCCCGCCTTGATATCTCCGCTCCTCGTGAGCCTGCCTGGCGAGGCCACTCCAGAGGAGGTCTTGCGTCGTCCGCCTCGCGAGGCTTGGACCGTCACCAGGGTCTTGGATGCCTTGTTGATTTAAGATGGGTCAGACGGTCTGACCGGGCTTAGCTGTGTCAGGGTCGCAGGCAGGCAAGTCTGGGGACCCCCGTTCCCAGAACGCCGACATTTGCGGCGTTTATATGCTGCTTTGTTCCCTATATTTGCACTGGTGGCGAACTTTGATGCCCAGTGGATGTAATATGTGTAATAGTCGTGATAGCCTAGTGTAAGTTGCTTGCCTATTTATTTCTTTATTTTCTTGTTTATTTGTTTTCTTGTAGTCAGTGCAGTTCTTTTTCCGCGGTTTGCTAGTGGCTGCAATTACCTATTTTTTAAAACTAGGCCACATTAACCATGGGCTACATATTTACTGTTGTTAACATGGGCCTCCTACGGGCCGTAGAAACAATGGGCCTTCTAAGGGCCGTAGAAACAATGGGCCTTCTACGGGGCATAGAAACAATGGGCCTTATACGGGTCGTAGACACAATGGGCCTTCTACAGGCCGTATCATCAATGGGCCTTCTACGGGCCGTATGATCGGTTGGCCAAACATGGGCCAATAACAAACCACATTATGGCGTAAATGGGCTAGATTTGAAATCGTCCGTCCATGGGCTGACCATAACGGGCCGTCGTTAATCGGTCGTATTTGATGACGCTATGAAAACGGTCCAACGTATTAACGGGCCACAAACGGGCCGACTGTAACCACGGGCTGAATTTGGCCCACAAGCAGAAAATGACAATAACGGGCTGAAACTAAATGAATGCTGGAAATGAGCCCAAGAATAAATAGGCCCTGAGAAGGCCGAAAGATAACATGGGCTGGAAACGGCCCAACGGAATTAATGGGTCATTAATGGGTATAAAGTGATACACTGTTCATTACGGGCCAGTTTTACCATGGGCCGTTAATGGGCCGAGGGTTACTAAGGGCCTCATATGGGCCGAAAGACGTCATGGGCCACACATGGGCCGGAAGTTATAACAGGCTGGAATTATATTGGGCCGGCCCGGATGCGCTCTGGGCCCTAATTAGGATAGGCCGTAAACGGGCCCCTGGGTTAGCGGGTCAGTAAATGGGTCAGTATCGAGCAGTCGTTACCGGGCTTCTTAGTGGGCCAGCCCGCCACCTTTTGACCAAGTCAAACGGGCCGGCCTTTTCAAAAGAATGGGCTTCTGTTGGGCCGTGCCATGTGTCGACGTATCATAGGCGCTTTGGGTCCAATGAGTGGATGACATCTGTCCCAACGGCGAGCCGACACGTGTTCCCTCCAGCCAATGATGATTTTACACGTGGAAAATCCCCATTGGTCGGCGCTGTTAACGGGTTATCGGATCCAAAACCGACCCGATAGCTTAACGGCGTTCGCTATCGTGGATGCCACGTGTCGGTCACCCTTGACGAAAGCACTTCTGTGATGCGTGATTTATCGTCATGGAAGTGGACACTTCTGTGATGATAATTTTGGTAATGTCATGGAACACTTCTACGAGAGCACATGTATGCCTATCTTGATTTTGTCATAAAATTGTCATGGATGTACATGCATGAAAGAAAACATGACCTACTGTGACAAACACGTATCATCGCGGAAGTGTATTTTTTTCGTAGTGCCCCTGGTCACGTAAGCCAAATACGGAACTGTCCAGTTAGGAATAACATGAAGAGCCGCCACCAACTATGCCTCTGGGTCAAGGATAGCAAGATCCTCCTACGTAGGCAATTTAACTAAAGGGTTGTTCAGAATATCAAGAAAGACATTAGGTGGTACCGGCTTACGCTGAGATCCTAGTTGGCTTAAGGCATCGGCCGCCTCATTTTTCCTGTGATCAACATGTTCCACTTGATAACCCTTGAAATGACTAGCAATAGCATCAGCCGCCCAGCGATAAGACGCCATGAGTGGGTCCTTGGAACCCCAAGTTCCTGAGACTTGCTGAGCCACGAGATCCGAATCGCCAAAACACCTCACCCGGCTTAAATTCATCTCTTTGGCCATCCGAAGACCATGGAGTAAGGCCTCATATTCAGCTGCATTGTTAGTACAAGGAAACATCAGCCTTAAGACATAACAAAACTTATCACCTCGTGGGGAAGTCAAAATAACTCCAGCCCCCGAGCCTTCCAACTGCCTGGATCCATCAAAATGAATAGTCCAATATGTATTATCAGGCTTCTCCTCAGGCATCTGTAACTCTGTCCAGTCATTGGTGAAATCCACAAGCGCCTGAGACTTGATAGATTTCCACGGCGTATACTTTAAACCATGAGGTCCAAGATCAATGGACCACTTGGCCACCCGGCCTGTTGCTTCTCTGTTTTGAATAATGTCCCCTAGAGGAGCAGAACTGACCACAGTGATGGGATGACCAAGGAAATACTGCTTCAACTAGCCATGAACACTCCATAAACCAATTCTGCCAATGTGGGTATCTTTGCTTAGATTCAGTTAACACCTCACTGACATAGTAAACCGGCCTTTGAACCGGATATTCCTTTCCTGATTCCTTTCTTTCCACAACAACTGCTACACTGATGGCTCTGCTATTAGCAGCCACATATAAGAGCAAGGGCTCCTTGTCAATAGGATCTACAAGAACCGACGGCTCAGCCAACTTCTTTTTAAGCGCCTCAAATGCCTGATTGGCAGCATCACTCTAGACAAAGTGATCTATTTTCTTCATCATCTGGTACAGAGGGATAGCCTTTCCCCCAGGCAGCTTATAGACCGGGTTAAGGCCGCAATACGACCCGCCAAACGCTGGACGTCGTTGATACATGCTGGTTTAGCCAAAGAAGTGATAGCATTGATTTTCTCCGGGTTAGCTTCAATACCTCTCTCAGAGACCAAAAACCCCAATAGTTTGCATGCTGGCACCCCAAAGACACATTTAGCCAGGTTGAGCATCATCTTGTAGACCCAGAGGTTGTCAAAGATCTCCTTCAAATCATCTAACAAGGTCTCCTTCTTCCTGGATTTCACAACAATATCATCCACATAAGCATGAACATTGCATTCAATCTGGTTGTGGAGGCAATTCTAAACACAACGTTGATAAGTCGCCTGGGCACTCTTGTGCCCAAAAGGCATAGAAACGTAGCAAAAGGCTCCAAAAGGAGTGATAAAAGATGTCTTCTCCTGCTCCTTAACTACCATCTTGATCTGATGATAACTAGAATATGCATCCAAAAAACTCATATGCTGCAACCCGCAGTAGCATCAACGATCTGATCAATACGAGGGAGAGCAAAAGGATCAGCCGGACATGTCTTGTTAAGGTCTGTGTAACCCACACACATACGCCAAGTGCCATTTTTCTTAAGTACCAGCACCGGGCTAGCCAACCATTCAGGATGAAAAACTTCAACACTAAACCCGCCCCCCAAGAGCCGGGCCACTTCTTCACCGATGGCCTCGCGCCTCTCTTCATTAAAGCAACGAAGGAATTGCTTGACCGGTTTAAACTTTGGATCAACATTGAGAGTATGCTCAGCGAGTTCCCTCGGTACACCTGGCATGTCTGAAGGCTTCCATGCAAAGATGTCCCGGTTCTCACGGATGAACTCGATGAGCGTGCTTTCCTATTTTGGATCCATATTGGCGCTGATACTGAACTGTTTAGATGAATCGCTGATGTCTACTACACAACCTTCATCTTGTAAACGTTGTTGGGCCTCCAAGTGCAGAGGTTTGTAGGACAGTAGCAAATTTCCCTCAAGTGGATGACCTAAGGTTTATCAATCCGTGGGAGGGGTAGGATGAAGATGGTCTCTCTCAAACAACCCTGCAACCAAATAACAGAGAATATATTGTGTCCCCAACACACCCAATACATTGGTAAATTGTATAGGTGCACTAGTTCGGCGAACAGATGGTGATACAAGTGCAATATGGATGGTCGATATAGGTTTTTGTAATCTGAAAATATAAAAACAGCAAGGTAACTAATGATAAAATTGAGCACAAACGGTATTGCAATGCTTTGAAACAAGGCCTAGGGTTCATACTTTCACTAGTGCAAGTTCTCTCAACAAGGATAACATAATTAGATCATATAACTATCCCACAACATGCAACAAAGAGTCACTCCAAAGTCACTAATAGCGGAGAACAAATGAAGAGATTATTGTAGGGTACGAAACCACCTCAAAGTTATTCTTTCCGATCAATCCATTGGGCTATTCCTATAAGTGTCACAAACAGCCCTAGAGTTCATAGTAAAATAACACCTCAAGACACAAATCAACCAAAACCCTAATGTCACCTAGATACTCCAATGTCACCTCAAGTATCCAAGGGTAAGATTATACGATATGCATCACACACTCTCTGATACATATATACAAACAACACAAAGAACTTCAAAGAGTGCCCCAAAGTTTCTACCGGAGAGTCAAGACGAAAACGTGTGCCAACCCCTATGCATAGATTCCCAAGGTCACGGAACCCGCAAGTTGATCACCAAAACATACATCAAATGAATCAATAGAATACCCCATTGTCACCACAGGTATCCCACGCAAGACATACATCAAGTGTTCTCAAATCCTTAAAGACTCGATCTAATAAGATAACTTCAAAGGGAAAACTCCATCCATTACAAGAAGGTAGAGGGGAAGAAACATCATAAGATCCAACTATAGTAGCAAAGCTCGCGGTACATCAAGATTGTGCCAAATCAAGAACACGAGAGAGAGAGAGACCAAACACATAGCTACTAGTACATACCCTCAGCCCCGAGGGTGAACTACTCCCTCCTCGTCATGGAGAGCGTCGGGATGATGAAAATGGCCACCAGTGATGATCCCCCCCCCTCCGGTAGGGTGCCAGAACAGGGTCCCGATTGGTTTTTGGTGGCTACAGAGGCCTGCGGCGGCGGAACTCCCGATCTAGGTTTCTTTTCAGGGGTTTATGTATTTATAGGAATTTTTGGCGTCGGTCTCACGTCAGGGGGGGGGGGTCTCCGTGTCATCCACGAGGCAGGAGGGCGCGCCCAGGGGGTAGGGCACGCCCTTCCACCCTCGTGGATGGCTCGGGGCTATTCTGGCCCAACTATTTTACTCCGGGGGCTTCTTTTGGTCCAAAAAAAATCATCAAAAATTGGCACGTCAATTGGACTTCGTTTGTTTTCTTTTTCTGTAAAACTCAAGAACAAGGAAAAAACAGAAACTGGCACTGGGCTCTAGTTAATAGGTTAGTCCCAAAAATCATATAAAATATCATATAAATGCATATAAAACATCCAAGATGGATAATATGATAGCATGGAACAATAAAAAATTATAGATACGTTGGAGACGCATCAATCGCCAGGAACAAAATCAACCTGCTTGGTGTCATCTGCCAACTTAAACTTCAACAAAGGGTCATGCTCTGTGGTTGGCTTCTTCAAGGGGGCCATATATGTCGGGTCAACATTATCTTTGTAGAATTTCAACTCCTCTATTGCACAAACAAACTCAGCATAGGCAGCATTGCCCTCTTCACACTCCAAAGCTATCTTCCTATCACCATGCACCGTGATGGTACCCTTACGACCCGGCATTTTAAGCTGCAGATAAACATAACAAGGCCATGCCATAAACTTGGCATAAGTCGGCCGTCCAAACAAGGCGTGATAAGGGCTCTTGATCTTAACTACCTCAAAAGTCAATGTTTCGGCTATGTAATCATGCTCATTGCCAAAAGCCACTTCCAAGGCTATCTTACCCATCGGATATGCCGACTTACCGGGCACCACCCCATGAAAAATAGTAGAAGACGGCTTAAGATCTTTGTCGGTTAAATTCATACGGCGAAGTATCATAATAAAGGATATTGATACTGCTGCCCCCATCCATAAGACCTTTGTGAACTTGTATCCTCCAACTTGAGGAGCAACCACCAAAGCCAGTTGACCCGGGTTGTTAACCTGGGGAGGGTGATCCTCATGGCTCCATACAATGGGCTGCTCTGACCATCGCAAGTATCGAGGGACTGCCGGCTCAACCGCACTCACTGCTCATTTATGAATCTTCTGGTCTTGCTTGCATAAACTCGTGGTAAAAACATGATACTGGCCACTATTCAGCTGCTTTGGATTACTCTAATAACCGGACTGGTGCTGCTGATTACCTTGAGTGGGCTGCTGATTAAAACCACCTTGATTGCCTTGGCCTTGAAATCCAGAGTTTGAGCCGCCACCTCCAAAGCCGGGCCCGTGAGAGCTGGATCCTGACCCACCATGCGGGCCATGATTGTCCTGATAAAAGCCGGAATTTCTATACTCCCTCATGATGAAGCAATCTTTCCATAGATGAGTGGCCGACTTGTCTTGATAACCGTGCTTTGGGCAAGCTTGATTCATTATCGCCTCAAGATTGAACTTTGGCCTGCCAAACCGAGGCATTGATGACTTCCCATTAGGACGCTGATTGTTACTCTGCGTGTTGGTATTGTCCATAAATTCTGAACCGCCGTCAATTTGCTTGCGCTTACCTTATTACCTTGACCCGTCGTATTGTGCTGCTGCCCCTTTGCATTGTTGTTCTTCTTCCCCTTGCTAGCCTTCTCCTCATCATATTCAGGGTCTTTAGTATTATCAGATTCGGCGTATTTGATGAGAGCCGCCATGAGCTCTCCCATATCATTGCAGTGGCGCTTAAGCCGCCCCAACTTCTGCTTGAGGGGGGATGACAATTTTTCTGCAAAATCAGGACGCCTGAGCCGGCGTTGCTACTTTCTGATGAGTGGATAATAGCCGAGATCCAGCGTACCCAATGGGCGGTTGACTCGCCCTTGCTCTAGATACAAGTGTCTAAATCAAGAATTGATAGAGGCTGCTTGCATGTGTCCTTGAAATTCTGAATAAAGCGTGTCTACAATTCAGCCCATGATCTGATGGAGTTAGGGGGCATTCCTTTTAGCCAGGTGTGAGCCATCCGATCCAACATCATGGTGAAATACTTCACACACACAGCGTCATTAACGTCCAACATCTCCATGGCTTGCTCATAGCTCTCAATCCAAGCCTTCGGGGGTTGATACGCTCTGTAATTGGGCACCTTGCGGGGGCCCTTAAAATCCTTGGGCAGGTGCTCATTACGTAAAGTCGGCACTAGGCACGGCACACTAATGGTTCTAGAAGTCATCCCAGCTACCACAGACACCGACAAGTTAAGCTGAGGTTGTTGATGAGCCGCTAACTGAGCCGCCAACTCAGCCTCCCGACGTGCCCTGGCCTAGTCCACCAAAACATGAGCATGGTTATCAGCATGTGGAGGGTCACGCCCACGAGGCTGGTTACGACGCCGTTCACTGCTCAAAACTGCTGGCAACTCAATATACCGGCTATAACTCCGACTGGGCGTGGAGTCGAATGAATCCGCTCGCGGCTGTATGAGTACGCCGCTTGTTGAGCTACCGCTGTTTGAAGAAGTTTCACAGCCCTCCGCGCCTCAACCGCCGTGGGAGACTCGCCTTGCACCGAGAGAGCCGCCAGCCGTGACGCCGCAGCAATCATGTTGTCCAAAGGGTTAGAATAATGACCCGGCGGTGTCGGCACCTGCTGAGGCGGGGTTAAATTCAAACGAGGCGGGTCTGCAACATGTGGTTGAACCATCGCCCCAGTCACGGGCGTCTCGACAACCCGGTTTACCTCGGGCAGATTACTTGGTCCAGCCCTAGGCGTGTTGAAAAGATTCCTCGCATCATACTCCAAAGGTAAACGACTCTGGTGCCTCCTTTGCAGAACGGCGTTAGATGCATTATGATAAAAGCTTAACCGGAAAATTTCTACTTGAATCCATTGTGACGCAGCGTCCAAGGCGGCTCATTCTATCGCCATCCTAGCATCCTCAGCATTAAACTCCTCCTTAACCTAAGCTATCTCATCTTATGTTGTGCTTGATTCTCTGGTGTTACCTCTGCAGCTAATACGGTCGCCAAAGCATCCAAGAGCTCAGATAAAACTTGAGCCGGCGGGCGCACAGAGCCGCTCGCTGCGGCTGTCGCTGCGGCCGTTGAGCTGGAAGTCATAGCCGCCATGGTTGATAAATTCGGCATGGGTTGCGTGCCTGCCATGAAGATCGCGGCTCTATTTGGCGGCTCATAAGGGTCTGGAATATTGTTGCCATTGGAATAGCCCCCAAGCCCGCCATCTTGCAGTTGATACATTGAATCGGTCTCGCCAGTTGAGGACTCATCATCAGAATAGATGGTCGTCTCTCCACCGGACGTAGATCCTTCCTCAAGATCCGCCCCGTGGACGAAACCAACAAAAGTGTGCTTCACGGTGGTTTCAACCTTGGCGGGTCGTGCACGCTGAGCCGTCTCGATGATGTCAGTGTAGGTGTCCGGCTCAGGCTCCGACTCGCCGATCTTGCCGATGAAGACATGGATTCTACCGAAGGAGACCCGGTACCCGTACTCGATTGAGCCAGCCTCGGGGCCCCATCGTCGATGTAGAGCTTGCCGCGGCGGCTCTTAGTCATCCGACCTACGGCGTATCCCTTGATCCCTGTGAAGTTGCCCTTCAAGAACTCGAAACCACCATGTTCTGGCCCCATGGTGGGCGCCAACTGTCGTGGACTTAACACAGCATATGCCCTAGCAAAAGCACTTAGGTGTGGAGTCATCGCAACTAGGTTAGCTTGAAGGGGTTGAAAGGGAAAAAGGACACAGAGAGTTTACCCAGGTTCGACCCTTCTCAATGAGGTAAAAGCCTACCCCTGCTTTAGGTTGTATTGCTTGGGTTTTGATTACCAGGGAGCGAATACGCTTGGCCTAGCTCTTGATGATTGTTTCTTGAGTTAACCCGCCGTCGAGTCACCCCTTTATATACAGGTTGATGCCCGACAACTTACATAGTCCCGGTCGGCTCACACAAACATGACCGGCTCAGTTTCTAACTAAACCTGCCTTACAGAACAAGTCATCGAGTGGCGGTTCACACCTATGGGTCATTGAGTCACCTCCGGATCTTGGGCCTTCAACATGCTTGCTCCATGAACCGCCATCTTCATATCTTCTTGGACCTTATCAGGCCTCTTCATCTTTAAGTCGCCAATGGCATGACCTGGCCCCTCCTGGGCGGGTCACACCTAGTAGTTATATTCCCAACAGGATATATCTTCTTTTCATCAAGATAAGCATATTTCAGAGTATGAGGTAATTGTTTAAGATCGAACACATGATCACTCTTGGTGGTGGATGATCTCCAAGAGTCTCAACATGCAAATTATGTTTCAAAACAGGCATTTGTTTAAAGAATATCTCATCTATTTTGTTTCTTTCGTTCATATGTGATGACCCACAAGTATATGGGATCAATTGTAGCTCTTTTCGATAAGTAGGAGTGTCGAACCCAACGAGGAGCAGAAGGAAATGACAAGTGTGATACGTCTCCAACGTATCAACTTTTCCTAACGCTTTTCCTCTTGTTTTGGACTCTAATTTGCATGACTTGAATGAAACTAACCCCAGACTAACGTTGTTTTCAGCAGAACTACCATGGTGTTGTTTTTGTGCACAAATAAAAGTTCTCGGAATGAAACGAAACTTTGCGAGGATTTTTATGCAATAAAAGAGAATTTCTGGAGCTGAGAACCACCGGAGGGGGGCACCCGGGTGGGCACAACCCACCAGGGCGCGCCTGCCACCCCCCCCCCCCAGGCGCGCCACTTGGTGGCCCCGCAGGCCCTGAAACCGAAGCTATAAAATCACATTTTTTTTCAAAAAAATGAGGGAGAAAGAATTATCGCGTTCCACGAGACGGAGCCACCGTCACCTCCTGTTCTTCATCGGGAGGCCAAATCTGGAGTCTGTTTGGGGCTCCGAAGAGGGGGATCTTCGATCTTCGTCATCGCTAACCCTTTTCCATCGCAAATTCCATGATGCTCCCCACCGGGAGTTAGTAATTCCTTCATAGGCTCGCTGGTCGGTGAGGAGTTGGATGATATTCATCATGTAATCTAGTTAGTTTTGTTAGGGCCTGATCCCTAGTATCCACTATGTTCAAAGATTGATGTTGTTATGACTTTGCCATGCTTAATGCTTGTCACTTTGGGCCCAGGTGCCATGATTTCAGATCTAAACTGTTTATGTTATCACCATTATATCCATGTTCTAGATCCGATCTTGCAAGTTATAGTCACCTACTACGTGTTATGATCCCGCAACCCCGAAGTGACAATAGTCTGGACCACTCCCGGTGATGATCGTAGTTTGAGGAGTTCATGTATTCACTATGTGTTAATGCTTTGTTCCGGTTCTCTATTAAAAGGAGGACTTAATATCCCTTAGTTTCCAATTGGACCCCGCTGCCACGGGAGGGTAGGACAAAAGATGTCATGCAAATTATTTCCATAAGCACGTATGACTATTTACGGATAACTGCCTACATTATATTTATGAACTGGAGCTAGTGTTGTACCGCCCTAGGTTATGACTGTCACATGATGAATATCATCCAATAAATTTCCGATCCAATGCCTACGAATTTATCTTATATTGTTCTTGCTAAGTTACTACTGCTATAGTTACTGCTGCACTTGCTACAAAACTACTGCTATCACTGTTACCGTTACTATTGTTATCGCTACTATTATCGAAACTATCATATTACTTTGCTACTGGTCACTTTGCTATAGACAATTAATCTCCAGGTGTAGTTGAATTGACAACTCAGCTGCTAATACTTGCAAATATTCTTTGGCTCCCCTTGTGTCGAATGTATAAATTTGGGTTGAATACTATACCCTCGAAAACTGTTGCGATCCCCTATACTTGTGGGTTATCAAGACATTTTTCTGGCGCCTTTGCCGGGGAGCATACTTATAATTGTTGAGCCACTTGGGATTATTATCAATTTATCATTATGAAGAATCTAAAGGATGCTAAGACTAAGATTTATCCTTCTAAGGCGAGGGGAGGTAAGGAACTACCATCTAGCTCTGCTTTAGATTCACCTTCTGTTATAAGTAAACTTGCAACACCACCACATGCTATTAATCCTGATATGTCGCAAGTCATTGATGATGCCACTTCTTCTATGAATGATACTTATGATGATGCTAGTACCTTGCTTGATGATGATGGTGTGTGTCGGTGTACTAGAGTAGGGGTACCCTAGTATCCCGTACTCGTGCACGGACGGTTGCAGCACCCCGCGGCAAGGTTTGCCTCGTCACCGCCAATCTCCTCCATGGCTCCCTTGGAGCCATTCAAGAACAAAGTATTAGGTTGAGAAGACAAGGCCCCGACAAGAGGAGCTTGTCGGGAAAGGCCACTCCAGGCGCGCAGAAGACAAGGCCCCGGCAAGAGGAGCTTGCCGGGAAGGCCCGGAGCGCGACAAGCCTCCGGGCGCGACAAGGATTCGGCCGCGGCAAGACGCTTGCCGCGGCATGCAACTCCTCTCCGCCTCCGCTCCAGCTCACCCAGCGACGTGTCGCCACGGGACCGTTCCATGGGCACGTGTCGGGCGGCTGTGCAGCCAGCGGAGAGCAGCGACACGCGGCGTAGACAGGCTCGCCATCGTGGCGAGCGGAGGCGCACCTGACGGTCTCTGTTACACTGTTTAGGCTGTTGGAAATATGCCCTAGAGGCAATAATAAATTAGTTATTATTATATTTCCTTGTTCATGATAATCGTTTATTATCCATGCTATAATTGTATTGATAGGAAACTCAGATACATGTGTGGATACATAGACAACACCAAGTCCCTAGTAAGCCTCTAGATGACTAGCTCGTTGATCAATAGATGGTTACGGTTTCGACCATGGACATTGGATGTCGTTGATAACGGGATCACATCATTAGGAGAATGATGTGATGGACAAGACCCAATCCTAAGCCTAGCACAAAGATCGTGTAGTTCAGATGCTAAAGCTTTTCTAATGTCAAGTATCATTTCCTTAGACCATGAGATTGTGCAACTCCGGATACCGTGAGGAATGCTTTGGGTGTACCAAACGTCACAACGTAATTGGGTGACTATAAAGGTGCACTACAGGTATCTCCGAAAGTGTCTCAATTGGGTTGGCACGAATCGAGACTGGATTTGTCACTCCGTAAACGGAGAGGTATCTCTGGGCCCACTCGGTTGGACATCATCATTATGTGCACAATGTGACCAAGGGGTTGATCACGGGATGATGTGTTACGGAACGAGTAAAGAGACTTGCCGGAAACGAGATTGAACAAGGTATCGGGATACCGACGATCGAATCTCGGGCAAGTACAATACCGCTAGACAAAGGGAATTGAATACGGGATTGATTGAGTCCTTGACATCGTGGTTCATCCGATGAGATCATCGTGGAACATGTGGGAGCCAACATGGGTATCCAGATCCCGCTGTTGGTTATTGACCGGAGAACGTCTCGGTCATGTCTATGGTTCCCGAACCCGTAGGGTCTACACACTTAAGGTTCGATGACGCTTAGGGTTATAAAGGAAGTTTGTATGTGGTTACCGAATGTTGTTCGAGTCCCGGATGAGATCCCGGACGTCACGAGGAGTTCCGGAATGGTCCGGAGGTAAAGATTTATATATGGGAAGTCCTATTTTGGTCGCCGGAAAAGTTTCGCACTTTATCGGTATTGTACCGGAGTGCCGAAAGGGGTCCGGGGTCCACTGGGGTCCACCTGCCCGGGGGGCCACATGGGCTGTAGGGGGTGCGCCTTGGCCTATATGGGCCAAGGGCACCAGCCCCAAGAGGCCCATGCGCCAAGGAAACTTGGGGAGGGAAGAGTCCTCAAGGAGGAAGGCACCTCCGAGGTGCCTTGGGGAGGATGGACTCCTCCCCCCCTCTTGGCCGCACCCCTTCCTTGGAGGAAGGGGCAAGGCTGCGCCTCCCCCCTCTCCCTTGCCCCTATATATAGTGGAGGGGAAGGAGGGCATCCACACATGAGCCCCTGGCGCCTCCCTCCCTCCCGTGACACCTCCTCCTCTCCCGTAGGTGCTTGGCGAAGCCTGCAGGATGCCACGCTCCTCCACCACCACCACGCCTGCCGTTGTGCTGCTGTTGGATGGAGTCTTCCTCAACCTCTCCCTCTCTCCTTGCTGGATCAAGGCATGGGAGACGTCACCGGCTGTACATGTGTTGAACGCGGAGGTGCCGTCCGTTCGGCTTTTCCGGATCTCCGGTGATTTGGATCACGGCAGTACGACTCCTTCAACCCCGTTCTCTTGAACGCTTCCGCTTAGCGATCTACAAGGGTATGTAGATGCACTCTCCTTCCCCTCGTTGCTGGTTTCTCCATAGATAGATCTTGGTGACACGTGGGAAAATTTTGAATTTCTGCCACGTTCCCCAACAAAGTGTATCGAGCTAGGTCTATTGCGTAGATTCTTTGCACGAGTAGAACACAAAGTAGTTGTGGGCGTTGATGTTGTTCAATATGCTTACCGTTACTAGTCCAATCTTGTTTTGACGGTTTTGTGGGATGAAGCGGCCGGACCGACCTTACACGTACTCTTACGTGAGACAGGTTCCACCGGTGACATGCACTTGGTGCATAAGGTGGCTAGCGGGTGCCGCCTCTCCACCTTAGTCGGAACGGATTCGATGAAAAGGGTCCTTATGAAGGGTAAATAGCAATTGGCATATCACGTTGTGGTTTTATGTAAGTAAGAAAGCGTTCTTGCTAGAAACCCAAAGCAGCCACGTAAAACATGCAAACAACAATTAGAGGACGTCTAACTTGTTTTTGCAGGGTATGCTATGTGATGTGATATGGCCAAGAAGAATGTGATGAATGATATGTGATGTATGAGATTGATCATGTTCTTGTAATAGGATTCACGACTTGCATGTCGATGAGTATGACAACCGGCGAGCCATAGGAGTTGTCTTTATTTATTGTATGACCTGCGTGTCATTAAACAACGCCATGTAATTACTTTACTTTATTGCTAACCGGTAGCCATAGTAGTAGAAGTAATAGTTGGCAAGACAACTTCATGGAGACACAATGACGGAGATCATGATGATGGAGATCATGGTGTCATGCCGGTGACAATGATGATCATGGAGCCCCGAAGATGGAGATCAAAAGGAGCAATATGATATTGGCCATATCATGTCACTACTATATAATTGCATGTGATGTTTATTATGTTTATGCATCTTGTTTACTTAGAACACGGTAGTAAATAAGATGATCCCTTACACAAATTTCAAGAAGTGTTCTCCTCGACCGTGCACCGTTGCTACAGTTAAAGCTTCTAAGCACCACGTGATGATCGGGTGTGATGGATTCTTACGTTCACATACAACGGGTGTAAGACAGATTTACACAGCGAAAACACTTGGGGTTAACTTGACGAGCCTAGCATGTACAGACATGGCCTCGGGAACACGGAGACCGAAAGGTCGAGCATGAGTCGTATAGTAGATACGATCAACATGAAGATGTTCACCGAGTCGACTAGTCCGTCTCACGTGATGATCGGACACGGCTTAGTTGACTCGGATCATGTAATCACTTAGATGACCGGAGGGATGTCTATCTCGAGTGGGAGTTCATAAGATGAACTTAATTATCTTGAACATAGTCAAAAGACCTTTTGCAAATTATGTCGTAAGCTCGCGCTTTAGTTCCACTGTTTAGATATGTTCCTAGAGAAAATATAGTTGAAAGTTGATGATGGCGATTATGCGGACAAGAGATAGCTTATGTCCTTAATGCACCGCCAGGTGTCTTGAACCCCAAACGTCGTTTGTGGATGTTGCGAACATCGGACATACACGTTTGATGACTACGTGATAGTTCGCTTAAACGGTTTAGAATAAAGGCACCAAAGACGCGTTTTTTGAAACATCGCGGAACATATGAGATGTTTCGAGGGCTGAATTGGGATTTCAGGCTCGTGCTCACGCCAAGAGGTATGAGACCTCCGACGAGTTTTCTTAGCCTGCAAACTAAGGGAGAAAAGCTCAATCGTTGAGCTTGTGCTCGATTGTCCGAATACAACAATCACTTAAATCGAGTGGGAGTTGATCTTCCAGATGAGATAGTGATGTTTCTCCAAAGTCATTGCCACCAAGCTGCTAGAGCTTCGTGATGAACTATAACATATCAAGGATAGAGATGATGATCCTTGAGGCATTCACGATGTTTGACACATCGCGAAAGTAGAAATCAAGAAGGAGCATCAATTGTTGATGGTTGGTGAAACCACTAGTTTCAAGAAGGGCAAGGGCAAGAAGGGACACTTCATGAAACGGCAAATCAGTTGCTGCTCCAGTGAAGAAACCCAAGGTTGAACCCAAGGCCGAGACTAAGTGCTTCTGTAATAAGGGGAACAGCTACTGGAGCAGCATTACCCTAGATACTTGGTAGATAAGAAGGCTGGCAAGGTCGAAAGAAGTATATTGGATATACATTATGTTAATGTGTACTTTACTAGTACTCCTAGTAGCACCAGGGTATTAAGATACCGGTTCGGTTGCTAAGTGTTAGTAACTCAAATAAAAGCTACGGAATAAACGGAGACTAGCTAAAGGTGAGTCGACGATATGTGTTGGAAGTGTTTCCAAGTTTGATTTGATCAAACATCGCACGCCTCCCTCTACCATCAAGATTAGTATTAAACCTGAATAATTGTCATTTGGTGTTTGCGTTGAGCATAGACATGATTGGATTATGTCTATCGTGTCTGATTATTCATTTAAGGAGAATAATGGTTACTCTATTTATTTGAATAATACCTTCAATGGTCTTGCACCTAAAGAAATGGTTTATTGAATCTCGATCGTAGTGATACACATTTTCATGCCAAAAGATATAAGATAGTAATGATAGTACCACCTGCTTGTGGCACTGCCATGTAAGTCATATTGGTGTAAAACGCATGAAGAAGCTCCATGTTGATGGATCTTTGGACTCACTCGTTTTTGAAAAGTTTGAGACATGCGAACCATGTCTATTATACGCATGAAGAAACTCCATGCAGATGGATCGTTTGGACTCACTTGATTTTGAATCACTTGAGATATGCAAATCATACCACATGGACAAGATGACTGAAAAGCCTCGGTTTCAGTAAGATGGAACAAGATAGCAACTTGTTGGAAGTAACACATTTTGATGTGTGCAGTCCAATAAGTGCCGAGGCATGCAAAGTGAATATCGTTATGTTACGACTTCACGAGATGATTCGAGTAGATGTTGAGTATATTTACTTGATGAAGCACAAGTCTGAATTATTGAATGGTTCAAGTAATTTCAGAGTGAAGTGGAAGATCATCGTGACAAGAGGATGGAATGTCTATGATATAGAGATGAATATCTGAGTTACGAGTTTTGGCACACAATTAAGACATTGTGGAAATTGTTTCACAATTAATACCGCACCGAACACCATAGTGTGATGGTGTGTCCGAACATCATAGTTGCACCCTATTGGATATGGTGCGTACCATGATGTCTCTTATCGAATTACCACTATCGTTCATGGGTTAGGCATTAGAGACAACCGCACTCACTTTAAAAGGGCACCACGTTACTCCGTTGAGATGACATCGTATGAACTATGGTTTAGAGAAACCTAAGCTGTCATTTCTTAAAGGTTTGGGGCTGCGACGCTTATGTGAAAAAGTTTCAGGTTGATAAGCTCGAACCCAAAGCGGATAAAATGCATCTTCATAGGACACCCAAAACGGTTGGGTATACCTCCTAATTCAGATCCGGAAGCAATAGGGATTGTTTCTTGAATCGGGTCCTTTCTCGAGGAAAAGTTCGTCTCGAAAAGCTGAGTGGGAGGATGGTGGAGACTTGATGAGGTTATTGAACCATCACTTCAACTAGTGTGTAGCAGGGCACAGGAAGTTGTTCCGTGGCACCTACACCAATTGAAGTAGAAGCTTATGATAGTGATCATGAAGTTTCGGATCAAGTCACCGACGTGCCTCGTGGGGTGACAAGGATGCGTACTACTTGAGTGGTACGCAATCCTGTCTTGAAGGTCATGTTGCTAGACAACAATGAACCTACGAGCTATGGAGAAGCAATGGTGGGCCCAAATTCCGATAAATGGTTAGAAGCCATGAAATCCGAGATAGGATCCATGTATCGTAACAAAGCATGGACTTTGGTGGACTTGCACGATGATCGGCAAGCCATTGAGATGAATGGATCTTTAAGAAGAAGACGGACGTGGGACGGTAATGTCACCGTCTATGAAGCTCGACTTGTGGCGAAGAGTTTTCACAAGTTCAAGGAGTTGACTACGATGAGATTTTCTCATCCGTAGCGATGCTTAAGTCCGTCGGAATCATGTTAGCATAAGCTGCATTTATGAAATCTGGCGGATGGATGTCAAAACGAGTTTCCTTACCGGTTTACGTAAGGAAAG
Organism: Aegilops bicornis; assembly: GCA_021605145.1. Lineage (NCBI taxonomy): Eukaryota > Viridiplantae > Streptophyta > Magnoliopsida > Poales > Poaceae > Aegilops > Aegilops bicornis. The sequence continues at coordinate 368,000,228 of CM038673.1, read as the reverse complement.
GTTGTATGTGATACAATCGAGAAAGTTTTGTCGATCCTAAGGATGCTAAAAGGTATGCTTTGGCTCAATGATCCCTTCTAAGGACCGGAGTAAGCATCTCGGAGTTGGAATGTGCGCTTTGATGAGATGATCAAAGATTTTGGGTTTATACAAAGTTTATGAGAAACTTGTATTTCCAAAGAAGTGAGTGGGAGCACTATGGAATTTCTGATAACAATACGTTGTTGACATATTGATGATCAGAAATGATGTAGAATTTTCTGTAAAGCATATAGGGTTATTTGAAAAGTGTTTTCAAGTGAAAACCTGGATTAGGCTACTTGAACAATAAGCATCAAAGATCTATAAGATAGATCAAAATGTTTAATAATACTTTCAAATGAGCATGTACCTTGACATGATCTTGAAGGTGTTCAAGATGGATCGATCAAAGAAGGAGTTCTTGCACGAGATGTAAGGTATGAAGTTAAGACTTAAAGCTCAACCACGGCAGTAGCGTAGAGAAAGGATTTAAGATCGTCCCCTATGCCTTAGACATAGGCTCTACAGTATGCTATGCTGTGTACCGCACCGGAAGTGTGCCATGCCATGAGTCAGTCAAGGGGTACAAGAATGATCTAGGAATGGAACATTGGACAGCGGTCAAAATTGTCCTTGGAGTAAATAAGGACATGTTTCTCGATTATGGAGGTGATAAAGAGTTCGGCGTAAAGCGTTACGTCGATGCAAGCTTTAACACCTATCCGAGTGACTCTGAGTAGCAAACCGGATACGTATAGTGGAGCAACCATTTGGAATAGCTTCAAGTGGAGCGTGGAAGCAGCATTTATAATATGACCTAGAAATTTGCAAAGCACACACGGATCTGAAAGGTTCAGACCCGTTGACTAAAACCCGTTGACTAAAACCTCTCTCACAAGCAAAACATGATCAAACCTCGTAACTCATTGAGTCTAAATCACATGATGATGTGAACTAGTTCTGAGACACTAGTAAACTCTTTGGGTGTTAGTCTCATTGCGATTTGACATATCAGTGTTAATCACATGACGATGTGAACTAGATTATTGACTCTAGTGCAAGTGGGAGACTGTTGGAAATATGCCCTAGAGGCAATAATAAATTAGTTATTATTATATTTCCTTGTTCATGATAATCGTTTATTATCCATGCTATAATTGTATTGATAGGAAACTCAGATACATGTGTGGATACATAGACAACACCAAGTCCCTAGTAAGCCTCTAGATGACTAGCTCGTTGATCAATAGATGGTTACGGTTTCACGACCATGGACATTGGATGTCGTTGATAACGGATCACATCATTAGGAGAATGATGTGATGGACAAGACCCAATCCTAAGCCTAGCACAAAGATCGTGTAGTTCGTATGCTAAAGCTTTTCTAATGTCAAGTATCATTTCCTTAGACCATGAGATTGTGCAACTCCCGGATACCGTAGGAATGCTTTGGGTGTACCAAAGCGTCCACAACGTAACTGGGTGACTATAAAGGTGCACTACAGGTATCTCCGAAAGTGTCATTGGGTTGGCACGAATCGAGGCTGGATTTGTCACTCCGTGTAAACGGAGAGGTATCTCTGGGCCCACTCGGTAGGACATCATCATTATGTGCACAATGTGACCAAGGGGTTGATCACGGATGATGTGTTACGGAACGAGTAAAGAGACTTGCCGGAAACGATATTGAACAAGGTATCGGGATACCGACGATCGAATCTCGGGCAAGTACAATACCGCTAGACAAAGGGAATTGAATACGGGATTGATTGAGTCCTTGACATCGTGGTTCATCCGATGAGATCATCGTGGAACATGTAGGAGCCAACATTAGTATACAGATCCCGCTGTTGGTTATTGACCGGAGAACGTCTCGGTCATGTCTGCATGGTTACCGAACCCGTAGGGTCTACACATAAGGTTCGATGGCGCTTAGGGTTATAAAGGAAGTTTGTATGTGGTTACCGAATGTTGTTCGAGTCCCGGATGAGATCCCGGACGTCACGAGGAGTTCGGAATGGTCCGGAGGTAAAGATTTATATATGGGAAGTCCTATTTTGGTCGCTGGAAAAGTTTCGCACTTTATCGGTATTGTACGGAGTGCCGAAAGGGGTCCGGGGTCCACCGGGGTCCACCTGCCCCGCGGGGCCACATGGGCTGTAGGGGGTGCGCCTTGGCCTATATGGGCCAAGGGCACCAGCCCCAAGAGGCCCATGCGCCAAGGAAACTTGGGGAGGGAAGAGTCCTCAAGGGGGAAGGCACCTCCGAGGTGCCTTGGGGAGGATGGACTCCTCCCCCCCCCCCTCTTGGCCGCACCCCTTCCTTGGAGGAAGGGGCAAGGCTGCGCCTCCCCCCTCTCCCTTGCCCCTATATATAGTGGAGGGGAGGGAGGGCATCCTCACATGAGCCTCGGCGCCTCCCTCCCTCCCGTGACACCTCCTCCTCTCCCGTAGGTGCTTGGCGAAGCCCTGCAGATTGCCACGCTCCTCCACCACCACCACGCCCGTTGTGCTGCTGTTGGATGGAGTCTTCCTCAACCTCTCCCTCTCTCCTTGCTGGATCAAGGCATGGGAGGCGTCACCGGGCTGTACGTGTGTTGAACGCGGAGGTGCCGTCCGTTCGGCACTCGGATCTCCGGTGATTTGGATCACGACGAGTACGACTCCTTCAACCCCGCTCTCTTGAACGCTTCCGCTTAGCGATCTACAAGGGTATGTAGATGCACTCTCCTTCCCCTCGTTGCTGGTTTCTCCATAGATAGATCTTGGTGACACGTAGGAAAATTTTGAATTTCTGCTACGTTCCCCAACATAGGCGACAACGACAGACAGTTATTGCTTTTGTCCCTTGCCGTCAGAGTTAGGTATTTTTGCACTGTACACTGTTCAAGTAGGTGTACCAACCCCTGTTTTTACGTTTGTACCCCCGCCTATGTTGCCACCTGTCGGAGACCCCTTTAGCATATAAAAGGAGGCCCGAGTGCAACGTAGAGGGGGTTCCGCGGTTGGCCAAGGTTCAGTTCATTCGACTGGCCATAGACTAGATACACTCACGCTAGGTTTTGTAGCGGGCATTGCTCCCTAGCAAGAACACAATAGATCAAACAGGCAGCAGTAGGAGTTTTATCTCTCCGGAGAGCTCGGCTGGGTAAACCGCCCGTGTGCACCGCCTCGATCCGCTCTTCAGGCGACCTCCGCCCTCCGAACCACAAAGGGACCCGCTCCACCGGGCCCCATAGGTGTCCGTGGAGTACGATCAGCCGCCCGACATCTCTGGCGCGCCCGAGTAGAAGCGTCGAAGGCCGTGTGAATCCGATTCGGCGTTCACTCGGGCAGCATCATCAACATCTTCCTCAACATGCCACCGAAGAAGAAGGCTTCGGCGGCAGCAGAGCCGTCGCTGTCGTACCCACCCTCACCGCAGCAAGCGGGTGGCGGTGCGACGCCGGCGCGGAGAGGAACGGGCGTCGATGAAGGTGCTCGCGACGTTGCCAAGTCCAAGGACAAGGCACCGCAAACCTCGGCGTCCGCGCATCCCCCGCGCCCATCTCAGGAGACGCGGGACCAACAACGTCATGGCGTTCACAACGCCATACGTTCGTCGGATCGAGACCCTCAAGACCAGCTTGCGCGCCAACATGCTGGCACTAGTGAGATACGGTCGCCCGGACGGGGCGCTGCTCCTTCTAACGCAGTTAGAAGTCCGAGCGTGTCCCGCTCCTCGCACCGTTCTCCGATGCAGCCTACTACTCCAGCAGAAGCTCTGGCGAGAGCTCAACTGCTCCTCGACTACCCTCCAACGGCCGACAAGGTCGACGAGTGGAGGGCCACTATTCAGAGCCTCATCGGCTTTGCCAACGGCGACGCTCCGCGACAACCAACGCCATCGTTGCCGCGGCGAGGCGACAAAGCACGAGTCGGTGGCGACGGCACTATCGGAGGTGCAACCACCGTGCACTCTCCGCCAAGAAGGCCAAGATCGCTGACTCACCGGATCCACCTCGACAGCGACTCCACCGTGTCGTCGGATCCGCGGACTCGCCGCGATCAGCGTCAAGTTCTTCATGAGCGACAACAAGAGGACGCTCGAACTCGCATCGAGCGTCGAAGAGAAGCGCGACGTCAATCCGACAAGTGCGCTGGGCCTTCTGTTGACATGCACGCGCCGGAGGGGCCAGGCGACTTGCTGTATGCGGTAGGTTGCCCTGCGTTTACTCGTGAGCCGCGGCAAGTCCAGTGGCCCAGCGTAAAAACTTCAAACCAGACGTCCGGAGAAATGCGATGGCGGGGCGCATCCGTCCGGAGTTCCTCAGCATCTACACCATCGCGGTGCAGGCTGCGGGGGGACGGGACGACAAGATCCTCGCCAACTACTTCCCGCTCGTGCTCAAACCCAACGTCAGATCTTGGCTCATGCACTTGCCAGACAGCTCCATATCCTCTTGGGCGGACCTGTGCCATCAGTTTGTTGGCGCCTTCACATGTGGCCACAAACCTCATGGCCAAGAGAGTGACCTTCACTTACTCGCCTAGAAGGAAGGAGAGTCCCTGCGCAAGTTCATTCAGAGATTCAGCCGTGTGCACTACAACATCCCAGACGTCCACCCTGCCGTGGTGATCAGCATATTTCATCAGAATGTGCGGAACCGCAGGATGAGGGAGGAGATGGCGATGAGCAAAGTCAAGGACGTCAGTGAGCTGTACGCCTTGGCCGACAAGTGTGCCTGTGGCGAGGAAGGAGGAGACTCGAGGAGAGGATGCGGAAGCAGGATCTGACAGTGATGACACCGCCCCGGCGAAGAAGGGCCGGCGGCGAGGCAACAGGAAGAAGAAAAGCAGGGAAGTGCTAGCTGTCGAGCAGTCCGGCAACGGAGGCGGCGACAAGAACGCCAAGGCTGGTGTCTCCGGCAAGGAGGTTGCCGCTGATGCCAACCACCAGTCGGTGGCGGCCACCGACAAGCAGGACAGTTCCGGCAAGCGATCGCAAGATCCACCGCACCAAGGGCCACGATCTCCGAGAGATGCAAGAAGGTCGAGCAGCTCGTCGAGCAGCGAAGAGCTGAGTATGAGCGACGCGACAAGGAGAAGGCCCGAGGAAGGTGCTGGGGAGCAAGCAAGAAACATCCGGCGGGGAGGACGCGCGGCAAAAGTCAAGCAGCGACAAGGAGATCGGCCTCCCGCGGCGCGACAAGGATGAAGATGATGACGGCAGCGAAGATATGGAGGGACGGCGCCCGATGAGCAGGAGTTTGAGAAAGCCACAGAGGTTCTCTGCGTTGGCGGAGGTGCTTCCCGCATACCTCCCACCGCCAACTCAAGCAATGGATGCGGGAGGTCAATGCTGCGGAACCATCCATAGAGTCACGCAGCCTCCTCAAGTGGTCCAGACGCCTATCATTTTTGATATTGAGGACCACCCTGATCGCATAATCATGCGGTCGGGTGCTTGCCGATGTTGGTCTCTCCAACCATCCGCAACCTCAAGGTCACAAAATGTTAGTTAATGGCGGGGCGGCTTGAATCTGATCTCCTCCGCGGTGCTCGAAGCTTCAAATCCTGACGGCGAGCTCGAAGAGACCGGAACCTTCCAAGGAATCAATCCGGGAAGGAGCAAGCGAAGGGAAGATTACGTTGCGGTCACATTTGGCAGCGAGCTGAACTTCGGGATCGAGAGGGTTACATTTGACGTTGCCGATTTCCCATTGCCTTACAATGGGATACTTGGCCGTCCGGCACTCGCCAAGTTCATGGCGGCCTCTCACTACGCCTACAAACTTCTCAAGATGCCGGGCCCGATAAGCGTCATCTCGGTCCATGGCGACAAGAAGGATGCCCTTATCTGTGCCGACAAGATCTTCCGGGACGCAGCAGCCGCAACAGATTCCCAGACACTTGCCTGAAGCTCCGGGAAGAAGACCAAATCCAAGTCCGCAAGGGCTCGATGCTCACTCCGGCAAGCGCACATCTTGGTGCTGCACTACCGTCGAGGGCGCACCATCGAGCTCCACCGACAAGTGCAAGAAGATGGTGGCTCCGCCGAAGACCAAGAAGGTGCCCGCCAAGGAGGGCGGCTGGTGGTACCTTCACCATCGCCTCTCTCGACTCCAAATAGAAGGCGCGCTCGTTGCTTTCCTGCGGGCGAATGTCGACGTGTTTGCATGGCAACCGTCTGATATCCCCGGTGTTCCCAGGAAAGTGATTGAGCACCGCCTAACCGTTTGTCCTCATGCGCGCCCGTCAAGCAAAAGAGTCGGGAAGCAAGCGGTGGGCGCCAAGAATTCATAGTGAAGAGATCAAGAAACCGGAAGCGGCGAGGCCTTGTCGAGGAGTACTCCATCCCTCGTGGTTGGCCAATCCTGTAGTCGTCGCCAAAGCAAATGGGAAATGGAGGCTTTGTATTGACTTCACGGATGTTAATAAAGCTTGTCCCAAAGATCCATTTCCCTTGCCCGCATTGACCAGATTGTTGACTCCACGGCCTGATGTGATTTGCTCTCGTTTCTTGATGCCTACTCAGATACCATCAGATCTTCATGGCTGAAGAAGATGAGGAGAAGACCGCATTCATCACACCATGTGGCACATCTTTGTTTCATACGGATGCCTTTCGGTTTGAAGAATGCTGGTTCAACATTTGCAAGGGTAGTCCATGACGCTGTTGAGCCGCAAATGCACAGAAATGTAGAAGCCTACATGGATGACATAGTGGTCAAGAGCAGGGACAAACCAACTCTGGTTCAAGATCTGGACGAGACCTTTGCAAATCTGCGCAAGATAAACCTCAAGCTCAACCCCGAGAAGTGCGTGTTTGGAGTCCCTTCCGGCAAGCTTTTCGGGTTCTTCGTGTCTCAGCGAGGGATCGAGGCAAATCCCGACAAGATCAAGGCCATTGAGCAGATTGAAGCACCAAAGCGCGTCAAGGATGTCACGAAGACTTGCGGTTGCGTGGCTGCTCTCGGCGAGTTTATTTCTAGGTCTGCTGGCGGCCCGCCATTTTTCAAGATTTTGTAAAAGGCGGGTCGATAAAATGGACTCCCGAAGCGGAGGCTGCGCTGCAGGACTTAAAGAGATACCTGTCCTCTACTCCAACACTTGTCGCACCTAGGCCACAAGAGAAGTTGCTGCTATATATAGCGGCAACCAATCAAGTGGTTAGCGCTGCGTTAGTGGTGGAGAGGGAGGCGGATGACGAGCCAGCAACCGCGGCAAGCACGTCCAGCGACAAGCGAGGCTTCACGACAAGCTCTGGTCCCGACAAGGGCGAGTCCGCGAAGACACAAGAAACGGTCTGAGAAAAGGATGGTGCGGCGCCCGGTTTACTTTGTCGGTTCCCTCTGCGGGGGCTAGGTCAAGTACTACGGTGTGCAAAAACTGCTTTTCGGCCTCCTCATGGCCTCGAAAGCTGCGCCATTACTTCCAAGCACATGAGATCCACGATTGTCACTCGCTTTCCCTGAAGAGGATACTGCAGAATCCGAAGCGGCAGGCGGGATTGTCGAGTGGGCACTTTGGAGCTATCAAGCTTTGGTCTTAAGTTTGAAAGCACATCAACTATCCAAAGCGAGCCTTGGCAGAGTTCATAACAGAATGGGCGCCAACGCCGGATGAAGAGATTCCGAGACGAGCATTCCCGTCAAAGAAGCAAGCAAAGAGTGGCTGATGTACTTTGATGGTGCCTTCTCGCTGCAAAGCGCCCGGTGGCGTCTTGCTTATCGCACCACCGGAGAGCACCTCAAGTACGTCGTCTAGATGCACTTTCCCAAGGAGCAAGCGACAAACAATCTACTGCGGAGTATGAAGGTTTGCTTGCCGGTCTCGTGGATCGCCGTGGACCTTGGGATCAAGAAGCTTATTGTCGGTGACTCGCAACTCGTCATCCGCCAAGTCAACAAAGATTACCAGAGTCCGTTGATGGAAGCCTACGTTGATGAAGTGAGGAAGCTAGAAGAGCACTTTGACGGCCTGCAAATGGAACATGTTCCAAGAGCTCGGAATGATATTGCCGATGCCACTGTCAAAGTGCTGCGCTTAAGCTACACAATGGAACCGAGGACTTTCGTGCTCAAGCTGACTCAGCCAACCGTAACACCATCGGCGGACAAAGCAAGAAGAGGAAGTTGGCCTCTGGTGACTACTTTCCGACAGAGCTTCCGAAGCTGTCGTTGCAAAAGTCCCCAAGATCAACACCAACAGTCTTTGAGGAAGCGATGCTGCTCCGACAGACCCTGTGGTTTGTTTCGTTGAAACAAACGCTCCGACAAGTCTTGCTCCGGCAAGCTTGTCGGGAGCATCTAACTCGGCAGAGCCACCGGTTCTTGCTGTAGAAGCTGATGTTCCCGCAGCAGCAGATGAGCCTTTAGTCCTTGTTGTCGAGCCACAAGCTCCAACATGGGCACAGCGGATTGTCCAATTCCTTCAGACAGGAGAGCTTCCCGATGAGCAGGAAGAAGCGGAAAGAGTAGCCCGGCAGTCAAGTATGTACCAGTTTGTCGACAGCATACTGTACAGAAGAAGACTCAACGGTGTGAAATTGAAGTGTATTCCCAGGGAAGATGGACAGAAGCTGTTGGCAGAGATACATGGAGGCATATGTGGTCACCACATAGGCGCAAGAGCACTTGCCGGCAAAGCTTTCCGGCAAGGTTTCTTCTGGCCGACAGCCCTCCGTGATGCAATCGCACAAGTAACCAAGTGTGAAGCGTGACAGTTCCATTCCAAACAGATACACCTGCCAGCTCAAGCTCTCCAGGCGATCCCTTTATCACGGCCATTTTCGGTGCAGGGCTCGACATCCTCGGCCCCTTCCCCGAGCTATCGGGGCTTTGAGTACTTATGCGTCGCCATCGACAAGTTCACAAAGTGGCGGAAGTGGAAGCGATGAGGAAGTGACAAAGATCGGCGATCAAGTTCTTGGTGGTAGATTGTTTGCCGTTTGGAATCCCTAACAGGATCATCACCGACAACGGCACACAATTCACGAAGTCGCACCTTCATGCAAGATCGTCCAAGACCTTGGCGCCAAAGGTCTGCCGCTTCCGTTGCTCACCCGAGAAGCAGCAACGGTCAAGCAGAAAGGGCGAACGCTGAAGTGCTGCGCGGACTCAAGACCAGAACTTTCGACAGGCTGCACAAGTGCGGAAGAAACTGGATCAAGGAGTTGCCGGTGGTTCTTTGGTCGATCAGAACAACGCCAAATCAAGCCACTGGCCAGGCACCCTTTGCTCTAGTCTATGGAGCAGAGGCAGTTCTCCCCACGGAACTCGTATACGGGTCGCCTCGAGTGCTCGCTTATGATGAGTTTGAGCAAGAGCAGCTGCGACAAGATGACGCGCTGCTCCTTGAGGAAGATCGTCTTCAGGCTGCTGTGCGAGCCGCTCGCTACCAGCAGGCCCTGCGTCGCTACCATGGCTGCAGGGTTAATGCCAGAAGTCTCGAGGAAGGCGACCTTGTTCTTCGGCGCGTTCAATCCGCCAAGAATTCAAACAAGTTGACGCCGAAGTGGGAAGGCCCTTATCGGGTGAAACGAGTCACTAGGCCTGGCGCTGTCCGCCTTGAGACCGAAGATGGCATTCCGGTGAGCAACTCCTGGAACATTGAGCATCTTCGTAAGTTTTATCCTGTGCATTCCGAAGAGTCAGATAGTACTTTGTATGGAAAACCTGTGCGCAGAGGAACCGAATCGTGACTGGTCGCGCCCTTACTTTGTTTCGAGTCCGCTCAACAACTTAAGTGAGCTGCGGCTAGTCCGCGACAAGGTTGCTTGTCGATAGCGACCCGCTTGACGAAGTCTGAAGTTCCGCACTTTCGGCGCTCATGACAAGGGTGCTCCTGCAAACAAGTTTCCCTAAATGCGCAGGGCAGAAACGTACAAAGGAAGAAATCAAGTAGAGGAAATAACATTGCATCGATCGATTCACCTAAGATAGAGTATATTACAAAATAACTTGTCGCTGATCTAACAAAGTTTTCTAAACATGCTCAACAGCGACAAGGGAAAGATAAGGTTGGCGGCCTAGTCCACACGGTCGCCCTCAATCCTCTTAATCTTGTTCACCTTGTCCACAATGGGTGCGACAAGGGCTTTGAGCTCCTCCACATTGGCTTGACCGGCAAGGATCTGAGGGCGCCATTAAGGTTGAGGCCGGGTTGCGGAAGGCCACCTTCATCAACACCTTCTCGAGGGCCCCAGCAGATCTGGCGTGATTCCTCGGCCAGCTGCTTGGGACCTCTTCCGGAGTCGCGGAGACCCGTCACCACGCCTTTGAAGAATAGGCTGAGCTTGGCGCTGGGTTGGAGATGCTCGTCGGAGGAATCTGTGAGGTCCCCCATCTCCGGCTTCATCAGCTCGTTGTGGATGTCATGGCGGTGTCCACAAGGCCTTGGTCCAGTGCTCCACGCTCTCCCTCGAGTGTTACGGGCCGGAGACGGCATTCGCCAGCAGCTCCTCCTTGGCCGTGATCGCCTCTAACAAGCCCGCCTCCCGCTCTCTGGCACCATCCAACGTCTGCGTCAGAGTGGTCAGTTTCAGCTCCAGATCTGCCTTGGAGTCCTTGGCTGCGTCGAGCTCCTTGGTCCTGTCAGCGAGACGGGCCTGCAGCTCGCCCAGCGCGTAGGCGCCCTTCTCGCGCTCACGCTTGACCACGGCAAGCTCTTCGCCGCTCTTCGTGAGGGTGGCCTCCAGCTGTGCCACCCTCGCCTTCAGCTCTTCCTTGGCGGCCTCGGCGGCTGTGGCAGCGTCGCCGCCTCTGAGCGCCCGCCAAGCGACTCCTCACGCGCGGCAAGGTCCTCCTCGTGGCTGTCCAAGTTGACCTTTCGCTGCGCCAACTCGCTTGCGCGGCGAGCTTCTCGGCAGCCAGTCGCTGCTCCTCATCAGTTGCGGCCTTCTCAAGGATGAAGGCCGTGCACTCTTCTGCGAGCTGTCTTGGCAGCGTACCTTGCGTCGCGGGCGCTCTGCTGTTAGCGCTCCGAAGCTCCTCGGCGCGTTTCTCTATGTCCGCTCCGCCCTCGCGACAAGGACCTCCTGTCTCAACTTGGCACAGCGGGAGCGATAGAGGGACAACAGCTTCTTCGGCCTGCTCCTCCTCGGACTTCGCGCTACTTTGCTGCTTGGCGCGTCCACCAGCATCAACCCAGCGGACGCGAGTAGCTTCGCTGTCGAAGGTCTCGCCCTCGGGCGCCACAGCTCGGCTCGGGGGAGCTTAATGAAGACGCCTTCGCCGGCCTTCAGGTAGGCACCGGGCTGGGGCTCCTCAGAGCCTGGCGTCGCGGCGGCAGCGGGGGAGTCGGCTGTCGGTGTAGCGCTCGCCGCTCCTGCGGCCTCAGGGCCGTCAGTACGACCATCCGGCCCCTCGCCAGCCTCTGCGTCGGCAGCCTCGGTGGCCTCCTCGCCAACAGGCTCGTCGGCGACGGCCTCTTCTTCCACGACGATGACCTCCGCGCGTCTCCTCCTCGCCGGCGGCCTCGACCTCCATCGGGTCTGCGTCAGACGAAGAAGGGGCAGTCAAGCAGATATCCAAAAAAGAAAGAGAAACAAAAGAAAGCAAGCCCAAGGGGGATTTTCGTGTAAGGGAGTCACCTGCAACGGGATCCGCAGCCATGGCCTCGACCACTGGAGGGTCGCTGGCGCCGTCCCTTGCCGGGGTGGCCTCCCTTGTCGGAGGGAGCTCCCTTACCGGGGAGTCCTCCCTCGGCGGCGTAGTGGCAGCAGGCAGGATCTCGGAGGCGGCTTCCGAACCCTCCTGATGAGACTGCTCTGCTCCTGCACAAGCACTGCAGTCAGATATCAACAAAGAGGGGCACCCCGCCGCCTAACAACAAGAAGAAAACTGCACACTTACTCTGGGGGCCGTCTTTGGGGCTGCTCACGGGGAAGGGTTGCGGGTCCGGCAAAGGCGGTCTCGGGACGCGTCCCCGTCGCCACGGAGAATCATCCTCAACGACGACCGTCGGGATCTTAGCCCTCTTTGCGCCCTCTCGGCAGCGTCACGAAAAGGAAAGAGTCCGGGGCCAAGCAAATCAGATTCAAGATGAAGCAATAAAAATTGAAGACATACTGAGCGTGATCTCGAGAAGCTTACGCCGCCTTCCTCCTCGGAGCTGGCGCGGAGAAGTCAAACTCGGCCCGCCTCCGGTGCGATGAGGCGGAGGTGGACTCTCTTGGCCGCTTGGCGGGCGTCGGCGGCGGCCGAGAAGATTCCGCCCGGTTGTCGCTGCAGTTTGGGGCGCTCCGGCAACCTCGCTTGTCGCGGTGGAAGCGCGTCGGCCAGCGGCTACGTGGGCCGACCTGTCGCCCCGGTTCGTCCCCAGCCCTGCGGAGACGCCTCCTCGGCGGAGCCGGGGGCTCCGCCGGTGGCAAGTCGCTTGGCGGCAGGGAAGAAGCGCCCTCGGCGGGTCCACTCGTCCCGGCCTCGAGCTCGACAAGCTCGTCCTCGGCGGCGACCTCCCCTCGCTCGGCGGCGCTTGCCGCCTTCTTCGCGTCCGCCTCCTCCACGGTGAACCCGAAGACTCCAGCGGCAGCGGCTGCTGCCGCCTCCTCCGCTCTGGTGGCGATCCACGCCATCTCACCACGGTGGTGTCTCGGGTGAGCCCCTTCGCTCGTCGGAGGCGGATCGGCACCTCTTGCAAGTTGTCAAAGAATTGGTGCCGCGACCTCGTCGAGGCTCCTTCCGGTCGGGGCGATCCGTGGGAGTCGCCGAGTGGCATCATGGCGCGGATGCGGTCGGCGCCGAGTTGTTGCACTGTGGGGCGACCCCAGCGGCAACCTGAACCACTCGGGATGTTCGGGGTCGTTCTTGAACAACTCGAGCAGCACTGAATCCAGCTCCATGACGGTGAAGTTCCAATTCAGCCCCGGGCGCAGGCTCATGATGTCCGCCGCATTTTGGAACTCCCAAGCAGGCCTCCTCCTTTCCTGCAAGGGAAGCGTCTGGCGGCGAATGAAGTCTGCGCCAACTGCGCCAATAGTTAATCCGGCAAGCCTGAGGCGCAGAATACGGGTCACGGCTATCTTCAGCCTCGCATCCTCCGGCGCCAAGTTACTCCAATCCTTGCCGCGCGCAATTGTTGTTTGGCGCACGGCGGTGAAGGGCTGTGGGTCCTCCTCTACGACCCAGCACCAGTTGGCTCTCCACTCCTCCCACTTGTTCCGGAACTCCCCCTCTAGGTAGGCCTCTTTCTTGCCGATCCTAGAGACCCAGGCTATCCCTCCGGCAAGGGCTCTCCTCTCTCGGCGCTGGGGACAAAGAAATGGCGGAAGAGTGCCACGTTGGTGGACCCGACAAAGTTTTCGCACAAGTGTGCGAAAATAGCCATGGTCAAGATGGCGTTGGGGTGAAATCAAGGAGGTGGAGGCGAAGGTGTTCATTATGTCGCATAAAGAACTTCCGGAATACGGCGGGCAAAGACCGCAAAAGAAGAAAAGGCGAAGAAAGGGTACCTGTTGGGGCGGATCAGCGGCGGGCGGGGAGCACCCTCGTCTTGCGGATGCTTCGAGTCTCCGTCGACCAGAAAAGATAGTAGGCGTCCGCAGCTCCGTGCGCCCGAGCTGCGAGGGAAGACGGCTCGCTCCTTGCGCGCCCGCGAGCCGCTGCGCCTCGGCCGACTTGACAGCGCCCTTCTCCTTATCGGCCTTGGGGCCATGGCGAGGCGGAGGAGGTCGGCAATGAGTGTGCTTGTGGCGAAAGAAGCGGGCGTTGCTCTCTTCACACGGAGAAAGGCGAGGGGAGCGGCGGTGGTTTCTTGACAAGGCGGCAATGGCAGGAGTGGTCGGCCCGCCTCTGTTTCCTCCGCTTATAAAGGGAGGAGGGAGCGGACGTTCGCTTATATTAATAGTACTTCCCCCACACGACCGCACTCCACGATCTTCGCCACGACGCCCACGTCCGGTGCGTGCCGTTAGTGGGGATCGTGGTGGGTCGAAGGCGGAATTGCGGCGTGGTCGAGGCAGCGGCGTGTCCGTCTGCGATTACGGGCCTGGCCGACAAGCGCTTCGGCACCGTGTATGCGGCAGGCCGGGGCTCTGTCGGTGTACTAGAGTAGGGGTACCCTAGTATCCCGTGCATCGTGCCTGCAGACGGTTGCAACACCAGCGGCAAGGTTTGCCTCGTCACCGCCAATCTCCTCCGTGGCTCCCTTGGAGCCATTCAAGAACAAAGTATTAGATTGAGAAGACAAGGCCCCGACAAGAGGAGCTTGTCGGGAAAGGCCACTCGGCGCGCGAAGACAAGGCCCGGCAAGAGGAGCTTGCCGGGAAGGCCAGGCGCGACAAGCCTCCGGCGCGACAAGGATTCGCCGCGGCAAGGCGCTTGCCAGCATGCAACTCCTCGCCGCCTCCGCTCCGGCTCACCCAATGACGTGTCGCCATGCAGGACCGTTCCATGGGCGCGTGTCGGGCGGTAATGCAGCAGCGGCGGAGAAGCAGCGACACGTGTAACGCGAACAGACTCGCCATCGTGGCGGCGGGGCGCACTGACGGTCTGTTACCTTTGTTTGGCGACAACGACAGGCGGTTGTTGCTTTTGTCCCTTGCCGTCGAGTTAGGTATTTTTGCACCTTTATACTGTTCGGTAGGTGTACCAACCCCTGTTTTTACGTTTGTACCCCGCCTATGTTGCCACACTGCCGGAGACCCTTTAGCATATAAAAGGAGGCCCGAGTGCAACGTGAAGGGGGTTCATGATTGGCCAAGGTTCAGTTCATTCGGTGGCCATAGACTAGATACACTCACGCTTAGGTGTTGTAGCGGGCATTGCTCCCTAGCAAGAACACAATAGATCAAACAGGCAGCGATGGGAGTTTTATCTCTCCGGAGAGCTCCGAAGCTGGGTAAACCGCCCGTGTGCATCGCCTCGATCCGCTCTTCGTGCGACCTCCGCCCCCTCCGAACCACAAAGGGACCCGCTCCGCCGGACCCCATAGGTGTCCGTGGGTACGATCAGCCGCCCCGACAGTGTGCCGCAAGGTGATTTTCTTGATGAACAAATTGCTAGAGTAAGACAACATGATGTTGTTAAAACTGATGATGAGCTTGAAACTGAAAATCTTGAAACACCTGCTAGAACTAGCCCTCCTAGATATGAATTGCCTAAGGTATCGGAAGGTTATGTTATGAATGAGGAAACAACTAGAGATATTCTTGCTTGTAAGGATATAGATGATCTAGAGAAATTATTGAGCAAGTATAAAGAAAAATATCTGAATGCTAGAATGAAATATGATCCTAAGTTTGCTACTTCACCTATCTTTATTGATGATAAGGATTATGAATTCTCTGTCGACCCAGAGTTAATGAATTTGGTTGATTCTGATCATTTCCATGGTTATGAAACTAAAATTGTTGTCGCACATCTTACTAAGTTGAATGACATAGCCACCCTCTTTACTCATGATGAGAAAGCTCGCTACTACTATATTCTCAAATTATGTCCGTTCTCATTAAAGGGTGATGCTAATGCTTGGTACAATACTCTTGCTCCTGGTTGTGTGCGTAGTCCCCAGGATATGATTTATTACTTCTCTGAAAAATATTTCCTGCTCATAAGAAACAAGCTGCTTTACGTGAAATATTTAACTTTGTGCAAATTGAAGAAGAGAGTCTCCCACAAGCTTGGGGGAGGCTTCGACAATTACTTAATGCGTAATCATCCTCTTAAGAAAAATGAAATACTTGATATCTTCTATAATGGACTGACTGATGCTTCTAGGGATTTCCTAGATAGTTGTGCTGGTTGTGTTTTCAGGGAATGAACTACAAGGCAAGCTGAAGAATTATTGAATAACATATTGAAAAATTATGATGACTGGACTCTTCCTGAACCACCGCCTAAACCCATTCCGAAGAAGAGGGGTATATTATATCTCAGTCCTGAAGATATGCAAGAGGCAAAGAAATCTATGAAAGGAAAAGGTATTAAAGGTGAGGATGTCAAAATTTTACCTCCTATTGAAGAAATACATGGGTTTGATACACCACCACCACCTAAGGTGGTAGAGGTAAATTCTCTAATGAAGTTCAATAATAATGACAATCCTCACAATATGCACCCTAGCCAATGCCATTATGAGTTTGAAAACTGCATTAGAAAGCAAGATCACTTCAATGCAAATGTTATGAAACAATTGAAATACAATTCTAATATGATTGCTCGCTTGAGTGACTTGTTATTTAGAATCTCAAATGACGTTAGAGGTGTGGGGAAACATGCTTCTATGGTTCAAACTAAGTTAGAACAAGTTGCTAAATCTCAAAGAGAGTTGCTTGATGAAATGAATAATAGTATAAGTGACTTTGCTATTAGAGTAGCAACTAGAGGAGGTAAAATGACTCAGGAACCACTTTATCCTGACGGACACCCAAAAAGAATTAAACAAGACTCTCAAAGAGTTAACAACACTAATGCACGTAGTCCTTCTAAAAAGAAAAGGAAGAAGAAAAATGATATGACTTTGCATGCCTCTAGTGATCCTGAAGTAGAAAAACCTCCTGATAATGATAATGAAGTTTCTATCTCTGATGCTGAAACTCGGTCTGGTAATGAACACTCACCTTCTGATAATGAAAAAGATATGAGGTTCATGAAAATACTCAAATAAATAGTAAAGAACCATACAATGGTGTTGAGATAGAACCTGTAGTTGATCTTGATAACCCACAACCCAAGAATACACGATATGATAAAAGAGACTTTATTGCTAGAAAACACGGTAAAGAAAGAGAACCGTGGGTTCAAAAACCTACGCCCTTTCCACCTAAGCCAACTAAAAAGAAAGATGATGAAGAATTTGAACGCTTTGCTGAAATGTTGAGGCCGCCTTTTTTATGCATTTCGGTTGATCGATATCTTGAAAATGCCTCCTTATGCAAAGTACATGAAAGACATCATCACCAACAAGAGAAAAATACCAGAAGCTTAAATCTCCACCATGATTGCTAATTATACTTTTAAAGATGGAGTACCTAAAAAACTTGGAGATCCGGGAATACCAACTATACCTTTCTCCATCAAAAGAAATTATGTGAAAACTGCTTTATGTGATTTGGGAGCTGATGTTAGTGTTATGCCTTTCTCTTTATATAAAAGACTTGATTTGAATAAACTCACACTACTGAAATATCTTTGCAAATGGCTGATAAATCAATTGGCATACCTATTGGTATTTGTGTTGATGTGCCCGTTGTTGTTGCTAATGTTACTATTTTGACTGACTTTGTTATACTTGAGATGCCCGAGGACGACAACATGTTGATATCCTTGGTAGACCCTTCTTGAATATTATAGGGGCTGTTATTGATTGCAATAAAAGCAAGGTCACTTTTCATATCAATGGTAATGAGCATACAGTGCACTTTCCGAAGAAACAATTCCATGTGAATGGTATTAATGTTATTGAAAAATCTCTGACAATCACTATTGGAAGTTTTCAAATACCTCTACCTATTGTTAAAAAGAAATATGAAATGCTTATTATAGGGGACATTCATATCCCCATTGAGGTAACTTAGTGATTTACGAAAGTTCTTCGGTTTCATTCTAATCGAAGGTGGTTGTTGATAAGACCTGATCAACCTTATTAATGGATCATTTTTTAGAGGGATGAAGTTGATGAATTTAGTAAGCACTACCTTCTGTCCCTACTTTTTGTTTTCTATTTTTATTAGTTAAATAAAATAAAATGCCATGTTTTTTCTGTTTTCTGATTTTCCCGTGCAATAAATAATGACCCAAAAATAAAAGTTCTCAGAATGCTCTGAAAATTTAATATGTTATTTTTCTGAATATTTAAGAATTTTTAGTGCAAATAGTACCAGAGGGAGGTGCACCAGGTGGGCACAACCCACCTGGGCGCTAGGACCCCCAGGCGCACCCTGGTGGGTTGTGGTCCCCACGTGGGCCCCCTCACTCATCTCTTCACACCACATCACCACCTACCTCCAGAAAAAAATCACCATTGCTCTCTCTCTCTCTCTCTCTCTCTCTCTCTCTCTCTCTCGTGTTCTTGCTCTCAAACCCGTGGATTTCGATCTCTTTGCTTGAAGCTCCGTTTTTGAACCTGTTTCGGGGGATTGTTGCTTGGTATGTGACTCCTCCGTTTGTCCAATTAGTTTTTGCTTCAGTGGTTTATATTTTGAATAATTAACTACTCTTGGTGCTGCTATAGATGAGCTTGCATGTTGAATTCTTAGAGTTCTAAGTGGTTCGGATGCTTGTTATGGCCTCTATGTATCCCTATGAGTAGTTGCTATCAACCTTGTAAAGTTTTGTTGATAAATTTTTGTCACCCAAAAATTTTCAGAAAATTGTACGCGAATATGATGAACCTCTTTGGAAGGAGGTCTTCGAAGAGGAGATCGTCGGAGGCATCTTCTAGTGTCAGTTCCGTTCGCCGGTCTTATGTTGAACCAAGTGAAAGTTCCATATGAGATGCCGCCACCAAAACATGCCTATGGACATGCGACGAATATATGGTGCGTGTGGGCATTAAGGAGGAATTTGAGCAATATGTTCACAATGTCGGTCTCGGTCCCTACATTTCAGATAAGTGCAATCAACACCACACCCTCATAAATCATTTGTCAAAGGGTTTAAATTCCATCCCCGTGAGTCCAGGGTGTCATTTAAGTTGTATGAAAATTCATTTACCATATCACTAGAGAGATTTGCTCACCACTGCAAAATCCCATTCCGGGGTTCGCTTGACGAACCACCAAGGTCTGAGTTCCAAACATTTTTGACTAGCCTTTGCTATGGTGAGATGAGGGGAGTGACGCAAGGTAGAATAAAAAGCATTCATTTTCCCGCAACTCAGTACTTCGCATTATTTAATGGGAAATGAATAGTAGGCAAACAAGATTGTAGTACACTTTGTGCTCCAGACCTGAGCCTCATACGCACCGCTCTCACCGGTGATAGGAGTTATAATCTTGGAGCGACTGTGGCACGCAGGTTGCAACACAATGCTAATAGTGGACATTTCCATGGTCGAATTTATACCGCACGTCTAGCAAGAGAGCTGGGTGTTTCACCTTTTCCCTATGACCCTATTTTACCCACCCAGTATTTAGACTTTGATGCTATGAAACGTCATAAAATCCTTAAAGGAGATATCCATAATTTCACCTATAAATTGTTGTTTAACCAAGAATCCGTGGTGTACACATATTTGCCTGCGCCTGCTCTCTTTTATTATCACAGCAAGGGAAGGTATTTTTTGTTGAGAGCGAGGCCCGATCTCACAATGCGGCGGTTATGGCTGCACGGCAGGCCGAGACTTCCGCATCGAGAGCCTTCGTGAGCTACCACCCTGACTATTATCCAGGCTACTGACTGGTTACCAAGTTAGGCCAAAAGCCTAAGCTTGGGGGAGTATGTATTCCCACCGACATTACATTCATGTTCACACATTTCATTCCAGTTGTCGGTGTTCACACTTTTTCATTGTATTATCCATGTTAAATTTATTTTCTCGCTTTCTTCTTGTGTGTTTGAAAAACCTTGAGAAAATACAAAAATATTTCCTACTTCTTTTTTATTTTTCTTTGTAGAGTAGTTAGTTGTAGCACTAAAAAGAAAACTCAAAAAGATTTCCTTGTTCTTATTTTGTTTGTTGGGAGCTCTCCCATGTAAATAGTTTTTCTCGTTTTTGATTTTCCCCTTTTATTTGCGTGTTCAAGAAAACCAAAAACTCCAAAAATATTTCACTATGTTTTTCTGAATTTCTTTTCTTTTTATTGAGTCATACCGAGGAGAAGACCACGATGAACATGTTGAGTGGCTCTCATATGCATAATTTTTGATCTAACAAAGAGCCCACATTACCTTGTATTCTCCTGTTGAATAAAATGTTTGCAGATTCCAGCTTAGTCCACGGCACTCTTGCACTATTATTATTTTCATATCATTCGGTCATGCAAGTGAAAGGCAATAATGACGATATTCGATGAACTGGCCATGACAGAGAGAAATGGGTATGAACACGACTTGTTCTATTTTTTAAAATATGTTTAACGTAGTATCCATGATTCGGCCCATTATGATTAAACATGTTTGCAATGACAAATAGAGATTATAGTTTCTCATGCATGCATAAGTAGCTAGGGGTGGATAATGATTTATCTTGGATATCAACATTGCGTTAAAATGAATGTGATGTAGTATGATGATATGGTATCCTCCTCTGAATGTTCAAGTGGCTTGACTTGGCACATGTTCATGCATGTAGTTGAATCAAAACCAACATAGCCTCTATGATATTTATGTTCATGGTGTTTATATCCTACTCATGCTAGTGTCCAACGTTACTTATGCATAATACATGCTCATGACCGTTGTTGCTCTCTAGCTGGCTGCTTCTCAACCTATTTGCTAGCATTCGCCTGTACTAAGTGGGAATTTTGCTTGTACATCAAAAACCTTGAACCCAAGTTATTCCAGATGAGTCCACCGTACCTACCTATATACGGTACTACCCTTCCGTCCTAAGTAAATTTGCATGTGCCATCTCTAAAAACTTCAAATAAATATCCTTTTTGTGTGCCTGGATCGTTCATGGAATGACAGGAGGTAGGTGGTATCTTCCATGCTAAGCGGGTTATTCTCAGGATGAGTGTTTATTCACTCACCATCACACAAGAAAAGGGCGGTAATAGGGATGCCCAGTCCCGAACTCAAGTTGCAAATAATTAAACAAAACTCCCCCGGGACTATTGTTGGTATGGACGGCACCCGTTGTTTCGGACAAGCCATGAGTGTGATTGTTGGTGGAGGGGGAGTAAACCTTTACTTTTATCGATTGGGAACCGCCACTAGTGTGCTTAGCATGGAAGATATTGATAACTGATGGTCGTGAAGTAAACAAGAAGGGTGCATGTCTCAAAATATCATTTACCTCTGCTTTAAATTTTGAGCTCTGGCACCGCTGCAAATCACTGCTTCCCTCTGTGAAGGGACTTTCTATTTACTTTTATGTTGTGTCATCATCCTCTAAAATAAGTGCCAGAATCTCAGAGCACTGTTGTCATGCTGATGCATTGTGTGTAGCTAATGTTGGGTGCATCATGACTGGATCTTTTCTACCATGAATTACAATGTTTAGTCGCTTCTTGAACTTTGGAGGTGCTCTGCATTTATGTTTTACGGTCTCAGAAAGGATAGCGAGATACCACTATTGTCATAATATATCATGGTTGTTTTGATAACGTGTTGCTGTTTGAGATATCTTATTATTGCTCGCTAGCTGTTTCTGTCATTGATATGAGTTAATATAATTTTTAAGAGTTATTGTCGGCAAGGTTACTTATAGTATTGGCTGAAAACCTGGGTGTTGTTTAAGCTTATTTATGCAAACAAGAGCAAAAGAGTTCATAAAAGCTTTTCTTTTTCACTTTCAGTTTATCAACTGAGTTGCTTGAGGACAAGCAAAGGTTTAAGCTTGGGGTATTTGATATGTCTCCAACGCATCTACTTTTTCTAACGCTTTTCCTCTTGTTTTGGACTCTAATTTGCATGATGTGAATGAAACTAACCCCGGACTGACGTTGTTTTCAGTAGAACTACCATGGTGTTGTTTTTGTGCAGAAATAGAAGTTCTCGGAATGGAACAAATCTTTGCGGGGATTTTTTATGCAATAAAAGAGAATTTGTGGAGCTGAGAACCACCGGAGGGGGCACATCCCACCAGGGCGCGCCTGCCCCTAGGCGCGCCCAGGTGGGTTGTCCCCACCTGGTGGCCCCGCAGACCTTGAAACCGACGCTATAAAATCACATTTTTCCAAAAAAATGAGGGAGAAAGAATTATCGCGTTCCACGAGACGGGGCCGCCGTCACCTCCTGTTCTTCATCGGGAGGCCAGATCTGGAGTCCATTTTGGGCTCCGAAGAGGGGGATCTTCGATCTTCGTCATCACCAACCCTTCTCCATCGCCAATTCCATGATGCTCCCCACCGGGAGTGAGGAATTCCTTCGCAGGCTCGCTGGTCGGTGAGGAGTTGGATGAGATTCATCATGGAATCTAGTTAGTTTTGTTAGGGCATGATCCCTAGTATCCACTATGTTCTGAGATTGATGGTGCTATGACTTTGCCATGCTTAATGCTTGTCACTTTGGGCCCGGGTGCCATGATTTCAGATCTGAACCGTTTATGTTATCACCATTATATCCATGTTCTAGATCCAATCTTGCAAGTTATAGTCACCTACTATGTGTTATGATCCGGCAACCCCGGAGTGACAATAGTCGGGACTGATGAAGCTATGTACCTAGGGAAGGGTTATAGGCCTGACCTAGACACCCTCCCCTAGGACATCACCCTAAAGTCAGAAGTATTCAAAGGATAACAACATCCACTCGACCTAAAGCATTGCACTCGGAATACTAGATGTCACTCGACCTTAACAGAAACCACTCGACGGACAAAAGACCCAAAGTCACTCTGCATGGCAACGGTCAGGCGTTACTCATAGACTTAATGATCATTTATGTCACTTTATTATAGATGTTACCTGTAACACTCCTTCTTTATGTACATTGAACTCCTTGTAACGTGGGCTGGCTGGGGTCCTGGCGCACTCTATATAAGCCACCCCCCTCCACTGGCACAAGGGTTCGCACCCCCTGTAACACACATGCATAATCCAGTCGACCGCTTCCGGGCTCCGAGACGTAGGGCTATTACTTCCTCCATGAAGGGCCTGAACTCGTAAAACTCGTGTGTACAGCTTCGCCATAGCTAGGATCTTGCCTCCTCATACCTACCCCCCATTCTACTGTCAGTCTTAGATTCACGACAGTTGGCGCCCACCATGGGGCTGGTGTCTTAGCGACTTGTTGGTGAAGTTGCGATTTTTTCCGATTCCCATCGTCCTGGTTTCCAGCGGAGGAATGGCTGACAGCCGCGAGATCCATCTTGGCACGCTCGTTTTCGTCGCTGACGACTCCGCCTGGCTTCAAGAGGCTCCACTCGACGTCGAGGCGCTCCCCGTCCGTGGGGCGACGCACTTTCGTGTGTGCGTCCGCGGCGTCCTTCTTAGGCAGTCGTCGACTCAGTATCGGTCGGCTCCTGTAGCGTCCTCGCTCCCTGCTATTCGCCGGCGCAAGCATTCCGGTCGGTCGCGGCTCTAGCGGTGGGTGAGGCACGCGGTGGCCCGCCAGTCGGCCACCCCACAAGTTGCAGCAATCGAGCCCGACGAAACTCTCTACGGCCTGTTCGACTGGCTCCGTTGAGACCGCATCCAAGTGTGACAACAGTGACCCCGCGGCGGAAGTTTTGATGGTCAATGGACCATGCAGTCCTCCTGGCTTCCCCCGCGATGACGGTGGTGATGGCGGTGGCGATGGCGGTGGCGATCCGTCGCGCGCTCACGAGGAGTACCGCCCCGAGCCTCTTTCTTCGCAGCAGAGGGAAGAGCTCTGCTGAGGCAATATGGATGCGCTTCACACTCCTATCGTTGGAGAAACCCTTGAGGCCCGGGCCTTGGAGGAGGTGCGCCTGGCCAACTTGGCTGAGCGCACTCGACTGGAGAACCTCCAGCACGCACTCGACGAGCGTGCTCGGCAGCGGATTCCTGAGTCCAGTCGACGACAGCTTTTTCCGCCTCCAACTCAGGTATACCGAACACCGACTCAGAATCTCACAGCTGCAGCCCGAATAGCGGAGTCGATTCAGCCTTCCCAGTTGGAAGCTGGCAGAGGTTTGATGCTAATCCGGGCTTTACTCCGAGCAACGGGAGAGCAGAACACAGCAGTATCTCAGTCCTGGAATAGGATTCATAGCAGATCTATGATGGCATACACAGTTCAGTCGGCTCACAGCCCAAGATCGCCCCCGCGGCGTGAGGGACGTGGAGACCGGCGAGATCAGTACAGAAACCGTGAGTAGTATGATCACCGACTCGACCACGATGACCTTCGTCGAGTGCCCATGCCTCCCCCAAGGAGTGGGTCATATGTGCCTTGGCAGCACAATGACAAACGCCCTCACAGTGGTGGGCGAAGAATTCCATTCGACCCCAGAGAGCCGGGCTTTGGCGAGATCTATTCTCGTTCAAGGTCTGGTTGACAGGAACAGAGCACACGGAGAAGGCCATGACAGAGATTATCCGACTGGCAGCAAAGTGCACGTTTCAGGTCCAGAGTGTTTCAGCAGAGCCATCAGGGTTGCAGTGGTTCCTCCCAACTTCAGGTTGGCGACTGGATTCAGCAAGTTCACTGGTGAGTCCAAGCCTGACACTTGGCTTGAGGACTACCGAGTGGCTGTACAGATCGGTGGCGGCAATGATGAAGTGGCCATGAAGCACCTTCCTCTCGATGTTGGAAGGCTCGGCGAGCATGGTTGAATCAGTTAGCACCTGACAGCATATATAGTTGGGAGGAACTTGCCCGAGTGTTTGTTAGAACCTTTGAAGGTACATGCAAACGACCAGCAGGGTTAACAGAATTACAGTCCTGCGTGCAAAAACCGAACGAGACCTTGAGAGATTATATCCAGAGATGGATCACATTGCACCATACAGTGGAGAATGTGTCATATCACCAAGCAGTTTGTGCCTTCAAGGAGGGTGTTAAGTGTCGAGAGTTGAATATGAGATTCAGTCGGACAAGGGATATGTCCCTGACTCGGATGATGGAGATTGCCACCAACTACGCTAATGGTGAATAGGAAGACCGACTCCGGAGTGGCAAACACAAAACAGTCGCCCAAGAAACCGGAGGAGGGAATTCCAATCAGAAATAGAAACGCAAGGCCGAACCAGCAGCTCCTGGTGAAGCTTTAGTTGTGGCTCAAGGGAAGTTCAAGGGGCAGCCCAAAGGGCCGTGGAACCCCAAGAAAGTTAAAGATCAAGATGGAAATGATGTGTTGGATTTACCATGCCACATTCACACCAAAAAGATGAAGAGGGTAATCTCATTTACCCTAAACACACCACTCGACAGTGTCGGCTCCTGATCCAGCAGTTCCGGGAGAAACAACCCAAGGAGAAGGAAAAGGAGTCGGACAAGGGGGAGGATAGGGAAGAAGATGATAATGGTTTTCCCAACATCAATTCCACTCTGATGATTTTGCTGATGTTGAAAGCAAAAGTCGACTGAAAGTTATCAACAGAGAGGTGAACATGGTTGCTCCGGCAACACCAAGTTATTTGAAGTGGTCCCAGAGTGCCATAACATTCGACCAGTCTGACCATCCAGCACGTATAGCCACCCCTGGGAGGCAAGCACTGGTGGTCGACCCAGTTGTTGAAGACACTCGACTGACTAAAGTGCTGATGGATGGTGGTAGTGGCCTGAATATCCTGTATGCTGAGACCTTGAAGGGAATGGGCATTCCGATGTCCAAGCTTAGTGAAAACAATATGAATTTCCATGCTGCTATACCTGGCAAGAAGGCTGAATAAATCAGCCAGATCGCCCTTGATGTGGTTTTCGGTGATTCCAAGAATTACCGCAAAGAAAAGTTGACATTTGAAGTAGTGGATTTCCAGAGTGCTTATCATGCTATTCTGGGTAGGCCTGCCTATGCACGTTTCATGGCTCGACCATGTTACGTGTACCTCAAGTTGAAGATGCCTGGTCTTAGAGGAGTGATCACTATCACTGGCAATCGGCAGAAGGCAGAAGAGTGCTTCCAGAAGGGCTCAAAAATCGCCGATGCACAAATGGCAGCAGTCGAAATGCAAGAATAACGGAAGAACGCAGATCCGAGTGATTTGTTGCGCTCCAAGAAGCCTGCCACTGATTCTGCATTTCAGTCGTCTGATGAAACCAAGCCGATTCATATTCACCCGACCGATCCTAGTGCTGCTCCTACTCATATTTCAACTTCACTCGACAACAAATAGGAAGAAGCGCTCATCCAGTTCCTCTGTGAGAACTAGGACATCTTTGCATGAAAGCCTCTTGACATGCCGGGTGTACCCAGGGGACTGGCTGAGCATCGTTTGCAAGTCGACCCGAAAGTAAAACCAGTCAAGGAACATCTTCGACGGTCCACCGTACAGAAGAGAAAAGCAATTGGTGAGGAAGTGGCTCGGCTCCTGGCAGCTGAGTTCATCCGAGAAATTTATCACTCCGAGTGGCTCACCAATGTTGTCATGGTCCCCAAGAAGGACGACTCGCTTCGCATGTGCATTGACTTCAAGCATATCAACCGGGCCTGCCCGAAAGATCATTTTCCTCTCCCCCGCATCGACCAAATTATCGACTCGACTGTGGGGTGTGAGCGATTGTCTTTTCTGGACGCCTATTCCGGTTATCATCAGATTCGACTGTATGGACCCGATGAGATAAAAATGGCTTTCATCACTCCATTCGGATGCTTCTGTTATGTCACCATGCCATTCGGCCTAAAGAACGCCGGAGCCACATTCATGAGGATGATTCAGAAGTGTCTGCTCACTCAAATCAGTCGGAATGTGGAAGCATACATGGATGACATTGTGGTCAAGTCACGTAAAGGTTCCGACCTACTGGCTGACCTTGCTGAAACCTTTGCCAACCTCAGAAGGTATGATATCAAGCTTAACCCATCAAAGTGCACATTCAGAGTTCCTGGCGGAAAGTTACTTGGTTTCCTCGTTTTCGAACGAGGGATCGACGCAAACCCAGAGAAAGTTGGTGCCATACTCCGGATGAAGCGCCCTGTGCGTGTACATGATGTCCAGAAGCTTACTGGTTGTTTGGCCGCCTTGAGTCGATTCATATATCGTCTCGGCCTTGCCTCTTTACCAACTGATGAAGAAATCTGACAAGTTTGAGTGGACAGATGAAGCTGGCGCAGCGTTTGCACAGCTCAAAGCCCTGCTTTCCAACCAGCTGGTGCTTGCTGCCCCAATTAGCAAAGAGCCTTTACTGCTTTATATTGCAGCCACAGGACAAGTTGTCAGTACGGTGCTCATAGTCGAATGGGAAGAAGAAGGAAAAGCCTATAAAGTTCAGCGCCCGGTACACTATGTTTCTGAAGTTCTGACTCCATCCAAGCAAAGATATCCACATTATCAGAAGCTTGTTTATGGGATTTACATGACCATGAAGAAGGTTGCACATTATTTCTCTGATCACTCCATTACAGTCGTCAGCAACGCACCATTGTCAGAGATCCTGAACAACAGAGATGCAACTGGTCGAATGGCAAAGTGGGCGATTGAACTCCTTCCCTTGGATATCAAGTTTGAGGCAAAGAAAGCTATCAAATCCCAAGCAATAGCAGATTTCCTCGCCGAGTGGATCGAACAGCAACTTCCGACTTAGATTCACTCGGAGCATTGGACCATGTTCTTTGATGGATCCAAGATGCTGAATGGTTCCGGTGCTGGGCTGGTATTGGTATCCCCCCGGGGCGACAAACTCAGCTATGTTCTCCAGATTCATTTTGACTCCTCCAACAATGAAGCTGAATATGAAGCACTTCTGTACGGGTTGTGTATGGCCATTTCACTCGGCGTCTGTCGCCTCATGGTCTATGGCGACTCGGATTTAGTGGTCAATCAAGTGATGAAGGAGTGGGATGTCAGAAGCCCAGCTATGACTAGCTATTGTAATACAGTGAGAAAGTTAGAAAAGAAGTTTGAGGGGTTAGAGCTCCATCACATACCCCGACTGAAAAATCAAGCAGCCGATGATCTGGCAAAGATAGGTACCAAGAGGGAAGCCATTCCCAGCAATGTGTTATTGGAACATATTCATACACCTTTAGTTCAAGAAGATCCTTTCACTGAATAGCCCCCACAACCAAAGAGTGCCACTGATCCGACTGAAGTCGAAGTCCCAGCCGTGGTCGACTTGATCATGGAGGTTTTGGTCATCACTCCCGACTGGACAGTACCGTATATCACATACATTCTTAGAAAGGAACTCCCAGAGGATGAAGAAGAGGTTCGACAGATCGTCTGTCGATCCAAAGCCTTTACTATGACAAGAGGAGAGTTGTTCGGAGAAAGTGTGACTGGAGTCTACCAGAAATGCATAACACCGGAAGAAGGTCGAGTGATCCTCAATGACATCCACTCGGGAACCTGTGGTCACCATGCGTCCTCTCGGACCATTGTGGCCAAAGCATACCGAGCGGGATTTTATTGGCCACGAGCAAATGAGATGGAAAAAGAAATAGTCGACAAATGTGAAGGTTGCCAGTTTTACTCCAACATGTCTCACAAGCCTGCATCTGCCCTGAAGACCATTCCACTCGTCTGGCCCTTTGCTGTTTGGGGATTGGATATGGTTGTACCTCTGAGGACTGGTAGGAGCGGCTTCACTCATGTGCTCGTGGCATTCGACAAGTTCACCAAATGAATTGAAGCCAAGCCTATCAAAAAACTTGAAGCCAGTACTGCTCTCAGCTTCATCAGAGAGTTAACATTCAGATATGGTGTTCCGCACAGCATCATCACTGACAATGGGTCGAACTTCGATTCTGATGAGTTCAGAGCCTTCTGTGCTTCCCAAGGTACTCGAGTCGACTATGCTTCAGTCGCCCACCCCAAGTCGAATGGACAAGCTGAAAGCGCAAATGGATTGACTCTCAAAGGACTGAAAACCCGACTGATGCGTGATCTCAAGCACGCAGCAGGCGCCTGGGTCGATGAACTTCCATCAGTGCTTTAGGGATTGAGGACAACTCCCAATCGGTCGACTGGCTGAACTCCATTCTTCTTGGTCTATGGAGCTGAGGCTGTACTTCCGAGTGACTTGCTCCACAATGCACCCTGAGTTGAGCTTTTCTCAGAAGATGAAGCGAACAGGCACGGCAAGATGCAGTTGATCTCCTGGAAGAGGAAAGAGAGATGGCCTTGATCCGGTCGACCATCTATCAGCAAGACCTGCGTCGATTCCATGCCAGAAACGTGAGGGGTCGAGCATTTCAAGATGGAGACTTGGTTCTTCGAGTGGATCAACAGAAACCACACAAGCTTTCTCCTGCCTGGGAAGGCCCCTTCATCGTCACCAGAGTGCTCCACAATGGAGCATACCACCTTTACAACGTCGAGCACAAGAAAGACGAGCCACGTGCTTGGAATGCGGAGCTGCTCCGCCCCTTTTACACTTAAGCATTCAGACTGTTGAGATGTAATAAGAAATACCTTCTAGTTTGATTATCAAAGACACAGTTTTACAGTCTCCTAAATGATTGTTGTTTCCTTTTTTATATGTTTCAAATCCCCTAGTGGGTGCCTTAGATGCGAATCTGTTTCGCCTAAGTTTGAAAAAAAATCATGTCGAGTGAAGAGCAAGCCTCTCACTCGGATGCTTAGCTGCGAATCTGTTTTGCCTAAGTTTGAAAATCCTACCGAGTGGTGAGCAAGCCTCTCACTCGGGGGCATAGCTGCAGTCCAATACTCGCCTAAGTTTCAAAAATCCTACCGAGTGGTGAGCAACCCTCCCACTCGGAGGCTTAGCTGTGAATTCGTTTCGCCTAAGTTTGAAAAATCCTACCAAGTGGTGAGCAAGCCTCTCACTCGAGGGCTTAGCTACAGTCCAGTACTCGCCTAAGTTTTAAAAATCCCACCGAGTGGTGAGCAAACCTCTCACTCGGAGGCTTAGCTACGAATCCGTTTCGCCTAAGTTTGAAAAATCCTACCGAGTGGTGAGCAAGCCACTCAAGGGCTTAGCTGCAGTCCTGTACTCGCCTAAGTTTTAAAAATCCTACCGAGTGGTGAGCAACCCTCCCACTCGGAGGCTTAGCTACGAATCTGTTTCGCCTAAGTTTGAAAAATCCTACCGAGTGGTGAGCAAGCCTCTCACTCGGGGGGCTTAGCTGCAGTCCAGTACTCACCTAAGTTTTAGAAATCCTACCGAGTGGTGAGCAAACCTCTCACTCGGAGGCTTAGCTGTGAATCTGTTTCACCTAAGTTTGAAAGATTCTACCGAGTGGTGAGCAAGCCTCTCACTCGGGGGCTTAGCTGCAGTCCAGTACTCGCCTAAGTTTTAAAAATCCTACCGAGTGGTGAGCAAACCTATCACTCGGGAGCTTAGCTGCAGTCAAGTACTCGCCTAAGTTTTAAAAATCCTACCGAGTGGTGAGCAAACCTCTCACTCGGGGGCTTAGCTGCACTCCAGTACTCGCCTAAGTTTTAAAAATCTTACCGAGTGGTGAGAAACCCTCCCACTCGGGGCCTTAGCTGCAGTCTAGTACTCGCCTAAGTTTGAAAAATCCTACCGAGTGGTGAGCAACCCTCCCACTCGGGGCTTAGCTGCAGTCCACTACTCGCCTAAGTTTGAAAAATCCTACCGAGTGGTGAGCAACCCTCCCACTCGGTGGCTTAGCTGCAGTCCAGTACTCGCCTAAGTTTGAAAAATCCTACCGAGTGGTGAGCAACCCTCCCACTCGGGGGCTTAGCTGCAATCCAGTACTCGCCTAAGTATGAAAAATCCTACCGAGTGGTGAGCAACCCTCCCACTCGAGGGCTTAGCTGCAGTCCAGTACTCGCCTAAGTTCTAAAAATCCTACCGAGTGGTGAGCAATCCTCCCACTCGGGGGCTTAGCTGCAGTCCAAGACTAGCCTATGTTTGAAAATTCCTACCGAGTGGTGAGCAACCCTCCCACTCGGGGCTTAGCCTACAGTCCAAGACTACCTAAGTTTGAAAAATCCTACCGAGTGGTGAGCAACCCTCCCACTCGGAGGCTTAGCTACAGTCCAGTACTCGCCTAAGTTTGAAACACATCCCTATCCGCAAGGACAACGAGGTGCAGGTCGACTGCAACCTTCTCCTCGGAGCTACGTCACAAGTACAATGTATGCTCCATCCCTATCCGCAAGGACGACGAGGTGCAGGTCGACTGCAACCTTCTCCGCCGAGCTACGTCACAAGTATAGCGTATGCTCCATCCCTATCCGCAAGGACGACGAGGTCGACGAGATGCAGGACGATTGGAATCTCCTCCTCAGAGTTGCATCTCAAGTACAAAGGTTATTCCGAGTGAAGGACAAGTTCCACTCGACAACAAACACAAGCATATTCGGAGATAAACCAAATTCAGATAAATCCTAAGGTTCCCGACCGCGGATTAAAGTACTCGGGCATCAAGCCCGAAGGAGTTTAACGGTTACAAAATCACTCAGCATTCTGAGGCAAATTTAAGGTGAGGCATAAAAGTTTGTTCACTCCGCATGAGGAGGGCTAGCAGGCTCGACGAATTCGTCCAGGTCGATTCCATCGGCAATCCGAGTGGCGGCAGCAATGAAGGTCTCCATGAAAGATTGGAAGTCGTGCTTCTTGGTATTGGCAACCTTGATCGCTGCCAGCTTCTCTTCTCGCGCTTCCTTGCAGTTGACACGAACCAAGGACAGAGCCACATCAGCGCCGCACCGGGCAGAAGACTTCTTCCATTCTTGCACTCGACCGGGAACCTCATTAAGCCGAGTCATCAGAGACTCGAGGTCATTCTGGAGCGTCGCCCTTGGCCAGAGAGCTGTGTCGATCCGCGACATTGCGACTTTCAGTCGAGCAAGATAGTCGACAACACCAGCAACGCGAGATTCCAGTCGGAGTACATTCATGGCAGCTTCGTCCTTCACTGGAGAGTGGATGGGGTCCAAGCTTGTCTCAACTCGCCCAGTCTCTTCCTCGAAGTTCTGGCAAAATTCTGCACACACAATTCAAAGATGAGTCAGTGGTTGTATGTCAAGTCGACAGTAACAAGTCAGTCGGGTCGAAGAAAATACCTTCAAGCATGACGAACAGCTTCTTAGCAAGACCTCCCAGATAGTTCTCCAGATCATCCCTCTTGCGAGCTATGCCTTCCATCTTCTCGTTCAGATTGTTCTTGTCCTTCTTCAGGCGAGTCGCTTCCTTATTGGCTTCATCAAGGGCAGTTTTAGGCTTGGCATTTTCTTCCTCCAGTTTGCCGACTGAAGCTAGCTTCTATTCAGCAAGTGCCATTTTCTCATCAGCAGTTTTCTGTGCGGCCGCAAGATCTTGGTCCTTTTTCGCTAGAGCTTGGTTCAGTTTCTTTGGAAGAAACAACGCTCGGTTCAGAAAAAGCAAAATAAAATCCAGTTTAGAGACAAATCAGTCGACATGTTTTTTCTTACCAAAGGCTTCATCCTTGGCTTTCTGCAGATTTGTCTTGGCCAGCTCCAGATCGATGTTGAGTTGAATCTGCTTCTTCTCCAGGTCAGCAAAACAAGCTCCAAGTTCACAAGATTTCTGTAATCAAAGGACAGTCAATCGACAGATGGAAAGATTTGTTACTTTAGAGCAATGGTCTGATAAATTCAGCAAGTTCTATGACTACTACCGAATCAAACATCCAACAATAGTCTCAGGGACTACACCCAGTGGGTGCTCTTAGCGTGCCCCCACTAGTCCAGTTTCCACTCGACGTGGTCTGTCCAGGCCGAGTGTAAAAAAAAGAGGCAAGTTGTTCTCAGACCGTAGCCAACTGCCCGCGGTCTACCATGGTCTCGGGGACTACACCCAGTGGGTGCACTAAGCGTGCCCCCACTGGTTCAGGTTCCACTCGACATGGTCCGACCATGCGACCATGCCGAGTGAGAAAATTCCAATTCTAAAGACTACAGTTGACTGCCCGCAGTCAACTATAGTCTCAGGGACTACACCCATTGGGTGCACTCAGCGTGCCCCCACTAGTTCAAAGATCCAATCGACACAACTTAATCGACTCAAGATACAAGTTTGCTCAATGGCAAATCAAGTACAAATGTGAAACGCAGACAGATGAAGATATTTTTCAAAGGAAGTTTTCAGGTAGCATATCCTAACAGAACAAGTGGCAAGCTAAAGAGTCAGTCGGCGATCAACCAACCTAGACGTTCCTCTGAAGGGCTGAGCTAGTGTCGTAAGCCGCTTGGCTGGCTTCCCGGACCATCTTCATCTGCTCCATCATGATGCCCGCCTGGCATATGGCTTCCTTGGCAGCACCCACTTGGTCCTCTGGGACGTGATGTGCGGTAAAGAGCGAAGATGGATCGGCTGGAGTCTGAGGAGTCGACGCTGAAGGCTGAGCACTCGTAAGTGGTACGACGAAAGTTACAGAAGTCCGATTGGCATTGCCACCTTCCTAGATCGTCGTTTCGGTCGCCGATGCAGACTGAGGTGTCTTTCCAGCTGACGCCTTCCTGTTTCTTCTCCCCTGGGACCTCAGTGGCACGTCTTTGTCATCATCTGGAAGATCAATGACATGGGGAGGAGCCGCAAAAAGAATCAATTGCCAGAAATTCAATCGACCAATAAAACGACCGAGTAAATAAGGACAAGATTATAAGAATCGTACCTGGATTGGAGGTGACTGCATCTTCCATTTCTTTGTCTTCATTCTTGTAAGTGGAAGTCTCGGAGGAAGCAGCACTGCAAATTTCAAGATTCAGTCGGTCATGTCTATAACAGTGAGTCGACCAAGACCCAGTTCATACTAAACAAGGAATTCAAGTCCAACTATTACCCGAAAACAATGGGAATGGTCACTTTGATCTTGGGCAAGGCTTTCTGCGGTTTTGATGGCGCAGCTTTCGGTTGCTTTGGTGCCTTCTCAGTCGGCACTAGAGAAGACGTCCGAGGGCGCTTTGACGACTGCCCGGTTTGCGAGGTCGCTTTGCCGCGGATGCTTGTCGGGTCATGAGTGTGCTTAGATCGCCTTTCCCTACGGGGAGGTGAGTCGCCCTCTTCTTCATCACTCGGGTCGTCGCTCTCCTCGTCCTCCTCTCCGTCAGAATGCCACTCGCCGCTATCGCCTCCACTCGCATCCCCCTCTGGATCCTGCTCCTGCTCCCCGTTGGGCATCGAGTACATCTCAGTAAAGACCTGAAATACAACAAGTGAAACTAAAATCAGTCGGTTGACAACAAGCAGTTACATGATAAATCAAGAAAACACTCGAAAATTCAGAGTTGGACCTTGTCTGTTTCGTATGAGTTGTCGAGTGGAGGGACTCTCCTGGACCCCCTGGGGTTATCTTTGCTGCCAATGATACCCTTCAACCACTTCTTCACCGTATCCTCGTCGACCTCTTCTGGGTGGATCCGAGTGGAATCATCAATGCCCGAATACATCCACATTGGATGGTCAAGAGCTTGAAGCGGTTGAATGCGGCATCTGAGGAAGACCTCCAACAGATCCATGTCGGTCACGCCATCGCGGACGAGCTGGACCACTCGCTCTACCAGCACCTTCACCTCCGTTTTCTCCTCCGGGGTCACTTTCAAGGCGGAGGGCTTCTCTACTCGAGCCATGGAAAAGGGGGAAAGTACAGTCGACTGACCTGGAGCCTTTGCAGTAGAACCAGGTCAACTGCCACCCTCGGACTGACTCAGGAAGGATCATGGCTGGGAAAGAACTTTTACCCCTCATCTGAATCCCAAGACCCCCACACATCTGGATCACTTGCGTTCTTTCCTCACTCGGATTGGCCTTCTTGACCGACTGAGAGCGACATGTGAAAATGTGCTTGAAGAGGCCCCAGTGTGGTCAACAACCCAAGAAATTCTCACGCATAGACACGAAGGCAGCAAGGTACACGATGGTGTTGGGGGGGAAATGGTGGAGTTGTGCCCCAAAGAAGTTCAAGAAAGCTCGGAAGAAAGGATGAGGAGGCAGAGAAAATCTGCGGTCGACGTGGGTGGCGAGGAGAACGCACTCACCCTCCTGCGGCTGCGGCTCGGTCTCGCCCTCCGGGAGCCGCACGGATCCGTGGGGGATCAGTCCCCCCTCGGCCAGATGGTCGAGGTCGTCCTGATGGATCATCGACCGAATCCAGTCGCCCTGGATCCAGCCGCGTGGCAGGCCGGACCTCGACGAGGATCCGCCTCGGCTGGACTTCTTCCCCTTCGCCTTCGCTGTCGCCTTCTTCGCGCGCTCCATGGCCACCGTCTTCTCCTTCCCCATCGCTGCGAGCGGGTGATGACCCCTAAGTATAGGGGATCTATCGTAGTCCTTTTGATAAGTAAGAGTGTCGAACCCAACGAGGAGCAGAAGGAAATGATAATCGGTTTTTAGCAAGGTATTCTCTACAAGTACTGAAATAAGGGGTAACAGATAGTTTTGTGATAAGATAATTTGTAACGAGCAACAAATAACAAAAGTAAATAAAGTGCAGCAAGGTGGCCCAATCC
The DNA here is from genome assembly GCA_021605145.1 of Aegilops bicornis. Taxonomy (NCBI): domain Eukaryota; kingdom Viridiplantae; phylum Streptophyta; class Magnoliopsida; order Poales; family Poaceae; genus Aegilops; species Aegilops bicornis. The sequence goes on along the minus strand of CM038673.1, from coordinate 367,965,152 downwards.
TTTTTGTAGCAAAGGACAAGCCTGGACAAACTCTTATATAAGGAAAAGCGCTCCCGAGGACACATGGGAATATCGTCAAGCTACTTTTCATCACGTTCATATGATTCGCGTTCGGTACTTTTATAATTTTATATGTGGGTGGCCGGTGCTTGGGTGCTGTTCTTACTTGAACAAGCATCCCACTTATGATTAACCTCTATTGCAAGCATCCGCAACTACAACAGAAGTATTAAGGTAAACCTAACCATAGCATGCAACATATGGATCCAAATCAGCCCTTCTGAAGCAACACATAAACTAGGGTTTAAGCTTACATCACTCTAGCAACCCATCATCTACTTATTACTTCCCAATGCCTTCCTCTAGGCCCAAATAATGGTGAAGTGTTATGTAGTCGACGTTCACATAACACCACTAGGGGCTAGACAACATACATCTCATCAAAATATCGAATCGAATACCAAATTCACATGACTACTAATAGCAAGACTTCTCCCATGTCCTCGGGAACAAACGTAACTACTCACAAAGCATATTCATGTTCATAATCAGAGGGGTATTAATATGCATAAAGGATCGTAACATATGATCTTCCACCAAATAAACCAACTAGCATCAACTACAAGGAGTAATCAACACTACTAGCAACCTACTAGTACCAATCCCGGACTTGGAGACAAGAATTGGATACAAGAGATGAACTAGGGTTTTGAGATGAGATGGTGCTGGTGAAGATTTTGATGTAGATTGCCCCCTCCCGATGAAAGGAGCGTTGGTGATGACGATGGCGATGATTTCCCCCTCCTGGAGGGAAGTGTCCCCGGAGCAGCTCACGGAGCCCTAGATTGGTTCCGCCAAGGTTCCGCCTCGTGGCGGCGGAGTTTCGTCCCGAAAGGTTGCTTATGATTTTTTCCTCGACGAAAGACCTTATATAGCAGAAGATGGCCATCGGAGAGCCAGTAGGGGCCCACGAGGTAGGGGGCGCGCCCAGGGGGGTAGGGCATGCCCCCCACCCTCGTGGGCAGGTGGGCCCCCCTCTGGTGAACTTCTTCCGCTCAATATTTTTCATTATTTCCAAAAATGACTTTCGTGGAGTTTCAGGACTTTTGGAGTTGTGCAGAATAGGTCTGTAATATTTGCTCCTTTTCCAGCCCAGAATTCCAGCTGCCGGCATTCTCCCTCCTTATGTAAACCTTGTAAAGTAAGAGAGAATAGGCATAAGTATTGTGACATAATGTGTAATAACAGCCCATAATGCAATAAATATCGATATAAAAGCATGATGCAAAATTGACGTATCAGCGGGGCTCGAAAAGAGCGGCAGCGCTGAGGGCAGAGGTGGCTGTGGCAGAGAAAAATGAGGAGGAAGAAAAGGAATGGGAACGCACAGTCGAAAACCCCAGGCCAGTGCCTTATATGAGATTTTTTTTCTGAGTGGCTGACGCGTGGGTCCAGGCGATCCTGTCAAATCCCAAAACAGTCGTGCACGTGATACGTGGCAAAAAAGGTGACGCGAGAATCGAGGAGGCCCTGCCTAATCCGTCCCTATTACTGCGGCCCCCTCCACTTCGTGCGCTTCCCGAAATTCGAATCCCGGGAGATCCGCAAACAGCAAAGCAACCTGTCAGACTGAAGAATATTTCCTTACCAGCACTCGAAGATTAACAATGAAAGTTCACTCGACAAAACCAAGAATGGATCAAGGGGACTGAAAAAGAAGTTGGAGTCAACGTGTTGATTCACTGAACCAGGCAAGACACTTCCGTAGCGCAGAAATTGAGTCGGAAGAATTCTCAACTCCTTCTCCACTCGAACCCTGAACCATTCGGGGGCTAATGATGAAGCTATGTACCTATGGTAGGGTCATAGGCCTGAACTAGACACCCTCCCCTAGGACATCACCCTAAAGTCAGAAGTATTCAAAGGATAACAGCATCCACTCGACCTAAAGCACTCCACTCGGAATACTAGATGTCACTCGACCATAACAGAAACCACTCAACGGATAGAAGACCCAAAGTCACTCTGCACGGCAATGGTCAGGCGTTACTCATAGACTTAATGATCATTTATGTCACTTTATTATAGACGTTACGTGTAACGCTCCTTCTTTATGTACATTGAACTCCTTGTAACGTGGGCTGGATGGGGTCCTGGCGCACTCTATATAAGCCACCCCCTCCACTGGCACAAGGGTTCGCACCCCCTGTAACACACACACGCATAATCCAGTCGACCGCCTCCGGGAACCGAGACGTAGGGCTATTACTTCCTCCGCGAAGGGCCTAAACTCGTAAAACTCGTGTGTAAAACTTCGCCATAGCTAGGATCTTGCTTCCTCATACCTACCCCCCATTCTACTGTCAGTCTTAGATCCATGACAGGGACCACTCCCGGTGATGACCGTGGTTTGAGGATTTCACGTATTGACTCTGTGTTAATGCTTTATTCAGGTTCTCTATTAAAAGGAGGCCTTAATATCCCTTAGTTTCCAATTGGACCCCGCTGACACGGGAGGGTAGCACAAAAGATGGCATGCAAGTTCTTTCAATAAGCACGTATGACTATTTACGGAATACATGCCTACATTATATTTATGAACTAGAGCTAGTGCCGTATCGCCCTAGGTTATGACTGTCACATGATGAATATCATCCAACAAATTACCGATCCAATGCCTACGAATTTATCTTATATTGTTCTTGCTAAGTTACCACTGCTATCGTTACTGCTGCACTTGCTACAAAACTACTGCTATCACTGTTACCATTACTATTGCTGACGCTACTATTATCAAAACTATCATATTACTTTGCTATTGATCACTTTGCTGCAGATAATTAATCTCTAGGTGTGGTTGAATTGACAACTCAGCTGCTAATACTTGAAAATATTCTTTGGCTCCCCTTGTGTCAAATCTATAAATTTGGGTTGAATACTCTACCCTTGAAAACTGTTGCGATCCCCTATACTTGTGGGTTATCAAAGTGGTATTCAGCAAGGTAATGTTTGCAAGTGCTGAAATTGTAAGTAACAGAGTAGTTTGATAGTAAGATAATTTGTAACGAGCAAGTAACGGCAATAGTAACAAAAGTACAGCAAGATAGACCAGTCCTTTTGAGGCAAATGACAGGCCAAAATGGTCTCTTATAATAAGCAAAGCGTTCTTGAGGGTACACGGGAATTTCATCTAGTCACTTTCATCATGTTGATTTGATACGTGTTCGCTACTTTGATAATTTGATATGTGGGTGGACCGGTGCTTAGGTGTTTTTCTTACTTGAACAAACCTCCTACTTATGATTAACCCCCTCGCAAGCATCCACAACTACGAGAAAAGTATTAACAATAAATTCTAACCATAGCATTAAACTTTTGGATCCAATCGGTCCCTTACGGAATAGCGCATAAACTATGGTTTAAGCTTCTTTCACTCTCGGAACCCATCATCTAATAACTACTCCACAATGCATTCCCTTAGGCCGAAATATGGTGAAGTGTCATGTAGTCGACGTTCACATGACACCACTAAGGGTATCACAACATACATACTATCAAAATATCAAACACATATCAAGTTCACATGATTACTTGCAACATGATTTCTCCCGTGACCTCAAGAACAAAAGTAACTAATCACAAATGATAATCATGCTCAAGATCATATGGGTATTAAATAGCATTTTGGATCTGAACATATAATCTTCCACCAAATAAACCATATAGTAATCAACTACAAGATGTAATCAACACAACTAGTCACCCACAAGCACCAATTTATAGTTCTGGTACAAAGATTGAACACAAGATATGAACTAGGGTTTGAGATGAGATGGTGATGTTGAAGATGTTGATGGACATTACCCTCCCCAAGATGGGAGAGTTCTTGGTGATGATGACGACGATGATTTCCCCCTCCAGGATGGAAGTTCCCCCGGCGGAATCGCTCCGCCAGAGGGCAAAAGTGCTCCTGCCCAAGTTCAGCCTCGAGACGGCGGCGCTCCGTCCCGAAAGTCCTCTCCTTTTTTTTTCTAGGTCAAAATGACCTGTATACCAGAAGATGGGCATCAGAGGTGGATCGAGGGGAGCACAACCCACTAGGGCGCGCCTGGGCTCCCTGGCGCGCCCAGGTGTCTTGTGCTTACCAGGTGGCCCCCCTTATTTGCTCCTTTTCCAGCCCAGAATTCCAATTGCTGACATTCTCCCTCCTTATGTAAACCTTGTAAAGTAAGAGAGAATAGGCATAAGTATTGTGACGTAATGTGTAATAACAGCTCATAATGCAATAAATATCGATATAAAAGCATGATGCAAAATGGATGTATCAACTCCCGCAAGCTTAGACCTCGCTTGTCCTCAAGCGGAAGCCGATAACGATAAATATGTCCCCATGTTTAGAGGTAGAGGTGTCGATAAAAATAAAATACGGACATGAAGGCATCATGATTATTCTCATAACAGCAACATCAATAGATAATGTCATATGATTTCTTGTACTCAAGTAATAATTCATTCACAATGCAAAAGTATGAATCATAAACTTTATTGAGAACCAACAAACTATAATCTCAGTCATTGAAGCAATTGCAATTTATCATAACATCAGAAAGAGTCTATGTCAGAGCTTAATAGAAAGTCCACATACTCAACTATCATTTAGTCTTTCATAATTGCTAACACTCACGCGATACTTGTGGTTACAGAGTTTTAATCGGACACAGAGAAAGATAGGGGCTTATAGTTTCGCCTCCCAACCTTTTACCTCAAGGGTAATGTCAACAATAATAACTCATGCTCCCCTACATCCAATTAGATATATCTATCAGGATCTTTCCAACATACTGTGCTTGCCAAAGGATAAAATGTAAAAAGGAAAGGTGAAGATCACCATGACTCTTGCATTAGGTAGAAGATAATAATAAAAGATAGGCCCTTTGTAGAGGGAAGCAGAGGTTTCCATGCGCTTTTAGGGTTGGATGCACAAAATCTTAATGAGAAAGAACATCACTTTATATTGCCCCTTGTGATATGAACCTTTATTATGCAGTCCGTCGCTTTTATTTCTTCCACATCACAAGATCGTATAAAGCTTATTTCTCCCACACATACATATTTAGAGAGCAATTTTTATTGCTTTGCACCGATGACAACTTACTTGAAGGATCTTACTCAATCCATAGGTAGGTATGGTGGACTCTCATGGCAAAACTGGGTTTAAGGATATTTGGAAGCACAAGTAGTATCTCTACTTGGTGCTGAGAATTTGGCTAGCATGAGGGGGAAAGGCAAGCTCAACATGTTGGATGATCCATGACAACATACTTTATCTCAGATATAAGGAAACATAACCCATTACATTGTCTTCCTTGTCCAACATCAACTCTTTAGCATGTCATATTTTAATGAGTGCTCCCAATCATAAAATATGTCAATGATAATATATTTATATGTGAAACCTCTCTTTCCTTATTACTTCCTATTAATTGCAACGATGACCAAAGCTATGTCTGTCAACTCCCAACAACTTTTAATCATCATACTCTTTCTATGTGAAGTCATTACTCTCAATAAGATCAATATGAACTCTTTGTTTCTTCTTATTCTTTTTCTCTTTTCTTTTATTCACTCAAGATCATGGCAAAATAATCAAGCCCTTGACTCAACACTAACCTTTATTATATAGCTCACGGACTCGATTACATAGAGAGAACATAAAGCAAAAATTCAAAACTAGATCATGCCATAGACTTTATTCTACTAGATCAAGATACTACTAATAGGATCGAACTAAGAAAATGGTAAAGATAGGAGTGTGATGGTGATACGATACCGGGGCACCTCCCCCAAGCTTGGCAGTTGCCAAGGGGAGTGCCCATACCCATGTAATTATATCTCCTTCTTTGTTGTTGGAGAAATATTTTTGGCGATGATGCCCTTCAGGATACGATTCTCCTCCTCAAGCTTATTGACTTGTTGCTTGAGGTCCATTATTTCCTTGCGAAGTTTTCCTGTAAATGCTAAGGCTCCTTGCACCCAAGGATGTTGCATAGCTGCGGGAGAACAAGTGACACTCATCTTCATATTTTCATAAGTAAGAAATCTAACATTGGAAGGGATAACCGACTTTGAAATAGCTGAGCTCTGTAGTTCCCCCATTGTGAACCCAGCTCGGAAGCGAGAAGTGACTTCTTGATCCTCCATGGCATCTACCCTCATCAAGTCAGCCTCCATCTCTTCTTCCGTTGCTGGCCCAAAGTGGCCAGGGTCGCTGTTTGCCCTTGGTTCCGATGCCGGATGAGACACCCGGCTCTCCCCGAATGACTCTTGAGAAGATATCTTGCTCTAAACTGCAGCAGCAACAGCTTGAAACAAGAACAGAGGATATTTGCGTGATACAGGAGTCAAAACCTTCGGGGAATATATAATGATTTTTTACCGGCCAAAATACGTATCGTGCAAGAAAACGGAGTCCGGAAGGCACACGAGGTGCCCACGAGGTAGGGGGCACGCCCAGGGGGTAGGGCACTCCCTCCACCCTCGTGGGGCCCTCGTGTCCTTCCCGGACTGCTACTTATTTTTCTATTTTTCTAAATATTCCAAAATGGAGAAATATTGCCTTAAAAGATGTTTTGGAGTCGGTTTACTTACCGTACCACATACCTATTCCTTTTCGGAGTCTGAAACGTTCTGGAAAGTGTCCCTTATGTACTCCTCCGAGGTTACAGTTTCAATAACATTGGTTTCAACATTTATGGGATTACCTGAGATATAATGTTTAATTCTTTGACCGTTTACCACCTTCGGATTTGTGCCTTCAAAGTCGTTGATTTTTACGGCACCGGAACGATAGACCTCCTCGATAACGTAGGGGCCTTCCCATTTAGAGAGAAGTTTTCCTGCAAAAAATCTGAAACGAGAGTTGTATAGCAATACATAATATCCTACATTAAACTCGCGCTTTTGTATCCTTTTGTCATGCCATCTTTTAACTTTGTCTTTAAACAACTTGGCATTTTCATAAGCTTGGGTTCTCCATTCATCAAGTGAGCTAATATCAAATAACCTCTTCTCACCAGCAAGTTTGAAATCATAGTTGAGCTCTTTAATAGCCCAATATGCCTTATGTTCTAGTTCGAGAGGTAAATGACATGCTTTTCCATAAACCATTTTATACGGAGACATACCCATAGGATTTTTATATGAAGTTCTATAGGCCCATAATGCATCATCAAGTTTCTTGGACCAATTCTTTCTAGACCTATTGATGCCTTTTGCAAAATTAATTTGAGTTCTCTATTACTCAATTCTACTTGACCACTAGACTGTGGGTGATAAGGAGATGCAATTCTATGATTAACATCATACTTAGCAAGCATTTTACGGAAAGCACCATGAATAAAATGTGAACCACCATCAGTCATTAAATATCTAGGGACTCCAAACCTCGGAAAAATAACTTCTTTACATTTTAATAGAAGTGTTATGATCAGCACTACTAGTTGGAATAGCTTCTACCCACTTAGTAACGTAATCAACAGCAACTAAAATATGTGTATATCCATTGGAGGCAGGAAAAGGTCCCATATAATCAAAGCCCCAAACATCAAATGGTTCAATAACAAGTGAATAATTCATAGGCATTTCTTGACATCTACTAATATTACCAATTCTCTGACATTCATCACAAGATAGGACAAACTTACGGGCATCCTTGAAGAGAGTAGGCCAATAAAACCGGATTGCAATACCTTACGTGCAGTTCTATCTCCGATTGGTGTCCTCCATAAGCTTCGGAGTGACACTTGCGTAGGATCTGCTCCTGTTCATGCTCAGTACACAACGTCTAATAACACCATCTACTCCTTCTTTATAAAGATGTGGGTCATCCCAAAAGTAATGTCTCAAATCATAGAAGAAATTTTTCTTTTGCTGGTATGTGAAACTAGGTGGTATAAATTTAGCAACAATATAATTAGCATAATCAGCATACCATGGAGTACTACGAGAAGTATTTATGACATTTAATTGTTCACCAAGAAAGCTATCATCAATAGGTAGTGGGTCATCAAGAACATTTTCTAACCTAGACAAGTTGTCTGCAACGAGGTTCTCAGCTCCCTTTCTATCAACAATATGCAAATCAAATTCTTGTAGCAAGAGAACCCATCTAATAAGTCTAGGTTTAGCATCTTTCTTTTCCATAAGATATTTAATAGCAGCATGATTAGTGTGAATAGTTCTTTAGAATCAACAATATAAGGTCTGAACTTATCACATGCAAATACAACTGCTAACAATTATTTTGTCTAGAGTCTTACTAGCATAATGGATAACATTTAATTTCTTATCAACTATTTGCCCTAGAACAGCACCTACAGCATAATCACTAGCATCACACATAATTTCAAAGGGTAAATTCCAATCAGGTGGCTGAACAATAGGTGCAGAGATCAATGCTTTCTTAAGTATTTCAAATGCTTCTACACAATCATCATCAAAGGCAAATGGTATATCTTTTTGTAATAAATTAGTTAGAGGCCGAGAAATTTTTGAGAAGTCCTTAATGAACCTCCTAAAAAATCCGGCGTGACCAAGGAAACTTCCTATACCTTTAATGTCCTCGGGACATGGCATCTTTTCAACAGCATCAACCTTGGCTTTATCAACTTCAATACCTTTTTCAGAAACTTTATGCCCCAAGACAATACCTTCATTAACCATAAAGTGGCACTTTTCCCAATTCAAGACAAGATTAGTTTCTTCACATCTCTGCAAAACTCGATCAAGGTTGCTCAAGCAATCATAAAAAGAGGATCCATAGACGGAAAAGTCATCCATGAAAACCTCACAAATCTTTTCACAAAAGTCAGAGAATATAGCCATCATGCATCTTTGAAAGGTAGCAGGTGCATTACATAAACCAAAAGGCATACGTCTATAAGCAAAAGTACCAAAAGGGCAAGTAAAAGTGGTCTTTGATTGATCTTTAGCCGACACGGGTATTTGAGAGAAACCAGAATAACCATCTAGAAAGCAATAATGAGTATGTTTGCATAATCTTTCTAGCATTTGATCGATAAAAGGTAAAGGGTAATGATCCTTTTTAGTAGCCTTATTTAATTTACGGAAATCAATTACCATCCTATAACCTGTGATAATTCTTTGCGGAATCAATTCATCTTTATCATTAGGAACAACAGTAACACCTCCCTTCTTAGGGACACAATGGACAGGACTTACCCATCGACTATCGCGAACGGGATAGATTATACCTGCCTCCAGAAGCTTTAGTATTTCTTTTCTTACCACTTCTTTCATCTTAGGATTAAGCCTTCGTTGATGATCACGCACTGGTTTGGCATCTTCTTCCAAATTTATTTTATGTTGACATATTGTGGGACTAATGCCCTTAAGATCATCAAGAGTATATCCAATAGCAGCACAGTGCTTCTTCAGAGTTTTCAACAATCTCTCTTCCTCATGTTCTGAAAGGTTAGCACTAATAATAACAGGATATATCTTATTTTCATCAAGATAAGCATATTTAAGATTATCAGGCAACGGTATAAGCTCAAACACGGGATCACCCTTGGGTGGAGGAGGATCCCCTAGGATTTCAACAGGCAAATTGTGTTTCAGAATAGGTTCCCGCTTAAAGAATACCTCATCTATTTCCCTTCTTTCATTCATAAACATATCATTTTCATGGTCTAGCAAATATTGTTCTAAAGGATCACTAGGAGGTACGGCAATAGAAGCAAGACCAATAATTTCATCCTTACTAGGTAATTCTTCTTCACGGTGTTGTCTACTAAATTTAGAGAAATTAAACTCATGAGACATATCACCCAAACCAATAGTAACAACATTCTTTTCGCAGTCTATTCTAGCATTGACAGTGTTCAAGAAGGGTCTACCCAATATAATGGGACAAAAGCTATCTTGTGGGGAACCAAGAACAAGACAATCAGCAGGATATTTGGTTTTCCCACACAAGACTTCAACATCTCTAACAATTCCCATTCCTAATATAGTATCTCTATTGGCAAGTTTAATTGTAACATCAATTCCTTCTAACTCAGCAGGTGCAATTTCATGCTTAATTTCTTCGTATAAAGTATGAGGTATAACACTAGCACTAGCACCCATATCACATAAGCCATGATAACAATGATCTCCTATTTTAACAGAAATAACAGGCACGCCTACCATAGGTCTATGTTTATCTTTAGCACAAGGTTTGGCAATTCTAGCAGTTTCACTGCAGAAATGAATAACATGCCCATCAATATTATCAGACCAGAGATCTTTAACAATAGCAATATTAGGTTCAACTTTAACTTGCTCAGGAGGTGTCTAAGTTCTAATATTGCTTTTACGAACCAAAGTTGAAGCTTTAGCATGATCCTTTATTCTAACAGGGAAAGGTGGTTCCTCAACATAAGAAGTAGGAACAATAGGATCATTATAAGTGACAGTCTTTTCTTCAACTTTAGTAGGTGCAGCTACTTTTACTTCTATGGGAGGATGATATTTAAACCACTTCTCCTTGGGGAGATCAACATAAGTAGCAAAAGATTCATAGAAAGAAGCTACTATCTCAGAGTCAAGTCCATATTTAGTGCTAAATTTACGGAAAACATCGGTATCCATAAAAGACTTAACACAATCAAACTTAGGTGTCATACCCGACTCCTTACCTTCGTCGAGATCCCAATCTTCAGAGTTGCGTTTAATTCTATCCAATAAATTCCATTTGAATTCAATAGTCTTCATCATAAAAGAGCCAGCACAAGAAGTATCAAGCATGATGCGATTGTTTTCAGGAAGCCGAGCATAAAAAATTTGAAGAATTATTTCTCTTGAGAGCTCATGATTGGGGCATGAATATAACATTGATTTAAGCCTCCCCCAAGCTTGAGCGATGCTTTCTCCTTCGCGAGGCCAAAATTTATATATATAATTGCGATCACGATGAACAAGATGCATAGGATAACATTTTTGATGAAATTCCAACTTCATTCCATGATCCCTTATCATCACATAGCCTATACCATGTCGATGCATCTCCCTTCAAAGATAAAGGGAAGACCTTATTAATAACATCATCGGGTATACCTGCAAGCTTAAATAATCGACAAACTTCATCCACATAGAGTAGATGTTCATCAGGATGCTTTGTTCCATCTTCTGTAAAAGGATTATCAAGCAGTTTTTCTAACATACCCGAAGGAACTTCAAAGGGAATAATTTCATTTTCAGTAGGTTCAAGAGGTTGAGGAGCAACTCTTTGCTCTCACTGGTCGGGGTGAAGATACCTGAACAAGCCCCTCAGATGATTACTTTCCATAGTATCAAGTGACAGTAAATTTCAGCACACTATATAAATTTTTCCTTACCAAATTCCACCTACCAAAGGCACTTCATTCCCCGGCAATGGCGCCAGAAAAGAGTCTTGATGACCCAAAAGTATAGGGGATCTATTGTAGTCCTTTAGATAAGTAAGAGTGTCGAACCCAACGAGGAGAAGAAGGAAATGATAAGCGGTTTTCAGCAAGGTATTCTCTGCAGGTACTGAAATAAGTGGTAACAGATAGTTTTATGATAAGATAACTTGTAACGAGCAACAAGTAACAAAAGTAAATAAAGTGCAGCAAGGTGGCCCAATCCTTTTTGTAGCAAAGGACAAGCCTGGACAAACTCTTATATAAGGAAAAGCGCCCCGAGGACACATGGGAATATCGTCAAGCTAGTTTTCATCACGTTCATATGATTCGCGTTCGGTACTTTGATAATTTGATATGTGGGTGGACCGGTGCTTGGGTGCTATTCTTACTTGAACAAGCATCCCACTTATGATTAACCTCTATTGCAAGCATCCGCAACTACAACAAAAGTATTAAGGTAAACCTAACCATAGCATGAAACATATGGATCCAAATCAGCCCCTTACGAAGCAACGCATAAACTAGGGTTTAAGCTTCATCACTCTAGCAACCCATCATCTACTTATTACTTCCCAATGCCTTCCTCTAGGCCCAAATAATGGTGAAGTGTTATGTAGTCGACGTTCACATAACACCACTAGGGCTAGACAACATACATCTCATCAAAATATCGAAGCGAATACCAAATTCACATGACTACTAATAGCAAGACTTCTCCCATGTCCTCGGGAACAAACGTAACTACTCACAAAGCATATTCATGTTCATAATCAGAGGGGTATTAATATGCATAAAGGATCTTAACATATGATCTTCCACCAAATAAACCAACTAGCATCAACTACAAGGAGTAATCAACACTACTAGCAACCTACTAGTACCAATCCCGGACTTGGAGACATGAATTGGATACAAGAGATGAACTAGGGTTTTGAGATGAGATGGTGCTGGTGAAGATGTTGATGTAGATTGCCCCCTCCCGATGAAAGGAGCGTTGGTGATGACGATGGCGATGATTTCCTCCCCGAGGGAAGTGTCCCCAGTAACAGCTCTGCCGGAGCCCTAGATTGGTTCCGCCTCGTGGTGGCGGAGTTTAGATCTGAAAGGTTGCTTATGATTTTTCCTCGACGAAAGACCTCATATAGCGTAAGATGGCCATCGGAGAGCGATGGGGGCCCACGAGGTAGGGGCGCCACAGGGGTAGGGCGCGTCCCCCACCCTCGTGGGATGTGGGCCCCTCCGTGAACTTCTTCCGCTCAATATTTTTCATTATTTCCAAAAATGACTTTCGTGGAGTTTCGGGACTTTTGAGTTGTGCGAATAGGTCTCTAATATTTGCTCCTTTTCCATTTAATTCCAAATTTCCGGCATTCTCCCTCCTTATGTAAACCTTGTAAAGTAAGAGAGAATAGGCATAAGTATTGTGACATAATGTGTAATAACAGCCCATAATGCAATAAATATCGATATAAAAGCATGATGCAAAATGGACGTACTAGCGGGGCTCGAAAAGAGCGGCAGCGCTGAGGGCGGAGGTGGTTGTGGCAGAGAAAAATGAGGAGGAAGAAGAGGAATGGGAACTCACAGTCGAAAACCCCAGGCCATTGCCTTATATGAGATTTTTCCGAGTAGCTGACGCGTGGGTCTAGGCGGTCCTGTCAAATCCCAAAACAGCCGCGCGCATGATACGTGGCGAAAAAGGTGACGCAAAAATCGAGGCGGACCTGCCTAATCCGTCCCTATTACTGCAGCCCCCTCCACTTCGCGTGCTTCCCAAAATTCGAATCATGGGAGATCCACAAATAGCAGAGCAACCTGTCAGACTGAAGATTATTTCCTTACCAGCACTTGAAGCTTAACAATGAAAGTTCACTCGACAAAACCAAGAATGGATCAAGGTGACTGAAAAAGAAGTTGGAGTCATCGTGTTGATTCATTGAACCAGGCAAGACACTTCCGAAGCGCAGAAATTGAGTCGGAAGAATTCTCAACTCCTCCACTCGAACCCTGAACCATTCGGGGGCTAATGATGAAGCTATGTACCTAGGGTAGGGTCATAGGCCTGACCTAGACACCCTCCTCTAGGACATCACCCTAAAGTCAGAAGTATTCAAAGGATAACAGCATCCACTCGACCTAAAGCATTCCACTCGGAGTACTAGATGTCACTCGACCTTAACAGAAACCACTCGACGGACAAAAGACCCAAAGTCACTCTGCACGGCAACAGTCAGGCGTTACTCATAGACTTAATGATCATTTATGTCACTTTATTATAGACGTTACCTGTAATGCTCCTTCTTTATGTACATTGAACTCCTTGTAACGTGGGTTGGCTGGGGTCCTGGCGCACTCTATATAAGCCACCCCCTCCACTGGCACAAGGGTTCGCACCCCCTTTAACACACACACGCATAATCCAGTCGACCGCCTCCGGGCACCGAGACGTAGGGCTATTACTTCCTCCGCGAAGGGCCTGAACTCGTAAAAATCGTGTGTACAACTTCGCCATAGCTAGGATCTTGCCTCCTCATACCTACCCCCCATTCAACTGTCAGTCTTAGATCCACGACAGGGACCACTCCCGGTGATGACCGTGGTTTGAGGATTTTACGTATTGACCGTGTGTTAATGCTTTATTCAGGTTCTCTATTAAAGGGAGGCCTTAATATCCCTTAGTTTCCAATTGGACCCCGCTGCCACGGGAGGGTAGCACAAAAGATGTCATGCAAGTTCTTTCCATAAGCACCTATGACTATTTACGGAATACATGCCTACATTATATTTATGAACTCGAGCTAGTGCCGTATCGCCCTAGGTTATGACTGTCACATGATGAATATCATCCAACAAATTACCGATCCAATGCTTACGAATTTATCTTATATTTTTCTTGCTAAGTTACCACTACCATCGTTACTGCTGCACTTGCTACAAAACTACTGCTATCACTGTTACCATTACTATTGCTGACGCTACTTTTATCAAAACTATCATATTACTTTGCTATTGATCACTTTGTTGTAGATAATTAATCTCCAGGTGTGGTTGAATTGACAACTCAGCTGCTAATATTTGAAAATATTCTTTGGCTCCCCTTGTGTCGAATCTATAAAGTTGGGTTGAATACTCTACCCTTGAAAACTGTTGCGATCCCCTATACTTGTGGGTTATCAAAGTGGTATTCAGCAAGGTAATGTTTGCAAGTGCTAAAATTGTAAGTAAGAGAGTAGTTTGATAGCAAGTTAATTTGTAACGAGCAAGTAACGGCAATACTAACAAAAGTGCAGCAAGATAGACCAGTCCTTTTGAGGCAAATGACAGGCCAAAATGGTCTCTTATAATAAGCAAAGCGTTCTTGAGGGTACACGGGAATTTCATCTAGTCACTTTCATCATGTTGATTTGATACGTATTCGCTACTTTGATAATTTGATATGTGGGTGGACCGGTGCTTATGTGTTATTCTTACTTGAACAAACCTCCTACTTATGATTAACCCCCTCGCAAGCATCTGCAACTACGAGAAAAGTATTAACAATAAATTCTAACCATAGCATTAAACTTTTGGATCCAATCGGTCCCTTACGGAATAGCGCATAAACTATGGTTTAAGCTTCTGTCACTCTCGCAACCCATCATCTAATAACTACTCCACAATGCATTCCCTTAGGCCGAAATATGGTGAAGTGTCATGTAGTCGATGTTCACATGACACCACTAAGGGTATCACAACATACATACTATCAAAATATCAAACACATATCAAGTTCACATGATTACTTGCAACATGATTTCTCCCATGACCTCAAGAACAAATGTAACTAATCACAAATGATAATCATGCTCAAGATCATATGGGCATTGAATAGCATTTTGGATCTGAACATATAATCTTCCACCAAATAAACCATATAGTAATCAACTACAAGATGTATCAACACAACTAGTCACCCACAAGCACCAATATATAGTTCTGGTACAAAGATTGAACACAAGAGATGAACTAGGGTTTGAGATGAGATGGTGATGTTGAAGATGTTGATATACATTACCCTCCCCAAGATGGGAGAGTTGTTGGTGATGATGACGACGACGATTTCCCCCTCTAGAATGGAAGTTCCCCCGGCGGAATCGCTCCGTCGGAGGGCAAAAGTGCTCCTTCCCAAGTTCAGCCTCGAGACGGCGGCGCTCCGTCCCGAAAGTCCTCTCCTTAATTTTTTTCTAGGTCAAAATGACCTGTATACCAGAAGATGGGCATCAGAGGTGGGTCGAGGGGAGCACAACCCACCAGGGCGCGCCTGGGCTTCCTGGCGCGCCCAGGTGTCTTGTGCTTACCAGGTGGCCCCCCTCTGGTACTTATTGGCTCCAATATTCCTCATATATTCCATAAAAAATCTCCGTAAAATTTCATCTTGTTTGGAGTTGTGCAGAATAGGTGGCCTGACGTAGCTTTTCCATGTCCAAATTTCCAGCTGCCGGAATTCTCCCTCTTTGTGTGTACCTTGCATATTATGAGAGAAAAGGCATTAGAATTACTCCAAAAAGCATTATTATGCATAAAAATATCATAAATAACAGTAGTAAAACATGATGCAGAATGGACGTATCAACTCCCCCAAGCTTAGACCTCGCTCGTCCTCAAGCGAAAACCGAAATCGAAAAACATGTCCACTTGCTTAGAGAGAGAGAGGTGTCGATAAAAATAAAATACGGACATAGAAGCATCATGGTGATTATTATAACAACAACAAATTTAAACATACAACTTTTATCATATAACTTTTATCATAGAATTCTCATGAATAAGTAACAATTCATCACACAATCGAAGTATAAAGCATAAACTCTATTAGAAACCAACAAACTATGTTCTCAGTCAACTTTGCAACTACAATTCATCATCTTTTCCGGAAGGGTCACGTATCAGAGCCTTTAGGCAAGTCCACATACTCAACCATCATATAGTCTTCAATGATTGCTAACACTCACCGCATACACATGAGAAAAACGTTTCAACCGGACACATAGAAAGATAGGGGCATATAGTTTCGCCTCCCAACGTATTCACCTCAAGGGTGATGTCAACAATAATAACTCATGCTACCCATATTCAACTGGACATATGTGCCTAGATCTTTCCTCACCACATGATGCTTGCCAAAGGAGAAAATAAAAAGGATTAGAGAGAAAAACTTTGACTCTTGCATAAAAGTAAAAGATAGGCCGTTCAAAGAGGGAAGCAGAGGTTGCCATGTGCTTATTTGTTTATATGCTCAACCCCTTAGTGCAAAAGAACGTCACGTTGTATTGCCCCTTGTGATGGCAACCTTTATTATGCAGTATGTCGCTTTTATTCTTCACCATCACAAGTTCGTACAACGCTCAATTTTCTCTTACACTAAATGATCTCACACTTCTAGAAGCAATTTTTATTGCCATATTGCACCGATGACAACTTACTTGAGGGATCTTGCTCAATCCCTAGGTATGTATGGTGGGCTCTTGAAAGTAAGATTTGGGTTTAAGGGTTTTTGGATGCACAAGTAGTATCTCTACTTAGTGCGGAATTTTTGGCTAGCAAAGATAGGGGGAAAGCACCACATGTTGAAGGATCTACGACAATATAACTTCTATGTGAACATGAACAAACATAAATCATTACGTTGTCTTCCTTGTCCAACATCAACAATTTTGGCATATAATATTTTGATGGGGGATCACAATCACAAAAGATTTCCAGGATAGTGTATTTATATGTGAATCTTCTCTTCCCTTATTAATTCTTTCATGTATTGCATCATTGACCAATCCTATGTTTGTCAATCTCTAATAAAATTTTCTACTTATACTTTTCCTTATGTGGTGTCATCACCTACCATAGGATTAGCATATGATCTTTTTAATTTATTTCCTTTCTTTTTATCGCAATATGAAAGTAAAGAAAGCAAAAACTCAAACTAAACTTTATTATATATCTTGCACACGATTACAAGGATAGATCTCTAAGCAAGCTCTCGAAAAAGAAAGGATCGAACTAAACTTTTATTCATCTAAAGAAAAATATTGAACTAAAATAAGTAAATGCAAAAGATAGTAGGGGTGTTAGGATACCGGGGCACCTCCCCCAAGCTTGGCGGAAGCGAAGGGGAGTGCCCATACCTGATACTCAATTTTCTTTTGGTGGTGAAGAAGGTGGTGGTGATAAAGTAGAGATTTCCAATATAACCATGAGATGATCCCTCAAGCCTTGAATCTCCCGAAGGGATCGATGAAGTAATTCAGTGTTTTTCCTCACTTCAGCCATTATGTGTTTATTCTCCAGGGCCCATGGGTTTGTTCCTGCATTGCTTTCTCTTGGACGAGATATTTCCCAATTGGACAGTATGTGCACATGAGTATTCTCGAACCCATAGTTGTGAATCAAATTGTGAAAATTGTTATGATGTAACATGTGTAAAGGCCTTATTGGTGGGAGTTCTTCTTGCACTTCGAGGATCTCTTGATAATTTGACGATCTCATAGCTTGATGAGGATTCAGATGAGTAGAGATGCCATCCAGTGCCTATCTCGGAAGCCAGAGGGTGAACCCCAAAAGGATTTGATCTCCTTCCTCCATAGCAACCTCCTCAGCTTCCTCTCTCCTTGGATCCTCTTGAACCAACCCTGCGTCTTCTTCTCCATTGTTGGAGGGTGAGGAAGACATGATGCTGGCCTAGCTGAATCTGTCAGAAAACAGCAAGGAAAAGAAAACAGAAGATTTCTCTGCGACACGGTGGTCAATAGGTTCGGGGGGTATATAAATATTTTTTATCTTGGGAGACAAGCAAACGGTAGAAAAACGGAGTCCGGAAGGTACCCGAGGTGGGCACAACCCACCTGAGCGCGCCTGGCGTGCCCTGGTGTCTTGTGCCCACCAGGGTGACCTTCCTGGTTGTTTCTTATTTTCCTATTTTTTTGTTATATTCCAAAACTGTCAAAAAAATTGCGGATTTTTCGGAGTCTGTTTACTTACCGTATCACGTACCTCCTTTTTTTCACGATTCTGGAGTGTTCCGAAAGGACTCTTTTATGTGTTCTTCCGGTGTCATAGTTTGGATAATATTACTTTCAACATTAATGGGCGTACCTGAGATATAATGTTTTATTCGTTGCCCATTAACAACCTTCGGGTTAGTACCTTCAGCATTATTTATTTTGATGGCTCCAGACCGATAAACCTCCTCAATAACATAGGGTCATTCCCATTTGGAGAGGAGTTTTCCTGCAAAGAATCTAAAACGAGAGTTGTACAAAAGAACAAATTATCCAACTTTAAACTCACGCTTTTGAATTCTTTTATCATGCCATCTTTTAATTTTTTATTTAAATAACTTGGCATTTTCATAAGCTTGGGTTCTCCATTCATCTATGAGATAATATCAAATAACCTCTTTTCACCGGCAAGTTTGAAATCATAGTTGAGTTCTTTGATTACCCAATATGCTTTATGTTCTAACTCAAGAAGCAAATGACAAGCTTTTCCATAAACCATTTTATAAGGAGACATACCCATAGGATTTTTGTATGCTGTTCTATAAGCCCAAAGTGCGTCATCTAATTTCTTAGACCAATTCTTCCGGGACCTATTAATTGTCTTTTGCAAAATTAATTTTATTTCTCTATTTCTAAGTTCAACTTGACCACTGGACTGAGGATGATAAGGTGATGCAATTCTATGGTTAACATCATACTTGGCAAGCATTTTACAGAAAGCACCATGAATAAAGTGTGAACAATCATCAGTCATTAAATATCTACGGACTCCAAACCTTGGGAAAATAACTTCCTTAAGCATTTTAATAGAGGTGTTGTGATCAGCACTACTGGTTGGAATAGCTTCTACCCATTTAGTAATTAACATAATCATCAGCAACCAAAATATGTGTATACCCATTAGAGGAAGGAAAAGGTCCCATGTAATCAAATCCCCAAACATCAAATGGTTCAACAGAAAGTGAACAATTCATAGGCATTTCTTGACGCTTACCGATATTACCTATTCTTGGACATTCATCACAAGATAAGACGAACTAACTGGCATCCTTGAAGAGAGTAGGCCAATAGAACCCAGATTGCAATACCTTGTGAGCAGTTATGTCTCCAGCATGATGCCCTCCGTAAGCTTCGGATTGACATTTCCGTAGAATTTGTCCCTGTTCATTATCATGTACACAACGTCTAATAATACCATCTACTCCTTCTTTATAAAGATGTGGGTCATCCCAAAAGTAATGTCTTAAATCATAGAAGATTTTTTTTATTTTGTTGGTATGTAAAGCTAGGTGGTAAATATTTAGCAACAATGTAATTAGCATAGTCAGCATACCAAGAAGTGTTATGAGAAACATTTATTGCAGCTAACTGCTCATCAGGAAAACTGACATCAATAGGTAGTGGGTCATCAAGCATATTTTCAAGCCTAGACAAGTTATCAGCTACGGGGTTCTCGGCTCCTTTCTATCATGATATGTAAATCAAATTCTTGTAGCAATAGAACCCATCGAAGAAGTCTAGGTTTAGCATCTTTCTTTTCCATAAGATATTTTATAGCAGCATGATCAGTGTGAACAATTATTTTGAATCAATAATGTAAGATCTAAATTTATCACAAGCAAACACCACTGCTAGGAATTCTTTTCTAGTAGTTGCATAATTTCATTGAGCACTGTCTAGAGTTTACTAGCATAATGAATAACATTTAGTTTCTTATCAACTCTTTGTCCTAGAACAACACCAACAGCATAATCACTAGCATCACACATAATTTCAAAAGGCAAGTTCCAATCAGGTAGTCGAACAATAGGTGCAGAAATTAAGGCTTTCTTGAGTGCTTTGAAGGCTTCTGAACAATCATCATCAAAGTGGCCTAGAAATTTTAGAAAAGTCTTTGATAAATCTCCTATAGAAACCAGCATGACCTAGGAAACTACGAATACCTTTGGTATCTTTAGGACATGGAATTTTCTCAATTGCATCAACCTTAGCTTTGTCCACTTCAATACCTCTTTCAGAAATTTTATGGCCCAAAACAATACCTTCATTAACCATAAAGTGGCACTTTTCCCAATTCAAGGCAAGATTTGTTTGCTCGTCTCTCTGCAAAACTCGATGAAGATTGCTTAAACAATCATCAAAAGACTTCCCATAAACCGAGAAGTCATCCATGAAAACCTCAACAATCTTTTCACAGAAGTCAGAGAATATAGCAGTCATACATCTTTGAAAGGTAGCAAGTTCATTGCATAAACCAAAAGGCATATGTCTATAAGCATAAGTTCCAAAGGGATAAGTGAAAGTGGTCTTTTCTTGATCAGGTTGAGAAACAGGTATTTGTGAAAAACCAAAGTATCCATCAAGAAAGCAAAAATGTGTGCTTAGATAATCTTTCTAGCATTTGATCGATAAAAGGCAGAGGGTAATGATCTTTTCTAGTTGCTTTATTTAATTTTCTAAAATCAATTACCATTCTATAGCATGTAACAATTCTTTGTGGAATAAGTTCATTCTTATCATTAGGAACAATAGTAATACTTCCTTTCTTAGGGACGCAATGAACAGGACTTACCCATCTACTATCAGCTATAGGATAGATTATACCTACTTCCAGAAGTTTTAATATTTCCGTTCTTACCACTTCCTTGATTTTCGGATTTAACCGACGTTGGTGATCAACAACTGGTTTAGCATCAGGTTCCATATTAATCTTGTGCTAACATAGAGTGGGACTAATGCCCTTTAAATCATCAAGAGTATATCCAATAGCAGCTTAGTGCTTCCTTAGAACTTTCAATGATCTTTCTTCTTTATGTTCTGAAAGGTTGGTGATGTCTACTACGCAACTTTATTCTTGTAGACACGTGTTGGGCCTCCAAGCGCAGAGTTTTGTAGGATAGTAGCAATTTTCCCTCAAGTGGATGACCTAAGGTTTATCAATCCGTAAGAGGTGTAGGATGAAAATGGTCTCTCTCAAACAACCCCGCAATCAAATACAAGAAATCTCTTGTGTCCCCAACACACCCAATACAATGGCAATTTGTATAGGTGCACTAGTTCGGCAAAGAGATGGTGATAAAAGTGTAATATTGATGGTAGAAATATATTTTTATAATCTGAATAAATAAAAACAGCAAGGTACCAAATAGTAAATGGGCACAAAAACGGTATTGCAATGCTTGAAAATAAGGACTAGGGTCCGTACTTTCGCTAGTGCAATCTCTCAACAATGCTAATATAATTGGATCATATAACCATCCCACAACGTGCAACAAAGAACCACTCCAAAGTTCCTATCTAGCGGAGAACATAAGAATAAATTGTTTTTAGGGTACG
Source organism: Aegilops bicornis (assembly GCA_021605145.1). NCBI lineage: Eukaryota > Viridiplantae > Streptophyta > Magnoliopsida > Poales > Poaceae > Aegilops > Aegilops bicornis. Next base: position 367,943,335 of record CM038673.1, on the reverse strand, counting down.
AAACCACCTCAAAGTTATTCTTTCTGTTCGATCTATTCAAGAGTTTGTACTAAAATAACACAAAGCTATTCTTTCCGTTTGATCTATCCTAGAGTTTGTACTAAAATAACACCAAAGCAAATCATATTCATAATACTCAATCCAACACAAAGAACTTCAAAGAGTGCCCCAAGATTTCTACCGGAGAAACAAAGACAAGAACATGCATCAACCCCTATGCATAGATTACCCCAATGTCACCTCAGGAATCCGTGAGTTGAGCGCCAAAACGTATATCAAGTGAATCAATATGATACCCCATTGTCACCACGAGTATTCAATTGCAAGACATATATCAAGTGTTCTCAAATCCATAAAATTATTCAATCCAATAACAACGAAATCTCAAAGGGAAAAACTCAATTCATCACAACAAGATAGAGAGGGGAAAACACCATATGATCCGACTATATTAACAAAGCCCACGATATCAAGATCGTGACATCTCAAGAACACGAGAGAGAGAGAGAGAGAGAGAGAGAGAGAGAGAGAGAGAAAGTTTAAACACATAGCTACTCGTACAAACTGTAACACCCCTAGTGTCATGCTACAGTAACCTTCTGTGATTAAGCTAATCATTTTTCCAGACAGTGCTTAGTCACTTTGATCAATATCTCATTTGAAACTCCGTCACTAAATTCAAATTCAATTTGCACGTGAAATGTGAAGTTGCACAAAAGTTGCTGCAAAATAGTTCATCATTTAGCCAAAGATCCATAACAAATGATTGTTAAGGAAAACAACAGCACCTCGAAGCTAATATGGACTATAGCAAATAAAACAATGTCGTTTCAGCATTTTAAAATGCTATTTCACTTGTGAAAAATCCAAATGGATTCAGTTGCCCCTCAAAATTTTTGTGGCAGTGCCAAACACTACAAAGAATTTAAGTGGCCTAGTCCCACAATTTTTCAAGTATTTTGGTAGCCCAAACTTTTCCCCAGTTGTCTCTGTTTTAAATATAAGGAAAATAAAAGGGGCTATAACCCATTGTTGGACTGGACCTTAAGTCCACAGTAAAGGCCCAACCCAACAAATCTATTGTCTTCAAGCTCCTGTTCACACGAGCCTCAGTGGCCGCCGTGCCGGCGTCCGTGCCATGGATCGGCCACGTGATGGCCATCCGCCCCATCCTAGGCATACTACAAGTGCCCCCGATGCCCCGTCAACCCTAGAACTCGCCACTTTCTCCTCCTTGCTCCACTTTCGCTCTCCAGATCCACTACACCGCTGCCATGACCGCCGATGCCGACGAGCTATCCGCCATCCCCTTCGCCTAGTGCCGCGTCAGGGGCTCCGCATCTACCTTCTCGACACCTCCGCCAAGGCACGCGAGCCGGGACGGTTCCGCAGCACCGGCCCGACCACTTCTTCCTCTGGACGTCGAGCTCGTCGCCGTCGTCCGCTCCGGCAAGTCCTCCCCGGGCCTTCTCAGAAACGTTGGTGAGGTTCCGCCCCTCCACCGCCTTACCGTAGCTCACCGTACCAATGCTAGTCGCCTCCCCCGTATGCTCTCACAGCCCACCATGGACGGAGCTCTGCTCCCCACGCTGCCGGCCCCGCACGACCGCGGCCTCCCTCACGCGCTCGCTCTCGCACCCCCTGCCTCGCGCCCAACCGAGCCACACGCGCGCTCCGCCCGCGCCCTAGCGTGCCCCATGCCGCGCCCTGCAGCAATCTAGGCCATGCTGAACGGATCCTGTCGTGCTCACCTACCGCCCCGCCCGCGCGAGCCCGCTCATGGCCACGCCTCACCGCTGCTATACTGCTCTGCTGCTGTCGCTATGGTCAGCGCAGCCGTCGTGCCTCAGCCCGCGCTTCACCTCGTCCGCACACACGCCCCCAGCGCCGGCCGCGTTCCTTGTCCCCGCCTCCTGCTTCGCTCGCCGTGCCTCTGGCCTCGACGCCGATGCCGCTGATAACCCGTGCCCGCTGCTGCTGCGTGCTCGGCCTGCTCGCCCCTCCGCGTGCGCTCGCGCAGACCCGCTGCTACTCCTTTCTTCTACTGCCGCTGCTAAACTGTTGCTGCTCCTAACTGTCGGATGCGCTACTTGCTACTGCTTGCTGCTTACTACCGCTGCTCGACTGCTGCCTAGAGCCGCTGCCGCTAGGTTGATGCGCTGCTGCTCCTCAGTACTATGGCTACTCACTACTGCTCAATTGTCGTGGATGCTGCTACTACTGAACATGGCCATGGCCATGATATGTTGTATGTGTGTGTGCTTGTGGCCGACCAGGCCACTGTCCAATGCGGCCGGCTCTTGTTTAATTAGACTAGATTAGTTAGTTTTAATCCATTGCTAATTTAGTTTAGTAGAAAATAATATGCGAGCCACCCCTGATGATTATCTCAAATTAATTGACTTAATAAAACAGTCTATGACAACTAGGCCCTCACCGGCATTGTTCATCAGTTGACCAGTCAAGTCAAATATTGACTGGGTCAACTCAGACCCTGGCCCCACTTGTAAGCCTCTAGGTCTAGCTGTCCGTGGGTACAAAAAGTAATTCTGCTTTGTATTCTCGAAATTAATAATAAATCCAGAAAATGTTTAAACCTTTAAAAAATCATAGAAATTAAACCGTAACTCGGATGAAAAAGTTTTATACATGAAAGTTGCTCAGAACAACGAGATGAATCCGAATGCGCGGTCTGTTTACCTGTTAGATGCCTCTAACTATCTTAACATGGAACATTCCTCCTCCGGTCATCTGTCTGACACAGGTCCGGAACCGGGGAAACATTCCCGATTGAATTCCCCCTTCACCTATATCGTGTAGCCTTACGTTAGGTCACACCCGGCAGAACATATTGCCATGTTATGCTTTGTGATGCTTTGTCTGCTTTATATTTATTGTTTCTTCCCCCTCTTCTCTCTGGTAGACCCCGAGAACGATGCCGCCCCTGTGATCGACTACGTCGACGACGACACTTCTTCCCTTTCAGCGAAGCTTCCAGTCAAGCCCCCCCCCTTTGATAATCCCGATATCGCCTATTTCCTTTCTCTCATGCTTGCATTTGATTTTGCTACTATAATTGTTTGCTCCTATTCTGATGCATAGCCTGCTTTTGTAACCTACTTATTCTTACCTACCTGCTTATCCTAAACTGCTTAGTATAGGTTGGTTAGTGATCCATCAGTAACCCCCACCTTGTCCTTATTTCCCCTGCTTCATCATCGAAGACCCGATCAACGGGATCGAAGACCAGGCCCCGACACCGCGACATCACTTTCCCTTAGTTGCTCGACACTCTTTGGGTTACTATCAAGTGCCGAGGGTGAGACCTCATCAGCACTTCTGATGTTAACCCTGTAGTGTAGCTATTCGGTCGTGGTCATCGAGGGTGATTTCCTCCTTAACCACTTCCGATACGGCTTTGTCGTGCAACCCCTCAAGTGTGAACCTTGAGGGTGGATCCTCCTACGTTCACCTTAATGATTACATCGAGTGGAATTCACCGGGGGTGATTCCTCGGGTTTTCCCCTTGATGTTTGAACACACGGATACTTGGACTTTACAACTGTTACTTGGAAGGGCGAGTCGACCCTGAGGGGTACCCGCGAGTGATGTGGAGACGGGTTGACCTGGAGGGAGCCCGCGAGATAATTACGAGGCGTGGCCGGGCATTCCTAGCCCTTGGCACAAGTCCTCGAGACGAGGCAACGGGGTCACATCTTTCGTGAATCTCTGCTTGTTACCACGTGCTCCTAATCCAGTATGATTTGGATATTTGATCCGAGGGGCCTCTGGCCTGATAGCACTAACCATCATGTGGGCATAGTATGGGAGTTCTGCGTCGTATGCATCAGTCGAAGCTTAATAGACGTGAGCGACTGAGCGGCGCGCGTCGGGTTGGACTGTGTAAGCACCTGCCTTTTTGAAGGAGGTAGCTAGGTCTGCTCACCGGCCGCCCTCGCAACGTGCAGGAGTTCCCGGGGCGATGGCCCATGACCCCTGGGGGCATAGGTTTAGTCTAGTGTGCTAACCTCTCTATTAAGCCTAGGTCGGGTTGCGACGTATTGTTTGGCCGAGCTCGGGCATGACCCAGGAAAGTGTGTCCGGCCGGAGTTAATCGAGCGTGGTGGGTAAGTTGGTGCACCCCTGCAGGGAAGAAAACATCTATTGATAGCCTGTCCTACAGTAACGGACACTTGGAGTTGTATCCCGATCGATACACCTAGAACTGGATACTTGAGGTGATAACTGGATAGTATGGCTATGGGATTGCTTTCTCACAGGGAGTCGAGAAAGGATCTCTGGCCGAGGTTGATAGCACTACTACTACTTTACTTTATGCTTTTCTGTACTCTTCTGAATGCTGCAAGATGCTTGCAGCTGCTTGAAGATGCTAGTCTTCGATAGGCTAGGCTTTCCCCTTCTCTTCTGGCATTCTGCAGTTCAGTCCATAGATACAACACATTTCACTGATACCGATGCATATGTAGTGTAGATCTTTGCTTGCGAATACTTTGGATGAGTACTCACGGTTGCTTTGCTCCCCCTTTTCCCCCTTTCTTCTTCTTTCCGGTTGATGCAACCCGATGTCGGAGCCCAGGAGCCAGATGCCACCGTCGATGCCTACTACTACATGGAGACCGCCGACGACCAGGAGTTGCTAGGAGGTTCCCAGGCAGGAGGCCTTGCCTTTTCAATCGATGTTGCTTTTGTGCTAGCCTTCTTAAAGCATACTTGTCTAACCTATGTCTGTACTCAGATATTGTTGCTTCTGCTGACTCTTGTGTTTTCGAGATTATGTATTAGAGCCCTCGAGGCCCATGGCTTGTAATATAAAGCTTGTATTATTTTATTTGTGTCTAGAGTTGTGTTGTGATATCTTCCCGTGAGTCCTTGATCTTGACCGTACACATTTGCGTGTATGATTGAATCGAGGGCGTCACAAGTTGGTATCAGAGCCGACTGCCTGTAGGTAGCCCTCTTTCCAACTCCTTGGCCGAAGTTGAGTCTAGTCACTAAAAAAACATTTACTAACATGGTTGTGTGTCTTACGGGCCCATGTCGCCATTGGGTGGTATTAGAATCTTTTATTCCTCGTCTATACTCTGGGACTCTGATCTCTCGTCTATTCGGGTTAAACAATTTACTAACGCTCACATTAGGCTCTCGTACCCACTTTCTCCCGGAGAGCCCCGACATTATCGATGATCGCTTGCTTCGTCAGAAGATTCTACAGATACTCATCGATGTTTCTTGAGACAGTGTGCCAATTGCCTTGCAGTTCCTGACCACCGATAATCCCCGTGAATAACATCCTTTCCGCTTGTACCTTCATCCCTAGTTGCTCCTGTTATTACACTATACCCATAGTACCCTCCGTTGCTCAGAGAATCCTTCGTGCCTTTTGCTTTGCAGCTTCTTTTCGCAATATGGATAATTCACTTAACGGGGTTCCGGTTGTCCCTAGTTGTTCATATGCTTTCCTAATTACCTGAAAATGCTATCTGATCTTTCAAAATCCTCTGCAGCGTATTGCTCTTGATTCTCCTTGCCTGCTTGCATTAGGATTAATTCCATATGTCTAGCAATATTCTTTAAAATTATTTGTGATTGTCATTCTGTTCCTATGGATTCAGCATGTGTGCGAATACTCACAATCATCAATTAACCCTTGGAAATTTTCTTTCGGGCTCAGACATTCTTCCACATATGAGTTGGTTCTTGCCCAATCCAGATTTGATCGGGTGCACCTCTAAATCTATTCAACTTACTCATCTTTTGATTAGAGCCTCTGCTTCTGATCCTTCGTCTTGAAATCATAATTCCTTTGTACCCAAGCATCGAATCATTCAGACGTTTCTATAAGCCGATGCCTTTGCATCCCCTTCTTCGTCTGATTGATTACCAATACTCACATCAACTATGATGTGAATCGCTAGATCCATTGTTGGGTTATTATCCGACAGTGTCCTTCACATCAAAAATCTTGTGAGTTTTTCCCTGATACATAATACCTTTGGTAAATTGTACCATCGGCTTTGACTTCGATACTTTGCTTTCGAACTCGTATCTTTTGCTTGGTTGATGGTTGTATCGATTCGTAAAAATGTCCCGATGGGTTGATCTTATGCCTTCCATAATCCGTGTGAACCCGAGAGTTCTCACTAGTCTTACTCTTCTGGTACTTCGCCGGATAAATCTTCTGCCCTACAATTTCTTCGAAAACGAGGAGCGAATGAAAGGTTATGCATTGAAGAAGTGGGAGTCGACCTTGAACCTTTGTGTTCATGCCCATGGACCCGATGTAAAACTTATCATGGAAGATGTTCGTCAAAATAATTATTTCTTTGGTACAAGCTCATTTTGTATCTATGAATTGATCCTTTGCAATCGTGGTTCTGACCATATTTCCTCCTTGATTCCATTTACCAGATAAGTTAAAATACTTATCCTCTGCAATTCATTTCCCCCGTCCAACCTCTACTCAGATTTACCTTCCGGCATTACACCTAGTACTTGATATTTGGAAGTTTTATACCCCATCACATCATTCCTAGCCTGATCGGCTATATTTTTATCGTGTCAACTTTTAACTGTGCTACCTGGTCCTTATGCCCGGAGCAACTTCCGACGACGAGCTAAGCTTACGTCAATCTTCCACATCTTATCATTTCACCTCGAACAACAAGCTTGACTTCGAGCTTGTGTCAAATCCGTGGTTCTCATAGCCTTTCACTTCATCCTCCCTTTTCTGCTCGATGGCATCTTCATAGAGTCTCTCGACAAAATTTGTCGTGATCACTATCAACACTTTGGCTTCTTTAGGGATGTCAATTGAATTCATGGATAGAAATACCATCCTTGCCTCTCGATGATTTGTGTCAGCATCGACAACATTCTTGTCTTCCCCCCAACCCAAACTTGTTCATATTAATTTTGGGAATACATCCTTTTTGACATGTCGATGGATTGCTACTGAACCCATCGGCCACCTCCTCATCTTTTCCCTGATAAAACAGCATGATATGTTCTAAAAATTCTGATGGATCCTTTGTGTTCCCAAGGTCCGACCTTTACCAGATGACAATGTCAATGCTATCCCAAAGCATGATTGTGGTACTCCGAACCTCTTTAACACCATTTGGAGGCGCAATGCTAAATGTTTCTTGATCACTTATCCAAACACTGTTGTATGGGTAATGTCATGAATTTCTTCTCCCCTTTACCTAAAAGGTAATCTACTACCTTGTCATGGATATCATCCTCTGCTTGTCCTTGGGAATAATATACTCCTGATATTTGTGTTTAAACACATTTTTCTTTCCATTGTTCTGATTAAATTAATAATCACATTTTCCTTTCCCTTGTTTTGTTTAAACCTTTCTTGTGATCTATATGATCTAAGCAGTAATATTCTTCTACTTAAATAAACATCTTGGTGTACAACTCTTATAGTAAAACCCTGTTATTATTATCGATGACATTCCGGTAACCACCGATGGACGAGAACTTTGCCTATTGGTCCGCCTCGTTCAACAAGCAGGAAAATGGTTCTCTTCGTCCCTCACCCTTGGTACCAATGTTGATGCCAACATAACTGACAGGCTATCCTATGACATGCCTTGCTATCATATCCATGCAAGATGTTGCCGCTTTTCCTACTCTGAACACACAAGGTGGGCCCATAACCCATAGTTCCACAGGATCGAAACCTGACTCTCCTGTACAACCTTGATGCCAAAATATTCTTTGCACTTGGCTTCGTATGTAAATCACGAGCTAACTTCCTCACCATGATTCATTATGGTATCAGAGGCGACATTATGCCTCATTGCTCTGAACCCCCCCCCCCTTCATCACCTGTTATAGGCATCAACTTGATGCCTACCTGGTTGAAACTTGTTGAACCTCCTTATAGCACTCTTGATTTGTTTCTTGGTGCTTCTAAAATCTCCTTCCTTGAGATAATTACCGGATGCCAATCCTTTAAAACATCTGTCCTTATGGTATTTTTTCTTTTCTTTATACCCTATTCGTAAGTACGGTGGAGTTTCTGAAGAAAGGTTGACGACTTCATCATGATACCCTGATGAAGTGAATTGAAGACATCAACATTATGGAGCAACCACTTCGATGAGAGAAGCAAGAAAAGAAGATCTGTTAGAATTTCGTAACCAGTCCTTTTCCCCTTACTCCACCTCTTAAATCTCGGGACGAGATTTCTTGTAGTGGAGGAGATTTGTAACACCCCCAGTGTCATGCTACAGTAACCCTCTATGATTAAGCTAATCATTTTTCCAGACAGTGCTTAGTCACTTTGATCAATATCTCATTGAAACTCCGTCACTAAATTCAAAGTCAATTTGCACGTGAAATATGAAGTTGCACAGAAGTTGCTGCAAAATAGTTCATCATTTAGCCAAAGATCCATAACAAATGAATGTTAAGGAAAACAACATCACCTCGAAGCTAATATGGACTATAGCAAATAAAACAGTGTTGTTTCAGCATTTTAAAATGCTATTTCACTTGTGAAAAATCCAAATGGATTCAGTTGCCCCTCAAAATTTTTGTGGCAGTGCCAAACACTACAAAGAATTTAAGTGGCCTAGTCCCACAATTTTTCAAGTATTTTGGTGGCCCAAACTTTTCCCTAGTTGTCTCTGTTTTAAATATAAGGAAAATAAAAGGGGCTATAACCCACTGTTGGACTGGACCTTAAGTCCACGGTAAAGGCCCAGCGCAACAAATCTGTTGTCTTCGAGCTCCTGTTCACACCAGCCACGGTGGCCGCCGTGCCTGCGTCCGTGCCATGGATCGGCCACGGGCTGGCCATCCGCCCCATCCTAGGCATCCTACAAGTGCCCTCGATGCCCCGTCAACCCTAGACCTAGCCACTTTCCCCTCCTTGCTCCACTTACGCTCTGCAGATCCACCGCACCGCCGCCATGATCGTCGATGCCGACGAGCTATCCGCCGTCCCCTTCGCCTAGGACCGCGTCAGGGGCTCCGCATCAACCTCCTCGACGCCTCCGCCAAGGCACGCGAGCCGGGACGGTCCCGCAGCACCGGCCTGACGACTTCTTCCTCTGGACGCCGAGCTCGTTGCAGTCGTCCGCTCCAGCAAGTCCTCCCTGGGCCTACTCAGCAACGTTGGTGAGGTTCCGCCTCTCCTCCGCCTTACCGTAGGTCACCGTGCCCACGCTAGTCGCCTCCCCCGTATGCTCTCACAGCCCACCATGGACGGAGCTCTGCTCCCCACACTGCCGGTCCCGCGCGACCGCAGCCTCCCTCACATGCTCGCTCTCGCACCCCCTGCCTCGCGCCCAGCCGAGCCACATGCGCGCTCTGCCCACGCCCTAGCGTGCCCCGTGCCGCGCCCCGCAGCTATCTGGGCCGTGCCGAACGGATCCCGTCGCACTCACCTACCGCCCCGCCCGCGCGAGCCCGCTCCTGGCTACGCCCCGCCGCTGCTATACTGCTCTGCTGCTGCCGCTATGTTCAGCGCAGCCGCCACACCTCAGCCCGTGCTTCACCTCGTCCGAACACACGCCCCTGCGCCGGACGCGTTCCTTGTCCCCGTGCCCTGCTTCGCTCGATGTGCCTCTGGCCTCGACGCCGACGCCGCCGATAACCCGTGCCCGCTGCTGCTGCACGCTCGGCCTGCTCGACCCTCCGCGCTCGCTCGCGCGGACCGCTTCGCCCCTCGGCCGCTGCTGCTGCTTTCACTGCTGCTCCCGTGCACTGCTGCTGCGCGCTCGGCCTGCTCGCCCCTCCGCGCAGCGCTTCAGACCCGCTTCGCCCCTCCGGCTGCTGCAGCTGCTGCACTGCTGCTCCCATGCGCTGCTGCTCCCTTTCTTCGCCGCCATTGCTAAACTGTTGCTGCTCCTAATCGCCGGATGCTATTTCGCTGCTTGTGCTGCATTACCGCTGCTCGCTGCCGCTTAGAGTCAGCGCTGCCGCTAGGTTGCTGCGCTGCTGCTCCTCAGTACTATGGCTACTCACTGCTGCTCAATTGTCGTGGATGCTGCTTCTACTGAACATGGCCATGGCCATGATATGTTGTATGTGTGTGTGCTTGTGGCCGACCAGGCCACTGGCCAATGCGGCTGGGTCTTGTTTAATTAGACTAGATTAGTTAGTTTTAATCCATTGCTAATTTAGTTTAGTAGAAAATAATATGCGAGCCACCCCTGATGATTATCTCAAAATAATTGACTTAATAAAACAGTCTATGACAACTGGGCCCTCACCGGCATTGTTCATCAGTTGACCGGTCAAGTCAAATATTGACTGGGTCAACTCAGACCCTGGCCCCACTTGTAAGCCTCTAGGTCTAGCTGTCCGTGGGTACAAAAAGTAATTCTGCTTTGTATTCTCGAAATTAATAATAAATCCAGAAAATGTTTAAACCTTTCAAAAAATCATAGAAATTAAACCATAACTCGGATGAAAAGGTTTTATACATGAAAGTTGCTCAGAACGACGAGACGAATCCAGAAACTCGGTTTGTTTACCTGTCAGATGCCTCTAACTATTTGAACATGGAACATTCCCCCTCCGGTCATCTGTCTGACACAGGTCCGGAACCGGGAAAACATTCCCGATTGAATTCCCCCTTCATCTATATCGTGTAGCCTTACGTTAGGTCACACCCGGCACAACATATTGCCATGTTATGCTTTGTGATGCTTTGTCTGCTTTATATTTATTGTTTCTTCCCCCTCTTCTCTCCGGTAGACCCCGAGATCGATGCCGCCCACAGCGATCGACTCGCCGATGATTTACACTTCTTCCCTTTCGTGAAGCTTCCGTGCAAGCCCCCCCTTTGATCATCCCGATATCGCCTATTTCCTTTCTCTCATGCTTGCATTTGATATTGCTACTGTAATTGTTTGCTCCTATTCTGATGCTTAGCCTGCTTTTGTAACCTGCTTGTTCTTACCTACCTGCTTATCCTAAACTGCTTAGTATAGGTTGGTTAGTGATCCATCAGTAACCCCCACCTTGTCCTTATTTCCCCTGCTTCATCATCGAAGACCCGATCAACGGGATCGAAGACCAGGCCCCGGCACCGCACATCACTTTCCCCTTAGTTGCTCGACACTACTGGGTTACTATCGAGTGCCGAGGGTGAGACCTCATCAGCACTTATGATGTTAACCTATAGTGTAGCTATTCGGTCGTGGTCATCGAGGGTGATTTCCTCCTTAACCACTTCCGATACGGCTCTGTCGTGCAACCCCTCAAGTGTGAACCTCGAGGGTAGATCCTCTTACGTTCACCTTGATGATTACATCGAGTGGAATTCACCGAGGGTGATTCCTCGGGTTTTCCCCTCGATGTTTGAACACACGGATACTTGGACTTTACAACTGTTACTTGGAAGTGCGGGTCGACCCTGAGGGGTACCCGCGAGTGATGTGGAGACGGGTTGACCTGGAGGGTGCCCGCGAGATAATTACGAGGCGTGGCCAGACATTCCTAGCCCTTGTCGCAAGTCCTCGAGACGGGGCAACGGGGTCACATCTTTCGTGAATCTCTGCTTGTTACCACGTGGTCCTAATCCACTACGATTTGTATATTTGATCCGAGGGGCCTCTGGCCTGATAGCACTAACCATCACGTGGGCATAGTATGGGCGTTCTGTGTCGTATGCATCAACCGAAGCTTAATAGACGCCACGATCGGCGGGCGCTACCGGGTTGGATCGCGTAAGCACCTGCCTTTTGAAGGAGGTAGCTAGGTTCTGCTCACCGCCGCCTCGCAACGCAAGGTGTTCCTGTGGCGATGGCCCATGACCCCTGGAGGCATAGGTTTAGTCCGGCGTGCTGACCTCTCTATTAAGCCTATGTCGGGTTGCGGCGTATTGTTTGGACGAGGCCGGGCATGACCTAGGAAAATGTGTCCGGCCGGAGTTAATCGAGCATGGTGGGTAAGTTGGTGCACCCCTGCAGGGAAGAAGACATCTATCGATAGCCTGTCCTATGGTAACGGACACTTGGAGTTGTATCCCGATCGATACAACTAGAACTGGATATTTGAGGTGATAACTGGATAGTATGGCTCTGGGATTGCTTTCTCGCAGGGAGTCGAGAAAGGAATTTTGGCCGAGGTTGATAACACTATTACTACTTTAATTTATGCTTTTCTGTACTCTTCTGAATGCTGCAAGATGCTTGGAGCTGCTTGAAGATGATAGTCTTTGATAGGCTAGGCTTTCCCCTTCTCTTCTAGCATTCTGCAGTTCAGTCCACAGATACAGCCCATTTCATTGATACCGATACATATGTAGTGTAGATCCTTGCTTGCGAGTACTTTGGATGAGTACTCACGATTGCTTTGCTCCCTCTTTTCCCCCTTTATTCTTCTTTCCGGTTGATGCAACCAGATGTCGGAGCCCAGGAGCCAAACGCCACCATCGATGCCTACTACTACGTGGAGACCGCCAACGACCAGGAGTAGCTAGGAGGCTCCCAGGCAGGAGGCCTTGCCTTTTCGATCGATGTTGCTTTTGTGCTAGCCTTCTTAAGGCATACTTGTCTAACCTATGCATGTACTCAGATATTGTTGCTTCCGCTGACTCTTGTGTTTTCGAGCTTATGTATTCGAGCCCTCGAGGCCCATGGCTTGTAATATAAAGCTTGTATTATTTTATTGGGCCATTTTCATTTCTGCTCCTAACTCGAACCACCTACTCGGATTTGCCCCTAATTTCAAGGCATGCTCAAATTTGCCCCTCTGCCGTTAAGTCACTACTCAGTAATGCCCTTCCGTCCAGTCAAAGGCCTTTGACCGTCAGAGGCCCTTGTGTGTATGTGAGGCACGGAAAGTGCTACAAGATTGGACGGAAAGTGCTACAAAGGTTGTCACGGAAGGGCATTTCTGAGCAATGACTTAACGGTGGAGGGGTAAATTTGAGCATGCTTCAAAATTAGGGGCAAATCTGAGTAGTGGGTTCGAGTTAGGGGCACAGATGTAAATGTCCCTATTTTATTTGTGTCTAGAGTTGTGTTGTGATATCTTCCCGTGAGTCCTTGATCTTGATCATACACATTTGCGAGTTTGATTAGTGTATGCTTGAATCGAGGGCGTCACAATTTGGTATCTGAACCGACTGCCTGTAGGTAGCCCCCTTTCCAACTCCTTGGCCGAAGTTGAGTCTAGTCACTAAAAAAAACTTTTACTAACATGGTTGTGTGTCTTACGGGCCCACGTCGCCATTGGGTGGTATTAGAATCTTTTATTCCTCGTCTATACTCTGGGACTCTGATCTCTCGTCTATTCGGGTTAAACAATTTACTAACGCTGACATTAGGCTCTCGTACCCACTTTCTCCCGGAGAGCCCTGACGTTATCGATGATCGCTTGCTTCGACAGAAGATTCTACAGATACTCATCGATGTTTCTTGAGACACTGTGCCAACTGCCTTGCAGTTCCTGACCACTGATAATCCCCGTGAATAACATCCTTGCCGCTTGTACCTTCATCCCTAGTTGCTCCTGTTATTACAAGATACCCCTAGTACCCTCCGTTGTTCAGAGAATCCTTTGTGCCTTTTGCTTTGCAGCTTCTTTTCGCACTACGGATAATTCACTTAACGGGGTTTCATTTGTCCCCAGTTGTTCATATGCTTTCCAAATTACCTGAAAATGCTATTTGATCATTCAAAATCCTCTGCAGCCCATTGCTCTTGATTCTCATTGCCTGCTTGCATTAGGATTAATTCCATATGTCTAGCAATATTCTTTAAAATTCTTTGTGATTGTCATTCTGTTCCTATGGATTCAGCGTGTGTGCGAATACTCACAATAATCAAGTAATCCTTGGAAATTTTCTTTCAGGCTCAGACATTCTTCCACATATGAGCTGGTTCTTGCCCAATCCAGATTTGATCGGGTGCACCTCTAAGTCTATTTAACTTACTCATCTTTTGATCAGAGCCTCTACTTCTGATCCTTTGTCTTGAAATCATAATTCCTTTGTACCCAAGCATCGAATCATTCGGACGTTTCTATAAGCCGATGCCTTTGCATCCCATTCTTCATCTGATTGATTACCGATACTCACATCAACTCTGACGTGAATCACCAGATCCATTGCTGGGTTGTTATCCGACAGTGTCCTTCACATCAAAAATCTTGTGAGTTTTTCCCTGATACATAATACCTTTGGTAAATTGTACCATCGGCTTTGACTTCGATACTCTGCTTTTGAACTCGTATCTTTTGCTTGGTTGATGGTTGTATCGATTCGTAAAAATGCCCCGATGGGTTGATCTTATGCCTTCCATAATCCGTGTGAACCCAAGAGTTCTCACGAGTCTTACTCTTCTTGTTGGGGATATAATTATTAGTATGACCCACCCAGGAGGGGCCGGGTTATACTCATGACGACTCATGAAGCCCAAGACAGCTCCTAGAGATGGCAGGTTAGTTAAGGGCCCAGGGTCCAAAGGGCGACTTAAGGCCCGTAAAGATATACCGCCATATATGTGTAAACTTGTATTATAAGGCAGGAATAGAGAGAAACCGAGCCGGCCGAGACTCTATGAGCCGCTGGGCGTCGACCTCTGTATATAAAGGGACGACTCGGCGGTGGTTCCGGGCAAGTAACATCAAATCGAGAGCTAGGTCAAGCGGATTCGCTCCCTGGTTATCGAGACATACATAATCCCACTCAAAACTGGATCGTAGGCTTTTACCTTCACCGCAAGGGGCCGAACCAGTATAAACCTCGTGTCCTTTGTCCCGATTAACCCCTTCTTGCTTCCTAGTTGCGATGGCTCCACGACTAAGTCCTTTCAATAGGACATCTGCCGTGACAATTCCACGACAGTTGGCGCCCACTGTGGGGCCAGTGCACGGTGGATTTGAGTTCTTGAAGGGCAGCTTCAAAGGGCTCAAGGGATACGCTGTGGGCCGGATGACGAAGAGTCATCGCGGCAAGCTCTACATCGACGACACAGGCTGGGGCCCCGACGCCGGCTCAATTGAGTACGGGTACCGGGTCCCCTTCGGCGGAATTCACGTCTTCTTCGGCCGGATCAGCGAGCCAGGCCCTAAGCCGGACATCTGCACCGACATCGTCGAGATGGCTCAGCGTGCGAGACCCGCCCAGGCTCCGCCCGCCATGAAGCGTGCCTTCGTGGGATGCATCCATGGAGGAGAGCTTCCTGAAGGATCCGTGTCTGGCGGTGAGACGGCCATCTATTCTAACGGTGAGTCATTCATGGGTGAGACGGATTTGTTGTATCAATTACAAGACGGCGGGCTTGGGGGTTGTTCCGATGGCAGCAGTATTCCGGACCCGTTTGAGCCGCCGAGCAAAGTAGGGATCTTCATGGCTGGCACTCAACCGGGTCAAAACTCTACAGCTGTGGCAGCAATAACCTCCGGGTCAGCGGCAGCCAGGGCAGGAGGCCCTATGCGCCCGCCGGCTCAGGTGCTGATTGATCTCATGGATAGGCTGACAACCCTTTTAACCGCCACAGCTAATCCGGCGGATCAGGCTGAACATGATGCAGAGGTAGCTCAATTGCGTGAGGAGATAGCACAAGGCAAGGAAAACCTAGCAGCTGAGGGCACCATATTGGCCACAGAACGGGCAGCTTTGGATGCTCGAGCTCAACAACTTCAATCAGAAGCGTTCCAGCTTACGATGGATTTAAACGCATCAAATGAGGTCATGAGGAGAAGGCACCAGAAGTCTCAATCCCGTCTACCTTTGATTTACGATCCTAGAAATCTCTTCCGCACTACCGGTGCAGGTCCCAGTAATCCACCAGAGGTAAAACTGGCTGCGTCGCCCGGAGCTGGGGCGTCGGTTCAACCACGGGTGACGGAACCTCCCCAAGTGAACACTGCTCCGCCTCAGTATGAACCAACACCACCGGGTCATTATTCTAACCCGCTGGAGAACATGATCGTTGTGGCGGCGCGATTGGCGGCTCTCCCGGTGGAGGGCGACTCTCTGACGGCGGTTGAAACACGAAGGGTCTGAGAACTTCTTCAGACGGCTCTGGTACAGCAAGAGGCATACTCTTACAGTCGAGACAGGATTCATTCGACCCCTCGTCCAAGCCGGAGCCCGAGTTACAGCAGGCATATGGATGGCGGCAGTTTCAAGCAATGTCCGGCGCCGTGATCAGCCAGGTGGGTGAGACCCGGCGCGGGATGGAGCCCCTAACTTGGATAATCAGGATAGGGTACGCCAAGAGGCTGAGCGGGTGGCTCAGCAGGCGATGGAGCAGGTGGCTCAGCAGGCGGCTTACCAACCTTTTCCGGTTTATCCGACGACTTCTATTAAGGCAGGCGTGAGCACGAGAACCGAAGGTGTCCCTTGCTTAGTACCAACACTGCGTAACGAGCGTTTGCCCAAGGATTTTAAGGGGCCTCGAAAGGTTCCTAACTACACGGCTGACTTGCAGCCCGGGGCGTGGATTGAAAGTTACCAGATGGCCATGGAATTGCTGGAGGTCAGTGACGTGGCAATGGCCAAGTACTTCACTATGATGCTGGATGGAACGGCCCGCACTTGGTTAAAGGGACTGCCACCTAATTCCATTGGTTCCTGGGCCGAGTTAAAGGCGCGGTTCATTCAGAACTTTAAGGACACATGCAAGCAGCCCATGTCGATTGTGGATTTGACTAGTTGCAAGCAAGAGGAAGGTGAGTCCACGACCCATTGGGTGCGCCGGGTGAAGGAAATAATACATTCATCTGATAAGATGGATGCCGGCTCTACAGTCTTAATGTTGGAGAAAAATTGCCGTTTTGAACCTCTCAAATGTAAGTCACGGCTCAAGCGTGATTGTAATGACATGGGCCAGCTGATGGCGGCTCTCGTCAAATACGCCGATTCCAATAGTACCAAGGATCCCGCGTCTGATGAAGAGAAGACAGGGAAGGGAAAGAAGAACGGTAATGCTAAGGGTCTTTAGCATAACTCGGCAAATCAAGGAGGTAATAATAAACGTAAGGTTGATGGTAGCTCGGAGTTTGTGGCGAATACGCAAGGCAACAATCAACGACGCAAGGGGAGGCCACCTCCTCGGTTGGGCGGGTCAGGTCCAACCCTTGAGCAGTTGCTGAATGAGCCCTGTCCAAGACACGGCACCCGGGAGAAGCCGACCACTCATCTATGGAAAGACTGTATGATCATGAAGGCTTTCAAGAATTCTAACATGTTCGATGAAAATCACGGGCCAGGCGGCGGCTCAGGCGGTGGTGGCTCATGGCTCGGGCGGCGGCTCAGGCGGCGGCGGTTTCCATGGCCAGGGCCCTCAAGGTCATCAAGGTGGTTATAATCAGCAATCTGGTCAGAGAGGTCAACAGCAGGAGCAATCCGGGTATCAGAGTAATCCAAAGCAGCTGAATAGTGGGCAGTATCATGTGTTCACCACTAGCTTATGCAAACGGGACCAGAAACTTCATAAGCGGGCGGTGAACGCGGTTGAACCAGCGGTTCCGCGTTATCTGAGATGGTCTGAGCAGCCTATTCTATGGAGTAGGGAGGATCACCCTCCACGGGTTGACAATCCGGGTCACTTCGCCTTAGTGGTGGCACCTCAAGTTGGTGGATACAAATTCACAAAAGTGCTCATGGATGGAGGTAGCAACATCAACATCCTCTATTATGAGACCTTTCGTCGCATGGGGTTGACTGATAAGAATCTCAAGACATCCAACACTGTTTTTCATGAAGTCATGCCCGATAAGTCGGCGTACCCGGTGGGTAAGATTGAGCTGGAAGTGGCCTTTGGGGATGAGCATGATTCCAGGGCTGAGAAACTAACTTTTGAGGTAGTCCAAATCCGGAGCCCGTATCACGCGATGTTTGGACGGCCGGTGTCGGTGTCAAAACCGGTGGATCTCGGGTAGGGGGTCCCGAACTGTGCGTCTAGGCGGATGGTAACAGGAGACAAGGGACACGATGTTTTTACCCAGGTCCGGTCCCTCTCGATGGAGGTAATACCCTACTCGTGCTTGATTAATATTGATGATATGGGTAGTACAAGAGTAGATCTACCACGAGATCAGAGAGGCTAAACCCTAGAAGCTAGCCTATGGTATGATTGTTGTTTGTCCTACGGACTAAAACCCTTTGGTTTATATAGACACCGAATAGGGTTAGGGTTACACAGAGTCGGTTACAATGGTAGTAGATCTACATATCCGTATCGCCAAGCTTGCCTTCCACGCCAAGGAAAGTCCCATCCGGACACGGGACGAAGTCTTCAATCTTGTATCTTCATGGTCCAGAGTCCGCCAAAGATGATAGTTCGGCTATCCGGACACCCCTAGTCCAGGACTCCCTCAAGAGCCCCTGAACCAGGCTTCAATGACGACGAGTCCGGTAGCGCATATTGTCTTCGGCATTGCAAGGCGGGTTCCTCCTTCGAATACTTCATAGAAGGTTTTGAACACAAGGATAGTGTCCGGCTCTGCAAAACAAGTTCCACATACCACCGTAGAGAGAATAATTTTTGCACAGATCTGCTGACGTATTCCGCAGCGTGACATCACACCACGGCCAGGCCTTTATTCAAATAGTTTTTTACTATCCCACCTCAGCGCATTTAGCGAGGCGGTTTCCTTGGCACGTCTTATCAAAGCGTAGATCGTGCCCCCTTATTCCGGGATTCTCATCAATACAGGCATGGGTAACCCAACCGCGCCATTGATTGCGGCGCTTGGGAGATAAGCGAGTTTTACCAGGCTGGTGGGGGATGCATAGCTTCGTCCCTCCATATAAGGGGATAAGGATCCACCTTTTTCACCTACGCCTTCTTCCTCCCTTGCTCATCCATTTCCGCGCACTCTGAGCTCCAGCGCCCAAGTCCGCACATCTTTCCTCAACCATCTCCAGCCATGTCCGGAGCGGGAGGCAGGTGGATGGTTTCCTCCGTCACGGAGGGCCAAGTAAAAAGACTGCGGAAGGCCGGATACTTGTCCGGCGACATCACACATCGGCTGCCCGACAAAGGGCAGCTCATCCCCACGCCCAGGCCCCATGAGAGGGTCGTATTCCTTGCCCACTTCCTCCGCGGACTGGGTTTTCCACTTCACCCCTTCATCCGGGGGCTCATGTTCTACTACGGCCTAGATTTCCACGATCTGGCCCCGAATTTCATCCTCAACATCTCGGCGTTCATCGTCGTGTGCAAGGCCTTCCTCTGCATCCAGCCCCACTTTGGCTTATGGCTGAAGACCTTCAATGTCAAGCCGAAGGTAGTGGGCGGCCGCCAAGTGGAGTGCGGAGGCGCCATGGTCGGCAAGATGGCCAACATCTTGTGGCTCGATGGCTCTTTTGTGGAGACCGTGAAGGGGTGGCAGTCGGGGTGGTTCTACATCACCGAGCCGCGCGACTCTAAATGGGTAGCGGCCCCCGAATTTCGGTCTGGCATTCCCACGCGGCTCACCTCTTGGAAGGAGACCGGCCTGGCGTGGGGCGATTCGGAGGAGCTGACCGGACTCCAAACCTGTATGCAAACCCTGGTAAACAATAACCTCAGGCTTGTCAACGTGATCCAGGTTATGCTCATCCGCCGGATCCTCCCCTGCCAACAACGGGCTTTCAAATTGTGGGATTTTGATCCGAGCGCATCGACCTGAAAAGGCTCTTCGACACTACGTCTGAAGACGCTGGAAGGCGCCGCTCAAGCGCGAAGCTCCCTCATCCGCTACAGAAGATCGCGGATTCCGCTTGAAGCGCCAGGCTTCCGCGGTAAGCTTTTCTTTTGCCCTTTAGAGGGCTCTTGTTTTTCATAGTTTGACTCTATGCGGGATCTAAACTCCCTTTGCCTTTGACAGGACTGGCAGAACACGTCCGGGCAGGTTAACTCTCCTGCTCCACTGCCAGAAGACCCAGTAGACGCCCGCTTGGCGGGGCTGCTGGCCCCGGCACCATACGTGGTGCCGGAGAAGAAGGCCAAGAAGAAGGCCACGGGGACTCGAAAGAGTGCCCGGCGTCAGGTGTTGTCGGACTCATCGTCCGACGTCTCGGAGGAGGACTCCTTCCGCGAAAACGAGGAGGAGGAAAAAGAAGCATCTCCCCCAGCGGGGGGAGAGAAGAAAAGGAAGGCCGCCCCAACTGGGGAGGCCGGAGGGTCCAAGAAAGGAAGGACCCTTCCTCCGAACTCCTCCGCCGGCGACGGCGAAGAGGAGTGGCCATCAAGGGCCAAGCCTCGGGCGAGATCGTAAGTGTCCGGATTACGAATAGCTCGTGGCTTTTTCATTTATCGCATAGTGTCTTCTAATGTCGAACAACTATGCAGCCCGCCCAAGGACGAGCTAGCCGCTTCGTCGAGCGGGTCCCTGGATCTGTCGGATGTGGAAAGCGATTCACTTCCGTCCGCCTCCTCTCCTTGTGCTGCTGACGACGCTGACGTGGGGCCCCAAGACGGGCCTGGCCAGGAGGAGGTGACCCAAGGGGTGCCGCAAGGCAGGCCCCCGGACTCCAGGCGCGAGGGGAATAAAACCCCCAAGGGTTCTAAGTCTGACCCTGGTCCGGACTCCGTACCGGAACCTTCAGTGGTTCCGAAGTCCGGCAGGCGGCCCCTTCGTAAGAAGGGTAAGACGCCGGTGACCTCCGTCCAACCGGAGGCACCGGATAGCTAACAGCGCCTCCATCGAGGAGGAGCACCGCACTGTTATGAGTGTGGTGATCCAGAAATTTCAGTCTGCCAAGAGCGGGCTGACTGAAGCCTGCAACAGCCTTCTAACAGGCTTTGAGGTAAGTTTTAATATATGTAAGAAGATTAACGCATACACAGTAGCCCCTGATGCTTAGTTCGGTGTACGGAAAGAAAAGCCGAACTGAGGATCTAAAAAGATATACGCAACAGTCTAACATAATTATGTCCATATGAGAATGCAGGCTGCGCTGCTGACCTCTGCCGCACTGACTGCGGAGGTCAATACTTTGAAGGAGAGCCTCGAGCGGTCCGAGAACGAGCTCGGCCGTGCCAAGAAGCAGCTCGAGGACAAGGAAGGTAAGCAATACCTTACGGGATTATGCATATAAGAAATGCGGTTGCCAAAAATAACAGGAATAACATGGGTATCGCAGGGGCCACGAGCGAGGTGGCGACCCTGAAGGAAGCGGTGTCCGCGGCCGAAAACAAAGCGGCCGCGGAACGCACCGAGCGCGAGAAGCAGGAGGCGCGGGTGGCGGAGGTGCGGCAAGAGCTCCAGGCTCTCGTGGAAAAACACGAGAGTTTGGAGCGTGACTCGAAGACTCGAGAGTCCGAGCTTGCCTTGGCTCTTGAGAGTGCCAAAGCCGCTAAGGCCGAAGCCCAAAAAGCCCTCCAGGAGAATGAGGCGATGAAGAAGATAGCGGCGGGTAAGACATTCTTTATGCAAAGCAAGAATGTAAAAGTCAATTATCTGTTACTTACCCGAATCCGGAGCTCTCCAGGAGCCTTCACAGATTTGCCCCGCAGTGTGTCCGATGCCGCCGCTTTCTACCGAGCCGAAGAGGGGAGCTCGACGGAGAAGGTGTTTTGGTCTTAGTATGCTGAGGCCGAACACCCGGTGCCCTTGAGCGACCAACTGAAGCAATTGGTCGAGCTCCACAAGGTCGCCGAACAGGCCATGAAGGGCCTTATAGCTCGGCTGTGGCCAAATGAGGCCATGCCTGGGAGCTACTTCGGGCTAGTGCGGCGGCTGGTGGACGCCTGTCCACGGATCGAAGTCATCAAGCTCTCCGTCTATATTGAAGGTGCCCGTAGGGCCCTTGCCCGTGCCAAGGTGCACTGGGGCAAGCTGGACGCTGAGAAGCTGGTGACGGACAGGCCACCGCCGGGCAAAGATCATCGCAAGCCCGAGAAGTATTATGAGGGCGTCCTGAAGGGTGCCCGCCTTATAGCGGGTGAATGCTCCAAAGATGTAATATTTGAGTAGACTCGCATTCGTTATCCTGTACGCTGAAAACTTGTTCATATGCACTAAGCAACGCTTTTGAATTTAAAATATTACCTTCTGTGTGGCTGTTTATCAAATTTGAGAGATGGGGAGTCGTTGGCTTCAGCCCCCATGCCACAAGTGTTGGGGTGTTCGGGATAAACTTGAGCGCTCTTGTTCCCATTCTTGGGTCCTTCGAGGGAGGCGCTCAACGCAACGAACCAGGCAACCGGACTATAATGCTTGAACACTCTCACTTAGCCATAGAATTCTATAATTTTAAATTTTGGCGAAGCCCCTAGTATTCGGAAGACCGAGTTCGGGGCGCTATCCACGCCTTGGCCGGACAGTGCCGGTTCCTCGCTCTAAGCGGCATAAGTCTTTAGGGACTCGAAGAAACCTCTCGAACAGCGACCGGCTCTCGCCCTATCATGACGATCAGGTTTAGCTTTCTCCACTGAGGTGCTCAACCCAGCTCAACCGGGGCACAATCGTAGTGGTTCTCCCAGCGCTACCTTAGCCGATATAAGGTACCAAAACATGGGAGCCGGGCAAACCCAAACTATTGACCCAAGACATGATTCGAAGCCGATGCATATAATGCTATAAGTTCGGGGTGCCGCACTTGTGAAAGTGTTCGGACTTGTCAGACCATGATTTGGGGTACATAAGCCCCTGGTGTATCGGCCGTACCAAATTGTACAGTTGCTTAAAGTCGTAAATGAACATGTATAATGGAAAAGAATGCAATAATAGACAAGAGCTATGTATTGTTTATTCAAAAGAAACTGCAAATGAAAGCAGAACGATACAAATGGTGCGATAAGCAAGGTACGGGACTTTTGACATGTCCCTCTTCCAGGGGTAAGTTTGCGGTGTGGTATGTAAAACAGGTATATTGCTCGTAATAGAGACCACCTGGACACTCGACGCAGTTTTCTGCTTCCCTGGCTGTTGCATCGTGAGTTCGGCGCTGATGCCTGACAGGGCTTCTGGAGAACAGAGTCCTGAAAGTAAAAAGAAAAAGAAAGAGAGAGAGAAAAAAAAGGAATGACACAAACGGGAGCCCCTAGTGAGGTTGAGCCGCATACTGGGCATGCCGTGGTCGCGGCCCTTCCCCTATGCCCATGGTATTTCCAGAGCGTAATTATGTACGCGTAGTACTGGCTTCGCGGGTTCACGAGGGCTGGGGTTGGGGCCGCATTGCTACGCGTGTTCGGAACGTGCCAGGCGGTCTTGTTGTAGGTTACTCCGGGCGCGCTTGACAGTGTCCGATTGCTTATTGGCCGGACTGGAGAATTGCCTTGATAGGCCGTTCTGTGCTTCTGCCGCAAGGGCGGCCGTATTCTCCTCCGTTCCGAGAGAGCGTTCGGTGTTTCCATTGACCCTGATTACTCCTCGAGGGCCTGGCATCTTGAGCTTGAGATACGCGTAGTGCGGCACCGCATTGAACTTTGCGAATGCGGTTCGTCCGAGCAGTGCGTGATAGCCGCTGCGGAACGAGACTATGTCGAAGATTAACTCCTCACTTCGGAAGTTATCCGGGGATCCGAAGACCACTTCAAGTGTGACGGAGCCTGTACAGTTGGCCTCTACACCTGGAATGACGCCTTTAAAGGTCGTCTTTGTGGGTTTGATCCTTGACGGGTCTATGCCCATTTTGCTCACTGTATCCTGATAGAGCAGGTTCAGGCTGCTGCCGCCGTCCATTAGGACTCTGGTGAGGTGAAATCCGTCAATGATTGGGTCGAGAACCAATGCGGCGAAACCGCCGTGACGGATGCTAGTGGGGTGGTCCCTTCGATCGAAAGTGATCGGGCAGGAAGACCACGGGTTGAACTTCGGGCGATCGCTCCATCGCCAGATACGCCCTTTAGTGCATGCTTCCGCTCCCTTTTGGGTATGTGGGTTGCGTATATCATATTCACCGTCCGCGACGTGTTTGGGAAAGCCCTTCGTCTCTCGTTGTTCGGGCGGCCGGGCTCTTCCTCGCCATCGCTATGCAGCCCCTTGTCATTGTTTTCGACGCTTAGCTTGCTCGCCTTCTTGAACACCCAACAATCCCTGTTGGTGTGGTTGGCTGGTTTTTCGGGGTGCCATGTATCCGCACAAGCGATCGAGTATTCGGTCCAAGTTGGACGGGCCCCGGTATTTCTTTTGAATGGCTTCTTCACGACCGGGTTTAGAGCCTCGAATCCGGCATTTATCGTCAGATCTTCAGCATTATCACCGCACGCGGCGTTTATGCTTGTTGCGACGCGACCTGCCATTGGTGGCCTTGGTATCCGAACGAGCTGGGTGTTTTGCCAAGTTGTTGCTTCGAGCTAGCGAGCTGGCCTCTCGCGCGCATAAGCGGGTCATGAGTGTGGTGAGGGCTGCCATGGATTTCGGCTTTTCCTGTCCTAGGTGCCGGGCTAGCCACTCATCGCGGATGTTGTGTTTGAAGGCTGCTAGCGCCTCTGCATCCGGACAGTCGACGATTTGATTTTTGTTTGTGAGGAACCGTGTCCAGAATTGTCTGGCCGATTCTTCTGGCTGCTGAATATATGGCTAATTTCATCGGCGTCTGGTGGTCGCACATATGTGCCCTGGAAGTTATCAAGGAATGTGGCTTCCAGGTCCTCCCAACAACCGATTGACTTTGCTGGCAAGCTGTTGAGCCAATGCCGAGCCGGTCCTTTGAGCTTGAGTGGGAGGTATTTGATGTCATGTAGATCATCACCGCGAGCCATGTGGATATGAAGGAGATAGTCCTCGATCCAGACCACAGGATCTGTGGCGCCATCGTATGATTCGATGTTTACGGGTTTGAAGCCCTCAGGGATTTAATGATCCATTACTTCATCTGTGAAGCATAGTGGGTGTGCGGCGCCTCTGTATTGGGCTATATCACGACGTAGCTCATATGAGCTTTGTCTACTGTGTTCGGCCCGGCCGGGGTTGTTGTATCCGGTTTGACGGTAATCATCCCGAGTCGTTGGGCGCCCACGTGATTTGTAGATCGATCTTGTTTGCCTTGCCTTATCCTTCAATATATCTCGCAAGTCCGGCGCGTTCTCCCGTGCCTTGGTACTTTTTGAGCGGCGTCGGGGCGTGGCTTGAGCGGATGGCCGAAAGGCTTCTCTGTCGCGGCCGCGGGGTGGCCGGTCTGCCATGTCGTGCGCTGGTGATGTGGGTGCTTCCTCCTCTGATCGAGGCAGAGGCCTGCGTTTGGGGTAGCTTTTGGAGGGGCGTTCGAGCTCATACTCTTCGGCTGCAAGGACTTCACCCATCCGTCGGCCTAGCAGGTCTTGGTCAGCTCTAAGTCGTTGCTGCTTTTTCTTGAGGCTGCTTTCGTGGCCATAAGTCTGCGCTTAAAACGCTCTTGTTCGACGGATCCTCCGGCACGACGAATTCGTCGTCGCCGAGGCTTGCCTCGCCTTCGGAGGGGGCGATAATTATCGCCCTCTACCTCTCTTTCTGACCGCTGTCGTGCGAACTTGCTTCTCCCTCCTCCCGTGCGTAGTCCTGCTGGAGGGGGCGCGCACGACCGTCTGGGTATTATTGTCTCCGTGCCGGAATCACCGCTTTTTACTATGGCGGGATTTAGAGCGGGCGCCACGACGCCGGGCGCTTGGGCTGTTTCTTGGAGGGGTCATCCTCCGTTGTTCCATCGCCATTCCCATCTTTTGGGATGTCCACCATGTATATGTCATATGACGAGGTGGCCTTCCAGTGCCCTGTGGGCGCTGGCTCTTGATCGTCTCCGGCATCGTCGTCCATACCGTCGATGTCTTCAGAGTCAAAGTCGAGCATGTCGGTTAGATCATCGATAGTGGCTACAAAGTGGGTGGTGGGTGGGCGTTGAATTTCTTCGTCGTCCGAATCCCAACCTTCCTGACCATAGTTCGGCCAGGGCTCCCCTAACAAAGAGAGAGACTTTAATGAGTTCAGGATATCGCCAAAGGGCGAGTCTTGAAAGATGTCTCAAGCGGTGAAGTCCATAACCGCGCCCAGTCGGATTCGACTGGTAGGGGCGCGGGAGGTTCGGAGTCCGGAGGGGAGTCCGGCACCTGGGAGTCACGGGCTTCGCAAAGGACAGGGATGGAGTTCGGCTCAATCGCCGTAGAGATCTCAGCCCCCGAGGTGGTGTCCAACCAACCATCCTCGATCGGCGAGATCGGCTCCGAATTAATGGTCGGAGCGGACACTGGTGCGGCCTCCAGGGCACTGTTCGGCGGCAGAGTTAGATCATACCCATCGAGACAGTGCGGCACGCCTGGCTGTGGCTCGAATCCGTCAAAGATAAAATCCCCGCGGACGTCGGCCGTGTAGTTCAAGCTTCCAAATCTGACCTGATGGCCAGGGGCGTAGCTTTCGATCTGCTCCAGATGGCCTAGCGAATTGGCCCGCAGTGCAAAGCCGCCGAATACGAAGATCTATCCGGGGAGAAAAGTCTCACCCTGGACCGCATCGTTGTTGATGGTTGAAGGAGCCATCGGGCCTATAGGTGACGACACAGAGGAACTCTCAATGAAAGCACCAATGTCGGTATCAAAACCGGCGGATCTCGGGTAGGGGGTCCCGAACTGTGCATCTAGGCGGATGGTAACAGGAGACAAGGGACACGATGTTTTTACCTGTGTTCGGGCCCTCTCGATGGAGGTAATACCCTACTCCTGCTTGATTAATATTGATGATATGGGTAGTACAAGAGTAGATCTACCATGAGATCGTAGAGGCTAAACCCTAGAAGCTAGCCTATGGTATGATTGTTGTTCGTCCCCACGGACTAAAACCCTTCGGTTTATATAGACACCAAATAGGGTTAGGGTTACACAGAGTCGGTTACAATGGTAGGAGATCTACATATCCAGACGCCAAGCTTGCCTTCCACGCCAAGGAAAGTCCCATCCGGACACGGGATGAAGTCTTCAATCTTGTATCTTCATGGTCCAGGAGTCCGGCCAAAGATGATAGTTCGGCTATCCGGACACCCCCTAGTCCAGGACTCCCTCAGCCGACTTATGCAAAGTTCATGGCACGGCCGTGTTACGTTTACCTGCATCTCAAGATGTCGGGTCATAAGGGCACCATCACAGTGCATGGGAGTCGGAAGATAGCCTTGTAATGTGAGGAAGGCGATGCTGCTTATGCTGAATCTGTTTGTGCAATAGAGGAGTTGAAGTTCTACAAGGACAATGTTGACCCGACAGACATGACGTCTTTGAAAAAACCAACCACGGAACATGATCCGGTGATGAAATTTAAGTTGGCTGATGAAACCAAGCTTGTTGATTTTGTTCCAGGCAACTCATCTAAGCAGTTCAGTATCAATGCCAATCTGGATCCCAAATAGGAAAGCGCGCTCATCTAGTTCATCCGTGAGAACCAGGACATCTTTGCATGGAAACCTTCTGACATGCCGGGTGTACCGAGAGAACTCGCTCAGCACACTCTTAATATTGATCCAAAATTTAAGCCGGTCAAGCAGTTTCTTCGGCGGTTTAATGAGGAAAGGCATAAAGCTATTGGTGAGGAGGTGGCCCGGCTCTTGGTGGTCGAGTTTATTGTTGAAGTTTTTCACCCAGAGTGGTTGGCTAACCTGGTACTTGTGCTCAAAACGAATGGCACCTGGCATATGTGTGCGGATTACACGGATTTAAACAAGGCTTGTATGGCTGATCCTTTTGCTCTTCCCCGTATTAATCAAATCATTGATGCTACGGCGGGTTGTGAGCGTTTGAGCTTTTTGGATGCTTACTCTGGATATCATCATATCAAAATGGCAGTTAAGGACCAGGAGAAGACGGCTTTCATCACTCCGTTTGGAGCCTTCTGTTATGTGTCTATGCCTTTTGGGCTTAAGAGTGCCCAGGAGAATTATCAGTGATGTGTGCATAACTGTCTCCACAATCAGATTGGGCGCAACGTTCATGCTTATGTGGATGACATTGTGGTGAATACAAGAGGGAAGGAGACCTTGATAGATGATCTGAAGGAAACCTTTGATAATCTCCGGGTCTACAAGATGATGCTTAACCTGGCCAAGTGCGTTTTTGGAGTGCCAGCTGGCAAGCTTTTGGGTTTTTTGGTCTCTAACAAAGGCATTGAGGCTAACCTGGAGAATATCAAGGCAATTACCTCTTTGGCTAAACCGGCGTGTATCAATGATGTTCAGTGTCTGGCAAGTCGTATTGCTGCTTTAAGCCGGTTAGGTGAGAAGGCCATACCACTGTACTAGATGATGAAGAAGACGAACGACTTTGTCTGGAGTGATGTTGCTAACGCTGCCTTTGAATATTTGAAGAGACAGTTGTCTGAGCCGCCGGTCCTTCTGCTCCTATTGATAAGGAGCCCTTATTGTTGTATGTGGCTGCTAACACACGTGCCGTCAGTGTGGCCATTGTGGTGGAGCGCAAAGAGGCTGGCAAGGAGCATCCGGTTCAACGGCTGGTTTATTACATCAGTGAGGTGCTTATTGAGTCCAAGCAAAGGTATCCACATTGGCAAAAAGTTGTTTATGGGGTATTCATGGCAAGCCGGAAGCTTAAGCAATACTTCCAGGGTCATCCCATCACCGCGGTCAGTTCTGCTCCTTTGGGCGATATCATTCAAAACAGAGAGGCCACGAGACGAGTCGCCAAGTGGGCCATTGAACTTGGGCCTCATGGTTTAAAGTATGTGCCGCGCACTGCTATTAAGTCTCAAGCACTGGTGGATTTCATCAACGATTGGACGGAGCTGCAGATGCCTGAAGAAAAGCCGGACAACACATATTGGACTATTCATTTTGATGGGTCCAGGCAATTGGAAGGCTCGGGGGCTGGAGTTGTCTTAGCTTCCCCTCGAGGTGACAAATTTTGTTATGTGATCCGGTTGATGTTTCCCTGTACTAACAATGCAGCTGAGTATGAGGCCTTGCTCCATGGTCTTCAGATGGCTAAAGAGATGAACTTAAGCCGGATAAGGTGATTTGGCGACTCAGGTTTGGTGGCTCAACAAGTATCAGGCAAGTGGGATTCTAAGGATCCCCTCATGGCGGCTTATCGCCGTGAAGTTGATGCCATTGCTGGACACTTCAAGGGTTACCAGGTGGAACACATTGATCGAAGAAAGAACTAGGCAGCCGATGCTTTAAGCCGGCTGGGGTCTCAGCATAAGACGTTACCACCTAACACCTTTTTGGATGTTTTGCATAACCCTTTTGTCAAGTTACCTACAGAGGAAGACTTGGCTGTTCCTGAACCGGAAGCACAACTAGTGGCGGCTCTTCACGTTATCCCACACTGGACAGTGCCATATTTGGCTTACATGACCTGAGGCGAGCTGCATGAGGACAAAACCTTGGCTAGGCAGATAACCCGACGGTCTAAGTCAATGACGATTGTTAATGGGGAGTTACATCATCGCAGTGTTATTGGGGCATTTCAACATTGTGTCTCGCCTGAGGAAGGTCAAGAAATTCTTCGTGAAATTCATGAAGGAGATTGTGGCCATCATGCCGATTCAAAATCTCTTGTGGCCAAAGCTTTCCGTCATGGTTTTTATTGGATGACGACTCATGCTGATGCGGAGGATCTGGTCAGTAAATGTGATGGTTGCCAGAAATTCTCACGACGGGCTCATGTGCCAGCTCAAGAATTGAGGATGATTCCAATTACTTGGCCATTTGCAGTCTGGGGGCTTGACATGGTTGGGCCTTTCAAAATGTCCAAAGATAAAAAGACACACCTCCTGGTGGCGGTTGATAAATTCACGAAGTGGGTTGAGGCAGAGCTGGTCAGTAAGTGTGATGCAGCCACAGCGGTTCAATTCATGAAAAAGGTGATCTTTCGTTTTGGTTTTCCACACAGCATTAGAACTGACAATGGTACTAATCTGTCCAAGGGTGCCATGGAAGAGTTCTGTCAACGTGAGCATATCCGGCTCGATGTTTCATCAGTAGCTCACCCTCAATCCAATGGTCAAGCTGAAAGAGCCAATCAGGAGATCTTGAAAGGCAAAAAACCCCGGCTCATGGTTCCTTTACAGCAGATGCTGGGTTGTTGGGTGGAGGAGTTGCCTTCTGTGATATGGAGCATCAATACTACACCTAACAGATCTACGGGTTATACGCCTTTCTTCATGGTTTAAGGAGCAGAGGTGGTTCTACCGAGTGACATCCGTCATGACTCGCCCCGTGTGGCGGCTTATGTTGAAGCTGATAATGAACAAACCCGTCAGGATGAACTTAACCTGTTGGATGAGAAGCGTGACTTAGCAGCAGCCCGCTCGGTGATTTATCAACAGGACCTGCACCATTATCACAGCCGTCGGGTTAAGTCCAGAACCTTTCAAGAAGGTGACTTGGTGCTCCGGCTCATCCAGGATCAATCTGATGCGCACAAGCTATCCCCACCTTGGGAAGGACCCTTTGTGGTCAGCAAGAACCTAAACAACGGGTCATACTACCTTATCGATGTTCGAGAGCACAAAGACTCACGTAAGTCGGAGGAGGAGACCCGTCGGCCGTGGAACATTGCTCACCTTCGGCCTTACTACCCTTGAGCCACCGGCTCTCATGATGTACATATTTTTAAATGTATACATTATGATAAGTAATAAAGCAGGACCTCGGTCCTTTTCATCCTCAATGATCATATGTTCTTATCATTTTAACCATAAACGACCAGTTGGGGGCTGATCGTATTCGAATCTAGCTTAACTCTCTTGGTTCGGCTCATGTTCGTATTCGAATCTAGCCGTTAAACCTCATGGTCACTAGGGGGCTTCCTGTTCAAATATAGGTCGTATTCGAACCAAAGAGAACACAGTTGTCGGTACCCTTTTGATCGGCACACTGCCAAACTCACTAGGGGGCTTCTTGATCGTATCCGAATCAGAGCTCAACCCCTTTTGGGTACGACGTTGATCGCATTCGAATCAGCGTCGTTAAAAAACTCTCAAGGTCATTTGGGGGCTTCCTGTTCAAACATAGGTCATACTCGAACCAAAGAGAACATAGCTGTCGGTACCCTCTTGATCGGCGCAACACCAAAACCACTGGGGGCTACATGATCGTATTCGAATCCTAGCTTAACCCATTTGGAACGGTTTACTGATCTTATTCGAATCAGAAGCCTTCAAAATTTTGTTTATTTCTTCTGACATTTTTGCAAACAGTCATTTTCAAGTTTGTCTTGAGAGTTTTTTATCCTATTGAATGTGTATAATGAGTGGCTTCTAGTTAACCCGGCTTTGCCTTAGTCAATAAGTCGCCAGCATATAACAATAATCATATGTGTGGAAGTACTGGCTTCTACAGGATTGGGTTGTCACCCTTAACTGTTCGGGTCACATAAACCGGCAGTATAAATCAAAGGATCACAGGTATGATATTATAGTTATGTTTCAAAGCTATAATTGATAACTGGCTTATCTATGACACTTTTTCATATTCCGGGGTCTATGTAAGTTATATGACCCGCCCTGCGGTAAGCCGCCAAGGGACTTGTGATTTATTTCTGTATGCAGGACAGTTTAAAAGCTTTCTTAAGCATAAGGAAAGCAGATGATAAGCATAATATGGATGAATATAAGATGGCGGCTTAACAGTATTGAGCACCAAACACGTGCACGAAGGCACGGCAAAACCAAGTTATGTCTACCCTATTACATGACTCCCCAAGTCCAAATGATTAACATTGTTTTTCAGCAAAGCATAAATATGGCCCGCCCGACGGATCAATTGCATTGTTGGCCTGAAGCTTCCGGATCATCCCTTTCCGCTCCTCCATCATGTTCCCTGTCCTGGAAGGTTGATGATGACCAGTCAATGCCACTCAAAGCTTCAAATTCAGCTTCATCATCAATTAACCCGGCCGGGTCAACTTCACGGGCGAAGGTATACTTACGAATTGGAGGGATCGGGCTGATCACTTCATAATGCGGTGTTGGAATCCTTCGATTTTCAGCGTCATAACCCGGATGATACTTGGTAAGATCTGCGTCATCAGCAATCAGGGTGGCCACAGGGCGTATTTCCTTAACACAAGTGGTGAAGTCCTCCTGTCCAAAAGGTGTGCCGTCCTCTTTTAGGCTTGGATACCCAATGGTGATGTCGGCCGGGTCTAGCTCCGATAGCCACGCCTTGGCCCGGCTTAATGTAGCTACGGCTCCGTCTCTTGTAGAAGATCGCCTTAGTTCATTAAACCGCTGAGGTAGCACAACAAGCTGCTTTAATACATCTGACAGGAGGGTGGGAACTTCATTTGACAGGGCCACTGCGGCTAAGGCACGCTGAGACCAGGTGTAGAGTTGTTCCACCAACGTATAAACCGCCTTCAGCTTTATCAGCATGCTCTGGTTAAGATTTGAGCTCCTGGGGCCTGCATTACAATGTCAGGTGAGTTGATGACAATTGATATGCTTATTAGAAAGATTCACATATCTAACACTTGTAGAGTGACTTACCAAAGATTGCTGAGACCATCCGAGATATATGGCGTTTTAAATCGGATAATTTGGTGGTCGTTTCTGCAAGAGCCGCCTCTGCCTTCTCAGCCCGGTTGATCAAGGCGATCTTTTCATCAGCCCAGGCTTTTTTCTCCACTTCAAAGTCTTTTTTCAGTTTTTCTTGTTCAGATACACTGAACTCAAGTTTGGAGTTGGCTTTTTGGGTTTCAGTTTCTGTGCGATTAGGCGGTTCTTCAAATCAGATATTTCGATTCAAAATGATCGTGGTGGCCTCAGATATATACCGGGTCAAAAGGTCAGGATTATCATGCTGTAATATTAAGTCCCAAGTCTTTTGCAAGCAATAACACTTGGCACTTGGGGACTAATGTGTGCTGAAGAATTTTGTTGAAAGTGGCGGTTCATGACAGTAAGTCCCAATCACTTTGCAAGCAAGAGTATTCGGCACTTGTGGGCTAATGTATATTGCTGTTTAAAGCCTTTTAAATAATTTGTTCTGTGCAACCATATGAAGAACCGGTTCAATCATACTGATTAAACCGCCCCTTGGGGACTACGGAGTAAGCCGGAATTCTTCTGTATTTTAATTCAACCATGTTACTAATATTGCTAAGTTTATTTCTAAAGTCTACAGCATATTCATCATAAGCAATAGACTTGGGGGCTGGCATGGTAAGGATAAATGAATATGAGAAAGGATTGTACCTCAAACTTCTGGTGCATCTGCTTCACCATGTCAATTTCTATGTCACGGCTGCTGTGCACTTGACTCATATAGCCAGAAAAGATATCTCCGATACTCATATGAGTATAATCAGCAACATCAAGCTTAGTTCTGCGGCGTTCAAGAAGTTCCTCCTTGGTAGAACACTTGGCCAGCATGGTAGGCCTCCCCGGCTCAACAAAGCCGGTTTTGGTGATTTCGATATCAAGATCTTGAGGATCATCCGTCTTGGCCGGGCTAGGAAATTCCGTATTTTTGGAACCATCAACGGCTTGTTCGACAGGCGGGTCAATAGTGGGCGTTGGTATATCATGGGCTGGCTCGGGCGGCGGCTCATGAGTGGAGGCTTCAGGTGCGGCCGTTCCAAGTTCCGGCTCATTTAAGATCGGCTCTTCGGCCGGCTTGTTCTTCTTCGCCCTCTTGCTGGGTTTTGCTTGTCTGCTGCATAAAATCAAAAGGTCAGTATAAATACAAAAAATTGAACTGAGCACAGATTAAGCAGGTTATTATTACCCTGGAGCGGTTTTAAAAGCCGGCAAGTTGGACTGCATTGATTCGCCGGAGGAAGGTGAAGTTTCCTGATAATTTGAGTCAGAAGAATTAAGTGGTTGAAGAGTGAGACCCGCCAAAGGATAAAAGGAATATAAATCGGAGGTGACCTCGTTCCGGCGTTTCCTTGTTACATTGGGTAAGCCGGAGGAGAGTTCTGCATCTTTACTGGTCCTGGTCTGCCTCCAGCTCTCATGCATCTGTTGCTTCAAAAGAAATTGAGGATCTTGGTAAGCTAAAGGATGTGAAAATCTTACTTTCCGGGTTACTCTTCGGACTTTCTGTCTTGGCAAAGGCTCGGAGTCGGAGGAAATAATAGTTACCACTTCAACCACTGCATGACTCACTCCTGTATCCTCCTGATGATAATCAGAGTCAATAAGATAGTTAAAGGAGCCTAGAGAATCAAGAGCTACCTTTGACTCAGAGGTGTCCTCTAGTCGAAGCATGTCTGAGGCGCTGGGTTTATTTCCTTTCTTCTTGGTGGCGGCTCTCCTGGCGGCTTTCTTGGCTTTTCTGGCCTTCTTTGTAGCTTCATGATCATATTTGGCCTTCCAAAATTTGTCATTGGCCTGTGAATTTCGAACAGGAGTTTGAGTAAAGGTAAAACCTAAAAAATGAGAGTAAAAATGAGTGAATTACTAGCTTACCGCTGGAGCCAGGTTAGCTTTGCAGGAAGGACTCAAACCCACTTTGCCACAGTCTGCCAGGCTCTCATTCAGGAGTGACTTTGTCATATCATCAATGACGTCGTCACGTAAATTGTCAAGGCTGTGCCGCTGAGGATCATTTTTCTGGCATGTGTAGTCGCACATCAAACTAGGGTGGCGTCTCAATGGAATAACCCGCCAGGCAAGTCAAACCCGTACCAAATCAATGCCATTTAAGCCATTCCCCAAAAGAGCTTTGACTTTACTCATGGTGGGGGCAAGTTTCTGGCGTTCAGCAGGAGACAGTTTATGTGGTAGAGGATGAGTGGACTCGAGGCGCAGGGCACGAAAGCCGGGCAGAGGGTTCTCACCAGCCGGAGAAGTATCTTGACAATAGAACCATGTCTGGTTCCAGTCCTTGGGGTGACTCGGTGGATCGGCATACGGAAAAATGCAGTCGCTCCGTCGCTGGATTGAGATCTCACCAACTTCCAAGCTAGGCCCGTTGGCACGTTCATTCTGGCGGTTCAAATAAAATAATTCTCTGAAGAGCAGCAAGTTGGGTTCTTCTCCAAGGTACACCTCACAGAACACTTGGAAATCGCAAATATTAGATACAGAGTTGGGCCCGATATCTTGAGGTCGAAGATCAAAAAAGTGCAGGACATCTCTGAAAAACTTTGAGCTGGGTGGAGAAAAGCCCCGGTTCATGTGATCAGTAAAGACGATGACTTCCCCTTCTTTGGGTTGAGGCTTTTCCTTTATTGGATCAAGAGCACGGTAGGACATGACTTCCTTCTTTGGTAGATATCCAATCTTCACAAAATTATTAAGTGTGCTATCTGTGATGATGGATTTGACCCAGTTGCATGTAACGGGTGCTTTGGGTGCCTTGGGCGGCATTGTGATGGAAGCCTACGACAAAATAAAAATTTCCGGTTCAAATTTAAGCCGAAGAGAAATACTTCAATTCATATTCAAGATGGCGGCTTATAAAGGGGCCTAATGGCATATGGCTAATTATGTCAGATTCTTTAAGCCGCCATGAGCAGTTAAGTTACTTGAGCCGCCATGTGTGGTTGAAGTTATCTATTGAGCATTTCAATTTAAAGCTGGTGGTGTGAGCCGCCATGGCTAGGCGGAGCTATCAAGATACAGACATCAACTAAGTGTTATAAAAACAGGTTTCACATATTGCAATCATTATGTTGGATCAACGGATGTTCAGAAAAGGAAAAAATATTCTAGACCTAATAAACGAGTACAGAGGAGTTCATCAGTTCTTAAGAGGCCTTTGTACAAGAAAAGGGGATCTACTAGCGTCTGAAATGGATGCGAAACAACTACCGCATGAGTTTAGTACTTCTTTTAGATCAAAAGAGGACGCAATGGAGAAACCACGGAGAATCCGTGCTGAACAGCGAAGAACACAGAGGAACTCGCGAACCCTAATGCGGATCTAAGGTGCAGAAAAGCAGAGACTTACGGATGCAGATCTACTGCAGAGGGTCTTCGCCGTTCTTTGGACGAGCTCAGGTTGATGCAGCGGCCGGGGTCGAAGAAGACGAAGTGCGCTGCAGCGGCGGTGGAGCTCGAGCAGCAGTAGGGTCGCGAGAGGAAGAAGACGACGGAAAGGGGGAGAATGGAGAAAGACCAGTCGTGCCTATTTATAAGGAAAAAAACTGATAAAGTGGGCGCGAAAAACAAGGAGGCCGAAAATTATGGGTATCCAGCTTATCAGGACGCCTCGATTCTCGGGATGGTTATTAAAGATAAGGATCCGCTGAGATACATTGGATAAAATATGAATTAATGACAGATGACGTCATGGCGGGTCATTGCAAATCTAGAAGATGACATCATGGCGGGTTACAAATTTCCGTTTGACAGAGAGCAGAAGATTTTCCTAAAGTGATGAAGATTGACATGAACCAGTTCAAATCAATCTGGGGCCTAATGTTGGGGATATAATTATTAGTCTGACCCGCCCAGGAGGGGCCGGGTTATACTCATGACGACTCATGAAGCCCAAGACAGCTCCTGGATATGGCGGGTTAGTTAAGGGCCCAAGGCCCAAAGGCGACTTAAGGCCCGTAGAGATAAACCGACATATATGTGTAAACTTGTATTATAAGGCAGGAATAGAGAGAAACCGAGCCGGACACTGTTTATGAGCCGGTCGGGACTCTATGAGCCGGTGGGCGTCGACCTCTGTATATAAAGGGACGACCCGGCGGCGGTTCAGGGCAAGTAATATCAAATCAAGAGCTAGGTAAAGCGGATTCACTCCCTGGTTATCGAGACATACATAATCCCACTCAAAACTGGATCGTAGGCTTTTACCTTCACCGCAAGGGGCCGAACCAGTATAAACCTCGTGTCCTTTGTCCCGATTAACCCCTTCTTGCTTCCTAGTTGCGATGGCTCCACGACTAAGTCCTTTCACGAGGACATGTGTCGTGACAATTCCACGACACTTCTGGTACTTCGCCGGATAAATCTTCTGCCCTACAATTTCTTTGAAAACAAGGAGTGAATGAAAGGTTATGCATTGAAGAAGTGGGAGTCAACCTTGAACCTTTGTGTTAATGCCCATGGACCCGATGTAAAACTTATCATGGAAGCTGTTCGTAAAAATAATTATTTCTTTGGTACAAGCTCATCTTGTATCTATGAATTGATCCTTTGCAATCGTGGTTCTGACCATATTTCCTCCTTGATTCCATTTACCAAATAAGTTAAAATACTTATCCTCTGCAAATCATTTCCCCCGTCCAACCTCTACTCCGATTTACCTTCCGGCATTACACCTAGTACTTGATATTGGGAAGTTTTATACCCCACCACATCATTCCTAGCCTGATCGGCTATATTTTTATCGTGTCAACTTTTAACTGTGCTACCTGGTCCTTATGCCCGGAGCAACTTCCGATGATGAGCTAAGCTTACGTCAATCTTCTTCATCTTATCATTTCACCTCGAACAACAATCTTGACTTCGAGCTTGTGTCGAAGACGTGGTTCTAATAACCTTTCACTTCATCCTCCCTTTTCTGCTCGATGGCATCTTCATAGAGTCTCTCAACAAAATTCGTCGTGATCACCATCAACACTTTGGCTTCTTCAGGGATGTTGAAAGGATCGATATAGTTCACTAGAGGGGGGTGAATAGGCAACTAACAATTTTTAGCTTTTCTTTACCAATTTAAACTTTGCATCAAAGTAGGTTGTCTAGATATGCAACTAGGTGAGCAACCTATATGATGCAACAACAACAAGCACACATGCAAGCAAGAGATATAACACAAATAAGCTTGCACAAGTAAAGGCATGAGATAACCAAGAGTGGAGCCGGTGAAGACGAGCATGTGTTACCGAAGTTCCTTCCCTTTGAGGGGAAGTACGTCTCCATTGGAGCGATGTGGAGGCACAATGCTCCCCAAGAAGCCACTAGGGCCACCGTATTCTCCTCACGCCATCACACAATGTGAGATGCCGTGATTCCACTATTGGTGCCCTTGGATACGGTGACCGAAACTTTACAAACAAGGTTGGGGCAATCTCCACAACTTAATTGGAGGCTCCCAACAACACCATGAAGCTTCACCACAATGGACTATGGCTCCGCGGTGACATCAACCGTCTAGGGTGCTCAAACACCCAAGAGTAACAAGATCCACAAGGGATTAGTGGGGGGATTCAAATTTCTCTTGGTGGAAGTGTAGATCGGGGCCTTCTCAACCAATCCCTAGAGAATCAACAAGTTTGATTGGCTAGGGAGAGAGATCGGGCGAAAATGGAGCTTGGAGCAACAATGGAGCTTGGAGGTGGAACAGGTAGTCAACTAGAGGAAGAAGACACCCCTTATATAGTGGAAGAACAAATCCAACCGTTATCCACCAACTCAGCTGCAACGCAGTACTACTGCATTCGAGGCGCAGTACTACCATACCACGCACTGCAGACCGTAACAGCCCAAAATGCACTAAAGCAGAGGGCGGTAAGATCTTGCTGGCGCGGTACTACGCGCTTGCATACTACCGCAAGGCAGGGGCTGTCCAGAGATGGGAAGGCACGGATATAAGAAATTACATCCGTGGCTACTTCCGCAGAGTTGGAGTCATGCAAAAACCCGACGCGGTAGTACCGTAAGCCAGCAGCGGTACTACCGCGCAGGGCGCGGATGTAAAAAATTACATCCGCCCCTTACTGCTGCATACTTGCGGAACTAAGCCAGATACCACGGTACTACCGTTCCCTGTGCGCGGTACTACCGTGATGGGTGCCACCCACTAGGGAGAGGGTGACAACATCTAGACTACGGCCACAGTACAACCGCTTTCCTAGAAGTGGTACTACCGTGGGCGCTTGCTGTACTACCGCGCCAGAGGGCGGTACTACCGCAAGGGCCTGCGGTACTACCGCTCTAAGAAGCAGTACTACCGCACACCCTAGTTCAACAAGCACGAGCAATATTTGCATAGACAAGGAAAACATAGGATGCTCCAAAGGCTAGAAGAAAGGAGGTGCAAAGGAAGATGTGTACGTGATGAATCCACCCAACCTTTCCAACGCGGACCCCTTCATAATAGTACGGCTTCCCTACGACTCAATACCACCAAAAAGAAATGAAGAGAAACGCCGTCTTCCATAGCCTTCGAGGGGAACCAAATCATCTTGTGCCTAGTCAATATATATCTGAAATATTCGATGCACATGATTAGTCCGCAAAAGTATTGTCATCAATCACCAAAACCAACTAAGGGATAAAAATGCCCTTACAATCTCCCCCTTTTTGGTGGATTGATGACAACACGGGATTTGCACAAGGGTATAACGCAAAGAGCAAGGGCAAACCCCAAGTCTCTAAAATGTAGACGGGCTCCCCCTAGATGTGTGCTATCTCGATAAGTGCTTTGGACTGCACGGCACACATATTAGGATCAACACTCCCCCTATATTTTATAGACATGGCATATCTTGCAATAAGGCTAAAACTAAGCAAGATAGAAAAGAGCATAATGTAATAAGATAGAATAAGCTCACTACGGTACAATAGAGTGCATATGTCTTACACCATATGATAGAAGGTCTCACAAGCACAAACCAAAGCAAACGAAATAAACGAAGCTCCACTGACCCAAACACGACACAACTCGCAAATCCTACACTCTCTCCCCCTTTGGCATCGAGACGCCAAAAAGGCAGAGAGGACACCTACAAAAATAGTGGTGGCTCAAACTGAGTAGTCACTCGCACGCTCCCCGTCAGACTCTGCAGCAGGGACAGACTCCTCCTCAGACTCGGTCCACTGATAACCCTGCTTGCGCATCCATTCTGCCTCTGGGGTGATGTGCACCTCTAACCCACTGG
The DNA here is from genome assembly GCA_021605145.1 of Aegilops bicornis. Lineage (NCBI taxonomy): Eukaryota > Viridiplantae > Streptophyta > Magnoliopsida > Poales > Poaceae > Aegilops > Aegilops bicornis. Next base: position 367,903,700 of record CM038673.1, on the reverse strand, counting down.
ATATGTTCTCGCCAAAGGTCCTGAAAATCCGCTTGTCGTGGCGGCGAGTCTCCTTGGAAGCCACATGGGTCTTGTACTGCCCCTTTGCCTGCATATAGAACAAAACCTTCATCTTGTTCTTCAGTTGCTTAGCCCAAGATGGCTCAGAGGTGGGAGGGATGTAACCCTCAGAGTTGTCCTTGTCTGCTGCCTCCTCCTCATCCTCATCTGCATCCACGTCCATGGCAGCCGTGGTATCAGCACGAGAGGTAGTGTTGGCCCACTGAGTCTTGATACGGAGGTTGATGGGCTCATGCTGGATCCAACTAGGGGCCTCAAACTCATCCTGAGGGTAGAGCTTCTCCCAAGTTGCCTAGATCAACTGAAACAGATAAGGTCCATAGATGGGGACCTTGCGGTTGTAGACCGCAAACTGAACCTCATGCCACATGATATGTGAGACATCAAGTGGTAGTGTCTGAGAGTTGCGAGCGTCTTCACACAGGAGCATCATATCCACAAGATAGGCATGCACCTTGTCCTTGTCCCCAATGCGTGGGAAGAGAGTGTTGTGGAAGATCCGGTGCATGATGTCAAGAAAAGAGTTGAGTACCCAAGTTGACTTGCCATTGGAGAGCTTCTTCTCCACATAGAAGGGCATAAGCATGTTCTTGTTGGCAGACTCAGAATTGGCATGATGGCGAACACCTTGGGGGTGTGGCGAGCCCCTCATCCAGAACCCCAAGCAAAGTCATGAATTCCTTTCAAGTAGCAGCCAGCTGCCGACCATTGGTCATCCAAGTCATGGTCCTTTCCTCATTGGGATGAAAATGCACTGAGGCAAAGAACTGAGCAAGGATCTCAGGATCATAGTCTTTGTGGAATGAGATGATATGCTCAATGCCAAATTGCTCCACTAGGTCTAAAGCCTCACCAAAGTAGTCCCGGTGCTTCTCTTGCCTCATGTGATGCATGTTGATCCACTTCACCTCCACATAGGTGTTTTGCTTGGCCTTGATGACATCCAGATAAATGAGATTCTGCTGCTTGGTCCAGAATAGCTCAATCCCTCGAAAGTTGGCACGAGGGTTTCCATATGGATTGATCTTCCTCCGAGAGATGAACTCAGCAAGCGGCATCTCATCCATACTCATGGTGGGTTCCTTCTCTTTGGTGGCGGTGGTCTTGGTTCTGCGTTGGGGGGCATTGGAGCCCTCTGCTGCCTCTGGGTTGCGCATACACTTGGATCCCGTGTCACGGCTTGGATTGGAGCGGCGAGCCAGAGCACCTGAGCCACCAACTAAAACACACACCACAAAACAAACATGCACGAAACGCGAGAAGGATCAATGCAAAGACCACAGCAAAGTAGGTGAAACAAGTAGACATAGCATGTGAGAAGTGCCACAAGAGGGATTTGAGACAACGGTAGTATCGTGTGTTGCGCCACGTGCGGTAGTACAGCTCCAAGGAGCGGTAGTACCAGAGACGCGGTAGTACCGCACCAGTAGGGCGGTAGTACCGGACGCGCGGTAGTACCGCACCTGAAGAGCGGTAGTACCGCACGGTTGCAGATCCGAAACGGCCACGGAGACCTGAGCACAACCGTGACAACACGCGATACTACGGTCGATCAAATCCATCACGGGACAACTTTAGCAAGTACCATCACTACACAAAACTACTCTCCTACATCCTACACTTGCAAATATTTGGCCTAAAATCTCAAGAACAACTTGCATCTCCCCAAAACCTAAAAACAACAAGACGAACAAGAAAAAGGGAGGGATTGGGGGAGAAACCTTGTTCCATGGCAAGAGGGAGTGGTGGGGAACGATCCCACCGGTTGGAATCCGAGGAGAGCGGTCGGAGACGGAGATCCGGCGAGGACCTCCGGCGCCGTTCTTGAGAGAGAGAGAGAGAGAGAGAGAGAGAGAGACGGAGTGGGGAGAGAGACGAATGGGTATGGGGGAGTTAGAACTCCCCCTGCCCGTGTTTAACCCCCCACGCGCCCTTGACCGCACAGTAGTACCGCACTTCATCGCGGAAGTACCGCACCATGGCTTTAGTACCGCTCCCCCAGGCGGCAGTAAAAAAATTACTGCCACGCTGGGTGCGGAAGTACCGTGCGCTCCTCACGCGGTAGTCAGGTCATTGCGGTTGTACCGCTCGGGCGGAAGTACCGCACCGAGGCCGTAGTACCGCTCCCCCAGGCGGCAGTAAAAAATTACTGCCGCGCTGTGTGCGGAAGTACCGCGCACTCCCCACGTGGTAGTACCGTGGCAGACCGCGGTAGTACCGTGAGCTCAAGAAAAAGCAGTTTCAACCAAACGAGAGAACACCGAAGCATGAAACCTTCAAGCGAAAGACCACACCGAAGAGCTAACACACTGGACACCACAAGCACAAGCTCGGCACGAAGGAAGAGAGGCAAGAGACAATAAAGACCAAAAACGAGACACAATCTCTCCAAGGAGAGGGCGGTGGCCGGAGCCACCTATGTTTGAGTCCATTTGTATGGCACCGCGAAGAATTATCGTTGGGACCATGACCAAAACTCGTCTTTGAAGCACAAGTACCATAAAAATGGCTAATGTGAAAGAGTTGATCACTTTATGCATAATGGGGGGAGGGAGAGTTCATTGAGAGAACAACACTCCCCCTATGTCCATGCCTACACCTAGATTAGACAACAAGTTGAGTGAGGTGGGGTGTGCAAGGGTTCAAGCAACATTGCTCGAATCAATGATATTTAGCTCATGCCTTAACTCGCGAAATCTTGCTTCATCCAAAGGCTTCGTGAAAATATCTGCAAGGTTATCATGGGTGTTGACGTAGTTGAGCTCGATCTCCCCTCGCCTAATGTGCTCCCGGATGAAGTGATACCGAATCTCAATATGCTTCGTCTTGAAGTGGTGCACCGGGTTGAGAGAAATCTTGATGGCACTTTCATTGTCACACCAAAGAGACACTTTGTCACAAATGACACCGTAATCCTTTAAAGTTTGCCTCATCCATAAGAGTTGTGCACAACAACTACCGGCCGCCACATACTCCACTTTGGTGGACGAGAGAGACACACAACTTTGCTTCTTGGAGGACCAACTCACCAAAGAGCAACCAAGAAATTGGCACCCTCCAGAAGTGGACTTCCTATCCACTTTGTCTCTCGCCCAATCGGAGGCTGAATATCCTACAAGCCTGAAGTTTGCTCCCCTTGGGTACCATAAGCCAAAGTTTGGGGTATGAGCCAAATATCGAAAGATTCGCTTGACCGCCACAAAGTGGCTTTCCTTAGGTGCGGCTTGAAACCGTGCACAAATTCCCACACTCAACATGATATCCGGTCTAGATGCACAAAGGTAAAGCAAGGAGCCAATCATGGAGCGATATACCTTTAGATCCACCGCTTTACCATTGGGATCAATGTCAAGTTGGCACTTGGTGGGCATCGGAGTGGAAGCTGGCTTGACATCACTTAGCTTGAATCTCTTGAGCATGTCTTGAGTGTATGTTGCTTGGTTGATGAAGGTTCCTTCTCTTCTTTGCTTCACTTCGAACCCGAGAAAGAACTTCAACTCTCCCATGGAAGACATCTTGAACTTTGAGGTCATGAGAGCGGCAAATTCCTCATTGAAAGCTTTGTTAGGGGAACCAAAGATAATATCATCAACATATAGTTGGCACACAAACAACTCCCTTTGACCTTCTTAGTAAAAGAGTGGGGTCGATTAGCCCAACTTCAAATCCGAGGTCTTGTAACAACTCGGTAAGGTGGTCATACCACGACGTGGGGCTTGTTTAAGGCCATAGAGTGCCTTATCGAGTTGATACACATGATCGGGAAAGTAGGGATCCTCGAACCCGGGGGGGTTGCTTGACATATACCAACTCATTAATGGGACCATTAAGAAAAGCACTCTTCACATCCATTTGTTGAAACTTAAAGTTGTGATGATAAGCATAAGCAATCAACAGACGAATGGATTCAAGGTGAGCAACGGGAGCAAAGGTTTCACCATAGTCGATACCCTCGACTTGGGAGTAGCCTTGTGCCACCAATCTTGCCTTGTTGTGGACGATGGTCCCATGAGCATATTGCTTGTTCTTGAATATCCACTTGGTTCCAATGACATTGTGGTTCCCGGTTGGCCTTGGCACCAATCTCCACACCTTGTTGTACTCGAAGTTGTTGAGTTCTTCATGCATAGCATTAAGCCAATCCGGATCTTGAGTGCTTCATATACCTTTTGGGGTTCAACACAAGAGACAAACGCGTGATGTTCACAATAGTTTGCCAATTGTCTATGAGTGCTTACCCCCTTTTGAATGCTTCCAAGCACATTTTTCATGAGATGACCCTTGGTGGAGAGCTTGGATGCAATCTTGGCACGACGCTCCAATTCCTCCTCGGTGGTGAGTTGAGGAGCGGTCACTTGATCATCTTGAGCGTCGTCTTGAGCTTGTTCTTGATCTTGAACTTGCTCGGAGGAGAGAACTTGACCTTGGGCATCACTTGGTGTGTCAACATTGTCTTGAGCATGATCATGCCCTTGGTCTTATTCATGAGGTTGAGGTCCTTCACTTTGTTCTTCGGAAGCGTGTGAGCCTTGGGTTGGTGATGGCTCCACTTGAGTGGAGCATTGTCCTTCTCCTTCGGCCACAAGGGGTTCCTCAATGGGTAGGATAAAACCAACACCCATTCTTCTTATGGCTTGAGGAGGAATTTCATCACCTACATCACAAGTGCCACTTTGCTCCACTTGGGAGCCGTTATTCTCATCAAACTCCACGTTACACGTCTCCTCAATAAGTCCCGTGGATTTATTGAGGACACGGTAAGCATGAGAGTTTGTAGCATAACCAACAAATATGCCCTCATAAGCTCTAACCTCAAATTTAGACAAACGAACACCTTTCTGGAGAATGAAACACTTACACCCGAACACCCAAAAGTACTTGAGGTTGGGCTTGTTACCGGTGAGTATCTCATATGGAGTCTTGTTCAAGCCCTTGCGGAGGTAGAGCCGGTTGGATGCATGACACGCGGTGTTGATGGCTTCGGCCCAAAAGTTGTATGGAGACTTGAACTCCGCCATCATGGTCCTTGCCGCATCCATCAACGTCCGGTTCTTCCTCTTCGCTACACCATTTTGTTGAGGGGTGTATGGTGCAGAATATTGATGCTTGATCCCCTCATCACTGAGAAACTCATCCAAGGTGTAGTTCTTGAACTCGGTGCCGTTGTCGCTTCTTATAGTCAAGATCTTTGCATAGTATTGACGTTGGGCTTCATTTGCAAATTCAATGACGGTTTGTTGGGTCTCGCTCTTCCTCTTGAAGAAATATACCCATGTGTATCTTGAGTAGTCATCCATAATCACCAAGCAATACTTTCTACCCCCAAGACTATCAAAGGATGGAGGCCCAAAGAGATCCAAGTGAAGGAGCTCCAAAGGCCTCTTCGAGTAAATGATAGTCGTGGGAGGGTGAGCCTTCTCATGTAGCTTTCCTTCGATACAAGCACTGCAAGCACGGTCTTTAGCAAAACTAACATTTGTTGGTCCACGAACATGGTCCCCCTTGAGAAGACATTGCAAAGATCTCATATTGACATGGGCTAAACGGCGATGCCAAAGCCATCCCACATCAACTTTAGCCATCAGGCATGTTGCGGTCTTAGTGGGTCGCTCCGAAAAGTTAATCACAAATAGACCGTTTTCGACATGCCCAACAAAGGCTACTTTAAGAGTCTTGCTCCACAAGAGGTCCACGGTATCAATATCAAAGAAAGTGGCAAAGCCCATGATTGCAAGTTGACGAATGGAAAGTAAATTGTATGCAAGGGACTCAACATGCATGACCTTCTTGATCGTGAGATCATGATAAATGACAACCTTGCCAAGTCCCAATACCTTAGAAGACGAGGCATCACCCCACTCGACATTGGTGGGCATAGATGGAATCTTGTGCGCGTCCACCACCAAGTCCTTGCTTCCGGTCATATGATTTGTAGCTCCACTGTCGAGCAACCAAGATCCCCCACCGGAAGCAAACACCTACAAGAGATCAATGTTTGGTTTTAGGTACCCATTTTGTAATGGGTCCTTTGATTTTAGTGACAAGGGTCATAGGCACCCAAATAGACCATTCAATGTACTCATAAGGAGAACCAACAAATTTGGCATAAACATGTCCATCACTAGCATGGCACAACACATAAGAAGGGTTAAAGTCGCCGGCTTTGTTGGGAAGGGAAGTGTTGCCCATCTTGGCATCGCCACCCTTCACGGTGTTCTTCTTCTTCTCCTTAGTAGCACCCTCTCCTTCCTTCACAAAGGTTTGCTTGAGAGGGGGAGGTCGTTTGGTCTTGTCATTCTTCTTCTCAATCTTGGACTTGGGTGCGTACCCAATCCCTTCCTTGGCCACAACTTCCTTTTTATTGCTCAAAAGCTCGTTGAGGTTCTTCTCGCCTTGTATGCAAGACACAAGACCCTTCTCAAGCTGCTCCTTTAACTTAGCATTCTCCTCAACAAGATGCACATGCTCACAACATGAGTTAGTAGTATTTGCATTGTCAATTGACACCATATGAGGAAATGTGGCTTTCTCCTTGGTTAGATTTACTTGAAGTTGATCATGAGACTCCTTAAGGCTAGCATGAGCACCCTTCAAGACTTTGTGAGCCTTGTCGAGAATGTCAAACTCCTCTTTGAGTCTAGCAAGATCAACCCCAAGCTTGGCCTTCTCGTAGTTTAGCACATGAGAAACAACAAGAGCATGATCAAGATCTTTCTTTAACTTATCATGATCATCGTTGTGTGACTCCTCAAGAGCCAAACAAAGAGCACGCTCTTCCTCAAGAGCATTGGAAAGATCCGAAATCTCATCGGCATAGTCACGACTGTCGGTGTCAAAACCGGCGGATCTCGGGTAGGGGGTCCCGAACTGTGTGTCTAGGCGGATGGTAACAGGAGACAAGGGACACGATGTTTTTACCCAGGTTCGGGCCCTCTCGATGGAGGTAAAACCCTACTCCTGCTTGATTAATATTGATGATATGGGTAGTACAAGAGTAGATCTACCACGAGATCGGAGAGGCTAAACCCTAAAAGCTAGCCTATGGTATGATTGTTGTTCGTCCTATGGACTAAAACCCTTCGGTTTATATAGACACCGAATAGGGTTAGGGTTACACAGAGTCGGTTACAATGGTAGGAGATCTACATATCCGTATCGCCAAGCTTGCCTTCCACGCCAAGGAAAGTCCCATCTGGACACGGGACGAAGTCTTCAATCTTGTATCTTCATAGTCCAGTAGTCCGGCCAAAGATGATAGTTCGGCTATCCGGACACCCCCTAGTCCAGGACTCCCTCAGTAGCCCCCGAACCAGGCTTCAATGATGCGAGTCTGGCGCGTTGATTGTCTTCGGCATTGCAAGGTGGGTTCTTCTCCAAATCATGTGTTAAACAGTGTCCGGCTTCGTAAATATCGCGCTCCTCGGCTTCCACGCCCAATAATGGCCATCTTCCACGTGTTGACTGAATGTGAAAAGTCAGGGTATTTTTACATTTAGCCCTTGGCTGCGCAAATGAGCCGCCTATAAAAGAGACGGGGATCTAGATCCAAATCACACCATTCTCCCTCCGCGAGCATTCATCAGAGCGCCTTTGACAAAAATTCACTCCATCATGGACAGTCGACGCGGCTCCTCCTCTCGTGCCCCAGCCCTCAGCCTAGAGATTGGGGGAGATATTCAGTCCCGCACAGTGAGTTGGTGGTGCTCCAAACCAAGGGATTCCTTCCCCCGGCCTTCATGGTTACGGTTCGAGCCGGACTCGCCACCTATAAGGGCGGAAAGCAGGCGGAGAGCGTTCCCGATCCTTCCAAAGGGACTCGGATTTCCAATCCATCCGTTTCTCCGGGGGCTTCTGGAGTTCTATGGTCTCCAGCTACACAACCTTACGCCTGCCTCCATCTTGCATATTGCGGGCTTCGTGGCCCTTTGCGAGCTGTTTTTGGGCATTGATGCCCATTTCGCGTTGTGGAAGAGATTATTCTGCCTTGTGCCCCGTTCTCACGAGGGGTCAATATATCAAGTGGGCGGAGCCGAATTATGGCGCATCGCCGGGACCGGATACCTATCCGGAACCCAAGAAGGCGTCCAATGACTGGCCTTCAGAATGGTTTTACATGGAAGACGTCCCGCTGCCAGATCCTGTTCGGATCGGCCTCCCGGAGTTCAGCAATGCTCCTTTGAAGAAACGCCTAAGCTGGCGCCCGCGGAGCCCCCAGAGGGAAAATGACAGGGATGTTATTTACCTGATGAGCTGGATAAGGTTATTAGCTCACTCCGGACTGGCTATGATAGGAGTCATGGCCACATGCATTATGCGGGGGGTGCAGCCGCTCTAGTATAGGGGCCACCCCATGTGGGATTTCAACGGGGAGGATGACGCCACCCGTCATGGCCGTAAGGGGCCGGGATCGATCGCCGATCTGGTGAAGATCTTGTCCGCTCTGTACAAGGGGGAAGAGGAGGATTTCCTCCGTGCCAGTCCATTGAACGGATTTTCCATGAACAACCCTCGAAGTTGGGTGAGTGGACATTTCTTTTTGCCTATCCGATCCATATTCCCATAATTAAGTATCTCATTTTGTGATTTCGACGCAGGAACTGCGTCGGGCCGTAGAAGATATACACAGCCCGCCTCCACAACCCGGGGATCCGGAACGGTCCCTCGATCCGGCCTCCGAGGAGGATCCGGATATAAAGGTGGAGCTGATCGATGGGGTGTTCCACCAACTTAGCATCGACAATGCTTTGGTCGCCATTACGGCTGACTACCCCAGAATATTTCTGGCCTCCCAGGTAACTGTGACCGAGGTCCTGATACCATGACCCCTCCGCGCTTATTTCTGATCACCGCACAACAATGGTGTCTTGTAGGGGGTGCCTATGAGGCGGGAAGCCGAGCCCACGGCGGCTGTCCAACAAGGGGCAGCTCGGCCCAGCAGGCTGAAAAGAAGTGCGGTCTGTATCGAAACGTCGCCGCAACGGTATGGTGCGCCACCGAGTTTCAAGGAAAGATTCCTGGAAGGCATACTAACGCTCGTGATCCTTTCAGGAAAAAGAGCGCTCGCCGGACTGTGTCCGGAGAGGCTGCCAATCGCGCCTCCGCCAGCCAGACTCCAAAGCCGGGTCTGGAAGGGGGGGCGAACACAAGGCACGCGTTGGATGCTCCTCCGATGGAGGATGCCGACAGATTGTCCGCCATCAAATTTGAGGTGGAGAGCGCCATGAATCATAGGCGCCGCCGGACAGTTCTTCGTGACGCATGTTTCTCCCAAGAGGCATTGAACGCCTTTAATTTGGGAGAAGCGCACCTCCGTGCCGCTCAAGATGGTCTAGCCAAGGCCACGGAGCAGTATGTGAAAGACATACGGGTAAGGAATTTTGACAGTTATATATGCCAGTATCCCCCGAGACTTAAAATAGTTAGAATAACTGATTTAAGGATCATTTGAAATGCAGGATCTTACAGAAAAGAATACACGTCTGTCCCAGGAGCTTGAAGAGTGCAAGGCCCAACTTGAGGCCGCACTAGCCACTACAGGGGAAGCCGCAAAGACCCCCTCTGGTAATATATACTTCAGAAAGATAAGCAGTTTTATGGAGTGCGGCGTGTCGGCGTTCTGGGAACGGGGGTCCCCAGACTTGCCTACCTGCGGCCTGCGGCGTGGCTCAAAGGAGGCCCAGGACGGCCCATCTTCATCAACACAAGCTCAAGACCCTCGCGAGGGGCCAAGCCTCGCGGGGCGGACGACCAAGAGCTTCCTCAGGCGCGGCCTTGTCAGGCTGGCTCATGAGGAGGCGGAGAGTTCAAGACAGGGTACCTCGCGAGGTGCCCGTGACGCAAGCCATGACGACCGAGAGCGCCAGCCCATGCAGCGTCCTCCTTTCCTCTTTGGTGCAAAGGGGGCAAGCGCAGGCAAGAGCATCAGGAAAAGGCATCCGTTTCGATGCAACAAGGCCAAGACCAGCCCCAACGGCTGGAATGCAGTCATCGTGGAGCCCAAGCAGGCGTCATCACCAGAGCCTTTGGCAGGCGAGGACCAACTTTAGTCAGGATAAGTGTACCCGCTGTTCCCCTTCAAAATGGCCAATTGTTGGCGCCCTTCCCGCTCAATATTTGGGAAGAGGCCCAGGGCCTTCGCCTATAAATAGGGGTAGCCACACTCAGAGTAGAGAGAGGACGAAGGACGATCGGATCGAGCATTCGGAATCGAGAGAGAGAGAAACCCGCTCCTCAGGTTAGAGCAACGGGACATCACTTAGCAGTTCATCCTTGTACTGTTCTTCATCAGCCCCTGAGGCAATCCACACACCACAAACTAGAGTAGGGTATTACACCACAACGGTGGCCCGAACTAGTATAAATCTTGCGTCTCTTGTGTTGTTCTTGTTAGTAGTTTAGGTCCCTGCGATTCGGCGAGGTACGAGACGGTGGAGGGTTGATCTCCGCGCACCTAGAGTTCGAACCTTAAGGGTCTGCCAGAACCCGTGATCCGACATTTGGCGCGCCAGGTAGGGGTGCGCTGGAATCTGCCTTTCGTCGCCTCGTTCTTCCCCGACCACCGCCACCATATCGACGCTCGCCGGGTTTCGCGCCGGCGCCGAGCCGCCTCGCTTCCCATCGCCGCCTGTGACGGCCCCGTCGGCGGACGCCCTCGCTGCTCCTCGTCACCGGCTGTCAACGCCGCCACCGGCCCGGCGGGCAACGAGCAGCAAGCGTGGTCCCATCACCCGTCCATGAGGCGGGACGGCCGCACCGCCACGCCTTTGCTCACCCCCGCTGGTTCTTCGTCGTGCGTGCCCCGCGCGGCCATGGAGGCCCGAGCTGCACTCATCGCGCCAGCGAGCCTCTGCGCTACCGCCCCGTCGACGCGTCACGAAGAATGGCTCGACGCGTCGCCGAGCTCGTCACGCTGCGGAGGCGACCCAGCTGTCCGTTTTTTGCTGCATCGCACCGCTTCGCCCAGCGGCGATGAAAGCTCGGGCGCCTCGGCCGCCTCCCCTCAAGACGGAGCCCACAGCCCCAAAGCTGCCCTTGGCGAACCCGCTCTGCTAGGGCGCCGCGCAGCAAGAGCAGAGCTGCCAAGAAGTTCCTCGCCCACAAGAAGCTGCCAGGCGCCCCCGCCCAAAGACGTCAAGACCTGCTGCTCGCCGCGGCGCAGGGAGGCCTGCAAGACCAAGCTCTCTGTCTTCCGAGGCCCCCCGCGGCCACGGCGGGTTGCCGCGCCTTCACCACTGAGCTGCACGGCGTCGCGTGGCTCACCAAGTTCAAGCCAGACCTGCCCCCACGCTACGACGGCGCGGCAGACCCTACGGAGTTCCTCCAGCTCTACGAGCTGGGCATCAAGGCTGCCAACGGAGATGAAAAGGTCATGGCGAACTGGTTTCCCATGGCGCTCAAGGACGGAGCCCGCACTGGCTCTGAATCTGCCCAGTGCACGATCTCTTCCTGGGCGAGATGCGCACCCGCTTCATCGCCAACTTCCAAGGTACTCGCGACCGCCGCCCGCCATGAGCGACATCGCCGAATCAAGCAGCAGCCGAAACCCTGCAAAAGTACATCCAGCGCTTCAACAACGCGCGCCTCAAGATCCCCAGGGTGACGGAGGAGGCCATCATCTCTGCCTTCTCCGACGGCATGCGCGACGTCAAGATGAAGGAGGGGCTGGCGATGCATGAAGATATGTGCACCTCCCTGGAGCTGTTCAACTTGGCGACCAAGTGCGCCAGGGCTGAGGAGGGCGCCTCTCCTCCTCGAGCTGCTGCCGCGGATCCCGAAGAGAAGAAGTCCAAGGCCAAGGACGTAAAGCGCAAGGGGCTGTCGACTCGCGTCGAACCAGACATAAGCGGGCGTAGATCAGCCCGAGTCTTCCAAGGGCAGCCGGTACTGCATGTACCACGACCTCCACACCCACAACACCAATGAATGTCAAGAGCTCCGGGCAGTGCGCGAAGGAAGGGTCGGCAGACGCCCTGAGCGCAGCGACCGGGGCTACGGCCGAGGAGGAGGAAGAAATCCAGGACGCTGGGAAGACCGCGGCCCGCGCCAAGGGTGGCGCGACCAACCTCGCGAGGACCGCTGGCAAGACCCACCTCGCGAGGGGGGCTGGAGGGATCAGCCTCGTGAGGATCGTCCGCAAGGGAACGCATGCCTCCCTCCGCTGCCGCCGCCACCAAGGAGAATCAAAGACCGTCATCAGGACGAGGGGGCTGGGGGCTTCTAGGAAGCACGCGCGATCGCATGCATCTTAGGCGGAGCCCAAGCCCCAGCCTCCCACCACATCTTCAAGCAGTTCGCCCGTGAAGTGAATGCAGTCCTCCCCAAGCTCGAGTCCACGCGCCCTCTCAGGTGGTCGGCATGCGCCATCACATTCAGCTCAGCGGATCAGCTCAAGTGCACAGCCACCGCCGGAGTTCTCCCAATGCTTTGCTCCCCAATCATCAGGAACGTGTTGGTCACCAAGACCCTCATCGATGGCGGAGCAGGGCTCAACGTCCTGTCCGTGGAGACCTTCAACAATCTTCAAGTGCCCTACAGCCCGACTTCAGCCAACCAAGCCCTTCTCCGAGTCACCGACGGCTCCACGGCCCGATCGGGCAGGTCCGCCTCCCTGTCACCTTCGGGGCGCGCGACAACTACCGCACCGAACTCATCGACTTCGACGTCGCCCACATTCGCTTGCCATACAACGCCATCCTCGGGTACCCAGCGCTGGCCAAGTTCATGGCCGTGACCCACCACGGCTACAACGTCCTCAAGATGCCAGGAAGCGGCGGGGTCATCATGGTGCCCTGTGAAGAGAGAGATGCAGTGTGCTCCTTGGAGCGAGCTTTTCGAGCCAGCGTCATTTGGAAGACCTGCACTACAGCAGCAGGATGCCTCCAAGCAAGACCCAAGAAGAAGAAGACATCGACCGCCCAGCTCATCAAGAGACAGGCCCCTCAGGCCCGCTGGCCGCCAGGAGCCTCCTTCCATTGCATAGGAAAGCTAGCGCTGGCGCCCTCCTCGGCAGGGCTCGGGCTCCCCACTGGGGCCACCGACCTCCCAAGGTCTCGAGGAGGCACTTGGGCACCACGTGAGGCGTGTTTGAAGCACGCTTCCCGCAAGGTGAGCAAGACCAGGAGGACAGAACCCCGAGAGTTCATCGCCAAGGCCATTCAGAGTTACAGGAGTCAAGGGTCATGAGGGGCAGCCGCCACTCTGGCCATGTGGCCCCCATCCAAAGCGAGGATGGTGGGCTGCGCGTCTGCATCGACGCATTGTGGCTCAACCGAGCCGCATCTCAGAGGCGCCTGCCCTCGCAAGTGGGACGCTATGAGGCCCGCCCACGATCACGTGACGCATGCCTTATGGCCTGCCAAACGCGGCTGCTGCACACCAAGTGTTTCATGAGGACCATCCTGGAGGCTCAAGAGGTCGCACGCCTGCCCCGGGCGGAGATGGAGATGGCCCGTGAGGGGCCGCCAGCGCCTCCGGAGCCTCCCGAGGCCCCGAGCACAGGGGCTCGTGGAGGATCGGCTCCTGCAGCCCACCGAGTCTGCTACATCAACGGCCCTTCATCCCCAACATCACCAGTGACATCTTTAAGTTTTATTTCCGCTGGGAGCGCCTTCAGGTCAGATTATTCCTGTGCCGCGTGGGTCCGTCCCTGCGGCATGTATCCCTTTTATTTCATGTCCTTAGCTTACCCTGTTGGGGGCGCCCCTCGGGCTGCATCATCCCCAAGCCGCTCGGGCCAGTCCCAGCGGCAATGTATCCTTCATACATTTTCCTTAGGATTATGCTCCACCATACTTGTTATTTGGTGCCTTCTCTTGGGTGGCGAAATCTTGCACGTTAAAGGGGGGGTGCTTGAGCATCACGACTCAGGGCTCCTACCGGCTCTCCGGCCCTCACCCTCTGGTCTTGTCCATGGCATCGCGACCTGGCTTGCCAGCGACGGTAGAGACCAGCCCGAGAGCCGGGACCCGAGGATGTAGAGTTGTTGCCTCCGACCCAGCTTGCGCGTTAAAGGGGGGGTGCCTGAGCATCGCGACTCAGGGCTCCTACCGGCTCTCCAGCCCTCACCCTCTGGTCTTGTCCATGGCATCGCGACCTAGCTTGCGAGCGATGGTAGAGACCAGCCCGAGAGCAGGGACCCGAGGACGAGAGTTGTGTCATCTAATCCAGCTTATGCGTTAAAGGGGGTGCTCGAGCATCGCGACTCGGGGCTCCTACCGGCTCTCCGGCCCTCACCCTCCGGGTCTTGTCCATGGCATCGCGACCTGGCTTGCCTGACGGTAGAGACCAGCCCGAGAGCTGGGACCAAGACGAGAGCACCGACATCTAGCCACTTTGCAGAACACACTCAAGATAAGGCCCAGAGCCAGCGCAACCCGCCTTTGAGGTAGGGCCTCGTGAGTCCTGCTACTGCTCACGGGTGCCCAGACACACCTCGTCTAGCCCTACCGTGCAGCCCACGTGTCGTGGGGTCAGAGCACGCCTGGGCTCCTCCAGGAGGGGAGCCCCCTCCCATGTTCCAGTGGAAGCACCATGCTCCGCGCTGGCTGACGACACTGCCGAGGAGCGGCTATGCCCGTATGCATGCGGAAGTGCTATGCTCCGCGCTGGTGATAAACAAATGAGGGTGGCCTCCGGGTTGCGTCAACCTCAGGGAGCCCAGAGCTCAGTGTCTGGCCTCGTCGCAACGCCTCCTCTCGGGAGTGCCGCGCGAGGGGGCTGGGCACGGGGGCTGCGCCTGGGTCATGCCTAGATGCACGCCATCAGCCAGCCCTCGGGCCTGGTTCATCGTGATGCCACTCCCCGAGCGGAGCCAAGGTACGCATGCCGCTTGAGCTGTCAAGGGGACTCCTGAGCATCGCGACTCAGAGCCTAATCGTCAAGTAGCCCTCACCCCTTAGTTCCGAAAGGATAACGGCGGTTGGGGTATGCGCGGGCCGGGCTCTGCAGACGTAGAACGGTGGATCCGCCTCGCCTCACCTCCCTACTTGTTGTTCAGGCGCTAAGGGGACTCCTGAGCATCACGACTCAGAGCCTGACTTGTCACGTAGCCCCTCACCCCTTGGTCCTGTCCTGGTTTCCGGTCGGGCTAACGGTAGCCGAGGTATCATGTGGGCCGGGCGTAGAACATAAGCAAGTAGGAAGCACAAATTTCAAGGAATTCAAAAGCAAATATTACAGTCCACACTGTTATCGCAGTACCAAACGCAAGTTTAAACGCCTCCCCGAGGCATGATACATGTGCAGGAATTAAAAGCAAGACAGGAGCCACAGCGGAGTCACTTGTCGGCGGCGGAGCGGCGCGGAGTGGGCTCGCCTCGTGAAGTAGTAGGGCCGGCGGCGCCGCCCGGCTTGGTGTCAAGGCCTGAACTTCCCCAGAGCCTCCATGACCCTTCACAACCTCGGCAATGGCAGCTGCGTGCTCGCCCTTCGCCCGGCTCAAAGAGCTGTCCATGTCGACGCTAGGGTCGCGAAGATAGATGTGGGTGAGGATCCGCGTCAGTGCCGCAGAAGACAAGACCCACGCCTCGGCCTCAGCCGTGGGGCCAAGACCAAGGGAGACATCTTCAAGAGCGGATCGTGAAGGGAAGCAGCTTGGCGGGCCATCCTCCGCGCCCGGCTGGGCTCTTCAAGCCGCCATAAAGCTCCTCGCCAGGATGCGAGCCTTCACCTCCATATCCATGAAGGCCACGCGGTCTTCAGCCAGAACCCGCGCCTTGGCGTCCAGCTCGACCTTCCTCGCCTCCAGTTTCTGCCCCAACGCGTCAAGACGATCGCGGCGCTTCTTCAGCTTGGCCTCCCGGTCCTTGATGCCCGCCTCGCGAGCCTTCATGCCTTCCTCCTGCTCCTCGCGGAGGCAAGCCTCCTCGGCGAGCTGGTTCTGCAGGCCCTTCAGCTCACCCTCCAGCGTCTCGCAGTGACCTCGGATGCTGGCTGCCTCCCCGTGGCAGCATCGCGGGCTACCTTCGCCTCGCGAACAGCACGCTTCTCCTCATCACAGGCCGTCGAAGCTCGGACCAGCGCCGCCGAATCGGCGTCGGCCTGAATCCAGCCAGAGGCTAGCTCCAGCGCCCGCCACCAAGCGAGGGTCGGCGCCAGAAGATCTCGCCGCAGCCGGGTCCAGCCAAGAAGCGGGTCCAGACCGTGGAGGAGTCGGAGAGACACGTTGGCGGAGCAGAGGAGTTGGCGGCGGCATAACCACTTCGCCGAGGCGGAACCAGGCGCCACGATGACGGTGGAGGCTGCGCCCAGCAAGAAGGCCGCCTCGAGTCGCTAGACAAGGGGCTGAGCTTCGCCCGGCCAGGCTCGGCCCAAAGCCTGGCGAGGACGCCCGGGCAGGAGAGGCACAGGCGTCGGGGCCGTCTTCCTTTTCGGCAAAGGCACCACCACGGATGGGGCCTTAGGAGCGCTCACCTTCTTCACCGCAGCGCCACTGGCCAAGAGCATGGACATCAGATCTCGTCAACAAAGCAATAATCAAGACAGGAAGCGGGCACTTACAGGTCGTCGCTGGTGGACTCGAGCAGCCTCCGGCCATACTTGAAGCCCGAGAGCCGGCTGCAGGGATCGGCTTCAAGGGGACCAGGAGCGGCAGGCGCGTCCGAGGATCGCCCCGGGGCCGGGGCAGACCCGCGGGGGACCAGCCCAGTCCGGTCCTTCTTCGGGATCGGGGGCAGGCTCTTGCCTCCCCGCTCATCCTCATCTTCGTCGTCGTCACTTTCGGGAGGCGGAGAACGCGACCTGCGCCGCAGGAGGGAGCCCTTGACTCCGCCCCGAATCAACCCCCTCTCCCTGCTCCCTTTCCTCCACCTCTTCGCTGAGTCGGAAGAGGGCATCAGTCACGCCCAATATGCGACCCTATCCAAAAGGAACTCAAGGTCCCACCAAGGATAGACCCAAGATATTGAAACGCTTCATAAGGTGGATATCATTACATCAACATTACATAATACATAGGGATACAACCAAGACATACAATGTCACATGAATACAACATCATATACAAGATCAACATCCGACTACGGATGAAACATAAACGTAAACTCAAACAATATCCACCTCGCTAGCCCAGTCAGCCGACCGAACCTATCCCCGATCGAAGAAGCGTAAGAAGAACTCCAACACAAGTAAACATCACTCTCACGCCATGATCATCGCAAACCTGTACTCAAGAATCGGGTGGTGTAGTAATCTGTGAGCCACGAGGACTCAAAGAATCCCATTACCATGGGTATCAAGACTAGCAAAGCTTAATGGGTAAGGAAGGGGTAAAGTGGTGAGGCTGCATCAGCGACTAAGCAAGTATGGTGGCTAACATACGCAAGTGAGAGCGAGAAGAGAAGCAAAGGAACGGTCGTCAACTAGTAATGATCAAGAAGTGATCCTGAACTCCTACTTACGTCAGACATAACCCAGAAACTGTGTTCTCCTCTCGATCAACCCGAAAAGAGACACTCACTTACGCACACGGTTGGTGTATTTTAGAAGAGTTTGCTTCAAGTTTACTACAACCGGATATTAACAAATTCCCATCTGCCACATAACCGCGGCACGGCTCTCAAAAGTTTAAACCCTGCAGGGTGTCCCAACTTAGCCCATGATAAGCTCTCGCGATCAACGAAGGATATTCCTTCTCCCAGAAGACCCGATCAGTCTTTAATCCCGCCACGAGACATTTCGACAAAGAATAAAACAAGACCAACAAAGTCACGAATGTGCCGACAAATCCCGATAGGAGCTGCACATATCTCGTTCTCGTGGCACACCGGATGAGCCAGACGTCGGGTTGGCATAGACCCGATTGCCTAGGGGCGCCGGACATCGCTGGTTTGGACCAAGACTCGAAGGAGAACTGGCCCGGGGGTAAAATAAAGCTGACCCTTGAGAGCGCGACTCCCAAGGGAAAAAGGACTAGGTGAGGCAAATGTAAAACCAAGGTTGGGCCTTCTTTGGAGGAGTCTTATTCAAAGCGAACTGTCAAGGGGGTCCCATAAATCACCCAACCGCGTTAGGGACGCAAAATCCGGGATCATAATACCGATATGAAGGAAACTAGGGCGGCAAGAGTGGAACAAAACACCAGGCATAAGGCCGAGCCTTCCACCCTTTACCAAGTATATAGATGCATTAATAATATAAGAGATATTGTGATATCCCAACCAAAAATCCTGTCCACCATGGAGCAATCTTCAACTTCACCTGCAACTAGCAACGCTATAAGAGGGCTGAGCAAAGCGGTAACATAGCCAAACAACAGTTTGCTAGGAAGGGTGACAAAGGTTAGAGGGTGACATGGCAATTTGGGAGGCTTGAGCAGCAAGTGATAGGTAAGGCAGCATAGCGATAGAACGAAGCAACTAGCATAGCAATGATAGTAGTGAGATCCAGGGTAGCGGTCATCTTGCCTGAAATCCCGCAAGGAAGAAGAACGAGTCCATGAAGAAGATGAAGCCACGAAGACGAACCAAGCGTAGACGAACGAATCCTCACGATCGCAACGAAACGGGAACTATCGAGAAGAAGCACACAACAAAGTAAACACACCACACATAAACGAGACACGATGCACAACCAAGCATGATGCATGACAAAGCTACATTAGGCTACTCATGGCAAGAGATGATGCAAACAAGAGCAACACATCCAAGCAAGTTTAAATGAGGCCGGAAACAACATAGAACAACTCCGGTAAGTCCTCATATGCATATTTCGAAATTGGTCCAGATCTGAATAACTTTATGTTCAAGTTGTTAAACAGCAAGTTAAGATGCACCACCATGATCTACACGAAATTCTAGTCAAGTTACATATAAAGTTTATTAGATTCGGAGCTACGGCCTAGAAGATATGAGCAAAACAAGTTAAACATGGCATTGATGCAAAATGCACCCAAACATCAAGCAAACACCTCAAAACAAGGATGCAACATGATAATATGAAACTACATGCAAAATCAAGCAAGTTTCATATAGAGCACACTCCAAACGGAGCAACGGTTCAACACATACACACAATACAAGTTTAAGGGACAAACTGCCCAAAACAGCAAATAGGCATATTGCAAGCACCAAAACATTAAGCTACAGCATCTCAACGTGAAAACAAAAGGCATGGGCATGATTTACAGGTAAATCATGACAAAACATGAACACTGAGCTATCTCCAGAAATCACTAGAACATGCTCAAAATGACATGGCAAGATTGCAAATAATAACAGTTTCAGACTTTGGTAAATAACATCAGGTTGCAATGTTTAGAGCTATCAAACAACATGCTACAGGAACTTATCATGGCAAAAAAAGGCATGGCATGAATCTAATAATTGCATAGAACAAAATTCCCTTACTGACAATGAGCCAAAAGGGCACAGAAAACATGATGGCACCCGTGTAAACATGGCAAGTTATATGACAGATTCATACAAGCCAGGAACAACAATAAGTAGGCATGTTGGTTGAACCACCCACCAGAGGGCAATACATGGCATGGCAAGGCAACTCACAGTAAGAAGACATGGCATAGAGGCTATACATGGCAAGAACAACATCATAGCATACACGGATCAGCTACAACAACCTTTGGCAAAATTGAATAACATGTAAACAACCTGCCAGGAAACACTTTATAGCACAAGTAGAGCTCGATTGACTCAAGCTATGGCACTCCATAATTGCAAACAAGGGCATGGATGGATATATAATAACCATATGTTCAAAACATCCTTACTGAAGTATCTCAAAATAAGCATGGATCTCTCGGTAGCATCAAGTTTACATGGCATAAAAATATCAATGAGAATCCGGCTGAAATCAGCAACATCATGAAGCCTATTTTGCATGCTTGTGCTAGTCACCACAGATATCACAAAAATACATGGCATACACCCATGTAAATATGGCATGGCATAGTACAAAACACATGTAGGACCCAAGTTCATAGGAAGCACACATCAATCATGGCAAAAATGACAAAAGTGCATGTTCTGATAAGAATCTAAAACTAACATCATATGGCCCTCTTCTAACAGCATTTCTGGCATCAAGATAAGCTCAAATGTAAATGATGCAATGAGATGAAATGATGTACTCGTCGAGGCGAACAATTTGACATATTACACGCACAAAACGGAGCAATAGGCGGAGAGTTATGGCATGATGAACATGAGCAAATAATATGCAAAATCTGGGACTTGGGCAAAATTTATACCCTCCGGAAGTCAACGGGACGAGGATATCCGGGACGAGGGGATCCGGGACGCAGAGGGGCCGTTTGGTTCGGATCCCGGTGGATCTCGTCCCACCTGGACGGATCTGACCGGATCCGACTCCGGCAAGGGCGGGCGGCTCCGGCGAGCTCCGGCTCCGGCCGAAGCGGAGGAGGACGGCGAGGGGCGGCGAGAGTGCGGAGGCGCCGCCGGGCGGCGGGCGGAGGCCGAGGCGAGGCAACGGAGGGCGGGCCGGTGGCGCAGCCGGGCGGCGGGCACGGGCGGCCGGCGGCGGGTTATGGCGACGAGGCGGCGGCGAAGGGAGCCCCGGCGAGGCGGGCGCCGCGAAGCTTCAGCCGGAGGCGCGGAGCGGGCGGCGGCGGGGTCCGCGCATGGAGGCTCGGGCGGCGGAGACTGGCCGAGAGCCGGGCTGCGGCCTCGGCGGGCTGCGGGCGGCGGCGCGGGACGGCGGACACGTTTGGCGGCAGTGGACGTGTCCGGGCGTGGAGGAGGAAGAAGCTAGGGTTTCGGATGAATTGATCCATGAATTTCATGAGGCACATATTTATAGGTAGAGGGAGCTAGGAGAGTCCAAATGAGGTGCGGTTCGCCACACGATCGTGATCGAACGACCGAGAGCATGGAGGGGAGTTAGATGGGTTTTGGGCCACTTTGGAAGGGGTGTTGGGCTGCAAAGAGAGAGGGGCTTTACGGTTACCCGGTTAACCGTTGGAGTATCAAACGACCTTCAAATGGCACGAAACTTGACAGGCAGTCTATCGATGCTATACCAAGGCCGCTTGACAAACCTCGGTCCATTCCGAGAACGTTTAACGCCCGCACACGAAAAGAGGTAAAAGAGGGCGCCGGGAGACATAGGAGTGCTGGATTGCAAAACGGACAACGGGGAAAATGCTCGGATGCATGAGACGAACACGTACGCAAATGCGATGCACATGACGACATGATATGAAAAGCAGATGATGACATGGCAAAGTGCAACACGCAAGCACATGACATGGCAACTACGGCGAATAACTGGCAAACACCTGGCACATCGAATCCGGGGCGTTACAGCACGTCCACCAGGTCCTTCGGAGCCTCCGCGGGCACGAGCCCGTCCCCATTGAAGGCGGGCATGGACCCCACAACCTGCTCCCAATCCTCGCGAAGAAACAGGGGCACGGGGGCGCCCCCTGGTCTCGCCACATCGCCTTCTACCAAGGATCGAGGATCATTACCAGATCCTCGCCGCTGTACACGGCTCGGGTTAGGCCTCCACATCGAGCGAAGTCTTGGCGAAGCGGAGCTGCTTGGTGCTCCAGAACTCCTCAAAGAACGATGCACCAGCCAGCCTCGCCACCGCCAGATCGTCTGGCTTCAGATTCGCCCATCCTCTCCAAGACTACAGCGAGGATCCCAAGCTTCGCCGGGACCGGGGCGTCGGAGCTCTCGGCTGGCTCCATGGGTAGGATCACGAGGTGGATCCGCCAAGATCCACTAAGACCCACGCGGTTCTGAAGCCCTCAATCCGCTTCCAAAGTGTTTGAAATTGCAATAGCTCCGCCAGACACGGCGCTTTAAGCGCGCAAGACGCGGAGACGGGACCACGGGAGAATCGGAGGAAGAAGTAGTGGCGCAGCAAGGCCACCGAGGGCTTCACCCCAACATGGGCCTCACAATAGTAGGCAAAGATTGCCAGGAGAAGGATGGAGTTGGGATGGAGGTGCAGAGCGTGAATGTTGTAATGGCGAAGGACGGAGAAGAAGAACTCGGAGAAGGGAGGCGGACATCAAAGAATAATGGCGCCTCGTGAAGAACGGGTAGAAGGTACTCCCCGACCCTCGTGGGGCGGAGCCGACCTTGAACACCGCCGTCCCGCTTCACGCCAGCGCCTCCACCGGCCAGATTGCAGCAAGGCTCATTGCCGACATTCGGGCGGGTCCAAGGCAGGAGAGTACCAGTTCCCGGCCGGTTTTGACGAGGAGCCATGATCGGCTAGGGCACGAAGGCGAGGATCTGAAGGTCTTGGAAGCAGGAAAGAGAGGCGCAAGAAAGGGGATCTGAGCAAGAATCGGAGAAAGTAAAGGAGGCAAGCAAGCCGCCGCCTATTATCAACTCCGCCGGCTGCGTGGTTACCACGCCCAATCAACCGCCACGCTGGCGCCTAAGGCTGCAGTCGTTAGGGCCTACAATGCCGCACTTGCCCTTTCGCCTCTCAAGACGGGCCAAGTCCGGGCGTCGTGGCCCCGGGGCTCTTGCCGGTGTTCTGGGAACGGGGTCCCCAGACTTGCTCGTCATATAAGCGTTGTGGACGCCTCGTTCAATCAGACACTAATCATGCACGCAAATGTGTACGATCAAGATCGTGGACTCACGGGAAGATATCACAACACAAATCTACAAATAAAATAAGTCATACAAGCATCATAATACAAGCGGGGCCTCGAGGGCTCGAATACAAGTGCTCGATCATAGAAGTCGTGAAGCAACAATATCTGAGTACGTACATAAGTATCCATGACGCCCGAACAGGTCCAGGCCCACCTCTCTCCTAGGCGATCTCAACTCGCCCTGCCGCCTCCGCCTCAAAGATCCACTCGCTGGTGCTCCACAAGCCGACCCGTCTTTAGTCTCCACATGTATCATGTATAAGTATATAGTATATACCGAGATCACCTCCCGAGTGATCTCGGCCCAATAGTATAAGCATGAGACGGACAAGAATGTAGGGCCACAGATGAAAATACTAGCATCCTATACTACGCAAGTAGGATTGCGAGTAAAGGTAACAACAAGAGTAACAAGGACAAAGCTATGCATCAGATAGGTATAATAAAGCAAGAATATGCTACACTACTCTAATGCAAGCGGTATAGAGTAGAATAGGCGATATCCGGTGATCAAGGGGGGGGCTTGCTGGTAGCTCTGCAAGAGAGAGGGGTCGTCAACTCCATAGTCGAATCGGCAAAGCAGCAGCGCTGGTCTCGTAGTCCACCGGAGAGAAGAGGGGGGAAGAAACAATGAATACCATGTAAACAGATGCATATCGATGCATGACAAGACAAGTAACGATGCTAGGCGTGCCCTAACGTGGTATGAGGTGGTACCGGTTAAGGGGGGAAACATCCGGGAAAGTATTCCCGGTGTTTCGCGTTTTCGGGCAGAGGAGCCGGAGGGGGAAAGTTGCGAGTTCGATAGGTTAGGGGGTGTATGATGAACGGATTGCATATCCGGAATCGCCTCGCTGCTCGAAAGCAACTTTCATGTTGAAAATATTTTAATCCGAGTTACGGATTAAAAGATATGATTTTCTAAAGAATTTATTAATTTCTGGAATTTAACTAATTATTTAAATTAATTCGAAAATGGATTTATGACATCAGCATGATGTCATGCTGACATCAGCAGTCAACGGGGTTGACTAGTCAACCTGACCAGTGGGTCCCACTGGTTAGTGACACATTTTAATTAAACAATTTAATTAACCTAATTATTATTAATTAGGAGGTGGGCCCCACTGTCATTGAGTAATTAATTAATTGACTAACAGTTTAATTAGTTTAGTTATTTGATTAGTTTAATTAATCAAAATTAATTAACTTAATTAATTAATTAATTAACTCATTAATTAATTAATTTTATTTTTATTCTTTTGGGGTGGGGCCTGAATGGCAGTGGCCCATCTAGCCTAACGGGCGCGGGGCGCGTGGCTAATGGGCATGGCCCGAACGGGCGCATGCCCGAGGGGCGCTGAGCACGCACACGGGCGCACGCCTACGGCTGTGGCCAGGGGAGGCGGCGAGGATGGCCGCGGACCGGCTGGGCGTGAGCGGCGCAGGGCGCAAGGCCTGGAGGTGGTTGTGGCAGGAGGAGACGCGCCCATGGTGGCAGCTGGATGGCTGTAGGAGGCCGAGGCGCTGGGAGGGCGCTGCAGGGCGCTGCGGCTGGCCGAAGCGGGCAACGGGCAGGGGCCGGCCACAGACAAAGCGGTAACGCCATGGCGTCAAACGAGCGACGGGACGGAAGAGAGGGAAGTGCTCACGGACGGTGTAGGGACCTGGCAGCGAGCTCGAGGAGGAGGACGGGTATGAGCGACGGCTGGGTGGAGATCCCGGCGAGGAAGCGGATCCGCAGCAATGACAAGGCCGAGGTGGTGAGGTCGGGGCCGAGTCGGCAACGGAGAGGAGGGAAGTGAGGAGTCCGGGCGGGCGGCGCCGGCGGTGAGGAACAAGGCCGGAGGGGGGGCGGCGAGGACGACAAGCGTTTCGGGCGAGGTCCGCGACGGGCTGGGCGGCACCAAAGCGGCACGGCGTCGCGGCGGCGGCGGGATCAAGGAGGGGCAAGGGCGATGTAGACCCTTCTCTGATCCCGATCTGGATCGGGAAGGACGAACGTGGGGGGTGAGTGGGGGCGAGAGGTGGGTGCGGGCTAGGGTTCTGCTGCTCGGGGCGGGGGTGAGGGGAGAGTGGGTGGGCGGCCTGGTTGGTCTAAGGCACCGGGCCGAGGCCCACAGTGAGAGGGGGCCTCTCCTTCTTTTCCTTAGTTAGTTTTGTTTTGTTTTTGTTTTTTTTAATTTATTTTCTTTTCTGTTTTATTTTAGTTACACATTAATTTTAGTTTAGTAAAATATGACTATAGCCCCTAAAATAACGTTTCAGAACAATCCACTACTGTAATAAGTTTTGGCCCGATATAAAATAGTTTAGTATTTTATAGAATACCAAAGGCGTTTAAATTGCGGTTTTTGCTACTGTTTAAATTATTTTAGAGTATTTAGACATTTTATAAAAGTGTGGTTTTTCCAACATAATTACCTATGCATTAGTTGGATCACTCCGAACATTTTACTTTTAATATTTGAAAACTTTTATTGTTTGATTGATTTTGAATTTGAATTTGAATCGGTTTCGAACTAACACGAGGTTAGCAAGAGTAACCGAGGTGACGTGGCATCGTTAACGCGGGATTACTGTAGCCTAATTATCCGGGCGTCACAATTCTCCTCCACTACAAGAAATCTCGTCCCGAGATTTAAGTGGGGAGTATGGGGTGAAGGTTTGGTAAAGAATATAGCGGGTCTTTTCATCCTTGCTTGCTCTTCTCGATGAGGTCAATCCAATATATTGATGCATTCATACTTCGCTTCAGGTCAAAATGATGAAGTCGCCATCCTTTCTTCGGGATCTTCATCGTACTTACGAAAAGGATATGGGGAAGACTCGGGAAGGGCGGGCCTTGCCAAAGTTGACTATCCGGTACATAACTCAGTGAATGGGTAGGAAGTAACTCTCGAATTGAACTTAAGAAAATATCGAGAGTAAAGTAAGAAGGTACCATGAGAAGTTTCAAGCGGATAGGCCATTGTTCGATGTCCTAAACAACATGCTAAAGGGGTCCAGAGCAATGAGATTGAGTATTGCGCCGCTACCAAAATAGATCACTTGGGACGGTGGGCCCGTGAATTACATACGAGGCCACACGCGAGGAACAACCTTGGGAAGAGGGGTGCAGGAGAGTCAGGTTTTGATCCTCAGAGAAGCATGGTTATGGGCCCACCATGTGGTTTAAAAGTAAGAAGGGTGATGACGTCTTGCACAATCATGTAAGTAAGGCATGTCGAGGATAGCCCGCCGCTTATGTTTGCAACAACATCGGTACCAAGGGCGAGGGACGAAGAGAACCAATTCATCCTCGTTGAACGAGGCGTACCAATAGGCAAAGTTCTCGTCCATCGGTGGCTACCGGAATGTCATCAACAATAGTAACAGGGTTACACCAGACAAGATGGTACACCGAGGTGTTTACATAAGACGGGATATTACTACTTATATTATATAGATCGCAAGAAGGTTTAAACAAACCAATGGAAAGGAAAAGTGATTATTATGTTTAAACAGAACAATGGAAAGGAAAATGTGTTTAAACACATCTTTCAGGGGTATATCATTCCCAAGGATAAGCAGAGCATGATATCCATGACAGGATATAATGTAGAAAACTCTTTAGGTAGGGGAGAGAATTTTCATGACATTACCCACACATCGGTGTTTGGATAATTGAGCAGGAAACATTTAGCATTGGGCTTCAAAAGGTCTTGTTGAAAACCGTAGTACCGTAGACATGCTTCGAGATAGCATTGACATGGTCTTCAAGCAAAGGTCGACTTTGGATATAGGAAGGATCCATTAGGAACAACTTGTAGGATAAGTCTTACAATTTCCTCGTGGAAGAATGGCTAAACTTGCTAAAAAGGATACTACAATAATAGGTCCTCCACCTGTGGGGGTGCTAGGCATGACATCATGTTACCGGGTCATCAAAGGACCAATGTTATAACTCTTGAAAATATAGCCCAACCATCATATCTCGATGGAGATTCAGATATGATGGGTGTCAGATACCTCGTGCCTCGGGATGCCCGAGAAGAAAGGTGCAACACAAATTGACGGGATGACATCAGAAGATTCTCGGAAATGAACTAAGAAGTGATTTCCGCCAGGATTTCCGTTAACAAGAGTTCATCATTAACCCAAGGAGAGGATGATGAGGTGGCTGATGGACTCAAATGATAATTCAACGAGGTATCCAAAAGATGGATCTCCACAATTATGTGGATAAGGGATAACATCCGCCGATTAAACGATATAATGGGATATGCTTGAGGAAAACATACATAATTAAACATTGGTTGAACGGTGCGCCCGAAATACGGGTTGGGTTGCACGACCAATGTCGGAATGGTGATTCAATAATCAATAGTCTAAGAATGAACGGTCGACCAGTAACTTCAAAGCAATATGGTTGCTAGAAGGGCGGAATCCAAACAGCACCGCTCACTTGTTGGTACCCTAGATGGAATCAACACGAGGACCCTAGAAGAATGGTGATGGTGAGAAGTATCACCATACCAAGAATTCTTAAGAGGTGGTGAAATCCTCACGACATTCTTGACATAAAGGATGGTAATACTCCAAGGTAAAGAAGAGCAATTGTTGGATAGCAAGGAACTCACAGGTATAACACAAAGCACAAACAAGCTTGTGTTGGACGGAGGGCAATAAAGTGGTCGATGATAACACGAAACATCGAGGGCAAGGATGGTATTACCCATCATGAATTCAATTGAATTCCTGGAAGAGCTCATAAGGTTGATGATGATCACGACACAATTGTGAGAGATTTCATGCAGATGTAATCCATCGATTTACATCAAGTCAAAGGAATGATGAAGCAAGAGGTTATTGGAACCACAAGCCACGACACAAACTCGAACTCAAGCTTGTTGTTTAAGGTGAAAAGGGTATGACGAGGAAAATCGACGTAGCTTAGCTATCGCCGCAAATTGGTGCTCCGAGAATAAGGACCAGGTAGCACAGCTTAGAATCATCACGACAATGATATAGCCAAACAGGCTAGGAATGGCGTGATTGGGTACAAACTCGCATTTTATAGAAGCTATCAAGAGTTGTTGAACCGTAGTGCGGACTCGGTTCAGTCATCGGTGTCCTTGAGTGTTTAATATCTCAGAGCCCGTGAAAAATTGGAATCAGTGGGAAGGTAGCACTTGGTGAAGAACTCATAAGATGTTATGCAGTTCCATAATAATCTCGAGATACCAAGGGGTAACACTCAACGATGCATCAAAGTAGAGGTTGGACTGGGTAATGCTCGCGTAAGTCAAGTACTCTAACTTGTCTGAGAAATAGAATCAAGGGAGAACAAACATGGTCGGAACCACGGTTGCGTAGGATCAATTCACAGATACCAGATGATATTTATCAAGAAAATAGTTAATATTACAAGAAGTTTCCATGATAGGATCTACATCGTGTCCATGGGCATGAACACAAAGTTCAAGGTCGACTCCCACTTCTTCAATGTATAACCTTCCATTCACTTCTCGCTTTGATAAAGGCATTAGTGTTGAAAGTTTTACCTGGTGAAATACCAGATGAGTATGACTCATGAAAACTTCCGAGTTCACACATATAAAGGAAGGCATAGGTTCAACCCGTCAGGGTATCATGGAAACATATACCACAAGCTTCAATAGTAAATACCACCAGCTCGAAAGCAGGGCATGGTTGGTCAATCAGAGGGTAGGATTTACCAATGGAGAAAGAACTCCCAAAGTGATTGAATATGAAGGACGATGTCGGATGAAATCCAACAATGGATCGGGCGATCCGCGACGGAGCTGATGTGAGTATCGGTACTCCAGAAGGAATGCACGGGCATAATATTATAGAACATTGGAATAATTCGATGCTTAGCTAACAAAGGAATTATGATTTGAAACAAAGGATCGGGCGACGCTCGATCAAGGATGGATCAATTGAATATACCAGAGGCACAATCGACGACAGATAGTTTGGTCGAGAACCAGCTCATGTTCAAAATGACATCTGAGCCGGAAGATAATCCTAGGACTCGACTGATGATCGTGAACATTCACAACATATTGAATCAACGGACTCAAAAATGATGGTGACGAAGGATGCCAATATGATTACTATACTTATGGGATTAATCATAATGAAAGCAAACAAGAAATTCCAGAGCAATAGGTTGCCGAGGATTTTCGGAATATCGAATGGTATTTCAAGACTTGTGTAACACAGAACAAGCTGGGATGAGCGGATACTCGATAAGTGCGAGAATTAACCGTAGGGGTATTCAGTGACAAGGAACAAAGACGGCAAAGAAGCCCAAAGGGTTATCGAAACAACGACGAAGTTTTTCAGGTATCTTGTAATAACAAGACCAACCGGGATGAGGGTAGGAATAACAACTGCAAGTAGTTGTCCATAAGGGTTTACGGTGGAAGGGGAATTGCAAATGCGATGAACACAAGTTCTCGAGTTAACAGCCGGAGAGTATCTTCGTGGTCTTCCGTGCAAAGCAGACGATCATCAAGAATAAGGGGCTCTCCGGTGAAAGTGATAACGAGATCCTAATGTTAGATTTAGTAAAATTCATTTAACCCGAATAGAGGAGAGATCAGAGTCCCAGAGTAAAGGTCGAGGAGTAAAAGATCCTAATACCACCCAATGGTGACGTGGGCCCGTAAGGCACACAGCCAAGTTAGTAAAAGTTTTTGCAATGTCTAGACTCGACTTCGGCCAAGGAGTGTGGAAGGGGATTCCCTACAGGCAATCGGCTCGATACCAACTTCAGGACGCCCCGATTCAATCGTACACTAATCATGCATGCAAATGTGTACGATCAAGATCGTGGACTCACGGGAAGATATCACAACACAACTCTACAAATAAAATAAGTCATACAAGCATCATAATACAAGCCAGGGCCTCGAGGGCTCGAATACAAGTGCTCGATCATAGACGAAGTCAGCCAGGCAACAATATCTCGAGTACGCACATAAGTTAAACAAGTTGCCATAAGATGGCTAACACAAACTGGGATGCAGATCGAAGAGGCGCAGGCCTCCGCCTCGGGATCCTCCTAAACTACTCCGTCGTCGTCGCCGGGCTGCACGTAGTAGTAGGCACCTCCAAAGGTAGTAGTCGCCATTGGACGGTGGCGTCGCTCCCTGGGCTCCATCGTCTGCTGCACTAATCGAGTAGAGATAGGGGAAAAGGGGAAACAATGCAACCGTGAGTACTCATCCAAAGTAATCGTAAAGCAAGGAGCTACACTACATATGCATGGATATATGTGTAAAGGGCCATATCGTGGACCGAACTGCGAGAATGCCGTAATAAGAGGGGATAGCTAGTCTTATCGAAGACTATGCTTCGTCACCTTCGCCTTGCAACAGTAGAAGAGGGTAGGTTGAAGTCCTCCAAGTAACAACACATAGCAATAATCCTACCCGCGATCCCTCCTCATTGCCCTCGAGAGAGAGCGACCACCGTTGTATCCGCACTTGGAATGGTGTGTTTTATTAAGTATCCGGTTCTAGTTGTCATAAGGTCAAGGTACAACTCCAGTCGCCCTGTTATCAAGATCACGGCTATTCAATAGATTAACTTCACTGCAGGGTGCACCAACTTACCCAAAGACGCTTGATCCCATTTGGCCGACACACTTTCTCGGGTCATGCCCGCCGCTGAAGATCAACACGCCGCAGCCCCACCTAGGCTCAACAGAGAGGCCAAAGACGCCGGTTCAAACCTAAGCGCCGCAGGGTATGGGCCCATCGCCTCGAAAGCACACCAAGACGTTCGCGTCTGTGGCCGGAAGCACCTAGCCTAGTGGCGTTCCAGTCCAATCCGGCCACGCCGCCATTGATGTCACGGCGCTTGGTGATACCACGACGCCGGATACCCATAACTACTCCCAGCGTAGATGGTTAGTGCGTATAGGCTCAGAGCCAACCTGGATCAAATACCAAGATCTCGTTAAGCGTGTTAGGTATCCGTGAACGCCGAACAGGCCATGCCCACCTCTCTCCTAGGCGGTCTCAACCTGCCTGTCAGCCTCCGCCTCAAAGATCCACTCATGGTGCTCCACAAGCCGACCGTCTTTAGTCTCCACAT
Organism: Aegilops bicornis; assembly: GCA_021605145.1. Lineage (NCBI taxonomy): Eukaryota > Viridiplantae > Streptophyta > Magnoliopsida > Poales > Poaceae > Aegilops > Aegilops bicornis. The sequence continues at coordinate 367,872,934 of CM038673.1, read as the reverse complement.
GTATCATGTATAAGTATAGTATATACCCGAGATCACCTCCCGAGTGATCTCGCCCAATAGTATAGCACAGCATTTTGACAAGAATGTAGGGCCACAGATGAAAATACTAGCATCCTATACTACGCAAGTAGGATTGCGGTGTAAAGGTAACAAATAAAGAGTAACAAGGACGGGCTATGCATCAGATAGGTATAATGTAGCAAGCGGTAACATGCTACACTACTCTAATGCAAGCAAGATAGAGTAGAATAGGCGATATCTGGTGATCAAGGGGGCTTGCCTGGTTGCTCTGGCAAGAGAGAGGGGTCGCCAACTCCGTAGTCGAATCAAGGCAGAGCGGCTTGGCCTCGTAGTCTAACGGAGAGAAGAGGGGAAGAAACAATGAATACCATGTAAACAGATGCATATCGATGCATGACAAGACAAGTAACGATGCTAGGGCGTGCCCTAACGTGGTATGAGGTGGTACCGTTAAGGGAAACATCCAGAAAGTATTCCGGTGTTCGCGTTTTTGAGCGGAAGGAGCCGGGAGGGTGAAAGTTGCGAGTTCGATAGGTTAGGGGGGTGTGGCGGACGAATGGATTTGGCATCCTAATCGTCTCGTCGTTCTGAGCAACTTTCATGTTGAAAATATTTTAATCCGAGTTACGGATTAAAAGATATGATTTTCTAAAGAATTTATTAATTTCTGGAATTTAACTAATTATTTAAATTAATTCGAAAATGGATTTATGACATCAGCATGATGTCATGCTGACATCAGCAAATAACGGGTTGACTGGTCAACTTTGACCAGTGGGTCCCACCGTTAGTGACACATTTTAATTAAACAATTTAATTAACCTAATTATTATTAATTAGGAGGTGGGCCCCACTGTCATTGAGTAATTAATTAATTGACTAACAGTTTAATTAGTTTAGTTATTTGATTAGTTTAAATAATCAAAATTAATTAAGTTAATTAATTCTTTAATTAATTAATTAATTTTATTTTTATTCTTTTGGGGTGGGGCCTGAATGGCAGTGGCCCATCTAGCCTAACGGGCGCGGGGCGCGTGGCTAATGGGCATGGCCCGAACGGGCGCATGCCCGAGGGGCGCTGGGCACGCACACGGCGCACGCCGGGCGTGCCGTGGCTGCGAGGCGGCAGAGGATGGCCGCGACCGGCCGGGCGGAGCGGGCGCAGGGCGCAAGGGCCGGAGGTGGTTGTGGCAGGAGGAGACGCGCCCATGGTGGTCTGCGGGATGGCTGCCAGGAGGCCGAGGCGTCCGGAGGGCGCGCAGGGGGCGCCGTGGGCGACAGCGGCTGGAAGCGGGCAACGGGCAGGGGCCGGTCAGCGCATGTGCGGCAACGCCGGCGGCCGGAACGAGCGACGGGGACGGAAAGAGAGGGAAGTGCTCACGGACGGTGTAGGGGAGTGGCAGCGAGCTCGAGGAGGAGGACGGGGACGAGCGACGGCGGGGTGGAGATCCGGCGAGGAAGCGGGATCCGGCAGTCGACGGCGTCGAGGTGGTGAGGTCGGGGCCGAGTCGGCGACGGAGAGGAGGGGTGCGGAGGAGTCCGGGCGGGGCGGCGTCGGCGGGTGAGGAACAAGGCAGGGAGGGGGGCGGCGAGGACGACGTTCATGCGAGGTCCCGGCGACGGGCGGCACCAGCGGCGGCGACGGCGTCGGCGGATCGCGATGATGAAGGGCGATGCAGACCTTTCCCCCCGATCCCGATCTGGATCGGGGAAGGACGAACGTGGGGGGTGAGCGGGGGGGGGGGGAGAGGTGGGTGCGGGCTAGGGTTCGGTTGCTCGAGGGCGGGGGGGATAAGGGGAGAGTGGGGTGGGCCGGCCTGGTTGGTCTAAGGCCAGCTGGGTCGAGGCCCACAGGGAGAGGGGGCCTCTCCTTCTTTTCCTTAGTTAGTTTTGTTTTGTTTTTGTTTTTTTTTAATTTCTTTTCTTTTCTGTTTTATTTTAGTTACACATTAATTTTAGTTTAGTAAAATATGACTATAGCCCCTAAAATAACGTTTCAGAACAATCCACTACTGTAATAAGTTTTGGCCCGATATAAAATAGTTTAGTATTTTATAAAATACCAAAAGCGTTTAAATTGCAGTTTTTGCTACTTTATTTAAATTATTTTAGAGTATTTAGACATTTTATAAAAGTGTGGTTTTTCCAACATAATTACCTATGCATTAGTTGGATCACTCCGAACATTTTAGTTTTAATATTTGAAAACTTTTATTGTTTGATTGATTTTGAATTTGAATTTGAATTTGAATCGGTTTCGGACTAACACGAGGTTAGCAATAGTAACCGAGGTGACGTGGCATCGTTAATGCAGGATTACTGTAGCCTAATTATCCGGGCGTCACAGGCGTGGCTCAAAGGAGGCCCAGGACGGCCCATCTTCATCAACACAAGCTCAAGACCCTCGCGAGGGGCCAAGCCTCGCGGGGCGGACGACCAAGAGCTTCCTCAGGCGCGGCCTCGTCAGTGGCTCATGAGGCGGAGAGTTCAAGGCGGGTACCTCGCGAGGTGCCCGTGGACGCAAGCCGTGACGACCGAGGGCGCTTGGGCCGGCGCCAGCCAACAAGCGCGCCCTCCTTTCCTCTTTGGTGCAAAGGGGCAAGCCCGAGCAAGAGCATCGGTAAAGGCATCCGTTTCGTGCAACAAGACCAAGACCAGCCCCAACGGCTGGAATGCGATCATCGTGGAGCCCAAGCAAAGGCGTCATCACTAGAGCCTTTGGCGCGAGGACCAACTTTAGTCAGGATAAGTGTACCCGCTGTTCCCCTTCAAAATGGCCAATTGTTGGCGCCCTTCCCGCTCAATATTTGGGAAGAAGCCCAGGGCCTTCGCCTATAAATAGGGGTAGCCACACTCAGAGTAGAGAGAGGACGAAGGACGATCGGATCGAGCATTCGGAATCCAGAGAGAGAGAGAAACCCGCTCCTCAGGTTAGAGCAACGGGACATCACTTAGCAGTTCATCCTTGTACTGTTCTTCATCAGCCCCTGAGGCAATCCACACACCACAAACTAGAGTAGGGTATTACACCACAACGGTGGCCCGAACTAGTATAAATCTGCGTCTCTTGTGTTGTTCTTGTTAGTAGTTTAGGTCCCTGCGATTCGGCGAGGTACGAGACGGTGGAGGGTTGGATCTCCGCGCGCACCCTAGAGTTCGAACCTTAAGGGTCTGCCAGAACCCGTGATCCGACATTTGGCGCGCCAGGTAGGGGTGCGCCAGAATCTGCCTTTCGTCACCTCGTTCTTCCCCGACCACCGCCACCATGTCTGACGCTCATCGGGCTCGCGCCGAGCGCCGAGCCGCCCTCGCTTCCCACGTCGCCCAGACGGCCCCCGTCGGCGGACGCCCTCAGGTTAGAGCAACGGGACATCACTTAGCAGTTCATCACACCCACCAAGAACAGACCCTCGCGAGGCTGTTCTTCCCTGTACTGTTCTTCATCAGCCCCCGAGGCAATCCACACACCACAACTAGAGTAGGGTATTACACCACAACGGTGGCCCGAACTAGTATAAATCTTGCGTCTCTTTTGTTGTTCTTGTTAGTAGTTTAGGTCCCTGCGATTCGGCGAGGTACGAGACGGTGGAGGGTTGGATCTCCGCGCGCACCCCAAAGTTCGAACCTTAAGGGTCTGCCGGAACCCGTGATCCAACATGGCGTGTGTGTAAGTCTGCCACTAATATTGCAGATGGCGCCGGGGTAGATCCGGACAAGCAACAGCTCATGCGCCGGTTAAAGGCCGGCGAGAATGTGCTGACAAGGGTGCGGCAAGAGAAAAATATCCTCCAAGATGCCAACACCCAGCTGGGTGAGGAACTAAAGGATGTTCATGCCCAGCTGTCTGACTCCATTAAGGAGAATCGGCGGCTTCGTCGCGGCATTTTCAGTAAGTGCTTGAACGAACTTTGAAAAAGAGTTCGGTGAGGAAGCCGACTAACAGAGATATGTATGTAGGTATGCTCACAGGTCGTCCTGCAGAGAAGATGCCCGGTTCTATGGGTGGTCTTCTTCCCGAGCTGCTGGAGCTCCACGAACGAGTTTGGCAGGTGATGAAAGGCGTCGCCCAGGCCTTATGGCCATCTGTCTCCCTGCCCGAAGGCCTTGGAGAGCTTGCAGAGAGGCTTCAAGGAGCATGGCGGCGCTTCCGACTATAGAAGATATCAGCCTGTCGTCAAGGCTCCAGGGAGGCCTGGGCCATGGTGAAGACGCGGTACACGAAGGCTGACCCGAACCACATGGCCGAGGTCGGACCTGTGGGGCCTGATGGGAAGGAGATCCCTGTAAGCTTAGTGTACGGCCAAGTAGAATTGGCCGCAATGTATTCTCAGCAAGATTGTAAACTAGATAGCCTATTAGATGGCATTGAGGAGGAATACAATCAGTCAAGTTGACTGTGTGATTTAATATGACATGTAAAATGCCTTCTAGCCGGATTGTAGATCGTTTGTCATAGCGGACCTTTTCGCTTCGACCTCGGGACCCAATAGTCCGGAGTGTGTCCGAATACCCTCGCAGTTATATAAGAACCGAGGTATGCGTGGATACCAGGCGTAGGGGTCATTAGTGCTGTATCAGACAAGTGTCCAACTAGTTATGTTATATTACATGGTTAGTAAGAAACATCTTCCAGGGAGAATAGTTCCGTTAGGGGTTCCTTTCCCTGGGAGGCATGCCCTAAAGTGCATGTCCGGACTGCGAAAAAAGCAGAAAAGCATCTAGGGGCAGATAAATAAATAGGTAAGAAATCATCTTTCAGTTCACCGACCGAATATTCCCTTAAGAACGCTAGCTTTCGGCTTCACCCAGTCTGAGGTACACATCCGGCTGACCCGGCAGTAACAATAGCCGAACAATCAGGAACGTAGGGGTAAGCATAGGAGCCAGGCAACCCAGCTTGGCCAAAACTTAAGTCATAGCGATGCATATAATGGTGAATAAAAGGTACATGCGGAAGCGTGACACATGTGTTGGGCATAAAGCCCGTACAAATAAGCTTCTGTTGAAGAAGCCCCCAGGTATAATGAGTGCAGGTAGCGCGTCAAGTGTGTGCGAAGAATGTGCAAACGAGCCTCAAAGGCTTCAAGAAAAAGGAGGGAGAAGGAGGGAAATAAAAGACAGCTAAAGTATAAAATGTAGACGGAGGAAGGAGACGAACTCAGAGTCCGGCACTAGGCGTAGAATCTTCGGAGACGGGCTGCGTTCCATGGGTTCGGCTCGAGTTGGTTATCCGATGCGTTTCGCAGACGGTATGCTTCGCCGATCAGGACTTGGTCGATGATGAAGGGACCTTCCCATTTGGGCTTGAGTTTGTCCTTTTTCTTGTCCGGCAGGCGTAGAACTAGTTCGCCAACATTGTAAGATTTGGCCCGTACTTCTCTGCTTTGATATCTTCGAGCCTGCTGTTGATAGAATGCGGAACAAGCTTTTGCCACGTCGCACTCCTCCTCCAAGGCGTCCAAACTGTCCTGCCGATCGAGCTCGGCCTCTCTTTCTTCATACATGCGCACGCGAGGTGAGTGTCGGTGTACTAAAGTAGGGGTACCTTAGTACCCCAAACTTGTGCACGGGCAGTCGCAGCGTCCCCGCGGCAAGCCTCGCCGGGCGTCCGCCAAGACCCTCCGCGGGCAAGACCCCGACAAGAGGAGCTTGTCGGGAAGGCCTCTCTAGGCAGACAAGGCCCCGACAAGAGGAGCTTGTCGGGAAGGCCACTCCAGGCACGCAGAAGACAAGGCCCCGGCAAGAGGAGCTTGCCGGGAAGGCCCGGAGCGCGACAAGTCTCCGGGCGCGACAAGGATCCGGCCGGCAAGGCGCTTGCCGCGGCATGCAGCTCCTCTCCGTCTCCGCTCCAGCTCACCCAGCCGACGTGTCGCCACGGACCGCTTCCATGGGCGCGGTGTCGGCGGGTGCAGCCAGCCGGAGAGCAGCGGCGAGCGGCGGCCGACAAAGCTTCGCCATCGTGGCGGCGGAGGCGCACTGACGGTCTCTGTTACACTGTTTGGCGACAACGATGTGCATTTATTGCTTTTGTCCCTTGCCGTCAGGGTTAGGTATTTTTGCACTGTACACTGTTCAAGTAGGTGTACCAACTCCTGTTTTTACATTTGTACCCTCGTCTATGTTGCCACCTGTGGGAGACCCCTTGAGCATATAAAAGGAAGCCCGAGTGCAACGTAGAGGGGGGTTGGCTAGGGTTCGGCCCGCGTCTTTCGCAAGGTTCAGTTCATTCGACTGGCCATAGACTAGATACACTCACGCTAGGTTTTGTAGCGGGCATCGCTCCCTAGCAAGAACACAATAGATCAAACAGGCAGCAGTAGGAGTTTTATCTCTCCGGAGAGCTCCGGTTGGGTAAACCGCCCGTGTGCATCGCCGATCCGCTCTTCGTGCGACCTCCGCCCCTCCGAACCACAAAGGGACCCGCTCCGCCGGGCCCCATAGGTGTCCGTGGTGCGATCAGCCTCCCCGACATCTTCCGGGCGCGCTGTAGGGGGCGTCGAGGCCGTGTGAATCCGATCCGGCGTTCACGCGAGCGGCGCCATCAACATCTTCCTCAACATGCCACCGAAGAAGAAGGCTTCGGCGGCAGCAGAGCCGTCCGCGTCGTACCCACCCTCACCGCAGAAAATGGGTGGCGGTGCAGACGCTGGCGAAGGAACGGGCGCCAACGAAGGTGCTCACGACGCTGCCAAGTCCAAGGACAAGGCACCGCAAACCTCGGCGTCCGCGCATCCCCCGCGCCCATCTCAGGAGACGCGGGACCAACAACGTCATGGTGTTCACAACGCCATACGTTCGTTGGATCGAGACCCTCAAGACCAGCATGCGGCGCCAACATGCTAGCGCTTAGTGAGGATACGGTCGCCCGGACGGGCGCAGCTCCTTCTAACGTGGTTAGAAGTCCGAGCGTGTCCCGCCTCGCACCGTTCTCCAATGCCGCCTACTACTCCAGCAGAAGCTCTGGCGAGAGCTCAACTGCTCCTCGACTACCCTCCGACGGCCGACAAGGTCGACGAGTGGAGGGCCACTATCCAGAGCCTCATCGGCTTTGCCAATGGCGACGTTCCGCGGCAACCAACGCCATCGTTACCGCGGTGAGACGGCAAGGCACGAGCCGGTGGCGACGAGACTGTCGGAGGTGCAACCACCATGCACTCTCCGCCAAGAAGGCCAAGATCGCCGAGCCAACGGATCCATCTCGACAGCGACTCCACTGCGTCGTCGGATCCGCGCACTCGCCGTGATCAGCGCCAAGTTCTTCATGAGCGACAACAAGAGGACGCTCGAACTCGCATCGAGCGCCGAAGAGAAGCGCGACGTCAATCCGACAAGCGCGCTGGGCCTCCTGTTGACATGCACGCGCCGGAGGGGCCAGGCGACCTACCGTACGCGGTAGGTTGCCCTGCGTTCACTCGTGAGCTGCGGCAAGTCCAGTGGCCCAGCTAGAAAAACTTCAAACCAGACGTGCCGGAGAAGTATGATGGCAGGACGCATCCGTCAGAGTTCCTCAGCATCTACACCATCGCGGTGCAAGCTGCGGGGGGACGGGGCGACAAGATCCTCGCCAACTACTTCCCGCCGTGCTCAAACCCAACGCCGATCTTGGCTCATGCACTTGCCGGACAGCTCCATATCCTCTTGGGAAGATCTGCGCCATCGCTTGTTGGCGCCTTCATAGGTGGCCACAAACCTCATGGCCAAGAGAGCGACCTTCACTTGCTCGCCCAGAAGGAAGGAGAGTCCCTGCGCAAGTTCATTCAGAGATTCAGCCGTGTGCACTACAACATCCCAGACGTCCACCCTGCCGCGGTGATCAGCGCATTTCATCAGAATGTGCGGAACCGCAGGATGAGATGGCGATGTGCAAAGTCAAGGACGTCAGTGAGCTGTACGCCTTGGCCGACAAGTGTGCACGTCTTTGAGGAAGGAGGAGACTCCCAGAGAGAATGCGTAAGCAGGATCTCGACAAGGATGACACCGCCCGGCAAAGAAGGGCCCGGCGAGGCAACAGGAAGAAGAAAAGCAGAGAAGTGCTAGCTGTCGAGCAGTCCAACAACGGAGGCGGCGACAAGAACGCCAAGGCTGGTGGCTCCAGCAAGGAGATTGCCGCTGACGCCAACCACCAGTCGGTGGCGGCCGTCGACAAGCAGGACAACTCCGCAAGCAAGATCAGCAAGATCCACCGCACCAAGGGCCATGATCTCCGTGAGCTGCAAGAAGGTCGAGCAGCTTGTCGAGCAAGAGAGCTGAGTACGAGCGGCGCGACAAGGAGAAGGCCCAGAAGGTGCAGGGGAGCAAGCAAGAAACGTCCCGGCCGGGGAGGACGCCGCGGCAAAGTCAAGCAGCGGCAAGGAGATCGACCTCCCCGCGGCCGCGACAAGGACGAAGATGATGATGACAACGAAGATATGGAGGACGACAACGCCGACGAGCAGGAATTTCAGAAAGCCACAGAGGTTCTCTGCGTTGACGGAGGTGCTTCCCTGCATACCTCCCACCGCCAACTCAAGCAATGGATGCGGAGGTCAATGCAAGGAACCATCCGTAGTCACGCAAGCCTCTCAAGTGGTCCAAGACGCCTATCATTTTGATATTGAGGACCATCCTGATCGCGTAATCGCGGTCGGGTGTTTGCCGATGTTGGTCTCTCCAACCATCCGCAACCTCAAGGTCACAAAATGTTAGTTGACGGCGGGCCGGCTTGAATCTGATCTCCTCGCGGTGCTCCGAAGCTTCAAATCCTCGACATCGAGCTCGAAGAGACCGGAACCTTCCAAGGACTCAATCAGTGACGGAGCAAGCCGAAGGGGAAGATTACGTTGCGGTCACATTTGGCAGCGAGCTGAACTTCGTAATCGAGAGGGTTACGTTTGACGTTGCCGATTTCCCATTGCCTTACAATGGGATACTTGGCCGTCAAATACCGCCAAGTTCATGGCAGCCTCTCACTACGCCTACAACCTTCTCAAGATGCCAGGCCCGATAAGCGTCATCTCTGTCCATGGCGACAAGAAGGATGCCCTTATCTGTGCCGACAAGATCTTCCGGGACGCAGCAGCCGCAACAGATTGCCAGACACTTGCCGCTGAAGCTCCCGGGGGGAAGAAGACCAAGTCCAAGTCCGGCAAGGGCTCTGATGCTCACTCCGGCAAGCGCACCTCTTCGGAGTGCTGCGCTACCGTCGAGGACGCACCATCGAGCTCCACCGAAAAGTGCAAGAAGATGGTGGCTCCGCCAAAGACCAAGAAGGTGCCCGCCAAGGAGGACGGTGCTGGTGGTACCTTCACCATTAGTGCCTCTCTCGACCCCAAATAGGAAGGCGCGCTCGTTGCTTTCCTGCAGGCAAATGTCGACGTGTTTGCATGGCAACCGTCCGATATCCCCGGTGTTCCCAGGAAATTGATTGAGCACCGCCTGGCCGTTTGTCCTCACGCACGGCCCGTCAAGCAAAAAGTCAGGAAACAAGCAGTGGAGCGCCAAGAATTCATAGCCGGAGAGATCAAGAAACTGGAAGCAGCAGGCCTTGTCAGAGGAGTGCTCCATCCTACGTGGTTGGCTAATCCTGTAGTCGTGCGCAAGGCAAATGGGAAATGGAGGCTTTGTATTGACTTCACGGATGTTAATAAAGCTTGTCCCAAAGATCCATTTCCTTGCCGCGCATTGACCAGATTGTTGACTCCACGGCGGATGTGATTTGCTTTCATTTCTTGATGCCTACTCAGGATACCATCAGATCTTCATGGCTGAAGAAGATGAAGAGAAGACCGCATTCATCACACCATGTGGCACATACTGTTTCATATGGATGCCTTTCGGTTTGAAGAATGCTGGTTCGACGTTTGCAAGGGTAGTCCATGACGCTTTTGAGCCGCAAATGCACAGAAATGTAGAAGCCTACATGGATGACATAGTGGTCAAAAGCAAAGACAAAGCAACTTTGGTTCAAGATTTGGACGAGACCTTTGCAAATCTGCGTAAGATCAACCTCAAGCTCAACCCCGAGAAGTGCGTGTTTGGAGTCCCTTCCGGCAAGCTTCTCGGGTTCTTCGTGTCTCAAATGAGGGATTGAGGCAAATCCCGACAAGATCAAGGCCATTGAGCAGATTGAAGCACCAAAGCGCGTCAAGGATGTCACGAAGACTTGCGGTTGCGTGGCTGCTCTCAGCAGGTTTATTTCTAGGTCTGCTGAGCGCGCCCTGCCATTTTTCAAGATTTTGAAAAAGGCGGGTCCAGTAAAATGGACTCCCGAAGCGGAGGCTGCGTTGCAGGACTTAAAGAGATACATGTCCTCTACTCCAACACTTGTCGCACCTAGGCCACAAGAGAAGTTGCTGCTATATATAGCGGCAACCAATCAAAGTGGTTAGCGTATGCGTTAGTGGCGGAGAGGGAGGCGGATGACGAGCCAGCAACGCGGCAAACACATCCAGCGACAAGCGGGGGCTTCGCCCGACAAGCTCTGGTCCCGACAAGGACGAGTCCGAAGACACAAGAACAGAATCTGAGAAAAGGATGGTGCAGCGCCCACTTTACTTTGTCAGTTCCCTCCTGCAGGGGGCTAGGTCAAGGTACTCTGGTGTGCAAAAACTGCTTTTCGGCCTCCTCATGGCCTCGAGAAAGCTGCGCCATTACTTCCAAGCACATGAGATCACAGTTGTCACTCGCTTTCCCCTGAAGAGGATACTGCAGAATCCAGAAGCGACAGGCAGGATTGTCGAGTGGGCACTTTGGAGCTGTCAAGCTTTGGTCTTAAGTTTGAAAGCACATCAACTATCCAAAGCGTAGCCTTGGCGAGTTCATAGCAGAATGGACGCCAACGCCAGATGAAGAGATTCCGGAGACGAGCATTCCCGTCAAAGAAGCAAGCAAAGAGTGGTCGATGTACTTTGATGGCGCCTTCTCGCTGCAAAGGCGCCCGGTCTTGCGTCGCTTATCGCACCCACCGGAGAGCACCTCAAGCACGTCGTCCGGATGCACTTTCCCAAGGAGCAAAGCGACAAACAATACCTGCAGAGTATGAAGGTTTGCTTGCCGGTCTCGTGGATCGCCGTGGACCTTGGGATCAAGAAGCTTATTGTCGGGGTGACTCGCAACTCGTCGTCCGCCAAGTCAACAAAGATTACCAGAGTCCGTTGATGGAAGCCTCACGTTGATGAAGTGAGGAAGCTAGAAGAGCACTTTGACGGCCTGCAAATGGAACATGTTCCAAGAGCTCGAGAATGATATTCTTGGCATACTGTCAAAGTGCGCTGCGCTTAAGCTACCTGTGGAACCAGGGACTTTCGTGCTCAAGCTGACTCATCCAACCGTAACACCATCGGTCGGACAAAGCAAGAAGAGGAAGTTGGCCTCTGGTGACTACTTTCCCGGCTGAGCTTCCCGGAGCCGTCGTTGCAAAGGTCCCCAAGATCAACACCAGCAGGCCGAGGAGCAGTCTGCTCCGACAGCCCTGTGGTTTGTTCCGTTGAAGCAAGCGCTCGACAAGCCTTGCTCCGGCAAGAAGCTTGTCGGGAGCAATCTGCTCCGGATCCTGTGGTTTGTTTCGTTGAAGAACGCTCCGACAAGTCTTGCTCCGGCAAGCTTGTCGAGGAGCATCTAGCTCCGGCAGAGCCGCAGGCTCTTGCCGTAGAAGCTGATGTTCCCGCAGCAGCAGATGTGCCTTTAGTCCTTGTTGTCCAGCCACAAGCTCCAGCATGGGCGCAACAGATTGTCCATTTCCTCCAGACAGGAGAACTTCCCGAAGAGCAGGGAGAAGCGGAAAGAGTAGCCCGGCAGTCAAGTATGTACCAGTTTGTCGACAAAGATACTGCATGTAAGAAGACTCAACGGTGTGAAATTGAAGTGTATTGCCGGGAAGATGGATGTAAGCTGTTGGCAGAGGTACATGGAGGCATATGTGGTCACCACATTGGCGCAAGAGCACTTGCCGGCAAAGCTTTCCGGCAAGGTTTCTTCTGGCCGACAGCCCTCCAGGATGCAACTGCACAAGTAACCAAGTGTGAAGCGTGCCTGTTCCATTCCAAACAGATACACCAGCCTGCTCAAGCTCTCCAAACGATCCCTTTATCCTGGCCATTTTCGGTCTGTGGGCTCGACATCCTCTGACCCTTCCCCCGAGCTGTCGGGGCTTTGAGTACTTGTACGTCGCCATCGACAAGTTCACAAAGTGGCCGGAAGTGGAAGCGATGAGGAAGGTGACCGCACGGTCGCCAGTCAAGTTCTTCAGTTGATTGTTTGCCGTTTGAATCCCTAACAGGATCATCACCGACAACGGCACACAATTTACGAAGTCGCACCTTCATGCAAGACGTCCAAGACCTTGGCGCCAAGGTCTGCTTCGCTCGTTGCTCACCCGAGAAGCAACGGTCAAGCGAAGAGGGCAATGCTGAAGTGCTGCGCGGGCTCAAGACCAGAACTTTTGACAGGCTGCACAAGTGCGGAAGAAACTGGATCGAGGAGCTGCCGGTGGTTCTTTGGTCGATCAGAACGACACCAAATCGAGCCACTGGCCAGGCACCCTTTGCTCTAGTCTATGGACCAGAGGCAGTTCTCCCCACGGAACTCATATACGGGTCGCCTCGAGTGCTCGCTTATGATGAGTTCGAGCAAGAGCAGCTGCGACAAGATGACGCGCTGCTCCTTGAGGAGGATCGTCTTCAGGCTGCTGTGTGAGCCGCTCGCTACCAGCAAGCTCTGCGTCGCTACCATGGCCGCAGGGTTAATGCCAGAAGTCTCGAGGAAGGCGACCTTGTTCTTCGGCGCGTTCAGTCCGCCAAGAATTCAAACAAGTTGACGTTGAAGTGGGAAGGCCCTTATCGGGTGAAACGAGTCACTAGGCCTGGCGCTGTCCGCCTTGAGACCGAAGATGGCATTCCGGTGAGCAACTCCTGGAACATTGAGCATCTTCGTAAGTTTTACCCATAAGGCGCGGTTGTCGGAACCCGTTTCGGCAACCACCTTTTGTACAAGTCTTGCCGCTGTTGCATGTAATCCTTCGTACAAAGCCGGGCGCAGACCCCGTGCATCAAGAAGCCCATGAGTTGCGCACAACCCGTCAAGTTCATGCTTTCATCAATTTATTGCATGTTTTGGCTAACACTTTGTGCAGCAACCACACCCGGTAAGCAGAATCGAGCCGCTGGGCTCCATAACATTATTGCCTCTTCTTTCTCTTGTCGCGAAGAATGGGAGGCACCCTCACGCACAAGTTAACCAGGGGGGAAGGAGGAGATAATACTATGGACCAGGCACCGCTCGAGGAAGTTTCACCTCATCGGGAAGCAAGAGACCAAAAAGCTAAGTTGCCAAAGTTTGAGCAATCAATTTTTAAATTTATAAGTTATCTTCCTCGAACGATAGTACTTTGTATGGAAAACCTGTGCGCAGAGGAACCAAATCGTGATCGGTCGCTACTTACTTTGTTTCGAGTCCGCTCAACAACTTAAGTGAGTTGCGGCTAGTCCGCGACAAGGTTGCTTGTCGGTAGCGACCCCGCCAGCAGGCTGCTGAAGTTCCGCACTCGGCGCTCGCGGCAAGGGTGCCTGCACCGGCAAGTTTCCCTAAATGCGCAGGGCAGAAACGTACAAAGGAAGGAATCAAATAGACGAAATAACGTTGCATCGATCGATTCAGACCAGTAATAAATTTGTAAAGTTATCTTCCTTGAACGACCGCGCTTTGTATGAAACACCCGTGCGCGGAGGAACCAAATCGTGACTGGTCGCGCCCTTACTTTGCTTCGAGTCCGCTCAACAACTTAAGTGAGCTGCGACTAGTCCGCGACAAGGTTGCTTGTCGGTAGCGACCACCAAAGAAGCTGCTAAAGTCCCGACTTTTCGGCGCTCGCGGCAAGGGTGCCTGCACCGCAAGTTTCCACTGAAAAGCGTGGGGTAATAACATACAAAGCCAAGGGTCGAGTAAAGGAAGTAACGTAGCAGATGTTGCCCGTAATAAAGTTATGTTACAAAGATAACTTATTGCGGCATCACTAAATCGTCCTCGAACTGAAATAACAGCAAAGAGGAGAAGAAGGCGCCGGCACCAAGCTGCGGCAAGCCAGAGTTGCCGGGAGCTGCGGCAAGCCAGGGTTGCCGGGAGCTGCGGCAAGCCAGAGTTGCCGGGGGCCGCGGCAAGCCAGAGTTGCCGGGGGCTGAGATATCAGATAAGCCCTTCGTCCTTTTTCAAACATCAATTTTTTCATTAAAAACATTCTACTCGGATACAGTCCGTGGGGAATGAAAAACATGAAAGAGAGGATTACAAGCTTTAAATCCGGATAAGGCCCAAAGGCTTACAAATTAAAAAGATAAGATGCCCGTAATCCTTTTCTTGTCCCTCTTTCCGTGGAGGTAGGTCAAGGAGGCGGAAGGGCAAAAGAAACGCCTAGACGAGCTACGGTGCCGAAGACACCAAGAGAACATCCCGGAGCTCCCGAGGGCTTGGCGGAGATGGCGGCGCCCAGGCGGGGAGTTCAAGACGGGCGGCAGGCGTCAACGCTGTCGAGGGCACTATGCCCTCGTGATTCGACTTGACGGCCTTGTCGCCATCCCTCTTCCCTTCCGCAGCCTCCCTACGCCACGCCCAAGGAGACGACCCGGGAGTTCAGGGAGCCGCGACACGGATGATGGGGTCGCCAGACGCACGGAGCGGGCGCCCGACAACTAATCGGGCCCGCCAACCTCGTCTTCGCCGTCGCTCCCCTCCTCGTCACTCTCGCTCGAGGGGGAATCTTCGCTGTCGGAGGAGCTGTCCACGCAGCACTTCGCCTGAGTGCCAAGATCCCCGAAGACCTTGACGGAGAGGAGATCACCCTCCATTAACTAAAAATGGAGGGTAAACCCCGCCCTCAAGCTGTGGATGCGGGTGAACGTCTTCCACCCGCGGTCGAGATACATCACATTGGGGGTTGGGAATACAACACGGACTCGCATGCCGCTGATTCCACAGCCCCTCATGTGCAATCTCAGTGTCTCGGGCGGATCCGACTCCATCGCGCTCGCAAACGGAGCTGGAAGCCGGAGGCGACGACAAGGCGCCCGGCGCAGCCTGACGAAGAACTCGCAAGGGTCGTCCCCGGTATGGACTGCCGCAGGGAGGGGAACCGTCGGCGGAGGCGGAGACGGCGCGCCGCCCCGTCCGCCTCTTCCTCGACCTCGTCCTCGACCTCGCCCCCTCCCTCTTCCTCTCGGGGCTGGCTCTGCCGCCCCGGGCGTAGGGTTGGGAGGGGAGCGCTGTCTAGCGGTGACCCTCGCCGCCACCGATGAAGAACCAAGGCTCTTTTTCTTCATGGCGAATGAGAGAAAGGGGAGCAGAAACTGAAGAAAGGAGGAGGTGGGAGAGTGCGGCCTTCTGCGCTCCCCTTCCGCCCTTTTTAAGGAAGCAAGGTGGGGGCTCAACCGCCCCGCTCGACAAATCAGGGCATAGGAAGAGCAGGGAATCGGGGCCGACCTGCTGCCTCTGCTCATGACGGCCCAGTTTCCCACCTCCACCGTCCGTGACCCCAAGAGCATGGGAACCACGTGGCGGGGATGCAGAACGGAGGCGACGGGTGGAGCGACCCCGCACGCCGCCCATTTCCCCATGACGCCGCAATCGACGCGTGCCGTTCTACGGGGACGCGCGGATACTGAGTGGGTTTGGTTTGGACCCAGGCCGCGTGCGTGCCTGTTTTGGGCCTGGCCCAACAACAGCGCTCGGCACCGTGTATGGCCTGCACCGGGGCTCTGTCGGTGTACTAAAGTAGGGGTACCTTAGTACCCGAACTTGTCTGCACGGGCAACATAGCGTCCTCAGCGGCAAGCCTCGCCAAGGCGTCCGCCAAGACCCTCCATGGCAAGACCTCGACAAGAGGAGCTTGTCGGAAAAGGCCTCTCTAGGCAGACAAGGCCCGACAAGAGGAGCTTGTCGGGAAGGCCACCTCGAGCACGCAGAAGACAAGGCCCCGGCAAGAGGAGCTTGCGGAGAAGGCCCAGAGCGACAAGTCTCCGGGCGCGACAAGGATCCGCCGCGGCAAGGCGCTTGCCGCGTCATGCATCTCCTCTCCGTCTCCGATCCAGCTCACCCTGCGACGTGTCGCCACGGACCGCTCCATGGGCGCGTGTCGGCGGCTGTGCAGCCGGCGGAGAGCAGCGGCGAGCGGGCCGACAGCTCGCCATCGTGGCGGCGGAGGCGCACTGACGGTCTCTGTTACCTTTGTTTGGGCGACAATGACAGGCATTTATTGCTTTTGTCCCTTGCCGCTGTGGTTAGGTATTTTTGCACTGTACACTGTTCAAGTAGGTGTACCAACTCCTGTTTTTACATTTGTACCCTCGTCTATGTTGCCACCTGTGGGAGACCCCTTGAGCATATAAAAGGAAGCCCGAGTGCAACGTAGAGGGGGGTTGGCCAGGGTTCGGCTCGCGTCTTTCGCAAGGTTCAGTTCATTCGACTGGCCATAGACTAGATACACTCACGCTAGGTTTTGTAGCGGGCATCGCTCCCTAGCAAGAACACAATAGATCAAACAGGCAGCAGTAGGAGTTTTATCTCTCCGGAGAGCTCCGAAGCTGGGTAAACCGCCCGTGTGCATCGCCTCGATCCGCTCTTCATGCGACCTCCGCCCCCCCCTCCGAACCACAAAGGGACCCGCTCCGCCGGGCCCCATAGGTGTCCGTGGGTACGATCAGCCTCCCCCGACAGTGAGTCATGAATTATGTCCCAGGGAAAGACTGCCTCTGCGCCGTATACCATAAAAAATGGTGTGAATCCGGTAGTGCGATTCGGCGTGGTCCGCAGCCCCCAGAGTACGGAGTCGAGCTCCTCTACCCAAAGGCGTGTTAGATTCCTTGAGGGACCGCACTAGTCTGGGTTTAATGCCGCTCATGATTAGACCATTTGCTCGCTCGACTTGACCGTTAGTTTGAGGGTGATAGACTGAAGCGTAATCGAGCTTGATGCCCATGTTTTTGCACCAGAGTTTGACCTCATCGGCCGTGAAGTTGGTGCCGTTATCGGATGATAATCTTTGTGGGGATGCCGTAATGGTGTACTACCCCGATATGAAGTCTATCACCGGTCCGGATTCGCCGCTTTAACGAGCTTGGCCTCTATCCATTTGGTGAATTTATCCACCATGACCAATAGGTATTTTTGCTTGTGGGTTCCTCCTTTAAGGGGTCCAACCATGTCAAGCCCCTGCATGACGGCCAGGTGATGGGTATGGTTTTGAGGGCGGTGGGCGGCATGTGGCTTTGGTTAGCAAAAAGCTGGCAACCAACGCATCGTTGGACTAAGTCCTGAGCATCTGCCCGGGCTGTCGGCCAATAAAATCCTGTACAGAAAGCCTTGCCTACAAGGGCCCGGGCTGCGGCGTGGTGCCCACCAAGTCCGGCATGAGTTTAAGCCAGAAGGTTTCGCCCTTCCTCTTCAGAGATACACCTTTGAAGGACTCCGATTGTGCTTTTCTTATAAAGCTCTCCCTCATGGACCTTATAGGCTTTAGATCGCTGTACTATGCAGCGAGCCTCGTTTTGGTCCTCGGGAAGTTCTTGCCTAGTTAGGTAGGCTAAGAATGGTTCCGTCCACGGGGCAATGACTGCCATTATTTCGTGGGCTGAAGGTGTTATTTCATTGGCAGAACCGCCGATTGTGTCAGAATGTTCGGTGTCGGGTTGTGCGGTTGGGTCCGGATTGTTGTTGCCGGACTCCCCTTCCCATAATACGGATGGCTTGAACAACCGTTCCAGGAAGATGTTGGGAGGGACGGCATCGCGCTTTGCGCCGATGCGTGCCAATACGTCCACCACCTGGTTATTATCCCGGGCTATATGGTGAAATTCGAGCCCTTCAAACCGTGTTGACATTTTTAGGACGGTGTTACGGTAAGCCGCCATTTTCGGATCTTTGGCATCAAAGTCTCCGTTTATTTGGGATATCGCGAGGTTCGAATCCCCGCGCACCTCTAGGCATTTAATGCCCATGGAGACTGCCATCCAGAGGCCATGTAGAAGGGCCTCGTATTCGGCTGCTTTGTTGGAGTCTGTGTACATTATCTGGAGTACGTATTGGATTGTGTCCCCGGTTTGGGACGTCAGGACGACGCCAGCCCCTAGGCCGGCCAACATTTTGGAGCCGTCGAAGTGCATGATCCAATTGGAATATGCGCCGTACTCTTTAGGGAGTTCGGCTTCAGTCCATTCGGCGACAAAGTCGGCCAAAACTTGCGACTTAATAGTTCGCCGTGGCTTATAGGTTATGTCGAATGGGAGGAGCTCGATGGCCCATTTGGCAATCTGGCCCGTCGCGTCGCGGTTGTTTATGATGTCATTAAGAGGTACTTCGGAAGCTACTGTTATCGAACACTTTTGGAAGTAGTGTCGCAGCTTCCGGGATGCCATGAACACCGCGCACGCTATCTTTTGATAATGTGGATACCGGGACTTGCATGGAGTTAGGACAGTGGACACATAGTAAACTGGGTTTTGAAGAGGGAACCTGTGTTCGTCCGTTTCTCGTTCGACGACGAGCACCGCGCTTACAACTTGATGTGTTGCCGCGATATATAATAGCATTGGTTCGCCCATGTTGGGCGCGGCCAGGACCGGATTTGTTGCCAATATGGCTTTTATTTCTTCGAGTCCGGCCATGGCGGCATCCGTCCACTCGAAGTGTTCGGTGCGCCGGAGGAGGCGGTAAAGGGGTAATGCCTTTTCTCCCAAACGGGAGATAAAGCGTCTTAGAGCCGCCATGCATCCAGTCAATTTTTGTATTTGTTTGAGGTCTTTTGGGATATCCAATTGTGACAGAGCTCGGATCTTGGCTGGGTTTGCTTCAATTCCTCTATCGGACACAATGAAGCCCAAGAGCTTTCCGGCTGGTACGCCGAAGACGCATTTTTCCGGATTGAGCTTAATGTCATATTTTCGGAGATTGTCGAATGTGAGCCTCAAGTCGTCTACTAGAGTTTCGACATGCTTGGATTTGATGACCACATCATCTACGTATGCCTCCACTGTTTTGCCGATCTGGTTTGCCAGACATGTCTGAATCATGCGCTGATATGTTGCGCGGCCTTTTTTAGCCCGAAGGGCATTGTGTTGAAGCAGAATGGGCCGTATGGAGTGATGAATGCCGTTGCGGCTTGGTCTGGCTCTGCCATCTTGATTTGGTGGTAACCGGAGTATGCGTCGAGGAAGCACAATGAATTGTGTCCTGCGGTAGCATCGATGATTTGATCGATGCGGGGGAGGGGGAAGGGATCCTTTGGGCAAGCCTTGTTAAGGTCCTTGAAATCGACACATAGGCGCCAGGATTTGTCCTTCTTCGGTACCATCACCAGGTTTGCTAGCCAGTCTGGATGTTTTATATCTCTGATGAATCCGGCTTCCAGAAGTTTGGCTAGCTCCTCTCCCATGGCATGTCTCTTGGATTCTGAAAAACACCGAAGAGCCTGTTTGACTGGCTTGAATCCTTTTAGGATATTTAGGCTGTGCTCGGCCAGCCGGCGGGGATTCCTGACATGTCTGAAGGGTGCCAGGCAAAAATGTCCCAATTTTCCCGTAGGAATTCTCGTAGTGCGGCGTCTATATCAGGGTTTAATTGTGCCCCAATGGAGGCCGTCTTTGTAGGGTCCGTTGGGTGGACTTGGAATTTGACTATTTCATCCGCTGGCTTAAAAGAGGTGGACTTGGATCTCTTATCGAGTATCATATCGTTCCTGTTCACCGTGGAGCGCAGCGCAATGAGTTCCTCGGCCGCTAGGGCTTCGGATAGTGCCTCGAGGGCTAGTGCGGCTGTCTTGTTTTCGGCGCGGAGTGCTATGTTCGGATCACTGGCAAGAGTGATGATTCCGTTGGGCCCGGGCATTTTGAGCTTCATGTACCCGTAATGGGGTATAGCTTGAAAATTGTGAATGCCTCTCGCCCTAATAAAGCGTGATATCCGCTGCTGAACGGGGCCACTTGGAACGTGACCTCCTCGGACCTGTAATTGTCCGGCGAGCCGAACACCACATCCAGTGTGATTTTTCCTGTGCAGCATGCTTCCCGGCTAGGGATTATTCCTCTAAAGGTTGTGCTGCTTCGCTCAATGCGGCTCCAGTCTATTTCCATTTTTCGGAGGGTTTCCTCGTAGATGAGGTTTAATCCGCTGCCGCCATCCATGAGTACCTTAGTAAGGCGAAAGCCGTCCACTATTGGACTGAGGACCAATGCGGCAGGTGCTCGGGCTGTTCGGAATTTAGGTTCGTCACTGGCAAAAAAGGTAATAGCCGTGTCACTCCATGGGTTTATTGTTGCTACTTGGTAAACTTGGCGAGGTTATGGAGTGTTCGCTTCCGCATATTATTTGATGCGAAAGTCTCAAGATAATACCGTCTTTGGTATTGCTTTGGGCTGGCTTTTACGGAGCTAGAAGCTCTTCACCACTTTTGGCCACCTGCCATAGTATCCAACATGCTCAAAGGCTATGAGTTGGAGTGGCGCCCTCTGTGCTATGAATTTTACAGGGTCCATTGAGCCATCCCTCAAGTATGGTTCCATGCCCTTTAGGGGGTTTCTGTTTTTTGGTATTTAACCCAGGTGTCTGGCGATGATGCACCCTTTTATTTTGGACTAGGGTTGTATTCGGGGCCGGATTATCCCAAAATTTAGCTTCGGTGTTCTAGGCGCTCTCCATCGCACAGTACTTTCGTACTATGGACGCCAAGTTGGCAAAGCGTGTAACTTAACGACAACCTAAGGCGTTTAGGATTCCCTTGTTCATGCAATTATTGCAGAAAATTGAAATTGCGTCTTCCTCGCGGCAGTCCTTTATCCTGTCCATAATCAGGAGGAATCTGGCCCAGTAATGGTGTACTGTTTCAGCAGGCTCTTGCCGGATTCGGGATAGATCGCTTATGTTTGGGTGGGCGGGTGGAATCGAATTCGGAACCCCGTCCAATCTAAGACTCAAGGGCCGAAAAGTTTCCGAACTTGGAAGCTTGGGTTTTTGAATATTGTCCAATGAATCCAGCCCGCTGCCTGACTTTAGGTTCAGGACTTGATCGACATCCGTCCCTCCGCGGGAATCCGGCATGGAGGGGTCGGGAATTCGGACATAACTGGTCCTCAAGATAGAAGAAGGGTCGCCGTACTGTTCCTCCACCACGGCAACGTGGTGGGTAGCCTGGGGAGAGTTAATCTCTCTCAGATCGGTTTTAGGCCCAATCTGATCGTAGTCTGTAGCGACTCCCAGGGCGGCGATGCGATCCAGGAGCTCGTTCATGGAGGAGAGCTCCATCGGATCTAGCTGCTCGGCAAGTTCCGAGTTAACGCGAAGATTGCTTTTGATGACCCGAGAAGTCATCGTCGGCGCGGCGGCCGAACAGGCGGTCATAAGAAAACCGCCTAGCCGGAGAGTCTGGCCGGTGGCCAAAGCTCCTTTAGCAATGGTGCCGTCTTTAAAGACGGGGTGAGGCATTCTTCCTGACGGCGACAACACAGAGGAACTCTCAATGAAAGCACCAATGTCGGTGTCAAAACCGGCGGATCTCGGGTAGGGGGTCCCGAATCAGCGTCTAGGCGGATGGTAACAGAGACAAGGGACACGATGTTTTTACCTAGGTTCGGGCCCTCTCGATGGAGGTAAAACCCTACTCCTGCTTGATTAATATTGATAATATGGGTAGTACAAGAGTAGATCTACCACGAGATCAGAGAGGCTAAACCCTAAAATCTAGCCTATGGTATGATTGTTGTTCGTCCTACGGACTAAAACCCTTCGGTTTATATAGACATCAAATAGGGTCAGGGTTACACAGAGTCGATTACAATGGTAGGAGATCTACATATCCGCATCGCCAAGCTTGCCTTCCATGCCAAGGAAAGTCCCATCCGGACACGGGACGAAGTCTTCAATCTTGTATCTTCATAGTCCAGGAGTCCGGCCAAAGATGATAGTTCGGCTATCCGGACACCCCCTAGTCCAGGACTCCCTCAACGACTATGCCCCTCCATCTTATAGATGGTATCTTCATGAGCCTCGATCATGTCATTGGCTTCACCAAGTTGTTCCAAGAGAGCAACGAAGTGCTTCTTGGATTTACCCCTTGAATTTACCCATAAAGGTCTCAAACTCATTCTCCTCCACATTAGTTCCCTCATGTTCATCAATGCCATCCGTCAAAGAAGGATGATTAATGATGGTAGTTTTGATGTTGGGGATTACCTTGTTGGTGGCTTTAGCCATGAGGCACTTGGCGGTGATGCTCTCATTGGGTGAGTCGAAGAGAGACACCCGTGGAGTCGTCGCAATGGCAACAGAGGCCATGGCAACCGACTCACCATCTTCATCATCGTCATCATCCTCATTGTACACTTCTTGTACCACTAATGCCTTGGGAGGAGTCTTCTTGGTGAAGTTGCTCTTGTTGGGGAAAGACTTGGCCTTGTCCTTCCGGATGAGCTTGCCACCATTGTCTTCCCTCTTCTCATAAGGGCACTCTGCAACAAGTGGCTCACATTGCCACAATTAAAGCAAGTCCTCACTCGTTGCTTGCCCTTTGCGCCACTTGAATTGCTCTTGTTGAAGTTGGGCCTTGAGTTCTTCTTGCTCCAAAATTGCCTTGAAGCAAGAGCCATGTGTTCATGATAGGCATACTTCGTATCTTCGAGGTTGCTCTCCTCTTCTTCCTATTCATCCTCTTCCTCCATACTAACCTTGGCCTTTAGTGCAAGGTTGGGCTTCTTTACTCTTTGAGAGCGAAGTACCGCATTGTCGGTGGTCTTGTCAAAGATGCTCATAGCAAAAAACTCATCCAACACTTCACTTGAGGACAAGGTGTGGAAGTCCGGCCTTTGACGAATGACGGAGGACATGGCTTTGTGGTAGGGCATCATTGCCTTGAGGAATTTGTGCTTGATCCAATTGTCATTCGTGTCCTTACTTCCATGATCTCGGAGAGAGACCGCGAGTTTGGTTACCCTCTGATAAAGCTCACGAGGTTCTTCATCTTCTTTCATTGTAAACTCATCGGCTTCATCTTGCACCACTTCATAGTTGGAGCGTTGAATGCTTGCGCTTCCCCAATAGAGGGAAACCACTTGGTGCCAAGCATCTTTGGCCATGGAGTAGGGCCGAAGATGAGGAAGATCTTCACGTGGGATTGCTTCTTGGATGATGAAGAGAGCATTCTCATTGAATTGATTATCCACGGCTTCTCTAGGAGTGAAGTTGCTTCGGTCATGCGGATCGTAACCTTCTTCAATGATTCTCCAAAGGTTAGTGTTCACATGGTTTAAATGACGCTTAAAACGATAGACCCAAGAATCAAATTCCACATTCTTCTCAATCTTAGGGGCCGGGCCGGCATGATTCAAATGAGTGGAAGGAAGCGGTCCACCATAGACAAGTGGAGGTTCCACATGGGCAAAGATGCCGGTGCCATTTTTACCACTAGAAGAAGGAGCTTTCTCGCTAGTAGCTTCCCCCTTGTCGGAGGTAGCATCTATCGCCTTGTTAGCGGGATCACCCACTTTCAACGGTGCGGTGGAAAGCTTAAGCCCTTCTATGAATTTATTAAACATGCTTTCGACCTCGGTCGTCATGGAGGTTTTCAATGTGTCCAACGCCACATTGAATTCCTCACGAGAGACCGCGGTTCCCCCATCTCCCATAGACGAGACCGGATTCGCACCAGAGTGCTCCTCCACATTGTCTACGACGTCAACCATACTCTTTGGACGGTAAAGTCCTTAATCAAGAGACGAGGCTCTGATATCAATTGAAAGGATCGATATAGTTGACTAGAGGGGGGGTGAATAGGCAACTAACAATTTTTAGCTTTTCTTTACCAATTTAAACTTTGCATCAAAGTAGGTTGTCTAGATATGCAACTAGGTGAGAAACCTATATGATGCAACAACAACAAGCACACATGCAAGCAAGAGATATAACACAAATAAGCTTGCACAAGTAAAGGCACGAGATAACCAAGAGTGGAGCCGGTGAAGACGATGATGTGTTACCGAAGTTCCTTCCCTTTGAGGGGAAGTACGTCTCCGTTGGAGCGGTGTGGAGGCACAATGCTCCCCAAGAAGCCACTAGGGCCACCATATTCTTCTCATGCCCTCACACAATGCGAGATGCCGTGATTCCACTATTGGTGCCCTTGGAGGCGGCGACCGAACCTTTACAAACAAGGTTGGGGCAATCTCCACAACTTAATTGGAGGCTCCCAACAACACCATGAAGCTTCACCACAATGGACTATGGCTCCGCGGTGACCTCAACCGTCTAGGGTGCTCAAACACCCAAGAGTAACAAGATCCACAAGGGATTAGTGGGGGGATTCAAATTTCTCTTGGTGGAAGTGTGGATCGGGGCCTTCTCAACCAATCTCTAGAGAATAAACAAGTTTGATTGGCTAGGGAGAGAGATCGGGCGAAAATGGAGCTTGGAGAAACAATGGAGCTTGGAGGTGGAAGAGGTAGTCAACTAGAGGAAGAAGACACCCCTTATATAGTGGAAGAACAAATCCAACCGTTATCCACCAACTCAGCCAGCGCAACGCGGTACTACCATACCTGAGGCGCGGTACTACTACAGGGGCACGCGGTACTACCGCAGGGCCCCACGGTACTACCGCCCACACAGCAGAGATCAGAACAGCCCAAAATACACTAAAGCAGAGGGCGGTAGTACTGCTGGCGCGGTACTACCGCGCCCCCTTGCGGTACTACCGCAAGGCAGGGGCTGTCCAGAGATGGGAAGGCACGGATATAAAAAATTACATCCGTGGCTACTTCCGCAGAGTTGGAGTCGATGCAAAAACCCGACGCGGTAGTACCGTAAGCCAGCAGCGGTACTACCGCGCGGGGTGCGGATGTAAAAAATTACATCCGCCCCTTACTGCTGCATACTTGCGGAACTAAGCCAGATACCACGGTACTACCATGCCCTGTGCGCGGTACTACCGTGATGGGTGCCACCCACTAGGGAGAGGGTGACAACATCTAGACTACGGCCACAGTACAACCGCTTTCCTAGAAGTGGTACTATCACTGGCGCTTGTCAGACTATCACGCCAGAGGGCGGTACCATCAAGGGCTCATGTACTACCGCCTAAGAAGCAAAGACTACCGCACACCCTAGTTCAACAAGCACAAGCAATATTTGCATAGACAAGGAAAACATAGGATGCTCCAAAGGCTAGAAGAAAGGAGGTGCAAAGGAAGATGTGTACGTGATGAATCCACCCAACCTTTCCAACGCGGACCCCCTCTTAATAGTACGGCTTCCCTACGACTCAATACCACCGAAAAGAAACGAAGAGAAACGCCGTCTTCCATAGCCTTCGAGGGCAACCAAATCATCTTGTGCCTAGTAAATATATATCTGAAATATTTGATGCACATGATTAGTCCGCGAAAGTATTGTCATCAATCACCAAAACCAACTAAGGGATAAAAATGCCCTTAGAGATGTCAATTGAATTCATGGATAGAAATACCATCCTTGCCTCTCGATGATTTGTGTCAGCATCGACAACATTCTTGTCTTCCCACCCAACACAAACTTGTTCATATTAATTTTGGGAATACATCCTTTCTGACATGTCGATGGATTGCTACTGAACCCATCGGCCACCTCCTCATCTTTTCCCTGATAAAACAACATGATATGTTCTAAAAATTCTGATGGATCCTTTGTGTTCCCAAGGTCCGACCTTTACCTGATGACCATGTCAATGCTATCCCAAAGCATGATTGTGGTACTCCGAACCTCTTTAACACCATTTGGAGGCGCAATGCTAAATGTTTCTTGATCACTTATCCAAACACTGTTGTATGGGTAATGCCATGAATTTCTTCTCCCCTTTACCTAAAAGGTAATCTACTACCTTGTCATGGATGTCATCCTCTGCTTGTCCTTGGGAACAATATACTCCTGATATTTGTGTTTAAACACAATTTTCTTTCCTTTGTTCTGATTAAATTAGTAATCACATTTTCCTTTCCCTTGTTTTTTTAACCTTTCTTGTGATCTATATGATATAAGCAGTAATATTCTTCTGCTTAAATAAACATCTTGGTGTACAACTCTTACAGTAAAACCCTGTTATTATTATTGATGACATTCCGGTAACCACCGATGGACGAGAACTTTGCCTATTGGTCTGCCTCGTTCAACGAGCAGCAAAATGGTTCTCTTCGTCCCTCGCCCTTGGTACCAACGTTGATGCCAACATAACTGACAGGCTATCCTATGACATGCCTTGCTATCATATCCGTGCAAGATGTTGCCGCTTTTCCTACTCTGAACACACAAGGTGAGCCCATAACCCACAGTTCCACAGGATCGAAACTTGACTCTCTTGTACAACCTTGATACCGAAATATTCTTTGCACTTGGCTTCGTATGTAAATCACGAGCTAAATTCCTCACCATGATTCATTCCGGTATCAGAGGCAACATTATGCCTCATTGCTCTGAACCCCCCTTCATCACCTGTTATAGGCATCAGCTTGATGCCTACCTGGTTGAAACTTGTTGAACCTCCTTATAGCACTCTTGATTTGTTTCTTGGTGCTTCTAAAATATCCTTCCTTGAGATAATTACCGGATGCCAATCCTTTCAAACATCTGTCCTTATTTTTCTCTCTTTTCTTTATACCCTATTCGTAAGTACGGTGGAGTTTCTGAAGAAAGGTTGACGACTTCATCATGATACCCTGATGAAGTGAATTGAAGACATCAACGTTATGGAGCAACCTCTTCGATGAGAGCAGCAAGAAAAGAAGATTCGTTAGAATTTCGTAACCAATCATTTTCCCCTTACTCCACCTCTTAAATCTCGAGACGAAATTTCTTGTAGTGGAGGAGGTTTGTAACACCCCCAGTGTCATGCTACAGTAACCCTCTGTGATTAAGCTAATCATTTTTCCAGACAGTGCTTAGTCACTTTGATCAATATCTCATTTGAAACTCTGTCACTAAATTCAAAGTCAATTTGCACATGAAATATGAAGTTGCACAAAAGTTGCTGCAAAATAGTTCATCATTTAGCCAAAGATCCATAACAAATGATTGTTAAGGAAAACAACATCACCTCAAAGCTAATATGGACTATAGCAAATAAAACAGTGCCGTTTCAGCATTTTAAAATGCTATTTCACTTGTGAAAAATCCAAATGGATACAATTGCCCCTCAAAGTTTTTGTGGCAGTGCTAAACACTACAAAGAATTTAAGTGGCCTAGTCCCACAATTTTTCAAGTATTTTGGTAGCCCAAACTTTTCCCTAGTTGTCTCTATTTTAAATATAAGGAAAATAAAAGGGGCTATAACCCACTGTTGGACTGGACCTTAAGTCCACAATAAAGGCCCAGCCCAACAAATCTGTTGTCTCCTGTTCACACGAACCTCGGCGGCCGCCGTGCCTGCGTCCGTGCCATGGATCGGCCACGTGCTGGCCATCCGCCCCATCCTAGGCATCCTACAAGTGCCCTCGATGCCCCATCAACCCTAGACCTCGCCACTTTCCCCTCCTTGCTCCACTTTCGCTCTCCAGATCCACCGCACCGCCGCCATGACCGCCGATGCCGACGAGCTATCCGCCGTCCCCTTCGCCTAGGACCGCGTCAGGGGCTCCGCATCGACCTCCTCGACGCCTCCGCCAAGCCACGCGAGCCGGGACGGTCCCGCAGCACCGGCCCAACCACTTCTTCCTCTGGACGCCGAGATCGTCGCCGTCGTCCGCTCCGGCAAGTCATCCCCGGGCCTTCTCAGCAACGTTGGTGAGGTTCCGCCCCTCCTCCGCCTTACCGTAGCTCACCGTGCCCACGCTAGTCGCCTCCCCTATATGCTCTCACAGCCCATCGTGGACGGAGCTCTGCTCCCCACGCTGTCGGTCCCGCGCGACCGCGTCCTCCCTCACGCGCTCGCTCTCACACCCCCTGCCTCACGCCCAGCCGAGCCACACGCGCGCTCCGCCCGCGCCCTAGCGTGCCCCATGCCGCGCCCCGCAGCTATCTGGGCCATGCCGAACGGATCCCGTCGCGCTCACCTACCGCCCCGCCCGCGCGATCCCGCTCCTGGCCACGCCCCGTCGCTGCTATACTGCTCTGATGCTGCCGCTATGGTTAGCGCAGCCGCCACGCCTCAGCCCGCGCTTCACCTCGTCCGCACACACGCCCCCTGCGCCGGCCGCGTTCCTTGTCCCTGCGCCCTGCTTCGCTCGCCGTGCCTCTGGCCTCGACGCCGACGCCGCCGATAACCCGTGCCCGCTGCTGCTGCGCGCTCGACCTGCTCGCCCCTCCGTGCGTGCTCGCGCAGACCCGCTCGCCCCTCCGCTGGCTGCTGCGCTGCTCTGCCTGCTGCTCCCATGCGCTGCTGCTCCTTTCTTCTGCTGCCGCTGCTAAACTGCTGCTGCTCCTAACTGTCGGATGCGCTATTTCCTGCTGCTTGCTACTTACTACCGCTGCTCGGCTGCTGCCTAGAGCCGTTGCCGCTAGGTTGCTGCACTGCTGCTCCTCTATACTATGGCTAGTAGTTGTTGCTCAATTGCCGCGGATGCTGCTGCTAGTGAACATGGCCATGGCCATGATATGTTGTATGCGTGTGTGCTTGTGGCCGACCAGGCCACTGTCCAATGCGGCCGGCCCTTGTTTAATTAGACTAGGTTAGTTAGTGTTAATCCATTGCTAATTTAGTTTAGTAGAAAATAATATGCGAGCCACCCCTGATGATTATCTCAAATTAATTGACTTAATAAAACAGAGTCTATGACAAATGGGCCCTCACTGGAACTGTTCACCAGTTGACCAGTCAAGTCAAATATTGACTGAGTCAACTCACACCCTGGCCCCACATGTAAGCCTCTAGGTCTAGCTGTCCGTGGGTACAAAAAGTAATTCTGCTTTGTATTCTCGAAATTAATAATAAATCCAGAAAATGTTTAAATCTTTAAAAAATCATAGAAATTAAACCGTAACTCGGATGAAAAAGTTTTATACATGAAAGTTTACCAGAACGACGAGATGAATCCAAATACGCGGTATGTTTACCTGTCAGATGCCTCTAATTATCTGAACATGAAACATTCCCCCTCCGGTCATCTGTGTGACACATGTCCGGAACCGGGAAAACATTCCCGATTGAATTCCCCCTTCACCTATATCGTGTAGCCTTACGTTAGGTCACACCCGGCACATCATATTGCCATGTTATGCTTTGTGATGCTTTGTCTGCTTTATATTTATTGTTTCTTCCCCCTCTTCTCTCCGGTAGACCCCGAGACCGAGGCCGCCCCTGTGATCGACTACGTCAACGATGACACTTCTTCCCTTTCAGCGAAGCTTCCAGGCAAGCCCCCCCCCCCCCCTTGATCATCCCGATATCGCCCATTCCCTTTCTCTCATGCTTGCATTAGATTTTGCTACTATAATTGTTTGCTCCTATTCTGATGCATAGCCTGCTTTTGTAACCTGCTTATTGTTACCTACCTGCTTATCCTAAACTGCTTAGTATAGGTTGGTTAGTGATCCATCAGTAACCCCCACCTTGTCCTTGTTGCCCCTGCTTCATCATCGAAGACCCAATCAACAGGATCGAAGACCAGGCCCTAGCACCGCACATCACTTTCTCCTTAGTTGCTCGACACTACTGGGTTACTATCGAGTGCCGAGGGTGAGACCTCATCAGCACTTCTGATGTTAACCCTGTAGTGTAGCTATTTGGTCGTGGTCATCGAGGGTGATTTCCTCCTTAACCACTTCCGATACGGCTCGTTGCAATCCCTCAAGTGTGAACCTCGAGGGTGGATCCTCTTACGTTCACCTTGATGATTACATCGAGTGGAATTCACCGGGGGTGATTCCTCGGGTTTTCCCCTTGATGTTTGAACACACGGATACTTGGACTTTACAACTGTTACTTGGAAGGGCAGGTCGACCCTGAGGGGTACCCGCGAGTGATGTCGAGACGGCTTGACCTGGAGGGTGCCCACGAGATAATTACGAGGCGTGGCCGGGCATTCCTAGCCCTTGCCGCAAGTCCTCGAGATGGGGCAACGGGGTCACATATTTCGCGAGTCTCTGCTTGTTACCGCGTGCTCCTAATCCACTATGATTTGGATATTTGATCTGAGGGGCCTCTGGCCTGATAGCACTAACCATCACGTGGGCATAGTATGGGCGTTCTGCGTCGTATGCATTAGCCAAAGCTTAATAGACGTCAGCGACTGAGTAGCGCGCGCCGGGTTGGACTGCATAAGCACCTGCCTTTTTGAAGGAGGTAGCTAGGTCTGCTCACCGGCCGCCCTCGCAACGTGCAGGAGTTCCCGGGGCGATGGCCCATGACCCCTGGGGGCATAGGTTTAGTCCGGCATGCTGACCTCTCTATTAAGCCTATGTCGGGTTGCGGCGTATTGTTTGGCCGAGGCCGGGCATGACCCAGGAAAGTGTGTCCGGCCGGAGTTAATCGAGCGTGATGAGTAAGTTGGTGCACTCCTGCAGGGAAGAAAACATCTATCGATAGCCTATCCTATGGTAACAGACACTTGGAGTTGTATCCCGATCGATACAACTAGAACTGGATACTTGAGGTGATAACTGGATAGTATGGCTCTGGGATTGCTTTCTCGCAGGGAGTCAAGAAAGGATCTCTGGCCGAGGTTGATAACACTACTACTACTTTACTTTATGCTTTTCTGTCTCTTCTGAATGCTGCAAGATGCTTGGAGCCGTTTGAAGATGCTAGTCTTCGATAGGCTAGGCTTTCCCCTTCTCTTCTGGCATTCTGCAGTTCATTCCACAGATACAACCCATTTCATTGATACCGATGCATATGTAGTGTAGATCCTTGCTTGCGAGTACTTTGGATGAGTACTCACGGTTGCTTTGCTCCCCGTTTTCCCCTTTCTTCTTTCCGGTTGCTGCAACCAGATGTCGGAGCCCAGGAGCCAGATGCCACTGCCGATGCCTACTACTACGTGGAGACCGCCGACGACCAGGAGTAGCTAGGAGGCTCCCAGGCAGGAGGCCTTGCCTTTTCGATCGATGTTGCTTTTGTGCTAGCCTTCTTAAGGCATACTTGTCTAACCTATGTCTGTACTCAGATATTGTTGCTTCCGCTGACTCTTGTGTTTTCGAGCTTATGTATTCGAGCCCTTGAGGCCCATGGCTTGTAATATAAATCTTGTATTATTTTATTTGTGTCTAGAGTTGTGTTGTGATATCTTCCCGTGAGTCCTTGATCTTGATCGTACACATTTGCGTGTATGATTAGTGTATGATTGAATCGAGGGCATCACACAAACCCTTAGCCCCGAGGGTGGACTACTCCCTCCTCATCATGGTGGCCGCCGGGATGATGAAGATGGCCGCCGGGATGATGAAGATGGCCACCGGAGATGATTTCCCCCTCCAGCAGGGTGCCGGAAAGGGTCTAGATTGATTTTCGGTGGCTACAGAGCCTTGCGGCGGCGAAAATTCTAATCTAGGTTAACCCCTGATGGTTTCTCTATTTATAGGATTTTTTGGCGTTGGTTTCACGCTAAGATGGGCCTCGAGGTGAGTACAACCTACGGGGGCAAGCCAGGCCTACCAGGCGCGCCCTGGTGGGTTGTTCCCTCCTTGTGGCTCTTCCGGCCCTCCCATGAAGCTTCGGGGGTTTCTTTTGTTCCAAAAGAAAATCATCAAAAAGTTTCAGGCCATTTGGAGAACTTTCATTTCTGCACAAAAAACAACACCACGGTAGTTTTGCTCAAAACTGCGTCAGTCCGGGTTAGTTCCATGCAAATCATACAAAAACCATATAAATTGTTGTAAACATGGCATGAATACTTCATAAACTATAGATACGTTGGAGACGTATCAGCATCCCCAAGCTTAATTCCTACTCGTCCCCGAGTAGGTAAATGATAAAAGAAATAGTTTATGAAGTGTGAATGCTAGCAAAGTGCATAAGTTTGATCAATGATAATTTCAATCAGTTTTCCTAGCATCATAACAGCAACTATTTCTCATAAAACTTATCATGATAAAGTAGCAATTGAAAATGAAATTTTTGTTGTGGAATGCTACCTATCATATTCATCATAAACTCTTTTCTTTTGTAGCATGGACATTTGAACTTTTATATGGTTCAAAGCAATAGTCTAGTTTTGACATGAGGACTTCAATACTCAATAATACCAACAAGCAACCATGTCTTTCAAAATATCAATGCTAAAATAAGTTATCCCTAGCCCATCATACTCAATCATTGATTCATTCATGAAACACACTCGCATATTAGCTACACCCAATGCTCAAGTACGATCATAGTGCCTCTTAGTTGGTGCTTTACAAGAGAAGATGGAGACTCAAATTAAAAATATAAATTGCATAAAGTAAAAGAAAGGCCCTTCGTAGAGGGAAGTAGGGATTTGTAGAGGTGCCAGAGCTCAAAGCGAAAATTGAGGGATAAAGAACATTTTGAGAGGCATACTTTTCCCACCAACGAAAACGACCTAGAGCTCCCAACACTTTCCATGCTAGATATATCATAGGCGGCTCCCAAACAGAAAATAATTCCTTTTTCCACCATACTTTCACTTTCCATGGCTAACTGTATCCACGAGTGCCCTCCAAACCAACACTTTCCAAGTAATTATTATTTGACAACATAAAGTAAATTCATTTTTCATTTCGGGACTGGGCATCCCTAATACCTTTGCCTTACTCTCGTGCAATGACAAGTGAATAAACACTTATTGTGAGAATAACACATCTAGCATGGAAAATATTAGCCACCCCTCACTGCCTCGCGAGCGGTACGAGCACACAAAAGAGAAATTTATTTTGAATATTAGAGATGGCACATACAAATTTGCTTAGAACGGCAAAAGAATACCGCATATAGGTAGATATAGTGGACTCATGTGGCAAAACTGGTTTAAAGGATTTTGGATGCACAAGTAGTGATCATACTTAGTGCAAAATGAAGGCTAGAAAAAGATTGAGAAGTGACCAACCAAGAAACAAATAATCTCATAAGCGAGCATTGAGCATAATTAACACCGAATAATGCACCACAAGTAGGATGTAATCTCATTGCATAACTATTGACTTTCGTGCTTGCATAGGGAATCACAAACCTTAACACCAATATTCTTACTAAAGCATAATTACTCACCAACATGACTCACATATCACATCATCATATCTCAAAACTATTACAAGGAATCAAGTTTATTTTGTCCAATGATCTTCATGAAAGTTTTTATTATATCCTTCTTGGATATCTATCACTTTGGGATTAATTATCATGTGTTGCTTTTGATAAGCTCAAACAAATATAAGTGAAAATCATGAGCATAATATTTCTTTCTCTAAAATTAATTCAAGTGAAGCAAGAGAGAATTTCTTCAAAAATACTAAAGCACACCGTGCTAAAAAAGATATAAGTGAAGCACTAGAGCAATTCCGTAGAAAGGAGCTTCGTTGACGGGATGTGAAAGCCGCTTACCTAGCCTCCCTGGAAACTATTTGAGGACTCTATTTTATTTAAAAACTTTCAGATCTAAGTATCTTATTAAAACAGCAAGCAAAACAAAATAAAGTGACATTCCAACAATAGCACAACTCATGTGGAGAAGCAAAAACTTAGGCTCAATCGATACTAACCGATAATTGTTGATGAAGAAAGGTGGAATGCCTACCGAGGCATCCCCAAGCTTAGATGCTTGAGACTTCTTGAAATGTTATCTTGGGATGCCTTGGGCATCCCCAAGCTTGAGCTTTTGTGTCTCCTTAACTCTTTTTATATCATGGTTTCCCTAGATCTTAAAAGCTTCATCCACACAAAACTCAACAAGAACTCGTGAGATAAGTTAGTATAAACCAATGCAAAAACTTTATCATTCTCTACTATAGCAAATCACTAAAATTATTATTCAACATTGCATACTAAATTCCTCTGCATATTTAATACTCCTATCCTCAAATAGAATCATTAAACAAGCAAACATATGCAAACAATGCAAACATAACAGCAATCTGCCAAAACAGTACAGTCTGTAAAGAATGCAAGAGTATCATTACTTCTTAAACTCCAAAGATTATGAAAATTTACCACACTTTAGAAAATTTATCAGAGCTTAGTTTTCAAAAAGTTTCAACATTTTATCACATTTTGACTTTTCTTGGGAACTTTTGCAACATCGATAAACTTTCTGTTTTGAAACAGCAACATGTAGACTTGCAAAATAAGCATGGCAAAGGCTATACTTGACATTTTTATTGAAATAAAAGATGCAAAACATTATTATAAATAACAGCAAGCAAATCCTAACAAAATAAAATGATGCTCCAATCAAAACACATATCATGTGACGAATGAAAACATAGCTCCAAGTGAGGTTACCGATAATGTTGAAGACAAAAGAGGGGATGCTTTCTGGGGCATCCCCAAGCTTAGTTGCTTAGATCTTACTTGAATATTACCTTGGGGTGCCTTGGGCATCCCCAAGCTTAGGGTCTTGTCACTCCTTATTCTCCTCATATCGACATCTCACCCAAAACTTGAAAACTTCAATCACACAAAACTTAACGGAACTTTGTGAGATAGGTTAGTATGATAAAGAGAAACCATTTCACTTAGGTACTATCAAAGACAAGATTCATAATTGTTTCCACACAATGACTACTGTAGCATATCATTTCCACAATTTATAATGAGCAATATAAGCCACAAAAACTAGAAAACAAGCAAACTATGCATTGAAAACAGAATCTATCAAAAAACAAAATAGTCTGTAGTAATCTGTACTCAAACCATACTTCTGCTACTACAAAAATTCTTAAATAAAAGTAAAACCTGGGTAATTTGTCTATTAATCTTCTGCAAAAAGAATCAGCATTTTATCACGCTTCTGTTAAGAATCAGCAAAAAGTTTCTGTTTTTCAGCAAGATCAAATCAACTATCACCCAACATGATCCCAAAGGCTTTACTTGGCACTTTATTGAAACAAAAGCAATAAAACATGATCAATACAGTAGCATAATCATGTGAACACACAAAAACAATAGGTAAAAGTGTTGGGTTGTCTCCCAACAAGCGATTTTCTTTTATGCCTTTTTAGCTAGCCATGATGATTTCAATGATGCTCGCATAAAAGTAAAGAATTAAAACATAAAGAGAGCATCATGAAGCATATTGATACGTCTCCAACGTATCTATAATTTTTGATTGTTCCATGCTATATTATATTCTGTTTTGGATGTTTAATGGGCTTTATTATACACTTTTATATTATTTTTGGGACTAACCTATTAACCGGAGGCCCAGCCCGTAATTGCTGTTTTTGCCTATTTGAGTTTCGCAGAAAAAGAATATCAAACGGAGTCCAAACGGAATGAAACCTTCGGGAACGTGATTTTTGGAATGAACGTGATCCAGAGGACTTGGACCCTACGTCAAGAAAGCAACCAGGAGGGCACGAGGTAGGGGGGCACGCCTACCCCCCTGGGCGCGCCCTCCACCCTCGTGGGGCCCATGTTGCTCCACCGACATACTTCTTCCTCCTATATATACCTATGTACCCCCAAACTACCAGATACGGAGCCAAAAACCTAATTCCACCGCCGCAACCTTCTGTACCCGTGAGATCCAATCTTGGGGCATTTTTCGGAGCTCCGCCGAAGGGGGCATCGATCACCGAGGGATTCTACATCAACACCATAGCCTCTCCGATGATGTGTGAGTAGTTTACCTCAGAACTTCG
The DNA here is from genome assembly GCA_021605145.1 of Aegilops bicornis. Taxonomy (NCBI): domain Eukaryota; kingdom Viridiplantae; phylum Streptophyta; class Magnoliopsida; order Poales; family Poaceae; genus Aegilops; species Aegilops bicornis. The sequence goes on along the minus strand of CM038673.1, from coordinate 367,837,188 downwards.
GGTCCATAGTTATTAGCTAGATGGCTTTCTCTCTCTCTTTGGATCTCAATACAAAGTTCTCCACGATTCTCGTGGAGATCTATTCGATGTAATCTTCTTTTGCAGTGTGTTTGTTGAGACCGATGAATTGTGGGTTTATGATCAAGTTTATCTATGAACAATATTTGAATCTTCTCTAAATTCTTTCATGTATGATTGGTTATCTTTGCAAGTCTCTTCAAATTATCGGTTTGGTTTGGCCTACTAGATTGATCTTTCTTGCAATGGGAGAAGTGCTTAGCTTTGGGTTCAATCTTGCAGTGTCCTTTCCCAAAGGATGTGAAGGGAAGCAAGGCACGTATTGTATTGTTGCCATCGAGGATAACAAGGCGGGGTTTATATCATATTGCATGAGTTTATCCCTCTACATCATGTCATCTTGCTTAAAACATTACTCTGTTCTTTTGAACTTAATACTCTAGATGCATGCTGGATAGCGGTCGATGTGTGGAGTAATAGTAATAGATGCAGGCAGGAGTCGGTCTACTTGTCACGGACGTGATGCCTATATACATGATCGTACCTAGATATTCTCATAACTATGCTCAATTCTATCAATTGCTCAACAGTAATTTGTTTACCCACCATAATACTTATGCTCTCGAGAGAATCCACTAGTTAAACCTATGGCCCCCGGGTCTATATTCCATCATATTAATCTTCCAACACTTAGCTATTTTCATTGCCTTTTATTTTACTTTTCATCTTTACTATAAAAATACCAAAAATATTATCTTATCATATCTATGAGATCTCACTTTCGTAAGTGACCGTGAAGGGATTGACAACCCCTTTATTGTGTTGGTTGCGAGGATCTTATTTGTTTGTGTAGGTGCGAGGGACTCGTGCGTGGCCTCCTACTGGATTGATACCTTGGTTCTCAAAAACTGAGGGAAATACTTATGGTACTTTGCTGCATCACCCTTTCCTCTTCAAGGGAAAACCAACGCAGTGCTCAAGAGGTAGCAAAAAGGATTTCTGGCGCCGTTGCTGGGGAGGCTTACGCAAAGTCAAGTCAAGATTTGATTGCCCGACAATGAGCCATTTCTGGCGCCGTTGTCGGGTAGTCTACGCAAAAGTCAACATACCAAGTACCCATCACAAACTCTTATCTCCCGCATTACATTATTTGTCATTTGCCTCTCGTTTTCCTCTCCCCCACTTCACCCTTGCCGTTTTATTCACCCTCTCTTTCCGTTCGCCTCTTTTTCGCTTGCCTCTTGTTTGCTCGTGTGTTGGATTGCTTGCTTGTTACGATGGCTCAAGATAATACTAAATTGTTTGACTTCACCAATACCAACAATAATGATTTTCTTAGCACTCCGATTGCTCCTCTTGCCGATACTAAATCTTGTGAAATTAATGCTGCTTCATTGAATCTTGTCATGAAAGATCAATTCGCCGGCCTACCTAGTGAAGATGCCGCTACCCACCTAAATAGCTTCGTTGATTTGTGTGATATGCAAAAGAAGAAAGATGTGGACAATGATATTGTTAAATTGAAGCTATTTCCTTTTTTGCTTAGAGATCGTGCTAAAGCTTGATTTTCGTCTTTGCCTAAAAATAGTATTGGTTCATGGAATAAGTGCAAAGATGCTTTTATCTCTAAGTATTTTCCTCCCGCTAAGATAATCTCTCTTAGAAACGATATTATGAATTTTAAGCAACTTGATCATGAACATGTTGCACAAGCTTGGGAGAGGATCAAATTAATGGTACGTAATTGCCCTACACATGGTTTAAATCTTTGGATGATTATACAAAAAAATTATGCCGGATTGAATTTTGCTTCTAGAAATCTTTTAGATTCGGCCGCGGGAGGCACTTTTATGGAAATCACTTTAGGAGAAGCTACTAAACTCCTAGATAATATTATGGTTAATTATTCTCAATGGCACACGGAAAGATCTACTAATAAAAAAGTGCATGCGATAGAAGAAATTAATGTTTTGAGTGGAAAGATGGATGAAATTATGAAACTATTTGCTAATAAAAGTGTTTCTTCTGATCCTAATGATATGCCTTTGTCCACTTTGATTGAGAATAATAATGAAGCTATGGATGTGAATTTTGTTGGTAGGAATAATTTTGGTAACAACGCGTATAGATGAAACTTTAATACTAGGCCGTATCCTAGTAATTCCTCTAATAATTATGGTAATTCCTACAACAATTCTTATGGAAATTTTAATAAGATGCCCTCTGAATTTGAGACTAGTGTACATGAATTTATAAATTCGCGAAAGAACTTCAATGCTTTGCTTCAAGAAAAGTTGCCTAAGATTGATGAATTGGCTAGGAACATTGATAGAATTTCTCTTGATGTTGATTCTTTGAAACTTAGATCTATTCCTCCTAAGCATGATATCAATGAGTCTCTCAAAGCTATGAGAATTTCCATTGATGAGTGCAAAGAAAGAACCGCTAGGATGCATGGTAAGAAAGATTGCTTTGTGAAAGCGTGTTCTTCTAGTTTCTATTAAAATAAAGATGAAGATCTAAAAGTTATTGATGTGTCCCCTATTAAATCCTTGTTTTGCAATATGAATCTTGATAATGATGAGACTGAATATGATCCACCTTTACCTAGAAGGCGTTCCAAAAATTCGGAGTTTGTAAATCTTCACGCTAAAATTGATAAAAGTGAGATTGAAGAAGTTAAAACTTTAGATATCAATAAACCCACTATTGTGGATTTCAAGGAATTTAATTATGATAATTGCTCTTTGATAGATTGTATTTCCTTGTTGCAATCCGTGCTAAATTCTCCACATGCTTATAGTCAAAATAAAGCTTTCACTAAACATATCGTTGATGCTTTGATGCAATCTTATGAAGAAAACTTGAGTTGGAAGTTTCTATCCCTAGAAAACGTTATGATGAGTGGGAACCTACTATTAAAATTAAAATTAAAGATCATGAATGCTATGCTTTGTGTGATTTGGGTGCTAGTGTTTCCACGATTCCAAAAACTTTGTGTGATTTGCTAGGATTCCGTGAATTTGATGATTGTTCTTTAAACTTGCACCTTGCGGATTCCACTATTAAGAAACCTATGGGAAGAATTAACGATGTTCTTATTGTTGCAAATAGGAACTATGTGCCCGTCGATTTTATTGTTCTTGACATAGATTGCAATCCTTCATGTCCTATTATTCTTGGTAGACCTTTCCTTAGAACGATTGGTGCAATTATTGATATGAAGGAAGGAAATATTAGATTCGAATTTCCATTAAAGAAAGTCATGGAACACTTTCCTAGAAATAAAATTAAACTACCAAATTAATCTATTATGAGAGCCACTTATGGATTGCCTACCAAAGATGGCAATACCTAGATCTATCCTTGCTTTTATGCCTAGCTAGGGGCGTTAAACGATAGCGCTTGTTGGGAGGCAACCCAATTTTATTTTTAGTTTTTTGCTTTTTGCTTCTTTTTAGGAATAAATATTTTATCTAGCCTCTGGTTAGATTTTTTTATGTTTTAATTAGTATTTGTGCCAAGTTTAACCTATAGGATCTTCTTGGATGATAGTTATTTGACCTTGCTGAAAATTCCAGAAACTTTCTGTTCACGAAAACAATTGTTAGAAATCACCAGAACGTGATAAAATATTGATTCCAATTGAAGCAGATCAATAAACAAATTTTCTAGGTCTTCCTATTTTGGTAGATGTTTTGGAGTTCCAGAAGTTTGCGTTAGTTACAGATTACTACAGACTGTTCTGTTTTTGACAGATTCTGTTTTTCGTGTGTTGATTGCTTATTTTGATGAATCTATGGATAGTAAAATAGTTTATAAACCATAGAGAAGTTGGAATACAGTAGGTTTAACACCAATATAAATAAATAATGAGTGAATTGTAGTACCTTGAAGTGGTTTTTTCTTTTCTTTCGCTAACGGAGCTCACGAGATTTTCTGCTAAGTTTTGTGTTGTGAAGTTTTCAAGTTTTGGGTGAATGATTTGATGGATTATGGAACAAGGAGTGGCAAGATCCTAAGGTTGGGGATTCCCATGGCACCCCAAGATAATCTAAGGACACCAAAAAGCCAAAGCTTGGGGATGCCCCGGAAGGCATCCCCTCTTTCGTCTACTTCCATCGGCAACATTACTTGGAGCTATATTTTTATTCACCACATGATATGTGTTTTGCTTGGAGCGTCTTGTATTATTTGATTCTTTATTGTTAGTTTGCCACAATCATCCTTGCTGTAGACACCTTTTGAGAGAGACACACATGATTCAGAATTTATTAGAATACTCTATGTGCTTCACTTATATCTTTTGAGCTATATAGTTTTGCTCTAGTGCTTCACTTATATCTTTTAGAGCACGGTGGTGGATTTGTTTTATAGAAACTATTGTTCTCTCATGCTTCACTTATATTATTTTGAGAGTCCTACAAAACAGCATGGTAATTTTCTTAAATTGAGAAATTTGTCCTAAGGTAATAGGCATCCAAGATTAGTAAAGAAAAAAAATTCTTATGAGTGCGTTGAATACTATGAGAAGTTGGATGCTTGATAATTATTTTGAGATATAAAGATGGTGATATTAGAGTCATGCTATTTGAGTAGTTTTGGATTTGAAGAATACTTCTGTTAAAGTTTGTGATTCCCGTAGCATGCACGTATGGTGAACCGTTATGTGATGAAGTCGGAGCATAATTTATTTATTGATTGTCTTCCTTATGAGTGGCGGTCGGGGACGAGCGATGGCCTTTTCCTACCAATCTATCCCCCTAGGAGCATGCGCGTAATACTTTGCTTTGATAACTTGTAGATTTTTGCAATAAATATATGAGTTCTTTATGACTAATGTTGAGTCCATGGATCATACGCACTCTCTTCCTTCCACCATTGCTAGCCTCTCTAATACCGCACACTTTTCGTCGGTATCAGACACCCACCATATACCTTCCTCAAAACAGCCACCATACCTACCTATCATGGCATTTCCATAGCCATTCCGAGATATATTGCCATGCAACTTACCACCGTTCCGTTTATTATGACACGCTCCATCATTGTCATATTGCTTCGCATGATCATGTAGTTGACATTGTATTTGTGGCAAAGCCACCATTCATAATCCCTTCATACATGTCACTCTTGATTTATTGCATATCCCGGTACACCGCCGGAGGCATTCACATAGAGTCATATTTTGTTCTAAGTATTGAGTTGTAATTGTCGAGTTGTAAGTAAATAAAAGTGTGATGATCATCATTATTAGAGAATTGTCCACAGTGAGGAAAGGATGATGGAGACTATGATTCCCCCACAAGTCGGGATGAGACTCTGGACTAAAAAAAAGAGGCCATAAAAGAAAAAAAAATGAGAAAAGGCCCAAATAAAAAATGAGAGAAAAAGAGAGAAGGGACAAAGTTACTATCCTTTAACCACACTTGTGCTTCAAAGTAGCACCACGATCTTCATGATAGAGAGTCTCCTATGATATCACTTTCATATACTAGTGGGAATTTTTCATTATTGAACTTGGCTTGTATATTCCAATGATGGGCTTCCTCAAAATGCCCTAGGTCTTCGTGAGCAAGCGAGTTGGATGCACACCCACTTAGTTTCTTTTGTTGAGCTTTCATATACTTATAGCTCTAGTGCATCCATTGCATCGCAATCTCTACTCACTCACATTGATATCTATTGATGGGCATCTCCATAGCCCGTTGATACGCCTAGTTGATGTGAGACTATCTTCTCCCTTTTTGTCTTCTCCACAACCACCCTTCTATTCCACATATAGTGCTATGTCCATGGCTCACGCTCATGTATTGCGTGAAGATTGAAAAAGTTTGAGAACACCAAAAGTATGAAACAATTGCTTGGCTTGTCATCGGGGTTGTGCATGACTTAAATACTTTGTGTGGTGAAGATAGAGCATAGCCAGACTAGACTTTGTAGGAATAACTTTCTTTGGCCATGTTATTTTGAGAAGACATAATTGATTAGTTAGTATGCTTGAAGTATTATTATTTTTATGTCAAAATTAAACTTTTGTCTTGAATCTTTCGGATCTGAATATTCATACCACAATTAAGAGAATTACATTGAAATTATGCTAAGAAGCATTCCACATCAAAAATTCTATTTTTATCATTTACCTACTCGAGGACGAGCAGGAATTAAGCTTGGGGATGCTTGATACGCCTCCAACGTATCTATATTTTTTTATTGTTCCATGCTATATTATATTCTGTTTTGGATGTTTAATGGGCTTATACACTTTTATATTATTTTTGGGACTAACCTATTAACCGGAGGCCCAGCCCAGAATTGTTGTTTTTTTGCCTATTTCAGAGTTTCACAGAAAAAGAATATCAAACGGAGTCCAAACGGAATGAAACCTTCGGGAACGTGATTTTCGGAACGAACGTGATCCAGAGGACTTGGACCCTACATCAAGAAAGCAACCAGGAGGGCACGAGGTAGGGGGCGCGCCTACCCCCCTGGGCGTGCCCTCCACACTCGTGGGGCCCATGTTGCTCCACCGACGTACTTCTTCCTCCTATATATACCTACATACCCCCAAACTACCAGATACGGAGCCAAAAACCTAATTCCACCGCCGCAACCTTCTGTACCCGTGAGATCCCATCTTGGGGCCTTTTCCTAGCTCCACGGAGGGGGCATCGATGGAGGGCTTCTACATCAACACCATAGCCTCTCCGATGATGTGTGAGTAGTTTACCTCAGACCTTCGGGTCCATAGTTATTAGCTAGATGGTTTTCTCTCTCCCTTTGGATCTCAATACAAAGTTCTCCACGATTCTCGTGGAAATCTATTTGATGTAATCTTCTTTTGCGGTGTGTTTGTTGAGACCGATGAATTGTGGGTTTATGATCAAGTTTATCTATGAAAAATATTTGAATCTTCTCTGAATTCTTTTATGTATGATTGGTTATCTTTGCAAGTATCTTTGAATTATCAGTTTGGTTTGGCCTACTAGATTGATCTTTCTTGCAATGGGAGAAGTGCTTAGCTTTGGGTTCAATCTTGCGGTGTCCTTTCCCAGCGACAGTAGGGGCAGCAAGGAACATATTGTATTGTTGCCATCGAGGATAACAAGATGGGGTTTATATCATATTGCATGAGTTTATCCCTCTACATCATGTCATCTTGCTTAAAGCGTTACTCTGTTCTTTTGAACTTAATACTCTAGATGCATGCTGGATAGCGGTCGATGTGTGGAGTAATAGTAGTAGATGCAGGCAGGAGTCGGTCTAATTGTCACGGACATGATGCCTATATACATGATCATACCTAGATATTCTCATAACTATGCTCAATTCTATCAATTTCTCAACAGTAATTTGTTTACCCACCGTAATACTTATGCTCTCGAGAGAAGCCACTAGTGAAACCTATGGCCCCAGGGTCTATTTTCCATCATATTAATCTTCCAACACCTAGTTATTTTCATTGCCTTTTATTTTACTTTGCATCTTTATTATAAAAATACCAAAAATATTATCTTATCATATCTATCAGATCTCACTTTCGTAAGTGACCGTGAAGGGATTGACAACCCCTTTATTGCGTTGGTTGCGAGGATCTTGTTTGTTTGTGTAGGTGCGAGGGACTCGTGTGTGGCCTCCTACTGGATTGATACCTTGGTTCTCAAAAACTGAGGGTAATACTTACGCTACTTTGCTGCATCACCCTTTCCTCTTCAAGGAAAAACCAACGCAGTGCTCAAGAGGTAGCACATATGACTAGCACATTTAAGCCTAACCCACTTCCTATGCATATGGATTTTGTGGGAAAACAACTTATGGGAACAATAATCAACTAGCATAGGAAGGCAAAACAAGCATAACTTCAAGATTTTCAACACATATAGAGGAAACTTGATATTATTGCAATATGTAAAAGCATTTGTTCCTCTCTCATAATAATTTTCAGTAGCACCATGAATGAATTCAACAATATAACTATCACATAAAGCATTCTTTTCATGATTCACAAGCATAGAAATGTTATTACTCTCCATATAAGCAAATTTATTCTCATCAATAATTGTGGGAGCAAACTCAACAAAATAACTCTCATGTGATTGGAAATTAAAATCACGATGACAAGTTTCATGGTTATAATTATTCAATATAGCATACATGTCATCACCATAATCATCATATATAGGAACTTTGTTGTCATAATCAATTGCAACCTCCTCCGAAATAGTGGATTCATCATTAAATAAAGTCATGACCTATCCAAATCCACTTTCATCATTATAATCATCATAAATAGGAGGCATGCAATCATTATAATAAATTAGCACATCAAATCTTTGGGGACTAAAAATATCATCTTCATCAAACATAGCATCCCCAAGCTTATGGCTTTGCATATCATTAGCATCATGGATATTCAAAGAATTCATACTAAGAACATTGCAATCATGCTAATCATTCAAATATTTTGTGCCAAACATTTTATTGACTTCTTCTTCTAACAATTGAGCACAATTTTCCAAACCATCATTTTCAAGAAAGATATTATAAAGATGATCAATAATATGATGCAACCTCAATTCCATTTTTTATGTAGTTTTCTTTTATAGACCAAACTAGTGATAAAACAAGAAACTAAAAGATTCAATTGCCATATCTAAAGATATACCTTCAAGCACTCACCTCCCCGCCAACAGCGCCAGAAAAGAGCTTGATGTCTACTACGCAACTTTATTCTTGTAGACACGTGTTGGGCCTCCAAGCACAGAGTTCTGTAGGACAGTAGCAATTTTCCCTCAAGTGGATGACCTAAGTTTTATCAATCCGTGAGAGGTGTAGGATGAAGATGGTCTCTCTCAAACGACCATGCAATCAAATACAAGAAATCTCTTGTGTCCCCAACACACCCAATACAATGGCAATTTGTATATGTGCACTAGTTCGGCAAAGAGATGGTGATAAAAGTGTAATATTGATGGTAGAAATATATTCGTAATCTGAATAAATAAAAACAGCAAGGTCGCAAATAGTAAACGGGCACAAAAACGGTATTGCAATGCTTGAAAATGAGGCCTAGGGTCCGTACTTTCGCTAGTGCAATCTCTCAACAATGCTAGTACAATTGGATCATATAACCATCCCTCAACGTGCAATGAAGAATCACTCCAAAGTTCCTATCTAGCGGAGAACATAAGAATAAATTGTTTTTAGGGTACGAAACCACCTCAAAGCTATTCTTTCCGCTCGATCTATTCAAGAGTTCGTACTAAAATAACACAAAGCTATTGTTTCTGTTCGATCTATCCTAGAATTCATACTAAAATAACACCAAAGCAAATTCATATTCATAATACTCAATCCAACACAAAGAACTTCAAAGAGTGCCCCAAGATTTCTACCGGAGAAACAAAGACAAGAACGTGCATCAACCCCTATGCATAGATTACCCCAATGTCACCTCGGGAATCCGCGATTCGAGTGCCAAAACATATATCAAGTGAATCAATACGATACTCCATTGTCACCACGAGTATTCAATTGCAAGACATATATCAAGTGTTCTCAAATCCATAAAATTATGCAATCCGATAACAACGAAATCTCAAAGGGAAAAACTCAATTCATCACAACAAGATAGAGAGGCGAAAACACCATATAATCCGACTATACTAACAAAGCCCGCTATACATCAAGATAGTGACATCTCAAGAACATGAGAGAGATAGAGAGAGATTAAACACATAGCTACTGGTACAAACCCTCAGCCCCGAGGGTGGACTACTCCTTCCTCATCATGGTGGCTGCCGGGATGATGAAGATGGCCACCGGAGATGATTCCCCCTCCGGCAGGGTGCCAAAAAGGGTCTAGATTGGTTTTTGGTGGCTGCAGAGCCTTGCGGCGGCGAAACTTATGATCTAGGTTAACCCCTGATGGTTTCTCTATTCATAGGATTTTTTGGCATTGGTTTCACGCTAAGATGGGCCACGAGGTGAGCACAACCCACCGGGGCAAGCCAGGCCCACCAGGCGTGCCCTGGTGGGTTGTGCCCTCCCCGTGGCTCTTCTAGCCCTCCCACGAAGCTTAGGGGGTCTCTTTTGTTCCAAAAAAAATCATCAAAAAGTTTCAGATCATTTGGAGAACTTACATTTCTGCACAATAAGCAACACCATGGTAGTTCTGCTGAAAAATGCGTCAGTCCGGGTTAGTTCCATGCAAATCATACAAAAACCATATAAAATTGTTATAAACATGGCATGAATACTTCATAAATTATAGATACATGATAATTAGAGACGTGTCAATTAGCACTAATAATAACATGATATATCTTCTTTTCACCAAGATAAGCATATTTCAAAGTGTCTGGCAATTGTTTTAATTCAAACACAGGATCACCTTTAAGTGGAGGAGGACCTCCTAGTTTCAATAGGCAAATTGTGTTTAAGCAGAGGACGTTGTTCAAAGAAAATCTTATCTATTTCATTTCTTTCATGCATATGTAAATCATTTTCATCGTCTAGCAGATATTGTTCTAGTGGATCAGTAGGAGGCACAACAATAAAAGCAAGACCAATTATTACATCCTTACTAGACAATTCTTTTTCATGAATCTTTCTACTAAACTTGGAAAAATTAAACTCATGAGACTCATTACCAAAACTAACACCAATAGTTTGTTTCTCACAATCTATTTTAGCATTAACAGTGTTCAAGAAAGGTCTACCAAAGATAATGGGACAAAAGTCATCTTGTGGGGAACCAAGAACAAGAAAATCAGTAGGTATTTTATTTTACCACACAAGACTTCAACATATCTAACAATCCCAAGTGGTGTGATGGTGTCTCTATTAGCAAGTTTAATAGTGGCATCTATTTCTTCTATTTCAGCGGGTGCTATGTCATTCATAATTTCTTGATATAAAGTAAAGGGAATAGCACTCACGCTAGCACCTATGTCACATAAACCATCATAACAATGATCTCCTATTTTAACTGAGACAACGGGCATGCCGACAACGGGTCTATGATTATCTGTTCTATCGGGTTTGGCAATTCTAGTAGCTTCATTACAGAAGTAAATAACATGCCCATCTATATTTTCTTACAAGAGATCCTTAACCATAGCAACACTAGGCTCTACCTTAATTTGTTCATTAGGTTTAGGTGTTCTAATATAACTTTTGTTGACCACTGTTGAAACTTTAGCATGTTCCTTATCCTAACAGGGAAAGGTGGTTTCTCAATATAAGCAGTAGGAACAACTGGATCAACATTATAAAGTATAGTTTCCTCTTTAGCTAGTTCCGGTTCTTTAGTTTCTTCTTTAATAGGTGGGTGATATTTAAACCACTTCTCTTTAGGGAGATTAACATGAGTAGCAAATGATTCACAAAAGGGGGCTACTATCTCAGAGTCAAGTCCATATTTAGTGCTAGATTTTTGAAAAGCATCGGTATTAATAAAAGATTTAACACAATCATACTTAAGCTTAATACATGACTCTTTACCTTCGTCAAGTTCCCAATCTTCAGAGTTGAGTTTAATTCTTTCCAAAAGATCCCACCGGAATTCAATAGTCTTCTTTATAAATGAACCAGCACAAGAAGTATCAAGCATGGATCGATCATTATGAGAAAGCCGAGCATAAAAATTCTGGATAATAATTTCTCTTGAGAGCTCATGATTGGGGCATGAATATAACATTGACTTAAGCCTTCCCCAAGCTAGAGAGATACTTTATCCTTCATGAGGCCAAAAATTATATATGTAATTCCGATCACGATGAACTAGATGCATGGGATAATTTTTTTGGTGGAACTCCAATTTCAATCGATTCCAATTCCAAGATCCAATATCATCTCATAGCCTATACCATGCCAATGCTTTTCCCTTCAAAGATAAAGGGAAAACCTTCTTCTTAACTTCATCTCCGGGTAAACCTGCAAGCTTAAACAATCCACAAATTTGTTCCACATATATCAAGTGCATATCAGGATGTTCCGTTCCATCTCCTGCATAAGGATTAGCTAGCAGTTGTTATATCATACATGAAGGAATTTCATATTCAATATTTTCAGTAGGTGCAGTAGGCTGAGGGTATCTAATTGTGGTTCCGGTCAAGGTGACAATTCCCCGAGCAAACCCCTCAAAGGATTGTTTTCCATAATAACAAGTGACAGTAAATTTCAGCACACTATATAAATGTTTCCTTACCAAATTCCACTTACCAAAGGTGCTTCACTCCCCGGCAATGGCGCCAGAAAATAGCCTTGATGACCCAAAAGTATATGGGATCAATTGTAGCTCTTTTCGATAAGTAAGAGTGTCAAACCCAACGAGGAGCAGAAGGAAATGAAAAGTGGTTTTCAGCAAGGTAATGTATGCAAGTGTTGAAATTGTAAGTAACATAGTAGTTTGGTAGCAAGATAATTTGTAACGAGCAAGTAACGATAATAGTAACAAAAGTGCAGCAAGATAGACCAGTCCTTTTGAGGTAAATGACATGCCAAAACGGTCTCTTTTAATAAGCAAAGCGTTCTTGACGGTACACGGGAGTTTCATCTAGTCACTTTCATCATGTTGATCCGATTCGTGTTCGCTACTTTGATAATTTGATATGTGGGTGGACCGGTGCTTAGGTGCTATTCTTACTTGAACAAACCTCCTACTTATGATTAACTCCCTCTCAAGCATCCGCAACTATGAGAAAATTATTAAGAATAAATTTTAACCATAGCATTAAACTTTTGGATCGAATCGGTCCCTTACGGAATAGCGCATAAACTAGGGTTTAAGCTTCTGTCACTCTCGCAACCCATCATATAATAACTACTCCACAATGCATTCCCTTAGGCCCAAATATGGTGAAGTGTCATGTAGTCGACGTTCACATGACACCACTAAGGGAATCACAACATACATACTATCAAAATATCGAACACATATCAAGTTCACATGATTACTTGCAACATGATTTCTCCCGTGACCTCAAGAACAAAAGTATCTACTCACAAATGATAATTATGCTAAAGATTAGAGGGGTATTAGGTAGCATATTGGATCTAAACATATAATCTTCCACCAAATAAACCATATAGTAATCAACCACAAGATGTAATCGACACTACTAGTCACCCACAAGCACCAACCTATAGTTCTGGTACAAAGATTGAACACAAGAGATGAACTAGGGTTTGAGATGAGATGGTGTTGTTGAAGATGTTGATGGAGATTGCCCTCCCCAATATGGGAGAGTTGTTGGTGATGATGGTGACGATGATTTCCCCCTCCAGGAGGGAAGTTCTCCTAGCGGGATCGCTCCACCAGAGGGCAAAAGTGCTCCTGCCCAAGTTCCGCCTCGAGACGGCAGCGCTCCATCCCGAAAGTCCTCTCCTTTCATTTTCTAGGTCAAAATGACTTGTATACTAGAAGATGGGCACCAGAGGTGGGCTGAGGAGAGCACAACCCACCAGGGCGCACCCAGGTGGGTTGTGCCCACCTGGTGGGCCCCCTCTAGTACTTATTGGCTCCAATATTCCTCATATATTCCATAAAAAATATCTGTAAAGTTTCAGCTTGTTTGGAGTTATGCAGAATAGGTGGTCTGACGTAGCTTTTCTAGGTCCAGATTTCCAGCTGCCGGAATTCTCTCTCTTTGTGTGTACCTTGCATATTATGAGAGAAAAGGCATTATAATTACTCCAAAAAGCATTATTATGCATAAAAACATAAATAACAGTAGGAAAACATGATTCAAAATGGACGTATCAATATGCATATCATTTTCATGGTCTAGCAAATATTGTTCTAAAGGATCAGTAGGAGGTACAACAATAGAAGCAAGACAAGTAATTTCATCCTTACTAGGTGATTCTTTATCATGAGGTTGTCTACTAAATTTGGAGAAACTAAACTCATGAGACACATCACCAAAGCTTACACTAACAGTCTGTTTCTCATAATCTATCTTAGCATTAACAGTGTTCAAGAAAGGTCTACCGAGTATAATGGAACACAAATCATCTTGTGGGGAACCAAGAACTAGAAAATCAGTAGGGTATTTTATTTTCCCACGCAAGACTTCAAAATCTCTAACAATCCCAAGTGGTGTAATAGTGTCTCTACTAGCAATCTTAATAGTAATATTAATATCTTCTATCTCAGCAGGTGCAATTTCATTCATAATTTCTTTATATAGAGTAAACAGGATTGCACTTACACTAGCACCCAAATCACATAAGCCATGATAACAATGATCTCCTATTTTCACAGAGACAACATGCATGCCAACAATAGGTCTATGTTAATCTTTTTCATCAGGTTTAGCAATTCTAGTAGCTTCATCACAGAAATAAATAACATTCTCATCAATATTTTCAGCCAAGAGATCTTTAACCATAGCAACATTAGGTTCAACTTTAATTTGTTCAGGGGGTGTAGGTGTTCTTGTATAACTCTTACGAACCACAGCTGAAGCTTTAGCATGTTCTTTTATCCTAACATGAAAAGGTGGTTTCTCAATGTAAATAGTAGCAATAGCAGGATCAACACTATAAGTAATAGCTTCTTCTTGAGCTTTTGCAGGTTCTAGTATTTTTACTTCAATGGGAGGATGATATTTAAACCACTTCTCCTTAGGGAGATCAAAAATGAGTAGCAAAAGATTCACAAAAAGAAGCCACTATCTCAGAGTCAAGTCCATATTTAGTGCTAAATTCATGAAAAGCATCGGTATCCATAAAAGATTTAACACAATCAAATTCAAGGTTTATACCTGACTCCTTACCTTCGTCGGGCTCCCAATCTTCAGAGTTGCGTTTAATTCTTTCCAAAAGATCCCATCAGAATTCAATAGTCTTCTTCATATAGAATAAGTACAAGAAGTATCGAGCATGGATTCATCATTACGAGAAAGCCGAGCATAAAGATTGTGAATAATAATATCTCTTGAGAGCTCATGATTGGGGCATGAATATAACATTGACTTAAGCCTCCCCAAGCTTGAGAGACACTTTCTCCTTCACGAGGCCAAAAATTATATATAATTTTCCGATCACGATGAACCAAATGCATAGGATAAAACTTCTGATGAAATTCCAATTTCAATCGGTTGTAACTCCAAGCTCCAATATCCTCACATAGCCTATACCATGTCAATGCCTTTCCATTCAAAGATAAAGGGAAGACCTTCTTCTTGACTTCATCTTAGGGTAAACCTGCAAGCTTAAATAATCCACAAACTTTATCCACATAGATTATATGCATGTCAGGATGTAGTGTTCCATCTCCTGCATAAGGATTAGCTAGTCATTTCTCTATCATACCCGAAGGAATTTCATAGTAAATATTTTCAGTAGGTGCAGCAGGTTGAGGAGCAACTCTTTGTTCTTCCGGTCGAGGTGAAGATACCCCGAACAAACCCTGAAAGGATTATTTTCCATATTGACAAGTAACAGTAAATTTCAGCACGTAATATAAATTTTTCCTTACCAAATTCCACTCACCGAAGGCACTTCACTCCCCGGCAATGGCACCAGAAAAGAGTCATGATGACCCACAAGTATAGGGGGTCAATCATAGTCCTTTTGATAAGTAAGAGTGTCGAACCCAATGAGGAGCAAAAGGAAATGACAGTTGGGAAACGTAGTAGAAAACAAAAAAATCGCACCTACGATCACCAAGATCAATATGAAGATGCATAAGGGTTGGGATCAATGATCGTTACCAACTCCGGAGTGCAGCGGAAGAAGAAGAGTCTTTGTATATCATGTTCGAAGTCTCTAGAACGATGATGACAATCCCGCGAACATCCCTCGAACGATCCCTCCAATAGAAGACCGAAAGCACGACCTCTCTACTTGGTTGCAAGCATACGGTCTTCACGATCCGGCAGCGCTTCGCCATCTAGAGCTAATTGTTGCCAGAGAATTAGAGGGAGGAGATTAGAACCACACTGGCTTCTAATTATGAGGATTAGAGGTGTCTAGGGCTAGCTCTAATTAGTCTAGGACCAACTAGAACTAGAACTGGATCAACTAGAAGAGGCACCCAAAACTTGTGTTATTCAATTGGGCACCAAACCTCCACTATATATAGGTTAGGGGGGAGAGGGGGGCTGCCACCAAGGAGGGAAACCCTCCTTGGGGCACCCAACTAACGGGAGGAGGAGTAGGACTCCTCCCCTACTCCTATTCGCCCCCCTCCCCCACACACACACAAGGAAAGGGGGGCGCCTTCCCACTTGGGCCCTTGTGGCCCAAGTTTCCTTCCACCTCTAGACCTTATTAGGCCCATTGATATTAAATTAAATATATATTTGTTCTAAACATTTTTAGAGCATTATATATGTAATTAAATATCCTCGGAAACATTTTCCACCTATATATATTAATCGGTAATTCCCGGTATTACCCGATATTCACCGAAACCCTTTCGGTGACCCCGAAACGCTTCTGAAACCTCTCGGAACTATTCCGGATATTAATGAAACAATTCCACAAATATATTCTCATCACTCCTGTCCTACTAACAGTCAACAGATCGTGATTACCTTAAGCTTGTGACCCCGTAGGTTCGGTAACCATAGACATGAATGAAACCCCTTCGTTCAATGACCCATAGCGGAACCATGGACATCCATATCGGTCCCTATGATTACACGAATGATATTCGAGTGAACCTTTGGTTATCATGTGATGTTCCATTTGCTTTGCGACACATTACAAAACCCAGTGTGCATCGGTATCCTCCAAACTCATCACCATGCTCACTATATCGTTGCTCCCGTTACCGGTTTTGTTCTTCTTTCTCGTTGATGTGTTCCGGCATCCCCGTGACATAGTCACCTATGTCTGGCTAGAAGATGATTGATGCCATCACACAGAGAGGAACCTAAGAACATCTCTCCATCGCCAAAGGAGCAAATCCCACTCTCGAGCTGTCTAGTCACTTATCAAACTTTCTGGTGTGTCTGAAAGTTGTCATTATGATCACCTTGTTACAAATGACGTTTGAGCAACCCCAAAGCCCACTGTCCAATATGAAGTGACCAAGACACTCTCATGGTCTGAGGAACTAAAACACATGCTAACATTCCGTGTTATAACAGATGATTTCAGACGATATGATCACATAGTATAACAGACAAGTATTGGGTCGATTCAATATGATCGTTCTTCTAACGTCATACCCTCAATGTTGTTTTAGGACTATCATTACACTTAACGATATCCTAAGATCCAGAAAACATGATCACCAATAACACTTGAGCCGGTCTTAGGCGAGACCGAGAACCTATTGTTTACCGTTTATTATTCCACACGTGCAGCATATGAGTTTTCTACTGAATCGCATATTCCAGGATCATAGCAGTTATAGCATGGAATATAAAATCTTAACTATGAATAATGGAAATATAATAATACAATATTATTGCCTCTAGGGCATATTTAACAATGACAAGTGGTTTTCAGCAAGGTATTTTCAGCAGGCACTGAAATTATCGGTAATAGATAGTTTTGTGATAAGATGATTCGTAACGTGTAACAAGTAACAAGTGTAGCAAAAGTGCATCAAGATGGCCCAATCCTTTTGGTAACAAAGGATAAGCCTGGACGAACTCTTATATAAAGCAAAGTGCTCCCGAGGACACATGGGAATTATTGTCAAGCTAGTTTTCAATGCTCATATGATTTGCGTTCGTTACTTATGTGGGTGGCCCGGTGCTTGAGTGATGTCCTTACTTGGACAAGCATCACACTTATGATTAACCCCTCTCACAAGCATCCACAACTATGAAATAAGAATTAAGATAAATCTAACCATAGCATAAAAATAAGGATCCAAATCAGCCCCTTACGAAGCAATGCATAAACTAGGGTTTAAGCTTCCGTCACTCTAGCAACCCATCATCTACTTATTACTTCCCAATGCCTTCCCCTGGGACCAAATCATGGTGAAGTGTAGTCGACGTTCACATAACACCACTAGAGGAAAGACAACATACATCTCATCAAAATATCGAACGAATACCAAATTCACATGATTACTTATAACAAGACTTCCCCTATGTCCTCAGGAACAAACGTAACTACTCACAGAGCATGTTCATGTTCAAGATCAAAGGGGTAATAAATATCATTAAGGATCTGAAGATATGATCTTTCACCAAATAAACCAACTGGCATCAACTACAAGGAGTAAGCAACACTATTAGCAACCTACAGGTACCAATCTGAGGTTTTGGAACAAAGATTGAATATAAGAGATGAACGAGGGTTTGAGAGGAGATGATGCTGGTGAAGATGCTGATGAAGATTGACCCTCCCTTGATGATAGGATCGTTGGTGATGACGATGGCTTCGATTTCCCCCTCCCGAAGGGAAGTTTCCCCGACAAAATAGCTCCGACGGAGCCCTAGATTGCTTCTGCCCAGGTTTCGCCTCGAGACGGCGGCGCTTCATCCCGAAAGCTTCCTTATGATTTTTTCTAGGTCAAAACCCTCCGCATAGCAGAAGATGGGCACCAGGGGCTGGCCAGGGGGGCCACAAGCTCAAGGGGCCCGCCCAGGGGGTAGGGCGCGCACCCAGGCTTGTGGCCACCTGGTGGGTCCCCTTCTGTTGTTTCTTTCCCAATATTTTTTATATATTCCAAAACAATTCTCTGTAAAGTTTTAGGACATTAGGAGTTGTGCATAATAGGTATCTCAGATTTTCTCCTTTCCAATCCAGAATTCCAGCTGTCGGCATTCTCCCTCTTCATGTAAACCAAGTAAAAAAACAAAGGCACGACTGCAATTACAGCTTTGCTGCAGCCTAAAGCACAGAACAAACATAGTCCTTGTAGCTATGGATGGATACTTCGGGAAAATCAAAGCCAAACATAGGCCCTGCAGTACATACACTACAAAAAAAATACACTTCCGTGATGATACGTGTTTGTCACAGTAGGTCGCGTTTTTTGTCATGCATGTACATCCATGACAAATTTATGACAGAATCAAGATAGTCATACATGTGTCAGTCAGAGAAGTGTTCCATGACATTACCAAAATTATCATCACGGAAGTGTCCACTTCCATGACGATAAATCGCGTCCACGTAAGTGCTTTCGTCAAGGGTGACCGACACGTGGCATCCACCGTAAGGAAACGTTGTTAAGCTATCGGGTCGGGTTTTGGATCCGATAACCCGTTAACAGCCCCGACCAATGGGGATTTTCCACGTGCAAAATCGTCATTGGCTGGAGGAAACACGCTTACTCATCGTTGGGACAGATGTCATCCACTCACCGGATGTATACGCCTATGATACGTCGACACGTGGCACGCCCAACAAATGGCCCATTCTCGTGAAAAGGCCAGCCCGCTTGAATTGGTCAAAAGTCGGTGCCGCCCATAGAAAGCCTGTTAACGACATGTTCGCTTATAGCCCATTTACAACCCGCTAACCCAAGGCCCGTTACGCCCTATCCGAATTAGGCCCAGTAGCGTCATCTGGGCCATCCAATATGATTCCAGCCCATTTTCACTTCTGGCCCATGTATAGCCCATGACGCCTTTCGCCCATATGAGGCCCTTTGTAACTCTTGGCCCATTAGCGGCTCAGATCAAATCGCCCGTAATGAACAAAGTGTATTACTTTAAACCCATTAACGGCCCATGGTGAAATCGGCCCGTAATGAACAAAGGTATCACTTTATACCCATTAACGGCCCGTTATTCCGCTAATGCTTCAACCCAAGTTAACTTTCGCCTTCCGAGGGCCCATTTATTCTTGTGCCCATTTGCGGCATTCGTTACTTACGGCCCGTTCATCGCTATTTTCTCGCTTAGGCCAAATTCAGCCCGTCGTTATAGTCGGCCCGTTTGTGGACCGTTAGTCTGTTGGGCCATTTTCATAGCATCACCAAATAAGGCCTATTAACGGCCCGTTATGGTCAGCCCATAAAACGCATTTATTTCCATTAAAGGTCTGCTTCACGACCCATTAAAGGCCCGTACAAGACCCATAAATGAGTCGGCGGCCCATGGATCCTACGAGACGTAGAAGGCCCATGGATCCTACGAGACGTAGAAGGCCCATGGATCCTACGAGACGTACAAGGCCCATGGATCCTACGAGACGTAGAAGGCCCATGGATCCTACAAGATGTAAAAGGCCCATGGATCCGACGGCCCGTGAAGGGCCATGGTCATGAAGTTGGCCCCGTTTGAACGATATAGCATATTCAAAGAATTATCCTACTCAATACTATCACCTCTAAAAAGCATACACTATACAACAAAGAGATCAAGGCATAGAAAGGTAGAATAATCCTACACTATACAATAAAGAAATTACAGCCGATTATACCCACTGGGCATTATGGTTCGGCACAGGTGATAATAAAGCATACACAAACAACAAATTACATACACTGGACAAATACAGCTCATACATCATGGACGCACATCAACTTATCTCCATTTGAACTATAATCTCTTCAGAAAATAGGATTGGCCGGATTCAGATAGCACAAACTTCAGTCTGCAAAATCTCCAATTCCTTCATGGTTACCTCAGTGTCTTGTTTCATTTTTTTGACTCCTGCATCTAATACCTACATGTCCAGTCTCTCAACTTGTTGATTATACGTTGACAATCATGTACACGTTGTCTTGCCACCTCTAGTTGATGCTCGAGAACATCAGCACATTCCAATTCCAATCCATAATCATTCGGTAACGGCCATGCCACAATCGCTCGCAGATCTTTGTGTTGATGTCACTTCATCCTGAAATGTTTCGTAAGTACACATGACTAGGGCAAAAATATAGTTACAACAAAGTGAAGCTTAACAAGACACTATTTTGTACTACATGGCAAAACAGACTAACAATAATGTTACACGTCACTTTCAAAAAATGTTACACGTCATGAAGCATAAGCAGGTGATATTTTAAAAATTATAAAAAGGATAGTCTGTGCAGCCTGCATACAGAAATCCCTCTTAGCTCACGAGAGGAGCATGATGTTGGGGCCCAATCGAAAACACAGACAAGTTACAAATTTAGACAGCACGTTACGTATAAGTAAGCAAGCAGTTGGCCATTCTGTGCCTCAAATAAAGTCTTAGGGAGCATAATGAATAGCAGAGGGTTTCATACAAACATACTACAGCAGGCAAAACTATGCAATCATTAGCGTTATAAACTAGATTGTGAGCCTCATGCAATAATAGTTGGTTAATAGACTTCAAAGCTTCAGGCACACTTCGGCAGAGTAATTAAACGGTAAGGCCTTTAATTATGTCAACTAATAGTGATACAAGTACCGAACATCGTGCATGATTATTTGGGCATCTCATTAATCGAGGACAAATAAAGCAATTGAAAAGAGAAAATTAACTATGCCTCAAACAAACAAGGAATTGAACTGTTGATTTGCATACGTTGACTTACCTTAGCAGGTTGAAGAGGCTCAGCGCAACTCCTACTTCTCTTGCAAGGCTCCTTCCTAACATCTTGTACTTGGAAATCCTCAATCTTATCTTCATTGCACCCCTTTGCAAGGTGACACAAACTAGTTACTCGTCTCCTTGGAAGATAAATATGCATACTTTCCAAATTGTGAACACAAAAGGATGAGATTATAACAAAAAAACACCACATAATGAAACATGCCACATCTCTTGCACTTGCACACAATGAAATGAGCATTTACTATGTCTCACTATGTAAAAACTAGGCATACCTTCGAATCGATCTCCGTGTACTCTTGGAGAGCCCATCAGAGTGTACAACCAAACCTTTATGTCACCTATGAGTTAGACAAGGCCCCACTACAGCAGCCCTTAGTGTTTAAATCGTTGACAAGCTCTGTTAGAGTGTTAGGTCAAGAACAACAAGTAATCAAAGCAAACAGTCCTAGTATGGCTGGCTGATGCAAACAAGCAATTGAACAGATGTGTGAGCAAATCTTACATATCAAGAAAAGAAGCAAAGAAAGAGGCTTAAAGACCATCACTTGACTGACCAGATTTAAGGGGCATTTAAACATCATGTGCAACGTATGAACTAACATAAACATTGCATATTCCAGATTCTACAATGGAATGCACATGTATTAGGTTATGCCATGTATGATGATGCCTAAATGTACAGATAGCAGGCAGGAGTGATTCATCATTGCACACATAATTGAATTGCAGGTTAAGGTCCAGTTCGATTCCGCCTTTTTAGGGCATATTGTCAAAATAAGCCATAAAAGATGTAAAGAAGTCATTTTTGAGTTATGGGCTTGGGCTTAACTAATTTCGCTTTGGAGGGGGGTGTTTGGGTAGAACCTCACTAAAAACTGAAGGGAAGGGAATAGTGAAATGACTCATTGTTCCGCCTATATTACACTCAAAATGCAATCGCCGACGCCGTGTCACACCTCGACCCTCAAGTAAAAACAAACACGCAAGCATTCATTGCCCTGCCCGCTTGCATCTCCTCTCCCTTTCCTCTACCTCGATCCCCGCTCACAAAGACTAGGGATCCTCCAATAGCCATCGCCATCGGGTCCCATCCGCCCGGTCCTCGATGATGCTATGTCCAGCTAGGCTACATGGTCGTGGTAGGGGCAAATCTCCTGGCTGCTCCTCCCTCTCGCACCACCCTCATTCTCATGGTCTCCAGCAATGCTCCACCGTGGTTCGTCCAACGCACTACTACGGCGGGTGCTGCACAACTACGGCCGATGCCACATCATGCGTAAGGCACCTTATCCCCTCCCTCCTCCCGTGCCATGGCCTTGAGGTGTCGTTGAAGGATGAGCTCATCCAACAAGGTGAGGATCTCCTCTGATTTTTTTGCCAAATTTTCATTCTCGATCCACTATACGATGAATTGCTATGAGCTGCTTCGTCAGCCGCTATATGATGCATTGCTATGAGCTGCTCCTGCCGCTGCTATATAATGAATTGCTATGAGTTGTCGCTGCGTATGATGAGTTGCTATGAGTCTGCTGCTGCTATATGATGAATTGCTATGAGCTACTGCTGCTGCTATATGATGAGTTGCTACAAGCTGCTCCCGCTTTGCTATATGATGAATTGCTATGAGCTGCTCCTGCTGCTGCTATATGATGAATTGCTATGAGCTGCTCCTGCCGCTGCTATATGATGAATTGCTATGAGCCGTTCTTTGGTATATGATGAATTGCGCATCGCTGTCATTGTATGATGAGTTGCTATGAGCTGCTGCTGCTACTATATGATGCTTTCAGGTGGTGCTGCTATAGGATAATAACCAGCCACTTGGACCATCGAATTTTAATAAATAATTGTTCTTAATTTAAATGTGGGTCATGTGTTCTTTGTTTAAATTAGGCAATGGGATCTCTATGGAAAACATTGACCAAAGTAGATTATGCCAAGTAGATGGTATCTTTGTATTTGCATTTTGAGCAAATAGTGATGGTCTGTTTTCCTATCATATTAATTATCGTGCCGGGTTCAATTTGTGATGTTTGCAAGTCAAATTAATTTCCATATGGGCAGCAAAATGAAAAAATATAATGCAATCTAGACTTTCCACAGATCATACCAAAGATAAGCTGAAAACACAATGAAAAGAACTGGTTGGCTTATTACATGGAGCTTATATTCACGGGTGCTTATTTTCTTAGGATAACTCGTAATAACTGTCCCTAAGAAACTTGGCTAATAGAACTGACATACAAATAACATGTCACGATGATTGCAATGGAGGAGTGACGTACCATAGCACAATCAGTATAGGCTCACCGCTGCCTCTCCTTTTTTGCGATGTTCCATGAAATTGCCACATACATCTTGTACTTTTTCATTGTGTAACCCTATCTGCAAGTTGACATGGCTAATTTCATACATCTCTACATGATACTACATTGCATATCCCTTGCGCATATTTAAACCACCAATTAACGATTGTGTGCATTCATGAACTAGCCATGACTCAGATGTCTTTGGACTAGCAGGCACTCTAAGGGAGCCTAATGTAGTGCAATCGAATTCCTACATGCCACCTACGATTTTGTGTAATGTATTGCCCTGCTCCTAAATATATGTCTTTGTAGAGATACCAAGATGGACCACATACAGATGTATATAGATGCATTTCCGAGTGTAGATTCACTCATTTTGCTCCGTATGAAGCCTATAGTGGAATCTCTAGAAAGACTTATTTAGGAACGGAGGTACGAGGTAGTATCATGTATGACATCTACGTATCTAATTAATTTAGCAGCCAGTAGTAGAAATAATTGTCTGCACAAAGGGATTACTGGTCGAAAATCCTAGCAAAGCATCTTTGGCGGGCAGCATGTAACAATACAAGAGAGAGAGACGCGCTTACAAGATCATAGCAATGCCTCAGTCAGGATCTTGGTTGGCCAAGCTGTTAGATCCGTAAGAAACATCGTCCTTGTAGTTTTTGCCACCGCATAACAGTAACAAATGACCGGTTAGTATATTTGAAGTACATCGGGCGTGTGATGTCGGACGGGTTTAAAGGTGACAAGTACCTAGGCCGTGGCGGTGCTTGGCATCTCTCCGAATGGTGGGAATCAGGTTAGAAACGCCGAGGGTGATGACGCTACCGGCTGTCGGGTCCGGTAAGGAGATCTAGAACCATCGAGTAGGGTGTTTGTGGAGCGGCTCCGGTAGGGTGGACTACGGTGTGGGCGAAGCGGATCTGTGGCCGTGGACAAGGGCGTAGGTGAAGCTGCTCCGATGGTTGGGTTAAGGATGGTGTCGACGACGCGGATCTGCGGCCGTGGACGGGGCGTCAGAAGCTGCTCCGGTGGTTGGGTTAAGGATGGTGTCAACGATGCGGATCTGCGGCCGTGGACGGGGCATCAGAAGCTGCTCGGGTGGCTGGGTTAAGGGTGGTGTCGATGATGCGGATCTGCGGCCATGGATGGGGCGTCAGAAGCTGCTCCGGTAGGTTGGATGAGGGTGCGAGGAAGCGGATCTGAGGCCGTGGACTTGTGAGTTGGCAAAGCGGCCCGGTAGGGTTGTGAATGGTATAGGCGAAACTACTCCGGTAGGGTTGAGGAAGGTGTCGGCGAAGCGGCTCCGGTAGGGTTGAGGAAGGTGTCGGCGAAGAGGATCAGAGGCCGTCGACGGGGGCGTCGGTGGGGCGGCTCCGGGGGGTGTGGACGGCGTCTACGGTGGGGAATCTGAATGAGCAGCTGCGGTCTTGTGGCCGGTTGACGAGAATACTGCTGAAGCAGATCCGGCGCCGTGGACAAGGCCGCACTAAATGGGTTGTGGTACAGTGGTGGATGAGCAGTCTACTTGTTTCTAGGGAGGTGGGAGGGGTAGATGCGGCCGCAGCAGATCCGGTGAGGTGGACGCCACCGCGATGAATGGGCTATGGTACGCGGTGGATGAGCAGTCTAGGGTTTCGAGAGGGAGGGGAGAAAGGGCGATGAAGTACGGACAGCGCGATGTAAGATGCTCTGCGTGGAGTTAGTCGTTTTATGGAGGGGGAGAGGAAATGGGGTGCCGTGTAGTGGGGGAACCGAAGTTACTAAAGCAGCCCCGACCTATCATGTAGATGAGGGCGGTATTGTAACTGTTGGTCTCCGTGCACCAAGGACAAAAGGGGATTTCGCATGCTAAAGACTAAGGTGGCGGAAATTTTAGAAGGAGGCGGAGATTTTGCCGCCCAGCGGATCGTTCAGATCCAGTTTCAACTAATTTTGGACCGTCCTAGCGGGAAGGTCATGCTAGACTGCGGTACACGGGCACGCGTCAAGATTAATAACCGTGTGAAGTCCACCCCGTAAAAAAAGACAATAACTCGGGATGATGCGCCGATAACTTGGACGTTCACACGGCGCGCCAATCGTACGGGTGTAGTGGCGCGTTCACAAAAAAGGGATCAAACGCCCAGCCTATGTATTTCTCGTGTAAATAGATAATCTAGTGCCATTGGTTATTTACTTTAAACATAATGCATTGACGTGTTAGTGTAGAGGCGCACAAAAAGAAATGGATATTGTAGTCAGCTACTTAAAAGTGTTACCTCATATGATTACATAGCCTCCATTTCATAAATTATGCATCTGCTGAATTCATATATGAATATTACATATATTACTTCAAAATAGAAACTTAAATCATCCAAGACTAATGAATTTGAATGCAAGAGTAACAATGGTGCATGTGCATGATAGCTACATTGGTTGTTCGAACAAACATCACTGTAACTTTGGCATGCACAACTGAAAAGGTTTATTTAAATAGAAAAAAATTTCATATGTGAGTGTCCAATCTTTATAGCGTTGAATCGATATTGTACCTTTGGCCACGATAAGAAGTAGATATTGACTTATGTTCAAGCGATGCACGTCCACGATCGCTAGATAGTGATACATGAATGAATTGTGCAATCTCTCTCACACGCATACATATCTCATTTCCACATGGGCATCGGAATCACACACGCGCACTTCGTGTATTTCTCTCCCTCCGCTGTGGTTAAATTCGCCTTTCTACCCCGTCCTACAAGTCTCTCACACAGAAACACACACGCTCTCTATGTCTAACACGCCCACCCCTTTAATTTTGCCCACCCACAACCACTAATGTCTCAAAGTATAATAATGTCTCTCACACATATGCTATCTACCTATCCCTTAATATAGCTAGATATGTGTCACACAAACTCCTTCTCCCTACTAGCAAGATGCCCATGCGCGTTGCACGGAACATCAAGATGCATTTGTATGAGAAGTTTATCTTGTGGGAGCAAAGGATGAACGAGGGAATGCCTTATTTGCAAATGCGGAGAGGGGTGTGGGTATCTTTTCGCAAAATTGCCATAGTTTCCTTCTGTCCGTTGGATATAAATCGGATGGCCTATATTGCGGGATGGCAGGAACACCATCATCACCAACTCTGTTTTTATAAGAGTAGAGATATGTGAGTGTCACCGCCCTCCCCACACACACCCACACTTCCCAACACCGAAGGAGTAGGGTGACACCTCGATCTTGATACTAATCTATCGACCGGCTTCTCTCTCAAACATACACACACGCACTACCCGCACCAAGGAGTAGGGTGGCACATCGATCTTGATAATAATCTATCTACTCCTCTTTCAAACACACACACACACACACACGCTAGTTGTGCCTCTGTGCCTACCGCGCACACTCTCGATACGTTGACAGCAGAAGGGTGACAACTCAATCTGATCATAATCTGTCAATTGGTTTCTCTCTCAAACATTGTGTCTCGGTGCCTCGCTCGGTAGCCCCCTCGATATGTAGACTTCTCGCGCGCGCACAGCTGTAGTGATGATGACGCTGAACCCAGTGTGCCTTGTTTTTACCAGCCTCATGTGATAGTTTTCACCCTGTTTTCTGTTAATTAACAAGGCAACCTTTTCTTTGTTACTACTAGTGAATCTGAAATCATTCAGTATGCATATAAAATATATCACTTCAACCCAATTATCGCAGCAACTATTTTAAAAGAAATTAGCTAGCTGCCCATTCGTTGCACGGAACATCAAGATGCATTTGTATGAGTAGTTTATCTTGTGAGAGAAAAGGTTGAATGAGGGAAGGCCTTATTTGCGAACATGGAGAGACGTGTGGGTATATTTTTGCAAAATTGCCATAGTTTCTTTCCTATCCGTTAGATATAAATCCGACGGCCTATATTGCAGGATGGCACGCACACCATCATCACCAACTCTGTTTTCTACTCCCTCCGTCCAAAAATACTTGTCATCAAAATGGATAAAAAGAGATGTATCTAAAACTTAAATACGTCTAGATACATTTCATTTTATCCATTTTGATGACAAGTATTTCGACGGAGGAGTATTTGTCTTTAGAGATTTCAACAAGTGACTATGACCGGACCTTACCAACATACTCAAAAAAGTAGTCCATAATTTTGATGTTACCCTCTTTTCTTAGCGATGCAAAGTGCCATCTGGATACCTCATAAATAAATCAAGGACAAATCAATTCTTCCTGAGAAGACATACGGAGCAAAATGAGTGAATCTACACTCTAAAATATGTCTACATACACATCCGTATGTGGTAGTCCATTTGAAATCTGAAAAATACAAATATTTAGGAACGAATGGAGTATATATAAGAGTAGACATGGAGATATATCTCCAAAGATGGTCTACAACAAAAATGTGTCTTTGGGCTGGTTAGCGCCGGATGCTGCAACGCGATGACATGAGTTCAATTCTGTCTTTTAACTTTATATTTTTATATTATATATTACTCTACTTATTTAATATATACTTCTTTCGCCATCGCATCGACAAAGGAACCCATGAGTACTTAGAATACAAGATTAAGGATGGACATGTTTCTTTTTAACTTTCTGTATGAAGCTGTAGCCACCCTGCAAGTCACGTGTACACTGTGCATGCAATAAACTTTTTATAGAGGGAAAATCATACAGGCAATTAACTCAAATGGATTGGATGTCACCCTATTATTTCCAGCATAAAGAGCATCTCCAACGGCAGCCGGAAAATTTCCTCCCGCTTCCTTAAGCGGAGGACGACATCAAACGCCAGCGGCATACATTTTTACAACTCTCACCAACCAGATGAAATTCGTGCAAACACGGAATGATTTCATATAAGCATGAAGGATTTCGTATAAAAAAGCCGGATCTTCATATAAACATGATGGATTCCATTACATTTACATGAACTAAGAGGTGCCAATCCGGCTCTCTTGTATAATTAATACTCCCTCCGTCCGGAAATGGATGTATCTAGACTTATTTTAGTTCTAAATGGCCGCCCGCGGATCCCTTTGTCTTCCTCATGTCCGTCAGACACTTGCGGGGTCAACGAAGGTCCTCGGAAGAGACGAAGCAGCAAAGAAACCACCTGAATCCATGATGCGTCGCCTCGGCGGTGGCCTTCATGGGTCCCAAGTGGCGGCGGCCTCCGTGTTCTACTTCTCCTCGATGATGGCGGCGGACACGGAGAAGCTGGCCCTTGACTCGTCGCTCTCCATGCACCGGCTTGTCTCGCCTGCATGGCGCTGCCGCCGAGCACGGGAGGCGCGCCACGACACGGAGGCGCGGCCACCGCAGACATCGGTGGCGCTGCAACGCGGCAGCGACGGCGCCAGATTGGCGTGCTCGCCGCCG
Organism: Aegilops bicornis; assembly: GCA_021605145.1. Lineage (NCBI taxonomy): Eukaryota > Viridiplantae > Streptophyta > Magnoliopsida > Poales > Poaceae > Aegilops > Aegilops bicornis. Next base: position 367,808,017 of record CM038673.1, on the reverse strand, counting down.
TGCCGGCGTGGAGCAACTCGCCACTCCTCATCGAGCTGAACTGGAGCGGCGATTTGCTGAACCACGCGCCTGCTTGGGGCGGCAACTGGCTCCGTCGAGCCAAGCGAGGTTGGTGAAGCACCGAGCGGCCTCGCCCGTATCCGGAGGGCTCGGCGGGCCACCCAGCCGGGTAATATGCCGGAGAACGGCTCATCGGAAGCCATCGGAAGAGTGGAGAAAATGGTGAAGGAGGAGATGGGGGAGCGGCGGAGGGGTGCGATTCTCTCCTGCTGTCTGTCTGGCCTTGTGTAAATAGAGGGCGGACGGTAGGAGCTTGGCCGGCGTCTGGCCTCGTTTAAACTGAGGGTGGACGGGAGGAGCTCGGCCGGTGTTGCGTTTAATTCCGGCCCGCTCATGAACGGACGTGTGGCCGGAGTAGGATTCTCGGTTTGCATGCGGGTTTAACGGAGGGGTTTAATGGAGGCGCCAGGCATGCAGGCGGCGAAGATTATTCGACGGATGTGATAATGAGCCGTCAAATCACAAAGGCCCTCGCCTCTCGTGAAACCGACCTATGTCCGCATCTTGCTAGTATGTCAAAAAATAAGAAACAACGTGAGAGTTAATGCACCACGCCTATGTGTTTACTATTTGGTTTTTGTAAGATGACTTAATACTCACCTAGACGGAGGGAGTATCCGATTTGACAGCAGGCGGCGCAGTTCCCGATACGGCTTTAATGCATACAAGGGAGGGATTAGCGGTTCCCGATATGTTGAACGGCCAATGCATCCTCCTTCAATTAATGCATGAGGGAAGTAATGGGAGGAGGTCTGGGAAAAGAGGCTGCACGATGTGAATGCAACGCAGTTTGCCCTCATTGCCCTCATATAAAGGCGCCCCTCCATTCCAATGCATCTACCACATTGTACGCACCTAAGCATTTGCCTAAGCACCTACACTAAGCACAAAAGAGCTCACTCCAGACCCATGGTGGCGATGCACGTGAGCGGCCAGCGGCTGCGCCAGAGGGTCCACGACGCCGGCCTACGGCATGGCGCCGAGGATCGTCTCCAGACGGTGTTGGAGACCGGCTGGTGGATGGCCGCCGTCGACGCCAACTACGACTCTCGCTGACCAGATGATCGTTGCCTCCAGCAACAAGGTCACAGTCCTCAAGAAGCTCGGGGTCGACCTAACCGTACTCCTCCAGCCCACGTGGCTGGGCTCCTCATTGCCTGCCACCCTAATCGGCCTCCATGGCCGGAACCTCTTTCAAGCACTGGTGGCCCTGCGACTGCCCGCCGACGCCACGAAGAATGTCCACCTGGAGGTCGCGCTCGCCGCGAGGCGCCTCGCCCTGCAAGAATTCGTTGACCTACACATCCACGCGTACGAGCAAATCGTGTACATAGGTATCTACAAGGCCAGTGAGGATGCTACGACGTTGGCCTTCCTCAACCGCCTGGAAGCCTTTGATGCCTTTGCTGAGAAGCACCTCGACCTCGCCACAAAAGCCGCCACTCCTTAGCCGCCGGTCGGTGGCCCGGCGCACTAAGTTGAGGAGGAGGAGGTCGTACGTTCGTGGATCCATCTTTCTTCTTGCCTTCTGTAACCACCACTGCGATCACATCATCGTGGCATTAATTCTTATTGTGCTGTTGCATTCTCATTCTAGTCAATACCGACATGTGCGATCCCTTTGCTTAATTATATGCATCACTGAAACTAGTACTCCATCCATCAATTTATAAGTTCTTCTTACCTTTTCCATCAACTTCATGCAACACGCGGGCATCTTGCTAGAAACACTAGAATATGTCTATATAATCCGTATGTGATAGTCCATTTGAAATCTCAAAAAAGACAAATATTTAGGTACGGAGGGAGTAATATATTAGGAGTATATCAAAACAATGGTGATTTCTTTCAAGTTTGTGAACAAATACTACTATTCTACTACTTTGGATCCGTCGCAACGCATGAGCACATTGCTGGTAAAAGGAAAAGGCCTGCCGCATTCGCGTCGTACCCCCACACGCCCGGGAATTGGGAGTACGACACGGCCCGTCCGGCACGACACATAGCTTAGGGAAGGCGTGTTGCCTAGCATTTTCACTTTCATGTGGGACCGCCGTTGAGCAAACCGACACCCCGTCCGCCGCCGGGTTGGAAAATGTAAACGAGGGAAGATCTAGTCAGCACGGAAGCCAAGAAATTTGGTGTCGACGGGGCTCGTTGATAGAGTAGGAGCATTCCAGATTAGTACTACTCCTACTAGTACTAAGTTTGTACTCCTAATACTATATTACTAGTACTACCACCATACAACTAGTAGGTACGCGTGCGGCACAACATCGTAGGAACGAAAAACGGGAAGATCTTGTTTTGGGTGATTTATCTTTTTTCAATCAACGTAGTATGAATAATATGATGTGGGGGCACCCATGAAGCTTATGTGGCTTGGTTGCATGGCTACGAAAGGTTAGAGAAAAATAAATAGATAATGTGTTTAGAGTGCACTCCACTAAATAGATATACTTTGGATCCATTGCAATGGACCGACACATCTATATCTATACCCCCTATATAGTGTGTGAACAACTTTGAAAGTTGGTTGTTGGATGAAGCCAATCCGACGGTACAAAGATGGCAAATCCGAGCACTACTGGCCGTGGATATCATCCACCAGATTCTGCCACATGTATAATCTAGAAGACTCCATGGTTGAACTTAATTCATGACTAACTTCGCCACAACTAAGCTTAGGCAAAGTTATTAGTTCTTCAAATGAGAGCCACAAGTTGGCAAGCCTAAGGGAATCTTGCCACATTTTTTGTGTGTATGTCATGTGGGGCCTTAGTGTGGCTTTCCTAAGGTGTGTCTTCAACCAAACACCCACCTAAGTTAATCAAACTTGCCTAACCTTACATTCCACCAGATTTTGCCACATGTTAGAATCCAGAAAGCTCCACGTGTAGAAGCATAATGCACAAACCACCAGAATCTCATGCGTGCAATGCACGTGTACCTTACTAGTACTAGTTGGTAGTAGTAAGAAACAAATTCCAGTTTTGGCACGAGCTCAGATCGCAGAGCACCACAAGGCCTGCCGCAGGAGTTACATTTCCTTCTCGGGGCCCACGAGACCGAACTTCAGTTGCTTAATGCCCGACCTATGAGTCAATGACATGCGGACCTTAAATGCGGCTGGCCCACATGTCACTCTCATGGTGGTGGCGTGGTTCGCGACTCACTCGTTCGAGATGAACCGGCCGATGGTGGCGTGGCCGTGGCGAGGGTGCCACAAGGCGTCATGCGTTGAGGCGAGATGGCCACACCGGCGGTAGTACCTGTAGTACATAAGTACTCCGGTGAGGATTGATGCCCAGATTTAAATGTGTCGCAGCCGCTAGATGAAAATTCGATGGTGCGGGAGTACGGATCGGAGCACAAAGAGCGAGCAGCAAACCGCGTCCAATCAGGTGTGTCTGTGGTAGAAAGTTGATGGTCGCCGCAGTTCAGCTGGCCCGCATGTCATGCACACAAAGGCAGAGGAGCGGTGGGGCCGAGAGGGATGAGGGGCACGTCGGGGGGATGAGGATCCCCTGACGCGAACAATCCTACCATTCTTTCACTGACATGTGGGACCCATAAGCGTGGGTCCCACCTGTCAGCGAAGGAAAGGCATGGCAAGGCAGTGATAGCCACGTCAAAGGATCCATGTCCACGTCGGGGGACATCGTGACGTGGGTTGGAGCGGCGTCGTGGGAATCGTGTGTGGGTGTGGCAGTGGTAGAAACAAGAAACATGATGGTCGCCGTGGTTCAACTTCCATGGACAAGCTATCATGTCTGCTGACACATGTATATCAAAACTAGAGTGTTTATATTTCAAGCACGTGAACAAGTATTATTCTACTACTTTGGATCCATTGCAACGCATCGGCCAGCACATTGGTAGTAGTAGTGTCCATCTCTATCTCTAGAGGCCTTCCCTCGTTCATCCTTTTCTCTCACAAGATAAACTACTCATACAAATGCATCTTGATGTTCCGTGGAACGCACGAGGATGTTTCCTTGGGGGTCTCTCCAGCGCGGCATGGCCGTAGTTGCAAGTTGACGCCCCTTGAGATGCCGTCGTTGAGGGGCACTAGGATTTCGTCCGATGAGCAGGTAAGATGAGTTTGATCACGTAGTAAATGCATTCTAAAGACTACTTCCGTGTCCATTTCCTAATTCTCCCCCTGCCCACTGTTTCACAGGTTAGGCTCGGTGCCAGTGGAGATTGGCTTGCATATGTACGGGAGGGTACCAACATCAATTTGCACAACATTTACAACGGTGACACCGTTCTCGTAGAACCTTTGTCCAACATTGGGATCAGCCATGCAACAGGCCACCGCATGAATTGGTACGATGGAACCACGGTGAGATTGAATACGATAGCACGAACCTTGCACATGGCGGTCAAAGGCGGACCATGCTGTCTGCGACTGATTTGTTGCTGTACGAGTAGGAAGATGCTGTGCTCCTTTCTAACTGCATCTTCGCGGTGACAAACCAGGGGACTTATTTTGTATGGGACACATCCTACGATATACTCCCTCTCTCCCAGTTTATTTGTTTTGAATCTTATCAATTTTTGAGTTTCAAATTCAAATTTATAGCTCCCCATCACATTATGAGATTAAAATTTCCATAAAATCGCTATGCGTGCATGTATAGTAAAGAAACAAATCTCGAGTTTGGCACGAGTTCGTGCTGCTGGAGCACCACAAACCCCGCACAGAGTTACATTTCCCTCTCGGGGCCGTCGGGACTGAGCTTGACATACTACTATACCTACCTTTGAGTCAATAACATGTGGACCCGATAGGTGACTGGTCCACATGTAATGCTCCCGCAGGCAGAGGGGCGGTGGGGCTAAGAGGGGTGAGCCGCAGGTCGGGGGACGTGTGGTTTCATGGGATCGAGCAGCGTCGTGGGAATCGCGGGTGGCTATGGTAGAAACTTGATGCTCGCCGCATTTTAGGTGGCCCACATGTCATGCACACAAAGGCAGAGGGGCGGTGCGGCCGAGAGGGGTGAGGCGCACGTCGGGGGGCGTGGTGCCGTGGGTTGGAGAGGCATCGTGGGAATCACGAGATGAAATGTGATGGTCGCCGTAGTTGAACTTCCATGGACAAGCTACCATGTCTACGGACACATGCACTGCATACCAATCACTGGAAGGAGTAGCAGAGAAAGCTATATATGGGGATAAATAGTTCCTTATAGTCAAGTGGACCCATGCTACTACTCTGTTCCAAAGACATGCACACCATCGAAATAGTCCATCTATATCAATATACACCGAGAGGGAATAATTTTTTTTACAAGAGAGGAAATAGTTCATCCATCCATAATGCCCTCTATTTGGTGCAGCCTTTTCTTCTTCTTCTTCTTCTTCTTCTTCTTCTTCTTCTTCTTCTTCTTCTTCTTCTTCTTCTTCTTCTTCTTCTTCTTCTTCTTCTTCTTCTTCTTCTTCTTCTTCTTCTTCTTCTTCTTCTTCTTCTTCTTCTTCTTCTTCTTCTTCTTCTTCTTCTTCTTCTTCTTCTTCTTCTTCTTCTTCTTCTTCTTCTTCTTCTTCTTCTTCTTCTTCTTCTTCTTCTTCTTCTTCTTCTTCTTCTTCTTCTTCTTCTTCTTCTTCTTCTTCTTCTTCTTCTTCTTCTTCTTCTTCTTCTTCTTCTTCTTCTTCTTCTTCTTCTTCTTCTTCTTCTTCTTCTTCTTCTTCTTCTTCTTCTTCTTCTTCTTCTTCTTCTTCTTCTTCTTCTTCTTCTTCTTCTTCTTCTTCTTCTTCTTCTTCTTCTTCTTCTTCTTCTTCTTCTTCTTCTTCTTCTTCTTCTTCTTCTTCTTCTTCTTCTTCTTCTTGTTCTCATTATCTGTGGGAGACGGCTTCTCAACAAGCTATTTGGACCTTGCAGCTATCTCAAAACTCACACGGGCATTGAGGGCAGCATATTTTATCCGCTCGTACATCAAGGGATAATTCTCCCATCCAGACGACCTTAATGCCACCGTCTCATCACCCTTCTGAAGATTTGTACCGAGCACAAAATTTGCTACGTCGAATAGGGATGGTGTCTGTTTATCACAATCTTCTACAGGAATTTTGATTCTGGTTTGTAGGTCAGCGATGCTTTTCAAATCAAGGTTGTACGGCTCCAGCTTCTGTTTGTCCCCTGGTATGGAGGGCAAGTGTATGATGTGGTACACCAAAACATCATCTTCGAGGCACAGCTGAAGGACGGCGGCGCTACCGATCTTCCTGTGGGCACGCCTCCGTACTCTGCATCGAGACCAATGACCCTCGTCTCTACCTTTTCGAGGGAGTTGGATACATTGTTGATCCACTGCCGAACAACCCTTGGGTGGAAGGTGACGGTGGCAACTATGCGCATCGAGCCTTCGACGAGGACATGTTGGACGCTAAAAACCTGCATCTCGATCTCTTTCGCCATTTGGAACCGCTGGAACAGAGGGATATGGTTTGGAGAATTAGGATTAGATGGCTAGTCTAACTGAAGTAGTAGATGATTATTTAAAGAGGTTAAAACAATGTGAACGCAGTGGGGTTTGGATGCAAATGAAGACGAAGGGGAGGTGAAGAAGCCGAGGAGAATCGGTTCCCGATGGAGAAGTAAATGGGAGAAGTGGCGTGCAAAGGCGATTGATTAGATGACTAGGTAGACTAAACGAAAAGGCTATGCGGGTAGACCGATGAGTCGCACTGTTCGTGGTATGCGTGCCCATCCTTCCCGATAGGTGGGACCTATGCAAACAGATAAAAATGTGTCGTAGTTTTTTTAGCGGCGTGAGTGGGAGACACAACATTCTCTCGTTAAGGAATACTCCCTCCGTTTAGGTGAGTATAAGTCACCTTATGAAAATCAGGTTTTCCCAAAACCTTTAGGCGTGGAGCATTAACTTCCTGCCGATCCCTCCCAGCCTCGTTAGCCAGTGTTCTCTTCCTCTGCTACCGCGTTCTACCTTTCCATTTTTCCTCTTCTCAAGTGTGGAACGATCTGCATGCCGTCCTTGATGCACTAGAACGACCACTGCATGCATCGCGACAGGGCGTTGATTGGGCATGCACGAGGATTTGGTTCTGCTCGCAATATGGATGATACCTGAACGATGAAGTGAACAGGCATGCTAGCACGGGAGACCTATTTCTGCTATACAATACTGGAGTACTCATGTACCTACTAGTAGTAGTAGTAGTAGTAGTAGTAGTAGTAATAGTAGTAGTACAACTGAGATACACTTGATGGTCAAAATACTATTCATCCGGTCCTCGCAGTGAAGTGAAAACACCTCTACCGACACTAGTCCAGCGGCGTGTTCGGTTACCAAAGTCAGCCTCACCACATGCCTTCGCGATCTGTCACCGCCGCTATACAGCACATTGGCGCCTCGCCTCGTCTCCCTCTCCGCTCCCATAGCAACACTCCATCTCCATCTCCTTCTCCGTCTCCGTCTCCGTCTCCATCTCACTGTGCCCACGTGTACCGTCGCCTCACTCGCCTCCCCCAGTACCACTATTCCCTTGCTAGCCGCTCCAGCACCGACATCCTTCTCCCCAGTAAATCTAGCCCCCTTCCAAACTCCACCATGGCCGAACGCGAACTGCGCAACATCCATATGAGCCGCGATTGGAGCAATCTCCCCAGTGACATCCTCGATCTCTGTTGTTCGTGTATGAATATGTTGAGCGCCCTGCGGCTGGCTGCATGCTCGAGGGACACGCACACGGCCATCGTCGAAGCGAGGCCTAAGCTTTTCAAGACACCCTGCTTGCTGCTATCTGGTCTTGCAAGATTGGCTTACCATGATACGGAGGCGTGCATGATGCCCCTCGACTACAATCCGATCTCCATTAGCCAAAACTTCTTTGCAGGTATGTAGTGGGTCACCGTACATCATTTCCCTCGACATCGATCCGATCACCATCGCCCGAAACTTCTTGGCAGGTATGTACTGGGTCGGCATGAACTCCCACTGGATGGTTGCCTTCAGAGAAGACGATAAAAAGTTGGTGCTCGTGAACTTCCAGACCTCCCATGAGATTATGCTTCCTCCGTTGGATTATATAGAGTATTACCATCGCGGTCCAAGTCATCTAGATTACTACGTCAGTTGGACGGACCTTGTTTTGCAGAAGATTGTAATCTGCCAAGTGCCCACACGATATGCGAATTACGCAGACTTCAAGCTAATTGCCTTGTTCAACCACGGACTCGCCTATCTTTACGCCGGTGCCTTCTTTAGTTGGAGACAACTTGGCTCGCAGTGGATCATCGTCAAAGCTGATACACACTTCTGTGATGCTATTGAACACAATGGCATCATCTACGTGATCGACAAAGCAGATGGCACCACGTATTGCTGGGACGGCGCATGTAAGTTGTTTCCATCTCATGTTAATGATGACGCCATGACACTGTTTGAACTTTTTGTGATGATTGGCATATCCCTGTTTGAGCAGAATTTGAGTAGAACTATGGCAATGTATTAGAGACACCGTAAATCAGCTATATTTGGAATGAGTTAATTCATGCGATTGTGACCATTTCATTACAGCCAATTTGTACCCTGAATAATCAAACGGTTAGGAATGTATGGATATTATCCTTATTTTATAGTAATCTATATACTACTACTAAATATGAGTGTGTATCAATGGCCATGTTAGTTTCCTCATTTTCATGATGTAGAAACATGCACCACAATCGTTGGTTTCATCTAACCATACATTAGGGAAGTAAATGTGCATATGGAGAACTCTATATTTGTAAGTAGTGAAATCCTGCAATGCTTACCATGTGTACATACCTATATTCGCTCTTCAGCAATCAATGGCTAGTATAATATCCTCACAAAAATTTTGCCCACGTAACACGAGTATATAACAATGCATGGTCTGTTAGTTACCTTGAAGAATTTATTTGTGAGGATAGAACATGATTACATAACATGCATGACATGGTAGTTTCCTGTGAAGAATCGATTGCGAGATAACATGAGTATAACCATGCATGGCACTTCTATATTTTCGAACCCAATATACATTTCCTGTATTTTCCTCCCAGCCCAACAGGACATATCAATGCTATTTCTTGCATTATCCTACTCATACTACGAACAATGTTGATCTTACATTAACAATGCATGTCCTTTTTGATATGATGCGTGTCCCTACGATTACGCCCTTTGTAATCACACCACCTTTGCCAAAACAGGGAAGCACAACTGGTTCCTCGCCGATCGAACGACAAAACACCGATGATCATTCGGACACATGAGCCGTAAAAGTTATATTGCAAAAACCCCATCAGATACAAGCACCGTGTAATACATGAGTATCCGGATAGTGGCTGTTACGTCTATGAGCAGGATACCAACTTGTTGGGGCCTTTAGGATTTTTTAGTTGGAGGCGGGTAAACAACCTTGGTTCACACTCTCTGTTTCTCGGACTCAATTATCCGATTAACCAGGAGATCACCGTTGGCAAGGACCTTGATGGCAGAGAGGCTCTGTTTGCTATGGAAAACCGTGTCTACACGGCGAGCCCTAGGAGTTCGGGAGCAAACTCCCCTGATTGTCAACGATACAGCCTGCAGCCAAAAGAAGGTGAGAATGACAAAGGCATCCGGATTAACTTTGATCCTTGGATGTCTCAATTACGACAGGCAATGATGTGGTTCAAGCCTTCAGGTTGATAGGTAATTGGGCTGTTGCATCGAAAGGGTGGAGTACTGGTGTCTCCGGATCACTGGTCGTCAAGCGGGCTGCAAATTATGATGGTGTTGGATCATCTCTTCAATGACTTTGTTGTCTTTGCTGCTGGTTACGGATGGGTAGTTCTTTCTTTTGTTATGCATATTCCTTGTCATTTGGTCATCCTCGTCTATGTCACTCTTACTATGTAATAGTTGCTTCGCTTAGAATGTCATTCTCGTCTGGATCATGAGAGTCCGGCGCTGCGTATGGGTGCGTTTTGGTGGTGTAGCAAGACTTCTTATGAACTATCATGTCTTGTTGTTTATGTCGATAGTAGTCACTAGTCGTGTTTGAATGTTGTATATATCGTTGTTTCGAATCGTTTATTGTCTTGAACTCTTTGGTGGGCTGAATGAGGGCATCACCATTCTCCGTGTGTTCGTAGTATATCTCCTTTTTCAAGTTATATAATTTGAGCTCGGTGTCTTTTCGATGATGTACACTTGTTTGGGCCAAAGTGAGGTGTTGTTGAATATGGGCGAGTAGTAACGCAATGCCAAACAGGTCAATTATGACTCTCGTGCCGTGCTCTCAAAAGATCACTGAAAAAAGGCCGGGCTCTCCAAAAAGAAAGAATAAGGACTCTTAGGCCGAAATGTGGAGCCACCGGTGTTTTCGCTTATGCCGCCGAGAGCATATTAGCGTGCTCGAAATTCATGCTACCTTTTCATCCCCAGTCTCCCGCCCCTCCCCACCTCTGGAATCTCGATTCCTACTCCAGTTCCCCCAAATCCCCCTCATGTACTCCCTGTACTCAAGCGCACTATCATGTCACCGGTCAACGCGGATCTCTGAGCCGGAGATCCTGAGGTCCGTCCTGCCTTGATCGCGGGCCATTGTGCCGCTCAACAAAGGGCATGGTGGCGCTTGGACGACCAGTTTGTTTAAGAAAGTGCTGATGGTAACCATCAACAGCGACCGGCCTCCCGTCTCGCCGGACGACCTTGTCAAAGCTCTTGGCATTGCGCACGGCATCCAAATAAGTGACTTGCTCGTCGAAGTCTGTTCGCCACCGACTGATTCTTCGTCAGGTTCCGGACAACTTTTGACTGCAGTCGTGTGTTCGAATCTTCCCGGTGTTTGTTCTGCGATGGCGCGCTGGTGAGCTTTGATCGGTGGCACCCAGGATGGGGCTCGGTGCCCTCTGAGCTTGAGTTTTTAACAAAGCTTACCTTCCACGGCATGCCTCGACGTGCTTGGAACAGCGAGTCCATGAACGAGCTTATCAATGACCTTGGAGGTGAGCTCGTAAGTATGTTTATTCCTCCAAACAACTGGGCTCTGACGGTTATGGCATGGATGAAGAAGCTGTCCACCATACCGAAGGTGATTGGTGTTGAGATACCAGTGCAGGAACCGGGGTTGTACTATTCGTTGCCACCAAGGCCGCCGCGGACTAGGTTAGGGATGTACCTGTATCGAGTGTTCGTGCATGTCGAAGAAGTGGTCAATCCATCAATCGAAGTCCTGCCGCCGCCGCTGGTGCTAGGGTCCGTCGACGACGTCCATTACATGAGTCAATGTCAGACTTTCCCCGCGTTGCTCGGAACGATGGATGGCACAGGGCCTACTCCATCGCATGGCGGAGGCCACTGCTTCTTTGGGAGAGGAGGCAGGGCTGGCTGCCTGGATGTGCTCTAATTTGAGGTAACAACTAAATCTTGTCAGATACTAGTTAAATCCGAGCTATGGGTGTGAAGCACTGATATGCCAGTACATTTTATTGTGACCTGTTCTAATTTTGTACCTGAACTTTTTTTAGAAAGGGATGTACGTCAACTTAATGTGCTAGCAGAACTTATTGTGTTGTCTGTCTGTTTTCTTTGCACAACAGTCAAGATATTTCCCCGTCGTTGATAAAGACGATGAACCGTTATGTACAACTTCGTTGGTTTCAACATAGCCCTTCCCGTAGCGATCCACTGCTTCCATCCTGATTGTGCCGCCTGCGTGAAATTTTTGTATGCAAGTTCAGTGTGCTATGATGTTCTATATGATTGTGTCAACTCTATAAGTTTTTACTAAGCATCAGCAATGCATATGGCTGAAAGATGTATTTACGAGCATCGGCCGATGGGTCTCTCTCTCTCTCACACACGCACACACACGCGCACGCGCACAAGTGGGACCCGTTGAATTATTTATTTGCTCGTGACAGCTTTTAATTAGGTTCCACTGTAATCTAACTTTTTTCTTAAGTTATTAATTGAGCTAAGTGACTTCAAAAATTTGTACAGAAGCCTTGTTTGGGCCTTTCCGGCGTCGCTGAATGTGGGCTGAGTAACCATGTTAGGTTGTACTGTACTACACAGGCCTTTTTTTCAGCATCAGCAATGCAACTGGGCCGACAGTTGTACACAATATCCGGGTCAACTTGTTATTCTCCGCCCCACTGGGCTGCAAAACTTTTCTAGGAGGTATGCATTAGGATTAACAAGAAAATGAACTTTAAGAAATAATAAATGGGATGTAATTATAATAACTGGACAGTTACTATGCACCAAACACGTAATTAGTTTGAAATATATTATTTTTGGAATTTGAAAATTTTAATTTCATTACTTGTTGCGCGCGCAATATTTCTTTGGATTTTAACGTAATACAACTTTATTTTGAAATTATATTTAACCTGACCAGAAATTTCGGATAAAAATATTTCGGATCCCATCAAAATGTGGGAATTTTTTTTGAATTCTGTTTTGAGCGGTTGTTTGAAATTATTAATCGTTGTCCTAGCTAGAAGTTGGGCTGTACTTTTAACAAACTGTAAATGGGCTGTAGTAAATTCTATTAGAATTAAAAAATGGGATGTACATTCTTACAAATCGCAAATGGGCTATATGTTCTCTGTCAAATCCGAGCTGTGGGCCTACTAAGTTGACGCGTACCAAGGGCTTTGCCAACTTAGTCAATATAAACGATTCTAGCCGCAGTGATCGTACGATGTCCATCCAACGGCCGTAGAGCTTCTTCAACCTCTGGTCTTCTTGCTCCAGCCGCCCAAAGCAGCGTCGGTCGTGTCACGTGCTCCTGCCTCCCGTGGCCGGCTGTGATGCCGCGGAGGCCTCACCGCCCCGTACTACTCCAACCGCTGGCCAGGTCATCCCTCCACTCACCCACACCCCCTGTTATTCTACGGTGACGACGGCCTCACACCGCAGCCGAACCAGTGAACCCTCGTACTCCTCTCCGCGCGTGCTTCCACTGCTGCGTCTCCCTGGCTCTGCGTCGTCCCCATCCTAGGCCTCGCCGTCGTCCAGACCATCGCCCTGGTGCTCTCGGCGCGGCGTGGTCAACGACCGACTTCCATCGGAAGAGTATCATGCGTGGAGATCTTGACAATTTGGGTCCAGGCGGCCGCAAGAAAGTGCCTCCTTATTACGCGCAAAATAATTATTCCTCCACCTGACAGCAGGGACCCACCGGACGGGCCACCTTATTTCGCGAAAAAACGTTTCCCCCTGACTGCTGGGACCCACCGGACGGGCCAGCGTATTTCGCGAAAAAACGTTCCCCCCGCTGTCAGCTCGGACCCACCGGAAGTGCCTCCTTATTACGCACAAAAAAATGAATACTCCCCCTGCTAGCTGGGACCCACCATGGTGGGAGGCTGACTTGTGGGCCTACTAAGTTGATCGACGTGGGCCTTTGTCAACTTTAGTCAATATGAACGATTCTAGCTCCGGTGACGTCGATGTCCATCCAACGGTAGTGCTTTTTCAACCTCTGGTCTTCTTGCTCCAGCCGCCCAAAGCAGCGCTGGTCATGCCTCGTGCTCCTGCCTCCCGTGGCCGGTTGCGATGCCGCGGGGGCCTCATCGCCCCCTACTACTCCCACTGCTGGCCAGGCCATTCCTCTACTCACCCACACCCCTGTTATTCTGCGGCGACGGCAACCTCACACCGCAGCGAACCAGTGAACCCTCATACTCCTCTACGCCGTGGGCATCCACCATCGCCGCGTCTTCCCTGTGCTCCATGTCGCCCTTTCTAGGCCTCGCCGTCGTCCACCGCCTGGTGCTCTCGGCGCGGCGTGGTCAACATGGTCAAGGAACGGCTTTCATCGGACGTGGGACTGTGCGTGGAGAGGTCGACTGGGTCCACGGCCGCAACAAGGAAGTGCCTCCTTATTACGTGCAAAATAATTATTCCTCCACCTGACAGCGGGGACTCACCGGACGGGCCACCGTATTTTGCGCAAAAAAAAACGTTTGCCCCTGACTGCTGGGACCCACCAGCTACATCTTCGCATGCAAGGAAGTGCGTTCGAAAAAAAAACCGAGATCGCACGAAGAGCGGATCGAGGCGAGGCACACGAGCAGTTTACCCAGCTTCGGAGCTCTCCGGAGAGATAAAACTCCTACTGCTGCTTGTTTGATCTATTGTGTTCTTGTTAGGGAGCAATGAGAGCTACAAAACCTAACGTGAGTGTCTCTGGTCTCGAGTGGGTCGAATGAACCGAACGAGCCGAACCTCCCCGAACCCTTTCTACGTTGCACCCGGGCCTCCTTTTATATGCTCAAGGGGTCTGCGACAGGTGGCAACATAGGCGGGGGTACAAATGTAAAAACAGGAGTTGGTACACCTACTTGAACAGTGTACAGTGCAAAATACCTAACTCGACGGCAAGGGACAAAAGTAATAAATGCCCGTCATTGTCGCCCCAAACAAAGGCAACAGAGGCCGTCAGTGCGCCTCCGCCGCCACGATGGCGAGCCTGTCGGCCGCTTATCGCTGCTCTCCGCTGGCTGCACAACTGCTCGACACGCGCGCATGGAACGGTCCCATGGCGACACGTCGCTGGGTGAGCTGGAGCGGAGACGGAGAGAGGTTGCATGCCGCGGCAAGCGCCTTGCCGCGGCCGAATCCTTGTCGCGCTCCGAGCCTTCCCGGCAAGCTCCTCTTGCCGGGGCCTTGTCTTCCGTATGCCTGGAGTGGCCTTCCCGACAAGCTCCTCTTGTCGGGGCCTTGTCTTCTCAATCAAATACTTTGTTCTTGAATGGCTCCAAAAGGAGCCACGAAGGATCTTGGCGGTGACGAGGCAAACCCTGCCGCTGGTGTCAGAATCGTCTGGTGACGAAAGTACGGGTACTAGGGTACCCCTACTCTAGTACACCGACATATATATATATAGTCAAATGAAGAAAAAATTACGAAAACATTGAAGATAATGCAAAGTTGAAGAAAATGAACAACCGACGAATTTCAAAACTGAAGGAAAACTCAAATTGAAGATTTTCAACTTTTGTTGGTGGCGTAACCCACCGTATAAGAATGCTGATTTCAGACGCCGCGTACAATTGTCGTAGGGCTCTGAGAATAAAATTCTTTGTTAATTTCTTCACACTTAGAGTGTTTGTCTTCATTGATTGAAGAAAAACGTTACTTCGTGTGTTGCACATCTAAGTCATCAGTTTTTAATAAGTGTTAGGATGTGTGTCCTTTTCAAAGGACATTCGAAGATTCTAAGATATTTAGCTCACACCGCAACTTGCTAAATCTCTTCTCATCCAAGGGCTTTGTGAAGATATCGGCTAGCTGTTCTTCAGTCTTCACGTGCTCGATGGAGATGTCGCCCTTCAACACATGATCACGAAGAAAATGATGATGAATCTGAATGTGCTTTGTCTTTGAGTGTTGAACTGGGCTATGTGCAATCTTGATGGCACTCTCATGGTCATAGTAGAGTGGCACATTCTTCACATTGATGCCGTAGTCCTTGAGGGTTGCTTCATCCATAGCAATTGAGCACAGCACGAACCAGCAACAATGTACTCAGCTTCAGCAGTAGAAAGTGATATGCAGTTATCTTTCTTCGATGACCAACAGACCAAGGATCGTCTGAGGAAATGGCATGTGCCTGAGGTTGACTTGTGGTCCACACGATCACCGGCATAGTCAGAGTCTAAATATCCAATGAGATAAAAAGTCGAGCCCTTGGGATACCATAATCCAAGTGTTGGAGTGTGAGATAGATATCAAAGAATATGCTTCACAGCCTTATGGTGTGATTCCTTCGGTGTAGCTTGAAAGCGGGCACACATGCAAACACTAAGACAAATATCTGGCCTAGATGCACATAAATACAGTAAAGAGCCAATCATGGAGCGGTATACCTTTTTATCAGTCAGTACCATTTTCATCAGTGCATAGTTCGCCATTTGTGGGCATAGGGATTTTGACTCTGTTGCAATCTTGCATGCTGAATTTCCTCAATACATCCTTGAGGTATTTCTCCTGAGATGTGAAGATGCCGTTTTGTTGTTGACGAATCTGAAGACCTACAAAGAATTTCAATTCTCCCATCATAGACATTTGATATTCTTCACTCATCATATATGCAAATTCATCACTGTAACGTTGGTCAGTACAATCAAAGATGATATCGTCAACATATATTTGGCACACGAATAATTCATCATCATAAGTTTTGGTGAAAAGAGTTGGATCAAGTGAACCGGGTTTGAAGCCTATCTTCATGAGTAATTCCTTCAAAGTATCATACCACGCCCGAGGGGCCTGCTTGAGGCCACAGAGGGCCTTATTGAGTCTGAAGACTTTGTCAGGATGCTTTGGATCTTCAAAACCTGGTGGTTGAGCAACATATACTTCTTCCTCAAGCTTACCATTGAGGAATGCACTTTTCACATCCATTTGATATAAGATGATATTATGATGGTTAGCATAAGAAAGTAATATGCGAATGAAGGAAATATGCCCTAGAGGCAATAATAAAGTTGTTATTTATATTTCCTTATATCATGATAAATGTTTATTATTTATGATAGAATTGTATTAACCGGAAACTTAGTACATGTGTGAATACATAAACAAACTGAGTGTCCCTAGTATGCCTCTACTAGACTAGCTCGTTAATCAAAGATGGTTAAGTTTCCTAGCCATAGACATGTGTTGTCATTTGATGAACGGGATCACATCATTAGAGAATGATGTGATGGACAAGATCCATCCGTTAGCTTAGCATAATGATCATTTAGTTTAGTGCTATTGCTTTATTCATTACTTATACATGTTCCTATGACTGAGATTATGCAACTCCTGAATACCGGAGGAACACTTAGTGTGCTATCAAACGTCACAACGTAACTGGGTGATTATAAAGATGCTCTACAGTTGTCTCCGATGGTGTTTTTTGATTGGCATAGATCAAGATTAGGATTTCTCACTCCGATTGTCGAAGAGGTACCTCTGGGCCCTCTCGGTAATGCACATCACTATAAGCCTTGCAAGCAATGTGACTAATGAGTTAGTTGCGGGATGATGCATCACAGAACGAGTAAAGAGACTTGCCGGTAACGAGATTGAACTAGTTATGATGATACCAACGATCGAATCTCGGGCAAGTAACATACCGATGATGAAGGGAACAACGTATGTTGTTATGCGGTTTGACCAATAAAGATCTTCGTAGAATATGTAGGAGCCAATATGAACATCCAGGTTCCGCTATTGGTTATTGACCGTAGATGTGTCTCGTTCATGTCTACATAGTTCTCGAACCCGTAGGGTCCGCACGCTTAACGTTTGACTACGATTTGTATTATGAGTTATGTGATTTGATGACTGAAGTTTGTTCGGAGTCCCGGATGAGATCAAGGACATGACGAGGAGTCTCGAAATGGTCGAGCCATAAAGATCGATATATTGGAAGGCTATATTCGGACATCGAAAAGGTTCTGTGTGGTTCGGGTATTTTTCGGAGTACCGGAGAGTTACGGGAATTTGCCGGGGGAAGTAGTGGGCCTCAATGTGCCATACGGGAAAGGAGAAAGGGGCCTCAAGGAGTGGCCGCGCGCCCCCATGGCAAGTCCGAATTGGACTAGGGAGGGGGCGGCGCCCCCCTCTCTTTCCTTCTCCCTATAGGCGCACCCCTCCTAGGCCGGCCTCCTCTTCCCCCCTCCTTTATATACGTGGGCAAGGGGGCACCCCGAAGACACACAAGTTGATTTCTTAGTCGTGTGCGGTGCCCCCCTCCATAGATTTCCACCTCGGTCATATTGTCGTAGTGCTTAGGCGAAGCCCTGCCTCGGTAACTTCATCATCACCGTCACCACGCCGTCGTGTTGACGGAACTCTCCCTCGGCCTCAGCTGGATCTAGAGTTCGAGGGATGTCACCGAGCTGAACGTGTGCCGATCACGGAGGTGTCGTGCGTTTGGTACATGATCGGTTGGATCGCGAAGACGATCGACTACATCAACCGCGTTACTTAATGCTTCCGCTTTCGGTCTACGAGGGTACGTGGACACACTCTCCCCGCTCGTTGCTATGCTTCTCCTAGATAGATCTTGCGTGATCGAAGATTTTTTTTGAAATAATACATTCCCCAACAGTGCATCCGAGCCAGGTCTATGCGTAGATGTTATATGCACGAGTAGAACACAAAGAGTTGTGGGCGATAATAGTCATACTGCTTACCAGCATGTCATACTTTTATTCTGTGGTATTGCTGGATGAAGCGGCCCAGACCGACATTACATGACCGCGTTCATGAGACTGGTTCTACCGCCATGCTTTGCACACATGTGGCTAGTGGGTGTATGTTTCTCCAAATTTAGTTGAATCAAGTGTGACTACGCCCGGTCCTTGTTGAAGGTTAAAACATCACACTTGATGAAAAATCGTTGTGGTTTTGATGCGTAGGTAAGAACGGTTCTTGCTAAGCCCGTAGCAGCCACATAAAATTTGCAACAACAAAGTAGAGGATGATAACCCACAAGTATAGGGGATCGCAACAGTTTTCGAGGGTAGAGTATTCAACCCAAATTTATTGATTCAACACAAGGGGAGCCAAAGAATATTCTCAAGTATTAGCAACTGAGTTGTCAATTCAACCACACCTGGAAACTTAATATCTGCAGCAAAGTGTTTAGTAGCAATGTAATATGATAGTGGTGGTAACGGTAACAAAAGTAAAGACAACAAAAGTAATGTTTTTGGTATTTTTGTAGTGATGATAATAGTAGCAACGGAAAAGTAAATAAGCGTAAACCAGTATATGGAAAACTTGTAGGCACCGGATCAGTGATGGATAATTATGCCGGATGTGGTTCGTCATGTAATAGTTACAACATAGGGTGACACAGAACTAGCTCCAGTTCATCAATGTAATGTAGGCATGTATTCCGTAAATAGTCATACGTGCTTATGGAAAAGAACTTGCATGACATCTTTTGTCCTACCCTCCCGTGGCAGCGGGGTACTATTGGAAACTAAGGGATATTAAGGCCTCATTTTAATAGAGAACCGGAACAAAGCATTAGCACATAGTGAATACATGAACTCCTCAAACTATGGTCATCACCGGGAGTGGTCCCGATTATTGTCACTTCGGGGTTGCCGGATCATAAAACATAGTAGGTGACTATAGACTTGCAAGATAGGATCAAGAACACACATATATTCATGAAAACATAATAGGTTCAGATCTAAAATCATGGCACTCGGGCCCTAGTGACAAGCATTAAGCATAGCAAAGTCATAGCAACATCAATCTCGTAACATAATGGATACTAGGGATCAAACCCTAACAAAACTATCTCGATTATCGATAAATCTCATCCAACCCATCACCGTCCGGCAAGCCTACGATGCAATTACTCACGCATCGGCGGTGAGCATCATGAAATTGGTGATGGAGGATGGTTGATGATGACGACGGCGACGAATCCCCTCTCCTGAGCCCCGAACGGACTCTGCATCAGCCCTCCCGAGAGAGATTAGGGCTTGGCGGCGGCTCCGTGTCGTAAAACACGATGAAACTTTTCTCTGATTTTTTCTCCCCGAAAGCCAATATATGGAGTTGGAATTACGCCGAGGGCCACCAGAGGGCCCATGAGGTAGGGCGGCGCGCCCAGGGGGGAGGGGCGCGCCCCCACCCTCGTGGACAGGTTGTGGGCCCCCTGGTCTTCATCTTTGGCGAGGATTTTTTATTATTTATTCTAAGATATTCCGTGGAGTTTCAGGTCATTCCGAGAACTTTTGTTTTCTGCACATAAAACAACACCATGGCAATTCTGCTAAAAACAGCGTTAGTCCGGGTTAGTTCCATTCAAATCATACAAGTTAGAGTCCAAAACAAGGGCAAAATTCTTTGGAAAAGTAGATACGACGGAGACGTATCAACTCCCCCAAGCTTAAACCCTTGCTTGTCCTCAAGCAATTCAGTTGACAAACTGAAAGAGAAAAAGAAAAACTTTTACAAACTCTGTTTGCTCTTGTTGTTGTAAACATGAAAAGCCGGCATTCAAGTTTCAGCAAATATTATGAACTAACCATACTCACAATAACACGTAGGTCTCATAATCACTCATATCAATATCATAATCAGCTAGCGAGCCATAATAATAAAACTCGGATGACAACACTTTCTCAAAATAATCATAACATGATATAACGAAATGGTATCTCGCTAGCCCTTTCTGAGACCGCAAAACATAAATGCAGAGCACCTTTAAAGATCAAGGACTGACTAAACATTGTAATTCATGGTAAAAGAGATCTAGTCAAGTCATACCCAATATAAACCAATTATAATGAATGCAAACGACAGTGTGCTCTCCAGCGGGTGCTTTTTAATAAGAAGGGTGATGACTCAACATAAAAGTAAATGGATAGGCCCTTCGCAGAGGGAAGCAGGGATTTGTAGAGGTGCCAGAGCTCGATTTTGAAATAGAGATAAATTATATTTTCAGCGGCATACTTTCACTGTCAACGCAACAACTATGAGATGGCTGTATCTTCCATACTACATGCATTATAGGCAGTTCCCAAACATAATGGTAAAGGTTTATACTCCCCCTCCTCCACAAGCATCAATCCATGGCTTGCTCAAAATAACGAGTGCCTCCAACATTCAACGGGTCCCAGGGGGAGTTTTGTTTAATTATTTTGATTTGCTTTGATCTTTTTGGATCATGGGACTGGGCATCCCGGTTACCGGCCCTTTTCTCGTGAATGAGGAGCGGAGTCCACTCCTCTTGAGAATAACCCACCTAGCATGGAAGATATAGGCAGCCCTAGTTGCACATGAGCTGCTCGAGCATACAAAACAGAATTTCATTTGAAGGTTTGGAGTTTGGCACATACAAATTTACTTGGAACGGCAGGTAGATACCGCATATAGGAAGGTATAGTGGACTCATATGGAACAACTTTGGGGTTTAAGGAGTTTGGATGCACAAGCAGTATTCCTGCTTAGTACAGGTGAAGGCTAGCAAAAGACTGGGAAGCGACCAACTGAGAGAGCGACAACAGTAGTAAACATGCATTAAAATTTATTTACACCGAACATAAGCATGAGTAGGATATAATACACCATGAACATAAATATCATGAAGGCTATGTTGATTTGATTCAACTACATGCGTGAACATGTGCCAAGTCGAGTCACTCAATTCATTCAAAGGAGGATACCATCCTATCATACCACATCATAATCATCTCAATAGCATATTGGCACGCAAGGTAAACCATCATAACTCATAGCTAATCAAGCATGGCACAAGCAACTATAATCTCTAAATGTCATTGCAAATATGTTTACTTCATAATAGCTGAATCAGGAATGATGAATCATCATATTTACAAAGACAAGAGAGGTTGAGTTCATACCAGCTTTTCTCATCCCAATAAGTCTATCATATATCATCATTATTGCCTTTCACTTGCACGACCGAACGGTGTGTATAATAATAAGAGTGCACGTGCATTGGACTAAGCTGGAATCTGCAAGCATTCAACTCAAGAGAGAAGACAAGTAATATGGGCTCTAAGTTAAATAAATGATCATGCATATGAGAGCCACTAAGAATTTTCAATATGGTCTTCCCGACCCCCAAAGAAAGGAAAAGAAATAAAAACTATTTACACAGGAAAGCTCCCAACAAGCAAAAGAAGAACGGGAAATATTTTTGGGTTCTCTTTTTAATTATTACTACAAGCATGGAAAGTAGACTAACTAATTTTTTTGTTTTTTCTTAAGGTTTATCAAACACGCAAGAAGAAAGCTAGAAAAAGAAAATAAACTAGCATGGATATTACAGTGAAAGAGTATGAGCACCGACATCTAGCAATGAGTGTGTGTGAGCATAAATGTAATGTCGGTGAGAAATACGTACTCCCCCAAGCTTAGGCTTTTGGCCTAAGTTGGTCTGCTGTGATAGCCCGGCCGATGCCCGTAGGTGTAGCCGGGTCGCATCATGACGAAGAATAGTTGGGATCATAATTTGATAAAGAGGACTCGATCGCCATCGACTGGCAACCGCCTCGTGATCCCAAGAATAAATGTACATTCGTGGAGGCTCATCTTGTGGCTCCGGGTCCGGGCTGGTGTAGGATTACGATAGGCTTGAACAGCCTACCACGGAACAATGTGAGTACCTGCAGACAAGTTAAACAAAGAGGGAGCAGTAAAGTAATAGTCTCAGTGTGATGTTTATCAAACTACAATTTATATTTAAGCGCCCCTTCGCGATTCTTAACAAGAAAATCATGCGCTATCATACTCTTATAATCTAAATAAGCACGGGGCAGCGCTGTTTCTTCTTTCTCCTCATGCCTAATAGGTATCTCAAAATATTCAGCTAGGCGTGAAGCATAAATGCCTCCAAAGATGGGGCCCTTAGTATGGTTCAGACTTAACCGTCTAGCAACAATTCCACCCATACTAACAGAGTTATTACGGTATAAACCATGGAACAAAATTATAATATCAGGAATGCTAAGGTTTCCACAGTTCCCGCGAGCAATCAAGCAACGACTAGCAAATAAGGCAAAGTAGCATAAAACAGGGAAATGTATGGTAGTAATTCTTGCATCAGAAACCTTCCTGGTTTCTCCCACAGTGATAGTTTTAATAAAAGCTTCCACTTCATTACGGTGTGGTTCATCTAAGGTGCCCTCAAAAGGTATTTTGCAAACCTCGCAAAATTCAGCTAATGTCATCTCCTTAACAACATCATATAAATGGAACTCTACAGTTGGAGGTGATTTCTTAGGGAAAAAGTAGAAGTTCTGCACAAAAGTATTTGTGAGTAAGAGATACTAATGACGTCGGTCGCGGAGGAAGTTGGTGAGGCCGGCGTTCTCAATCAATAAATAGAAATCCTCATAAATCCCGGCTCTCCTCAAGAAGTCATCAGAAGGCCATTGACACGGCCGAACCTTCGCGGTGCGAGGCAAATTAAATTTGGGCTTCTGCTCTTCTTCCTTTTGTTTTTCCTTAGAGCTTCGGCTCAACGAGCCCCTCAAAAATTTCTTCATTATTTCTGAAACAATCTGAAATTTTTAGTAACTTCAAACAAAAGTGAACCAACTTCAACCAAACTGATAGCAACTACTCATACAAGTGCCTAGAGCATATATCAAGCATTAGAACTACTTGGAACCATATAAATTTGACATGCAAGCTCAAGAACATGGTCACCTATGCAGCACAAATTTGCAATGAATAAAGCACTAGAACAAAAACTAATTGGACCAATGGAGGAGTCACATACCAAGGCACAATCTCCCCAAGCAGTTTTGCGAGAGGTGCTTTGAGCAAGGAGATCGAAAATCGCAGCAACAGGGGCTGGAACTCGTGCTTGAGTTGGTTTTTCGTGTTTGTGTGAGACAGAGGAAGAAGATGGGTGCAGGGATAAGTGGAGGAGGGCCACCGTGGGCCCACGAGGCAGGGGGGCGCGCCCAGGGGGGTAGGGCGCGCCCTCCACACTCGTGGCCAGGTGGCAGCTCCCCCTGTGGTAATTTTTGCACTAAAAATCCTTAAATATTCCCGAAAAAATCATATTAAATTGGCATGGCATTCTGAGGACTTTTATTTTTGGGATATTTTTATATTGCACGGATAAGTCGGGAGACGTATGTAAAAATACTATTTTACTTTATTTCTACTAAAGAACAGAAAATATAAAGAGGGTATGTAGGTTGTGCTTCTAGTTTCATCCATCTCATGCTCATAAAAAGAATCCACTAACAAGGTTGATCAAGTCTTGTTAACAAACTCATTCGATTAACATGGAACCGAGAAATTTCAATAACACTATGTTACCTCAACGGGATATGGACATCCCCAATAATAAGTATATCATATTTCTTCTTGACAGTAGGAAGAGGAAATTCAAAACCTCCAAATATAATCGATGTAATTTTTCCAATAGAGTTGATACTATAAACTTGAGGTTGTTTCCTCTGGAAGTGTACCGTATGCTCATTACCATTAACATGAAAAGTGACATTGCCTTTGTTGCAATCAATAACAGCCCCTGCAGTATTAAGGAAAGGTCTTCCAAGAATAATAGACATACTATCATCCTCGGGAATATCAAGAATAACAAAGTCCGTTAAAATAGTAATGTTTGCAACCACAACAGGCACATCCTCACAAATACCGACAGGTATAGCAGTTGATTTATTAGCCATTTGCAAAGATATTTCAGTAGGTATCAACTTATTCAAGTCAAGTCTACGATATAAAGAGAGAGGCATAACACTAACACCGCTCCAAGATCACATAAAGCAGTTTTAACATAATTTCTTTTAATGGAGCATGGTATAGTAGGTACTCTGGATCTCCAAGTTTCTTTCGTATTCCACCCTTAAAAGTGTAATTAGCAAGCATGGTGGAAATTTCAGCTTCAGGTATCTTTCTTTTATTAGTAATGATATCCTTCATATACTTAGCATAAGGATTTGTTTTGAGCACATCGCTTAATCGTGACACGCAAAAAAGATGTGTCTAATCATTTCAAAGAAAGCGCTCAAAATCCTCATCATCCTTTTTCTTGGATGGTTTCGCAGGAAAAGGAATTGGTTTCTGAACACATGGTTCTCTAACTTTACCATGTTTCCTAGCAACAATCTCACTTTTATCAAAACGTTGATACTTTGATTCTTGGTTATCAAGATCAACAAAGCAGTTCAACTTCTACATCATTATCATTACTAGGTTGAGCATCAACATGAACATTATCATTAACTTTATCACTAGGTTCATGTTCATTACCAGTTGTGTTTCAAAGCATCGCATATAGAGATATCATTTGGATTATCAGGTGGTTCAGCAATAGGTTCACTAGAAGTTTGCATAGTTCTATCATTTTTCTTTTTCTTCCTCTTAGAAGAACTAGGCATATCAATATTATTTCTCTGAGAATCTTGCTCAATTCTCTTAGGGTGGCCTTCAGGATACAAAGGTTCCTGAGTCATTCTACCAGTTCTAGTAGCCACTCTAACAGCATAATCATTTTTTTACTATTCATTTCATCTAGCATTTCTTTCTGAGCTTTAAGTACTTGTTCTACTTGAGTGGTAACCATAGAAGCATGTTTGCTAACAAGTTTAAGTTCACCTCTAATATTAGCCATATAATCATTGAAGCGTTTAATCATAAAGGTATTCTGTTTTAATTGTCTACCAAAATAAGCATTAAAGTCATCTTGCTTAAACATAAAGTTATCAAACTCATCCAAGCAATGACTAGCAATTTTAGTAGGAGGGACTTCAGCTTTATCATATCTATAGACAGAATTTATCTTTACTACCTGTGTCGGGATATCGGGAGGTTCTTCAGTAAATAAGTAATTAAGATCATATACTTCTTCAATAGGCGGTAAATTAAGACCATGTATTTCTTCAATACGAGGTAAATTCTTAACATCTTCAGCTTTAATACCTTTTTATTTCATAGATTTCTTTGCCTCTTGCATATCTTCGGGAGTGAGAAATAGAACACCTCTCTTCTTCGGAGTTGGTTTAGGAATAGGCTCAGTAATTGGCTCAGGAGGTGGCTCAGGAGGTGCCCAATTATTTTCATTTGTCAACATATTATTCAATAAAATTTCAGCTTCATCCGGTGTTCTTTCCCTGAAAAGAGAACCAAATGCAACTATCCGTGTAATCTCTGGAAGCATCGGTTAGTCCATTATAAAAGATATAAAGTATTTCAGGTTTCTTAAGAGGATGATCAGGCAAAGCACTAAGTAACTTGAGAAGCCTCCCCCAAGCTTGTGGGAGACTCTCTTCTTCAATTTGCACAAAACTATATATATCCCTCAAAGTAGCTTGTTTCTTATGAGCAGGGAAATATTTAGCAGAGAAGTAATAAATCATATCCTAGGGACTTTGCACACAACCAGGATCAAGAGAATTAAACCATATCTTAGCATCACCCTTTAATGAGAACGGAAATATTTTGAGTAAATAAAGGTAGCGCGATATCTCATTATTAGTAAACAGGGCAGCTATATCATCTAACTTACGAAGATGTGCCACAATAGTTTCAGATTCATAGCCATAAAAAGGATCAGATTCAACCAAAGTAATTATATCTGGATCAACAGAAAAATCATAATAATCCTGAGCAGAACACGATAGGTGAAGTAGCAAAAGCAAGGTCGGGTCTCATCCTATCTCTAAAAGATTCTTTACTCCATTTAACTAGCAACCTCTTAAGTTCAAGTCTATCCCGGCAAGCAAGAATAGCTGCGAGAGATTCAGCATTAAAAAGATAACCCTCGTGAATAGCAGGCATATTTTCATCATCACTAACATCATTGTATTCAGTTTCAATATTTTCTCTTTCTCTAGACCTAGAAATTTGTTCATCTAGAAATTCACCAAGGGCACAGTAGTATCAAGCATAGAAGTACTTTCATCATAAGTATCATGCATAGCAGAAGTGGCATCATCAATAACATGCGACATATCGGAATCGAATAGCGTAAACAGGTTTAGGTGTCGCTAGCTTACTCATAATGTAAGGTGAATCAAGTGCAGAGCTAGATGGCAGTTCCTTAGCTCCCCTCGTAGTTGAGGGATAAATTGTTGTCTTAGCGTATTTCAAGTTCTTCATAGTGTCCAGCAGATATAAATCCCAAGTGACTCAAAGAATAGAGCTATGCTCCCCGGCAACGGCGCCAGAAAAAGGTCTTGATAACCCACAAGTATAGGGGATCGCAACAATTTTCGAGGGTAGAGTATTCAACCCAAATTTATTGATTCGACACAAGGGAGCCAAAGAATATTCTCAAGTATTAGCAGCTGAGTTGTCAATTCAACCACACCGGAAACTTAGTATCTGCAGCAAAGTGTTTAGTGGCAAAGTAATATGATAGTGGTGGTAACGGTAACAAAAGTAAAGACAAAGAAAAGTAATGTTTTTGGTATTTTTGTAGTGATGATAATAAAGAGTAACGGAAAAGTAAATAAGCATAAACCAGTATATGGAAAACTCGTAGGCACCGGATCAGTGATGGATAATTATGCCGGATGTGGTTCATCATGTAACAGTTACAACATAGGGTGACACAGACTAGCTCCAGTTCATCAATCTAATGTCGGCATGTATTCCGTAAATAGTCATACGTGCTTATGGAAAAGAACTTGCATGACATCTTTTGTCTACCCTCCCGTGGCAGCGGGGTCCTATTGGAAACTAAGGGATATTAAGGCCTCCTTTTAATAGAGAACCGGAACAAAGCATTAGCACATAGTGAATACATGAACTCCTCAAACTATGGTCATCACCGAGAGTGGTCCCGATTATTGTCACTTCGGGGTTGCCGGATCATAACACATAGTAGGTGACTATAGACTTGCAAGATAGGATCAAGAACACACATATATTCATGAAAACATAACAGGTTCAGATCTAAAATCATGGCACTCGGGCCCTAGTGATAAGCATTAAGCATAGCAAAGTCATAGCAACATCAATCTCAGAACATAATGGATACTAGGGATCAAACCCTAACAAAACTAACTCGATTACATGATAAATCTCATCCAACCCATCACCGTCCAGCAAGCCTACGATGCAATTACTCACGCACGGGCGGTGAGCATCATGAAATTGGTGATGGAGGATGGTTGATGATGACGACGGCGACGAATCCCCCTCTCCGGAGCCCCGAATGGACTCCAGATCAGCCCTCCCGAGAGAGATTAGGGCTTGGCGGCGGCTCCGATCGTAAAACGCGATGAAACTTTCTCTGATTTTTTCTCCCGAAGCCAATATATGGATTTGGAGTTGGCGTCGGAGGACCACCGAGGGCCCACGAGGTAAGGCGGCGCGCCCGGGGAGGCGCGCCCCACCTCGTGGACAGGGTGTGGCCCCCCTGGTCTTCATCTTTGGCGAGGATTTTTTATTATTTATTCTAAGATATTCCATGGAGTTTCAGGTCATTCTGAGAACTTTTGTTTTTTACACATAAAACAACACCATGGCAATTCTGCTGAAAACAGCGTCAGTACGGGTTAGGTCCATTCAAATCATACAAGTTAGAGTCCAAAACTAGGGCAAAAGTGTTTTGGAAAGTAGATACGACGGAGACGTATCAGAGGACGTCTAACTTGTTTTTGTAGGGCTTGCTGTGATGTGATATGGTCAAGACGTGATGATATATAAATTGTTGTATGAGATGATCATGTTTTGTAACAGTTATCGGCAACTGGCAGGATCCATATGGTTGTCGCTTTATTGTATGAAATGCAATCGCCATGTAATTGCTTTACTTTATCACTAAGCGATAGCTATAGTGGTAGTAGCAATAGTTGGCGAGACGACAACGATGCTTTGATTGTGATCAAGGTGTCAAGCCGGTGATGATGGTTATCATGACAGTGCTTTGGAGATGGAGATCAAAGGCATAAGATGATGATGGCCATATCATATCACTTATATTGATTGCATGTGATGTTTATCCTTTATGCATCTTATTTTGCTTAGTACGGCGGTAGCATTATAAGATGATCTCTCACTAAATTTCAAGGTACAAGTGTTCTCTCTGAGTATGCACCTGCTATGACGGTTAAATCGTGCCGAGACACCACATGAAGATCGGGTGTGATAAGCTCTCGTTCACATTCAACGGGTGCAAGCCAGTTTTGCACAAGGTAATACTCGGGTTAAACTTGACGAGCCTAGCATATGCAGATATGGCCTTGGAACACTGAGACCGAAAGGTCGAGCGTGAATCATATAGTAGATATGATCAACATAGTGATGTTCACCATTGAAAGCTACTCCATCTCACGTGATGATCGGACATGGTTTAGTTGATATGGATCACGTGATCATTTAGATGACTAGAGGGATGTCTATCTAAGTGGGAGTCCTTAAGTAATATGATTAATTGAACTTTAATTTATCATGAAGTTAGTCCTGATAGTATTTGCATAACTATGTTGTAGACCATAGCTCGCGATGTAGCTCCCCGTTTATTTTTGATATGTTCCTAGAGAAAAACTATGTTGAAAGATGATAGTAGCAATGATGCGGACTAGGTCCGTGATCTGAGGATTATCCTCATTGCTGCACAGAAGAATTATGTCCTTGATGCACCGCTAGGTGACGGACCTATTGCAGGAGCAGATACAGACGTTATGAACATTTGGCAAGCTCGGTATGATAACTACGAGATAGTTTCGTGCACCATGATTTACGGCTTAGAACCGGGACTTCAAAACCATTTTGAATGCCACGGAGCATATAAGATGTTCCAAGAGCTGAAATTGGTATTTCAGACTCATGCCCGAGTCGAGAGGTATGAGACCTCTGACAAGTACTTTTCCTACAATATGGAGGAGAATAGCTCAACCAGTGAGCATGTGCTCAGATTGTCTGAGTACTACAATCACTTGAATCAAGTGGGAGTTAATCTTCCAGATAAAATAGTATTTGCCAGAGTTCTCTAGTCACTATCACCAAGTTACTGGAACTTCGTGATGAACTATAATATGCAAGGGATGACGAAAACGATTCCCGAGCTCTTCGTGATGCTGAAATCGACGAAGGTAGAAATCAATAAAAGCATCAAATCTTGATGGTTGACAAGACCAATAGTTTCAAGTAAAAGGGCAAGGGAAAGAAAGGGAACTTCAAGAAGAATGACAAGCAAGTTGCCACTCCCATGAAGAAGCCCAAAGCTAGACCCAACCCTGAAACTGAGTGCTTCTGCTGCAAAGGAAATGGTCACTGGAAGCGGAACTGCCCCAAATACTTGGCGGATAAGAAGGATGGAAAAGTGAACAAAAGTATATACTATATACATGTGATTGATGTGTACTTTACTAGTGTTCATAGTAGCCCTTGGGTATTTGATATTAGTTCAGTTGCTATGATTAGTAACTCAAAACATGAGTTACAAAATGAACAAAGACTAGTTGAGGGCAAGGTGACGATGTGTGTTGGAAGTGATTCCAAGGTTGATAAGATCACCACCGCACACTCCCTTTACCTTCGGGATTAGTGTTGAACCAAAATTAAATGTGGTGTTTGCATTGAGCATAATATTATTCGATCACTAATCCCGAAGGTAAAGGGAGTGTGCGGTGGTGATCTTATCAACCTTGGAATCACTTCCAAAGTGCATGAAGAAACTCCATGCTGATGGGCTTTTGGAATCACTTGATTATGAATCACTTGATGCTTGCGAACCATGCCTCATGGGAAAGATGACTAAGACTCCGTTCTCCGGAACAATGGAGCGAGCAACTGACTTATTGGAAATAATACATACCGATGTATGCGATCCGATGAGTGTTGGAGCTCGCGGCGAGTATCGTTACTTTCTGACCTTCACAGATGATTTGAGCAGATATAGGTATATCTACTTGATGAAACATAAGCCTGAAACATTTGAAAAGTTCAAAGAATTTCAGAGTGAAGTGGAAAATCATCGTAAGAAGAAAAATAAAGTTTCTACGATCTGATCGCGGAGTATTTGAGATACGAGTTTGGTCTTCATTTGAAACGATGTGGAATAGTTTCGCAACTCACGCCACCTGGAACACCACAGCGTAATGGTGTGTCCGAACGTCATAACCATACTTTATTAGATATGGTGCGATCTATGATGTCTCTTATCGATTTATCACTGTCGTTTTGGGGTTATGCATTAGAGACAGCTGCATTCACATTAAATAGGGCACCATCTAAATCCGTTGAGACGACACCATATGAACTGTGGTTTGGCAAGAAACCTAAGCTGTCGTTTCTCAAAATTTGGGGTTGTGATGCTTATGTGAAAAAGTTTCAGCCTGATAAGCTCAAACCCAAACGGAGAAGTGTGTCTTCATAGGATACCCAAAAGAAACTTTTGGGTACACCTTCTGTCACAGATCTGAAGGCAAGATCTTTGTTGCTAAGAGTGGATCCTTTCTAGAGAAGGAGTTTTTCTCGAAAGAAGTGAGTGGGAGGAAAGTAGAACTTCATGAGGTAGTTGTACCTTCTCTCGAGTTGGAGAGTAGTTCATCACAAAAATCAGTTCCAGTGATGCCTACACCAATTAGTGAGGAAGTTAATGATGATGATCATGAAACTTCAGATCAAGTTACTACCGAACCTTGTAGGTCAACCAGAGTAATGCTCGCACTGTGAGTGGTACGGTAATCCTGTTCTGGAAGTCATGTTACTAGAACATGACGAACCTGCGAACTATGAGGAAGCGATGATGAGCCCAGATTCCATGAAATGGCTTGAGGTCATGAAATCTGAGATGGGATCCATGTATGAGAACAGAGTGTGGACTTTGGTTGACTTACCCGATGATCGGCGTGCCATCAAGAATAAATGGACCTTCAAGAGGAAGACGGACGCTAATAGTAGTGTTACTATCTACAAAGCTCGAATTGTCGCAAAAAGGGTTTTTCAACAAGTTCAAGATGTTGACTACGATGAGATTTTCTCACTCGTAGCAGTGCTTAAGTTTGTCCGAATCATGTTAGCAATTGCCACATTTTATGAAATCTGGCAAATGGATGTCAAAACTGCATTCCTTAATGGATTTCTTAATTAAAGAAGAGTTGTATATGATGAAACAAGAAGGTTTTGTCAATCCTAAAGGTGCTAACAAAGTGTGCAAGCTCCAGCGATCCATCTATGGACTGGTGCAAGCATCTCGGAGTTGGAATATACGCTTTGATAAGGTGATCAAAGCATATGGTTTTATACAGACTTGCGGTGAAGCCTGTATTTACAAGAAAGTGAGTGGGAGCACTACAACATTTCTGATAAGTATATGTGAATGAAATATTTTTGATTGGATATAATGTAGAATTTTCTGGAAAGCATAAAGGAGTATTTGAAAGGAGTATTTCAAAGAAAGACCTCGGTGAAGCTGCTTACATGTTGGGCATCAAGATCTATAGAGATAGATCAAGACGCTTGATAAGATTTTTCAATGGGTACATACCTTCACAAGATTTTTTGAAGTAGTTCAAAATGGAACAGTCAAATAAGGAGTTCTTGCCTGTATTGCAAGGTGTAAAGTTGAGTAAGACTCAAACCACGACCACGGCAGAAAATAGAAAGAGAATGAAAGTCATTCCCTATGCCTTAGCCATAGGTTCTATAAAGTATGCTATGTTGTGTACCAAACCTATTGTGTACCTTGCCATGAGTTTGGCAAGGGGGTACGGTATTGATCCAGGAGTGGATCACTTAACAGCGGTCAAAATTATCCTTAGAAGACTAAGGAGATATTTCTCGGTTATGGAGGTGATAAAGAGTTCATCGTAAAGAGTTACGCCGCTGCAAGATTTTACACCGATCGGAATGACTCTGAGTCTCAATCTGGATACATATTGAAAGTGGGAGCAATTAGCTAGAGTAGCTCCATACAGAGCATTGTAGACATAGAAAATTTGCAAAATACATACGGCTCTGAATGTGACAGACCCATTGACTAAGCTTCTCTCACAAGCAAAACATGATCACACCTTGGTACTCTTTGGCTGTTAATCACATAGCAATATGCACTAGATTATTGACTCTAGTAAAACCCTTTGGTTATTAGTCACATGGCGATGTGAACTAATCACATAGTGATGTGAACTATTGGTGTTAAATCACATGGCGATGTGAACTAGATTATTGACTCTAGTGCAAGTGGGAGACTGAAGGAAATATGCCCTAGAGGCAATAATAAAGTTGAATTTATATTTCCTTATATCATGATAAATGTTTATTATTCATGCTAGAATTGTATTAACCGGAAACTTAGTACATGTGTGAATACATAGACAAACAGAGTGTCCCTAGTATTCCTCTACTACTAGCTCGTTAATCAAAGATGGTTAAGTTTCCTAGCCATAGACATGTGTTGTCATTTGATGAACGGGATCACATCATTAGAGAATGATGTGATGGACAAGACCCATCCGTTAGCTTAGCATAATGATTGTTTAGTTTATTGCTATTGCTTTCTTCATGACTTATACATGTTCCTATGACTATGAGATTATGCAACTCCCGAATACCGGAGGAACACTTAGTGTGCTATCAAATGTCACAACGTAACTGGGTGATTGCAAAGATGCTCTACAGGTGTCTCCGATGGTGTTTGTTGAGTTGGCATAGATCGAGATTAGGATTTGCCACTCCAATTGTCTGAGAGGTATCTCTGGGCCCTCTAAGTAGTGCACATCACTATAAGCCTTGCAAGCAATGTGACTAATGAGTTAGTTGTGGGATGATGCATTACGGAACGAGTAAAGAGACTTGCCGGTAACGATATTGAACTAGGTATGATTATACCGACGATCGAATCTCGGGCAAGTAACATACCGATGACAAAGGGAACAACGTATATTGTTATGCAGTTTGACCGATAAAGATCTTCCTAGAATATGTAGGACCCAATATGAGCATCCAGGTTCTGCTATTGGTTATTGACTGGAGATGTGTCTCGGTAATGTTTACATAGTTCTCGAACCCGTAGGGTCTGCACGCTTAACGTTCGATGACGATTTGTATTATGAGTTATGTGATTTGATGACCGAAGTTTGTTTGGAGTCCCGGATGAGATCACAGACATGACGAGGAGTCTCGAAATGGTCGAGATGTAAAGATCGATATATTGGAAGGCTATATTCGGACAACGGAAAGGTTCTGAGTGGTTCGGGTATTTTTCAGAGTACCGGAGAGTTACGGGAATTCGCCGGGGAAGTAGTGGGCCTTAATGGACCATACGGGAAAGGAGAAAGGGGCCTCAAGGAGTGGCTGCCCCCCCCATGGCTAGTCCTAATTGGACTAGGGAGGGGGCGGCGGCCCCCTCTCTTTCCTTCTCCCTCTCCTACTCCTTCCCTCTCTCCCCTCTTGGAAAAGGAAGGCGACTCCAACTAGGATTGGGTATCCTAGTTGGACTCCCCCTATAGGCGCGCCCCTCCTAGGCTGGCCTCCTCTTCCCTCCTTTATATACGTGGGCAAGGGTGTCATGACCCCGATCCTAAGTCACACCGATCTAGCATGTAACACATCATATCACTTTGCGGACTCACGCACGGTATTCCCACGGGTGCCACCTTACCTGGCCCGGGACCGTTTGCACCTTTTGGCTCGCGTATATGATAGTGTCGCTAGCATCCATATGACAAAGAACCCGGGCCGACATGACTAGTCGTGAACCCAAAGTGGCACTAACTTACAGGGACATGCATACATGAAACAACATCGAGCATGTCGGTCAGCAGCGTGTGAATCCGGGCTGTAACTGGCTAACAGGACTCCGGGAACCCGGCTGTAGCAGGCTAAGCAGGACTCGGTTGTCACCGCGTGACATTTCCCGAAGGACGAACCACGAGGAACAAAGTGAATCACATGCCGCCAGTCAAGTGTTCCGAGTAGTATTGCTGGGCTAGCGGGACTACAGTGAACCGGGCATGTAGCGGACTACTATGGCTCATGGAAGCACAAGACTACATTTCCCCATAAGAGAGGCTACCAAGGATAAACAACTAGGTTGTCGGATCCCACACATATCAAGCATGTCAATCATACACACAATATGCTCAATATGTGCAAATACAACATGGCATCACAACATAACTCTACGACTCAAGTATTTATTCATTAGGCTCCGAGGAGCGAGATATTACAGACATGGGTCTCATGACCCAACATTCAGAGCATACAAGTCAAAGCACATGCAGAAGCTTAACATGTCTGAGTACAGACATCTACAAATGAAAAAGGCTGAGAAGCCTAACTATCTACCAGATCCTACCGAGGGCACAAGATCGTAGCTGAGGTATCAAGCTAAACGTCGGAGTCCACACGGAACTACTAGCGAGATTGATGTCTCTCTGCAAAAACATAAAATAGGCAAACGTGAGTACAAATGTACCCAACAAGACTTACATCAAAACTAGCTACATATGCAACGGTATCAACAAAGGGGGTAGTGGAGTTTAACTGCAGCAAGCCAGCTTTGACTCAGTGGCTAACCTAAACTACGACTGCAAGTAACTCTTCTGAGGTGGCGCACACGAGTCCACATATTCACCATATCAATACACCACTATGGATCCGCTCCCGTCTCCCTACGAGAAGGCCATCCATAGCACTCACGCTTATCTTGCGCATTTTAGAGTATCCACTTTCACTTGTCTATGAACTGTACAGGCAACCCAGAAGTCCTTTACCGCGGACACGGCTATTCGAATAGATCATTTATTACCCTGCAGGGGTGTACTTCTTCACACACGCTCTCGCCACTTACCACCATGTACACGTCGTGTATCTCGGCAACCTTCAAGAGGAAGCCTGGCGAGGGAGTCGGCCACGACCTGACTAACCACACAAGTCTCTAGTCCAGGTTTATCGCATATTCGGGTTCCATCCGCAAGGAGATCCGGCCGAGGTGTCGCTCACGGCCCCAAACGATGTGTGCAGGGTTCCCAAGCCCATCTCGACGGGTGGATCTACGCTTGGTACATCGTGCCACGGTGCCTAGTCATCCCAAGCCCACTGTGCGGGTGCCACTTGGTAGACTACTAACACTACCTACAAACACCAGAAACTAGTTGCAACTCCTGGGCAGAGATCAAGTTGATTAATAAGTCGAGAGGGGTCGAGTTACCGGAACGCAATGTGTGGTAGTAACTGTTCATGGATCACAAACACAGAACTCAGTTCCTGAGGACGGTTTCAATGAGACAACCCACCATGTACTCCTACATGGCCTCTCACCGCTACCTTTACCAAATCGTGTTCACACGCTTAACTCTCAACAGTAGGACATGTTCACAACTTTCCAATTCATCCCCGATGAATCAGACCTGACTCAACTCTAAGCAGTAGCAGGCATGACAAACAAGCATGAATGAGTAGGCACATCAGGGCTCAAACAACTCCTACTCATGCTAGTGGGTTTCATCTATTTACTGTGGCAATGACAGGTCATGCAGAGGAAAAGGGATCAGCTATCGCAACATGTAACAGTTGAAACGTTGTTGTCCTAATGCAGTAAAAGAGAGCAGGAGCGAGAGAGTGGGATTGTATCGGAATGAACAAGGGGGTTTTGCTTGCCTGGCACTTCTTAAGATATTATAGCTCTTCATCGGTGTCATCGAACTCATCGTCGGGATACGCCTACTGAGAGGGGACAAGCACCGGCAAACACGGAAAGAACACAATCAATGCAATGCCACAATATGATGCATGAATGTGACATGGCAATATGCTGTGGTTTGAGCTGATGCAACTAGAAGCAGGTTAAATGAAGTTGGTTTGAACCTTAGGTTCAAATTCAAACTCCACATAAGGCATTTCAAATCCCATTTATTCAAATTGTTGTATACAGCAGCTTTAAGTTGTTCAAACATGCATGAAAACAGTACAGATGGATAGATTG
This sequence comes from Aegilops bicornis, assembly GCA_021605145.1. Classification (NCBI taxonomy): domain Eukaryota; kingdom Viridiplantae; phylum Streptophyta; class Magnoliopsida; order Poales; family Poaceae; genus Aegilops; species Aegilops bicornis. Next base: position 367,771,561 of record CM038673.1, on the reverse strand, counting down.
GAGTTTTCTGATCATTGTTCATATATAATTTATTTCATTTGGAGTTACAGTTGAATTTCTATGATTTTTACGAGTTTATACTAATTTCTGGAATTCTTGAATTAACAACAACACCAGAAAAGCTTTATGACGTCAGCACTACGCCATGTTGACCTCAGCAGGTCAACACGGTCAGCCACGGTCAAACCTGACGCGTGGGTCCCGCATGTTAGTGAAACAAGGCGGGAGCAGAGGCTGACCAGAGGGGCCAGGTCAAAGCTGACTGGGCCGGTCAAACCAGGCAGCCTGGGCCCACTGGAGTTAATCTAATCCTAGTCAGAAACTAATCCAGGTTAATTAAGGGCTGTGGGGCCCGTTTGTAAGTGAGCCAGGGGGTTAGTTAGTGGCGGTATTAGCGGGTAGTTAGCCGCTAATGACGTGCCACGTCAGCTTCGCTGGAGTATGGCCGGCGGCGACCTCTAAACGCGGCGGAGGGACATTGGATGGGCTCGGGTTTCGCCTACAGTGCACCGTTCGGTGCGCCCTTAGGCCCTACGGAGAGCTGATGCGATGGCGCGTCGGATGGTGGTGGTCTCCAGGCCTGGGGTGGCCGGAGTTGACGGCAGCGAGCTCGGTTGCGGCCGCCGGAGTTCGGGTGGCCACGGGTTAGTTGCTACGGCGTGCAAACGGGCGGGTGCTTGCGCTAGGGATGCTTTACGGGATGCCACAAGTACGTTGGGCTCGCCGGGGTGACCAAATGGTCACCGGAGCTACGTCGACGGCGAGCTCGGGCGGCGGCGTGCTACGGTCATCAAGGGGGCGACGTCTACGGAGAGCAAATGACGCGGGGAAGAGGGGGGTTCGACGCAGAAGCTCACATGGAGTGCAGTGGTGGCCTCAGCGTGCTCGGGGAAGCTCGGACGGCGGCGAGTCGGTGATGGAGATCTGCGGCGGCCGACGATGAAGAAGTGGTCGGGGACAGCGCGTTGGAGCTCTTCCGGCCATGTGAGCTGACGGAGAGGACGAGGGTGGCACGGCGGAGCTCGGAGGCTGGTCCATGGGTCTAGTGCTGGCCGATGGCCGCGGTGGTGACGAACGGCGGCGACGAACCCGTTCGGTGGTGAGAGAGAGAGGGATCCAGGGGAGGGGAAAGGACGAGGGGAGCGAGGGAGAGGACCAGGGGGTGCGTGGCGTCCATACCCAGCGCTAGGCGGTCGGCGGCAAGCAGGAGGTGGCCAGGCGCCTGCCAAATGCGACCGCGCCACGCGCCTCCTCCCTCCTCAAGGCGAGAGGAGGGAGATGATCGGCAAGGCGTTGGCTGGGCCGGCTTGCTGGGCTGCAGGTGAGCGCCAGGTAAGGTTTCCCTCTCTGTCTTATTTATATTTTTGTTCTGTTTTTCTATTTATGCAAATTTGTTTAAATTTGGTTTTCAAACCAAATCACTTTTAAAAATTCTGAAAATAGTTATGGGCACTAAATGAATTATTCCAGAGGCCCTCAACTAATTCCAAAATTGCTGGAGCATTTAAAAAATATTTATAGTATTTAAATGCCCCAATTCAAATACAATATGAGTTAATTCAAAAAATCCGAATGGCCTAGAAAATGTGCACCATTTTTGGGAGAGGTTATAGACCAATTCAAAAATGATGAACTTTTGTGAAGGGCATTTTGGGTTTATTGAAATGTTTTTCGATTGAACTGGTATTTTCGTGGTGGTGCTAGGGTTTGTTGATCCCCATTTCAGGTTTAAGAGAAATTTAAACATGATGCAACACAAGACTAGCTAACCCAGAGCAGGCCAGAACTAGGGATGTGACAACTCACCCCCACTAAACAAGAATCTCGTCCCGAGATTCAAGCGTAGGGTAAAAGGAAGAAGGGACTTGACCTATTACAATCTTCATGATCCAAACGTTGACTCCTTGCTTCATGTGGATCTTGATATCCTTGCTCTCGAGATCTTCACTCAACTCAATGATGACGAAAGGATATTCCACAGGAAACGATCTCCTCGGAGATCGAGCAATTCACGATGATCGTTTGAAGGGGTTCGAGGAAATGGCATACGCAGTGCGGAAAGGAAACCATGGTTATAGAACAACTCGGCAAACGGGAGGCACATCCCAGTTGATATCGAGGATATAACCTAGTGACTGAGTATGCTCTCAAGAACTTGAGCATTTCCATATTCATCAAGGTTTTACCAATATCCGCGACAAGGATCCCGACAACACAACATACTACCATGATGTATTAGTGGAGGATGCAGATGCAAAGAAAGATAACACTTTCTCAGATTTCACCTTAGCGAGGCCAAGGGAACAAAATCTGGATGATTGACCGAGAGACATTTAGCACTCCCCTTCTAATGTTCACCCTGATGTACTAGCGTAACCCATTTATAGATATGGTTTGGTATCTAGAACATCAAGTGTAAGGTCGGACTTCGGGAGCACAAAATTCTCAAGGAACAACTTCTAGAATAAGTCAGGCGAAATCCTCATGGGAAGTGACCAAACGGCTTAAATAAGATAATACAATAATAGTGCCTCCAGCGAGGTGCGTCCACTTCACTGGAACCTATATCATAGTTCTTGGGAGAAGTTCCAACCATCATATCAGCCTGAGATTCAGATCTGGTTGGTGTCAGGGTATTCCAGACTCATCAAGTCTAGAAAGAAAAATTAAAGTTTGCAACACAAATCGACGAGATGACGTTGCGAGATTCTCAGGGGATGAACTATGATAGCACGCTCCAAAACATGAGCTGGTTCTGCTACACACATGTGAACATGTTGTCCAAGACAAGCATGCCCACATAGTAGTCTTACAACAAAACACTACCAAGTTCAGATGGGGAACCATCAATGAGGATATCGAAGTCCTTGTATACTTATCGATGAACTTCTTATCCTTGAACAGGTCAATCAGTGGCTTGTGTGCTAGGAATACATATGGAATGAAGGTAGCTAATCTGTCAAACCACAGAATACTTCGCACATGCATGACTGACTTGGGATGATTCTAGAGGAAACAAAAACAATCCTTCTCGAACTCACGGCGGCAACTTGCATCGATTGCACGTGAACTTAGAGGAAGTCACTACTTTCATCCAAACATATACTTCATGAGTGGGGCATGAAGAAAATGCTTACACAAGTTTCCAACACTAGCTGGATGTTCAACACAAATCATGGAGGAGACAAAATGCTGCTGATGGGCTCAACAACAACTCATCAAAATTTCCATATCACTGGACTTCCACCATTATGTGAACAATGTGTTAGTATTGGTCATGTAATGGTGTATGCTCGAGGGATCAACCACGAGTAAGACAACATTACGAACATCGTTGGTACTGATTTGATTGGCGATAGCCCACACTCAAATCAAAGGATTGATAAGATAATAGGTCCAACAACTGATCACAGGGACCAATCGATGAAGATATCATCTTTCTTCAACACACACTACACAAGAATATCCCTTTGGAAATGAACTAAGTTAAGCAAAGCTTTATCTTCCAACTCTCCAAGTTGTTGTCTAGCTCAACCAACTAGCTCAGGGATATCCAACACAGATTCTTGGAGAATGAGTGGTTTAGAGGAAAACCAATATGATCACGAACTCAACGTAGCGGTCAGATGACAACCTAGTAACACTTCCGAGAAGATTTTCAGAACATCACGAACCACCAATATGTCTCTAAGCTCGAGAACAATCTTGCTTTTCAAGGCAAGATGATATGATCAAAAGAGTGAGGGATTGACACAATTCTAACTCTTGATCGAAGAGTGCACCAGGAAAAATGGACTAGGTAGCACGATTAGTCTTAGAATGACAATTCAATAACCAGCACGCTAAGAATGAGAGTATTGTCCATTAATTACCAAGAAACGGAGTTGCTAGGAGTATTGATTTCGCACATCACGGTACACTTGTCGGCATTCCGGTTACAATAACACGGGAACCGAGGAATGAAAAATGATGGCAAGAAGTATTACTGCGTCAAGAATTCATAAGAGGTGGTGCAATTCTCATGACACTCTTGACATGAAGAGGGTAATACTACAGGGTAGAACAGAACAAAAGCTGGATTTGCATTTGATCTGCAGAACACAACTACTTTGACCCAATCCTGGATATGGATGAGGTACTGGAGTTTGTTTCTCCTAGTCATTCCGGATAGAACGGCTTGACGGACCACAAGGGGAATAGGCATCGATGAACGAATGCATGCATACCCTTGACTATCAATTGATAGACGAAAGTCGGAATACGACTGAAGAGGGACAACTCAAAGGAACATATATCTTTCTGAGTTGTGAATGCATAGATTAGTATGTCGAGCAAAGCTCAACATTTCTTCCGGATAACCCATGCAGAGAGGTAGGATTGGCAGAGTCACAATATAGAATGGGGAACTTATCGAGAGCACTCTTGTTGTGACCTTTTGGTTCAACGAGGAACTTCTGCCAAGGATGGTTCATGGTATTTTGAAGAATGATATACCATGGACCTCGAAGACTATCGCAAAGTTACTAATATCCTAAAGGAACTAGCAAACACTACCAACATGAGGTAAGTAGGGTGAATCTCGGGTTCAAGAACCCAGAAGTGGAATACCTACATACTAAATGGCATCACGGGATGCTTTTGAGAATGATGGCCAGAGTCATCACACTGGAGACACCAAACATGGCTAGATTACTAGGTGGTTCTCTAAGACACCTAGGGTCATAATAGTAGCTCCAACATATATACCGAGGCAATAGAGTACCTTAACGCACCGGTTAGTGTGCTCATTCTGACCAAAAGGACACAGAAACAGAGGGAAAGGATTTTGCAATTGCATCAAATTATTTAGAAACCTGGGATGACTCGGACAGCATAACGGCTGTAAATGCTCAAAAAGATTTGAGACATCATGCAAAATGGTGGCATAACCACTCAACAACATCATATCAAGGTTCCGAGGCCATCTATGAACATACAGAAGTAATAGAAACTGAACTGGGGCTTAAATCCAACAATCTTGCAAGTCTACAGATTAGTAACACGTGATCCTGATAGAAAGATGAGAAGCCTAGTTCTTAAACCCCATAGAAGAGAAGAGGATGACTCAGATCAGAAGGCCGTGAGGTATAAGGAGTAAAAAGAGCCTTACGTTCCCTTCCACAATCAATTCCCTTACATAACTAAAGCATTTCTAGACACAACTTCGACCAGTTTGGCTTCAGAACCTCTGAGGCAATCGAGCTCGACACCAAAGCTGTCAGGACCCCGATCCTAAGTCACACCGATCTAGCATGTAACACATCATATCACTTTGCGGCCTCACGCACGGTATTCCCATGGGTGCCACCTTACCTGGCCCGGGACTGTTTGCGCCTTTTGGCTCGCGTATATGATAGTGTCGCTAGCATCCATATGACAAAGAACCCGGGCCGACATGACTAGTCGTGAACCCAAAGTGCCACTAACTTACAGGGACAGGCATACATGAAAAAACATCGAGCATGTTGGTCAGCAGCGTGTGAATCCGGGCTGTAGCACTAGGCTAACAGGACTCCGGGAACCCGGGCTGTAGTAGGCTAGGCAGGACTCCGGATGTCACCGTGTGACATTTCCCCGAAGGGATAGACACAGGAACGAAGTGAATCACATGCCGGCCAGTCAAGTCTTAGGAGCAGTAGTCTTTGGGCTAGCGGGACTCCGGTGAACCGGCTGTAGCGGACTACTATGGCTCATGGAAGCACAAGACTACATTTCCCCATAAGAGAGGCTACCAAGGATAAACAACTAGGTTGTCGGATCCCACACATATCAAGCATTTCAATCATACACACAATATGCTCAATATGTGCAAATACAACATGGCATCACAACATAACTCTACGACTCAAGTATTTATTCATTAGGCTCCGAGGAGCGAGATATTACAGACATGGGTCTCATGACCCAACATTCAGAGCATACAAGTCAAAGCACAGCGGAAGCTTAACATGTCTGTGTACAGACATCTACAAATGAAAAAGGCTGAGAAGCCTGACTATCTACCAGATCCTGCCGAGGGCACAAGATCATAGCTGAGGTATCAAGCTAAACGTCGGAGTCCACACGGAACTACTAGCGAGACTGACGTCTCTCTGCAAAAACATAAAATAGGCAAACGTGAGTACAAATGTACCCAGCAAGACTTACATCAAAACTAGCTACATATGCAACGGTATCAACAAAGGGGGTAGTGGAGTTTAACTGCAGCAAGCCAGCTTTGACTCAGTGGCTAACCTAAACTACGACTGCAAGTAACTCTTGTGAGGTGGCACACACGAGTCCACATATTCACCATATCAATACACCACTATGGATCCGCTCCCGTCTCCCTACGAG